>OZ059840.1:24549806-25935615 GCA_964057195.1 Orthosia cruda | reverse complement strand
TCCTGACCGAGTGTTCAATTGATACGACATGACTTGGTACCGCTCGTACCACGGTCTTATACCACCTTCCAGGGTTAAAACTAAATTCTCTGATGCTGGCGAAGTCTGTTAGTTAAAAAACAGGTAGGTACCTGAGTATACCAGCTATGGACTCATTCTTAGTGATATCTGAGGCTTTGGCTACTGATGATATTATCTGTGTTAGAATTTGTAGATTTTGTACAAATCCCAGTCTTTGGACTGCAAGCTGGACTCACACAATCACGTTTGGAATGCGGTGCACATCATAAAATTCACTTTCTATAAAACTTGATTCAACTAATCAAATGGCATCAAATATATGCTAAACTCAATCATAATTTATTAAACCATTTACAGGCACTTTGAATTGTCAAGGAGTTGTTTAATGCGAAAATTTGAGCTAGTTACAGGTTCCAAATTTGAGAGTTGTCTTTCCATAATACCCACCTCAACAATGTTTTGCATCACCAGTGGCCCATTTCGGAAGGATAGTATAGTGAGTAGGAGCTTCAAAAAATTTAAACTATACCTGGACCGCTCCATATTTTTTAGGCCCAAGAAACTTCTCACATTCGTCTGCAATATCTGCCCATTTCCACTCCAACATTTGCACGATGACGGAACGGTCTGTCCATTGGTTGGTCTTTATGTACGCCTCGCAGGAAAATGTCACGCCAAATAATAAGCAGAAAGAAAGCCACAGTAGAAGTGCCATTGTCTGAAAATGGAACAAATACAGATACCAAATAAAAATTAAGGTTCGGAGCGAAGAACAAATTGTAACTGCTCAAGATCGATCTTTGATCTTATCTTGTGAGTAAAAACAAACATACAGTCGAACATAGAACTACATCTAAAAAACTTTGGCGCCATAATGTAGGTACTGTAGAAATAAATGAACCTATCTAAAATACTTGAATATTTACTAACCTACATAAGTATTGTGTTAACACAACTGTTCAACAGTACAACTTCACCACAACAATGCTCTATCAAATCAAAACACTTAACATAATAGCAAACAACTTAACTAATAAAAAAAAAATATAATATGACTTTACCCGTCAGAAGTACAGTATGTAGGTACAGTTGGCAAAACAGTTATGTACAAAATACCTATAGTTTTAAATATTTTTAAGGAAAGCAATAGTATAAGTACCTAGTTACGTGTATACTTTCTGACAACACCAGTAACACTATAGCTGTTGATAATAAAAATACAAATTAAATACTTAACCTAGCTGCATTTGTGAAAACCAGTTTTCAAAAATGCAGACACCAGATACCTAAGACTGATATGCAAGTAGAATAGAATATACTTTATTGTACACCATTATATTTATAGACATTTACAAGAAAAACTTATTTATACGAGTACAAACGCGGTCTTATCGCTGACAGCGATATCTACCAGACAACCGTTTAGTAGGTACGCTATTTAGATCTACAGTTGCTAGAAATAATACCTGATATGTAAATGATCTTGCATCTAATACAAAAACAACTTGTCTCTTTTCGTTAATTCTATCTACCTTTTTTTATGGGGACTTTTGGGGAAAATCCCAGGGAGAATGGGATTTTTACTTCACTAAAAGCGGGGTGCTTTTAGTGAAGTAAAGAGAGAAAGTAAGTGATCACCATCACCACATGGAACCTCGTGACCTCTTAAAAGGCCACCCGAAAGCCTGAATGACTGAAAAAACTAAGACACTTCATACTTTTTGAGCGTGGGTTTTAGTTTTTGAATTTATTTTTATTTATTTTGGGGTTTTTGCAGAGCCTGCGGGAAAAAAAAATAAATATATGCGTGCATGCTTACATACTGATCAACAAACACTTTGCGATCGCGTAGTCGGGTAAAAAATTAGTTTTCATATGTTACAAGGAATAAGTCACGCATATGGTACGCTTGTAAAAAATATGATGTACGAAACCCTACCTTCATTTTAAAATCCCTGTTCAATGATACCACACATGATTGGGTGGAGCGCATTTTTTTTTTGTTCTCGTCTTCGTGCCCCCTAGTGGGTGCCATATTTAATTTACAGTGACGTCACATAACCTATAACCGGCGGACAAACAAGACGCTTCCAACGACACCTCATTTGTCAAATTATGATAAGTAGTTGATATGATAAGTATTATGATAAGTTATGACGGACATACCGGGTAAAAAGCGTCTTACCTTTATTAAGCCTCTATTCTTCCTATGTAAGTAGGTACGCAAAGTTCTAAAATATCTCATGGAATGTTGGTATTTTTAACCGACTTCAAAAGGAAAAGCTATGTTTGTATGTATGTAAGTCCGCGATTTTCTCGCGTTTGGCTGAACAAATTTTGATGCGGTTTTCCAGAAAATTATTTGTTATATTCTGGAGAAGGTTTTGGTATACAACACAATCGGTTAGGCAGTTTTGGAGATATGGAGCATACAACCGAATTGTTTAGCGACAAACAGAACGAATATAAATTGAGTTATTATGGGTATTTTATCAATCCTTAAGGTAACTTACTATGGAATTGCCTCTATTTGTAGTGATGATGAACCAAAACTAAAAACAGAAATAAAAAAGTTTTGGCAAAAAATGAAACGTCTTCAAAAACAATACACTAAAAAAGTGCAGTATAACTTTTGTTTCGGAAGTCGTTGTCGCAAAACGATAAAAACATGAGGTACGAAAGACAAATACATACATACATACATACTTCAGATAAATTATACCTAGGAAAAATGCAAAGGCGTCAGTAATTAAATATAAAAGTACCTAACTACACTCTACAATTCTACATACTTTAAGAAAAGTACCTACTTCTGTGTATGCCAATCACTTTAAGTAGGTGCTTTAATGGGTAGGTTCTTAAATGATAACATTGTTTTAAAAATTAAGCCACTTTAAAACCTTATTATGATTGTAACTACCTAGAATGTTGATGCAAAAAGAGTTTGTAAATCATGAGTGGAATTTATATGTCATTGAGTGAATCTAAAAAATAAGTTTAATGCTCCTATCAGCATAAGTACAAGCACATCCTGTGCTTGCATCTATGCTAAGAGATTTGCACCCCCCTTACGATAGCATGAATAAATAAACCGGCCAAGTGCGTGTCGGGCTACGCGCAGTAAAAGGGTTCCGAAGTTGCATAATAATGAGGACTAAGATAAGGATTTTTGTTGTTACATGAGCATTAAAACGATTTCAGAGCCTCAAAGCGTCTAAAAACGGGCCCACATAGGACGATGGTAACTGAAGGACTTATAAAATCCAACTTCGCAAGTGAAGTTGAAACAAATATGATCTATTTGAGTACCACCGCGGGTTGAGGGAAGCGTTTGTAACAAAGATTTATAACCAGCGTCACTTAATCATTTGAATACTGCAGTATTGCCGTTACGGAGATAGTCTTCGTTAAAATCTCCAAATATTTACAAACCGAAAACAAATATTTTTGTAAAAGTATTTTCAAACAAGATACTCAACTACCAAAAAGTAAAATCAAATTATTCAATGATAGGAACAAACAACCAACGTAAGTAAGCTGCATAAATAATATATATGAAGTACGTCAAATAAGATACGAGCGCGCGTTAGAGCCACGGGGAATGTATGGTTCGTTCTTGGATGCTCCCACGCAAGCTCCTTGTTTCTTTCTCTTTCGGAACTTTAAAAAATTTGAATGTATTCACTATTTCGTTCTCGAAAGTTGTTATTTAAGTAATTTTTAAATGGCACTTGTACACATTTTTTCACATAGCTAAAAGCAACCATTTCGCTAGCAGGGGGGGGGGGCTTGACTCTAACAAAAAATTTCAATTCAAAGCTTAATTTTACGCAAACGGATCTCTGAATCGAAAAAATGGTTCTGAGAGACCCATAATATTGTTGATTGAACTATCCAACAGCACCGCACACCATGGGATAGAAGAGAAAAATATCCCCACTTTACATCTATAGAAGGAAACCAAAAAGAAAAAAATATCTTGATTTTATTTTACCACCTTGTCGGTATTATTAATATGTGTATCCATGCCAAATTAAAGCTTTCTAGTACTAAGAATCTCTGAGCTAAGCTGCGGACGGACATAGCGAAATTATAAGGGTTCCGTGTTGACTTCGGAACCCTAAAAACACAATACAAACAAAATACCCCAATGCTAAAAAAAAAATTGTAGCAGTCGGGTTTTTTGTTTTTATAACCTTTTGTTTTATTTCAGAATTTTTAGTTTTATTAATGAACGAGTTCTCCAAATAACTTATGTGGTACCTAAATGATTATTTATTTTACTATCATAGTTACGCTTATCTTGAATTTGTGCCAAAATGGTTACATAAAAGTGTTATGATTTATGTATATATTTGGAATAGTCTATTTAGTAGCTTTTATTTGATATCCATATTATTTTGAAAACGAAAAAAAAATATCGTCTCCTTTTTTATTACGGGCACCATATTTAAAAAAATATATAGCCTATGTCACTCCCACAATTGAAACGAATCCAACGGCTCATATGTCATAATCCGTCAAGCCGTTTGGGCTGTAGAGTAGAGCGTGCCATAGAAATGGGCATACATACATACATATATACGCTCGAAAAGCATTACCCAGAGCCATGGTATACATTATACACACATCAACACGGTCTAGGGATATTTCATACTCAATTAAATAACTCGAAAAGTACTGGCCGCATTGGAATCTTTTATACACCGATTTGTTTGTAATTTATCTCAGACTAATTCCAAATTCAAATTTTTGAAAATTCTTTTGTTTCGGTGGCATAAAAATGTCTTGATGTGTAGGAGAGGGAATTTTCATTTGTGCGAAATTTAGAAAACAATTCGAATTACGTTTAGTTACAGTTTTTTTTCATTTTTAAACGAAAGATAAAGTTAAAATTGAGTTATTGTAGCCATGCAACGCCAACATTTGACGAGGGCGGAGATGTTACGAACTGTGGGAATGCTGGAAGCTGGGTCTGTTCAGCGTAATGTTGCTGAGGCCATAGGGACCCACCAAAATGTAATTTCAAGATTGTGGACACGCTATCGTGCCACAGGTGAAGTAGCGGAGAGGCACCGGGGGCCAAGTCGCATCACTACCCCCAGACAAAACCGATTTTTGCAAATTACTGCGCGAGCTCAACCAAATGCAACGGCGACTCAATTGGTCCAAAGGCTGCGAGTGGAATACGAAGTGCTTGTGAGTTACCAAACTGTAAGAAGGCGACTGCATGAAAGCAATCTACGCTCTCGTAGACCACTCCTGGTCCCACATTTACGGAGAGGCAATCGTGGACGACGATTAGAATGGGTTCGGGACCACGTGGACTGGGGCCGTGAGCAATGGTCCAATGTGCTGTTCACGGATGAATCCAGGTTCGGCTTCCATCCAGATTCACGAAGGACGCGTGTTTGGAGTTCCTGGACGATGGAGCCGTCTTCAGAACCCTCAGGAAGTTCACCCATACCAAGGAGGAACAATTATGGTTTGGGCAGGAATTCGTCTTGGAGGACGGACGGATCTCGTTTGGGTGCGGGGCAATATGACGGCAGAACGATACGTCCAACAGGTGCTGGGACCCGTAATCTTGCCCCACAGAACACAAATGGGGCAAGATTTCCTGCTCATGCACGACAATGCCCGGGCACACACGGCGAGAACGGTAGCAGCTTAGTTACATACACACAATGTTAGGGCCTTAGACTGGTCTGCTCAATCGCCAGATCTAAATCCCATTAAGCATGCGTGGGATATGCTGCAAAGAAGAGCTCTGAAGGAAGTTCCTGAAAATCTGGCTACAGAAGATCAACTTTTTGCGCACCTCAGAAGGACATGAGACAATATTCAGCAGCAAGACATTGACAACCTTGTTCTGAGCATGCCGAATCGTTGCCGATGTGTTATGAACATCATGGGCGCTTTCTCAGACTACTAACTTAAATTTTATAAACACAAATTAAATGATTTTTCTATTTTTTTCAGATTTTACTCATAATTTAAAAGTTAATTCATATACGGTTTCCGTCTATGCTTCATTTTTTTTCCATAAAATCCTGAAATTTTAATCGAAGTACCTTAACCATTATTAAAAAATGGTAGAATATTAAATAACGTATCTTTTAAATATTTACATGTCATATAAATAATTAACACATTGATAGTAATTCGCTTTTTTAAAAATATCCCTAGACCGTGTTGATGTGTTTATATAGAAAGCCTCATATAAAAAGTATACGAGAACCAGCGTATCCGAGGCGAGGTTTTTTTTTTTATTATTCTTTATAGGCTCGCGTTTGACCACTATCTCGCCTGATGTTAAGTGATGATATGGTCGAAGGTGGAGCACGCTTGCCTAGAAGTAACCTATTCACTCTTGACTTGAAGACCCCTAGGTTGTAGCTATCAGGAAACAAGGACGCCGGCAGGGAATTCCACTCCTTAGCTGCACGCACATTGAAAAAAATGAGGTGATAAAATTTTTGCTTTGTTCGCTCTTGCATCCTTCTTCTTTACTTCTCAAGCTATTCTGCATAAGTGCTAAGTTAGTGCTTTCTTTTTCTAAATGGGTAATGGTATGGTATACATACAATAAATAAATAATGGGCAAAAAACAACACGGATTCTTGAAGATACACCCTCCCGAAAATACTTAGTGCTGCCGGCGCTCCTGCCTCTTAGGTATTCAAGGTGAGTTTTCCATGTAGGCGTGCATGGCGAAATCCGAGAATGTCGAATGGTACAAAACTCTAAAAGGAGTCTCAGACCCGATTTTGATGAAAACATCTAATGATAAAATAAAATAAAAAGTATTTTGTTGAAAATGAGGTCTGTCCTTTACCTTTCCTAAAATTTGTAGATGTCAGTAATTCCAAGAATTTGATCCTTAAAGCGCAACTATCGGAAAATGTAAACAGCGTGTCTTTTTTTTCAAAATCAATGTGTTCGATACCTGATTTAAAAAAATCCAATTTTTTATTTTACTTACAGTTTAACTTATTATCAAAATTGGGTAGAGCCTGAGCCTGCTTTGAGTGTTTTTCGCTAATCCTTATAGTTTCGGTTTTGGCAATCCACGACTACTTGAAAAACTCAGTCGGTGTAGTTAGTGATTACCGCCAACTAAAATACTCGTAGGTTATAAAGCTGTCTCTGGTACATTTCCAGGGACAAAGCACAATCCTGTACCTGTAATGACACTGATACACCCTTCAAAGTCAAAGTCAAATATATTTATTCAACTAGGCCAAAAAGCGGCACTTTTGAACGTCATATACAAATTAAAATTTACAAGTAATAAAAGTTGATTCTACCGTGCATTCGGAAAAGTAGCTTGTTATGGAGAAGAATGCACAAGAAACTCCATACTTACTCTTTTTAAAAATAAATGTGTCTTAGAATATTTACCTAAGTATATATATTAGTAAATTCATGTGAGTGACCATGCACATAGAAAAGCACTACACAATATACTACGTACAGGTATATTCTATAGGTAGGTATATTTCAAATCAAAACAAAGCAACACTGCTTGGCAACGTTGTAAGAATAACCAGGTCATGGTTTGGGTGCCTGTTCCAATTAAATCAATCATTGAGAGGTAATTAATTAAACACTTAAACATACAATCCTATCACATCTATATCACATCATATTATAAAACAAAGTCACCGGCCGCGTCTGTACGCGATAAACTCAAACACTACTGAATGGATTTTCATGCTGTTTTCACCAATAGAAAGAGTGAGAAAAGAGGAAGATTTTTGTATATAATTTGTCACGGGCGAAGCCGGGGCGGGTCGCTAGTGCCTAAATAATACAAATACTTCAGAATGGTTGCACCTACTTGGCTAATTCTTTTTTTGTTATGTTTGTAATTATCAGGACAAGGTTTGTACATCCACAAACAACATTTTCTTCATTAGTACGCCCGTGCGCAGCCGAGGCGGGTTTATAATATGCATAAGTAGGATAAGGACAGGCAGAATGGAAGGCTACATGTTGATTTGCTAATTGCAATACCTACACCATGAACTACCCTCCTATTTAGTTAATTATCTTCCTGTCAGGTTGTATAACACAGCCGCTGTACCTTGACTATATTAATGGTTTTGTTAATAAGCGTTGTTAAAATTTTCTTTGATAAAAGACGTTATTTTTATCAGACAATATTTTTAACTAGCCTTAAATACATAGGAAATCGACCAGGCACGGGCAGATTGCCCAGAATGTGCTGAACGTAGGTAACATACGATAGGATGTAACTTAGGACGGTAGTGAAAGTCAATAACACCCATGCGCATAGAATTTGTAAGTTTATCTTTATCAAAATACTTTTAATTAGATTACTGAAATCGATAGATTTTGTCAGATATTAACTTAAATACCTGGGTGCTCTGCTCGGGTGAAAATAGAGAAAACGACGTTTTCTAACAATGAAACAAAAACGCGAAACGGGGTTGATTTTTCGCCCTCGAAAACCCCTGCATACTAAATTTCATGAAAAAAAATAGATTATATTTATTATACATATACATCTATCTATCTATATCTATATATATAAAAGGCAATGTCCCGACTGACATATCAACGCATAGCCTAAACCATTAATGATAGAAGTTTGAAATTTTAGGAGGTTTTTGAGTTTATACTGTAGGCGTCATTTAAGAAAGGATTTTTGTAAATTCACCCCCCAAGGGGTAAAACAGGGGTTCAAAGTTTGTATGAAACTCTTTCATTTTTTATTTGAAATTAATGAGATGTGGTATTTAACGTCTAAGTTGAAAATAATAAAATACGTCTTTCAGGATTTTTTTAATTTCATCCCTGAAAGGGTTAAAAAGGGGTGTTAAAGTTTGTATGAAAAATAAATTGTTTCTTATCAAAATTACTTGAAAATTAGTATTTATGCTCTTCAATACAATTAAAGAAACACGTATTTAAGGATTTTTTGAATTTCATCCTTTAAAGGGGTAAAATGGGGTTTTAAAGTTTGTATGACAAATTATTTGTTTATTATCAAAATTACTTGATATATAGTATTTCTGCTCTTTTATACAATTAAAGAAACAGGTATTTAAGGATTTTTTGAGTTTCATCCCTTAAAAGGGTATAAAGGTGTGTTAACGATTGAATGTAAAATAAATTGTTTATAATCAAAATTACTTGATATTTAGTATTTCTCCTCTACTATACAATTAAAGAAACAGGTTTTTAAGGATTTTTTTGAGTTTCATCCTTCAAAGGGGTATAAAGGGGTGTTGACGATTTAATGAAAAATAAATTGTTTATAATCGAATTTCTTTAGAATTTGTATTTATGCTCTTGAATACAATTAAAGAAATACGCATATAAGAATTTTTAGAATTTCATCCCATAAAGGGATGTTAAAGTTTGTATGAAAAATATTTTGTTTATTATCAAAATAACTTGAAAATTAGGATTGCTACTGTTCTATATAATTAAACAAATACGTATCCAAGGATTTTTGAACTTCAACCCTTATAGGTGTATTAAAGTTTTGTAAAATAAATTGTTTGTTATCAAAATACTGCACAAAAATATTATAGAGGCCACTGTGATTACTGGATGTGCTCGAGGGAATCAGTTTTTATACCTCGAATACGTGGTACCCTCTGACTATGTCTTTGACTTTGTCTTCTCACACGGGCAATTCTACTTTGCCTGTTCCAGAGTCAGTACTAATAGCAGCCTAATCATTTCGGCACCAGACAGAAAAACCACCAATGCGGTATACAAAGAAGTGCTTAATTAAATTCCAACTTCCTGATGACGACTTTGTTAGCGTGAGCAAATTGGATATGGCGTAAACAATAAACAGTCATGCAATTGCTGCCATCTCGAGAGATTTGCCGTTGTTTATTGAAGAGTAATGTTGTATATCTCCGAAGTTTTACATCAGATCTTCACCAAATTTGAATAGGTACAATTTGGGAACATAGTATTTCAAACAACAAAAAAAAACTATTATTAAAAGGAATAAATTGGAACTGGAGAACATGTGGTTCCAACAGGATTGAGGGCTTACTGCACGAGCCACAACCAAAATTCTGAGGGCTGCATTACCAGGGCTTTCAATGGCCGGTAAGATAGGCTGATTTAAAAGTTCTAGACTTCTTACTGTGGTTTTTTTTTAAGTCATTAGTCTATGTCAATTAGCATCAGACTCTTGAAGTCCTCAAGGATAATATCCGCGGGAAGTTCTGGCAAGAGTAATGGAAAATGCCATAAATTGGGCTAGAATGTTTATCGATAATGTGGCGGCCACTAAGCCGTATCATTTTATCGATAAAATTGAAAAAAGAAAATAAAATTAAGAAACCAAATAAATATTATCCAAAAGCGGAACCAAAGTTTTCCATGCATAAAAAAAATTACAGCCGACGAACATCGGGTGATAATTTTTGCGCCACCCTGTATTAATTTTCTATCGTGTCGGTAGCAGGATTCAAAAAAACGTTTTTGCTAAAAATACTACCAACTTCTAAATAAAAAACTACAAAATGAAAATAACTTTTCTGTTTGTATTACTCAAATGAAATAAAAAATTTGACATAGTGATTTTTTTATTGAATTTAAATTGTGAAATAGTTATTTTTAATTGAATTTAAATTGCGACAGCGATTTTTCATTTAATTTAGGTTTTGACATTGTAATTTCAATTTAATTTAAATTTTAACATAGTGATTTTTTATTTAATTTGGGTTTTGAAATTGTAGTTTTAATTTAATTTAAGTTTTGACACAGTGATTTTTTATTGAATTTAAATTTTGACATTGTAATTTCAATTTAATTAATTTTTAAATTGTATTTTTTTGTATTGTTTGTCTAGTGCAACAAATTTTGTACGCCATAAATGGCAAAACATGTAGCCACCTCATATTTATATAAGACCTTCATACTGTACTCATGTTTTACAAAATAAATATATCTTATCTCTTATCTCTCTTTATTTTTGGAAGTCGGTGTTTTTCGTAGGTACCAATTTTGTTGCATTAAGGACACCGAATTCAAAAAAAAAAGTTATTTTTCACGTTGTAGTTTTTATTTGGAATTCGGTAGTATGTTTTAGGAAAAAAGTTTTTTATTTTTCACTTTTTAATTGTACCTACGTAATAGGCAAGTAGTTAAGTAAGGGCCCTATAATACCATAATAGATTACCCGAATATAAGAAACGGAACATAACCGGTAAAATGAGAGTGTACCAAGCTGAACTGTACACATTTGCTTACCCCTTTAGAGCGTACTGGCGTGATGTTATGTTATGAAAGGAATAAACAATAAACAGACATGCGATTGCAGCAATCCCGAGAGATTGGCCTTTATTTATTGAAGAGTTCTGTTGTATATCTCCGAAGTTCTTCATCAGAACTTCACCAAATTAAAATGGGACTAATTTCGGAACATACTCTTGCAATAAAAAAAATAATTTTCAAAACCGGTCCACGCGGTTGACGCAAATATCGGTGAACATACATAAAAATAAAACATACTCAAAGTCGAACATAGAACCTCCTCCTTTTTTGTAAGTCGGTTAGAAATTTAAAGCAAAGTAGCTTTCGACTATTTGTAACTCCCCATATAAATCGATAAAAGCCCAGCGATCTCTATTAGAACACGAAGGCAGTTCAGTTTGTGCTCATTTTATATCAATTTATTTGGAATCAGAAAAAAATGTGGTCTAATGTGTTTGGCTAATAATTTGCAAAATCCCGCCAAAACTGGAATAAACAAAACAGCCAAAATCATGTAGTCCACGCAGGCGAAGCTGCGGGCGGAAAGCTAGTACATTATATACCACTATTGTTCCATCTACCAAATATCTTGCAATTACTAGAGATAAGTCAACTTATTGTAAAACAAACAGTCTTAGCCACTGCAAGGTCATTAACACACAATACTATGTATGTGAAATTCCTAATGTATATTCCACATCAGCCGCACCTATATGTGAAACTGAGGTTATTTCTAAAGCATTAAATTCTGTCCCACATCTATGTAATACTACATTTGTAAATGGTAACTTTGAAGCTTTCCACAAATTACATAATAACCAATGGATTTACCTTATAAGCCAAAATTCTAAACTCACCATAGAATGCCTTCAGCAAGATTTATTTGAAACATCTATTTTCGGAACTGGTATACTAACCTTACCAGACAACTGTATTGCCTATTGTAAAAATAATAAATTAATACCCAAACATAGCATCCAGATTAAAATAAAACCAATAGTATTGCATTTTGAACTAATTAACGACACTTGTTGTAATTCTGATACTTACTTAAAAGATATTTATAAAACTCCTTTTGTAGAACTTAAAAACATAGATAATTTAGAGACACTCTTATCAGATTATAATAAAGTAACAGATCACATTAAAACAGACCTTAATGATATTATGACAAAACCTCACATAGTACTTTATGGCGATTATTATTCTTACGCCACTATAGTAATAATTTTAATCATTTATGTGTTTATATATAAGATATATAAACATTGTAAATTAGTTAAGGCATCTAAAAATGTTCCAAATCCCGAAGTGTCCATAGAAATGACATCTCCAGATCCTGACTCTGACGAAATCCCTGCTCCTAGACTCCGCATGACTTAACCCCAGAAAACTCAACTTTTCCGTCAACTTACCCATAACCCGTAAGTTTCCTCCTAATCGGGGGGCTGTTATATCTATCCAATGTACCCTAATATACTTACCCAGCACCTAACTAGCACCGTCAGCTCCTCATCATCATTTCCTCATGCTTCCCGTGTCCAGACCTCAGTCCCTTAGCCAGTCGTCATCCATCCGTCAGACCGAGCACATGTATCTGTGCCGCGCATCCTTGCTTATTGTAAAAGTACTAGTTTAAATAAATCCCTTAATTCCAGCAGTAATAATTTCTTTTTTTTAAAAGTGGTTTTAAATGCCCATTCTAACAGTACTTAAAGGATTGAAAAAATACCCATAATAATAAAATTTACACATTCGTGCTGTTAGTCACTCCGGAGTTCGGTTGTATGCTCCATATCTTGAAAACTGCTGGACCGATTTCTGCACTATTCCATAAGTCGAGAGATTATCATTCCAATACAAAAATAATGATCACGATCCGATAAGCAGTTTCAGAGAAATGCGTGGACAAACATACATACACTTGTGAAATTTTACACACGTGTTGCCCACATAGAGGAACATAAATGTGAATATTGCGCAGTTCCAACAATATTACATACTTACGTATCGAATTAATTACCTCCTTTTTATGATATCTTTAAACAAACTGGCCAAGTGCGAGTCGGACTCGCGCACAAAAATGGAAAAAGAAACACGTTTGCTGTATGGGAGCCCTACTTAAATATTTATTTTATTCTGCTTTTAGTATTTGATGTTATAGCGGCAACAGAAACACATCATCTGTGAAAATATCAACTGTCTAGATATCACGGTTCATGAGATACAGCCTGGTTATAGACGGACAGACAGACAGACATACAGACAGACAGACGGATCGTGGAGTCTTAGTAATAGAGTCCCGTTTTTACCCTTTGGGTACGGAACCCTAAAAACGTACTGATATGCTAACGAATATTTATGTAAGCAAGAAAGGTTTTTGACAAAGAAAACAATATACTTAATTTAAGTAATACTATATTTACACAAAATTACATAATTACAGAATATGTGCTTACTCCAGAAAATAAATTACAAGATTTGAAGAGCTTTGCTGTTGATATAAATACTACAAACATGAAATTGAAGTCACCGAAAGGGTCGCCAGATCTGCTTATCTCGAAGCCGGAAGATACGACTGAAAGTAAAAACAAATATTAATCCGTATGGTCAAGATAGCGTGCTTGAAGACTTTAATGATGGTTCGTATCAAATAAATCGAATCAATCTACATTTCAGTTGGAGACAACCTTGTATGTCAAGGAACTTCTTTATAATTTTCAACGTAATAGAGTAATCCAGGACTGGAATATCATTTACAATTTTACCATGGACCGATTTCAATAATATCATCACCTTCATCATCGTTTCTTTCCTTAAATGCCTATTCATTTGAGGTAAGTGCATCTTCCTCCATACGTCTCTATTATACCAACCACTATACAGTTGCCCACCAGATACAACACCCAAGTGGTCGGAGGATGCTCCCTTTTCAATGGAGGTTGCGAGACTTTACAACATTATCCGCATATCCTATCCTCTATAATCTAGCTATAATATCGTCTTTCACACAATTCATCCATAGTCTATTTCAAAGCAAGAAACATCAGCTGCTTATGATAATCCTAGCCACAAGGTCTATACGTACCTCTGTTCCAATGTGTATAGCAAGATACAATTCTTCTCCAGTTCCAGATAGAGTTATTTGTGCCTGACCAGTATTTGATACAGTCACTGTCGTCCCTGTGCATGCAGTTCCAGATACTTGTCCTGATCTAATGTCACAGTAGTTTCCAGCAGGTAGTCCAGTCTGTAATTTTGGTTTTATATAATTCCTTGTCATCTTACCGAAATCTAGTTTTTAATTTTATCTCAGTTTCATCATATCCCTTTTATCGAATTCTGAAGTGCTTACCTGTAATGTTGTGCTCAGCGCAGTTCCTTCTGTATTGAATGCAATGAATCCCTTATTTCCCAAACTGAATGCAATTTGATTGTTGCCATTGTCCCACCAGTTTGCAACTAGAGTTCTTTTGACCTCATTTCTAAATCCGACCATTCTATAAACGGTTGGCCAGCGATGTTCACAAACCCAACCGCTATCGGATGTACACTGTTCGGTCTATTAAAAAAAATAGAAATACAGAATAGGTATACAAAAGTGTATCAAAGTGAAAAAGTATTTGAAGAGTTACCGTTGTATCGATAACAGCTCCCGTAATATTTTCATCAGTACCAGCGGGTGGGCCTTCGTCGAAATTAGTAAAATAATAACTGCTTGTTATCCGAGCTTGTCCATATGGATGTGCTAGAAGAAATGCTAGAGCTGCCTGTAGAAAAAGAATTAGAGCATTTCAAAAAGGAAAACACTTAAGAATTGGACCTAGTGTTGATAAATGAAAAATCGCAAGCGGTTTAGCGCACTGCGTCCAGCTTATTACTTTAGAATAATGTCCAGAGGTCCTAGTAGACAAGTCGAAAGCGTGGCGATAACGATTGGAAAAATCTCAAAAATACACGGAAATGTCAAACGCTATTGAAATGTCACTTGATCTATCCCTTATATTTTGGCATTTCGACTATCACCATCGCTGATATCGAATGATACTTCTCTAAAGCCTAAGGTGTCTATTATGACTAATGCCATCATGATACTACTGCAAGAAAGAATCGAAGCTCTAAATAACTGATAGCACCATCCTTTTTCGCTACGGAATCAAGATGATGTGCCTTATATATAAGTAGTTTAAAATGGTAGTATGAATGATTGGACATCGTTATGGAATACGAGGGTAGCCAAGTCTTAAGAACACCTCCTCATCATCTTCATTTCAGCCGAAAGACGCTCCACGCTCGTCGCCACTGATCGGTCGGATCATCGGATTCCCGCAGCCTTAACCAGTTCATCGGTATATCGAGAGCGGTATATTCCAACGTTGCGTCCCTAACTCCTAGTTTAATAAAATAGTATAGTAAAAAAAAATTACAAACAAATCAAATACCTTATAGGTTGCGCCATTTTTATATGTCAATATACCGTCAGCGCGCTGGGTGTCATGATTGTCAACGAAAACCAGAGCGTTCTCACTGGGCATCATATCCAGTCCTGTAGTTCCATAAGAGCTTAAATTTTTCAAAGACTTTTGACCAGAGAAAAATTGCGATAATTCGTTCCCTGCCTGGCAAAATAAAATATGAATGAATTGTCTAGTCACACTTAAGTTGACATTAAATCCGACAAATTTTTGGTCGACGCATGGACGTGACGCATGTCCCTTAGTCATTACAATATAAAGATTTGATATTTTTATGGGTAATTTCTATATTGGGCTTAGAAACTATTATGATCTACGACAAGCCCAAGAAATGCCTGTAAAAAAATTAATAACTAAATTCTAAGAATGTAGAAACTTTTTTTTTTACTATCTATAGGTCATACAAATATTTGTTCCGTGCGAGAATCGAACCCGCAACACGCAGCGCAGCAGTCAATCACTCAACCACTGGGCCAACCGTGCGCCGAAACTGGTTGGACACTTGCCAATAAGGCAATACGAATTATAGATATATTACTTATTATAAACAATATAAATAGGTACGTAATCCAACACTGATTCTACGTTTAATTTACAAATATAATGGTTAATATATTGCAAGGGTTGATCAAAAAACCAGAGTCAGAACTCATAGGACAAAACTTGGAAAATTAAGTATTTTTAACTTGACTGAATCAGCTATAAAATAAATTTAAAACTTCGATCTAATATCAATTGGTCCCCGCATTATACTTCTTATACAATAGAAGAGACTTAGTAAGATAGTCGTTTTTTTTCGAAATCATGTTGACGGCTCTGTAGAAGGCTGCCGTTGATCGTAAAACGGAGTTTTGATGCAAATATGACACAATAATTAGTTTGTCTTTCCCCTTTGTCCTAATGAATTTTGCGTCAGTGCAACATCTCGTTTTCCTCTATAATTTACTATAAAAGTGTCGTCATCTTAGCAGTTACCACCGTCTAGCAACAGTTCATTAATCGTTTTCTAGTCTTTCCAAATACTTACGGTAAATTCAGTAACATCACCCATGTCCTTATAGTCATTAAAAGTGACTACACCGCCTTTTGAAACTTCTTGGTAAATGTAAGGTCTCGAGTTCCTTCTGAATCCATGATTAGTGTTCAGGTTGTTGAGGTATTTATAAATTTCACTAAGATCTTC
The DNA here is from genome assembly GCA_964057195.1 of Orthosia cruda. Taxonomy (NCBI): domain Eukaryota; kingdom Metazoa; phylum Arthropoda; class Insecta; order Lepidoptera; family Noctuidae; genus Orthosia; species Orthosia cruda. Next base: position 25,918,683 of record OZ059840.1, on the reverse strand, counting down.
TGGCCACATGTGCTTTGCTGCATCCACTCTGAATCCAAAACAAAAATCAAATATTCCCATTCAAAATTGGTGGTTCTTAGTTAAACGTTAGCATGTCTTTGCTAAACAAATAAAAATCAAGTACGACTAAAACGGATCTTACCTGATACCAGCTACGCCAAGATCAATAAGATTATTCAAATAATCGATAATCTTCTGGCGAACGTACGGCATTGTTTGATTCAAGTCATGGAGTCCAGACAACTGACAAACTCGAACCTGAATCATGATAAATAAAGCATATTATTATCAGCATATAATGTTCTCTACTGGAGCATAGACCTCCTCTCAGTGAGAGAGAGTGGGCCGGAGGTAGTCCACATGGTCCCAGTGTGAAATGGTGGACGACCCATGCCTTCCAATTGTTGGGTACTAAAAGACTGCCAACGGCATGCAATCGGTAATTGAATAAATTTTACCAAAAAGCTTACTAATACGAGAGAAATAAAGAACAAGCAGATTTTTGAAACTGTAGACAATAAGATCGATAATAATATAGGTAGAACCAACGAACGGATATGAATTAAATACTTTTAATCGGAGACCAAAAAGATAAGCATCACATATATACAACACCAAATTCAAAATTACAAACCTCAGTAGCATTATTCACATCTGAGAAGTCACACACTGGGTGATGGAAATGCTCGTCTGTGTACGAAACCCCAGGGAATGAATTGTTTTGAGTGGTGGCAGTACTGCCACCAGTTCCTACACTAGATTCATGGTCGCCCGTCATATGGTTGAACACGACATCCACGTAAACTCTGCGAAATAAATGGAGTTAGTAACACCTTGCCAGGAGATAACTCGTTATTTCCCACGTGGTGCTGATAGGCAATACGATATTGTGGCGACATTATAAGATCTACCAACCAGGTTTTTTCTAAATTGGACGCGCAAACTGCCTCACATGCGAGCCAGTCTGGGCAGTGTCGGATTATCTTAGGACGTTTGAGATCGCCTGAGCTAAAAGCTTTTGGTAAATGAAAGACTTCCTCTGCTGGCCTGAACTGAACATCCAGTAGTTACTGTTTTGACGCAGAAAAGTGAAGAGACGCCAACTCATGAGAAAAGGAAAGGACAAAGAAAAAGACCATCTCAATTTTTTACGTACCTATCGTAAAGTATTTACCTGACGCCAACTTTGTTGCACCTGGTAGTCATGTCCAAGAAGGCCGCTTGGTCTCCTGACCGGGTGGTCAATTTGTATGAGATAGGTTGGTAGCGTTCCCACCAAGGTCTTGTATTATCACTTAGATATACAATCACATTCTCAGTCGCTGGCGAAGTCTGTTAATTTAGAAACTCTTTTTATTACAAGTTATGAAAACGAAACTTTTGTTTCATGCTAAAGAGTGGCAAATAAGGAGGTGGGCCACCTGAAGGTAAATTTTAAGCCCGTCTTTTCTGTTAAAATGTCACCGTAAAATCTTAGGGTGAGCATGAAGTGAACGGTCATTTCAATTATTGAAGCAATGGCTTCACCATCACCCCATTCCATTCACCTATGTCTTCACGGTGAGATGTCTACACTGCAGTTGTTCACCGTCGTCCGTCACCTCTGGACATCTCCAGGGGTTCCATAGCGTGCGTTGCCTTTGCCTCCTCTTTTTGAAGAGGACTCTCAACTACAGTAACAAAATCAACACAAACCTGCACTGCTCCATATTTCTTAGGCCCAAGAAACTTCTCACATTCGTCTGCAATATCTGCCCATTTCCACTCAAACATTTGTACGATGACGGAACGGTCTGACCATTGATTGGTCTTTATGTAAGCTTCGCAAGAAAATGCTGCATCAAATAATAAGCAGAAAGAAAGCCACACTAAAAACGACATTGTCTGAAAATGTTTATGATTATTAAATTAAATTAGAATAATCCATTAGATAGGTTCCGTGAATTTATATAAATAGCTGGAAATAGTACAATATGGTATAATTGTGTAATGTTGGTGATTACCGCTGAGGCGCCATTGAGACCCGAGCCGTTAGGTGAGGGTCTTAATAGAGCCGAGGACAGTAATCATCAATACACACGTGTATCATACGTCGTTTTTCAACACACTTGTGAAGAAAATAATACTTAAAAATCATTTCCAACAGTGAAAAGGAGTTGTGATTTTTTTTTCGCAATGGCGGGCAAAATTAATCAGTTTTCCTATGCGCGCGCATCTAACAATGGCGATCGGCCATAGACTAAAAAGAATAAAAAGTATGAGGTTTCTTTTTTTTTGGCTTTTCGCGGATAGCGTTTTAGCCACGAACAAAATGAATGAATTTCAAGTTTTCTTTATTACAGAGAAAAACAAAAGTTATATTTGAGTGAAAGTTTTATTTATTAAACACGTACAAGTTGAAATTATCTATTTAAATACGAAATTGCTTGAAATATGTTGCATTTGTATTATTGAGCACGATCTTTTTTGTATCGAAACTTTTTTAAGAACAAAGCAACTCAACCAATAAATTAAAAAAAGAACCTCTATAACTCACTTGTGAATAATAGCAATGAAAATGTCACAGTTTGAATACAGATGTCATTATGTGCCTAATTGCGGTGAAATTGTAGCCACTTTATGAGCAAGTGTGTTGAAAAATATATAAAAAAATATTGGCTAGACAGAAGTTTGAGATCTGACACTAGTCTTGCCAAGGGGTACCTACCGTGCTACCCAGTTGCTGGGTTGTAGAGGTCAGATAGGCAGTCGCTCCATGTAAAACACTGGTACTCAGCTAAATCCGGTTAGACTGGAAGCCGACCCCAGTATAGTTGGGAAAAGGCTAGGCAGATTATATAAATTACTGAAACATGTACTTACTCGTAGGTATACAGCTGCTCAACAGGGAGACTACACAACAATGATCTTTCAAATCAAAACACTTCACATAATACAACTTAACTATTATATACTTTGTGCGTCATGAGTACTGTCAACAAAATAGTTGATATGCTACAAGTAACAATGAAATAATACAGCACACAAATCGAGACAAATCAGTGTTATAAAAGTCAATATTCATCGCAGGGGATAACAATTCCATTCTAAGCGTGTTAGAACATGAATTTAGAGCGAAATTCTGGCCTTGTTTCAAACTTCAACCGAATCTGTTCATCCGTTGAGGCCTGATTTTTACCATAGATCCAGACTGTCACATTTTTTTTTAAACCTTGCCCCACACTAGGAATTTCTCCTGTAGATATCGTGGATGCGTTTACAAACACATACGCTCTCAACTATTTGTAGGCCATACAAATAATTGTTCCGTTCGGGAATCAAACCCGCGACACGCAGCGCAGCAGTAGATCGGTCAAACAAAGCACCAACCGTGTCGTCATTTTTAATATTAGTAGGAAAGTTTCTACACTACAAATAATAACTGATACTTTATTGGTATTATTTTGTCACGTCATACTCATAACTTTGAACACGTCTTTAATTAGTATCCTTATCAGTAGGTATTCAACTGAGAAGCGTTTCTGTACTTCCCTATTCCTTTGAGTATTGCATTTCTCTTATACAGATGTTTGTAAACATACCTATTCAATTTTATCTAGAAGGACATTACAAAAGCAAGAGTTTGATGTAATTCATGACGTTGCAGGCCTATTTTGAACTAAGTCCAATCAAATGCGTGTCATCGTCAGTGGAAACTAAGAAAACCGCTGCTAAATTTAATATGTTACCAAGGAGATAGGAACGGTAGACTACCTATAAGTCTTGCTAATATAATGGGTAGGATGGATAGTAACATATTATTCATACAATACATATTATATGACTGTAACGGACTTTCCTTGCATGATCGCATCAGAAATGAGGATATCCGCAGTAGTTACCGACATAAGTCGAAGATTTGCGCACAATATAGAAAGTATACAGAAGGGCCACGCCCGCCGTTTCGCAAATTGACCCCTAAACTTGATAGACTCACTAGGGTTGCTAATACACACAACAGCAAAATTAGCGGAACAAAATAAAAACGACGAATTATTTTTAAATACGGTTTAATTTTTTTAAACGTATAGTAGGATAGGATTACTTACTTAAAAATACACCTTTTGAAATAAAAATGAGATCGCATTTAATACATTTTGTGTGAGTTACATGATTTTTTGTGATAACAGCACAATAATGATGTTTAAGGTTACTAAGGAAAGTTAAAAAAGTTAATTAAGAAAACATTTTTACAATAAAATTAACATCACATAATATCGAGTGATTTCTCCACGTTCTTTTAATAAAGTTTCCACTCGCCTAGACATGTTGAGGATAATGGTATCCATTTTCTCGTATGGTAGTCTCAATCATTCCTGTACATCGGCACCATGTAGTGCATATAAAACAGGTATCTATTATGAATTTTGCCCTTCATTTTATCAGGTCCCAAACGTGTTCTATAGGATGCATATCTGGTGTTATCGTCGGCTATTCCAAAAATGTGAAGTGAAAGAGGAGGAGTCAGACTCTTCGCACAGTTGAGTGAAACAGGCGAAATATTGTCTGGTCCTGCAGATTTTGTCAAGTCAACTCCTTTTAGTAGATTGAATACTTCTAATTCTTTAAATTCTTAATCTTCTTTAACCGAATGTATGTCCGAAACAATATCGCTCAAATGCAAGTTCGAAGCCTGCGCGTGGTCACCCGAAACATCGTCGTCACCATTGACACCATAAGCAGAACTGAGAAAATTTGAATAGAAATAGTCGCCAAACATGTTGCAGGTATCCTCTCCTATACTTGAAATGCTATTTCTATATTTAAGTAAGGAAGGGTAAGCATTTATTTGATTTTTAGATTTTACGTACGACCAAAATGCTTTGGGGGTTTTAAATATTTCTTCTTCAATTTTTGTAATATAGCAGCTAAACATTTTACTTTCAACTTCCTTGGCACGCTGCCGGAACAAAACAAAAGACTCATCATCAGACAGGTTTCCGTATTTCTTAAATTTTGCGTGGTACTTCGCTTTTTCTTTTAAATTTCTTATCAGATGCTGCCTGAACCAGGGAGGGTATCTGCTGCTGGAGCGACCGTCTTAATAGGTACAAAAGATTCACGTAGTCATTGAGATTGTCATAGAAAATGCTACGGTATCCTTGAGTATCCTAGTACTCATCTCGTTGAACCATTCGATCTGGCTCAGCCGAAGATTAATAGCCGTATAATCGGCCGACCGATATAAGTATTTTATATGAGGACGCACAGAAAGAGTACCTATGAAGTTTCACAAAGTCAGCAGACACACAGAGAGCCCTATGATGTGGATCTTCCGGCACCAGAGGATCAGCACAACTTACCACTAAAACCTCGCTATTAGATAAAACTAGATCTAGTATTTTGATTGATGCTGCCACCAAAATAATAATATGTAGGTGGACGAGCTTTCAATTAGGCACATACAGATACATAAATCATTAATTTATTTAGGCTTCATGCACAAATGTAGAAGTCTCTACAAGTCAACCCAGGGTGGTGATGAAATATCATGACATCATTCTAGTACCATGGCACATTGTGAAAATGATTTAAAAATTACAATATTATTTCAAGGGGTTTCTAAATATTCGATTCTTCAAAAACTGTCAAAGTACATAATTATGCATATAAACACACCGGTATGCAGTACATGTTATTAACAAACCTTTGACCATTGCTGCCAATTTTTAATGCAACCACTCCCATCACTATTTAGCTTCACAGCTATTTCTTGCCATGCCGCTCGTGTGCGGTCTGGGGCATGCGATGTTCTGGCATACCCTCATAATTCGCGCGCGACCGCTACGAGCGCAAGCAGCTAATGGCAGCTCCGTGTTAATTAATTCTACAAATTCGAAAAGTTATCTGTTGTGCACTTAATTTATATCAAACAAGACGTGATAGTACAAGTGTTAAAACCTTCACAACAAAATTGTCAATAATTAAGCAGTGTGTGAACAAATAACATAAAACCTAGTGTATTAACCGAACAAAGAACTGTGTTGTGAACGAAAAAAAAAGGTGACTCATTCTCCTGTGCGCGCGGATCGTGCGGATTACCTTAAATGGTCATAAAGCAAGCATTACTCAATAGCGGCTAATTGGGATACAACTAAGCGGAGCAATAATTTGTCATAAGTTATATATGACAGAGTGGCGCAGAGGCTAAGATATGCACCATACGAATTGCACAGATGAGAGCAAGTTCGGATCTAAGGAAGTGTTTCTTTTTGTTGCTTTTTGCTTTTCCGTTTTATTATTTTTTCTTTGAGTGTTGCGTGATAGCTGACCATTTTTATTGCTATTGCTATTTGCATTGCTATTGCTACAAACTTATCATATTTTTATTAGCAATTTAACTGCATTTATCGGTGGTGGCACTACGAGTACAACTGATAATATAAAATGGAGTCTGAAAACGTAACTTTCAGAAAACCACATAGGTCTAGTTCGCTTGACAATCTTTATTATAATAATTCAGCATTGCTTGATACCACAATAATGAGCGTGCCAAATACGTCATTAAATGATAGTGACATGATTGTGAACCTTAACGATACCATTAAAAAGCTAACAGCTGAATTACATAGTGCACATTTAGAGATCGAGAACTTAAACAGCGAAAATTTCAGATTAAAGATGGATTTAGGGAACTGTCACTACACCCAGACGTTTCCGAAATATATTACAAAATAACAGTTTCTCTACACCAACAGGATCAAAAGTTTCTCCTCTCATACCACCAATCAATAATTCCCCGTTGGCATCGAGGGCAGAAGAAAAGTCTGATACTTCAATATTAACAGAAGAATCTACATTACTGGAACAAAAAACCGGTAAAGATAAAATATTATCACCCAACGCCTGCACTACAACAATGAGCAAAAATGCTCATAGCGATGATTTTATCCTCACAACTATAAGCCCTGAACGAGGTGATGAAACTGGAAACATTGCTAACATTTCGAGAGAAGGGGCCTGTAATGAGCCTTCTAAGCATGTAACCCAGCAGCAAGTTATTCCACATGATGATGTTAGAAGGTTACAGAAAGACATGAATAGCAGCGGAAAAATAAAACACAGAGTTATGATTTTTGCAGACCAATCCGGATATGGTGTAAGACAAATACTTCAGTACTACTTAGGAGACTCCTTTTCCGTCACTTCATTTATAAAACCTTATGCTACGGTAGACGAAGTACTTAAGTCTTGTACATCCATGTGCATCGATTACACTAAAGCAGATTTTGTACTGATACTGGCAGGCTCTAATGACAGGAATCCTATGTTATTTCAGACATACTTACACCACAACCTGTATCAATTGAAGTCCACAAATATACTAGTTGGTAAAATTTATAAAAATGACTTTGTAAACACGAATGCCTTAAACAATTTAGTAAGACTCGTATGTAATAATTGTGATAATTCAATATTCATTTCTTTGGATATAAATTGTTATGACAGACAACCGAAAAATGTAAACAAAAAGCAGGCATGTAGACTAATTCATAGGGAAATTTTACATACAAATTACAAAATTAAGTACCAAAATTACATAAATAAAATGGTAGATTATGAAAATCAAAATAGAGTAAAGTATTTAAAAAATGCTTCTACCCAAACTAGTTGTAATGACATATCCATTGATAGCAGTAAACCCACACAAATTAAATTTGTTAATATCGCGTCACAAACTGATGAAGACGTACACCAGTTAGATTTTTTTCGTGAGTGATGATGATAAAGATACTGATGTGGCATCATGTAAAGTTGTAAATGCAGTCTCATCAAATCTTCCATTTAAAATGTGTATATGTCATCAGAACGTATGCGGAATTAGCAATAAGAAATCTGAATTATCAATTTATTTAGAAACGCTCGAAAGAAAAGTAGATTATGTATGCTTAAGTGAACATTTCTTGAATGATAAATCTATACATTTATTAAATATAGAAAATTATAATCTTGTATCTTACAATACTAGAAATAAAAAGAAAAGGGGGGGCACCTTAATCTTAGCATACAAAGACAGAAAAGTTGGAGTTGTAGATGTGATTAATAATCTATATAGGGTAGAGAGCTTTGAAATTTGTTGTATAAAGGACATTAATTCAGGTCTTTATCTGTGTTGTTGTTATCGTAATCCTAATGATAAGAATTTTGATAATTTTATGAAAAGTTTGGAAAAACTGCTGGAGCATTTGTTTAATAGGAAGTGCGTAATTTGTGGCGATTTTAATATTGATATGCTTAAAGAGAGTAAAAAACGTACTGAGTTCATGAGCCTGTTAACATGCTATAACTTTAGAGATCTCATTAATACACCTACGTTTATGCGCAATAACTCTTGTTCTTGCATAGATAACATCATAACTAACTTGCCTGATGACTGTGTAGAGGGATGCATAGTAGACCACAATGGCTTGGCAGATGGACATGGGGCTCTACTGGGTGAGTTTACTTTGGAAAATGTTACTGATAGCTTTAATAATAACAATCACATAACTATAAATAGGAGAGTTTTCAATTATAAGAATGGTGTATAATTTGGAAAACGAATACTTGATCATAACTGGAGTGCTATGGGAATCAATACATTTTTGAAAACTTTTGGCAAGGTATTCCATTACAGTTTTAAAAAACGTGAGCAAAAAATTAGACTAAGACGTAATTTTCAATTAAAGTGGATCACAAGAGGTGTGAAAACATCGAGTAAAATGAAACGGGTCTTATACTCTTGTGGAAATAAACTTGACGCTAGTGTACTTAAATACAAAAATAACTATATTAGAATTTATAGAAGGGTAATTTCGCATGCTAAAAGACTTACAGTGAATGAAAAAAATAATCAAGCAAAAAATTCAAGTAGGGAAATTTGGAAAGTTATAAATAAGAGTACAAATAGGGCTAAGACAATTCGGGCGGAAATACATCTGAAAATAAATAACCAAATTATAAGCAACCCAGTGGACGTAGCTGACATTCTTGTAAAGCAATTCGATCACAAGAACATGATGCCTGGTAATAATGGTCAAGATGCTGTCGTTTTTCTTCAACAAAGCACGGATAGAGTGGAAAACGATATGGATATCACGCTTACTACTCCAGATGAAATTTCAAAAATCGTAAATAGTATGCAAAACAAGACGTCTTGTGGCTATGATGATATTCCAATTACAGTAATTAAAGATAAATTAGCAATATTATCGGAGCCGCTTTCGACTTTTTATAATAAGTGCATTGCTGAAGGCATTTTCCCGGATCAACTAAAAATAGCTAAGATCGCCCCAATTTATAAAAAGGGTGTAAAAACTGATCCAAAAAACTATAGGCCTATTTCTTTATTGCCCACTTTAGCAAAAATCTTTAAAAGAATTTTAAAACACCGCTTAAATAGACATCTTGTCTTGAATAAAGTAATAAACTCAAGACAATTTGGATACCAGAAGAATGTTGGTACAGGAGATGCCATTTATACGCTACTAAATGATGTAGTTAATAAATTAAATTGTAAATTGAGAGTAGCGGGTATTTACCTAGATTTAAGCGCGGCTTTCGATACTATTGACCATAACTTGCTCATCACAAAAATGGAGCACTATGGCGTAAGAGGTAAAGCCTTACAACTCTTCTCATCATATCTCAAAAATAGAAAAATGTTTGTCGAAATTGATTGTACACAACCAAACAGGTATAAAGGCAACTATAGGTCAACAATGTTAAACATTACAGCCGGTGTGCCTCAAGGATCAATTTTAGGCCCTTTATTATACTTATTGTTTACTAATGACCTAATTAGTTTCATACATGAACTTTTACCGGACATACAACTTGTAGTTTTTGCGGATGACACAAATGCTATAGTTGCGGCTAAGGACATTCAAGACCTTACTGTTAAGGTGAACGCAGCGCTAGAGGCCTTTCAAAATTGGTTTAATGCTAATAAGCTTATAATAAATACGACAAAAACCAACATTATGTTATTTAAAACTACTGCGCGTAACACGGATAATATGGACATTGAACTTAACAACGTTAAAATTGAGCTTGTCAGGGAAGTCAAGTTTTTAGGTATTTACATTGATGAATTGTTGAATTGGAAGAAAGAATTAGCCGCATTGGATTCGTCTATATCATCTGCTTGTTATGCTTTAAGAACTGTGAGGGATGAAGTGAGCATAGCACATTTAAAAATGGTATACTATGCGCTGATAGAGTCCAAACTGAGGTATAGCATACAGTTTTGGGGAAACAGCTACCATTATAACTGGCACAGGGCATTCGTTCTCCAAAAAAGAGCGATCCGAACCATGGTCCGCATTTCTCAGCGAGATACATGTCGACCATATTTTAAAGAACTTGGTATTCTCACAGTACCTAGCCTTTACGTAGTTGTGCTTTTAAATAACCGCTTGAGTTGAAAAGCATACTTTACACAGGCTCATTTAAGTCAAGACTCAGGGCATTCCTGTTGGAAAAGTGTCTCTACTTATTAGTTGATTTGTAGTAGTCTTGTTGCTCTTAAACTGACATGTGTTTATTTGTTTATAGTGTTATATTGTGTTCATATGACATTTACTTTTAGATTATTATTTTCGTTTTAATTTGTTATTAATTAATTCATTGACATATGGTTTTTTTTTTTATTTTGTTGTGTTCTTATGACATTTACTTTTTGATTATTATTTACGTTTATATTGTTATAAATTAATTTATTGACATAAGGATTTAACTTTTTTATCAATTTTATTGTTTGCATTGTTACATTTTTTATATAAAATAAATTAAAATAATATTTTCTAATTGAAATAGAATTGCATGTATTCACTTATATATTTGTACCTACATCTGATAATGTTGATTATGTTCATGTTTCATGTTGGATTATATTCGAACGCAATGTAAATTGTTACTGAATAAATAAATTGAAATTGTCGTCAACCAATTCTTTTCTTCCAAACTCTCTAATAGCATTTCCACTTGGACTTGAGAAGGAACAGCACTTCTCGGCATGCTTAAAATAAAAAAATGCAACTTCACATAGTAAAGATAAACTTATTATTATAAAGTAAATACCTGAATATTTAATGGACAACAATAATATTGTGTCATGTAATAAATAACATTGAAGCAGCAGTGAAGTAAATTTAATACATTTCACACAGCCACAGACTTAAGTTTGAGAAGTCGGTAATATTTTTTGTGAAAAAGCATTATTTCTTTTTAGCTTTAGTATCTACTAAAAAGTGAGCAAGTTCTACCCATAAACAACCCAAAAAATAGCAATAATGACTTAATTTACATATGGGCATTTGCCCGTAATCATCAGAATCGGCCATTTCTTCAAGAAGTGGTAATGTGGGTAGGAACCAACAAAGAATCACTCGAGTAACAATCAAAAGTTATATAATCGCTCAAAATATCTTCTTGCCAGAAATTCACTAAAATCTATTCACTAGTAATTAGAAAATCACTTCAATCAGTGTTAATTACTTTTGAAACAAAATAGGACAAGATTACTCGGAACAAAAGCGATTCGTCGGATACGTGGTGCACACGCCGTTGACGTACGATAAAACCAGTGACGTTCCAAACGGCTGCGGTGACCCATCGACTCGAATGTGCGTTCCCATTGAGGGACCACATTTGAATTTTAAGCCTTTAATAAAAGTTCTGAAACGATTGTAAATTCAGCCTCTAGTTTGTAAAAGTAGCCACTCAAATTTTACAATCGGTTACAGGTGGTCCCTCAGTCATGACTGACAGGCATACATATCTCAAAACCTAGTTAATATTTACTACTGCTACAAATGACTACTCTTAGTAAAATATTTGTAAAACTAATTTATTAAATATCAACCCTTCCTGTTCACGGAATAAAAAGAACTAGCATGCGGAAGGTGGTCCCTCAACCGATCATCATAAGTTCACCTTGAGTGACTACCACAATGGAATTTGAAATTTACACATGGGTCTAGCGTTAGTAAAAGTACTTGAAGCGATTGTAAATTCAACCTCTAGTTTGTAAAAGAAGCCATTCAAAAGTTACAATCGATTTAAGGTGGTCCCTCAATTGAAACGATTATCGTAGAAAAAGTCAATTTACGTAGCATTCGGAAGTTAAATAGATGAATGCTATAGATTGTCCCTTAGTATTTTTTTTTACTAACGATTACTTTACTAAACAGTTTTAAAAAATATACCGTTTATTTAAAATAATAATCCAATAGTTGCAAAAATACCAAGATAGGGATGACCACAAAGCAGCAGGATTTTTGAATAAGTAAAAACTAGTGATTGTTGATATTAATTTTTATTAATATTTGACTTCACTTAGCAAATAAAAACACAGAAGGAATATGATAATAAAAACATTATTTCTTTGAACTTTTTAGGGATCCGTACCCAAAGGGTAAAAACGGGACCCTATTACTGAGACTTCGCTGTCCGTCCGTCCGTCCGCCCGTCCGTCTGTCACCAGGCTGTATCTCAAGAACGGTGTTAGCTAGACAGTTGAATTTTCACAAATGATGTAGTTATATTGCCGCTATAACAACAAATACTAAAAAACCGAATAAAATAAATATTTAAGGGGGCACAACAACCAACAACAAACAAACGTGTTATACAACAAACGTGTTATACAACAAACGAGCTTTTTTTGCCGTTTTTATAGATAATGGTACGGAACCCTTCGTGCGCGAGTCCGACTCGCACTTGGCCGGTTTTTAATTCAAACATTACTACTAGTGACTATTTGAAATCAAAAATCCTGCACACAGCAGGATTTTCTAGTGATATTAATTTTTAATTTAAAATAGGTATTTAAAGTTTTTGTTTTTCTCTTTTAATTTTGGTACATCATACAACCATTAAAATCATTTATCTACTTCGGTTTCGTTATATTCGAATTACAAAATTGACAGCGGTTTCATTAACATACCCATAACGACATCGGGTTGCATTATGTGAATCGTCATAAATTCTAAAACACAAGCAAAGATATTCTGAACATACAGCCAGGTACCTAACAAACAAAAAACAAACAGAAATGAAAATTCCCGATCTATATTTGAGGCTAATGTTGATAATGATATAATTGCAATGTATATTAAAGGCATAAATGACAATAATTACAAGATATATGATATTTACACCCTGAGAGCACAAATAATTGCCCAAAATTTTAATAAAATGAATAAAATCCAAGACGTCGTTATTTACAATTGCGAATGTAATGTATTAACCGTTTTCGAAGAAGTTATTAATGGTATTTTTTTTAGTGTAAAATTCTCCAAACAGTGTAGCAATGCATGGTGTCAAACAGAAAACATTGTAAAAAGATATACATTTATCAGTTTGAACATTCAGCTTATAAAATGTTTGGCATTAGTATTTTGGAAGAAGCCATTTTAATTCGTGACGAAATTAAAGAATGTATATTGTTTAATAATCTTTTTAAAGATTTTATATCTTTTGATTTAAACGCAAAGAAAGTACCTCGAACGATCAAAGTCAAACAAAATTTCTACAAATTAATTGGAGCTATTGAATTTATTCCCGGACTTACCGCCAGTGACCTCGGTCATTACAGATGTCACTACTTCTTTAATGAGAGAATACGTTCTTACGACGACTTACGCTTTAAATTTGATGAAAGTCCTCCACACGAACAAATTTTTATACATACACATTGCTACTGTCTCATTAGTAGTAATGTTTGAATTAAAAAGTTCTGAGTTATTATTTTTCAACAATCACTAGTTTTTACTTATTCAAAAATCCTGCTGCTGTGTGGTCACCCCTATCTTAGTATTTTTGCCCAGAAATTTGATTATCGTTTTAAATAAAACGGTATATTTTTTTAAACTGTTTAGTAAAGTAATCGTTAGTAAAAAAAAATACTAAGGGATAGTATATAGCATTCGTCTATTTAACTTCCGAATGCTACGTAAATTGATTTTTTCTACTATAATCGTTTCAATTGCCAACCACCTTAAATCGATTGTAACTTTTGAATGGCTTCTTTTACAAACTAGAGGTTGAACTTACAATCGCTTCAAGTACTTTTACTAACGCTAGACCCATGTGTAAATTTCAAATTCCATTGTGGTAGTCACTCAAGGTGAACTTATGCTGATCGGTTGAGGGACCTTCCGCATGCTAATTCTTTTTATTCCGTGAGCTGGAAGGGTTGATATTTAATAAATTAGTTTTACAAATATTTTACTAAGAGTAGTCATTTGTAGCAGTAGTAAATTTTAACTAGGTTTTGAGATATGTATGCCTGTCAGTCATGACTGAGGGACCACCTTTAACCGATTGTAAAATTTGAGTGGCTACTTTTACAAACTAGAGGTTGAATTTGCAATCGTTTCAGAACTTTTACTAAAGGCTGACGCATTCAAAAGCTTAAAATTCAAATGTGGTCCCACAATGGGAACGCACATTCGACTCGACGCTCCGCCAGACTGACAGCTGTCAAATTTCGTGCCGACGAATCTCTCAATAAGTGGCGCTAGCAATGCGCCGTCATACACATTCATGCTGTTTGTCGCTGAGGAGTTCGGTTGTATGTTTCATATATTGAAAACTGCCGAACCGATTTGGATGAAACTTACACTAATCCCTAAGTTGAGAGATATATAATCCAATAAAAAAATAATGTTGACGATCCGAAAAGTAGTTTCTGAGAAATGCGTGGACAAACATACATACAAACATTAATCAATATGGACGAAGTCACGGGGTTTCCTTTTGATGTAAACCAAAACCTTCTCCAGAATGTAAAAAATAGTTTACTGAAAACTGCATCAAAATTGGTTCAGCCAAACGCGAGACAATCGTGGACAAACATACATACGGGTCAAACTAAGTTCTCTTTTTTTTTAAGTCGTTTAAAACAAACCTCATTACGCCGACCTTGAGTATCTAACATGTCCCATGTTACTTGAGGTCGGCACAACACGTTTTCTTATTTCATACCGTCCTGTCAACCGTCATGCTATCAACGACTCCCTTTTCTTTCATATCACTGCTCACACAGTCCATCCATCTTTACTTTGGCCGTCCCCTCCCTCTTCATCCATCCACATTTATATTATTTTATACTGTGATTTTTAATTTCATAGACTAAACTGAGAGCTGCCAATGACCTTATTTTTTTATGTTGTATGCCCTTATCCTCAATTTAATTTTAATAATTGGTTTAAATAAATGTTTTATGAATAAAAACGTAATATATTTAAATAAAACAGTATTCATACATAAATTTTTATTGTGTTAAATATGAAATCAACAATAAAATAAATGCGATCGATAAAATGAAGTCTGACATAAATGAGTAGAAACCAAATAAGGGCCGCTAGTTTCTAAACATTTTTTTTTGCCGTGAAATAGTTTCATTTTCGATCTATTTCTATTTTCGATCAACTTTCGATCACTCAGGATAGTCATTTTTTTTTTTTCTATGTGGCGTCTCGCAGTTTCAATCTAAGTGATTGGCTACTGCTTAACCGGGCTAACCTGTGGAGACTAAGCTATATTATAGCCTCCAGCCAAGGCACAAACAAGTTTTCTAAACCTGCAGCGATTGCGCTAAGGGCTACCCCAGTTGGGGTCGAACCTCAGCAAAGGGCATCGCGGGTGGGACAACTAAGGCAGGATCTAGATTAATGAATTTACTGTCCGTTCGTAAACTACCTACTTGGAGAAGAACGGATAAGAAACTCCTTTTAAATCTAACATTTAACTACTGCACAGCTGACGCAGGCTGGCGTGATTTTACTGAAAGAACACGCGACGGACCTCGGCGGCGAGGTAGGTAACTACGGATCGGTTTGTTTATTTACATTATGTATACTACTCCCTAAGGCTCTTAAGGAGCGTTGTGGAGGGGTCATGAGTTTAAGAGAATAGGCCTTAGTTGGCGAAATGACGGAATTTTGAAGATTACGCCCTAATTGCGTAACTTACAATTGAAAGGGCAAGACTCCTATTTGCGTACCCATTGGCCGTTTCTGAATACTAGGTTGTCTAGCTCCCTAGTAACAGACGGATACCTACTAAATAGGGCTTGGGACTCGGCTGGGTTAGGTATAATACCTGAGGCTTCGATCTTAGTGATCTCAGCAGCCAGCGATCGTGACTCTTCGGTCATCCAGAACGCATACGCACCGATGATAATATCGGCGACGCTGCGTCCGGTATTGGGCGTGATAGGGGACGAGCTCGCGGCTGCGGCAGTGGTGGAGGCCACCTGACGACCTTGAGCGGGCATGGGGGCGGCTGGGGCCTGAGGGGCCGGGCTAAGGGTTGGTGGTGGGATGGGGTGATCCATCAGACCTGGGATAGTCTGCTGGTTTGTCTTGGGGGCCTCACTCTGGTGGTTGAGTTTACCCCAAGGCGACTGCCTCTGAGGGGCTGAGGGGGGGAGCTGCGCGTGCTTCGCGGTCCCCTGAGCGCTTGGCCATTTTAGGCGCAAGTTTGGGGGCTCGAGGACACCCCTTATAGTTGGCCGTGTGACCGACCTGGTCACATAGCACGCAGCTTGGGGGCTCCGTGCATTCGGCGGGGTTTTTGGGACGGGTACAGTCCTTTGTGCCATGGTCCCCTCGGCATTTTACGCACCTGGGGGTGGCGAAGCAGTTCTTCTGACTGTGACCATACAGTTGGCAGCGGTGGCACTGACCAACTACGAAAGGACGGTAAGGTTTTTCCACAGTGATACCGGATAGTGAGCACACTGAGGTTATCCCGAAAATTGGGTTATGTGATTCGGTAGGGCTGCACTCAACCACTACCATGTCGTATTGCTGGCCACCCCTAGCTTTATGCATGCGGTGGACAGCTGTCACTGGGACTTTCTGTGCGATTAAATCTGCACGAATATCATTGACCGAGATTTCCTTTGGTATGCGCCGGATAACCAAGCGGGTGGGCGCCTCCTCAGGTAACGTATAGGTATGGAATGATATTTTACTATCTTTAAGAAACCTTGTAAGGTTTCTGAAGTCAGTAGAGGTCGGAACCTGGATTTTGATGCCCATCTGACAGGCGAGCGCATTTACATAGCTAATCTTGCGATCAGCGCAGGATTTTGAGACATCGGTCCACTTATTTTTGTCGTGGAGAAATATTGGCGGGGGCTTTGGGGTTTTGGGGGCTTTCATGGGACTGGGGGCGCGGCTCGACCCTTGAGAGGCGTCGGCGACGGTCATCGGGCTATTTGAGCGGCTAGAGCGCGTAAGGTTCCCATTGAGCCAGGGAGGCGAGTATTATTTTGAACCTCCTCCGGTTTTCCTTGAGCGGACTGGGATCGTCCGACATCAAGTCCTCGACTAAATGTATCAACAACTCTACGGGATGCATAGCTGTTGATAACTAATCTCGGTGATAAAAAAGAAAACAATAACAAAGATAATATAAAGAAGTTATATTATCTTTAGGGACGGATAGTGATAGTACCCGGGTAGGTACGCCCGGGGATGTGTGGCCCTACCCTCCCAGTCGGGTTAGACTGGGAGGTGAGTACCTAGGTGAACCCTAAGCTAGTTGTACCTATCACCAATCTTATTGGGTGATAGGGGCCCTGAGGTACTGGGTAACCCACAGAAGGTGGGCACCCGTCGGATGTGTACCTTTGTCTAGCACGTAGGGGTAGAAACACCCAGTCGTGCCAGGTGATTGCTGAAAGCAGAGTCAAGGGTTGACTAGGCTAGACACCAAGGCCATATCCCTTGCTCCCGACTCCAGCTAACTGCCGTGCTCTGAAGAAGCGTGGCGGGTGCGATGGGGCTGCACCCCCTCTGATTTCTGTTATCACCGTTAGGTTTCCACCAGAGGACCACTAAGTCGTGGTTTTTACCCAGACGGGGTCAATAACTGTGACAAAATCTGTTTAAAG
Source organism: Orthosia cruda (assembly GCA_964057195.1). NCBI lineage: Eukaryota > Metazoa > Arthropoda > Insecta > Lepidoptera > Noctuidae > Orthosia > Orthosia cruda. The sequence continues at coordinate 25,900,754 of OZ059840.1, read as the reverse complement.
AAATAGAATGTCGTTCCCTATCCTTAAAAGGACCGGTCCGGACTGCGAGGTACCCAAAGGCGCCTCTGATAGCTGTGCAGGAGTGCAACCGCGGATACGGAGCATAGAACTCGACGTCTACGGAGAGCGGGGTGCGGGCGGCGGGGGGAGCGCAGACAAGCGTGCGTTCGCGACGGCGGCCGGGGGCGGAATGACTCAGGATAGTCAGGATACGGCACTATTTTTATTTAACGATAAAGTGCCAACACCCCAAATGTCACTTTGGTCTATGAAATTAAAATCAGAGTATAGTAACTTGCGTTTCATCCCTCCTCCTCACATGACCATACCAGGAAAAAGATTCCCTTTCAACTTTAGTCAAGGGCAGAAATATAATGAAGATAAAAAGCCCGAAAAAAAACCAATATAAATTTTATTTTATTTTATTTAGAAAAACATTTAGCATTACATTTAATTAAATCTATTACAATCTTACCAGCTATGACTGAAATGTTGGACTTGTGGCATTGCACAGGCCCCCTCTATCGACATTTTTATTAGGAAGGTTCCACGCGATCTTAGCTTCATTGTAGATTGATAAATATTTATTAATATTATTTATCTGTTTTTATTTTCACAATAAACTGCGTATCACATTACAGGAATTGTAGTAGACAGGAAAATTTAATTATCACCTCCATTTTATGGAATACCATATAATCGATATTATTCAACATGTATACAAAAAAATTAAAAGCCTTAAATCAAACCGCGTAAGAGAAACTGCTTGCTAAACACTTCCTAGTCTTTGAGAATAAACTAAAACAATATTAAGGTAAGTCTCAGTTATCTTAGAAAAATAGACATAATATATGTTTTACTCTTACCGAGCTATAATATAGGTACGCAAAAATATCTAAATATCATCATTGTAAACATTTCCAAAATATCAAGGAAATTTTATGCTATGCACCCCACAATATAATCTTACGATATAATATTGTACAGTACGACACAACTTATATGTAGATAGATCCACAAAATTCGTAAAACCGATCACTTCTGATTTACACAACCAACAGAAATCGCTCATTATTACGTCATTCAACGCTATTTGCGCTATATATTCCCCCACCCTTTCTACCCGAGACAGCGTTTTGAAAATTACTAATTACAATGTTACCAATTGTATCAGTTCGGATGTGATCGGTTTTACGAATTTTGCCGATAAGTAGTGTTGTAGTGTAAACGCCTTGATTTGCAGCAGTCGCGGTCACAAAACAGAGCAGGACGGTGAATAATCGTGGGCCCCTCTTTGAGGAGTTGCTTGAGAGGAGTCACGGCGTCCTCACCTACCGCCTGACGCAGGTCCAAAAAGGTGTTCAGGATAAGGCGGGAGGTAACGCCCAGGTGTCACCATTGTGTGGACCACCCGGAGGACACGGTGGAGCATACGGTGGAAGTCTGACCCACTTGGGCGGATCACCGCCGTGTCCTCGTAGCAGCGATCGGCGTTGGCGACCTCTCGCGTCCGGCCCTGGTGCAGGCCATGGTACGGAGCGAGAGGGCATGGGAAGCTGTCTCCTCCTTCTGTGAATCAGTGATGCTCGCAGAGGAGGAGGCGGAACGCGTGAAGGAGACGCCCTCACGCCCCTAGCCACCGCAGAAGACGCCCCGGGCGTCGGGAGTCGCAAGCCGATTCCCGGCCACCGTAGGCGCGGACTTGCGGACTGCAAGTATGGGTAGCTATCGCCATCCGATAAGGACCAGGCCCGAGTTTACGGCGCGCATTGTTCCATGCGCATCTCAAAGAGATGACAGCAAAAGTGACGGGGCCCGCTAGGGCCGATGCCTGTCTAGGTCGCGGATAAATTAGATATAGAGTTACAGCGGCCCTGGTACAAGCAACTGAAGGAACACGGGTGGGTTTTAGTCAGTAAAAGTTTGACACGCCCTCCCACTTCACCCAGAGCGGGAAAAGTCATTGGATGATATATCACCCCAAAAAAAGGACGGTGAATAACCGTGGGCGATTATTAGCAAAAACTCTATACTGTGCTATTTAATGTTCCCGCTGCTGGGACACAGGCCTCCTCTCTATGAGAGGGAATAAGCCTTAATCCATAACGCAAACCCAGTGCGTGTTGGTGGATGTCACACGTCTTCGTGTTTTTGGTTCTCGGGTGAGTCTTGTGTTGTCTCGCTTCCACGTTTTAAGACCGAGCCCGCAACGAACTATGACGATCAATATAGCTACGCTTAAGTTAAATATTTGTAGATAGGATAAATTTACGAAAAATACATTGCCGTTGTGGCATTTATATACGTATAAATATGGCAACAAGCAATTTTATATTATTATAATATAAAAAAATTGCATTTGCATTTTGGAATTATATCGAAATGTCATTTTTGTTTCTTCTGTCTACTTACTTGCATCTAAATCAATGTTACTGCCTGATTTTTCCATCACCAGAAAGCCAATTTTCGTACTTAAAAATCGTTCTCGTTAAAGTTGCAATATCACCTCGGTACCATCTTGTCAAAATGTATAGAATTTAAAAGGGGCGTCTACTGAGATGCGGATGAGAAATGTTTAAAAAAAAATACGGGTGTTGGTACTCAGATAAACCTTTATGCGAGTTAATATTGAACTTTGACAATGTCTCCATACTAAAAAATGTCAAACGACAATTTTGTTCGGATAAACTATCGGATAAATCAGCACTAAAAATATCAGTTACTACATCGGTAGTTATAATAAGTACATAGCTTTTTACTAAATCTATAGAATCTAAACTAAATAGCGTCTACATAGTTTTTAAGTTTCTAAACATTTTATATCTACAAACTACTCGGTCAAAAAAACTGTAGTAGTAAAACCTCGCTGGAATGCGACAATGCTCCCGCCTACCCGCGCGGCGCCCCGCGTTCGCCTCGTGCGCCTATAGCGAGAGTCGGATGTCAGAGTGACGTGACAGTGCCAGGTGCATAGTTATTTTGACCGACTAGTGAGTCATAAACTAAAGAAAGTAGAAACAACTGAAATCATTCCATTTAATAGCAACTAATACAGAAATAATTTATTGAGCAAAAAAAAATAGCAAAATATACTTTGAATTATATAAATTCTCAAAAGCAGATAAATCAATAAAAAGTCGAAAAATATATTCGATGTTTATTACACCATAAGGCTCAAATTCATTATTCCTGCAATCTAGAATAATCTGTGGGTATTCAAAATAAGAATGGAAGACTTTCAAAACAGAATCTCGCAGCATTCAAACGAAAATGAGCCTTATTAGCTTAAGTTTAAAGTACATATCCTCTATTTTAGACTATATTACATTATAATAATATTATTAGGCCCACTTGCTCGAAAAACTTAACTCCGAGTTAGTAGCTAAGTCGTGGTTTAATTGATAATATTGTATGACAAACTGTCAATTTAACCTCGTGTTACACTTAGTCTGAGTTAATTTTTTCGTGCAACTGGGCCTTAGTTGCCATTTTGCCTCTCACTGGTCAAAAAGGCTGTCTGCAACACGAATTGGATCTGGCCAAAAATTTTCATAAAATATTTTTAAATGCATTTTAGTCAAGAGGAATTGGTTTTTATTTAATTAATTCAGTCTTTTTATATAGTTAGGTTGTTTAAAGCCAAATATTAATAGATCACTTTTCAGTTCACTTTTTCAAAATAACAATTTGTGGTTTGTTTTTGGAACAGTATCACTTTTAAATCAAGGCGATTGTAGATATATTTTTAAGTTTTCGAACAAGATTCTACTTAAGTTTTTAAACTGTCATGGTCACTAACACTAATATTAACATTATAAGCGGGATATTTACCATGTTTACTGTTTGTAGCGAGTTTCCGATATTTCGGTGCTGTTGCAAGCACCATGATCACGGATAAACTGAAGCACCGAAATATCGGAAACTCGCTACAAACAGTAAACATGGTAAATATCTCGCTTTTAATGTTAATATTAAGATTCTACTTGTTCCTAATCATTTTAGTTACTGCGACTTCAAAGTCAAGTTTTGTGTAATGAACAGCAGTAACTAATAATTACATAGAAGTGAACTTCGAAGTAAAAATATGTCATTAAAAATAATGCATAACCAAAGTACCTTCACCATTACGAACTGGATTTCTAAAATGACAATAAAAAAATGAAGATCACTGGATATTAGAATAATAATAATTTTATATTTTTCTTTGTATGTCTAAATATGTCTTGACATAACCGGTATTGTTTTCAAAATAGGTTTATTTTATAAAAATACTCTTCTCTGTTTACATAAAGATCTCCTTTCGAATTAAAATAACAAGTATTTTCGAAAAAATAAAAGAAATATGTCTTTTATATCGAAAAAAGGCTCAGTTACATGGAACAATTAACTCATTTTAACATTAAAACAAATAAAATTTATAAAACCCCCGACACATTTTTATTTCGTACCACATAATTTATCTAGTAGTAGACACGCTTCGATCGACAATCTATTGAACACGTAATTATGACACGAATATCTTACGAAAACACCCCGATTCAAATAGTAAAACGCCCATAAACCCAGAACGGCTTAACCGATTTTCATCAAACTTGGCTAAAAACACTATCGATAAAGTCACCTTTTTAACGAAATCAAAATCGGTTCATCCGTTTAGGAACTATGATGTCACAGACTGATACACAAACACACAGGTACAAATGTCAAAGCAATAACACCAACGTTTTTCTGTCGGGGGTTAATATGGCTAAGGGAAAAGAGATATAATATGTAATCTATCTAATCTGCCTTGTCTTTTTCCAAATATTTTGGGGTCGGCTTCCAGTATAACAGCATTTTACATGGAGCAACTGCCTACCAGACCTCCACAACCCAGTAACTGGGCAACGCGATACCCTTTGGCAAGATTAAGTAAATGAAAGTTTTTCATTCATTTAGTTCAAATTAATCACGTAAATGAGCCTTAGAGCCTGTTTCTCTGTGTCCGGATAAGCCACCAAATAAATAATAAAAATGTAACCAAATATTATGGAATGCTAAGTTAACCAGAATTTAACCGGAGGTGGTGAAACAGGCCGTTTCATTAACTTTCTACTCTAAACTCGGAGCCAAGAACAGTGGGTTTGGTGTGGTGTTCAAGTTAGCTGATTGGAAGGATCGCTTTATGCTTACATGAGGATACTGCTCACGCCATTCTAATACCTGAAATAGATAAACAACAGTGATTTAATTCGTATTTATTACGCCATCTTTGGAAGGAAGCAGGGACCACCAGGCCCAGAAGTAAACCATGGGGTCGAATCCAGCCAGGCGATTCTCTTTATCTATACTAATATTATAAAGCTGAAGAGTTTGTTTGTTTGTTTGTTTGTTTGAACGCGCTAATCTCAGAAACTACTGGTTGGAATTGAAAAATTCTTTTTGTGTTGGATAGTCCATTTATTGAGGAAGGTTATAGGCTATATAACATCACGCTACGACCAACAGGAGCAGAGCATAAATGAAAAATGTTGCAAAAACGGGCAAAATTATTCCTTTTTGAGAGCTTCCGTTGCGTGCGCTGCGTAAACGGTTTAATTACACAACAATCATGTAAGTAGAGTAGGTAGGGTTGATGGGTAGGTAGGTAGCCAGTTGACGGGAGCGAAGCCGCGTGGGACAGCTAGTGTAAAATATATTTTTCCACTACCTTGTATATTATGTAACACATTGCCTAAGAAATTCGTTTCGAAGAATGAACATTTAGACACAAGATTATAAAAAAATAAATTAAAAAAAAAACAAAATTACATAATAACAGTTACTAAATGACTTTTGTATGGAGTTATGATATCATTATGAAACTACAACGTAATTATTTTTCTTTTTGGCGGCCAAGTACGAGTGAAACAATTTGCAATTTATCGAAAAAAAGGCTACTGTTGGTAGACGCATTACGCCGTTAGGCCCGCGCTTTTTCCACCGCCCCATCCGGCAGAATGATACTGAACCTGTTACCTCTCGAAAAAGCGAGTGTTGATTGTGTATATAGTCTGTGGTTTTTAGTCTGAACGTTTCTAATAAATTGTTGTTGGAACTTCATCATCATTTCAGCCGAAAGACGTCCACTGCTGGACATAGGCCTCCCAAGGCGTCGCCACATTGACCGATCCCGTGCGTCTCGCATCCAGCGCCTTCCCGCAACCTTAACCAGGTCATCAGTCCACCTAGTGGCCTAGTGGCCTTCCAACGTATCTTCTTCCGGTTCACGGTCGCCATTCCATAACTTTCCAGCCCCATCGGCCATCCGTTCTGCGAGCAATGTGCCCTGCCCACTGCCACTTAAGTTTGGCAATTCTTCGGGCTATGTCGGTAACTTTGATTCTCCTGCGGATATCATCCAGCGCGGCGTGAGACAGGGAGACGTCATTACTCCGAAACTGTTCACTGCTGCGCTGGAGGATGTCTTCAAGGTTCTGGACTGGAGGGGGCTTGGCATCAACGTTAATGGCGAATACATCACTCACCTTCGGTTTGCCGACGACATAGTGGTCATGGCTGAGACCATGGAGAGCCTCAATAAAAAGCTCGATGACCTCAGTAGAGCTTCCTAAATAGTGGGTCTTAAAATGAACATGGACAAAACCAAGATCATGGTGAATGCCCATGTAACACCCACTCCTATTAAGGTCGGAGACTCGACTCTCGAAGTTGTAGACGATTATGTCTACCTGGGACAAACGGTCCAGTTGGGTAGGTCCAATTTCGAGAAAGAGGTCAACCGTCGAATCCGACTCGGCTGGGCGGCGTTAGGGAAGTTGCGTGGTATCTCCTAGTCCAATTTACCGCAGTGTCTCAAGACAAAAGTCTATGACCAGTGTGTGTTGCCAGTGATCACCCATGGGACCGAGACGTGGTCGCTCACAATGGGCCTTATCAGAAAGCTTAAAGTCACCCAAAGGGCAATGGATAGGGCTATGCTCGGAATCACGACCTTGCGTGATCACGTCAGAAATGTTGGAACTTATTTGCATTATATTAAGTAAGCTCATCAGGTAGTGGAAAAAGAATCGTTCGTGTGTCGCATAAAAAGGCTTTATTTTAATTCTCTACTTTTTATGCTCTACCTGAAATGTGCTATTTCGTCACCACTGATATAAAAACGTTGAATAAAAGACATGTGACGTCCAACGAAGCGGACTAGGCCTGCGTAGTGGATTACGGCCAACTCTCTCACATAAAGAGGGCAATGTTCCAGCAGTGGGAACATTACAGGCTAATTAAAAGACGCCAGCTTCACATATGGAACCAAAGTTGGCCAATGTTATTTCCACGACCCACACGTTGGACGAGTGGGTTGGGGCCAACACTGGCATCAACATCAGATAGGAAATTATTAGGGAAATTTTAATCTCAATTTCAATCATTCAAACAGAAAGATTAAATGTGTGATTAGAAGGTCAACAGTCGCCCCTGCGACTCTACATCAACGAAGTATTATAGTTTTCATAATAATGTCGTCAAAAAAGACGTTGCAACTTTGTAATTCCTTTCTCTTTTTAAATGAGCATCTCGTTAAAAACACGTGTCTTATTTGTAAATATCGATCACGCAAGTCTGGTCTGGTTACCTCTAGGTTGCATGATTGGAACTGTCATTATTTTACGCATTCAATACAAAATCGCGGTTGTAACGTCAGAACAATAATGTGTATAGATCGACCGGCGCATGTGCATATAAGTTTATTAACAGAAATTGTTCTTATTAAAGTATTAGAAGTTTGTTAAAATTCCCACCTGAGATTCTTGAATTTGGTCACAGAAACTGACGTCTAGAAGCCTTAGATCCCTGCATTCAGCTAGTATCCTGAAATAAAAACCAAATACAAGTAATACATTTTCTGTTCTGAGCTGGATGTTTATTATAATTTTATTTATTCCTTTACAGTTTGATGATGTACTAAAACCAAGTTTTTGATGGCATGGCATGGCGGGCAGCTGTTTTCGTATAGTAATTGACTACTGCGGAGTCATTTGTGCTTAATTCAGAATGAAAAACTTACATGATTCGAACTCTGTATTTTTTATAGGTACTAACTCGCACGTTTTATGTCTTCGACTGCCATAAAATATATTGAATTAATTCTATAAAATAAAAACGAATACTTACGCATCACAAATATCTGGAGTAACAGCCCTGACGCCTAACAGATCCAATTGCGCCAACTTCGGAGCCCTAGGCAGTAGGGCTCTCAGATCACGGTCACAGACTCCTCGTAGGGCTCCTAGGAACAATTTGCGGAGCTCCCCGCCTGATAACCATGCCAGCCATTCGCCGGACCCTCCCGCTTGTAAACTGTCGGAAAAATTAATGCGTGTTATTGATTAAGTTTAGATTTTTTGAAAAGGTAAGACCTAAGTAAGTTGTATAGAGAATTGTCCGTGTTATTTCAATGGAGCCGTATTCCAAAACATTCATATTATTGATAAATATAATATTATTACGTCTGAATGTTGAATTTCTTGACTTTGTTTTGTTTATATGTAATAAAAACTAGAAGCTACAATCGCAAAATACGCGCTTAAGGTGTTACTGCGTGAGTTAACACAAAACTAGAAATAAAAATAAAATAAAAAACAAGAATGCAAATAATTCAGAAATGATATCTTTTTTATTTATTTCATAAAACTATTTATACTAATCGGTGTCCCATTACTTTTTTCGGCTGGATTATTATCCAATGTTGAAAGTGACGAGGCGTTGCCGTGGCTGAATATTGGGCCAGGCAAGGTATTTTTTCAAAAATGGTATGTAATGTTGCCTTAATGTCTCTAAAAAGTATCCAGAAAGTAAACACTACCGGAGACTTATTCACATCTGTCCAGTAAGAAGCGAGATTTTAAATTTGGAATCTCCTACTGTCCAGTAAGTAAGTATGTAATTTACTTACTGGACAGTTGGTCATCCTCTTAAGATCTGCTTAGAAAAAAAAAACATAGTACCAGACACAGATTAGAGTTTAGCCATTACAACATGGTTATAGGGGGGAGGCTCCAAATATATATCTATCTCTCTTTTTGATATGACATTTTATGAGATAGATATATCTTTGGAGCCTTAAACAGCCATTTTATAGTCTGTGACACTTAACGCGATGCAGAAAAAGTATGCATGTTAGGTTTTGTACTTAGTAATGTTGTAGAAGTATAGTGTGGGATTTTATGTTTGTATTTAGTCATTTCAGTTTATAAATCATGTTGGATTAAAACCATCCATTCTAAAATTAACATGGAGTTTCAAAAACAATAATTTACATTTTTTTACTAAAACATTCATGTAATGTAAAAAGAGAACAATGTTCAAAACTAAACGCAAACTTTTTAGTAAAAAAAAAAACAACGTCTAGCGGGCTTTCATATTCAATTGCAACAATTGTGTTTTAATTTACCGCGTGAACATAGATAATCCCAAAAAAAATGTTCAAGCTAATCTGATTCGGCAATAGATGGCACTCCTCCTGATTTAAAAGCTGAGGCCGAATTAGCAAAACAAATATAAATGCCCCCGGTAAATCGATCACAATATCTATCAGTAATGCCCTAATATGAATGTAACCTTAAATATTAATTAAACGAATTTGTTGTTAAACTTTCTTAAATTTTTGAGAAAAGCATTATATAAGCCTCAACCAGTAAGAAAACCATCCTGGCCTCGTACATAACCAGACCTCACCTGCGGTTCGGACCGGTTAACTCATACTTGGCCAGGAAGGCTTACTTACTGGATTCTGCAGTAATGTACTATATCAAAGAAGAGTATTTGTGTCATCGACACGCTAAGAACAAAAGCAATAATAATAAATAATAAACTTACCACCAGCCAACATCCAACTCTTGCAGATTCTTACAGTTTCCAAGCGCTCTGATGCCGTTCGGAGTTAAGGAGTAAGACTTCCAGAAGTCCACAGAAACTAGGTTCGGACAGTTGCCACCCAGAGCTATCGCCACTTCATCCATTGAGGATATCATTTTGCATGATCCTGGGGAAAATTATGTTTACGTGATTATTAAGTTACTTTTGAAGCATGTCGGCGATAGAACGTTTTTTTTTTATATGAAAACTTATTTAGCCCCGTTGCGATTTGAAACTAGAAACGAAAAAGCGAAACTAAAACGAGACGAACACATACATATTTCGGATTAAACGTGCAAGAGAATGAGATAGAATTAAATTTGATGGTTTTACTTTTACCGCACACGTGAACAGCATAAATGTTTTTCCGTACCCAAAGGGTGAAAACGGGACTCTATTATTAAGGCCGTACCCTGACCAAAAAATCAGCAAGGGATTTGAGCATTCCTATTGGCCTAGCGGCACTGGTGGCGCATGAATTACAGTAGTGAATACGCCCAGATTTTAGGATAACTTCTTTATAAAATCGAATATTGGTCTTTTGAAAAAAATTAATCTACCAAAATGTTCGTTATCAAATTGTCTATCCATTAGTGTTAGTACAAAAAATTATTAATGAACACTTTACGAGGAGATGCATGCTATCAATCATTATTTCTCATTTTTATGGTTTTGCTGGAAGGAGATTAGTATATGTTTATATACTACATTTAAAAAAAAAGAATTGTACAATTTTGGAATCAATAATAATTATGTAGAAATTTAATGTATTTTTATTAGTTGATATTTCATTTTAAATAACGAGTAGATAGCTCCTAAAAACTGCACGAAAAACGTCTAGCGCGGCGTTTTGCTCGGGGTAGCGCCTTAAGACTCCCCTGTCCGTCTGTCTGTCTTTCATCAGTCTGTATCCCATGAACCGTGATAGCTAGACAGTTGAAATTTTCACAGATGATGTATTTCTGTTGCCGCTTTAAAAACAAACACTAAAAACAGAATAAAATAAATATTTAAGTGGGACTCCCATTCAACAAACGTGCTTTTTATGCCGTATTTTGCGATAATGATACGGAATTCAGATTTGATTAATATAGATTTGCAATAGTTATGATTATTATAGTGCATAATGTTGCATGCCATACGGTAGAATCAACTGGATCAAATTGTTTTTCTTTTTTACACCATCAAAACTACGTTTTGTTACCTACATTCTTTGCAAATAAATGATTTCTGATTCTGGAACCCTTCGTACGCGAGTCCGACTCGCACTTGTTTCTTTTATGTTATCCACAAGTACCGGACCCACCAGACAATATTTGGTCATCCATCATAATGTATATAGAATAGATAATCTGTTTCACAGAGCTGAGAGGTTCTACACTGTGCTACTTGCCAGGGCCTTTTTTACGTAGCACAGTGCATTTTTATATGCAAAAATCCATGGAGGACCTAATGGATGCTGCTGCGATTGGCGTGGACCAGTAGCTACTAAAATATTTAAGTTTTCCAACAACTCGAAAAGCAGAAGAACTGGGAACAACATAGGTAAATTGTTACGTAGATGCTTACCAACATTAAGATGGCGAAGTTCAGGGTTGGACCAGATAATTGCGACGGCAGCGGCGGTGGTGATATCAGTTCTGTATAGGTCCAGACGTTTCAGCTTCTTCAGCGACGAGAGGTATATCCAGTCCGAACATCCGACCACGGATCGGAGGCATAGTTCTGAAACATGATATATTGTGGTTTTATTTATTTGTTGCCCACAAACAAAACTAGAAGCTCTATAAAACTGTAAAGAATTCCCAGTCAGTTGGTGAGAATAAATTGTGAAGTGCTGAAGTGGCCAACTATACTGTGATTTTTAATTTCGTAGTCTAAACTGACAGCTGCCAATGACCTTATTTTGTTTAAATGTTGCAAGGGCGGAGCATAGTTTTGTAGGTAAGGCCTTAACTCCTCAATTTAATTTTACTACTTGGTGTAAATAAATGTTTTATGAATATAAACGTAATATATTTAAATATAACAGTATTCATACACATAGTACATAAACATTTATTGTGTTAAATATGAAATCAACAATAAAATAAATGCGTTGGATAAAATGAAGTCTGACATAAATGAGTAGAAACTAAATAAGGGCAGCTAGTTTCCAAACAATTTTTTGCCGTGAAATAGTTTCATTTTCGATCTACTTCGATTTTCGTATAACTTTCGATCACTCAGGACAGTCAAGATACGACACTATTTTTATGTAACTATAAAGTGACAACCCCCCAAATGTCAGTTTAGACTACAACATTAAAAATCACAGTATAGACAGTTGCATTCATGTGCAATCTAAAATCAGCCGTGTTTATAAAGCATTGTTTCGGTGTTAAAAAGTAATTTAAAAATATAAAAAGAGTATATTGCCATAAAAATCGCAGTAATGTATGTGTAGTCCAGATAATTGAGCTCAATGGGACCTAAGAGCTAAACTCCAATTACCTGGAACTGAGAGACCTTCTTGATGGCTCCACGCCATTCGATTTGTATCACCGCGATAAGCGATTTTTATTAAACGAAATTGCAAGTGCATTCACATGGACACAATGCGTTGCAATTCGACCGATTTGCACTTGAAATAGTCTTAGAAAACTCTTGTACGATACCGTCTATCGACGCAATTTAAATCGCGCCATCAGGAGAATCTCGAACTTTCAACTGGAGGTGATGCTCAGAGGCCGATCACCGAGCATTTCAATATATATCTTATTTTGATTGGATAACTATTAAATTCAAATGATAAATTTAAAATCCTCTGCCGTCCCGTCCGCGAATATGCGCAGGTTATTAAGTATCAAGCTTCATATTTTAACAACCAGTACCATTTTTATGACACTATGCGATATCATGCAAGACAAAAAAGGATAAACAGCATAATGAGAAACATACCTTGCAAATTACTAGAAGTGTCAACGATAGCTCTTAACACGGTGTTGTCAACGAATTTGCAACAATTCATGCGCAGATGTGTTAATTCGGCACCACTGTCTTTGAGGAAACTGTGGACAAAACCTTGAGTTGTTACATGAGCGTGATGCAATGTTAACTATTCGTATGATAGTTATATCGATGTCAATTAGTAGTATTTAGTTTGAAAAACTTACTGACTAATGACAAAAATAAAATAAAAATCGTAGGTAAGAAAAAAAGACCGTTTTGCAAAAAAATACTACCGACTTCCAAATAAGAATACTACAACGTGAAAAATAACTTTATTATTTTCGGAAGTACCATTTTTTGCGTTATGGACACCTACTTTCAAAAATAATAAAGCTATATTTCACTTTGTAGTTTTTTATTTGGAAGTTGGTAGTATTTTTTTGCAAAAAAAGTATTTTTATTTTTCACTCTTTAGTTGTACCTACCAGTAAGGTACCTAGAATACCAGAACAGATTATCCAAATATCTTGAAACTGGACATAACCGGTGAACTGAAGGTAAACTGTACACATCTGCGTGCCCCTTTAGAGCGTAATGCGCCGTAATGAGCGTGATGTCATGTTATGAAATGGTATAAACTATATACAGACATGCTCCAGTTGAGCGATCCGAGAGATTTGCCGTTATTTATTGAAGAGTTCTGTTGTGTATCTCCGAAGTTCTTCATCAGATCTTCACCAAATTAATATGGGACCAAATTCGGAACATACTCATACAAACAAAAAAAGAATTTTCAAAACCGGTCTACAATTGACGGCGATATCGGTGAACATACATAAAAAAAAACGAACATAATTTCGAACATAGAACCTGCTCCTTTTTGGTAAGTCGGTTAAAATTGGCTAATTACAAGCATCCACATGCACTACAAATAATTTGCGCTGACATGTCGTATAGTACAGCGATACAAAGAATAAAATAATATTAATAGGTAGACAAATATTAAAATTAAAATAATGAAATATATCGAGTCGTGCAACATCAAATATGAAGCATAACATTTACAAAGAAGGCGCTGGATGCGAGACGCACGGGATCGGTCAATGTGGCGACGCCTGGGGGAGGCCTATGTCCAGCAGTGGACGTCTTTCGGCTGAAATGATGATGATGAATGATGATAACATTTACATTAAAGAAACTAAAACCATTTTGCACTCATTGCCGACTGCCGCCTAAAATATTCTCTGGTTAAGATCTTTTTAATCTTATGTGCGCTGGTGCAAAAGAGACCGACTTCCAAGTGAGGTAAGGTATTGAAAGCTGCAACTATTAATAAGATCCACCCTTTCCAGAACTAATTTCAAGCGGTGTGTCTTTTTTGGAGCAATCTTCATAGCATACTATTCAATGACATTTAAAAGTGGCACGGGGAAAAATATCACTAACAGCAAGAGGTGACAGATTTAACAATTGGTCCCAAACTGAGCACAGCCTGATTCTTGATTACCCAAATACTATCCCAAGTTAGAAATTTATAATTAACGTTACCCGCGACTTCATTCGCGTGGTATTTAATAGATCTGTAAAGCGGATTCCGTACTAAAAACTCGCGGCCGTACGTTAGTTATATCGTAATCTCTCAAACCACGCGTGCAAATAATCTATACTAATATTATAAAGAGGTAAAGTTTGTGAGTTTGTGAGGTTGTAAGGGGTAATCTGGATCTACTGTACCGATTTTGAAAATTCTTTCACCAGTAGTAAGCTACATTATTCCTGAGTGTCAAAGGTTATAATATATTTTCAAAATAATTAGAGATCCTTATGAAAATTGAAATAATGTAACCCAAGGTAGCATAATGTTGCCTGTAAAATACATTAAATGGCATGCGCTGAGAAAACTATTGATGATTGTAAAAAAATAGTTGGTAGGTAGAGTAGGTAGAGTAGGCAGGGTAGGCGGGTAGGCAGGGAAGGCAGGGTAGGCAGGGTAGCCAGGGAAGAGAGGGTAGGCAGGGTAGGCAGGATATAGGCAGGGTAGGCAGGGTAGCCAGGGCAGCTAGGGTAGCCAGGGCAGACAGGGTAGCCAGGGCAGCCAGGGTAGGCAGGGTAGGGGCAGGGTAGGCAGGATAGGGGCAGGGTAGGCAGCGAAGGCAGGGTAGGCAGAGTAGGCAGGGAAGTCAGGGTACGGGCAAGGTAAGCAGGGTAGAAAGGTAGGTAGCCAATTGACGGGAGCAAAGCCCCTAGGGTCAGCTAGTATACAATAAAGGACATAAATCATGTTTTTAAATGTACACCGATCCAGCCGGACATTATCCGAAACAAACAGAAAGACAGATAAAATCATGAAATTTCGTATTTATTAGTGCCGTATATACTTTCACATGCATTCAATACAACTTTGTTATTTTGATACTACATACAGACACTTCAATTTTATTTATTTTTATAGACTTCTCTTTTTGAGAGTTGTTACTGAAAGTTACCACGTCGTTTTCTTAAACTAGCTCGACATTTGAAATGACTTAACCTTCTTCCCTGATCATGTACACTTGTTTTTGTAAATGTTTGTCCTGTATGTTTTTGTGGTGTACAATAAAGTATATAATAAATAAATAAATACACAAGTGTGCCGTGGAAGCCCAGTGGCTAAGACCTCTTCTGCTTGAGGTCGTGGGTACAAATCTGGGAAGTACCCATGTGACTTTTTCAAATTCATAATTATTTATTTTCTATGTTTATCTTGGACATCGCAGGCAACGGTGAAGGAAAACATCGTGAGGAAACCTGGACTTATAGGAAATAGTCAAGTCAGAGGCCTGTGGGTTTCCCAGAGGCGGCTTAATTAACTGTCGACACCAGAGGCCACATAATTTACACAAGTAAAAAGACTAATTACTCGTTTTCATTTTCAATACTGAAAAGTATAAGCTCATATTTCTATGCTGGAGCAACTTGGAGCGGTGACAAACAAAGTTTTGGTCGGTTTTTCTATATTTTTTTGTCTCCGCCTGCAGCACCTCATAAATTATATACCTACTATTGAATTTTATTATAATTTAAACAAATACCTACTATTTGTTTTTACCTTTCAGTTATTAAATGTTTTTGCAGTTGGGTTTTTTGTTTTTATAATAATTTGTTTTATTTCAGACTTTTTAATTTTAGTAATGAATGAGTTCTCCGAATAAGTTATGTGGTAAAAGATTATTTTTTTTGCTATAAAAGTTACGCTTGTCTTGAAATTGTGCCAAAATAGGAACATAAAAGTGTAACAATATATATTTTTGGAATGGCCTATTTAGTAGCTTTCATTTGATACCCATATTGTTAGGATAACGAAAAAAGTAAATTGTATCACCCCTTTTTTTTAGGGTGGGTGCTAATTATAAAAAAATGCCTATGTCACTCCCACAATGCGACGAATCCAACGACACCTCATATGTAATAACCCGTCAAGCCGTTTGGGCTGTAGAGCGTGCTATAGAAATGGACATACATACATACATACGCTCGAAAACATTACCCTTGCGCAGTCGGGTAAAAAGAGTAACCTATATCCTTTCTCCATGCCTCTTTCATGTTATGTTTTTCTGAGATATTTTTCATTAAACAAAACAAATCTACCAACGGCCTTAATCTTGCAACAATCTATCTCAGTGTTCAAGTTCACGATAGTCGCGTTAACAATAGTAATTATAATAAGGCAATGGCTATTAAGTATTAGTTACTCACTTCACGACATAATTGGGCTGTATCATGCGATGGCTGCCGCACCAAGACAGGTCCAGTTTCTGAAGGAACTTGCACCGCATTGAGAGGGTTATGAGAACCTGGAAATAAAAACGGATTTTTCTGTTAGATTGAATCAATACAACAAAGATTTCAGATATCGGCAGTAATAAAAAAAATGCTAACAAGACAATGCACGTTGACTGTGCAACTGAAAATTAGATATTGACCCTTCGAGTGTTTCAAGGTTTTTGTTTACAATTTCATAGCCCACACATGTAAGGCAATTGTAATGCACACGTTGACTGTACAACTGAAAATTAGACATTGACCCCTCGAATGTTTCAAGGTTTTTGTTTACAATGTCATAGCCCACACATGTAAGGCAATTGTAATGCACACGTTGACTGTACAACTGAAAATTAGACATTGACCCCTCGAGTGTTTCAAGGTTTTTGTTTACAATTTCATAGCCCACACATGTAAGGCAATTATTGTAATGCACACGTTGACTGTGCAACTTAAAATTAGACATTGACCCCTCAAGTGTTTCAAGGTTTTTGTTTACAATTTCATAGCCCACACATGTA
Organism: Orthosia cruda; assembly: GCA_964057195.1. NCBI lineage: Eukaryota > Metazoa > Arthropoda > Insecta > Lepidoptera > Noctuidae > Orthosia > Orthosia cruda. The sequence continues at coordinate 25,883,610 of OZ059840.1, read as the reverse complement.
AGGCAATTGTAATGCACACGTTGACTATACAACTGAAAATTAGACATTGACCCCTCAAGTGTTTCAAGGTTTTTGTTTACAATTTCATAGCCCACACATGTAAGGCAAATGTAATGCACACGTTGACTGTGCAACTGAAAATTAGATATTGACCCCTCGATTGTTTCAAGGTTTTTGTTTACAATTTCATAGCTCACACATGTAAGGCAATAGCAATGCACATGTTGACTGTGCAACTGAAAATTAGATATTGACCCCTCGAGTGTTTCAAGGTTTTTGTTTACAATTTCATAGCTCACACATGTAAGGCAATTGTAATGCACACGTTGACTATACAACTGAAAATTAGACATTGACCCCTCAAGTGTTTCAAGGTTTTTGTTTACAATTTCATAGCCCACACATGTAAGGCAAATGTAATGCACACGTTGACTGTGCAACTGAAAATTAGATATTGACCCCTCGAGTGTTTCAAGGTTTTTGTTTACAATTTCATAGCTCACACATGTAAGGCAATAGCAATGCACATGTTGACTGTGCAACTGAAAATTAGATATTGACCCCTCGAGTGTTTCAAGGTTTTTGTTTACAATTTCATAGCCTACACATGTAAGGCAATTGTAACGCACACGTTGACTGTGCAACTAAGTGTTACAAGGTTTTTGTTTACAATTTCATAATCCACACATGTAAGGCAATTGTAATGCACATGTTGACTGTGCAACTGAAAATTAGACATTGACCCATCGAGTGTTTCAAGGTTTTTGTTGACAATTTCATAGCCCACACAAGGCAATTGTAATGCACTCATACGTGCGAGATTGGATAAGGCTAAAACTTTGTATGGGGGAGTGACCCACATGTGGTGCACCCACGCCTCATCTAAAATCCTAAACCACGAATGTGCGTCACATGTGGGTCACGCACAGATAACGTGGATACTTTTACATACATAGATAGTGATCATGATGGTTGCGGGGATCCGCACGAGACGCATGCGAGACGCACGGGACCGATCAATGTGGCGACGCTTGGGGGAGGCCTATATCCAGCAGTGAACGTCTTTTGGCTGATATGATGAATCATGAGATATAGGAAATGTAAGGTCAATTTAGGTCTTTAGAGTTTCTGAAGTCGAAATCGATTATCCACGATTAACGACATTAACCAGATCTTGAAACTATATTATACCTTTCCGAAATACATTAATAGCGTCCTTAGACGGATCACTTGAAGCTGTCAGTACCGACTGTTCCAAGCAGTATGTATATATATGTAGAGATTCTTAGATTCGACTGCGTAAGCAACTCGACAAAAATGTTATACTATAGAAAATGAGTGGAAATAATAATTATTCTAAATAATAAAAAAGAAGAAAACTAAATATGTAATAAATAAATTCAAAAGAATTTAAATATAAATGAGACTTGAATTACACGTGACTTCAAACAATACTCACCGATGTCCGCATTGTTGGGGCTTGTTTACTATACATTGAAAAGTATGTAAATAAAACCGGCCAAGTGCGAGTCGGACTCGCGCACGAAGGGTTCCGTACCATTATAGCAAAAAACGGCATAAAAATCACGTTTTTTGTATATTAAATATTTATTTTATTCTGTTTTTAGTATTTGTTGTTATAGCGGCAACAGAAATACATCATCTGTGAAAATTTCAACTCTCTAGCTATCACGGTTCTTGAGATACAGCCTGGTGACAGACAGACAGACAGACGGACCGCGGAGTCTTAGTAATAGGGTCCCGTTTTTACCCTTTGGGTACGGAACCCTAAAACAGTTACATAATAACCTGTTACCGAGGGAGAAGGCAGAGAAAGTGTATAGTACTTCCACATATCGGTTGTTCAATTCACTTTGTATGTAAATAAAATAAATAAAAATAAAAGCAAGTGGAGTTGGATTGACCACACTCTGCGAAGGGATTCTGGTCATATATCCAAGCAAGCACTGGATTGGTATCCCCAAGGCAAAAGAAAGCGTGGCCGTCCCCGTCAAACCTGGCGTTACACCGTGTTGGCAGAAGCGACGAGCATCGGTATGACGTGGAGCGAGGAGAACCGTGTAGCACAGACATAAATCTAACTAGATAACGCAAGTCCCTCCATCTGTATGAAAACCAAGCGTGCCACTTTTTCACAAACAATTTAAAAACAAATTTACTTACCAATGAAAAAAAACATTTCCAATGCCTCGCCATTCTTTACAGCTCAATATGGCATAAAAAAGCATTTTTCTAGATTTCGGTGGATTTCCGGTGGCGATAACGCTAAATGAAAAGCTCAGATTACGATCATTGATCATAACTTTACTCCGTGTTTTGGCTCGCGAAGTCCATACAATTGCGTTATCTAGTTAAATATATATCTGTGTTCAAGACCGATCGCGATGGAGGACTACTTGGACGACCTCTGCCCCATCCAGAAGACATAGTACATTAAGTCAAGTAATTCATGTATTTATGTTTTAGTGGTAGTGATAAACTAATATTGAAATTTATTTATTTATTTTGTCATACTTTTTTTTTAAAACACCTACCGCTTAGGTATTCATAACTTGTTCTCATAAGACAAACTCCAAACTTCTTATCTGATACAAGATCAAAATTCAGACATATCACATTAACAAATAATGACCTACTAATTAGCTACTTGATCAGGTTTTCTAAAAACGGGTGTTTTAATTTTAATTATTAAATGAGTCCACAAGTTGGATGAACTGGTGAAGGTCGCGGAAATCATATGACTTTAGTGGCCCTATGTCCCTCAGGCTAGGTGGAACGACGGTCTTCCCAGGGTAACCAAAAGCAGCTGGATGCGAATTGCCGTATATCGAAATAAATAACGTGCGATTGGAGTGATCTATGTCCAGCAGTAGATTGCTGTAGGCTGTTGATTATGAGGACATATAGGGTAACAACGCTTATATATATATACTTTAAATGCTAAGGTTATTAGGGCAAGCCAAGCTTACCTTATATCCAGTACTGGACAGTTTTCAGCTTGTCGATTAATATGAAGAATCCCTTAAAAGAAAACTTAGTCAAGAAATATTACATTGAAATTACCTGTGACTGCACACAATGCCAGTAAGGCCTCAAGTCTATGCTTCTATAAAGTATGGCGTCTGATGCCAGCCTGTAGAAATGCCTGTTCACTTGTGCACATCGGCAGAGCGACTGAATGTCCAAGTACTTCATCACACATAGTATAGTTTCATCCTGGAATAAAGAGAAATGGAATTATATAATTTTACTATTTTATTGCTTTAGTAGTAGGTAAAATAGAATCGGAATAACAGTTAAATCAAAAAATATGTATAGAACAAAAAAAAATATTAAAAGCTAATCACTGATCTCTAATGATTTTTCATAATGATAAAGGATTATTATTTATGTTTCCTCAATACATTAACCGGCATTATTACCTAAGTCTTCCATCTTAGAGACCAAATAAATTTATCGTTATACATTTTATGGTATGGATTAAATGGCATAAATGTTTTGTCCAGCAGTGGATTCCCAAAGATTGATGCTGATTTCGTGGCAAGAGCAAAGGAATTTTCCCTTTCACTGAATGAAAAGAAATATGATAACGGGCTTCCCAAAAGGCATACAACCGCTCCTCAATTTGTATCAAGCGCAAGTTCGATCATGCATGCATGGAGTACTGTTCTCATCTCTGGGACGGATCTGCCAAATACCAGCTTGATGCACTAGAGTCGATCGTAAAGCGCGCCAAGAAGCTCATCGGCGATGGTGCACTGGTGAAGTCAAAGCACCAGAGCCTTGAACATCGTCGCCGAGTTGCCAGCTTGTCGGTTTTTTATCGGTTTCAATTCGGGGATTGTGCGATGGAATTGCACGATCTAATTCCACCTAGCCCGTTTCATCATCGGACTACCAGACCGTACGGTGTCATACGCCATACGCCCTCTGTACATGGTGGACATCCCACCCATACGCACAAAACGTTTGGGACCGTTTGTTTGTATGTCTGTATGTTTATACGTTTGTATGTTTGTCTACGCATTTCTTCAAACTACTTATCGGATCGTGATAATTATGTGTTGGATTGAGTATATCTCAACTTAGGGAATAGTGCAAGTTTCATCAAAATTGGTCCAGCAGTTTTCAAGATATGGAGCAAACAACCGAACAGCAGGAATGTGTTAAAAGAGTTACTATAAAAACGTTGATGTTTTTTGAAATACTTTCAATTTTAAAACCAACAATTGCAAGAAAGTTGACGTTCAATTGTTTTATCAATTAGGCATAATTGTTTTTATTATAAAACAAAATAAAAACTACCCAGTAACGATTAAATATAAAGCTTTACGATATTCTTTTCTTGTTCCTGTAATTTTGCCAGTGTGCGTATGTACTATGTCAATCCTTTAGGTAACATGCTCATTTTTATTGATGGTGTACTGAAACTAAAAAGGGAAAAAAAAACTTTACAAACAAATAAACCGACTTCAGCAAAACACTAAATAGTGCAAGTATAGTAGAATACCCTATTACCCTCATGGCGTAAGTTTAGGTTAGGTAACAGGTACTTTAAATGGTATCTACAATACGATGAAGCCCCTTGCCTATGAGGAACTTCCAACTATGTTATAACCATATTACATAACAATATTTTAGTTACGAACTCTTGCAAAGGAAGTTGATAACGAAATATCGAACGAGTTTATCGTAATTTTTATGTGTTACCAAATTGTTTTATTTAAGAAACTTGTGATTTTTTATTGGAGTTCAAGATTTTTGATCATTGTCTTAGCTGTAATATTTAAATACTGTAATAGACAACTAGCTTTTTAAAATAGTCACCTTAACCAAATCGGCATGCAAATATAGAAACTAATAAAATAGTGTTGCAAATTTGAGTCGAACTTATACCTATTGCCCGCGACTTCGCCTGCATAGCATTAGTACCTTGAATATGTTGGGGTTATTAAGGTGGAAACCAAAGAAAATACCGGTTTAGGGGTTTGAATAATAACAGTTTAAATTACCCTTTGTTTTATATATCGGAAAGGTGTGTGTAGGACATGTGGTCCTTACTATGGTTGACGGAATACAGTCCCGTAACCAGCTAGCATTTCAGTTTCAAGTGTTGACAAGGGCTCAAATAATAAACTATATGATTTATGGTTTAGACAGAGAAGGCGCTATAGTGTTGAATAGTATTGATTTATTTTTGATAAACTCCAACAGAATAGTCTATTTTATATATCGCGCCATAATATTAGGTATAATGTGTGCGCCGCCTCACTTGAGAAATAATACAAACACAATACAAACTTCTATCCCCCTGTCTACCCCCTAAAGGATGATGTCCTATGTCCTTCCCAGGGTTTCAAACTACCTCCACACCAAATTTCATTTAAATCGGCCCTTCGGTTTTAGCGTAATAAGGTAACAGATATACAAGAGTTACTTTCGCATTTATATTAGTATGGATGTTTTACAATCAATATTTGAATTTGAGTTGGGAACTTGTGGATTTTGCCATTTGATTGCCAAGTCTATAAATAAAGACTTTCTCCTCTACGTGGGAAGTATAAGGAATGATAGTAAAGATTGTAGCAGTACTGTGCGGACACATTGCAGGATCGATACATTTTTCTTACTTTCCCATCCCTACTAACTGTCAAACGTCGTATCGTAACTGAAACAGACTTTGCTAACGGGGCATAGTTTTTGCAAAGGATGTGGGGTTGACGTCATTGGTCTAACTGGACCAATGACGTCAACCCCACATGACTTTTGTTTAAAAAAGTAAAATTGCATTTATATTTGAAGCCCTGGTGCAAGTTCTATGTGATAGGACAGATAAATTCTATGCGATCCAGACTTTCCTTCGCTGGCCTGATAAATGCAGAGAGCGAAAATCGTTGTATCAAATCCGATTTTTTTAAATTAAACGGCATCCGGGTCGATGTCAGTTGACGCATCAATCCTGTTAGCGTCGAGAGGACGCCTTGTTTCTTTTTAAGAGGTTTTGACCAAGAATGTTGAAGCATGATGGCCTTGACTTGTTAGTGTATATGCGCACGTCAGTTGAAGTTAAAGTACATATCGGAGTATCCGGTAACTCGTTTGTCATAACTTAAGCCCTCCCCATTTAAGGGTCGTACCTCAATTGTAAATGTAACTTCTCTGTTAGGTAAATGTTCGGGTCAGGATTAGGAAGGATTGATGTAACTTTTCAAAACGTAGAATAAAAGCACTTCATATGATTCTGCGCTTCTATTCGAGCTGATGTGAGGAATCCTCACCTATTTCGAGGCAATCTCCTTGCCTATTATAAGACTGGTAGCAGATAATATTCAATTTTGGAAGGTGATTGAAATTAGAACGCTAGGAAAATAATTGAAGATGTTTTTGATTAGCTTTGCTGGTCACTTCTGTAAAAGCCGCCTTAGGGCAGGCACGTTGTTGATTCAATATAATATATCAAAGTAATTTCTGCATGTCATTTCAGCTCCCTGAGTTATCCACAGTATATCCCAGTATAGCCCATGTTTAACGTACAGCAAATAATATCACCTATATTCTTTCTTTCTTGTTCGTGTGAGGATGTGGCCACCTCTGCTGTCAGAGTTAATTAAGCTGCCTCTGGGAACCACACAGGCTTATTTCCTACTTACATTAACTATATAAGTCAGGTTTCCTCACGATGTTTTCCTTCATCGTTGCCTGTGACGTCCAAGATAAACTTAGAAAGTACATAATTATGAATTTGAAAACGTCACGACCGAGAGGCACGAGAGGCGAGGTCTTAGCCACTGGGCCACCAAGACATTCACCTATATTAAAACTTAACTTTCTAGGCAATAATACTCAAAACGGATCTTTGTGTCTCTGAATTGGCTGCAAGACCCCCCTGAGCAGTAGTTATTATTTGTCAATTTTGCTGGTGAAGATAGCATTGTATAACTGTCTCTTTCACTCGCTTACGTTTGTCGCATCGTCCTATCTAGCTTACTCTATGCAGTATACTCGATGACAAACTGTTTCTTGCGCAAGGGTTGACAGCGCCAACTTCAGTGGCACAAAGATCCACTTTGACTATAATACAATTCGACTGACAAATAGCGGAAGGAGGTGTGTAGGTAACAAAACATTAGTAAGCTTAATATTTTTAGCACATTACAAACATTTTATGTGATACATCATGCCACTCCACGTCATGTTTTTATTAACCTTCACCTATCTTATTAAAATAAGGCGGTAGACACAACAATATTGTTCCATAGCACGTTGTTTGGTAATACAGAATATTAGTCTATTTATAGCTCCTATTGTTTCTTGATGACTAATACGGTCTAGGTCAGTTTACTTATACGTTATCGGCGCTGTGCTAAATGCGATAGGTAGCTAGTAAAAATGTTCCATACATGACCTAAAATTGGGAGGCAGCATGTGACTGAGAAATTAGATATAATTACATAATATAAGGTGACTTAAGCAGCTTATTCCTTGAATCCTCGGAAATCTTTTAGAGACTGTTATGAATAAAAAATCAGCCTGTTTAAGGAATAAATGGAATAATGCAAAAAGTCTGCTACACTATGACGGCGTTTTTTTTTTGGTGTATGCAATGATATTCAAATAAACAGATTCGTTATACACTCACAAAACAATTGAAAAAAGTGTTCCGCCCTCACACTTTTCATTCATCTGACATTTCAATACAAGTCGAAAGGGATTGATAAAACCAACAAGGAAAAAAGAGACAGCTAGTGTTTGTCACTTGCGTGTGAATGTAAACAAACATTATTCTGACCACCAATGTTGTTATCTTTTTCTAACCTCCAAATATCAGAATATTAGGAAAAAAAAAAAATAAATTAGTAAAGTGAGGCGTATTGCGTACTTACATATGGTATGAGATCCCTTCTGTTTTATGTACTTTGGTATCATAATTGGTACAATTTCTCAATACACACACTGGCATTTTTTTATTTTGTATTTGTTTGAACAAAGCGTATCGCTCTTCGCCATGCGTGACATAAACTAAAGACTAAAGTTCACAATTGTGACCTATTCGAGGCTTCACAATGCGCACGCTCATAACATATCTGTTTATTTGAATATAATTGGGTGTATGTCATCCAATGACTTCTCCCGCTTTGGATGGGCGTGTCAGACAATAACTGACTAAACCCACCCGTGTTCCTTTAGTTGCTTGAGCCCGGGCCGCGGTAACTCTTTTTCTAATTTATTCGCAATCCAGACAAGCATCGGTCCTGGCCCTGGTCTTTATCGGACGGCGAGCTACCCATTACTCGTCGTTCGCAAGCCCGCGCCTACGGTTGCCAGGAATCGGCTTGCGACTCCCGACGCCCAGGGGCGTCTCCTGCGGTGGCTTGGGGCGTGAGGGCATCTCCGCTGCGTCTCCCTCAAGCGTTCCCCCTCCTCCTTCGCGAGCATTACTGGGTGATAGCTTCCCATGCCCTCTCACCCCGTACCATGCCCTGAACCAGAACCAATACCATACCTACACTGTAGGTAATTTCGACTTTTAAGACGTAAAGCTTTTTGATCGCGCATTGATTTTGATTGCTGTTTCTTACTAGTAAGCTTGCCGATACGATGACACCATTCTGTCACTGATAGCTGGCTACAATATCGCTGAGAGTATTAGGTTACTTTTAAACCAGCAACAAAGCACTATTCCTACGGTGCAACACAACAACAACAAAAAAGCAAAAATTGATATGCATGTCAAATTGCCCTAAAATTGCATTTTCGTAACACATAAGGCATTTTCTGTAGCCGGAAATATCACTTGATAAAATTCAATGGCACGGTAATATAAACTACATAGATTTGTTTCAGCATAAATGAATTAATAAAGGAACTGCTTTTATAAATGGTTTTTCTCACGCTAACTAATAAAAATAACGTTAGTTTTGTTGGTCCGCAAAAACACGCTGTTAATTAGAATGATGAGAATTGTACATAATGTCAGTGGTGTCTCATCCCATACAAAGAGACAGTGCTGACGTACTGTACAGATTATACTGATATTTTTTAACCGACTTCCCAAAAAGGAGGAGGTTCTATGTTCGACTTCAAGTTTGTTTTTTTTTTGTTTTTGTGTATGTTCTCCGATTACTCCGTCAGTTGTGGACCGATTTTAAAATTCTTTTTTAGTTTGAAAAAGTATGTTCCGAAATTGGTCCCATTTTAATTTGGTGAAGATCTGATGAAGAACTTCGGAGATATACAACAGAACTCTTCAATAAATAACGGCAAATCTCTCGGGATTGCTGCAATTGCATTTCTATTTATTGTTTATACCATTTCATAACATAACATCACGCCAGTACGCTCTTAAGGGGTACGCAGATTTCACCGGATATGTTCAAGTTTCATGAAATCTATTTTGGCGTTAAAGTTACCTTACTAACTTGCCTATTAGGTACGTACAACTAAAAAGTGAAAAATAAAAAACTTTTTGCAAAAAAATACTACCGACTTCCAAATACAAAAAAAAACCTTTTTGCAAAAAAATACTACCGACTTCCAAATACAAAACTACAAAGTGAAAAATAACTTAATTTTTTGAAGTCTGTGTCTTTCGTAGGTACCATTTTTTTTGCGTTATGGACACCGACTTCAAAAAATTAAGTTATTTTTCACTTTGTAGTTTTGTATTTGGAAGTCGGTAGTATTTTTTTGCAAAAAGTTTTTTTATTTGTACATCGATCGCGATCGGTTCCGTACCACGGATATAGATGATGATCTATCTAAAGGAACCGAACGCGATCGATTTACAAAAAATAATCGGTATAATCAGATGGAAATCTCTAGTTACGTCGGCACAGTTTCTTTGTATGGGATGAGGCATCTGTATGCTACAATTATATTATTTCTGATAATGTATATTATTATCATTTGGCAGAACTTTTAACTAAAACCTACTGAAAAATCACGCTCTAAAAAGTATGAAACAAGAAAATGTTCCCGTAAATTTACCGTGGTCGTATGCCACCTACCGTAACAAAACAATACATTCTACAAAATAGCAGAGGGTTAGAGGACGCCATATTCAATTTAATTTGACGTCACGTAGTTTATAACCAGCGGACAAACAAGACGCTTCCAACGACACCTCATTTGTCAAATTATGATAAGTAGTTTAGAAGTTATGAGTGAACAGATTAAGATACATACATACTTACACATACCGGTCAAAAACATAACCCTGCCTTTTGCTTCGCCGTATTCGGGTAAAAATCAGGTAGACAGCTACATAAAGGCCGGCTGGCAATATACACAGGTACACTCTTAATTTTTTTACGGATTTCAGTATACTGCAGCAATTCTCTCTGACCATTTCTTTAGGGATGATGAGAGCGAATGTGACGAGAGGAATTATGTAGGAATATAGCAGTATGCACATTGCTGGCGTTTGATTGCCTACATTTTATTTTCACCCACGAAAATAAAAACGAAGTCTTGGTCTTAGATACTAAAACCATCTCTTTGTCACTGTAGAAACGCAGACTAATAAATAAATAATAAAAAAAACACCTTTTGTTTCTTGCATTCGTATGTACTATGGGCCAAAGCTAGATCTGATCACTTTGAAAACAAAATCCCGTGCACAAGATGACCACAGCTGCGTCCGCCCTTTTTGCATCAACCATAGCCAAATGACTTGTTTGTTTTTTGCCGTCTTTTTTTATTACAAAAACAAGGGGCTGACAGGTACTAGAGAAACAGTCACCCGATGCTGTGATGCGATTGGTTGATGAGTATAAGTCGGCGTTAATTTAGCGGGCGAGCCCTGCAAGCAGAAATAGTCCTTACGGTGATCAGATATAGCTTTGGCCGATTGTACAATATTAACTTCATTTCTAGCAGGTATATATGATAGTGGGTTAGTTTCTTGTATTAAATGTATTGGGTAATAAATAATTATGAATAGCCAATTAATTCAGACTTAAAATCTACCTTTATTTCTGGCTGGTTTCTAGTCTAGTTTCTAAACTAAAATAGCCAGACGTGCTTCCATATACCGTTGTTTACAAAACTGGATTCAAGAGTTTGGAGAAAATATTTGTAACGGGTCAGAATCTAGTTAATGGTTTCATTCGCTAATTAAATTAAACAAGTTTTCAACGTTTTCAAGGAGTGATTCAAGAACGGCCTTACTTTATCGCGTGGTAATATTGTCAATGACGCTCTAATTTCTATAATTATCAGCTGGCCATTAAATAATTACTGAAATGGAGGTGGCTTTGAGATAGGAAGGATAAAAATAAAGATGTTTTGGTCTGATAATACGACGACTTCAGTTTCACCCGCCCGCGCGTTTACTTCGTTTTGCTTAGCGTTCTTACAGACTTAAAGGAACGTCCTCACTGGGAGCATTCACGTGTAATCAGCATTCGACGTCGACTATTCGAGTGGTGTGGACGTTGAGCCGAGCGTTACAAAGCTAACACGCAAGCGCGAACTTCGGCCGGTGTGGACGTCGCAACGATTTTTGCGGAAACGGCTCGCATTCGAATGTTCACTCAAATAAAACGCTCGAAACCGAGTACTCAGATAATGAAATGAATGAGTATGTATGTAGGAATATTACTGGCCACTTGTAAAGCAAGAAACAGTTCCTTGTGTGTGACCTTCTTGGTCAATCGTATTTTCGTATGACATTTAACGAGATCGTATTCGAATGCTCCCATGCTCGCAAGTGAATGTTCGACTCGAACGTTCATAGTTTTGCCCGAAAGTGAATGTTGGGCTCACTGGGAAGCATTTGTTGCTCGCCTACGATTGCTTGTTTACAAAAATGCATACGAAAGAATGCTCCCAGTGAGGACGCTCCTGTAGGGTAATGTTCAATAGCCTACCACCTTCCTCAACAATAGGGCTATCGAATGCAAAAATGCTGACTGGTTACTCTAGAGGTTAGCGCGTTCAAACAAACTCTTCTGCTTTAGTATGTTATTAGAATAAATTAGATCATGGAAAATAACTATACTGTGATTTTTTGTTACCTAGACTAAACTGACATTTGGGGGGTTGTCACTTTATCATTACACTAGCTGATCCTCGGGGCTTCGCTCCCGTCAACTGGCTACCTACCTACCTACCCTGGCTACCCTGTCTGCCCTGCCTACCCTGGCTGCCTTGGCTACTCTGCCTACCCTGGCTACCTTGCTTGCCCTGCCTACCCTGGCTGCCCTGGCTAACCAAGCTACCCTGCCTACTCTGCCTACCCTGCCTATCCTACCTACCTACCTACTAATTTTTAACTGTCATCAATAGTTTTCTCAGCGCACGCCAAATAATGTATTTTACAGGCAACATTTTGCTACATTGGGTTACATTATTGCGATTTTCATAAGCATCTCTAATTTTTTTTTTTAATATATTATTGCCTATGACACTCAGGAATAATGTAGCTTTCTACTGGTGAAAGAATTTTCAAAATCGGTTCAGTAGATCCAGAGATTACCCCTTACTTATAATGTTAGTACAGATAACAATAGTGTCGTATCCTGAGTGAATCTTGACTACCCTGAGTGATCGAAAGTTAATCGAAAATCGAAGTAGATCAAAAATGAAAAGTTATTTCAAGACAAAAAAAAAATGTTTAACTAGCGGCCCTTATTTAGTTTCTACTCATTTACGTCAGACTTAATTTTATCGATCGCATTTATTTTATTGTTAATTTCATATTTAACACAATAAAAGTTAATGTACTTTATATGTATGAATACTGTTATATTTAAATATATTACGTTTATATACATAAAATATTTATTTACACCAATTAGTAAAATTAAATTGAGGAGTCATGTCACATCGATTCAATGAATCACATATGATTGAGCCTTACCTACAACACTATGCTCCGCGCTTGCAACATTTAAAAAAAGTTTCTTGCAACATTTAAAAAAAGTTTCGTAAAGGAGTCGGACTCTCGCACGAATGGTTCCGTACCATTATCGCAAAATACGCCAAAAAAATCACGTTTGTTGTATGGGAACCCCACTTAAATATTTATTTTATTCAGTTTTTAGTATTTGTTGTTATAGCGGCAACATTAATACATCATCTGTGAAAAGTTCAACTGTCTAGCTACCACGGTTCATGAGATACAGCCTGGTGACAGACAGACAGACAGACGGACCGCGTAGTCTTAGTAATAGGGTTCTATTTTTACCCTCTGGGTACGGAACCCTAAAAATCATTTTAAAGGTCATTATCCGTTAACCCGTTTGGGCTGTAGAGTGTGCTATAGAAATAGACATACACACATTCATACGCTCGAAAAACATTACCCTCCCGCAGTCGGGTAAAAATACGGGCATTGCCGCTGTTATAACAGAGCATCGTAAGTTCGTAACTGACACAAAAACAAAGCAGTAATTGTTTCTTATGCATGTGTTATTTGAACACTGGTACATAATCTCAAATCGGCACACTGTAACCCTACCAGGTCATATAAAATGTATAAAGCAGAAGTAGGTACAATTACTTGTTACACATGTAGCGTTGAACTTGGCGTTCTTTTGTTTTTGCTTACACCCGTAGGAATAGGGTATGTCTGTATATATGTATTAAATAAATAAACATTTAAAAACTCACGGGTAATCTCTCGAAGTCGCCGAGGGGTGGTCCCGTATCAATTTGCGTCTGATTTCGAGGCGCAGGGATCTGTGGTACCAAGGCTTCATGAAGATTTGATGCTATTATCCTGTTCAGTAGTTGACCTGAAAAGATTTAATATATAAGATACTGCAATCTTTTAGCTGTGTGAAAGATTATAACTGCTAGAATGAGATTGAACTACGGTACTGTGGTGACTGCAGGGGGGTGACCATAAGCTCTTAGAGCTAGATTATTTTGAGTGTGCGTAATGGACAGATATATATGACTTGTATACATCTTTCCCTTCTTTACGGTCGAACTTTGATCATTTTGACACGTCAGGGTACTGGGGCTGATAGAGATCTTCATTACCTACATCATCATGATCGTCCTCCTGCCTAACCCTAATTAATTTGGGGTCCGCCCAACATGTTATCTTCTTTACTATTAGCCCCATCATCTCAATTAGTCGCCCATCTTATTTCGCTCAATCACTTCATCGTTTCTTTGATTATTGATAGAGATCATAATGGAAGAAAAAACAAATGTCAAAAAATCGGTTTTTAAGCAGTCGGGTTTTTAAATCTTTTTAATTATTTTTTTTATTTACAACTTTTTTTTTTAAATTAATTACATTTAAACATATCTTAATATATATAAATCTCGTGTCACAATGTTTGTCCTCAATGGACTCCTAAACCACTTAACCGATTATAATAAAATTCGCACACCATGTGCAGTTCGATCCAACTTGAGAGATAGGATAGTTTAAATCTCAAATTATAGTCGCAATTTTAATTTATTGCTAATTATTTGTCTGTTATTATTTGACAGTCACAATAACCTGACGCTATAACTCCAGAACGCACGAACCGATTTCCACGGTTTTGCATTCGTTGGAAAGGTCTCGGGCTCCGTGAGGTTTATAGGGTAAGTAGGGTAGGGTAGGTAGGGTAGGGTAGGTAGGGTAGGGTAGGTAGGGTAGGGTAGGTAGGGTAGGGTAGGTAGGGTAGGGTAAGTAGGGTAGGGTAGGTAGGGTAGGTAGGGTAGGGTAGGTAGGGTAGGGTAGGTAGGGTAGGGTAGGTAGGGTAGGGTAGGTAGGGTAGGGTAGGTAGGGTAGGGTAGGTAGGGTAGGGTAGGTAGGGTAGGGTAGGTAGGGTAGGGTAGGTAGGGTAGGGTAGGTAGGGTAGGTAGGGTAGGGTAGGTAGGGTAGGTAGGGTAGGGTAGGTAGGGTAGGGTAGGTAGGGTAGGGTAGGTAGGGTAGGGTAGGTAGGGTAGGGTAGGTAGGGTAGGGTAGGTAGGATAGGGTAGGTAGGGTAGGGTAGGTAGGGTAGGGTAGGTAGGGTAGGGTAGGTAGGGTAGGTAGGGTAGGGTAGGGTAGGTAGGGTAGGTAGGGTAGGGTAGGGTAGGTAGGGTAGGGTAGGTAGGGTAGGGTAGGTAGGGTAGGGTAGGTAGGGTAGGGTAGGTAGGGTAGGGTAGGTAGGGTAGGTAGAGTAGGGTAGGTAGAGTTGGGTAGATAGTGTTAGGTAGGGTAGATGAATGTTTGGTGTTTTTATGGCAAAACAAAGTTTGCCGGGTCAGCTAGTAAGTGTTATATATTTTTGAAATCATCTTTTAAAACCCTTGATTTTTATACCCCACACTAAGGGTTTGGACGAAAGAAAAAACATGTTTCACCACAAAATGGCGCTCAGAACCCGCCAGTTTTTTGTTTACCAATTTTAAAGTAGTCAGTGACATTCGCAGAGTTAAGACGAATCGATTGACGTAAGAATAATCAAAATCGGCCAACGCGTTTGGTCTCTAGAACGCCACATAGGAAAAAACATACATACATACATAGACTGATAAACACATCACCCTCCTTCGGCAGTCGGGTAAAGAAAAGGATCTGTCCCAACTTAGAATAAATTTGGATGATAATATATTAGGCAGTATGATGATGAATCTTCTCATTGTATGCTACAATAATTCATGTTGTGGTTACCGCCAGCACAGATAATATAATACTAGCAAACAGATGCCTCATCCCATACAAAGAAACCGTGCCGACGTAACCAGCGATTTTCGTCTGATTAATTTTATAAGCAGTTTGATCGCGTTCGGTTCCCTTCCACGACTATAGATGGTGTTAGCAGCGACTTGCAAGTAAAAGGGTTTTCTCGGTTCGTGACTATTTTTGCTTTAAATAGAATGACGATTTGTTTTATAGTAATTTTTTGCA
Source organism: Orthosia cruda (assembly GCA_964057195.1). Taxonomy (NCBI): domain Eukaryota; kingdom Metazoa; phylum Arthropoda; class Insecta; order Lepidoptera; family Noctuidae; genus Orthosia; species Orthosia cruda. Next base: position 25,867,748 of record OZ059840.1, on the reverse strand, counting down.
CGTTTTCACAGTTTCATTGTACCAAAATGAGTCACAATAAAAATTTAATAAATCGATTGGCATGCCTCAGAAATATGAAACCGCGCCATCTATTGGAATCAATTTTAAATGATCCGTTCAAATAATCTTTGAAATGTGAATTAAGAGCTCAATATTCAATAATTGTGTGCTTAGGAGAGTTGATTAAACAAGAACTTACGATGTGTATGATCAATTCTAGAAAATATTAATTTTACACACAATTCATTATCAAATCAATGCATATCGCGCTATCTAGTGACATTTATTTGAACCGAATTTTCTTTGCAAGCGCTGAGACGTGCCGCCAGAAACCTGGTAGTAACTTAATTGGAGAACCAACGTAATCTGAATAACTTGTACAGACAAAAATAAAAATAAAATCGCTGATTTGCATTTTACCCACATTCAAAAATAGTACATAAAGACGGTATCTTTTGTTGTGTTAATTTTATAATTACCAGAAACAATTACACGTAGGTAGGTACTCAAAACTAGTTTATAATAAATCCAGTTTACACCCGTTCAGTCCGTTCAGTTATGGCTTTGATTATATACTTGTCTAGATAGAGCAATGCAAACAAACGACGCGCTAAAACTGTCTGCAATTGCGTGATATGTGTGAGTACCGCTCGTGTACTTATTTTCGTCAAACTGTCAATCTATGCGTGTTTAGGGATGCCTGCTCCAAACTATTAACCTAACTTTTTTGCATTATTTAATATGATGAAAGTTAAACAAAACAGTGTATCATTTATTTTAGTAACAACAAAAAATACAATGAAAAATATACAGTAATTTATAGATTAAAACCCATCTCTGTGTTTGTTCTCGGAATATATTTCTCTTTGATTTTATTGCCTGGGCTACGTTAAGGTAAGTTGTCATTTACTGATCAAATATATAATGTAATTTTTAAAATAATAATGTTCGTCTGATCGAAAGATTATGTAATGCTATTTGTATTTTGTCTCCCATAGTTTCGTTAAATCTCCCTAGTAATAAACTGACAACACTAGCTAAATTAGACTAACCTACAAAGTAACGAATTAAAAGTCGTGTGTTCTTATATTAAAAGTGGTTAAATAACAAAACGTACCGGTAAAAAGTGATCTTGGTATTATTATACGATTTTCCCACATAATTGCTATACAGTCTGACGGCACAAACCGGCAAAATTAATTATTTTTCTTGAACACGTTACCCTTAGGTGTTTCAAATGACACTGACGTTAGTAAGAAGCGAGTCTACCAATTTTAGTAGACTTTATTTGGGCCGTTCAGGTAGGGTCAATGTGGCATCTAGACAAGTATATAATCAAAGAGTTATGGCATGACAACTAGATATCAGCTTTACCCATTGATATATAAAAAAACCCAAGATGCCAATCTCACACAAAAGTAACACTCGAAACTGTCACCAAACACTCACCAATTATACGTGGGTAGTTATTGATATACTATAAACATATTTTATTGCCCTTAAAAACCATACGCGGATTGCTTAAAGTTGTTTTTACAAAGCAGTGTACAAAAATTAATAAAACTTACCTTACCATCGAAGTTAGCCGGTAGGACAAGGCATGGAGTGGGGACGATTTTTTTTTTTAACTTTATTTTATAAGACATTCACGAGTTACAAATTGTGTTTCAAACACATATATCGGATGGTAGGCAGGTAGTTGAATTATTCAACTACCTGCCTACCTACCTACATCATTAATAACATGGTATAATAAGACATGATATTCTCTTTACAGGATGGCCCAAGCCTACGTCACGATGAGTGTTACCATTGAATGTCCTTTTCAGAAAATTTAGGTACTTTCTCATGTAGTTAACGAAAATAAAATAAATTACTAACTAGGTAGTTTAACTATTTAGTAACTCATGTGTTTCATCTATTTAGTGTTAAATTAATTTATATATTAAATTATTAGTTCTTGCTTTGTTAAGTTGAAAAATGCATTTTGCTCGGGTAATTCAATCACACACAGTGGCAACATATCGAATTGACAAGTGTCATACTGACAACTCGCCATTTCATCGCTATTGTTGTGTCGCTCACACCTATAGCGTTGTTTCGCTCGGTGAGCAAAATACTGTGGCTCTCAAACATTTGTGGTGCACCCGTGAACTGTGTAAGATAAACATGAAAAATTGTTAATTGTTCCGTACTAAACTGTAAAAACAGAAGTATAAAAGGCGGTGTAATAAGGTTTTTTCTTTTCCCAACGAAGAGACGCTACCATATACTTGACTTCAATAGTGTAATTAACTTCAGCTAAAAGAACTGGTATGTGCCTTTCTAGATATTATTTCATTTATCTACGCATAGCTGTGTCAATACGGCTGTACGCCCGAACTTAACCTAACCGAACTAAATTAAGTTGGTCAATTTTATCACGTCCATACAGACAGACAGGCGCAGCGCGTAACTTTTACAACATTTGTTTTGTCAGAGACATTGTTTAACTAGATCTCAGATCAAATAAAAAGTCAAGATGGAACGTTGCAAACAACAAGGTGACGCCGGTTAAACTACACCTAGCCGTATACATACTCAATTACACGTACAATAAATCTATGCCTTAGCTTGTCAGTGGAGCTCTCAGATCAAATAAAAAACTCAACAGACATGCTAAGGCGTAGTTTCGTTCCGTGTCTCAGTAGCCGTGGCTTGGTCACCTACGGTGAAGCAAAGAGGAACCCGAGGAGGGGCCGCTCGTCAGGGCTTTTTCCGATTAGGCCGACGACGTAGCGGCCAACATGTAGGTTGCGATTCCACTTGGCAACAGGCGACATCGCATCTGAATCTGAGGCTCGCTCGATATCATATGGAGCGCGTCCCATACGATGTCGCAGCTGTGGGTTGGAGAGTAGACCGCGGTGGGAGAGGAGTGCCGGTATTGCGTTGCGCCGCTCTACCTACCTTCCGTGGCCTGGACGGGGTCGCCACCGTCTTATTGTGGATAAGGTGGGGCCGCAGGGGAGGTCCCTATCGCCTGCGACCGAAAGGTGGCGGGGCCACTGACCTGTCCCGTCAAAGGAGGGCTAAGGATGCCATACATTGGGCCGTCTGGCGCCCATGTGCTGGTTTGGTCCCTGGGGTGGTCACGGCGTGCAATGTGTTCTGGTGCGCTGGTGATGGGTGGTACACCCCAAAGGAGGGTCCGGTGACGGATGGCCGCGGCGAGTTCGCGGTGAGTGCTAACGCGTGCCTGTGTTCCCGCCATAAGCGGCACAGGAGGACACCGTGGAGTTTTAGTGGGTTGGAGTCCCACATAACTGTGCTATCTACCTGTGGTAGCATAGCAAGCCGGTGTCGAAAAACGTGAAAGAATGGGTAGGCACAAAAGACACCGACTTCGGAAAAGAAATTTATTTTTTGCTTTGTAGTTTTTTGTTCTGGAAGTCGGTTTGATTTTTTGTTAAAAAGTTTTTATTAATACGACATAGTTGATACTTTTTTATTTTTTTACTTTGCTTCTTTTTTAATTGATTGCTTGGTTTTATTTATTTTCCTTACGCGTAGATATAATGAGATGAGAATGTTGAGATGGATGTGCGAAGTGACGAGAATGGATGAAGTGAGAAATGAGTATATTAGAGGCAGTTTGAAAGTGGCGCCAGTGACAGAAAAGTTGAAAGGAAACCGTTTGTCCTGGCAAGGTCATGTGATGAGGAGGGATAAAACGCATGTTACTAAAAGAGTTATGAATATTAATGTGGATGGATGGAGAGGGAGGGGGGAAAAGGGAGTCAGTGATGGCGTGACGGAGGACAGGAGGGCATGGAAGAAGAAAATGTGTTGCGCCGGCTCCAAGTGACATGGGGCATGGGCAGGAAGATGATGATGTCTCTTAGATAGGTTCTCGTTTGAACTAAACAGAGTAATACCTCATAATGAATTACAAGTCCATGAACAATCCGAGTCAAATTGAAAATGAATTTTTCATTGTGCAACGTTTGACCGTGGTATTGATTAAATTATTTCTCCATTATATTAGCAACCCTGATCAATTCTTTGCAAGGGTAAATCAGTATTCCCCTCGATACAAAAAAAAAAACAATCACAGACACGCTACTAATTTTATTTTTTTTAGACTGGGGAAATGCTCATGCATGCTATGCTACCACAGGTAGATAGCACAGTTATGTGGGACTCCAACCCACTAAAACTCCACGGTGTCCTCCTGTGCCGCTTATGGCGGGAACACAGGCACGCGTTAGCACTCACCGCGAACTCGCCGCGGCCATCCGTCACCGGACCCTCCTTTGGGGTGTACCACCCATCACCAGCGCACCAGAACACATTGCACGCCGTGACCACCCCAGGGACCAAACCAGCACATGGGCGCCAGACGGCCCAATGTATGGCATCCTTAGCCCTCCTTTGACGGGACAGGTCAGTGGCCCCGCCACCTTTCGGTCGCAGGCGATAGGGACCTCCCCTGCGGCCCCACCTTATCCACAATAAGACGGTGGCGACCCCGTCCAGGCCACGGAAGGTAGGTAGAGCGGCGCAACGCAATACCGGCACTCCTCTCCCACCGCGGTCTACTCTCCAACCCACAGCTGCGACATCGTATGGGACGCGCTCCATATGATATCGAGCGAGCCTCAGATTCAGATGCGATGTCGCCTGTTGCCAAGTGGAATCGCAACCTACATGTTGGCCGCTACGTCGTCGGCCTAATCGGAAAAAGCCCTGACGAGCGGCCCCTCCTCGGGTTCCTCTTTGCTTCACCGTAGGTGACCAAGCCACGGCTACTGAGACACGGAACGAAACTACGCCTTAGCATGTCTGTTGAGTTTTTTATTTGATCTGAGAGCTCCACTGACAAGCTAAGGCATAGATTTATTGTACGTGTAATTGAGTATGTATACGGCTAGGTGTAGTTTAACCGGCGTCACCTTGTTGTTTGCAACGTTCCATCTTGACTTTTTATTTGATCTGAGATCTAGTTAAACAATGTCTCTGACAAAACAAATGTTGTAAAAGTTACGCGCTGCGCCTGTCTGTCTGTATGGACGTGATAAAATTGACCAACTTAATTTAGTTCGGTTAGGTTAAGTTCGGGCGTACAGCCGTATTGACACAGCTATGCGTAGATAAATGAAATAATATCTAGAAAGGCACATACCAGTTCTTTTAGCTGAAGTTAATTACACTATTGAAGTCAAGTATATGGTAGCGTCTCTTCGTTGGGAAAAGAAAAAACCTTATTACACCGCCTTTTATACTTCTGTTTTTACAGTTTAGTACGGAACAATTAACAATTTTTCATTTTTATCTTACACAGTTCACGGGTGCACCACAAATGTTTGAGAGCCACAGTATTTTGCTCACCGAGCGAAACAACGCTATAGGTGTGAGCGACACAACAATAGCGATGAAATGGAGAGTTGTCAGTATGACACTTGTCAATTCGATATGTTGCCACTGTGTGTGATTGAATTACCCGAGCAAAATGCATTTTTCAACTTAACAAAGCAAGAACTAATAATTTAATATATAAATTAATTTAACACTAAATAGATGAAACACATGAGTTACTAAATAGTTAAACTAGTTAGTAATTTATTTTATTTTCGTTAACTACATGAGAAAGTACCAAAATTTTCTGAAAAGGACATTCAATGGTAACACTCATCGTGACGTAGGCTTGGGCCATCCTGTAAAGAGAATACCATGTCTTATTATACCATGTTATTAATGATGTAGGTAGGTAGGCAGGTAGTTGAATAATTCAACTACCTGCCTACCATCCGATATATGTGTTTGAAACACAATTATACAAACTCGTGAATATCTTATAAAATAAAGTTAAAAAAAAAATTCGTCCCCACTCCATGCCTTGTCCTACCGGCTAACTTCGATGGTAAGGTAAGTTTTATTAATTTTTGTACACTGCTTTGTAAAAACAACTTTAAGCAATCCGCGTATGGTTTTTAAGGGCAATAAAATATGTTTATAGTATATCAATAACTACCCACGTATAATTGGTGAGTGTTTGGTGACAGTTTCGAGTGTTACTTTTGTTTGAGATTGGCATCTTGGGTTTTTTTATATATCAATGGGTAAAGCTGATATCTAGTTGTCATGCCATAACTCTTTGATTATATACTTGTCTAGATGCCACATTGACCCTACCTGAACGGCCCAAATAAAGTCTACTAAAATTGGTAGACTCGCTTCTTACTTACGTCAGTGTCATTTGAAACACCTAAGGGTAACGTGTTCAAGAAAAATAATTAATTTTGCCGGTTTGTGCCGTCAGACTGTATAGCAATTATGTGGGAAAATCGTATAATAATACCAAGAGCACTTTTTACCGGTACGTTTTGTTATTTAACCACTTTTAATATAAGAACACACGACTTTTAATTCGTTACTTTGTAGGTTAGTCTAATTTAGCTAGTGTTGTCAGTTTATTACTAGGGAGATTTAACGAAACTATGGGAGACAAAATACAAATAGCATTACATAATCTTTCGATCAGACGAACATTATTATTTTAAAAATTACATTATATATTTGATCAGTAAATGACAACTTACCTTAACGTAGCCCAGGCAATAAAATCAAAGAGAAATATATTCCGAGAACAAACACAGAGATGGGTTTTAATCTATAAATTACTGTATATTTTTCATTGTATTTTTTGTTGTTACTAAAATAAATGATACACTAATCTACAAAATTATTGTTTAATTTAACCTGTTTTGTTTAACTTTCATCATATTAAATAATGCAAAAAGTTAGGTTAATAGTTTGGAGCAGGCATCCCTAAACACGCATAGATTGACAGTTTGACGAAAATAAGTACACGAGCGGTACTCACACATATCACGCAATTGCAGACAGTTTTAGCGCGTCGTTTGTTTGCATTGCTCTATCTAGACAAGTATATAATCAAAGCCATAACTGAACGGACTGAACGGGTGTAAACTGGATTTATTATAAACTAGTTTTGAGTACCTACCTACGTGTAATTGTTTCTGGTAATTATAAAATTAACACAACAAAAGATACCGTCTTTATGTACTATTTTTGAGTAAAATGCAAATCAGCGATTTTATTTTTATTTTTGTCTGTACAAGTTATTCGGATTACGTTGGTTCTCCAATTAAGTTACTACCAGGTTTCTGGCGGCACGTCTCAGCGCTTGCAAAGAAAATTCGGTTCAAATAAATGTCACTAGATAGCGCGATATGCATTGATTTGATAATGAATTGTGTGTAAAATTAATATTTTCTAAAATTGATCATACACATCGTAAGTTCTTGTTTAATCAACTCTCCTAAGCACACAATTATTGAATATTGAGCTCTTAATTCACATTTCAAAGATTATTTGAACGGATCATTTAAAATTGATTCCAATAGATGGCGCGGTTTCATATTTCTGAGGCATGCCAATCGATTTATTAAATTTTTATTGTGACACATTTTGGTACAATGAAACTGTGAAAACGTGCAAAAAATTACTATAAAACAAATCGTCATTCTATTTAAAGCAAAAATAGTCACGAACCGAGAAAACCCGAAAATAAATTTATTTTTTGCTTTGTAGTTTTTTGTTCTGGAAGTCGGTTTGATTTTTTGTTAAAAAGTTTTTATTTTTCTGTTTTTAGTTTTGGTAGGTACCTCCAATTAACATGATTATCATTTATAGCCAAAGTACATCTCATGGCGATTCCAATAAGCCCAAACACGACCAGGATACATTGTTTTATATTAGAGTTCCAGTGCCTACCTTCCGGCTTCATCATCAGATCAGTTCGATGGTGTCATTTTCACCAGTACCATTTATTTATAAGTATTTGCTTCATTATAGTCGGTTAACTATTCGAGATATCTTATGCCCGTAACATATTTAGCATTTAGGAGATCCAGTGGCCATCTGTGGTCTTCTTCATCAGTTCCACTTCACCAAATGATACTTTCTGAGTGCAAATGATTGCATTGTTGATGAAAATACCAAAATCACTATATATTTGCCTATAATATTTGAGGAGTTCCCTCGATTTCTGTAGGATTCCATCATCAGATCTTGACATGATGATTATGGGACCAACTAGGAAGTATACCCTTTCAAACAAAAGAAGAAATTTTAAAATCGGTCCAGGCGTCTTTGAGTAATCGGGGAACATACAAAAAAAAAAAAAAGATTCCGACGAATTGAGAACCTCCTCCTTTTTTTGAAGTCGGTTAAAAATGATAAAAATTTAGTACCTATTGTATTATTTTATCTTTTTCCCCACAAAAAAAGTTTGAGAACCGCAACGCAATTGATGACGGTAGTCTTAGGCCAATCACGTGACCCAGCTGTCACGGGAAGAGACTACCAGGCGAAGTATATTATTGTACCATGATTAATAAGGTATTATAATACCTTTGGCAACGATAGGTTTTTTTATTATTTATTTATTCTGTACCTGGTACACAGTTTGTATAAACACTATAGATAGTGAACTGTTGCTATTACCATTCCGACATCCATAAATTTATGTACCCGACTGTACATCTAAACAGCTCAATACATTGACAACGCATTAATTTGTTCGGGTTATACGCGGAGATTTAGTATGGAAAAGCAAATTTCTCTTAAAATACAACACTAAGCCTCCTTACGCACTAGCGGTCAACCGCGGAGGCGGCTAACCGCTCGGCTAGCCGCTTTTCCATTTTAATATGCAACCGCTTGTGATCATACGCACTTAACCGCCAAAAAATTTCAACCCGGCCCGCTTCGCAGCTCTTAGCCGCGCGGTTAGCCGCCCCCGCGGTTAACCGCTAGTGCGTAAGGGGGCTTAGGTATCTGAATGTTTGATCGCTATAACTTCTGTAAGAGTAGTAATTTTTGTATAAATTTGGGTTTTGAATATGGAAATCTTGAAATGAAAATTTAGCACCGTGACTACCGCCACCCCTCCAATGGCATATCTCGTAAACTACTGGAGTACCAGTTGTGAATTTTGGATAACAATTTTATCTTGCAGGGTAGTATTATCTATGTAGGTTTGAGGAAAGCGACAGGCTCCTCAAACTTGGAATCAACATTCAAAGTCGTGGTACTACTGAACGAGCTAGCGAAAGTTATCATCGTTGATTTCTCGGTAAATACAAATATTTCAGTTCTGTTTTTTTTTACGAAATAAATCACATTTATGGGTAATAATTATTTGTATACTTAGAATAGCTGTATGTAGCATGCCCCAGTTTTCGGCGCTCATGGTGGTCCTGCTGAATGGAGCGTGACTACCGCAGGACCACCTTCAAAGACGATTTTCTCGAAAACTACTAAGGTACCAATTTTGTTGTTCGAGTACCAATTGAGTAGTAATTATTTATCAAATATGGAAGCGATTGGCGTCGGGGTCCTGGGGTAATCACGGACATGGTGGAATGGCAACTAGGTAAGGATGGTAAATGATTGAACAACGAAGAATTATGAGAACAACGACAGTAACTAGAAAAACATCCACAAGTTTTCATAACTATAAAAAGGTATAAATCTAGATAGGTAGTAGATACCTACCTACTATTAATCACAAGCGGCGGTATAAAACGACTTAATATTTTTGCGTCGTAGTTACCTTTACATGACACAAATTTTATTAATGACATCGGAATGAGGTTGCATAGGAAATATGGCAGATTACAGAATGCATTATTTGAAATTTTAACCGACTTTCTAAAAAGGAGGAGGTTCTATGTTCGACTGTATGTTTATATTTTTGTAGTTTTAGCCTGTAGTGTCGTCATCTGATATTCAATGTTGGTAAAAGAGTCTATAATATGAATAGCTTAGTGAAGGATCTCTCTGATACTTGCTGGGCAGCCCTAAATCAATCAATTGGAAAATGAATGCCAATTTTCTCTACCATTATTATCATTTCAGCCGAAAGACGAGTCTACTGCCGGGGATAGGACTTCTCCAAGCGTCGGCATTAACCGGTCCTGAGTACCTCGCATCCAGCGGACTACCGCAACCCTCACCAAGTCATCGACATATCTTATCGAAGGCGTTCCAGCGCCATTACAAAATGATTATTCTAATTACCCATATAAATTGGATTGCACTTACCCTTCTCAACAACTGGCTGCGTTTTCTTATAGAAAAGAGAAGAATAGGAGAAGTTGTTTCTCATACTCTTCACGAGATTCGGAGGCTGTTTGCCGCGAAGCAACACTGCATCCAACTCGGTGTAGTACGGAAGAAGTTTGTGGTTGAACTCCAGTCTTAACATTCTAGTGAAAGAAATTGGTTTATCAAGTAACAATGTATAAACAATAAGCTGGCGCCTGCGGATCCAACCGTGGAAGTCGCAATTACCCCAAAGGAATCTACTAACTGGATAAAATAGTGTCATCGTCTTCAACCTTTTTAATGTTCCCACTGCTGGGACACAAGGCCTCATGTCTGTGAGAGAGGGAATGGACTTTAATCCACCACGCGATCAAATTTTTGGTTCTAGGGCACGCCGGTTTCCTCACGATGTTTTCCTTCACCGCTTTTAGAGCAATGGTGATGAAATAATTAACACACTGTGAAGCGCACGATCTACGACACGTAATTCGGCGCCTTTACCACTAGCCAACGGCTAACGGTCTAACTGGCTAACAGTCGAGGCCGTTACCTCTGGGCCACCACTGGATAAATAGTGTGCTATGTGTTATTCCAGGTTATAAACTGGCTGACAAATTTCATACAAATCCGTTCAGTCGTTTTTGCGTGAAGTGAAACAAACATGCATACAAACTTTAATAATTTCACCTTTGTAATATTAGTAAGATAGAGGCAAACTTAATCATGTACAGTAGCCAATTAAATACATAGTGTCGAATGTTAGTTAGAGTATCATGCGAGACCCCAGGTTGCGCTTACTTCAAGTTGGGGTGCGAGCGAAATTATTTGGCCCCCGACTCTTGTTAGCCGCACAGTTTTGAGAGAAATTTCCAGGCTCCAAATAAGGAAATGAGACAAACGGACCGAAACCAATTGAGATCTTGGTTGGCTCCAGGAAGCCCATATGTTTTTAAAAAATTGCGACCTACATACTTATATCTTCAGAAAAGACAGAACATCCAAGCCATATTTTTATGACGCTATCGTACTTCAGCCAGCGTTGCATCTCATAATTTGTTATAATATTTATCGAACAAAAATGTTCAAACAACGTGACTTCTTTCTCAAAGTATCGGCAAGGGGAACGTTCCCACTCAAGGAAAACCATTATGAATTGAAACAATCAAATTCTTCCAGGCTTACTTTTTCAAAATTCATGCCCACAAAATGGAATCACGTGAACCTTAATTTCTGAGAAAATAACATAAATGGGGTTTAAAATGGGTTTTAATTTAACGGATGTTTTTAACAGGCTTCGGCCATTATATTTGGCTACACAAATAAATACAATTATAGTTCTCGCCACACTTATTGGCCGCCCTGAAGTTGGCTACAATGGCTGCGCAGTAGAAAATCTCATACAAAAACAGCACTGCTTCGTGCCTCGCGCCTCCGGTAAACCAACTTCAGGGCGGCCATTAAGTTTGGCGAGGGCTATACTATTGGCAAGTGCTGAAGCAATAAAATGTTGGTTAAAATGTCAGTATTTAAGTTTTTATTTTATTTAATACTAGCTGACCCTCGGGGCTTCGCTCCCGTCAATTGCCTACCTACCCTGGCTACCCTGCCTACCTTGCCTATCCTGCCTACCATGCCTACCCTGCCTACCATGCCTGCCCTGCCCCTACCCTGCCTACCCAGCCTACCCTGCCTACCCTGCCTACCCTGCCCCTACCCTGGCTACCCTGCCTACCCTGACTTTCCTGCCTACCCTGCCTAACCTGCCTACCCTGCCTACTCTGCTTACCATGCCTACCCTGCCTACCCAGCCTACCCAGCCTACCCAGCCTACCCTGCCTACCCTACCTATCCTGCCTACCCTGCCTTTCCTGCCTACCCTGCCTATCCTGCCTACCCTGCCTACCCTGCCTACCCTGCCTATCTTGCCTACCCTGCCTATCTTGCCTACCCTGCCTACCCTGCCTACTCTGCCTACCCTGCCTACCCTGCCTACCCTGCCTACCCTGCCTTTCCTGCCTACCCTGCCTATCCTGCCTACCCTGCCTACCCTGCCTATCCTGCCTACCCTGCCTACCCTGCCTACCCTGCCTACCCTGCCTACCCTGCCTTTCCTGCCTACCCTGCCTTTCCTGCCTACCCTGCCTATCTTGCCTACCCTGCCTACCCTGCCTACCCAGCCTACCCTGCCTACCCAGCCTATCCTGCCTACCCTACCTATCCTGCCTACCCTGCCTTTCCTGCCTACCCTGCCTATCCTGCCTACTCTGCTTACCCTGCCTACCCAGCCTACCCTACCTATCCTGCCTACCCTGCCTTTCCTGCCTACCCTGCCTTCACTGCCTATCCTGCCTACCCTGCCTACCCTGTCTACCCTGCCTACCCTGCCTTTCCTGCCTTTCCTGCCTACCCTGCCTATCTTGCCTACCCTGCCTGCCCTGCCTGCTCTGCTTACCCGGCCTACCCTGCCTTTCCTGCCTACCCTGCCTACCCTGCCTTTCCTGCCTACCCTGCCTATCTTGCCTACCCTGCCTTTCCTGCCTACCCTGCCTATCTTGCCTACCCTGCCTACCCTGCCTACTCTGCTAACCCGGCTTACCCTGCCTTTCCTGCCTACCCTGCCTATCCTGCCTACTCTGCTTACCATGCCTACCCTGCCTACCCTGCCTACTCTGCTTACCCTGCCTACTCTGCTTACCCTGCCTACCCTGCCTACTCAGCCTACCCTGCCTACTCTGCCTACTCTGCCTACTCTGCCTAACCTGCCTATCCTACCTACCCTACCTACTAATTTGTATCTATCATCAATAATTTTCTCAGCGCACGCCAAATAATGTATTTTACTGACAACATTTTGCTACCTTGGGTTACATTATTGCAATTTTCATAAGGATCTCTATTTTTTTTGAAAATATTTTATAGCCTATGACACTCAGGAATAATGTAGCTTTCTACCGGTGCAAGAATTTTCAAAATCGGTTCAGTAGATCCAAAGATTACCCCTTACAACGTCACAAACTCACAAACTTTACCTCTTTATAATATTAGTATAGATTAGTTGAAAGGACCCGTGATCGACGATGCCCGTTATTGAAAAGGTTCTCTTGATTATTTACCAGGAAGAGTTACGAGCAAAGCGGCCCCGGCGTCACTTACGCGGCGACCGAGAGACCGATAGTATTTATGCACTATGGAAATGTATTGGGTACCAGGATCAGTGTCGCCGGAGCCACTCTGCTCGGCAGTTAGCCTTTAGAAATTTTGAGAACACTGTTCTCAAAAAAATAACAAAAGCACTCACCGTGTCGGCACATTCAGCTGCCGTATCGGTGGACTGAAGATCCTGGGGGTGTCTCCAACGTACTCCGGTTCTCCTTCCCATAGCAACATCCAGGCTGTAGGACCTAAAGCCCAGATTCGGACCAGCGCTCCAGGGTTGTAGGTCTCGAAGATCGACACTTCAAGTGGGTACACTGATTTTTCGAAGGACACTTCTGCCGAAAATCATATTGTTTGCAACGAGATCTTGGATAACATTAAAATTTGATAAGGAAACACATTACTGCTAGAAATTTAAGGTGCATAGGCAAAGCATACAGCGCAGCGTTAACACCAGACAGGGCTATAGGTGCGAATTGGCTGCACGACCGCGACTCGCGACCGAGACAGGAGACGCGCCACACTACTTGTCCTTAGGTTTCGTATGACTGTGAGCAAGTTCGCGTGCAAGACCACGATGCACGACAGAAGACCTCTAGCTGGTCTCGCTTTTGTTGTTTTTTGTTGCTGTTTTTTTTCTGAAAATAGTATGTGAAGCGCTTTGTGGCATCGAAACTGTCTGCGGCTTACCGTTTTTTTAGGGTTTTAAGAATCCGCGGTCCGTCAGTCTGTATGTCTGTCACAAGGCTGTATCTCATGAACCGTGATAGCTAGACAGTTGAAATTTTCACAGATTATGTATTTCTGTTGCCGCTATAACAACAAATACTAAAAAAAAATATTTAAGTGGGGCTCCCATACAACAAACGTGATTTTTTTGCAGTTTTATGCGATAGTGGTACGGAACCCTTTGTGCGCGAGTTCAACTCGCACTTGGCCGGTTTTTTTCCTCTGTCATGCAATGACGGCAGCACAGTGAGGTGACCGTCGAACTTTACTTTGTGGTAGATCTATAATGTAACTGGCTCTTTATTTGAAGTTCCGTAAAACTTCAGTAGAATCGGGTATCGCACCCCCTGAAGTGACTGACAGGGAACTGTGTGCAGGTGTGGATTGACGGCTGCAAAATATTCTATATTAAGGCATGTTGCGTGTTCTTGTTTACCTTCGAGCAAACTGCGTCATAAACATGCCTTTTTTTAATGGCAGGTATGTAATTATGTAGGTATCTGGTTATAATTAGTAGCAGATGACATAAAGGGCGATTAGTATAGGTATTGCCATACATGAATAGCAAATGCAATCTTTTATTAACAATATTATTGAAGATTCAAATTTAAAAAAAAAAACTGTCAGGGGTTTTACTGATGGCGCAACACAATTTAAATTGAAACGATAGGCGATATAGCGCACGTATTTTCTAAGATTTCAAGTGCAAATCGTTCTAATTGCGTCCATGTGAGCGTACTTGCAATTTCGCTTAGTAATTAATAGGGGTTAAAGTATGATGAAAGTATTTGACCTGGTGAAGGTTGCAGGGATCCGCTGGATGCGGGACGCACGGGACCGGTCAATGTGGCGACGCTTGGAGGAGGCCTATGTCCAGCAGTGGACGTCTTGCGGCTGATATGATGATGATGAAAGTATGAAATTGCCGTTTTATTGTAATAGGTACTTCGAATTGACAAAGAACCCTCATGGTTTGAGATTTTTGAGTGAAACTTCTTTCATATGGTACCTATAATGTTTTTTTTTTATAACATAGCCCCACACTAGGAATTTCTCCTGTATCATGGTTGCGTTTACAAACATATAAACTCACATACACAAACACCCAGAGCCAGAACAACTATTTGTAGGTCATACAAATATTTGTCTCGTGCGGGAATCGAACCCGCGACACGCAGCGCAGCAGTCAATCGCTCAACCACTACGCCAACCGTGCGCCCTGATGTACCATGTACCTTCTTTTAAAAATGTGCAACATTCGATTATCGACTTTCAGTTGTTTTTTTTATTCAGCTTAGACAAGAAAGATGGATACTTCATCGAGTGATTTTTGAATACGAGTTCCGACACGGAACTAACGCGGCAGAAACAACTCGCAATATCAATGTTGCGTTGGGAGAGGGGACTGCTAATAAACGCACCGTGCGATTTTGGTTTATACGCTTTCGTGATGGAAACTTTGATTTGAAGAACGAACCACGTGGAAGACCGCCCACACAGGTGAATAACAATGAATTAAAAGAGATGGTGGAAGCCGATCCGAGCCAAACTACCCAGGAATTAGCGGCATGGTTTAACGTTACCTTACCAACAATATTGTCTCGCCAAACCAATAAAAAAAAATGGTTGCCTCATGATTTGACTGATCTGCAGAAAGAAACGCGTGTTGAAACTTGTGTTGCCTTGTTGAATCGATACAGAAATGAAGGAATATTGGATCGAATTGTGACTTGTGGTGAAAACTGGATTCTTTACGATAACCGTGAGCGTAAAATGCCATGTCTGACCCCGGCTCAAACGCCGCAACAGTGTCCTAAAGCAAAGCTTACCAATAAAAAGGTAATGGTAACGGTTGGTGGTCTCAGCATGGTGTTATTCACTATAGCTTTCTCCGATCTGGTTAAGCAATAACGGCAGATGTCTACTGTGCCGAACTCCGAACAATGATAGCAAAACTAGCAGTGAAACAGAACCGACTCATGAATCGATCTTCTTCATTATTGCTCCATGATAACGCGAGACCTCATACAGCACGAGAAACCGTTTTAACTCTACAGAAATTGCAATGAGACCCCATTCGTCACACTCCGTATTCGCCAGATCTTGCTCCAACGGACTACTATTTTTTTCGTGATTTGGACAATTTTCTACGTGATAAAAAGTTTTCTTCTCAGGAGGCAGTACAAAATGCTTTGACACAGTTTGTCGAATCTAGATCACCAGAGTTCTATCGCAAAGGCATAAATGACCTTCCAATTAGATGGCAGCAATGTATAGATAATAATGGTAATTATTCTGATTAAATAAATATGTTAAATTAAAAAAGAAAACTGATTTCAATTTTTCAGTAAAAATCGGCAATTTCATACTTTAAGGTTACACTAGTCGATCATTTTTACATACAAACGTAGTCTAGCGTCTATTACTCCACTGTTTCACGATGTATGTTCAAAATAAAATATCAATTTGTCTCATCATTATCTAGCCCTGTATGGAAACAAAAAAGTAAAAAAATACAATATTTGAAAGTTATGAGCGTCGAAAGTCCCAAATTTCAACACTAATTTTAACGCATGTTTGGGTGGAAATAAATACCATAAGAAGAAGTAAAATTGCAAAACGGCCTCTATACATGGATAGATTAGTAATTCAGCAATGCAAATAATTTTATTTTGAAAATATACATTTAGTAGTTTTTTCATGATATCTAGACTCCCAAAGGTCTGTTCATAAAATTTCGCGCGCTCTTTTTCGTCCTAAATCATCATCCATTTCGCTACAAATATGCAAAAGTGCTAATTCGTACGAGAACTAGCATCTTACTGCTCATCACAGCATCAAACTCTTTCGCACGTGTTGTCGGATGAGACAGCATGCATTTTAACCCCGCGCACAAAATAGTTCGTGCCGTTGACTAGGGGCACCTTAAGGTATTCAAATTGTTAAACAAATTCTTCAATTGCAGTTATAACACTTACCTACAAAATCCTGACTGGTGATTGCACTGGCACTTTGTGGCATGTAGTCTTGTTGGGCTGATGGGGCCTCTTCCCACCAAGTTCCATAGGTTCTCTGAAAATAAACTTTTTAGTTTAAAAAAATGTGAATTAATAGACTGAAAGTCTAATGTTGACCACAAGCTGGTGTAGTTGGTAGCACAATCTCTGTTATAGATGTATACTTACTATAATACCTAATTCAGTTACCATAATAGGTACCTATTTTATTATAAAAATAAATAATAAGCAGGTTTTGAAAAAAATAAGATTAATAAAAATACAAACTGCCTGCTATCTTGTTCCTGGTGCAAAAATGAATTGAATTAAGAAACTGTTCCATATTTTTTTCTTCAAACGACAGACAATAAAACAATAAAAAAGAACATCATAAAAGTGGCCAGTGACATTTAATAATTTCAAGGCTACAAAAGTTATTAAAGCCTTGGATAATGTATTGTTACTTTTAAAAACACACACTTGTCTTCCCTTCACATGTGAAAGAAAATGGTTAGTTCAAGTGTTTTATTAATAGACTGCCCTTGATATTTATTTGCATAAGGCAGTTTGCTGTACTGCCTTTGTTTGATAGTGTCTACTGATAAAAAAGACACACCCACTTTCTTCATATTCTTTCTAACATTACAAATGTGAAAGTCTATATTATGTTAAGATATTAGATGATTATATAAAAAAAATATGCCACTGGCAGAATAGTCATAATTAGCTCTGTTGCTAAAAAAAGTACCTATTAGAATTAAACTTGGCAGATCATGATCAGGATACTTTTTTGCCCGGTAACATGTCATCATCAACATCATCATTTCAGGCGAAAGACGTTGCTGAACATATGCCTCCCCCAAGCGCCACCACATTGACCGGTCCCTTGCATCTTGTGGAAGGCCCACCAACACAACATCTTCACCGTCACCACTCGCAGAACTTTTCGGCTCCATCAGCCATCCGTTCTACGAGCAATGTTCCCTGCCCACTGCCACTTAAGTTTGGCAATTCTTTGGTCTATTTCGGTAACCCTGGTTCTCTTGTAGATTTCTAACATGGGGTAACATGTCTCCATGGGATAAATTTCAACTCTAGCCCCCTTATTAATAAACACAGAATAAAGTTATACCAAGTATAAACTGTATATAAAATGTATGGTTATTCCTTTGTTATTCCTGGTTTAACTTTATTCCGTGTTTTGTGTGTAAAAGTTTCGGTTAATATGAAAATCTTTCACAAACTGTAGGGAAAGGTTATTAAAACAAAAAAAAACTGTATTTAGAACTAACTAGTTTTTGCCAGCAGCTTTATATAAAGATCATAGAAGGTTGAAAAGTATCCTAGTACTAATCCAGGACATGGTCGACTCATGTCCCAAATCCATTAAGACATGAAGAGATAACAAAAAAATATCTAGACAGATAGACAATGTATTAACTTAAAAACAATATTCCACAAAACAAACCAAAACCAAACCAATAAAAACCAAAAACAGGTATTTACCTGTGGTATATTGTTTCTCAGATAGACAATATTTCTTTAGCATAAAATCTTACTTATTAGTCTCCGTAATCCATACTAATATTAAAAATTTATGTTTATAGTTTTTTATCAAGCTTTAAGCCAAATAGAGACATTAAAAATTAAAATAATGGAGTTATGTGGCCTGACATAATGTGAGGAGATGCCAAGAGATCTGGGAAGCAATGTAATAAAGTAATGAATTAACTTAATTGATAACAGAAAAGCAAATACATATATTCTTAGAATACCCATAAAAATGATAATGAGTTACATTTTAGGCAATAAATAATATTGGTTCTCAGATTGGGTCTCGTTTAATTAACAATAATACCTGTGATCTAATTATGTTGTTATTTGAGTTTTCTTAGATATTAAATAACAGAAAAAAAAAAATTATTTAATAAGAAATTCTAAGAAATATCATCTTAGAAATGCATTTTCTCTTGGTTACAAAAATATATTACTCAAGCCACGGATGATACAAAATTCCGCGCCAAAAAAATATACCAAAACTAAATAAAAATAAGTTTTTACGTGAGGAAAAATAAACCAAAATTTAGCTAGGTACTTTTACCATTACGAAGGCTTGAGGATAGTCGCCATAATCAGGAAAATTTGATGGTGGGCCACGAAGGTTGAATGCGGTATATGAAACACTGATTTCACTGCCATACTGGGAACTAAAATCTTCAACATTGTGAACAAACTGCTCTATTATTTGCGGCTCTTTTTCTTCGTCCACATCACTGTCATTTTTAAACCAAAACAAGGAAGATATTACATCTGAACTCTGCATTCTAAACTAATTTAGATTTCCAGAATTCTTACTGGAAAAATTCAGGCGAACGAATACAACAAAGATGCGCGCTCGAATGAATTGAATTTATTGAAATGAAAATATTGTTAAATTGACTTGACAGCTGACAAACACAACACAACCGAACGAACACAAACAATACTATCATTCTGCAAATTTTTGATCATAAAAATTTATGTTTTAGATAATACAAATGATTGTTATAGCCAAATAATAAAAAATAAATTTATATAATAACAGCGCTTTATTCATCTTGGAATCCATACCGTGCTATAGATAACATAATTAATAGATACACTGCTCATGCATGCGAAGCCGCGGGCAGAAGGAATACTAGTAAATTTAATCGTAAAAAGAAACTATTACTAAACCTCAACGATATTTACTAGAACATCATTGCTAAACCTTTAGTTTGGGAACAGGATGTTCCAAATAAATATAAGGGCATCATTTTATAAAATTTTACATGCTTTTTAAATGCTTTTATGGAATATTTAAAACTAGCTTCTGCCAGCGGCTTCTTTTCCCAAGGGAACATTATACCGGGATGTAAAATAGCCTATGTGCTATTCCAGCTTTCCAATTTTTATACATACGTTCAGCCGCTGTAATGTGATTGAGTAACAAACATACATCCACACACACATCTATCCAAACTTTCACTTATAGAATAAGAAGTAATATTGTAGTGAATCCTATTGGTAAAAAACCTCCTTATTTCCAATAAATATTCCCTACAGTGGAACAGTAATATGCTGGTAATGGTATTCTAATAAGGGATTTAGGTGTCTTATTCATACCTTATATCAATAGAACAAACGCTTATTAGCACAATTCAAACTGGATGAAACATAGTGAAAAATATATTTGTGAAACATATTGCACGGATAAATGAGTTGTTCAATGGGTCTGAAGTATTCATCATCATCAATCTTTTTAGTGTTCCCACTGCTGGGACACAGGGCCCCTCTCTGTAAGAGGGAATGGGCCGTAATCCACCACGCGGGCCCAATGCCGGTTGGTGGATGTCACATGTATTCGAATGAAGTATTTAAAAATAATAATTTACAGTGAAGCTAAACCAAATTTCGGAGATTTTTTTTGTGGTTTATTAAGTTGTTTGTGTTTATTACTGGTTACTAGGTTTTGGAACTATCTTTATTTTTTTTGATAGAGTAAAAATATTACCAACTCAATTAGTCACTCAGATCCCATAACATATCTGTAAAAGACAATTTGATCTTCAAAGCGCATGTAAAAATAAGATGAAAACATTTCTATATAAAATAAAAAATTAGGTTTTTAGTAATCTGTGGAAATTTCAACTGTGTAGCTATCACGGTTCATGAGATACAGCCTGGTGACAGGCAGACAGACGGACAGATGGACAGAGGAGTCTTAGTAATAGTGTCCCGTTTTTATACTTTGTGTACGAACCCTAAAAATTAAAACTGGAAAACATCCAAACATTGCAGAATATTGCTTCCTTAGTAATTCAGATACAATACAAACAAGTCTCTTAAAACTGTCAAGCCTGTGCTACACGGTTGCCGACCAAGACAAAAACCATGGTCACCTTGGTTGGAAGCGCGTCGGGCGATGCCGGCTACACGGTTTGAAACAAGCTCCCAACCACAGTATGATTAGAACTCTGCGCAGAGAGGACGTATTTTCGCTCGTTGAGTCCCGTACGTTCATTACTACGACGCGGCGATGTCATGGTGCCTTGCCTATCAAAACTTCAAAAATCTTTTAACTTTTAAAACTAAACTCTAATGTTACTATCTTCTTACTAATAGTTATTATAAATGCGAAAGTTTGGATGGATGTGTGAATGTTTGTTGTAAATGGCTGAACGGATCTGGATGCAATTCTGCCACACAAATAGATTACAGTCTGGAATAGCACATAAGCATCTTTCATCCCGGTATAATGTTTCCTTGGGATAAGAAAACACATTTCACGCGGGCGAAGCCGCTGGCAGAAGCTAGTATATTTAATATACGTACTTTTTAATGTAACAGAATATACTCAAAAAAAATTATCCCATGCATTTTTTTCAGTTGGGTCTTTAATGATGTCTTTCTTTTCTTTCTTCATGCCCCTAAGTCTTTCTTTGATGTCAAATCGCAAAGACAGGGCAAGTCTCTGTACATATCGATAATACTTTACGTTCGCTCGATTGAGTCATTTTGTGCGCAGCGACGCATGCGTCTGAGCTCGCCACCTGCAGAAGCACGACTGTAACCCACTGTCATACGCGTGGTTATCAACAAGCGGCTACACGGCTTCAAACAAGCTGCCAACCAACTTGTCGGCAACGCGCGCATTTCTACCAAGGGCGTTGGAAGGTCATGCTAAATTTGGTTGGCAATCACTGTCTACACGGTTGGAAACGGCCGCTTCCGAACAAGGTGACCTTGGTTGTTGGCCTGGTCGGCAACCGTGTAGCACAGGCTTAACTATTTTTGTACCCTATGGAACGGACGTTTTATTCAGATTTCAGTTCATTTACTTCTTTTAATTATCTGTCATGATGTCATGTTATGTAGTATCTGTATCTCTAAGTAGTCTGTGCTGTCATGATTGACGCTTGTGCTTGTCAATAAAAATGGGAATGCAGGAAAAAGGCGGGAAACGGTTGAAGTGGAAAGGCGCGTTTTTTAATTTATTATTTTGTAATTCAACTTCTCGTGTTTATTGTAATTTAATTCTGTAAATATTCGTACTATTAGGTCTTATTTGGTGTATATATATATTTTTGTGTAATTGAAGACAAAAAAATGGGGAAAAAGAGGCGGAGGAAGGATGAGCTGGAAATTCCTCCGGATCTGAAACAGCATTTGCAGGAATCTTCAGACTCTGACACGGCGGAGTCCACGGTATCGACGGCATACTCGGTTACTAAATTTAAAGATGCCAATGATAAGGAACCTAAGGACAATAAATATGCCATATATAAGGTAAAGGGGTATACGCGTAAGTACAGTGAAGATACGAAGCAGGCAGAGTTAATCGTTTTTCTTAGTCATATGGACGAGAATAAGTTTTTCAACGACAAAGATCGTATGGCCCTTTCCAAGGGCATACGAGAACATGGAGTGTCTGGTGTGATGCACTTGCGCACAATAAACAAATATAAGGTCGGTGTCACATTTGATTTACCAAATAACGCCAATATGTTTCTAAAAAACAAAAAATTATTTGATCAGCTTTCTCTAAAAGCATCTATCCCTGCTGGTGACACAGAGGTTACTGGAGTCCTTACTTCAGTCCCAGTAGATATGTCTAATAAAGAGATATTTTCTTTAATCGGCAGTTCAAAGAATGTAATACAGGTGAGGCGTTTCATGCGCAGGTTCAGAGGTGATGAAGGTAGAATATCTTTTGCCCCTACCCAGACTGTTGCTGTGACATTTGCATCCACTATTTTGCCAACTTATATTTATTTGGACTCATGGCGTCATGAGGTGAACAAATATATCCCACCAGTGAAACAATGCCTTAAATGCCTGCGTTATGGGCATATAGCTAAATTTTGTCGAAATACTGAAGTTTGTTCAATATGTACTGAACATCACAATTTCAGAATGTGTGTTGTTGCCCAAAAGGATGCTAAGTGTGCAAATTGTAACGGCAATCATATTGCAATCTCTTCAGCATGTCCAATAAAAAAGCAAAAGGTAGAAGAAAATAAAATTAAAACTAAAAATGCTACATATTCAGATCTTTTTAATGTAAACTCTTTCCCAGCTTTAACATCACGCAATCTGGACACTCAGATTAGTAATCTCATGAAATCAGATAAATTTATAAATACTTTAGTCGAAACACTCACAAAAATAATAAGCAATAAAGACGAACCTATTAATTCACTTTCTATTAAAGAAGCCTTGAAAACAACGTTCAGTAATAAATTTTCTTCAATCAGTTGATGGATTTTTCAGAATTAAATATTGTACAGTGGAATGCTCAAAGTTTAAATAGTAATAAACATTTATTTATCGATTTTCTTTATAGTCACAATATACATATAGCAATTATCAGTGAAACATGGCTTAAACCTCACCAAAATTTTAAAATAAAAAATTATAATATTGAGAGAAATGATACTGGTAACAAACATAACGGAGTCGCAATAATTATTCACAATACCATTACCTACTCTAAAATTGATACCTTCTTTGATAACTCATTGCAAAACATCTGTATTCAAATAAAAGTAAATAACAAGGAGATAAGCATAGTCAGTTTTTATAGTCCTTTGAATTGTAATCCAGCATTCAGAAAAGAAAACCTTGATTTATTAATAAAATCTATTCCTGGGCCATTTATATTTGCTGGTGACTTTAACGCTCACCACTCGTCTTGGGGTTGTGGCTCGGATTCTGTACGAGGTCGAAACATTTTGGAAGTAATAGATGATAATGATTTGGTTCTGCTCAATAATGGTCATGCAACAACAGTTGGCTCTTTAACTTGGCGACCTAACGCGCTAGATTTGACGCTGGTCTCTTCGTCTTTAGCTCTCAATTGTGAATGGAACGTACATGATTGTCCTCTTGGTAGTAGTTATCACATTCCTATAATCATTAAAGTAGTGATTAGTAATATTAACAAAAGTAATACATACAGCAATTGTTCTAATGCTGAACATTTGCCCATTTATCCAAATTATAAATTGGTGGATTGGCAAAGATATAGTAGTCTTGTTGATGAATTGTTGGTTGATTTTAAAGTCGATACTATAAGTCTTTCTGGTACATATCTTAAATTTTGTAGCATTTTACATACAGCAGCTGTAAATTCTATTGAAAATAATAATCATTTGACTGGTAGGACAAATTTTGTCAATCATTCATGTCTTGTAAATAATTTTAAAAGACCTTATCTTCCTTGGTGGAATCAAAAATGCACAGAAGCAGTATTAAATTTTAAAAATGCATACATATATTTTAAAAATAATCCTTCAGAAGAAAGCTATCTACAATTCAAAAGGCTTCGAGCGGTTAAAAAACTTGTTCTAAAATTGGAAAGACAAAAAAGTTGGTTTGCTCTTTGTGAAACATTCAATAGGACTACGCCATTATCTGTCATATGGAAATTTATGAGGAAGTATAATAAAACATTCAATTTTAATGCTCTCGAAGATGATGGATGGGTTTTAGATTTTCTTAAAAAATACACACCAGATTTCGCATCACAAGACTCAAAATCTTCATTCACAACCAGTACTAATCCCAGCAATAATTTTCTTCTTAGTCCTTTTTCATTGCAGGAATTAATATCAGCCATATCTTCCAGAAGAGATACTACTTATGGTCTTGATGGAATGCCATACATACTTTTTAAAAAACTTAGCATTAGTAGTTTAAAAATATTTTTACAACTTTTGAACTTATTATGGCAAAATGATATTATACCTCTTAACTGGAAGGTGGATTGCCTTGTACCTGTTTTAAAACCAGATAAGCCTAAAATGTGTCCTGATTCTTACCGCCCTATAGCTCTTACTTCTTGTGTTGGAAAATTATTTGAACAACTTTTAAAACAGCGTTTAGAGTTTTATATTGAAAAAAATAATATCTTACCATCAAACCAATTTGGTTTTCGTAGGAATCGTTCTGCTAGGGAAAGTGTTTGTCAATTACAGCTCGATATTCACAAGTCTTTATCGTCAAATGAAAATTTGGTTGGAGTGTTTTTTGATATTGCAGGTGCATTTAATAGTGTGAATATAGATATTTTATGTAGTGAGTTATCACAGATAGGAATCCCTGGAAAAATAATAAATTGGTTAAAACAATTTCTTAGCAATAGGAAAGTCTTTGTAAAATTTAACAGACACCTTTATGGTCCTAGGCTATCGTCTAAAGGAGTTTGTCAAGGGGGCATTTTATCGCCTTTAATATTTATATTGTATATACGAAGATTAAATTTAATGTTAGGGTCTCAGGTTAAAAACTTACAGTTTGCAGATGATTTAGTGGTTTATGCATCTGGGAAAAATGTATCACAACTAGTTGAAATAGTGAATGCTGCATTAATGTATCTATGTAAATATTTCTCTTACCTTGATCTTAGTGTCAACCCATTGAAGTCCAAAGTTGTTTTATTTGGTAAACATAATCATAATATGTCTGCTGTGTTTTACAATAATTGTGCATTACCCAGTTCTTTAGATGTAAAATTTTTGGGTGTTATTTTTTCACATAATTTGTCCTGGAATAATTATATGAAACATATTATTAGCAAAGCAAATAAAGCTTATAATATTTTGAGATCCTTGAGTGGTACATATTGGGGTGCAGACCCTAAAATTTTGTTATTATTGTACAAATCTTTAGTTCGTAGTCACTTTGAATATGGTTTCTATTGCTTTGCTGCAGACTCTAAACATGTAAATAGTTTAAATATTTTGCAAAACAAGTGTTTGCGCGTTATAACTGGGGCGTTCAGAAGCACTCCTGTAAATGCAATGCAGATTGAATGTAATGTTCCACCATTAGCCATTCGTTTTGATTACTTGTTAGAAAGGTTCTTTTTGAAGCTTTATAGTGTTTTGGGTAATAGTCTTTTAGTCAATATGTTGCATTTAGCTATGCAAACTGCTACAAAATCTTTTTATATACTACAGCAACTTAGAAAATTTAAAAACTTTATTGAAAATATTAACATTTACCGATCTAAGCTTATCTTGCCTTGCTATGAGGGAACTTTCAGCAGTAAATTTCCAGCTATTAGTGTTATTATAAATAAGAAAAAGGATTTGCCTTCAAAAGAGGAAGTATATGTAATGTTGTCAGAGTGGTCAGATCATAAATTTGTGTATACTGATGGTTCCAAGAATGATAGAGCTGTTTCTTTTGCCATCTATGAGCCATCTTCAAACGTAGGTATTGGTAGGAGAATTGACAGAAATGCTAGTATTTTTACAGCTGAAGCTGTTGCAATTCTGAGTGCTTTGAAACATATTAAAAATAGCAATTCTGAACATAGCAAATGGGTTGTAGTAAGTGACAGTATGAGTGTTTTAAAAAATTTGGCAAATAATAAACTACATGCCAACACTAATTACATTATTCATTTGATAAAACAACTCTGGGTTGAATTAGCCCAGTCAAATATTGAAATTTGTTTTGTTTGGGTACCTTCACATATTGGTGTTAGAGGAAATGAAAAAGCAGATTTTCTTGCCAAAAAAATTGTTGAATTGGAAGAATTAATACCTAGCACTGATACGAGTGTTCCCATACCATACACAGACGCAGTTAGTCTCTTAAGACGGCGCATGTGTGAGGCATGGGGGAAATATTCATACCACTGCACACATATTGAAAATAAAGGTTCTTGGTTTAACAGTCTTGATGTTCAAATCAACTCTGTTCCTTGGTTTTGCAAAAATAATTTATTTGTAAGTAGAAAGTTTTATTCAATTATTTGTCGTATGCGCTTTGGTCATTGTAGATTAAATTATCATCTTCGTCGTCTTAAAATGGTCAGCATATCGTATTGCAATTACTGTCAATCAGAAAAAGTTCAATCACTACATCATATCTTCTTTGAGTGTTCATCTTTCAACATTCAGCGCCTTGTGTTGTCGGATGAGCTTCTAAAAATTTATAAAACACCTGATAGGGTCCCGCTGTGCATACAGGAGTTGCTTAAGAACGCTTCAACTTATTTATATTTGTATAGATACATATTGGAGACTGTTAATGAGATTTAAATAGTTCTATTTCTTGTTCCTATGCACCTAGGTATATGTAAATATTACCGTTTTATTATTATTTATAGTTTGTATATTTAAAACTGTAGCTTAAGATGTTTTTTAAAAAAAAAAACCAGAAGAAAGAAGAAAATAAACTTATACAAGATGACATATCTTTGATGACATGAATGAAATGGAAATGACACATAACCTGGAATTGATTGACATATAATGGAAATGACGTTTACCCTGGAGTTGGAATTGAAAAAAAAAAACGGAATTATGTAAAAACAAGATTTTTACTAATAATCAAAGACAAACTTATAATGACTACAACATGGATTAGAAAAACGAAAGACATGATTTCTAAACATATTACGAAAGAAAAAAATACCTACGAAAGACTAGGCAGTATGGTTGAAAGACTATAGCCTGCCCGAAGGGCGAAAAAAAAAAAAAAAAAAAAAATCAATAAAAATGGCAGCGGGACCAATTGCCGAAAGAAATCAAGGTATTTATTGAAACAATTACTTACTCGAACCATTCCAATAACACATAGTACTATAATCAGTATTATCAATGAAACAAAATATCAAATACACTTTTCGTTCTACATAAATTACGTGGACAAAGTTTTTGAGGTTAAGTATCGTTTTGAAGTCTTCGATTATTATATGAAATAACTTCTATGTGGCAATTTTTGTTGTAAATAGGTGAATAACTTTACTTGTTGTTGTTCGCTGGGGACATTAATTTGCACGGTAGCATGTTCCGCGAGATTTTACGACATTATTTGTATAATTTTCAGATGCTACAATTTACGTTGGTGGTTTGGACGACAGAGTCACAGAGAGCTTACTATGGGAGCTGTTTGTACAAGCTGGACCCGTGGGTATGTATTCAAAAAAACAAGAACCTAATACATATGTAGCAGCTGATGTAGGTCATTTGTTTATAATCTAGGGACTAATACGGCATTATTACCAAGCTTCTAAGTCATATAATATACAAATAACACCTAGGGAACCCAGATTGAATGTAAAACTAAGAATACATTAAAATATTGGGTACACTACAATCAGCTGCAATAGAGTTTCAATTATTATTGTGCATTAAACAGTCTTGCTAATGTGTATGTGTTTAATTTCAGTGAATGTCCACATGCCAAAAGACAGAGTTACTCAAACTCATCAAGGATATGGATTTGTGGAGTTTATGGGTGAGGAGGATGCTGATTATGCTATAAAGGTGTGTGTGTGTATTTATAATATTATTTAAGTAAAAAATAACCTAGCCTAATTTATATCCCAATGCGGGGCTAATGCCTACCCCTTTCTCCTTTCAAACCTTGGTTCTGTTTTGCACAATCTGTGGCCAACTTGGACTTGCAAATATAATGAGATTGTCTCACCATTTTCTATTTTATCTGCCAAGCACCTGGAAAATTCTTCTCGAACTTTCAGGGAGAGTGTGACTAACCCTAGTTAAACAAATTCTGCGAGTAAAAATGTTGCAGTGTGAGTGAGTTTGATTCATTCTTCTGTCCCTTGCTACTTATCTGCTGCTATCAAACCTTGGTTTATGACCAGAATTTTTGTTTGATCTGGTAGTCCTCAGTGTATTCTCCAGCCAGATTTCCCTATATTTTTTGCAAAACATTTCCTAGTTGGCAAGGTTCTTTCAAGGAACTACACACATGTTTAACTGAAATTTAATGTCATCTCCTTGTGTTCAACTATTAAATTTCACCTAGGATAGGATAGATGGGCCCCCTTTTCCGCACTCAGACTCGCATTTGGTCCGTTGTGCGTGCAGGTCTCGGCTCTGTGAGAGGGAATGGGCCGTAATCCACCACGCAGACCCAGTGCATGTTGGTGGATGTCACATGTCTTCGAATTTTTGGTTCTAAGACATGCCAGTTTTCTCACAATGTTTTCCTTCACCATTTTGAGAGCAGTGGTGATCAAATAATTTACACAGAGTAAAGCGCTTGCTGGGTTTGAGCCCACAACCTACAACTTGTAAGTCAACTGCTCCACTCACACTCATCATTGTGGAAATAACTTTTAATTCACCAATTCCAATACACAACATATTTAAGTTTTTACCAATATTATTGTCCCTTTTTCCAGGTGATGAATATGATAAAGCTATATGGTAAACCAGTTAGGGTGAACAAGGCATCAGCCCATCAGAAGAACCTGGATGTGGGAGCTAATGTGTTCATAGGAAACTTGGATCCAGAAGTGGATGAAAAGCTGTTGTATGATACCTTCTCTGCTTTTGGTGTTATATTGCAGACTCCCAAGGTAAAACAATTTTTTTGACTTTGCACTAAGTGAAGTTAGCATTTTATACGAGTATCAACCATGTTGTTAACAACTTAGGGTGCATATTTGTAAGACACACTTGCTCACACTTGCTTATACAGAGTGAAAATTATTCACTTACAAAATATGTAGTTAATATTAATATGACCTATGAATCTGGCCTTAATGAGTATTCAATCGTTTTGCAAAGTTCTTCTCTGTTCTATTGCAATCATTAGAGATCAAAAGAGTATTTTATTCATTTTTAGTTTCTGACAAATAAAGATTACCAACAATATGGAAAACTGACCCCAATGTTACCTTTATAATAAAGCATAGAATAGCCTGCAAATTAAGCACAGAACAACTTCTTTGGACTCTTTTATGTCCCTATCATAGGAATATGCTAGTGAGTAGCAAGATTGCCCATGGGTTTTAATTCCTTCTAAAAGGTATAATAACTAATTCGTAAATTTTAAATTCTTTTAGGTAATGAGAGATCCAGAGACTGGCAACTCCAAAGCCTTTGCATTTATAAACTTCGCATCATTCGAGGCATCTGACGCGGCGATAGAAGCTATGAACAACCAGTATCTGTGTAACAGACCTATTTCTGTGTCGTACGCGTTCAAGAAGGATGTCAAGGGAGAGAGGCACGGCTCTGCAGCGGAAAGGTGTGTATATGTTTATTTTTTATTTTTAATAGCAACCCGTCTGGCAGCAGTCAGGACAAATTATATATGTTATGGAGTATGATTAATACCTTTGGCATTATTCATAATACCCAGACAATTTGAAAATGCCCAATATGAGTAGGCAATTTGCTAAAATCTATTTTGAAATAATTAAATTGACCAGGCTTTCTGAACAATGGCCATCACTTTCTGGGCAGGGTACTAAAAAGATGTGTTTTATTAAATTATTTTAATGTTGACACTGATTTTAATATAGAATTACTATGGTAGGTTAGTACCATTACTATTTAAGCAACAAAGTCGACGGAGCCACGCTGCGCTGGGCTCCTATTTCTGTCTGCAGGATCTAAAGTAACTTTACATGAAGGAGATGACGCGAGCTGAGCTTGTTTGCATACATAGTGCATTGAGTAATCACTTAGTCCATGACATATACACAAACCTACTTTCTCTAGCACTTTTTCTATTAGTAAAAACTGTATGTAAACTTTGCAATTGAAGTTGACATTGCATGGTTTAGTAGAAGTAATAGGAGAGGCAGACAGCTATTTTTACCCGACTGCCGAAGGAGGGTAATGTGTTTATCAGTCTATGTATGTTTGTTCCTATGTGGCGTTCTAGAGACCAAACGCGTTGGCCGATTTTGATGATTCTTACGTCAATCGATTCGTCTTAACCCTGCGAGTCTCATAGGCTACATAACAATTGGAAAAGAAAAAAATGGTGGCATTTGGGCGCCATTTTGTGGGAACAAAAATTTTCAAAACTTCGTGTGGGGTATCAAAAGAAAGGGTTTTAAGAGGTGATTTCAAAAATATATAACACGTATATGTTCAAATGTACCTAATTAAAAAAAACTAAAAAGATATAAATAATAAAAGTTAATTAAAAAAATCAAAAAACCCGACTGCTTAAAAAGCGAACCAAAAAGACGAGATCTGGTTTTGGTCAGCCAGCTCGCGAATATGTATCCTCCGACTGCACAGCATGATTTTCTTCTTGTTTACGTCTTTTTGGTTAGCTTTTTAAGCAGTCGGATTTTTTGATATTTTAATTAACTTTTTTATACTATATAACTTTTGTTCAATAATGAGCCATGTACTGTGTTGGTGGAAGCAAGCTGCAAAGTTCTTTTCAGAAAAGTTTATAATAAGAAGTAGAAGTTTAGTAAGCCAAGATAGCAAGTCATTAGGCATGCTGCCACTACCAAGAACTGCAATTCTTGCCAGAATCTGCACTGGCAAAGGGTCAGAGAAGCGCTTAAATCGGAGGAAAGGAGTTTCTGAGGAATGATTCAATAAACTTTTAACTCATATAGATAGAATTTTCATACAAATCATCTTATTTCTTGCTTCAGGTTACTCGCCGCTCAAAACCCGCTATCCCACGCGGACCGTCCTCATCAATTGTTCGCCGACGCGCCACCAACGATGATGGGTCCAGTACTAATGGCGCCACCACCGCCACCGGCACCATCACCAATGCCTCCTCAAGGACCGCCGATGAACGCAAGACCACCACCTCCCTTACCGATGTCTGCCCCTCCACCACCACCAAGCTCTATGCCGCCACCCGGCCCGCCGCCACCGCCTGGTCCACCCCCGCCACCACCACCATTCCATCACTTCCCACCACCCCCATTTGGACCACCAGGTTTCGGACCCCCGCCACCACCAGGCTCAAGACCCCCGCCCCCATGGAGACCCCCACCCCCATCCTTCAGGCCGCAGTTCCCGCCAAGAGGTCCACCCCCGTTTGGACATCCACCCTTCCCGCCACACCCGCCTGAACCAAATTATAATTATTAAGTGTAATTAAATAGTGTAATTTTCAATAACTGTTTTGTATTTCTTCCTTTTTGGAATGGTGAATAAATTTTTATTTTATAATCCATTAAAAAAACTTACTAATCTCATTATCTTGTCTGGAATAATAATCTTGAAGCAGACCTTAAAGAGACTTGAATATTGTGCAGTACCATCAATATTACATACATACATGTTGAATTGATTACCTCCTTTTTTTTTGAAGTTGGTAAAAATGTCACAAAATTTAATAATGTCCAAGATTAAAATACACCAACTTCAAAGAGTTTCTCAATTCAAAGCAAGTTTCTCAAAATTATACTTTTCTTCCTAGGTTCATCTCACGTTATCGATTATAATCATAATTATTAATCTAAGTATGGTAAACACTTTGAAACCAACATCTTTCGTAGTAATGTGTAAAATCAAATATGAATAAATATAACTTAGGTATAACCATAAAAAGCAATCTGAACTCTATGAAAATCATCTCTACTAATCTATATATATATAAAAAACTTTTTAACAAAAAATCAAACCGACTTCCAGAACAAAAAAACTACAAAGCAAAAAATAACTTTCTTTTCCGAAGTCCAGTCCATCAGTTCCACTTCACCAAATTGTACTTTCTGAGTGCAAATGATTGCATCGTTGATGAAAATACCAAAATCACTATATGTATGCCTATAATATTTGAGGAGTTTCCTCGATTTCTCTAGGATCCCATCATCAGATCCAGACCTGATGACTATGGGACCAACTAGGAAGTATACCCTTCAAAACAAAGAAGATTTTTTGAAATCGGTCCAGGCTTCTTTGAGTAATCGGGGAACATACATAAAAAAAAAAGAAAGATTCCGACGATTATTGAGAACCTCCTCCTTTTTTTGAAGTCTGTTAAAAATGAATCCCTATTTCCCTTGGTCACGGCGTCACGCGTGAACGGCTGGACCGATTTCGCTTATTCTTTTTTTGTTGTGTTTGTTATTGTTAGGAGAAGTTTCTTATGACAAAAAATTAGAATTAAAAAAAAATTGGTATCTTACCTACATAGGTAGGGTAGGTATGTTGGATATGGTAGGCTTGGTAGGGTAGATGAATTGTTGGCAAAACAAAGTTTGCCGGGTCAGCTAGTAATACAATAAAGCTGAAGAGTTTGTTTGCCAGACGGATTAAAAAAAAATGCTATATAATTTATAAAGATATTGGAAGAAGTACTTAATAGCATTTCTCCCAATACCCGCCCGTGTGGGCCGCGTAGAATACCACGGGCGTAACCACAGGCATCTAAATTCATCCAATTTGCTTATGTACCTAAATACAAAGTACAAGCAGATCTTAAAATGTAGTAAAAAAATCAGTGGCTGGTGTGGTAAAGTCGCCCATACAAATTTGTGTATTCAACCATTGGGGAGCTATTCAATAAAAACTGTTTCCGCTGGAACTACGTCATCCCAGCGGCACTTTTTATTTCCTATGGACGTAGGTACAAGCAAAAAAATGCATTCAATAATTAGTGTGTAACGAGAGGTAAATGTGTATGTTTAAATGAAATTTGTGTGACATAAAACTGCGGTTATAATCAAGTTTCCGCTGCGCTGACGTTTGGCTATTTGATGAAAATCATGTAAAAGTGATAAGTGCAGAGTTGGAATTTTTCGATTATTCCCGATGTCCACCACTTGGTTGGCCACCACTGGGGGACAGCGACACGGATTTTTTAACCGACTTACCAAAAAGGAGGAGGTTCTATGTTCGACTTGGAGAATGTTTTTTTTTTATGTATGTTTAATTATTCTCGTTGTCATCCACTGGGGTTGGTGACACAGAATTTTTAAACATTCCCTATGGCCACCGCTGGGAGACAATGTTACAATATGTTTCACTTAAATATAAAAAAATCATCATCCTATTTCTTATTAAAGGTGTGATTGCTTATTTTTTTATTAAATTGGGTAATTAACCGACATAATATTTTCACAGCGATAACAGACTTCTACAGACTGTACTTCGGGATGAATAATTAAAAAATCCGGGAATAATTTTTAAAAGTTTTCCCGCTGTCCCCCGTGGTGTCCAACCAAGTGGTGGACATCGGGAATAATCGGATTTTTTTACGCAAGTTGCTTTGAATTTGTGTGTAATGTTTGTGAAAACAGAGTTAGAAAAAAAATTACCATTCAGAAGATATACACTTAAAAGTAAAATAAGGTATCCGGTGATGGACGGCCGCGGAGAGTCCGTGTTCCCGCCATAAGCGGCACAGGAGGACACCGTGGAGCTTTAGTGTGTTGGAGTCTCACATAACTGCATTATCTCCCCGTGGTTGCCGTGGTAGTGCAGTATGCATGAGCATTTCGCAAAAAAAAAATACCGGCCAAGTGCGAGTCGGACTCGCGCACGAAGGGTTCCGTACAATTATCGCAAAAAAAAAAACGGCAAAAAAATCACGTTTGATGTATGGGACCCCGACATCAATATTTATTTTAATCTATTTTTAGTATTTGTTGTGATAGCGGCAACAGAAATACATCGTCTGTGAAAATTTCAACTGTCTAGCTATCACGGTTCATGAGATTACAGCCTGCTGACGGACAGTGGAGTCTTAGTAATAAGGTCCCGTTTTTACCATTTGGGTCCCTAAAGATTATGGTGTAAGTAGAAATGTAAGGGGGCGAAACAAGATAAATATTTCGAAGGGGTTGGTCCCGTTGTTGAATATTGTTAGAACCAAATAACATGGTAATAAAGTACCAATGCCTAGTTTGCAGCCAGAAAATCAATATTGAACAACCTTTTGGACAGTTTTATTTGCAAAGAATATTTGCAAATAAAACTGTCCTGTTTTTACTCTATCTCGGAGAAATTCTAACCATCAGTTTTTACCTAATTTAATTAAAACCTATTCAACTGAAAACAGAATTCACACACAACTCAAATATAATTTTAAAACACACCAACAACAATAATCGAAAACTCATTGGGCCGTATACTAAAGAAATAACACTGAATACCTCATTCACTGGGTCCTCCTACATACATAAGGTACATTATTTATTCAGCCGAACAACTTCATTTGTCGTCGGAAATATCGAAGATACGGTAATAGCAAAAATATCTGTAGCTCTACAAACATGAATCGTGCATATGATTCTGACATATTCTTATTGGATGCCCGGTCCGCAAAATGGACTCTCGCTGGAAACGACCGGCTTATAAAATGTTTGTATTCACTAAGCATTTTCGTATTGTCTGGGAAAGGAGCGATTATTTGAAGTCTGCTGCGAAGTGCATTTGAATTCGTTCGTTTAAGTGATGCTAGGTAGGTACTTACTTCGTACCTACTGGGAAAATCGAATTTATGAATAGATAGAGCGTTTAAAACCTCTGTTCGCAAGAATCCAACTTTCACAGGAGTCCAATTTTTATAACATCCAAACAAGTCTTCGCATGCGTCCAACTTTTATTTTTATGTAGGTACTTTTA
Source organism: Orthosia cruda (assembly GCA_964057195.1). Classification (NCBI taxonomy): domain Eukaryota; kingdom Metazoa; phylum Arthropoda; class Insecta; order Lepidoptera; family Noctuidae; genus Orthosia; species Orthosia cruda. Next base: position 25,832,401 of record OZ059840.1, on the reverse strand, counting down.
TTAGCAGTATTCCTACAGTAGGTACAGTTGGACAGAAAATCATTGTGGTTTTTAAAGATTAAAATTAAACAAGGATTTAATCTATATATATAAATTAATCCCTATTTCCCTTGGTCACGGCATCACGCGTGTACCGCTGGACCTTTTGTTTTTGTTAGGAGAAGGTTCAAAAGAAAAAAAAAATTAGAAAAAAAAAGTTACCTTACCACAAACGTTTTACACAAGTAAGCGAGCGAGAGTGTCCACGCACAAAGTCGTCCACTATCTCTCGCTAATGTTGCGTCTCGATCACTTTCTTCTTGGTTCAGAGTGAAGGTTGGCCTGCTGAAAATTAAAAAACTTTGTGAAGCTTAATTTTTCAGTAGGCTGATAAGTTAGAATAGATTTGGCTTTTTCCCGAAGATTGTATTTATTCGAGAGTGCCATCCCTCCAGTTTGTTGTCAGTGCGATGTCGCTTGTTCTAGGTCTTAATAGTCTCAATAATTTTCACACAGTCTCAATAATTTTCGGGTTCAGCCTCTGTTTGCAGAAATAATTATTAAATGTTTCTATGTTATCATTTACATCTTCATAACTGCTGGTCACAGCTAAATAACCTTCAGGCATGAGATTTGCGGGAAAATGTGCTAGAGCTATTAGACGACGCGACGAAGGTATGTATTTTCGATTATCCTAGATATCAGTTAGATAAATGAAGTAACTTAGCTTTTCTCCAAACTGTATTTGAAAAGTTATAGAAGCAGCTACCTACTTATCTCCGCTGCAGGAAACGTAGATTTAATATGTCCGTGACTACCGCCGGACACCAATGCGGACTTCCAAATTTGGTAAATAATTATTACCTACTCAATTGGTACCAATTAGTAGATAGGCGAACAACAAAGTGGGCACCTTAATTTTTTAATAATTTACAACTAAACTCTTTAAAATAAAAACGTGACAGTACTTATTTTTATAATTATGAAAGTACTTTCATGAAGAATCTTTATAGAAACAACAAACTAAAATAATAGGCAGTACACATTAATATAAAAACAGTCTTATTTTCTAAAATATGCGTGATGTGGGCTTTGCAATGCGTATTACTTTTATGCATACGTTATTAGCAACATATTGTTACTGCAGTTAATTAAGTTTTTAATACATAGGTACTAAATAGGTAGGAAATAAATAAGTAAGAAATACCTAAAGCTCTTTAATGATATTCATGTAACAACACAGCAGGTAGGTACTTACAATACAGAACAATAATTATTCGGATACTACCAACCCACGTCATTTACAAAGATATCACAGGCCATGGGTAGGTAACGATTCTTTCTTATTATGTAGGGGAGACTGGGTACGGTTGAAACAATTTTGCTTTGAACGCCCATAGAACAGCCATTATGAAACATAACGAACAACAAAACACTTAAAATGACAGAATAGACTTTTGCCTTCAAATGCATCTCAGAATTAGAGGCTCAACTGTCATATTTACTAGATAGGAAAAATTTAATAAAATAATGCGCCACTGTCTCAACCGTTGAAACAGTGATGGGGGTCATTTGAAACATAAACAAATAAGTAATACAAAATAAGTTTCTATATTCGTATTCAACGAGAAATAGTTAAATTCTAGTATGGCATCATTTCTATCAGTCTTAATAATTGTTTCCTGCCTGTATGAACACATATGGACATAAAAAGAGCTCTTCTGATCTGGTTTAAACTAAAAAAAAATAACAAAAATAAACAATCATTACTAAAAAAACAATAATCAGTCTTAATAATTAAATTAAATGATAATTTAAGATTTCCATATCTCAAATTATCTGTAGTAACAAAAACAAGCTCAACAGTTTTCGAACCTTAAAATCTAACAATAAAGCAGAAAATCACTCAAAATGCAAATGCATAATATCAAAAAAGTAATTTAAAAAAGAAAACTATAGAAAATACTTACTTTATGTTCAAAAAATATAATAGGGTCACCTGGGAACGTACACAGAGCGCGAAGTGCAACGTGTCACTTTAATTCATGTCCGGACTCACCGGCCGCGTCTTTTTCCCCTTGTACCCCACGGGATCCCTTTTTTTCGCATACATTTCTTTTTCCTAATATACTTTGGCATAACTGTTTTGGCATAATTTATTTTACCCTAATAATTCTTTGCCATATTTTTTTTTGCCATACTCTTTATGTTGGCATAATTATCTTGAAGGCTAATTTGTTTTGGCATAATTTTAATTCGCATAATGTTACTAGCCCTAATGACTATTAGCATAATAGTATTAAAGCATAAAACACTAGCACTCCGCCCGCGACTTCGTTCGCATGATTTTGTATTTTATTCAACTAAATTATGTGCAGTTAGTGAAGGCGATCAAAAATAAGCTACTGTTAAATCAATTACAAATGGGATATCGTAGATATCTACGGTTTAAGTTAGGATTTAGAGAACATACAACCTCCTCCTTTTTGGAAAGTCGGTTAAAAATCTTATTCCTTGGGCAATAATAAATTGCCATCATTAGTTTTTCAGAATTACCCCCAGAAGATGTTTTAGGTTTGTCAACGGTTTTTTGAAGAATCTTACGGCACTAAGTTGACCTCTTCCTCGAATTGGGTCTACCGAACTGGACCATTTGAACATTGTTGTTTGACGGAGTTATCGGTGAACATGCACAAAAATCCTTAAATCGTATTTTAGGAGTAGTTTTGAAAAACTTGTAATGGCAACTTTAACTTTAAAATCAATAAAAAAAATATTTGCTGTTAGTATTGATGCCAAGTCTCAAATATATAAGCCCAACAAATTGCCACCTATAACCTCTATTAGGGGTAGAATTTCCGGAAATCAATAAACTCATTACTTTTTTTTATTAATCAAGAGCGTAAACCTACTATTTTAGATATTTTACCTTCCAAACCGAAGAAATTTCATATAAAGTTTCAACCCCTACTTTATTCTCCTTAGGGGTAGAATTTCTAGAACCTAATAATTACATGAATTCTTTTTATCAACTCCAACTCTAACTTACAAACTATAGAAATTACATACAAATTTTTCAACCCCCTTTTTAGCCCCGTTTGGGGTGGCATTTCCGGAAATAATTAAACTCATTGTTTTTTTATTAATCAGGAGCGAAAACCTACAATGTTAGATGTTTTACCTTCCAAACCGAAAAAAATTCATAAAACGTTACAGGGGTTGTAACGTTTTATGAAATTTCTTCAGTTTGAATTTTATCCCCATAGAGGTAGAATTTCCAAAAACGAATAAATACATGGTTTTGTTTTATCTACCTAGAGATTAAATCTAAAATTTCACGTGTCCGACTTTCAAACTGTAGAAATTACATACAACTTTCAACCCCCTTTTTACCCCCTTAGGGTTCGAATTTCCATAAACCAACAAATACATTAATTCTTTTTACGAACCAAAAGCGTAAATCTAAAATTTCACGTGTCCAACTTACAAACTGCAGAAATTACATACAAACTCAACCCTCTTTTACCCCTTAGGGGTCGAATTTCCATAAACCAACAAATACATTAATTATTTTTACGAACCAAAAGCGTGAATCTAAAATTTCACGTGTCCAACTTACAAACTGAAGAAATTACATACAAACTTTCAACCCCCTTTTTACTCCCTTAGAGGACAAATTACCAAAAACCAATAAATATATTAATTTTTTTTAATGAACCAAAGCGTAAATCTAAAATTTCACGTGTCCAACTTACAAACTTTTTTACCTCCTTAGGGTTGGAATTTAGAAAAACCAATAAAGACATTAATTATTTTTATCAACCAAGAGCGTAATGTAAAATTTCATGTGTCCAATTTGCATAATGTAAAAACTTCATACAAACTTTCAACCCCCTTTTTACCCCCTTAGGGGTCGAATATCCAAAAACTAATAAATACATTAATTCTTTTTATCAACCATGAGCGTAAATCTAGAATTTCACGTGCCCAACTTACAAACTGTAGAAATTACATACAAACTTTCAACCCTCTTTTCACCCCCTTTGGGGTGGAATTTCCAAAAATCCTTTCTTAGTGCTCACTTACGCAACATGAGGAACCTTTCTGCCAAATTTTATTCTTCTAGGCCTAGCGGTTTAGGCTGTGCGTTGATCGATCAGTCAGTCAGTCAGTTTCTTCTTTTATATATATAGATAGACTAGCACTCCGCCCGCGACTTCGTTCGCATGATTTCGTATTTTATTCAACTAAATTATGTGCAGTTATTGAAGGCGACCAAAAATAAGCTATTGTTAAAACAATAATAAATGGGATAATAATATAAGGAATCGTAGATATCTACGGTTCAAGTTATGATTTAGAGGACATAGAACCTCCTTCTTATTGGAAAGTCGGTTAAAAATCTTATTCCTTGGACAATAATAAATTGCCATCATTAGTTTTTCAGAATTACCCCCAGAAGATATTTTAGGTGTGTCAACGGTTTTTTGAAGAATCTTACGGCACTAAGACGACCACTTCCTCGATTTGGAACTACAAACACAGTGTTGTTTGACGGAGATATCGGCGAATATACACAAAAAACAATTAAGTGCCAAAAGGCAAATTGCCTATTAGGTACGTAAAAAGTGAAAAACACGACAAACACTACCGACACTGAAATCCAACTAAAAACACTACAAAGTGAAAAATAACTTTCTTTTTCGAAGTCGGTGTCCATAACGAAAAAAAATTGTACCTACCAAAGACACCGACTTCGAAAAAGAAATTTATTTTTCACTTTGTATTGTTTTTAGCTGGAAATCTTTAATATTTTTTCTAAAAATGTTTTTATACAAATAAATGTCTCTTTAAAGGTTGAATTTCCAAAAATCCCTCCTTAGTGCTGCCCTACATCATAAAAAGAAGCTATGTGCAATAAAATACTTCAAAAATCTTGAACACCCTCTAAATGGTATTTTGGGAATAGTTCCGAAAAACCAATAACAACCTACATTTTTTATTAAGGTTAGTATTTGTGCCAAATTTCAAGTTTATTAACCCAAGATCTTCAACACCCCCCTAATCATCTTTTAGGGGTAGTTTCGAAAAACTAATAATGATATCCTTTATTATTTACTTAGGTTAGTATTTGTCCCAAGTTTCAAGTTAATTCATCCAAGAAATGAGATTTTCCAAACAAACTTTAACATCCCTTAAATCGGCTTTTGGGGGTAGTTCCGAAAAATTAACGTTACCTTTATTATTTTGCCCAAGGAATTAGAATTCATTCCAACAAATATCTCTCGTTTGCTTTCCTACATCAAAAAAAGAAGCCTTGTGCAATAAAATTCTAGTAGGGAGTCGTTTTGAAAAACTTGTAATGACAACCTTTACTTTAAAAACAATAAAAAAATATAAAATATCAGCTGTTAGTATTTATGCCAAGTTTCAAATATATAAGCCTAACAAACCACCATTATGGGTAGAATTTCCGGAAATCAATAAACTCGTTACTTTTTTTATTAATCAAGAGCGAAAACCACCTATTTCAGATATTTTAACTTCCAAACCGAATAAATTTCATATAAAGTTTCAACCCCTATTTTATCCCCATAGGGGTAGAATTTCCAAAAACTAATAAATACATAATTGATTTTTATCTACCTAGAGATTAAATCTAAAATTTCACTTTCAAACTATAGAAATTACATACAAACTTTCAACCCCCTTTTTAACCCCTTAGGGATCAAATTTCCAGAAACCAATAAATATATTAATTCTTTTTATGAACCAAAAGCGTGAATCTAAAATTTCACGTGCCCAACTTACAAACTGTAGTAACTACATACAAACTTTTAACCCTCTTTTTACCCCATTAGGGGTAGAATTTTCAAAAACCAATGAATACATTATTTCTTTTTATCAACTAAGAACGTATATGTAAAATTTCAAGTGTCCAATTTGCAAACTGTAAAAATTTCATACAAACTTTCAACCCCCTTTTTACCCCCTTAGGGGTCGAATTTCCAAAAACTAATAAATACATTACTTCTTTTTATCAACCAAGAGCGTAAATCTAAAATTTCACGTGCCCATCTTACAAACTGTAGTAACTACATACAAACTTTTAACCCTCTTTTTACCCCATTAGGGGTAGAATTTTCAAAAACCAATGAATACATTATTTCTTTTTATCAACTAAAAACGTATATGTAAAATTTCAAGTGTCCAATTTGCAAACTGTAAAAATTTCATACAAACTTTCAACCCCCTTTTTACCCCCTTAGGGGTCGAATTTCCAAAAACTAATAAATACATTACTTCTTTTTATCAACCAAGAGCGTAAATCTAAAATTTCACGTGCCCATCTTACAAACTGTAGAAATTACATACAAACTTTCAACCCCCTTTTTACCCCCTTTGGGGTAGAATTTCCAAAAATCCTTTCTTAGTGCTCACTTACGCGACATGAGGAACCTTTCTGCCAAATTTCATTCTTCTAGGCCTAGCGGTTTAGGCTGTGCGTTGATCGATCAGTCAATCAGTCAGTCAGTCAGTCAGTCAGTCAGTTTCTTCTTTTATATATATAGATAATAGGAATAACGGAAACAAATTGAGTTATTTTTATGTATTTTATTTTGAATTTTCATGCAAATGGTTTATAATATATAATATTCATTTCATTTCATTTTTCTTTCTTTTTATGTAATGTTGCTCCACACTAGGAATTTCTTATAAGTGTCGGATATTATGTAACTGTCATGTATAACAAATTATTAATTAATTAATTAATAGTCATGCATCTGACAATAATCACTTTGTGACAAAGTAGGCATGTTAAATTTTATTTTATTTTAGGTGTATTGTTTTAGCAATCGCTTGTAAATATGCAAGTTTCGAAGTATATTTTTTTTTTACCTGATACAGAAAAACCTGGCTCACAGGGTATCAAGAACCTAGCTGACAGAAAGGAGCGAGCGACGACCTTTTTGACAGAAAACGAGAGACAATTAAAACTGCGAGCGAAGCGAGCGCGACCGCGACGAGCGTAGCGAGGAGCCAAAAAATGAACATATAATCATAGAATGAGAATTATTTAATTATATTGTATAAAAATGTGTATTGGTGTCTTACATTTTAGGAATTAATTATTATGCGTATTTGTTATGCTTAAAAATTCCATTTTAATATCATTATGTGTAAACAAATTTATGCATTAGAATGTTATGCTTATACATTATAATGATTAGTGTAATTATGCTAAAAAAATATGCGTAAGCTGTTATGCGAAAATAATGTTATGCGTAAATATAATAAGGATAAACAAAAGTATGCCATGTTATATTATGTCTAAAGTTTTTATGCAAATGGATAGAGAACCGTACCCCACACCACACCGCTAATAGTTTACGAGTTATTAGCTTTGTTTCAACCGTACCTTGCTTCAACCGTACCCAGTCTCCCCTACCTAAAGTGTGTATCTAGTTTGTATAAAAATTATAGATATTGAACAGCTTTTATTACTATTCTGGAGAGCAGTGGTGGCCCAGTGGTAACGGCCGCGAATTAGTTGTAGGTCATGGTTCGAATCCAGGCAGGCGCTTTACTTTGTTTAAAATATTTCATCACCACTGCTCTCAAAACGGTAAAGGAAAACATCGTGAGGAAACCGGCATGTCTTAGAAGCAAAAATTTTAAGCCATGTGACAGCTCGTGGATAATAACGGCCACACGGGTCGATCTTCTAGGTTAATCAACGCTTGTCGAGACCGGTCGTGGAACGGTGACCATCTTTACATGGCGATATTCTTCCGTGCCTCGGCAAGCATGTTAATCAGTTGGTTCCGGCTGTCATTTGAAGATCTTTGACAGCCGTTACGGGTGTTTAGAAGCCAGAGATCACACCAGTCTAGCCAAGAGGTATCGTGTTACCCAGTTATTGGGTTGTGGAGGTCAGAAAGGCAGACGCTCTATGTAAAACACTGGTACTCAGCTGAATCCGGTTAGACTGGAAGCCTACCACAAAATAGTTGGGAAAAGGCTAGGATGTTATTTATTACCATTCCGACATCCATAAATTGATGTGCATGAGTCATCGACCACATAGCCATTAGTGTACATCACCTAAATAGCTCAATATCATTGACAACTTAATTTGGTCGTAATATTTGGAATATATTACGACCAAAATTATAATAATATATTTGTAATTTTGGTTTATTTCTTTTTTCGTTTGGGATAGTAATTATTTGTATTCTTAGAATACAAATAATTACTATTAATTATTTTTCGGTGTTCATGGTGGTCCTGCTGAAGGGAGCGTGACTACCGCCAGACCACCTTCAAATTAGATTTTCTCGAAAACTTCCAAGGTACCATTTTCGTTGTTCGAGTACTAATTGGTACTAATTGAGTAGCAATTATTTACCAAATATGGAAGCGATTGAAGTTTTGGTCCGGCAGTAATCACGGACAAGATTTAATTGCATTCATAGCTGCAATCTCATAATCGGTTTAAAAGTCTATTGGTTTCAGGTCCATGCAACAGCTTCCGCTTTTTGCTCTTTATTGGGCATTAAAGCAAAAAATAAAGGAATGCAATGTATTATCGTAGGTAAGTGTTACTAACGTCTCCCTGTATCTTATAGAGCTGGTAGAAGGGAAGGGCGGTACGTCAAATAAAGTTGCATCTGCAAAATAGTAATGTTTTTCACGAAGAATTCGCAATCACTAACATTTTAGGATTTACGTCTTCTATTATAATCAAAAATCCTTGAACATGTCAGGAATAACAACATCCTTTGTTTCGAAGTTTGAAAGTGGTATTTTGAACTTTTACGACCTTTTTTCTCGAGTGATGTACCTAACGTGTCTTTAACAATATCAAACTTAGATATACCTACCTAGCATCTGTACGGCGGGTTCACGGATGAATGCTAACTCGTGCCTGCCATAAGCGGCAGACCTACTCTGCACCGTCGAGTTTTAGTTGGTTGGAGTCCCACATAACTGCGCTATCTCCCCGTGGTATCACAGTATGCATGTGCAGTTCCCCAGGAAAAAAGAACATAGGTATAACATCTGCGTAACTTTAATCCGAAGTAAAATTTTGCATAGAATTTTCGTAAATTTGCAGGATAGGGCCCAAATCTGTTTGTACTTTTAATACACATTCCGCCAGTGCTTGCTCGACCAAGTTGCTCTTCTCGTCAGGTTCACATACGTGTAAACTTTCACGCGAAACGGTCTCTTTCTCTTCTTTAACATTAGCGCATCGCAATTGATGACGTATTCTTTGGCCAATCACGGGAAGAGAATGAAGAAGAAGAGAAAGAAGAGACCTTTGGGAGTCTAGATATCATGAAAAAACGACTAAATGTATATTTTCAAAATAAAATTATTTGCATTGTTGAATTACTAATATATAATAAAATAAATAATATAATTTTTTATATTGAACGTGCATCGTCAAACAGAGGAGTAATCGCTAAGACCCTAATAGCGTTTACAACTTACAGTAGGGACAACACACACCTATCTACCTTTAAATTTAATCATCAGAAATGACCTATGCCGTCAAATTGAGATTTAAATCTGACATTGTGCATCGTTCCGCGCATTGCGATAATGGTCGTCCGACGCGGACCCGGAGTAGACACGAAATGGAGTGCTCATATAATTTAATTCAAAGAATCGTTTCGGAAGACGAAACGTATGCGATAATACCGGTTCCACAATCTACTGAATTATTCTTATGTCTGATGACTTATTGTGATCGCTTTGTACTCTTATTTTGAGAAGAGAGAGTGAGGGTACTGCTCTAGTTTAAGTGGTTCCATTGGAAGGCAGACGTTTACCTATGAATGTAATAAAGTCATACACAGCCGTAATTAGTCATAATATACCTAGGTATCAATTAATAAGGTCGTTCTTCCTATTTGACTGATAATTAAGTGTAATATGGGGCTTACAGACACACAACTTAGGTAAACAGTAGGTAATGAATCATTTCTGTTTTTGGTCACCTTTATAATATGTTGAATTTCATACCATTATAAAAGTTAAAGCTCCATTTCACCATGATCCATGGCCACTAGGGATTAAAAACATCGTTAAGTCCGAAAATGAAACACAAATATTTGCATGATTCGTTACGCGTGTGTTTCAAAAGGATTATAGTTGGAATTAATAAGCTTTGCCCTGTTGTTTTAGGTTGGACCAAAATCATGAAATGTTTTAACGAATTCCCGTGAAAGTTTTGCTTACATTTCTGGATTTAGATCTGGTTCGGAGAATATTAACAACCTACGGATAGTTAAATGTTATTAGCAATTTTCGGATTTGTGCGTAGTTGTTAATTAGTTTTAGCTATTTTTAACCGATTTCAAAAAGGAGGAGCATTTTTTTATGATTTAGAACTTTTTAGTACGTGAACCGATTTTGATGATTCTTTTTTTATTTGAAAGCTGTGCCTCTCGTGTGATTACATTTTCTGAAGTCGGTGACTAAAACGAAATAAAAATAGGTAGGTAGTTACCAAAGATACCAACTTCCGATAAAGTTATTTTTCGCGTTGAAGTGCTTTGTTTTGGAAATCGATTTATTTTGTTTTGTTAAAAAGTTTTTTTATGTAGAGGCTTAAATCGGATTATGATTAATGACTAGGTACATGTAGGAGCTAGCCTACTAAGGGCTTATTTCTAGATAACTTTTATCTGGAGAAATAATATTCCTGATTGACAGATTTTCTAAAAATATGCCTTTGTTAAACTGTCTTATTTATTATTTAGATTACAACTGAATAATGGGCACCAAATCGAAAAGAGGAAAAAGCGAGACGCACGGGATCGGTCAATATGGTGACGCCTGGGGGAGGCCTATGTCCAGCAGTGGACGTCTTTTGGCTGAAATGATGATGATGATGAAGTCGGAAATATCTATGCGAATAAAGCCGTAGGTCTAAATCTACCACACCTGAATTTTTGATCAGATGTTTTATTCTATCCTACCTATGTAGGCCACCTTCTGTAAGTATAACAACACTAGCTGTCCCACGCGGCTTCGCTCCCGTCAACTGGCTACCTACCTACCCTACATACATGAATGTTGCGTAACTTTAACCCCTTACGCAGCGCACCCAACGAAAGCTCTCAAAATGGCATTTTTTTGCCCGTTTTTGCAACATTTTTCATTTATGCTCCGCTCTTATTGGTCATATCGTGATGTTATATAGCCTTCCTCGATAAATGGACTATCCAACACAATAATAATTTTATCAATTCCAATCAGTAGTTCCTGAGATTAGGGCGTTCAAACAAACAAACAAACTGTTCAGCTTTATAATATTATATAAGTATAGATAAATTGCACATCGTGCCGCTTTGTCCGGTGACCTCCTAAAATCTAAATATCAGGTCGTTCTTTTTTATTAGTGTGAATATTTATCGCGACAGAGTCGCAACTTATCATCTTTACCTTCGATTCGACCATAACATACCAGATTTTCACAATTTGCAAGTTTTAAAATTTGGAAATCGGAGCAGATAAACTGGTTAGACGATAATAGTTTAAGAAAATTAGCCAGATAGGTGCAGATAACATTTAATTTAGGATTAAGAACACTTCCGTTGTTGGGTTTCTTCATCTGAAACTTTCAGTAGCAGCTCGGGCTTGTGCCCTGTTGGTGACAAAAGGTTTACCACATAATGCACTTGGGACTCAAACATACCTGTACCTAAGCAAACTGAAATTAATTACAAATACTCAGCTAAGAGAGTTACCGCGGCCCTGGCACAAACAACTGAAGAAACACGGGTGGGTTTTAGTCAGTAAAAGTCTGACACGCCCTCCCGCTTCACCCAGAGCGGGAGAAGTCATGGGATGATTTCAAATGCAGAAAAAAAAAAATGTTTGCAATCCCTTGGAGCTGTGAAATAACGTAATAAAAAGGTACGGCCATATAATTATGCCGCATGTTCAACACTCGCAAAGGAATCAAACCCTATAGGGTACGTCCCGTTGACCTAGAACCATGATCCGAAAACCGTGAACAAATTGCGAGTAACGGTTTACTGGTCGCGGGTCACCGACCCACTACTGGTAAATCGACCGACATTATGTCGATGTACGGGGACAACAGTTTTCCAAAGAATAAGGTACTTTGGTCTCTCAATACAGTTTATCTTTTCGTTAGAGAAATGTTCGGAGCTTTCATAGTTTATTAACTTCAGTAATGTTAGCTAACTATGCTGGTGAATGTAGCTGTACATACGGAACCCTCGGTGCGCGACTCTGACTTGCACTTGGCCGATGTTTTGTATGAGAAAAGTCCCTTTTTTCTATAACACTGGTTGTAGTAGTTACCTCTCTAAACGATGTTTCTAGGTATTACTATAACTACACCGAAGGTTATACCTTATTAAGGGCATACTAAGAACCAGGTTTCCATTACATGTATACGACTCTATTTTCCGTTCCCCTCAAAAAAAATACTTGCATATTTTCTACTTATCTTTATCCATTAGCCAGACAAGTTTGCTCCCAATATCTTCCTACTCTATAATATTATAACAAAGATAGATACGTCTACAGAAACCGTTTTTCCTTTGTGAATCTCACAATGCCGATATCAGATCTGATCTCGTACTCAAATGGAGGATTACTTACTTGTAAGTAACATTTCCAATTCGCATAAAATATTACCTACTTTCGATTCTTACATTACCTACCGATGATATTATGTGCGAGTAGTAGTATGTACTTAGATACTCATTCGCTTATGTCGGTACAATATTATGTAAGTAGTCAAACTAGAAAGATTAATATAAAAGGAGTATTTACCAATCTCTCTGGTTTTTAATACTGAGAGTGGATAATAGTAATCATATTTGCTAATGGTAGATTTAAGGGAACCCTGAAGAATCCATAGAATCACAAATATATTTCGAATGACGGTCTACTTAGTTGTGTGTTAATATTGTTCATACCGATTACGATAACGGCACTTTTGTATTAGCCTAAACTGTTCACTGTTGGGCAAAGACCTCCTCCAAATTCTTCCAGGTATTATTTTTCCGAGCCTGTTCATATCACTCCCGTTTAAACCAGCCCTTGCAGTAGTTAGGTGTCTAAGTCATCTCGCCAACTCTTCTTACGGTGACCCAAATAGTGAAAATTAAATGAATTGCAGGACCGAATTTTTCTCCATGTGTTTTGTCGATCTAAAGAAAACACTTGTTATAATTAAATTGAGGCTTTCTGCCTTGTTCTTAAATAGTCTCTGGTTATCCAAATCAGTTCGCCAATAAAATTAGAGTTACTTCGCAAAGCTTCTATAGTCCGTGTCCTACAAACACATATTCACATTTCATGTAATTTGGCAATGCATAGGTACTAAAAGTAAGTAAGAGTAGATATTATCGAAAGAAAATGTTCGGGCAGAATATTTTAGTTTTCCACTCGATTGACTCAAGTTCGCAAGATTCTGTCAAACCAAGTTATTGAATAGAGCTCAGATATTCAATAGCTTAGTTCGCACTTAGGTGCGAGATGAAAATAAGTGCTATTGAAAATATTAGGATAAAGTTTGGACTTAGGGGTCCTATATAAGTGATTGGAGGATTGTATTGTAAGTGAAAACTCTAACTTAGAGCTTATTGGGATTCTTACGTAAACGTTTTTAGGGTTACGTACCTCAAAAGGAAAAAAAACCTAACCCTTATAGGATAATTTTGTTGTCCGTCTGTCTCTCAAGACACTTTATGTCGGCAAAGCAGAGGTATCTCGAGTTGAAATTAATATCGCATAATCAAGTTTGCAACCGCTTGCAGCTGTGAAAAAACCTAACATTTTTTTTTTAAATCTAAAGTTCTAGAATCATAAAATTTGGCAAGAAACAATGTCTTATAGCACAAGTAAAAAAGAAAAAAGCCGAAAACCGTAAATTTGTACCGACATCAAAAAAAACTTTTTGCAGTTGGTTGGTAGTGTCCATACATCGACATAAGTCGACTGCAACTTATGTTGATGTATGGGGACTACAGTTATCCAACGTCAAAGTTAATTTCGTCCCTGAATTCTGTTTATCTTATCGTTAAAGTTGACAAAAATTAAAGGCCCGTTCTGACAGCTATAAAAATACTTAATAATAATTAAACTCGATGCTTGCGATATGATATGATACTCGTTGTTATAGTGTCCAACTATACACACAAACATCAAAACACACACACACACACTAACAAACTAACACACACACACTCACAAACTGTCTTAAGGATTTTAAACTTAATTTTGGGTTTTATTTTAATTTTGATTTTGAGTTTATTTTGATTTGATTTAATTAATTATTTTTTTATTTTAATTTTTGACATTATTTTATAGTGATTTTAACTTCACTTCATTTAATTGCAATTAGGAATCAATTTGACTCTATTTTATTTTATGGTAATTTTGAAGTTATTTTATTTTTATTTTATTGCAATTTAGAATTTACTCTGACTTTACTTTATTCAAATTTAATTGTATGTAATATTAATCTTAGTTTGAACATGATTTAAAATATTTATTTTGTCACTACTATTTAAACAAGCGTCAACAATGGGACTGACTTATGTAACACAGGTTTTTACCTAGCTCAGAAGTCAGGGCTTCAATTATTCTGGTGTAAACAATTTATTTGCCAATAAACTATTTGATTTGATTTGAGTGTATGGGTATTATAGTAATTAATTAGGATTAAAAAGTAAGTTATAGCGGCATGTAAAATAAGAAACGTCGACGGATTTCTTAGATTGTGACGACTTTAGAGCAATGTTCGGTGACCTCTTAATTTATGAACTTCAGTAATGTAATTTAATTATTTTGGTGAATGTAGCTGTTTGTAGGGAACCTTCAGAGCGCGAGTCCGACTCGCACTTGGCCAGTTTTTTAATATTGATTGACTTTATTAATAGTTTTTATTATGTGTCGCTTAAAGTACGACATACATGGTTCGATCTTCAAGGTTGTGCAACACTTGCAGGGGTTGGTGGATCGGTGACCAGTCCCTACCTACAGATTCGAGACCCCTCAGAGCTGAAAATCTCGGTTGTCATTTAGGTATAGATCTTTGACAGTCGATACGGGTAGCCAGGAGCCAAAAATCTATCCACCAGTCTTACCAAGGCGTATCGTAACTGGATTGTGGAGGTAAGACCCGCATTCACTCTTTGAAAAAAAGAAAAGAAATACTGGTACCTGATCAGTTGCATCAAAACGGATTAGACGGAGTGGAGTAGACCTATTGGGAAATAATAGAGAGCAGGTGATGATGCCTTTTTCGCGTAGTATTTTTTTATTTATGCTTGACATAGAAGTCAAACATAAATAAAAAAATACTGACGTGGTCGACGATGAAGCACGCTTGCCTAGATTGCCTAGACATATTCACTTTTGACATAAAAACTCCCAGGTTGTAGCTATCAGCAAATATAGACTCCGGCAGGGAATGCCACTCCGTTGCTGTACGCATAATAAAAGTATTCCCAAAACGTTTGGTGCGTATGGCTGGGAGGTCCACCATGTACCGAAGACACATCGCCGTACGTCTTGTAGTTCGATGATGGAACGGGCCTGGAGGAATTAGTTCATGCAATTCCAACGCACAATCCACGAAATGTAACCGATAAAAAACCGACAGGCTGGCAACTTGGCCCCAGAATCTTTTGCCTGAAGGTAACCTTATTTCTATAAAAAACACATCGTATTATTTTCGACCCGAGCATATTGAAACGACCTTTGAACATCTAATAACTCAAAACAACACTACATTCTTCAGTCATGCGATATTTTCTAAATTTAAATTCCAATTAAAATACCTATTCATCGCTCTTGAGTTTGTTTTGATGAAACTCGAGTCTGGCTGAATAATTCGTTATTTATTTTCCCGATGGTCCCTCAAAATTTTTAATTCTGAGAGCAACTTGGAAGTAGCGCTCGCCGGCCGCTACCGCGGCACCGCTCGCTTCGCTCGCTCGGCTCACGCGCAGTTGGTCACAGTTCTAACCTAACCTAACCTATTTCACCCGATCAAAATAACGGATCATACCTACAATCTGCCTACGACTAGATAATTAGACAATGGTGAAAACATATCTGCGGCAGATTTCAGGTGAATGATTCGTCATTTTGAACTGGGTTAAATAGGTTAGGTTAGATTAGAACTGTACGAAGGGCACTAATCGAAGAACATATTCCCATTCGTCCTCTCTTGAATTAGGATTGGGACGATCGGGAACAAATTAAATATTATTTTTGTAAATTCCCGTTCGTCCCCCTCGGGGGACGAAGTCGAGGGGACGAACGGGAATACACTGAATAATTCACATCTTGACGACGGTAAATAAAATGAAGTTTAATAAAACTCGAGTGTCTATGGTAGGTATAGGTGCGCCTATAGCCATGGCATTCTAAGCTGTTGTTTTTAATTGTAGTATTACAATTAAAACACAAATAAATTAAAATTACAATATACGCCGTCTTGCGTGGCGTGTAAACGTTCTAAGCAACGTAAAACCGAATCGCACGAGTGTCCCACTTATAAACTTAAGCTCGAACAACTTATCCTCAACACCAACTACTAAGATAATGGATAGATTAACCATAGGACAATTAAATCTCCATAACGAAAGGGTGGCGACTTCTGATCTAGACAAACTAATTATCGATTATAACTTAGATATAGTGCTTGTTCAAGAACAATATCAAAACGCGTGTTTACGTCACAAAGTAGTACAGTTGGATGGCAAAGCACGAGCCGGAATTTACGTGGCCCGTTCTTCTAACTTCACAGTAACGTCTTTGCGTAACCTTATGACACCCCATTGTGCCGTTGCGGAGGTCTCATAAACTTTACGTTGTGAGCTGCTACTTTCAATATTCAGACCCTGTTGCTCCTCATATACATAACCTCCGTCACGTCTTGCAGTCGCTCGCGGGCTGCAAAGTTATCGTTGGCGCTGATGTTAATGCGTCATCATCACTCTGGTTTGGCAAAGTTCAGTCTACGGATTATGAAAGACGCTGCGCTGTTGAAGATTTAATTGCTGAAATGAACCTGACTATTCATAATAACCCTGACTGCGAATATGTACAATCTGCACATCATATCTTGTGGGAGTGTATTCTTTGGCAGAATGAACGCAATATTATGTTGAATAATGTACGGGCTGCATCAGGAGTTGTTTACTATACGGACCTTGTGGAAACTAGAACAAATTTCCGTGCGTTCAAGCGTTTTTGCCATACCTATTAATGGAAATAAATATAACAGCTAACAATGTTATGATCCATTAATATTAATGCTAATTTTTATCCGTGGTGCTAGGCAACTGGGCTTATCCCAATTGTAAACGAAAATTAGTGCCTATTGGCCTTGTTTGTTCTGTCGCCTGCTTGATATGGAGGGAAGTGAAAATTTGTATTTTCATTCCAACTCCTCCTTTATTCTTTTCTGATTAATTTTGTTGCGGGATCCAAGACAGTTAAATTAATTATCCGGGACTTCGTCGAGCTTTATTGTCTCGGCGCTTTTCTGGTGGTAGCTACTGTTGATTCTGGCTTTCAGGAGTTGCAGTGGTTTGGGAATAGTGCGGAGGGATTGTCCCAATTAATTGTAATATTGTTTTATTGTAAATCATAACTACAGTAAAACCATACCTAAATAGATGGAAAAGTAAGTTTTGAAGTCTTTACAAACGCCCATAAAATAAAAGTCTATAGCTACCAAAATAAACAGACTCGGTTTTTGAAGACTTGTAGGTACGTTTTGTAATGTAACTGTTTTAGTTAAATACCTACCGTTTGTCTGAAAACCAGTTTTGATGCATATATACAGATTAATGTTGAATGCTTTTTTAGCTTTCAGTTATCCGGCTTTCTCTTAATGATGGACACACACATAAGAAAATATCATTCGTTACATACTGACTACTCAGATACTGACTGATAACCAAAAAAAACAGGTAAAACTAAACTTAAAAGTATTAAAACTAGTATAGTACACACAACATAAAACTATAAATTTTAAGCTATCACCAAACTTGAATGAAGACACCAATGAGAGACCATAACTCTATCGTTTGGTACTTTACGATCTTGGTACAGTCACGTACAAAATGATAGTTAGATTAACGTTTATTCGATACAAAAAAGAATGGAATAAAATTATGTCACCTCGTTGTTTGGCTTGTTGTTGTCAATTTAGCTCTAATATCATATCTATGATGAAAGGGAATTAATAAAAGGTATTTGATGTTAGCTGAGAGATATTTGAAAAAGAAAGATGCAAGCTGCGCCAAGCAAAAATTAATTGGCCAAGCTTGCTCCCCGATGGAATTTTTACTGGGTAAATTTATTAAGTTCTTTACAAATTTTTAACCCCTTTAAGGAATTTTTGAAATTTCTATACCTTAGCTTATTCCTCAGTTATATGAAAAACTTTTGTGGTTAATGTTTTACTTATGAATCAGCGGTAAACGGCTATATGTTGTCTGTTAGTGATCAATTTCAGATTTTAAGTATATTTTATTTTATTTTTGGCTTATATTTTCTACTTAGTTATACGTAAACACGAGATTAAGAAAAACTCGTTGTAGAATAGGTATCACTAGTGGAAGAAGTTTGCTCGTGCCTGTACAGCAGATATCGAGAATATCGGCGAATGCACACTTGAACTATATCATATTTGGATGTTAAAACTTTTTCATTGGCCTCTGAGATGAGATATTGCTTCACCAGTTTTAGTTCGACGAGATTCGGGCAATATTTCCACTAGTTATGACGATATTTTATTTTATATGTTTAGGCGTTGGGTATGCGGTTCTGTATCTCGTGTTTTTAATTTTATTGGATGTTTGCCAGTTGCAGTGGATTTAGTCACTGCGATATGCACTTAAGCTTAAAAAGTCTTTGTCGTCATTTATAAAATAATAGTTGAGAGTCGTGTGTATGGAATCCAATTAAGCACCTTGTTTGCGGTTTCAGAAATCCAGGTTTACTCATGCGAGGAACCCGCACGTTTGCGGGATTGAAAAAAAAAATGGGCTCAGACGACGTTCTGATTATTTATAAGACCCCCAGCACAGCCTCATTAATAAGTGGTTTAACAATCTTCCCATGGAACTCGTGATTTTTCTACAGAATTTGTATGAAAAACTTTTTAACTTAAATAAATAATGAATTTCTTACTTTTAATACACATTCCGCCAGTGCTTGCCCGACCAAGTTGCTCTTCTCGTCAGGTTCACATAGGTGTAAACTTTCACGTGAAACGGTCTCTTTATCTTCTTTAACATTAGCGCATCGCAATTGATGACGTATTCTTTGGCCAATCACGGGAAGAGAATACCAGGCGGAGCCTTTGGGACCTTTGGGAGTCTAGATATCATGAAAAAACGACTAAATGTATATTTTCTTTTTTTGTTCTTTTTTTTTCCTCGTTCTCACATATATGTATTTTTCCTACAAGATAATTGTAACCAAATACTTGTAAACCACTTTTTTTTTTTAAAAGTGTATGTGTGGAGTTTCTTGTCCGTTCTTCTCGACGATGGACGGTAGAACAATGATATTCAAATAAACAGATATGTTATGAGCGCCCGCATTTTGAAGACTCGAAAAGGTCACAATTGTGACCTTTAATCTTTAGTTTATGTCACGCATGGCGAAGGGCGATAGGCTTTGTTGAAACAAAAACAAAATAAAATAAATGCCATCGTGTGTATTTGCAATTTATTTATTTATTGATTAAAATAAATATTTTTTAATGTTAGATGAATGAAAAGTGTGTATGTGTGCTGCCGCTATGTGCGGAACACTTTTTTCAATTGTTTTGTGAGTGTATAACGTATCTGTTTATTTGAATATCATTGCGGTAGAATCAATTATTTATTACATTAAATTTTTTTCTTGACGTTCGAAAGTGCCGCTTAATGGCCTAATTTAATAAATAAATTTTGATTTTGTTTTTTCTTTTGATATTTCAAAATAAAATTATTATGCATTGTTGAATTACTATTATATCCCTGTATGGAGGCCGTTTTGCAATTTTCCTTCTTCTTATGGTATTTATTTCCGCCCAAAGATGCGTTAAAATTAGTGTTGAAATATGGAACTTTCGACGCTCATAACTTTCAAATATTATTATTTTTTGCTTTTTGTTTCCATACAGGGCTAGATAATGCTGAGATAAAATGATATAATTTTTTATATTGAACGTGCATCGTCAAACAGAGGAGTAATCGCTAAGACCCTAATAGCGTTTACAACTTACAGTAGGGACAACACACACCTATCTACCTTTAAATTTAATCAACAGAAATGACCTATGCCGTCAAATTGAGATTTAAATCTGACATTGTGCATCGTTCCGCGCATTGCGATAATGGTCGTCCGACGCTGACCCGGAGTAGACACGAAATGGAATGCTCATAAAATTTAATTCAAAGAATCGTTTCGGAAGACGAAACGTATGCGATAATACCGGTTCCACAATCTACTGAATTATTCTTATGTCTGATGACTTATTGTGATCGCTTTGTACTCTTATTTTAAGAAGAGAGAGTGAGGGTACTGCTCTAGTTTAAGTGGTTCCATTGGAAGGCAGACGTTTGTCTATGAATGTAATAAAGTCATACACAGCCGTAATTAGTCATAATATACCTAGGTATCAATTAATAAGGTCGTTCTTCCTATTTGACTGATAATTAAGTGTAATATGGGGCTTACAGACACACAACTTAGGTAAACAGTAGGTAATGAAGCATTTCTGTTTTTGGTCACCTTTATAATATGTTGAATTTCATACCATTATAAAAGTTAAAGCTCCATTTCACCATAATCCATGGCCACTAGGGATTAAAAACATCGTTAAGTCCGAAAATGAAACACAAATATTTGCATGATTCGTTACGCGTGTGTTTCAAAAGGATTATAGTTGGAATTAATAAGCTTTGCCCTGTTGTTTTAGGTTGGACCAAAATCATGAAATGTTTTAACGAATTCCCGTGAAAGTTTTGCTTATATTTCTGGATTTAGATCTGGTTCGGAGAATATTAACAACCTACGGATAGTTAAATGTTATTAGCAATTTTCGGATTTGTGCGTAGTTGTTAATTAGTTTTAGCTATTTTTAACCGATTTCAAAAAGGAGGAGCATTTTTTTATGATTTAGAACTTTTTACTACGTGAACCGATTTTGATGATTCTTTTTTTATTTGAAAGCTGTGCCTCTCGTGTGATTACATTTTCTGAAGTCGGTGACTAAAACGAAATAAAAATAGGTAGGTAGCTACCAAAGATACCAACTTCCGATAAAGTTATTTTTCGCGTTGAAGTGCTTTGTTTTGGAAATCGATTTATTTTGTTTTGTTAAAAAGTTTTTTTATGTAGAGGCTTAAATCGGATTATGATTAATGACTAGGTACATGTAGGAGCTAGCCTACTAAGGGCTTATTTCTAGATAACTTTTATCTGGAGAAATAATATTCCTGGTTGACAGATTTTCTAAAAATATGCCTTTGTTAAACTGTCTTATTTATTATTTAGATTACAACTGAATAATGGGCACCAAATCGAAAAGAGGAAAAAGCGAGACGCACGGGATCGGTCAATATGGTGACGCCTGGGGGAGGCCTATGTCCAGTAGTGGACGTCTTTTGGCTGAAATGATGATGATGATGAAGTCGAAAATATCTATGCGAATAAAGCCGTAGGTCTAAATCTACCACACCTGAATTTTTGATCAGATGTTTTATTCTATCCTACCTATGTAGGCCACCTTCTGTAAGTATAACAACACTAGCTGTCCCACGCGGCTTCGCTCCCGTCAACTGGCTACCTACCTACCCTACATACATGAATGTTGCGTAACTTTAACCCCTTACGCAGCGCACGCAACGAAAGCTCTCAAAATGGCATTTTTTTGCCCGTTTTTGCAACATTTTTCATTTATGCTCCGCTCTTATTGGTCATATCGTGATGTTATATAGCCTTCCTCGATAAATGGACTATCCAACACAAAAAGAATTTTTCAATTCCAACCAGTAGTTCCTGAGATTAGGGCGTTCAAACAAACAAACAAACTGTTCAGCTTTATAATATTATAAGTATAGATAAATTGCACATCGTGCGGCTTTGTCCGGTGACCTCCTAAAATCTAAATATCAGGTCGCTTTCTTGTTAGTGTGAAGATTCATCGCGACAGAGTTGCAACTTATCATCTTTACCTTCGATTCGACCATAACATACCAGATTTTCATAATTTGCAAGTTTTTGTTAGTAGCATTTTTTCCCAAAAATTTGGAAATCGGAGCAGATAAACTGGTTAGACGATAATAGTTTAAGAAAATTAGCCAGATAGGTGCAGATAACATTTAATTTAGGATTAAGAACACTTCCGTTGTTGGGTTTCTTCATCTGAAACTTTCAGTAGCAGCTCGGGCTTGTGCCCTGTTGGTGACAAAAGGTTTACCACATAATGCACTTGGGACTCAAACATACCTGTACCTAAGCAAACTGAAATTAATTACAAATACTCAGCTAAGAGAGTTACCGCGGCCCTGGCACAAACAACTGAAGAAACACGGACAATCCCACCGCACTATTCCCAAACCACTGCAACTCCTGAAAGCCAGAATCAACAGTGGCGACCACCAGAAAAGCGCCGAGGCAATGAAGCTCGACGAAGTCCCGGAGAATGAATTTAACTGTCTTGGATCCCGCAACGAAATTAATCAGAAAAGAAAATGGAGGAGTAAGAAAAACACAAATTTCCACTTCCCTCCATATCAAGCAGGAGACAGAACAAACAAGACCAATAGGCACAAAGGGTCGTTTACAACTGGGATAAGCCCAGTTGCCAAGCACCACGGATAAAAATTTGCATTAATATTAATGGGTCCTAACATTGTGAGCTGTTATATTTGATTCCAATAATAGGTATGGCAAAAGCGCTTGAACGCACGGAAATTTGTTCCAGTTTCCACAAGGTCCGTATAGTAAACGGCTCCTGATACAGCCTGTACATTATTCAACATAGTATTGCGTTCATTCTGCCAAAGAATACACTCCCATAAGATATGATGTGCAGATTGTATATATTCACAGTCAGATGTAGAACACTGACATAATGGCGAGGCAACAAGCTTGAAGGAAAATAATTTACTTTTAAAGTTACCATGCCCTGTGAGAAATTGGGCAACACAGTGATCCACCTCCAGCCACGTCCTGGCCAGCCGCACGCGAACGGATGGAAAGAATTGGTGGAGGTGTCGGCCCTTGATGGAATTATCCCACCTACATTGCCATTCGGATAAAAGTTCCTCCCAGACGTCAATATGTGGTTTAAATAATCTAGAGATTTTGGCACGGTCACTCCGCGTTAAAAAGTCCGCGTCCATGGTCTCTTTTGCGGAATAGTACATTGCAGCACGTCGCTGCACTTCAAGGTCGACCGGAAGTACGCCAGCAAGTACCGGTAAGGCCTCAGTACTAACCGTCCTGTATGCTTTGCATAAGAATATCGAAGCCAAACGCTGACTCTGAAGTAACTTACGTCGTACCGCCCCTACTGTGGCCCTATCAGCCCAAACAGGCGCCCCATAGCAGATACAATCCAAGTAAGTAGCCCCATAAATAGTCTTTAAAGTCAAAAAAGGCAGACCCCACGTAGATTTAGATATTCTCGTTAAGGCATAGAAGTTCTTTTTTGCTTTTTCACCGACGATTTTAATATGATCTATAAATGAAAAATTCCTTTCTAACACAAGACCAAGATAGCACACGGACTGCTTCCTTTTTACCGGAACGTTATTAAATTTAATAGTAGGACACGATTTAAGATTACCTTTCAAAATGAGCTGATAAGTTTTATGCGGAGCAAAGGTCAGGCGGTTACGAGAAAGAATGAAACACGGGTGGGTTTTAGTCAGTAAAAGTCTGACACGCCCTCCCGCTTCACCCAGAGCGCGGTTTGTAATACTAAGAGTGGATAATAGTAATCATATTTGCTAATGGTAGATTTAAGGGAACCCTGAAGAATCCATAGAATCACAAATCTATTTCGAATGACGGTCTACTTAGTTGTGTGTTAATATTGTTCATACCGATTACGATAACGGCACTTTGGATTAGCCTAAACTGTTCACTGTTGGGCAAAGACCTCCTCCAAATTCTTCCAGGTATTCTTTTTCCGAGCCTGTTCATATCACTCCCGTTTAAACCAGCCCTTGCAGTAGTTAGGTGTCTAAGTCATCTCGCCAACTCTTCTTACGGTGACCCAAATAGTGAAAATTAAATGAATTGCAGGACCGAATTTTTCTCCATGTGTTTTGTCGATCTAAAGAAGTACTTCTCCTACAATCATAAAATTTGGCAAGAAACAATGTCTTATAGCACAAGTAAAAAGAAAAAGCCGGAAACCGTAAATTTGTACCTACATAAAAAAAAAAAACGTTTTGCAGTTGGTTGGTAGTCCCCATACATCGACCTATTTCGACAGCACTTATGTATGTATGGGGACTACAGTTATCCAACGTCAAAGTTAATTTCGTCCCTGAATTCTGTTTATCTTATCGTTACAGTTGACAAAAAATAAAAGGCCCGTTTTGGACAGCTATATAAATACTTAATAATAATTAAACTCGATGCTTGCGATATGATATGATACTCGTTGTTATTGTGTATGGGTAACATAGTAATTAATTAGGATTATGAATTTAATTTTCAATTTCTTACGTAGAAAGTTATAGCGGCATGTAAAATGAGAAACGTCAACGGATTTCTTAGATTGTGACGACTTTAGAGCAATGTTCGGTGCCCACATAATTTATGAACATCAGGAATGTAATTTAATTATTTTGGTGAATGTAGCTGTTTGTAGGGAACTTTGAGTGCGCGAGTCCGACTCGTACTTGGCCAGTTATTTAATATTGATTGACTTTATCAATAGTTTTTATTATGTTTCGCTTAAAGTACGACATACATGGTTCGATCTTCAAGGTTGTGCAACACTTGCAGGGCTTGGTGGATCGGTGACCAGTCCCTACTGTAGAAGGCGTAGTCAGAGGTAAACAAATAAGTAGATATATTACTTTTATAGCTCATATATTTTGTAAGAATTTATGCCTGCCTTCTGGGCGGCTACACTAGAATTGACAATCAAAAACATATTCACTTAGTTTCTATTCGAAATTCATTTACCTTTCAAGTAATACCAATTGCCAGTGTTTTTTATAGGCAAGTAGGTTGCCTTCTAGTTAAGCAGAGTCCTCACATGAGCTACGCCCCTACGAATAGACGCGCAGAATCATATGAAGTGCTTCTATTCTATGTCTTGAAAGGTTACATGAATCCTACCTTACCCTAAATGCTCGGGCATTTACCTAATAGGGAAATCTCATTTACAATTGAGGTACGACCCTTAAAAGGGGAAGGCCTAATCATGACAAACGAGTTATCGGACGCTCCGATATGTGCTTTTAACTTCAGCTGGCGTGCACATACGCACTAACAAATCAACGCCGTCATGCTTGAACCTCCTTGGCCAAAACCCTAAAAAAGGAACAAGGCGTCCTCCCAACACTAACAAGAATGATGCGTCAACTCACATCGACCCGGATGGGGTTTAATCTCAAAAATTCAAATATGATACAATTTTTCGATCTCGTGCGTTTATCAGGCCAGAGAAGGAAAGGCTGGATCGCATCGAATTTCTAATCCTATTCATAGAGCTTGCACCAGGGTTTATTATTATAAATGCATTTTTTTTTTTAAACATCAGACATAAACTGGACCAATGATGTCAACTCGACATCCTTTGCGAAGGCTATGCCCCGTTAGCAAAGTCGGTTTCAGTTTTGACTATTACTTTAAGAAACCCCCTGGGTACACCTGGGTATACTATTACCCTGGCTTGTGCCTATGCCTTAATCGCATAACCAAAAAACATTTCTACGATGCGTGGCCAACGTTGCCAGCCTCTTCTTCCCCCTGCGGCTCACAACTCATCAGAACATCATCAGCACATGCAACGGAAAGAACTAATTTAATTATATATATCGATACTATTTGAGAATATCGATAAGAAAACTATCAATACATTTTTTCCTACTTTCCCATCCCTATTAACTTCAATACGTCAAATTTGATAGTTGTCATTCATATTTTTTCCTTTTATTTGACAACGGGCCTCTTCCTTTATGGAACCTTACTAACCTTAACCTATTCTTACCTATTTAAACCTATCTCTTATCCTACTCTAACATTAAAAGGTTTTAATCTATTTACATGTACTATGTCCCTAAATCGCCTATTATTATTTTTTATAATTACATAATTTACATCAGATAATCTTCTAACTATTCGGTATGGATAACTATCGGTAATGACTTTTTTATTTAACTTCCGATAATCAACGCAGAATCTCCAGGACTGATCTGGCTTCTGTACTAATACAACGGGCGAAGCGTACGCACTCCTTGATTCACGGATAACACCATTCTTCAGCATCTCTTCTATTTGTGTATTTATTATGTCAAGCTGTTTAGGAGATACTCTATAAGGAGGATGATGGACAGGTATATCATCTACAGTTCTAATAGTAATTTCTTCTACACTACAGCTGCCTAGCTCCGAAGCCGAAAATGCAAAATTCTGTCTATATGATGAAAGAAGCTTCTTAAGTGATTCCAATTTACAGAGACTCAAGTTTGGGTTTATATCAAGTTCCCTCTTTACATTACATTATTTGGGTACAGTTGATATATAACTCTCATCATTACTATTTATTAATCTCGAAAAATACAAGTGGTCATTCTTAGACACCGTAATTAAATTTCTTTCTTCCATAGATTCACCATGGCCGTTCAAGACGTTATTAACTTTATTTGTTTCGTCTTGATAGCTCTTCCACACCACTGGTCGTGAAATCGACGTAACGTTTTGTTCAGAATATTTACAAAATTTAGCACAAAACTTGCCTTTAAAAAATACACATTTCTTACTAAAGTCAATTATAGCCTCATTATTATATAGAAAATCTTGGCCAAGTATTAGACTTTGGTTAATGTCTTTTATCACAACAAAGTCACTTGTTAAGACACACGAATCCACAATGAAGTTGATCCTTGTTTTTCCTATAACTTTTAGGTGTGCACCCGAAATAGATTTCACAAAATGTTTCGTCTCATCACTGGTATGTTTCAGACCTAGCAGCCGAACTAATTCTTCCGTAATGCAAGAGATAGAAGCACCCGTGTCAACCAATGCGTTATAAAATTGATTAGCTATACAAATGTTAATAAATGGAGTAAGATCACCGTGTTTGTTGTCTTCGGTTGGGAGCTGCTCTTTCATGGACACAGTACGCAACTCCTCGTCTATCTTTATTGTCTGTGTCCTGGTTCGTTTGGGTGATCGGTTGGTAGAGGGCTTCTAAATCTAGGGGCAACATGAGAGCGGTTATTTCTGTCCTCGAAGCGCTGCCTTGGGCGTAAATTGTATCTCGGTGTGTGAAAGATTTCGCCGTCGCCCGCCCGATGCGGAGTCACACTAGACGTGGCCACACCTGGGCTTGGTGATCTCCGTGAGGCAGGGAACCCTTGATTAGACGGCGTTTCGAAACGCACGGGCGGAGGTTGCACCGGCAAATTTATGCGCTCATTTTGCACACCTTCTAATATTTCCCTCATTTGTATTATTGTGGCAAGAAGCTCTGCTCTGGAGCCGTATAATTTCGTGCCTAATTTAAATTTATAATAATTTGTTACCCCTTTTAGGAAAATTCTAATGAAAACTTGGTCATCGGCTATGCCTGCTTGCTCAGCATATTCCGCCAGGCTATAGAAAAAGGCATTTACATCCTCTTGTCTATCTTGCCGTGCGTTGTAAAATTTCTCAATATAATCTAACCTCGCTGGGAATTCTTTTTTTAAGTTATTGCAAATGTCTTTGAACGAAAGATCGTCCTTGTAAATGAACTTATAATAGGCAAGTGCCGGGCCGTCCAAGTATGCGCCCAAAATCAGCCCCAAGTCTTGTTCCTGCCATTTATTTATAGCAGCAATTCGACGGAATTGCATGAGGAAATCCTCAAAACTGGACTTTGTTCCCGTCCCCGTGAATTCCGGCTGTGCCATCTTTACCCAGTTAGAAAATACCATTTATCTTTGATAATCCACGTGCTAGTGTTCGTCGGCTAGGGTTCTCGCCAACGATATCTTCGTTCTCCGTAACCTCACACTCACAGATGGGGCTTCGTGCACTGTTTTCGCCGTGCACACGCGAAATATTTATTGTATCTTCTTTACAGGGATATTTTCTGTACCCGGCGCCTCCACCAAATGTAGAAGGCGTAGTCAGAGGTAAACAAATAAGTAGATATATTACTTTTATAGCTCATATATTTTGTAAGAATTTATGCCTGCCTTCTGGGCGGCTACACTAGAATTGACAATCAAAAACATATTCACTTAGTTTCTATTCGAAATTCATTTACCTTTCAAGTAATACCAATTGCCAGTGTTTTTTATAGGCAAGTAGGTTGCCTTCTAGTTAAGCAGAGTCCTCACACTACCTACAGATTCGAGACCGCTCAGTGCTGAAAATCTCGGTTGTCATTTAGGTATAGATCTTTGACAGTCGTTACGGGTAGCCAGGAGCCAAAAAATCTATCCACCAGTCTTACCAAGGCGTATCGTAACTGGATTGTGGAGGTAAGACCCGCATTCACTCTTTAAAAAAAAGAAAAGAATAGAAATACTGGTAATTGATCAGTTGCATGAAAACGGATTAGACGGAGTGGAGTGGATCTGTTGGGAAATAAAAGAGAGCAGGTGATGATGCCTTTTTCGCGTAGTATTTTTTTATTTATGCTTGGCATAGTAGTCAAACATAAATAAAAAAATACTGATGTGGTCGACGATGAAGCACGCTTGCCTAGAAGAAACCTATTCACTTTTGACATAAAAACTCCCAGGTTGTAGTTATCAGGAAATACAGACTCCGGCGGGCAATGCCACACCGTTGCTGTACGCATGATAAAAGTATTCCCAAAACGTTTGGTACGTTTGGTGCGTATGGCTGGGACGTCCACCATGTACCGAAGACACATCGCCGTATGTCATGTAGTTCGATAATGGAACGGGCCTGGAGGAATTAGTTCATGCAATTCCAACCCACACTCCCCGAAATGTAACCGATAAAAATCCGACAGGCTAGCAACTTGGCACCAGAGTCTTTTGCCGATAAGCCTCTTGGCCCGTTTTAGCTGAAGGTATCCTTATATTTCTATAAAAAACATGTATTATTTTCGACCCGAGCATATTGAAACGACCTTTGAACATCTAATAACTCAAAACAACACTACATTCTTCAGTCATGCGATATTTTCTAAATTTAAATTCCAATTAAAATACCTATTCATCGCTCTTGAGTTTGTTTTGATGAAACTCGAGTCTGGCTGAATAATTCACATCTTGACGACGGTAAATAAGAAGAAGTTTAATAAAACTCGAGTGTCTATGGTAGGTATAGGTGCGCCTACAGCCATGGCATTCTAAGCTGTTGTTTTTAATTGTAATATTACAATTAAAACACACATAAAATAAATTAAAATAAATTAAAATTACAATACACACCGTCTTGCGTAGCGTGTAAACGTTCTAAGCAACGTATAACCGAATCGCACGAGTGTTCCACTTATAAACTTAAGCTCGAACAACTTATCCTCAACACCAACTACTAAGATAATGGATAGATTAACCATAGGACAATTAAATCTCCACAACGAATGTCTTGCCGCTCCTCATCATCTCTTCTCCTTCGTTTTCCTCCTCACTCATCAAGTCGTTACGGTGGATCTTTTACTGTTCGTGCTGTCCGCCTCTAGAATAATCTTCCTCACACCATACGGGATAGCCCTTCGTTAGATATCTTCAGGAGAAGAACTAGGGAACATTTCCTGTCAACATGACTCATAAATATGTATGTATTTTAGATATATATTATAAAGTATGTATTATGTTTATGCATTGTGTGCTTTACACGTATTTGTGTAGTGTATTTAGTTAGTAAGAATTTAAATTTGTTTTTAAGTTTCTTTTTTGTTGTGCGCTTTTGTTCACTGTCCTAATTGTGTAAATCTCGCTATAACACTGAGGTTTGCTGTAAGAAAACCCAATTGTGGGTTAAGCTCGCCTTTGTACATAAGTTGTCCTTCTGTATTTGTATATGTTTGTTTAGTGTACAATAAAGAATATGAATATGAATAAAGGTCGATCAGAAGTCGCTACGACTTCTGATCTAGACAAACTAATTATCGATTATGACTTAGATATAGTGCTTGTTCAAGAACAATATCAAAACGCGTGTTTACGTCACAAAGTAGTACAGTTGGATGGCAAAGCACGAGCCGGAATTTACGTGGCCCGTTCTTCTAACTTCACAGTAACGTCTTTGCGTAACCTTATGACACCCCATTGTGCCGTTGCGGAGGTCTCATAAAGTTTACGTTGTGAGCTGCTACTTTCAATATTCAGACCCTGTTGCTCCTCATATACATAACCTCCGTCACGTCTTGCAGTCGCTCGCGGGCTGCAAAGTTATCGTTGGCGCTGATGTTAATGCGTCATCATCACTCTGGTTTGGCAAAGTTCGGTCTACGGATTATGAAAGACGCTGCGCTGTTGAAGATTTAATTGCTGAAATGAACCTGACTATTCATAATAACCCTGACTGCGAATATGTACAATCTGCACATCATATCTTGTGGGAGTGTATTCTTTGGCAGAATGTACGCAATATTATGTTGAATAATGTACGGGCTGTATCAGGAGTTGTTTACTATACGGACCTTATAGAAACTAGAACAAATTTCCGTGCGTTCAAGCGTTTTTGCCATACCTATTAATGGAAACAAATATAGCAGCTAACAATGTTATGATCCATTAATATTAATGCTAATTTTTATCCGTGGTGCTAGGCAACTGGGCTTATCCCAGTTGTAAACGACACTTAGTGCCTATTGGCCTTGTTTGTTCTGTCTCCTGCTTGATATGGAGGGAAGTGAAAATTTGTATTTTTATTGCAACTCCTCCTTTATTATTTTCTGATTAATTTCGTTGCGGGATCCAAGACAGTTAAATTAATTATCCGGGACTTCGTTGCTCGAGCTTTATTGTCTCGGCGCTTTTCTGGTGGTCGCTACTGTTGATTCTGGCTTTCAGGAGTTGCAGTGGTTTGGGAATAGTGCGGAGGGATTGTCCCAATTAATTGTAATATTGTTTTATTGTAAATCATAACTACAGTAAAACCATACCTAAATATATGGAAAAGTAAGTTTTGAAGTCTTTACAAACGCCCTTAAAATAAAAGTCTATAGCTACCAAAATAAACAGACTCGGTTTTTGAAGACTTGTAGGTACGTTTTGTAACGTAACTGTTTTAGTTAAATACCTACCGTTTGTCTGAAAACCAGTTTTGATGCATATATACAGATTAATGTTGAATGCTTTTTTAGCTTTCAGTTATCCGGCTTTCTCTTAATGATGGACACACACATAAGAAAATATCATTCGTTACATACTGACTACTCGGGGAGGGTCATGCGTTTCACAAACTCGTGCTTTGTATCCAGCAACATGCCTTGCTTCGCTCGTTCATTCGCTTGCTTGCTTGGTTTGGCTTTGTAGACGCAGGCCTACCTTGCCTTACTCCTTCTGAGGTGGCAAGGTGGCGTGGTCTTGAGGGAGAGCGCTACGGTCGTGTAGATCCTCAAGGCAAGTGTGGTGATGAACCTTCTCGTGGTTGCCGCCCCGTTTTTGGTCTAATTCCGTATGAAATAGACGCAACAGAAATCACCAGGCGACTTATCACAGGGGTGGCGAGGTCATGCCCCTGGGTGTCCACCATCGAACAAGATCAGATGATGGATAGCAATGACCTCCTGCGTGTTTTTGCCGTGCGCGGGGACCCGTACGGGGGGATGAAGGGATCCTGGTGGTTGAGTGGAGCAGGCTGCACACAACACACCACTTTGGCCCGGATTTCCTCTCAAACGGGAGGTCGTGGGGTAGCTACCCACGATCAATCGGCTGAGGCATCCCATAAGCGGGATGTCAAGCGAGGATCGGTTTAGTGGGGGGGGGGGCAGCCGGCGTGGCGTGGGGTTTCGGGATGAGTTGCGGCATAGTCTCGTGCCGTATACAGTCCCGTGATCTTCCGTCGCGTGCAGGTTCGTCTACTTTTCACTAAGCTGGTCCTATACCGAAGGAGTAGCTCTGGCGTCGCTTGTTGAACGAGCGGCGTCCCCGACTGAGGGCTCCGTGGCCGGTGGAGAGCTCCAACGGTGAATTATTTGATACCATACTCATGGATAAAGAGACCAAAAAATACAACAAAAAAACAAAGCTGCGTCCCGCTCGTCGGATGCGCTTACACAAAACACACCAAGGGCTGCGTCTTCAGATGCGCCTTTAACGACTAACCCAAGGGTTGCGTCTCAGGATGCGTCTAAGCAACAACCGCCTAAGACTGCGTCCTCAGATGCACCCAACACACATAAACGCTCGGCTGCGTCCAAGGATGCGATGAGGAAGGCAACCGCAAGGGATGCACCACAACAGGCTGCGTCCCAAACGATCCCAACCTCATCTGCGTCTATGGATGCGCCCCCTAACACTACCCTGACCGAAAAGCCAAGGACAGTTCTCGCTCACGGCGACTCGAAGAGCACTGCAAAAGTTGATGCGCCCAAAACACGGGTTGCGTTAGCGGCTGCGGTCTCCGAGAGGGACCCGACGAAGCTGGCCGAAGGCCATATGGCAGGCTCATCTAACGCCAATAAATGGCAAACAGCAACAAGCAAAAAGACGCCCCCCAGGGTGATGTCTGCTACGGCTGACACACCAATAGGCGAGGCTGCCACCGGCGCTAAGCGCAAACGCAGCACGAGGCCTAGAGGGCGCAAAAAACAGCAAAAAAACAACACCGAACCACCGGCTAGGGCGCAGAAGCGTTCGCGTCCCGATGATTCCGTCACACCAACTGGGGTTAGCAAGAAGAGCAAACCCGCTCGCTCCCATATGGTTGATGGAACCCTGGTGAGCTACGCCGAAGCGGCCGCGTCGTTCAGGAACAACGAGCTGTGTGTCGCCGTCATGACCGAGCCCTTCTTGGACATGACGCAGGAGCAAGCGGAGGGGATCCGACAAACTATTGAGGACCAGCTCCGGGCTCTGCTGAAGGCAGTTCCTGAACCAGCCACCCCAACCCAAAATACCGCGATCCACTTTAGAGGTCGGGCCCACTACGCCGAAGGCGTCCTCAAAACATGGTGCGAGGACGACTTCACACTGGCCTGGCTCAAGGGGGTCATAAATAACACACCGTCCCCGTTACCGGAGACCAGACTCACCGTTCGGCCCCAGGCCGACATACCCAAGAAGGCATTGTGCATGCTGTATGCCCCCGAGAACAGCGAGGACACTTCAGACCTTCTCGGGATGTTGGCGAGGCAGAACCCCAATCTAAAAATTAACACCTGGACTCTAACACACGCAAGGGTCAGTCAGGAGCCACCGTGCACCTGTCTCTACTTTCGTGTGCCGGAGTCCATGGTTAAAACCATTAAAGACCAGCAGAGGCGAGTATACTACCTTATGGGTAGTATATACATCCGGTTCCTGAAGGAAGGTGGAACCAAGGAGGATGCCGCTGCGCCTTCAACCTCAACGGCCTCGACTGCGCCTGGAGTGGAGCTTGATCCGCCGCTGCCTGGGCGTTCCCCGTCGCCTCCCGCGACGGGGACCGCTGGGAAGGCGGTGGAGCTGGCGACTTCCATGGCAGCGCTTGAGGTCGATTCAACTGAGGGATCAACACAGGATTCACCCTCGCCCGGACTAACTTCGGACGAGGACTGCTTTCCGCCGGAGGGGAGAAGTAGGGACGAGGATAGCGATCCCTGCTCCTCTCCTTTGCGGGAGGACTAAGATCCTGCAGACCAATCTCCAGCACAGTCAAACTGCGTCGGCTACTTTACGCAGAGTGCTGGAGAACCAACAAGAGAAGACCATCGCCCTCATCCAAGAGCCGTGGATTAGAAGTGGCAAAATATGCGGTCTTGCTAACATCGGAGGTAAGTTGCTGCTAGACACCTCCGTAAGTAATCCGCGTACCTGCATATTGGTCCCAAAACATGTACCTAACCTTTTAATTAACGAATTCTGTTCAAGGGACCTGACAGCAACCAGGCTTTTCAGAACCGAACAAGAACGCCCAGACATTGTACTAGCCTCGGCATACCTGCCAGGCGACGCGGACGTGCCTCTACCAGAGCTCGCCTTGCTGGTGGAGTACTGTGAAAGGGAGAAACTAGAACTAATCATCGGCACAGATTCCAACGCGCATCACACGCTCTGGGGTAATGTCAAAACCAACAACCGAGGTGAGGAAATGCTTGACTTTATTCTTAGCAATAACCTTGTACTACTTAACAAGGGTTCCGAACCCACCTTCATAAACGCAAGATCGCAAACAATAATAGACCTAACTTTAGCAACTTTAGGTGTATCCAACTCCATTCAGGACTGGCATGTGTCCAATGAGATATCATGCTCAGACCATAGATGGATTCGTTTTACAATTAACTTCAACTTAACCACACCACAGCCAAGAAGAGTTCCTCGCAACACAGACCAATCGAAGTTCGTCAGACTTATAGGTACTGAACTGGGTAGGTTACCCTCTCTTCCGGCTGAAATAACGATAAACAATTTAGACGAACACGTAAACAAAATCACTTCCATCCTATTATCGAGCTATGAACAGTCGTGTCCCCTCACCTTACCCAGGAGAGGGATCAGGCAGTCCTGGTGGAGTCCTGAACTGGAGAGACACCGACACAAACTGAGAAGGCTATTCAATAGAGCTAAGAACACACGGTCGCCAGTAGACTGGGACCGTTACATAACAAACCGCAAAACATATAAAAAACTAATTCGCCTCCGAGGTAAAACAAGTTGGAGGCGTTTTTGTACTAACATTGAAAACAACAACCAGGCAAATAGGGTCAAAACTTGTCTTGCTCAAGAGGCAGACCTGTCTATAGGATGCCTAAGAAAACCAGATAACACTTACACAACAAACGACGCAGAAACTAGCGAACTACTCCTAACTACCCACTTCCCGGGCTGCCAGATTGCCACCCAGCAAAGCTGGGAACCATACAGGGAAAGGGCTACGAGCAGCTTAGACTGGGAGGTGGCGTTAGAAGTTATCGACAAAGATAAAATAACATGGGCAATCAACACCTTCCTGCCTTTCAAAGCAGCGGGGATGGACGGTATCTTTCCAGCTCTGCTCAGATGGAGCGGTGCTCTGCTAGCTGATTACCTTGTTAAGGTCTTTCGGGCTTGTCTGGCTCACCGATATATCCCCTTGAAATGGCGCGAAGTAAAAATAATATTTATTCCGAAACCAGGTAGGGGCGACTACACCCAGCCCAAATCTTTTAGACCCATAAGCCTCTCCTCCTTCTTTCTAAAGACACTGGAGAGGCTGGGGGACAGGAAGATAAGAAACCAGATTTCGATTCAAAAACCTCTGCACCCGAACCAACATGCCTACTGTGCAGGCAAATCAACTGAATCAGCGCTCCACAGCGTAGTCTCACGCGTAGGCAATGCTCTCAAAAACAAAAATCCAACCCTAGGTGCCTTCATTGATATCGAAGGTGCATTCGACAAAACTAACTTCACCAGCATCGGTCAGGCACTCAACACGCACGGTGTTGCGCCGACGCTCGTAGAATGGATTAACAACATGCTAAAAAACCGTGCTATTCAATTTACTGTGAACACTACCACACGAGGAATCGTGAGCAGGGGCTGCCCACAAGGTGGGGTGCTGTCACCACTTCTGTGGAATTTAGTCGTAAATGAGCTCATTGCAGAGCTCAACGCCAGCAGTCTTTACTCGGTAGGATACGCAGATGACATAGCAATTCTAATCTCGGGGCAATTTGAGGGCATCTTATGTGATCTCATGAGAAAGGCCTTCAAAATAATCGAGAGCTGGTGTACAAAACACGAACTGTCGGTTAACCCCGTAAAGACGGAACTAATAATGTTCACTAACAAACGAAATCTTGGACCGCATAGGCTTCCAAAACTTTTCAACACAGAATTAACACTTAAAGAGGAGGTCAAGTACTTGGGGGTAATTCTTGATAGCAAATTGCTCTGGAACAAGCATCTTGACTACAAACTCAACAAATGCACAATCGCACTCTATCAGTGTAAAAAAATGCTAGGAAAAACATGGGGGCTGTCTCCAAGGATTACTCTCTGGCTATACACAGCGGTAATCAGGCCAATGTTGGCTTATGGTGCTCTGGTTTGGTGGACTAGGACAGAACTCTCGACCACCATCACCCGACTCCAACGGTTCCAGCGACAGGCCTGCTCAGCTATCACCGGCTGCATGAGAACCACCCCAACAGCAGCCATGGAGATAGCCCTACATATAACTCCCCTGGACCTGTTTATACAGCAAGAAGCGGCGCTAGCTGCTATCAGGCTAATGCATCTAGGCATATGGGGTAAAAACCACACAAGCTCACACGATAAAATCCTGGACCGGGCGATTGAGTATCAACCTCTCATCGCCGCTCCGTGTGATAGAATACAAAAACAACCTATGTTCAACAAAAACTATAACATACAAACAATAGAGGAAGAAAGGGATCAGTCAGGAGCTAATGAAGTGCGAATCTACACAGATGGCTCAAAAATTAATAGCGGCTCAGGTGCTGGCGTTCACTCCCTTGACCTCAACATTAACCTTCACATACCGTTAGGCACACATAGTTCAATTTTCCAATGTGAATGTGTCGCCTTAACACAAGCCGCAAAAACCGTAAAGCGTTTAGGTATCCAGAACTACGGAATCAGATTCCTATCTGATAGTCTGGCTGTGCTCAAAGCTTTAGAAAACAAACTAACCAACAACAAACTAATCTTTGAATGCCACCTCGCCCTGGAGAGTATATCAAAATCCAATCGAATCACCCTCCAGTGGATCTACTGTGCCCCATTGCCTAGGGATCCACTGTGCCCCACAGTGGATCCCTAGGCAATGATGCCGCAGATGAACTTGCGAAAAGGGGCTCCGAGATGTTGGTGCTAGGCCCGTACCCACTTATCCCCTTGCCTTTCTCGCAATTTCGTGCGTGGATTCGTCAAAGATCAACAGAATTGCACAATAACAGATGGTCACGGGCTACAGACTGTAGACAGTCAAAAATGGCTGTACCGATAGTAAACCCGCGTCTCACCAAGAAACTCCTCAGCCTGAGTAGAAATAACCTCAAAATAATTATAGGGACACTAACGGGCCACACCCTTCTTAACAAACACTTATTCAACATAGGCGCCACGGACAGCCCACTTTGCAGGGGCTGTTTTAACGCCGAAGAATCAGCCGCCCACGTAATCCTGGAATGCGAGGCCGTGGCTTCTCAACGCGAAGAAACCCTCGGAACAGTGAGGTCGCTCCGTGAAGCCTGTGAAGCTCCCAGGAAGCTTCTGTGCTTTTGGGCGGAGTTGGGCTGGCTATGTTAGCCAGTATCCCCACGTACAACGGACCAAATGGGCGTCTAAGTGCGGAAAAGGGAGTCCCTACTACTACTACTACTACTACTACTGACTACTCAGATATTGACTGATAACCAAAAAAAACAGGTAAAACTAAACTTAAAAGTATTAAAACTAGTATAGTACACACAACATAAAACTATAAATTTTAAGCTATCACCAAACTTGAATGAAGACACCAATGAGAGACCATAACTCTATCGTTTGGTACTTTACGATCTTGGTACAGTCACGTACAAAATGATAGTTAGATTAACGTTTATTCGATACAAAAAAGAATGGAATAAAATTATGTCACCTCGTTGTTTGGCTTGTTATTGTCAATTTAGCTCTAATATCATATCTATGATGAAAGGGAATTAATAAAAGGTATTTGATGTTAGCTGAGAGATATTTGAAAAAGAAAGATGCAAGCTGCGCCAAGCAAAAATTAATTGGCCAAGCTTGCTCCCCGATGGAATTTTTACTGGGTAAATTTATTATGTTCTTTAAATTTTTTTAACCCCTTTAAGGAATTTTTGAAATTTCTATACCTTAGCTTATTCCTCAGTTATATGAAAAACTTTTGTGGTTAATGTTTTACTTATGAATCAGCGGTAAACGGCTATATGTTGTCTGTTAGTGATCAATTTCAGATTTTAAGTATATTTTATTTTATTTTTGGCTTATATTTTCTACTTAGTTATACGTAAACACGAGATTAAGAAAAACTCGTTGTAGAATAGGTATCACTAGTGGAAGAAGTTTGCTCGTGCCTGTACAGCAGATATCGAGAATATCGGCGAATGCACACTTGAACTATATCATATTTGGATGTTAAAACTTTTTCATTGGCCTCTGAGATGAGATATTGCTTCACCAGTTTTAGTTCGACGAGATTCGGGCAATATTTCCACTAGTTATGACGATATTTTATTTTATATGTTTAGGCGTTGGGTATGCAGTTCTGTATCTCGTGTTTTTAATTTTATTGGATGTTTGCCAGTTGCAGTGGATTTAGTCACTGCGATATGCACTTAAGCTTAAAAAGTCTTTGTCGTCATTTATAAAATAATAGTTGAGAGTCGTGTGTATACGACTCTCAACTATTATTTTATAAATGACGAGGAATCCAATTCCGCACCTTGTTTGCGGTTTCAGAAATCCAGGTTTACTCATGCGAGGAACCCGCACGTTTGCGGGATTGAAAAAAAAAATGGGCTCAGACGACGTTCTGATTATTTATAAGACCCCCAGCACAGCCTCATTAATAAGTGGTTTAACAATCTTCCCATGGAACTCGTGATTTTTCTACAGAATTTGTATGAAAAACTTTTTAACTTAAATAAATAATGAATTTCTTACTTTTAATACACATTCCGCCAGTGCTTGCTCGATCAAGTTGCTCTTCTCGTCAGGTTCACATAGGTGTAAACTTTCACGTGAAACGGTCTCTTTATCTTCTTTAACATTAGCGCATCGCAATTGATGACGAATTCTTTGGCCAATCACGGGAAGAGAATACCAGGCGGAGCCTTTGGGACCTTTGGGAGTCTAGATATCATGAAAAAACGACTAAATGTATATTTTCTTTTTTTGTTCTTTTTTTTTCCTCGTTCTCACATATATGTATTTTTCCTACAAGATAATTGTAACCAAATACTTGTAAACCACTTTTTTTTTTAAAAAGAGTATGTGTGGAGTTTCTTGTCCGTTCTTCTCGACGATGGACGGTAGAACAATGATATTCAAATAAACAGATATGTTATGAGCGCCCGCATTTTGAAGACTCGAAAAGGTCACAATTGTGACCTTTAATCTTTAGTTTATGTCACGCATGGCGAAGGGCGATAGGCTTTGTTGAAACAAAAACAAAATAAAATAAATGCCATCGTGTGTATTTGCAATTTATTTATTTATTGATTAAAATAAATATTTTTTAATGTTAGATGAATGAAAAGTGTGTATGTGTGCTGCCGCTATGTGCAGAACACTTTTTTCAATTGTTTTGTGAGTGTATAACGTATCTGTTTATTTGAATATCATTGCGGTAGAATCAATTATTTATTACATTTAATTTTTTTCTTGACGTTCGAAAGTGCCGCTTAATGGCCTAATTGAATAAATAAATTTTGATTTTGTTTTTTCTTTTGATATTTCAAAATAAAATTATTATGCATTGTTGAATTACTATTATATCCCTGTATGGAGGCCGTTTTGCAATTTTCCTTCTTCTTATGGTATTTATTTCCGCCCAAAGATGCGTTAAAATTAGTGTTGAAATATGGAACTTTCGACGCTCATAACTTTCAAATATTATTATTTTTTGCTTTTTGTTTCCATACAGGGCTAGATAATGCTGAGATAAAATGATATAATTTTTTATATTGAACGTGCATCGTCAAACAGAGGAGTAATCGCTAAGACCCTAATAGCGTTTACAACTACATCTATCTACCTTTAAATTTAATCAACAGAAATGACCTATGCCGTCAAATTGAGATTTAAATCTGACATTGTGCATCGTTCCGCGCATTGCGATAATGGTCGTCCGACGCTGACCCGGAGTAGACACGAAATGGAGTGCTCATAAAATTTAATTCATAGAATCGTTTCGGAAGACGAAACGTATGCGATAATACCGGTTCCACAATCTACTGAATTATTCTTATGTCTGATGACTTATTGTGATCGCTTTGTACTCTTATTTTGAGAAGAGAGAGTGAGGGTACTGCTCTAGTTTAAGTGGTTCCATTGGAAGGCAGACGTTTACCTATGAATGTAATAAAGTTATACACAGCCGTAATTAGTCATAATATACCTAGGTATCAATTAATAAGGTCGTTCTTCCTATTTGACTGATAATTAAGTGTAATATGGGGCTTACAGACACACAACTTAGGTAAACAGTAGGTAATGAAGCATTTCTGTTTTTGGTCACCTTTATAATATGTTGAATTTCATACCATTATAAAAGTTAAAGCTCCATTTCACCATAATCCATGGCCACTAGGGATTAAAAACATCGTTAAGTCCGAAAATGAAACACAAATATTTGCATGATTCGTTACGCGTGTGTTTCAAAAGGGATTATAGTTGGAATTAATAAGCTTTGCCCTGTTGTTTTAGGTTGGACCAAAATCATGAAATGTTTTAACGAATTCCCGTGAAAGTTTTGCTTATATTTCTGGATTTAGATCTGGTTCGGAGAATATTAACAACCTACGGATAGTTAAAATTTATTAGCAATATTTCGGATTTGTGCGTAGTTGTTAATAGATTTGGCTATTTTTAACCGATTTCAAAAAGGAGGATCATTTTTTATGACTTTAGAACTTTTTACTACGTGAACCGATTTTGAAGATTCTTTTTTTTATTTTAAAGCTGTGCCTCTCGTGTGATTACATTTTCTGAAGTCAGTGACTAAAACGAAATAAAAATAGGTAGGTAGCTACCAAAGAGGCCAACTTCCGAAAAAGTTATTTTTCGTTTTGAAGTGCTTTGTTTTGGAAATCGATTTATTTTGTTTTGTTAAATAGTTTTTTTATGTAGAGGCTTAAATCGGATTATGACTAATGGCTAGGTACATGTAGGAGCTAGCCTACTAAGGGCTTATTTCTAGATAACTTTTATCTGGAGAAATAATATTCCTGATTGACAGATTTCCTGAAAATATGCCTTTATTAAACTGTCTTATTTATTATTTAGATTACAACTGAATAATGGGCACCAAATCGAAAAGAGGAAAAAGCGAGACGCACGGGATCGGTCAATATGGTGACGCCTGGGGGAGGCCTATGTCCAGCAGTGGACGTCTTTTGGCTGAAATGATGATGATGATGAAGTCGAAAATATCTATGCGAATAAAGCCGTAGGTCTAAGTCTAACACACCTGAATTTTTGATCAGATGTTTTATTCTATCCTACCTATGTAGGCCACCTTCTGTAAGTATTTTTTTTTTTTTTTTTTTTTTTTTTTTTTTTTTTGGGACAATCCCACCGCACTATTCCCAAACCACTGCAACTCCTGAAAGCCAGAATCAACAGTGGCGACCACCAGAAAAGCGCCGAGGCAATGAAGCTCGACGAAGTCCCGGAGAATGAATTTAACTGTCTTGGATCCCGCAACGAAATTAATCAGAAAAGAAAATGGAGGAGTGTTGAATGTTGACCTTCTTTGTGCAGTCACTGTTTGATTCATGGTTCTTTATTCTATACTTCTGTCATAGGTTTTGAATGGAGAATGACTTTTTGTATTCGTTAATGTGATCGCCTGATGGCTGCGCTCATGTATTTTCTATGTGATTTTATTTTACAATATATCCGGTGTACAAGTTCTTCAATTCTTTGATTGCATTCGCGGAAAACCCTCTACGAGAAGTTAACAAGGGTTATGGGCCCAGAACGCTTAAAGAAGAAGAATTGTATTAAGATACAATGAGCGAACGAGAGATGGTATCCATGTCTGCAGCAGGCGGAAGCGTGAGTGGTTTTTCTATAGAGCGATTGAAAGGGCGAGAGAATTATCTCCTTTGGAAGTTTAATATGAGAAACCTGCTTATCCATGACGACCTTTGGTGTTCGATCGACGGGTATCTGGAGGACGATAAGTCCAGTCCAGAACTGAAACGGCGTATGGACGAAAGGGCGTTGGCTAAGATCTGCCTGTCAGTGGACGCTTCGTGCGTGTCCCACGTGATGACTGCAAAGACGAGTAAGGATGCCTGGCTGAGCCTAGAGAAAGCGTACGACGATAAGGGCATAGGCAGAAGATTAAAACTTTTGCGGATGCTGTGTTCCGTAAAGTTGGACGACTTAGGTGGCGATATGGATAAATATGTTAGCGAATGTTTGTCGCTGTCGCAACAGTTGGCGGCTGTAAATAAACCGATTGACGATGAGTTCCTGGCGGCGATTATTCTTCAGGGATTACCTTCTAGGTTTGATCCAATGATCATGGCCTTGGAGAGTAGTGTGAGCAACCTGACCAGTGATTTTGTGAAGGCTAAATTGCTTCAGGATACAAAGTGGTCTGACAATTGCAAAGGTGGAGATTGCCTGATTGCTGATAAGTCGGCGAATAAGTCTGGTAAGAGACGCCAAGACAAGAAGCCGAGGTGTTGGAACTGTGGAAAGTCTGGTCACGTTAAGAAGGAGTGTACCCAGAAAGCGGCGGCAATGGTCGCGTCTCGGTTCTTGGCTGACACGTGGTACGTAGACTCGGGTGCATCGAGTCACATGACGGGACAGCGAGACTGGTTACATGATTTTACTACAAAAAGTGTAGAAGTAAATGTGGCGAGTGGACAGACTTTGAAATGCGTGGGTATCGGTAACGTGTGTTTAAAACTCAGCAATTATGATTTGACTCTTAAAGAAGTGATGTACGTTCCGGGACTGAGTGTAAATTTACTTTCTGTGAATTGTTTAACGGTTAAAGGGTTTAGAGTGGAATTTATTGAGTCTACTTGTAAGATTTTTAAAAATAAATCTTGTATAGCTAGTGTTAGGTCTGTTGGCGGGGTATATAAACTGCATACTAACGCGGTAGCTTTAAGTAGTGTAAATAAAGAGGTTTCAAAGGAGTCTTGGCACCATAGATTGGGTCATTTAAGTTATGACAGCTTGAAGTCACTGTCACACGTTATTGATTTTCAGAAAACAGAAATTGCAAATAATTGCGATATTTGCATTCTTGGAAAACAAATAAGGTTTCCGTTCAAGAAATCTGGGCGTGATGTAGCGGCTAAGTGCTTGGATCTGGTGCACACGGACTT
This sequence comes from Orthosia cruda, assembly GCA_964057195.1. Lineage (NCBI taxonomy): Eukaryota > Metazoa > Arthropoda > Insecta > Lepidoptera > Noctuidae > Orthosia > Orthosia cruda. Next base: position 25,788,996 of record OZ059840.1, on the reverse strand, counting down.
GTGTTCGATTCCTGTTGCGTCCCACTCAGGTAAGCAGTACATTTTAACGTTTCTAGATGACCACTCGCGGAAAGTATTCTTGTACTTCTTGAAGAATAAGAGCGAAGTAGCTAGTGTCACCAAAGACTTTGTTAGGCTCGTGGAAAATCAATGTGAATCCAAGGTAAAGGCTATACGCAGTGATAACGGTACGGAGTACGTAAACAAAGAGCTGAGCGCATTCTTCAGACAGAAGGGTATTGTGCATCAGGTCACTGTTCCGTATTCGCCCCAAATGAATGGTGCGGCGGAGAGGTTAAACAGAACTCTTTTGGAACGGGTACGTTGTATGTTATATCACGCGGGTTTGGATCACAAGTTGTGGGCTGAGGCGGCTAACACTGCCGGGTACCTTATTAATCGGTCGCCGTCTAGTAAATTAGGTGGCAAGACGCCCGAGGAGGTTTGGTCGGGTAATAGGGTAAAGTATGACCACTTGCGGGTTTTCGGTTGCGAGGCCTATGTACATATTGATGACTTTAAGCGGAATAAGTTACAACCTAAGAGTAAGAAGTATATATTTGTCGGTTATGAAGACAATGGGAGATCTTACAGGTTGTATGACTCTAAGACACATGCTATAAAGAGAAGCCGTGATGTCATATTTTATGAAAGTGTGTTCCCAGCCAAAGAGCTAGGAACTGGACACGGATCAGCTTCTATAGAAATCTTTCTTTCAGGGGAAGAAGCTGATGATTCCACTAGTGAGAGGAAGTCAAGCTTGCCTGAGAGTGAGGTGGTTGGTGATGCAGCTCGGGGGCCTGTCACTGATGAGCCGGTAACGGTGAATGTTGAGCCGGTTGTGTCAGCGAGCGGTGATGATGGCGGCGATGACACTTTATTTTTTGAAGATAGCGTTGAGGAGGTGATGGAGCCTCCGGAACCGAGGTACAATCTTAGATCTAGACAACCTAAGGGTTTGTACACACAAGATGCGATCCCAGCTGAACCGCGCACTGTTAAGGAAGCTCTGTGTTCTGGGCAGAGCGACTTGTGGCGGCAAGCTATGCAGGAAGAGATTGACTCATTCAATCAACATCAGGCTTGGGAGTTGGTGGATCCGCCTTTTGAAAAAAATGTGGTTCGGAATAAATGGATCTTCAAAATTAAGTGTGACGCCGAGGGGAAGATAGCCCGGTATAAGGCCAGGTTAGTAGCCAAGGGGTTCACCCAAAAGTATGGTGAAGATTATTTTGAAACGTTTTCACCGGTAGTACGGTACAGTTCAATGCGACTGTTGATGGCGATCTCTGTAGATATGGATCTACATATAGACCACCTAGACGTACAGACGGCGTTCCTCAATGGTAATTTAGATGAGGAGATATTTATGTATCAACCGGAGGGGTTCATTTCACCTGGTGGAGAAAATAAAGTCTACAGATTGAAAAAGGCAGTCTACGGACTGAAACAAGCTTCGCGAGCTTGGTATCAGAGGGTGAAGGACGTGCTTCTGTCGATAGATTTTGTTCAATGCCAACTTGAACAATGTATCTTCTACAAACGAAATGGTAAGTCGGTTATTTACATTGCTTTGTACGTGGACGATTTCATTGTCTGTTACAATGATGCACGCATGGCTGAAGAGCTGAAAGAGAGTTTGCGAAAACTGTTTAAGATTAAACATTTGGGTGCGGTGCGGCATATTCTCGGGGTCGCGGTAGAGCGTGACAGGACGAATAAAACTCTTAAGCTTTGTCAAGCGCGGTATGTTGAGCGCTTGCTCGACAGTTTCGGTATGTCGGAATGCAAACCAGTCCAGACTCCTTTGGACCCAAATGTTAAGTTTACTGATACGATTGTGTTAGACGAAGGTACTGTTCCATATAGGGAATTGATAGGTTCTCTTATGTATCTGAGTGTATTTACACGGCCGGACATTACGTATGCAGTTTCGTACTTAAGCCAGTTTAATACGTGTCATACTATGGAACACTGGAGGACAGCGAAACGTTTATTGAGATATCTTAAGGGGACTCAAAGCGTTAGCCTTGTGTTTAGTAGGTCGGGTCATGCTAAGGTTGAGGGGTTTGTAGACGCGGACTGGGGTGGTGACGTACGAGACCGAAAGTCATTTTCGGGGTTTGTTTTCAAGTATGGGGGAAACACCATCTCCTGGGAATGCAGAAAACAAACATGTGTTAGTTTATCAAGTACTGAGGCTGAGTATGTTGCTCTTAGTGAGTCTGCTAAGGAGGCACGTTGGCTTAGGGACTTGGTGACTGAATTGACTGGTATTTCTGGGTTAGTGGTTGATTTGTACAATGACAATCAGTCTGCTCAAAAACTAAGTGTCAATCCAGTGTTTCATAGGAGGACTAAGCACATAGATATCAGGTACCACTATGTTAGGGAGGCTGTGAATAATCATATAATTACGTTGAGTTATTTGTCTACTCAAGAAATGGTGGCTGATGTATTAACGAAATCTTTGTGTGCTCCTAAACATAAGTTCTGTGTTGTGAACTTGGGCTTAGGTTTTTAAGCCAGTTGAGCCAGCGGTGATGTCTGAGTTCAAACAGCGATTGAGGGGAAGTGTTGAATGTTGACCTTCTTTGTGCAGTCACTGTTTGATTCATGGTTCTTTATTCTATACTTCTGTCATAGGTTTTGAATGGAGAATGACTTTTTGTATTCGTTAATGTGATCGCCTGATGGCTGCGCTCATGTATTTTCTATGTGATTTTATTTTACAATATATCCGGTGTACAAGTTCTTCAATTCTTTGATTGCATTCGCGGAAAACCCTCTACGAGAAGTTAACAAGGAGTAAGAAAAACACAAATTTCCACTTCCCTCCATATCAAGCAGGAGACAGAACAAACAAGACCAATAGGCATAAAGGGTCGTTTACAACTGGGATAAGCCCAGTTGCCAAGCACCACGGATAAAAATTTGCATTAATATTAATGGGTCCTAACATTGTGAGCTGTTATATTTGATTCCAATAATAGGTATGGCAAAAGCGCTTGAACGCACGGAAATTTGTTCTAGTTTCCACAAGGTCCGTATAGTAAACGGCTCCTGATACAGCCTGTACATTATTCAACATAGTATTGCGTTCATTCTGCCAAAGAATACACTCCCATAAGATATGATGTGCAGATTGTATATATTCACAGTCAGATGTAGAACACTGACATAATGGCGAGGCAACAAGCTTGAAGGAAAATAATTTACTTTTAAAGTTACCATGCCCTGTGAGAAATTGGGCAACACAGTGATCCACCTCCAGCCACGTCCTGGCCAGCCGCACGCGAACGGATGGAAAGAATTGGTGGAGGTGTCGGCCCTTGATGGAATTATCCCACCTACATTGCCATTCGGATAAAAGTTCCTCCCAGACGTCAATATGTGGTTTAAATAATCTAGAGATTTTGGCACGGTCACTCCGCGTTAAAAAGTCCGCGTCCATGGTCTCTTTTGCGGAATAGTACATTGCAGCACGTCGCTGCACTTCAAGGTCGACCGGAAGTACGCCAGCAAGTACCGGTAAGGCCTCAGTACTAACCGTCCTGTATGCTTTGCATAAGAATATCAAAGCCAAACGCTGACTCTGAAGTAACTTACGTCGTACCGCCCCTATTGTGGCCCTATCAGCCCAAACAGGCGCCCCATAGCAGATACAACCCAAGTAAGTAGCCCCATAAATAGTCTTTAAAGTCAAAAAAGACAGACCCCACGTAGATTTAGATATTCTCGTTAAGGCATAGAAGTTCTTTTTTGCTTTTTCGCCGACGATTTTAATATGATCTATAAATGCAAAATTCCTTTCTAACACAAGACCAAGATAGCACACGGACTGCTTCCTTTTTACCGGAACGTTATTAAATTTAATAGTAGGACACGATTTAAGATTACCTTTCAAAATGAGCTGATAAGTTTTATGCGGAGCAAAGGTCAGGCGGTTACGATCGCCCCACTGAGATATTAATCGTAGGCAAGTGTCAGCCAAGTTCTCGAGTCCAGCTCGAGTACTTGATTGAATGAGCAGAAGACCGTCGTCCGCGTAACCGGTTAATGAACAGCCGCTTGGAAGCGGAATCGCGAGAAAATCATCAAAGCCTAAATTCCATAAAGGTGGACCAATAACCGAACCCTGAGGACATCCCATGGTGAGAGACTTCGACATGGAATGATGGCCGAGTTTGAGTTTCGCGGAACCATTTAAAAAGTAAGAGTAAACTAAATTGTATATATTTCTATAGCAGCCTCGATTTTTCATTTTAAGTAATAGCATTGGCCACCATGCGTTATCAAAAGCCCCAGAAATATCTAGAAAAATCCCAATTACATACTTATGTTCAGATGTATTAACTATTTTCCTAACAGTAAGGGCCGCGTCTACAGTCGATTTTCCAATAGTGAAACCGAATTGATTATTATGAAATTTTGGTCCGTCCGGTAGCAACCGTGGAACGATAAGGCGCTCCAGGAGTTTTCCCAAAGATGGCAGTAATGTTATGGGCCGGTACGACTTCGGGTCGTCCGGGGGTTTGTCGCCACTTTTCGGGATTATTCGTATAAATCCGCGTCGCCAAATACGAGGAAATACGCCCTCCGCAATACAACGGTTGTAAACGGTTAAAATCGCATCACCGGCTGTTTTACACGCTTCTATAATCATCCGATTAGATATTTTATCTTCACCTGATGACTTGTTGAGTGGTAACCTCTTGACAACGTTAATAAATTCGTCAGTGGATGGAAGGTCTGACGCTGGTGATTCAGGTGGTACAGCTGCCCACGCTCTGATCTGTTGATGGTATTCGTTGTCATTAGCCAGTACGTCATCAGGTATAAGAGTATTCAGCAAAACTTCAGTTGTTTCCTCAATACCGGTAGTGTGTTTATTATTTACTTTAATATTCTGAACAAACGCGAGGTCGACTGATCGATTGGCTTTAAACTCATGATATAAAGGAGACCACGGACCTTCTTTATCTAATTTTTCTACTACTTTGCGCAATAAATTACCCTTTGATTTTTCCACCGATGCTCTGTAGCGGGACCTGGCAAGTCTAAACGTATTTAACGCAATGGAAAGAGGGTCACCGGTAACCTTACGTTTTTTAAGCTTGTTAAGATGTTTACGCGCTCGGCGATAATTTTTACGCTGTTCAGTTAGGTAGTCACACCACCAATCACATCTACGTATATTGGTCAAAGATCCACGACCAATGGCAATGTCAGCACAGTAAGTGAAGGTGTCTGACATAATTTCAGCACTTTCTTCAGCTGAAAGCCCATCACGAGTGAAGTCTTTGGCGTGAGACGCAACAAGCGAGCTAAAGAATTCCCAATTCGCACCCTTACATTTATACCTAAAGTTACCAATGACATGTGACGTACCCTGAGTAAAAACTGGAACAAATTCGTACACGATCAAGCGATGATCACTACAAGACGCGTCCGGTAGGACACGCCACCTATCCAAGCGTACGTCTGCACTAGAAAGTGTGACGTCAATACAAGATTCGCCCATTTGGCTGCAAAAAGTTGGTGGTGCTTCAGGGGTATTATGAATAGTCAGATTCATTTCAGCAATGAAATCTTCAACAGCGCAGCGTCGTTCATAATCCGTAGACCGAACTTTGCCATACCAGAGTGATGATGACGCATTAACATCAGCGCCAACGATAACTTTGCAGCCCGCGAGCGACTGCAAGACGTGACGGAGAGTATGTATATGAGGAGCAACAGGGTCTGAATATTGAAAGTAGCAACTCACAACGTAAACTTTAAAAGAAGACGATGAGACCTCCGCAACGGCACAATGGGGTGTCATTAGATTACGCAAAGACGTTACTGTGAAGTTAGAAGAATGCGCCACGTAAATTCCAGCTCGTGCTTTGCCATCCAACTGTACTACTTTGTGACGTAAACGCGCGTTTTGATATTGTTCTTGAACAAGCACGATATCTAAGTTATAATCGATAATTAGTTTGTCAAGTTCAGAAGTCGCTACCCTATCGTTGTGGAGATTTAATTGTCCTATTGTTAATCTATCCATTATTTTAGTAGTTGGTGTTGAGGATAAGTTGTTCGAGTTTAAGTTTATAAGTGGCACACCCATCCGATCCACATCGATGGTCAGACGGTTTCTTAGAGCGTTTACACGCCACGCAAGACGGTATATAATTTAAATTGTCTTTATGCGGACAGTCTTTGGTTTCATGTGTCTCAGAGCAATTAGCGCAGGTAGGTGATTTAATAGTGCAGTGTTTCTTAACATGACCGAACTGTTGACAATGTGCACAACGTACTACATCGACATCATCAATGAAACGGCAAGTCGCCCAATCAATAAACAATTTATCCTTGGTCGAGACTAAATGTTTCCGGACCGCGGACTCGAGTTCAATGCCTATCCATTTCCGACCGTTGTCTAACGAACGCCTACGTATGATTTTCGTTGATTTAATAAATTCGTCTTCTTTTAATGACAACTCGTCTTTAATGTTTTGGCAATACAACGCATGCAAAAAGGCACTGTCCTCCATTGAGGATGGGACGTCTTTAACTAAAATACGAGGCTTACGGCCTTTTGGTTTTTCAAGTCGCAAGCCAGCGGACCTAATGGCATCGACCGATTGTAGCTTTTTGATTTGTAAATCGTTAGCGACACGTAACACGACGCCAGACTTCGCAGCCTTCTTGACACCTACAATTTGAAAGACGTCACTAGGATCTATTGCTTTCATGAGCGCTTGTTTAGTCGCGGAAGAAGTTGCGAAATCAGTTGAACGCTCATCAGTGGGGTAGGCCACAAGACACGGAAGTTTGGCGCGGGCATTTACTTGTGGAACTACTTTAGGTAAACGAAGTTTTAATTTGTCAGCATATGAGGCATTGTTGACATCAGACTTGGCAATATCGACACCGGTATTATGTTTTATTTTTTCTAATTCGCGTTCCGTATTGGCCAACTTAGTCTCGTTGGCGGATGATTTTATGGCTAGCAATGAGACAATAGCCGTTATGCGCTGAGTCATGTCCATAATTGCGGATTTATTTGCAACATTAATGCGGGACCCTTGGTCATTAACAAGATCGTTAATTTTAGACAGGTACGCAGACGCCTGAGTAACCAAATCACAATAGTCGTCATTGCTTACATTAGTGACATTCAATATTGGCGAAGACCTTACAATTAACTCTGATGTTTGCATTCGCTTAGATCTATCTTCGGGTGAAATGTAAGAAGGAGACATTTCACTAAATAAACGCTTAGCATTAGCGGAGGTCGTCGGCGACCTTGGTTTATTTATACGGCGGAATAATATTTCCCCACCACGATCAGGTGGGTCATCATTGTTAGATAACATAATTACTTTTGAAAAATTAAACTAATAAGCGTATTAGAACGTAAAAAGTGAAAGATTAACGGACGATACAATTATTTCGATATACCCACACGTCAAGAAAAGTAAATGTACTCACCGATAGCTGACGAAATTAACTAATTGCAACTAAATAACGGACGTAAACACGTTTAAAAACTTACGATACCAGCACTTATCACAATGATACACAATTGACAGCAAATCACAAGCCGGAAATAAATTTCGGAACACGACAATTGCAATTAAAAACAGGGAGCAAACAGATCACCGCTAACCAATGCGAGCGCGCGGAGGGAAGTGGAACAAAGAGTGGTGAGTGGTGAGTGGAGAGTGGAAAAAGAAGTCTGTAAGTATAACAACACTAGCTGTCCCACGCGGCTTCGCTCCCGTCAACTGGCTACCTACCTACCCTACATACATGAATGTTGCGTAACTTTAACCCCTTACGCAGCGCACGCAACGAAAGCTCTCAAAATGGCATTTTTTTGCCCGTTTTTGCAACATTTTTCATTTATGCTCCGCTCTTATTGGTCATATCGTGATGTTATATAGCCTTCCTCGATAAATGGACTATCCAACACAAAAATAATTTTATCAATTCCAATCAGTAGTTCCTGAGATTAGGGCGTTCAAACAAACAAACAAGCTGTTCAGCTTTATAATATTATAAGTATAGATAAATTGCACATCGTGCGGCTTTGTCCGGTGACCTCCTAAAATCTAAATATCAGGTCGTTCTTTTTTATTAGTGTGAAGATTTATCGCGACAGTCGCAACTTATCATCTTTTCCTTCGATTCGACCATAACATACCAGATTTTCACAATTTGCAAGTTTGTGTTAGTAGCATTTTTTCCCAAAAATTTGGAAATCGGAGCAGATAAACTGGTTAGACGATAATAGTTTAAGAAAATTAGCCAGATAGGTGCAGATAACATTTAATTTAGGATTAAGAACACTTCCGTTGTTGGGTTTCTTCATCTGAAACTTTCAGTAGCAGCTCGGGCTTGTACCCTATTGGTGACAAAAGGTTTACCACATAATGCACTTGGGACTCAAACATTAAGCAAACTGAAATTAATTACAAATACTCAGCTAAGAGAGTTACCGCGGCCCTGGCACAAACAACTGAAGGAGAACACGGGTGGGTTTTAGTCAGTAATCTCAGTCTGACACGCCCTCCCGCTTCACCCAGAGCACCGCTTCCCAGTCATGGGATGATTTCAAAGGCAGAAAAAAAAAAAAAATGTTTGCAATCCCTTGGAGCTGTGAAATAACGTAATAAAAAGGTCATCATCATTATTTCAGCCAAAAGACGTCCACTGCTGGACATAGGCCTCCCCCAGGCGTCGCCACATTGACCGATCCCGTGCGTCTCGCATCCAGCGCCTTCCCGCAACCTTAACCACGTCATCAGTCCACCTAGTGGGAGGCCTTCCAACGTATCGTCTTCCGGTTCGCGGTCGCCATTCCAGAACCTTTCGGCCCCATCGGCCATCCGTTCTGCGAGCAATGTGTCCTGCCCACTGCCACTTAAGTTTGGCAATTCTTCGGGCTATGTCGGTAACTTTGGTTCTCCTTCGGATATCGTCATTCCTGACGTGATCACGCAAGGAAATTAAGAGCATAGCCCTCTCCATTGCCCTTTGGGTGACTTTGAGCTTTCTAATAAGGCCCATTGTGAGCGACCACGTCTCGGTCCCATAGGTGATCACTGGCAACACACACTGGTCATAGACTTTTGTCTTAAGACACTGCGGTATATTGGACGAGAAGATACCACGCAACTTCCCGAACGCCGCCCAGCCGAGTCGGATTCGACGGTTGACCTCTTTCTCAAAATTGGACCTACTCAACTGGACCGTTTGTCCCAGGTAGACATAATCGTCTACAACTTCGAGAGTAGAGTCTCCGACCTTGATAGGAGTGGGTGTTACATGGGTATTCACCATGATCTTGGTTTTGTCCATGTTCATTTTAAGACCCACTCTTTCGGAAGCTCTACTGAGGTCATCGAGCATTTTACTGAGGCTCTCCATGGTCTCAGCCATGACCACTATGTCGTCGGCAAACCGAAGGTGAGTAATGTACTCGCCATTAACGTTGATGCCCAGCCCCCTCCAGTTCAGAACCTTGAAGACATCCTCCAGCGCAGCAGTGAACAGTTTCGGAGAAATGACGTCTCCCTGTCTCACGCCGCGCTGGAGAAGGATTGGTTTCGAGGTCTGATCCTGAAGACGGACTGACATGGTGGCGTTTTTGTACAAACACTTCAACACCTCAATGTACCGGTAGTCGATCTGGCACCGTTGGAGAGACTGCAGTACAGCCCAAGTCTCTATCGAATCGAAGGCTTTCTCGTAGTCCACAAACGCTAAACAGAGAGGCAGGTTATACTCTTCGGTCTTCTGTATAACCTGCCGCAGCGTATGTATGTGGTCTACGGTGCTAAAGCTTTTTCGGAATCCGGCTTGTTTGGGGGGCTGGAAATCGTCAAACCTGCGCGCGAGACGATTCGTGATGACTCTTGAAAACCACTTGTAGACATGGCTAAGAAGTGAGATGGGCCTATAGTTCTTCAACCCAAATTGTCGCCCTTCTTGAAGAAGAGTACCACCACACCCCTGCACCATGCCCGTGGCGTTTTGCCCTTGAGTATGACGGAATCAAACAGCTTCTGAAGGGCCCTAAGAACCGGTTTTCCACCCGCCTTCAGGAGTTCGGCCGTAATTCCGTCATCACCCGGCGCCTTGTTGTTTTTGAGCTGTTTCAGAGCCATCCTAATCTCGTACAGGCTGACGTCCGGGATATCTTCGGTATAGTGTCGGGTCAATCTAGCTCTTGGGTCGTTTGCTAGACTCACAACGGGCTTGCTGATCGAAGTGTACAACTGCCCATAGAATGTCTCGATCTCCCTGAGAAGCTCCGGTTTGCCGGATACGATCCTGCCATCGTCGGTCTTCAGTTTCGTGAGTTTGCCCAATAGCCAGATCTCTTGAGAACACCTTGGAGCCTTTATTTCGCTCGATAGCGTCTTTAATACGCTCGGTATTGAAGCGGCGGAGGTCTCTTTTCAAGGATTTAGAGATCTGTCTATTGAGCTGCCGGTATTTGCACGCCTCATCTGAAGACTGCAGGATCATCTCACGCCTCTCCTTCATAAGCTTGAAGGTGTGATCAGAGAGCTTTTTGTTTCTATCTGTACGACGGGTCTTGAAAAACTTAGACCCGACCGTATGGACAGCTTCCACGAACCCGTTGCTATATTCATCCACGGAGCTCCCTAGGCACTCGAAACGATTCTGGAGTTCGAGCTGAAAGCTCTCGGGGTTTTGGACTTGGATCTGTGCTGGCCGGAGCGTGGACTTCATAAGTCGAGACCTTTCAAGCTTAATATTAATGTTCAATGTGCCTCTTACCATGCGGTGATCGCTCCCGGTTTTTACCGAATTGATCACAGAGACATCATTGAACATTTGCTTCTTGGTTGACATGATGAAGTCGATCTCATGTTTTGTTGCACCATCGGGGTTCTGCCAGGTCCACTTCCTGTGTTCACGCTTTTTGAAGAAGGAGTTCATCATATAGAGGCCCTCCTTCTCCATAAAACTGGCCAGTAGGTGACCCCGGTGGTTCCGTTTTCCAACTCCAAATTGCCCCACTTGCAGCTCATCCTCGTCTCGTTTGCCCAGTTTCGCGTTGAAGTCCCCCATGACAACGGTGAAGTGAGTTTTGAAACCATGCATGGCTCTGGAGATATCCTCATACATGGTCTCTACCTCATCGTCGGGGTGTGCCGAGGTTGGGGCGTAGACCTGTATGACCTTCAGCGAATATCTTGAGGATATTCTGAGTATAAGGTACGCCACCCTGGTCGACACACTCTCGATCTTCACCACGTTGTTCACAAGGGACTTGTGGACGATAAACCCGACACCACCCTGGGACTGCCGGTCACCTTCTCGGAAATAGAGCAGGTTACCGGATTTGAGGATTATCGAGTCCTCCCCCTCTCTTCAGATAACCCTATAATACTCCATCGCAACCTGCTCAATTCCTCCTCGATAATAAGAAGGTACGGCCATATAATTATGCCGCATGTTCGACACTCGCAAAGGAATCAAACCCTATAGGGTACTTCACGTTGACCTAGAACCATGATCCGAAAACCGTGAACAAATTGCGAGTAACGGTTTACCGGTCGCGGGTCACCGACCCACTACTGGTAAATCGACCGACATTATGTCGATGTACGGGGACAACAGTTTTCCAAAGAAAAAGGTACTTTGGTCTCTCAATACAGTTTATCTTTTCGTTAGAGCAATGTTCGGCGCTTTCATAGTTTATTAACTTCAGTAATGTTATCTAACTATGCTGGTGAATGTAGCTGTACATAAGGAACCCTCGGTGCGCGACCCTGACTTGCACTTGTCCGATTTTTTGTATGAGAAAAGTCCCTTTTTATATAACACTGGTTGTAGTAGTTACCTCTCTAAACGATGTTTCTAGGTATTACTATAACTACACCGAAGGTTATACCTTATTAAGGGCATACTAAGAACCAGGTTTCCATTACATATATACGACTCTATTTTCCGTTCCCCTCAAAAAAAATACTTGCATATTTTCTACTTATCTTTATCCATTAGCCAGACAAAATTGCTCTCAATATCTTCCTACTCTATAATATTATAACAAAGATGGATACGTCTGCAGAAACCGTTTTTCCTTTGTGAATCTCACAATGCCGATATCAGATCTGATCTCGTACTCAAATGGAGGATTACTTACTTGTAAGTAACATTTCCAATTCGCATAAAATATTACCTACTTGCTTTCGATTCTTACATTACCTACCGAATATATTATGTGCGAGTAGTAGTATGTACTTAGATACTCATTCGCTTATGTCGGTACAATATTATGTAAGTAGTCAAAGTAGAAAGATTAATATAAAAGGAGAATTTACCAATCTCTCTGGTTTGTAATACTAAGAGTGGATAATAGTAGGTAATCATATTTGCTAATGGTAGATTTAAGGGAACCCTGAAGAATCCATAGAAACACAAATCTATTTCGAATGACGGTCTACTTACTTGTGTGTTAATATTGTTCATACCGATTACGATAACGGCACTTTTGTATTAGCCTAAACTGTTCACTGTTGGGAAAAGACCTCCTCCAAATCCTTCCAGGTATTCTTTTTCCGAGCCTGTTCATATCACTCCCGTTTAAACCAGCCCTTGCAGTAGTTAGGTGTCTAAGTCATCTCGCCAACTCTTCTTACGGTGTCCCAATAAATAGTGAAAATTAAATGAATTGCAGGACCGAATTTTTCTACATGTGCTTTGTCGATCTGAAGGAAACACTTGTTATAATTAAATTGAGTCTTTCTGCCTTGTTCTTAAAAAGTCTCTGGTTATCCAAATCAATTCGCAATAAAAAAATATTTGTTATAATTGTCGGCACGTATCTTGTCAAGAGTCGTTAGATGCGTACAAGTCGTTTTTTAGGTCTCTTTGGGTACCAAGCGGGACTCGGGGAACGTATAGCACCGTGCCGAGCACGCGAGTGGTTGGTCAGTTGACACAAGGATCGACTGACCAATCGCGTTGCATCCACGTTCCGTTCACTCTATATGGGGGTTGGTCAGCTCGCGCACTATGCGTGAACTTATATAAATAGGTGGTTCGTTTAGATGTCAATGTGTACGCTTTTAAAAAAAAGCTTCCAAGCCACTTACAATATCTAAGTCTTAATAAATTCAAATCTTTCATTAAACGTAAGTTGTGCCAGAAAGCGTTTTATACAATTAAAGACTAACTTGAGGACAAAAAGGCTTGGGATTGAGCTGCTCCAATTAATTTTGTTTTTTTTTGCACCGTGAATTTTGTTATTATAATTATATTTTATTTTTGGTTTTCTTACAATGACAAGAATATTTACTTTTTAAAGTACCTTTTATATTATTTTATTTTAATTCTTGTGAATGTGAAGACTATGTGGATCATTATTTTTTTGTTTTAATTTTAATTTGTCTTAGTTTTTAATCATGGTCTGGCAGTTTGAGTAGTTTATGCGGCCTACCCGAATGTCCTTTCTTTGGTATTGTTCGTCGAATCGTTGAGCTCCTTAAATTCTGTGTTGAGCCGCTCGGTTATTGACAAATGCGTGCACTGACTGGACAGGTCCACTCAATCTGGCTGGTTCTTTCCTCAAAAGACCATTTCAGACATCAGTCTACATGGTCTTCACATTATCTAACCAAGATTTTGTCTGGACATTAAAAGAGACTGTGACCTCTGAGTTTGTTTCGGCCTTTCTTCTCAGAGTAGTCAGATAGGAAACGCCGACCTCATCTAGTTTAAAAAAATATGATCGACATGTAAAAGTGTTTGTACAAACCAACTGACAGAAATAAAATCATTTATCATTATCATTTATCATTTAATTTGATTGATAATTTTCAATTTAGTTTAATTGTATGATCCAAAGTTGATTGAAATAAATAAAATAATAATAATAATCAAGTTTGCAACCGCTTGCAGCTGTGAAAAAACTAACTTTTAGATCAACGCAATCAAGAAATACTGCCGTTTATGACGCATATTTTACACTCGCAAGGGAATCAAAATCTAATGGGTACTTCTCCTAGAATCATAAAATTTGGCAAGAAACTGTAGGTATGTCTTATAGCACAAGTAAAATAAAAAAGCCGAAAACCGTAAATTTGTACCTACATTAAAAAAAATCTTTTTGCAGTTGGTTGGTAGTCCCCATACATCGACATACTTCGACAGCACTTATGTAGATGTATGGGGACTACAGTTATCCAACGTCAAAGTTAATTTCGTCCCTGAATTCTGTTTAACAGTTGACAAAATATAAAAGGCCCGTTTTGGACAGCTATATAAATACTTAATAATAATTAAACTCGATGCTTGCGATATGGTATGATACTCGTTGTTATAGTGTATGGGTAACATAGTAATTAATTAGGATTATGAATTTAATTTTCAATTTCTTACGTAGAAAGTTATAGCGGCATGTAAAATGAGAAACGTCAACGGATTTCTTAGATTGTGACGAATTTAGAGCAATGTTCGGTGCCCTCATAATTTATGAACTTCAGTAATGTAATTTAATTATTTTGGTGAATGTAGCTGTTTGTAGGGAACCTTCAGTGCGCGAATCCGACTCGCACTTGGCCAGTTTTTTAATATTGATTGACTTTATTAATAGTTTTTATTATGTTTCGCTTAAAGTACGACATACATGGTTCGATCTTCAAGGTTGTGCAACACTTGCAGGGGTTGGTGGATCGGTGACCAGTCCCTACCTACAGATTCGAGACCGCTCAGTGCTGAAAATCTCGGTTGTCATTTAGGTATAGATCTTTGACAGTCGTTACGAGTAGCCAGGAGCCAAAAAATCTATCCACCAGTCAAAGAAAAGAAAAGAAATACTGGTAACTGATCAGTTGCATGAAAACGGATTAGACGGAGTGGAGTGGATCTGTTGGGAAATAAAAGAGAGCAGGTGATGATGCCTTTTTCGCGTAGTATTTTTTTATTTATGCTTGGCATAGTAGTCAAACATAAATAAAAAAATACTGATGTGGTCGACGATGAAGCACGCTTGCCTAGAAGAAACCTATTCACTTTTGACATAAAACGCCCAGGTTGTAGTTATCAGGAAATACAGACTCCGGCGGGCAATGCCACACCGTTGCTGTACGCATGATAAAAGTATTCCCAAAACGTTTGGTACGTTTGGTGCGTATGGCTGGGACGTCCACCATGTACCGAAGACACATCGCCGTATGTCTTGTAGTTCGATAATGGAACGGGCCTGGAGGAATTAGTTCATGCAATTCCAACCCACACTCCCCGAAATGTAACCGATAAAAATCCGACAGGCTAGCAACTTGGCACCAGAGTCTTTTGCCGATAAGCCTCTTGGCCCGTTTTAGCTGAAGGTATCCTTATATTTCTATAAAAAACATGTCGTATTATTTTCGACCCGAGCATATTGAAACGACCTTTGAACATCTAATAACTCAAAACAACACTACATTCTTCAGTCATGCGATATTTTCTAAATTTAAATTCCAATTAAAATACCTATTCATTGCTCTTGAGTTTGTTTTGATGAAACTCGAGTCTGGCTGAATAATTCACATCTTGACGACGGTAAATAAGAAGAAGTTTAATAAAACTCGAGTGTCTATGGTAGGTATAGGTGCGCCTACAGCCATGGCATTCTAAGCTGTTGTTTTTAATTGTACCTAATATTACAATTAAAAACACATAAAATAAATTAAAATTACAATACACACCGTCTTGCGTAGCGTGTAAACGTTCTAAGCAACGTATAACCGAATCGCACGAGTGTTCCACTTATAAACTTAAGCTCGAACAACTTATCCTCAACACCAACTACTAAGATAATGGATAGATTAACCATAGGACAATTAAATCTCCACAACGAAAGGTCGATCAGAAGTCGCTACGACTTCTGATCTAGACAAACTAATTATCGATTATAACTTAGATATAGTGCTTGTTCAAGAACAATATCAAAACGCGTGTTTACGTCACAAAGTACTACAGTTGGATGGCAAAGCACGAGCCGGAATTTACGTGGCCCGTTCTTCTAACTTCACAGTAACGTCTTTGCGTAACCTTATGACACCCCATTGTGCCGTTGCGGAGGTCTCATAAAGTTTACGTTGTGAGCTGCTACTTTCAATATTCAGACCCTGTTGCTCCTCATATACATAACCTCCGTCACGTCTTGCAGTCGCTCGCGGGCTGCAAAGTTATCGTTGGCGCTGATGTTAATGCGTCATCATCACTCTGGTTTGGCAAAGTTCGGTCTACGGATTATGAAAGACGCTGCGCTGTTGAAGATTTAATTGCTGAAATGAACCTGACTATTCATAATAACCCTGACTGCGAATATGTACAATCTGCACATCATATCTTGTGGTAGTGTTATTACGCAATATTATGTTGAATAATGTACGGGCTGTATCAGGAGTTGTTTACTATACGGACCTTGTGGAAACTAGAACAAATTGCCGTGCGTTCAAGCGTTTTTGCCATACCTATTAATGGAAACAAATATAGCAGCTAACAATGTTATGATCCATTAATATTAATGCTAATTTTTATCCGTGGTGCTAGGCAACTGGGCTTATCCCAGTTGTAAACGACACTTAGTGCCTATTGGCCTTGTTTGTTCTGTCTCCTGCTTGATATGGAGGGAAGTGAAAATTTGTATTTTTATTCCAACTCCTCCTTTATTATTTTCTGATTAATTTTGTTGCGGGATCCAAGACAGTTAAATTAATTATCCGGGACTTCGTTGCTCGAGCTTTATTGTCTCGGCGCTTTTCTGGTGGTCGCTACTGTTGATTCGGGCTTTCAGGAGTTGCAGTGGTTTGGGAATAGTGCGGAGGGATTGTCCCAATTAATTGTAATATTGTTTTATTGTAAATCATAACTACAGTAAAACCATACCTAAATATATGGAAAAGTAAGTTTTGAAGTCTTTACAAACGCCCTTAAAATAAAAGTCTATAGCTACCAAAATAAACAGACTCGGTTTTTGAAGACTTGTAGGTACGTTTTGTAACGTAACTGTTTTAGTTAAATACCTACCGTTTGTCTGAAAACCAGTTTTGATGCATATATACAGATTAATGTTGAATGCTTTTTTAGCTTTCAGTTATCCGGCTTTCTCTTAATGATGGACACACACATAAGAAAATATCATTCGTTACATACTGACTACTCAGATATTGACTGATAACCAAAAAAAACAGGTAAAACTAAACTTAAAAGTATTAAAACTAGTATAGTACCTACACACAACATAAAACTATAAATTTTAAGCTATCACCAAACTTGAATGAAGACACCAATGAGAGACCATAACTCTATCGTTTGGTACTTTACGATCTTGGTACAGTCACGTACAAAATGATAGTTAGATTAACGTTTATTCGATACAAAAAAGAATGGAATAAAATTATGTCACCTCGTTGTTTGGCTTGTTATTGTCAATTTAGCTCTAATATCATATCTATGATGAAAGGGAATTAATAAAAGGTATTTGATGTTAGCTGAGAGATATTTGAAAAAGAAAGATGCAAGCTGCGCCAAGCAAAAATTAATTGGCTAAGCTGGCTCCCCGATGGAATTTTTATTGGTTAAATTTATTAAGTTCTGTACAAATTTTTAACCACTTCAAGGAATTTTTGAAATTAATACCTTACCTTATTCCTCAGTTATATGAAAAACTTTTGTGGTTAATGTTTTACTTATGAATCAGCGGTAAACGGCTATATGTTGTCTGTTAGTGATCAATTTCAGATTTTAAGTATATTTTATTTTATTTCTGGCTTATATTTTCTACTTAGTTATACGTAAACACGAGATTAAGAAAACTCGTTGTAGAATAGGTATCACTAGTGGAAGAAGTTTGCTCGTGCCTGTACAGCAGATATCGAGAATATCGGCGAATGCACACTTGAACTATATCATATTTGGACGTTGTACGGCTCAGAGGTAGCCGGTTACTTACAGTTGAGTTGTTTGATGTGAGTTGACGAAAACCACAGATTACACCACAGTAAAGTTTATTCGTAAAAGTTACACGAAAGTTAGGTTGGATGCTAATCCGCGATTATAGCGCTACGGCAGCTATTGGTCAACTAACTAAATATAATAATAAAGTAAATAAAAACGAGTAGTTAAAAGTAGGTCGCGGCGCCGGCGTAAGCAATTTGCCTGTACGTGAACCGTACATGCTCCCGAGGGAAAAGTGGGATGAGCATCCATTACAAAGCAAATAATAATATAATTAAAGTGAAAAGTAGTTATTTAAAGTTAAATAGTAAACAATAGTTAATGTGTCCTGGTAAAAGATGTAAAAATATAGGTATAGGTTATAACACTCAATTTAGTCAAAGTGAAATGCTTTCATCGGCTGTCTTGCTTCGCTGTAAACGGGCTCCGCTGCTGTCGAATGCATTTCTTGTAGCTCGATGTCCCTTCCAAAGTTATCCCTTCCTCTAGGTGTCACTCCTCTTTCGGCAGAGAGTGTTTTGACGTCTTCCTTTGTTTTCGTTTTCAAACATCGTTTAATAATAATATAGAGGGCAAGCGCAGCGATTCCTCCCAACATCAAAGAAGTAACCGAGTAGAGATAAATGTCGTGACTTGACATGTGAGACGCCTTCGGTAATATTTCTCTGCTTTTCTGGAATTCCAACTGCTGGTCTACTTTTCTTATTTCTACTGCAGTTGGCGTTTCTTGTTCAGTTATATTTAATTTTGCATTCTGCCAGCCGAGGTCAAAGATGTGGTTAATAGTCGAATTAATAGTTGGTATTTCTATCTCTGGTTCCATGTTAAAAGTACTTCCCAGCTGATTGTGTGTAAATATTGTGGCGTCCTTTTTCTGTAGTAAGCACTTTGATTTCAAGGAAATCACTCCAGTCCCGTCAATGACCGCTGGCGTAACTTGATCGTTACATATGACGCGCATCAGCTGTTTCCCGCACAATGTAAATAGCCACATATTCGATTTGTGAAGCTTTGTCCAGGTTTCTTTGCATGTTACATCATTGAGGACGCATGATAAAGACTCTTGTTGGTTGAAGACTTGGGCCTCACATGGGGCGTCTTTATCGTGCATGTTGTAGACTGGATTACGTGAGACACAAGTGAATTCGTCTTCTCCGTATGAAGTACATTGGCGCATGTCTTGGTCTTCCATTGTTATGTAAGAGTTTTTTACAAAGTTGATTGCGATGAAGCTTGAACTTGGTTGTACGAGTTTTAAATGTCCTTGTCTAAGGAACGGTATTGGTATGACTCGATATATCTTGTAGTCTTCATCGCTCAGCAAGGGGATGTGTATTTCAAATAGCATGTAGTTGTTTGTTATTCGAGCCTTCACATGGATCAGGTCATAGATATTTTTCAAATCCCTTTGAGTGCCCTTTACAGGTAACGATAATCCCTGTGGCAACCTTCCGGATATTATGTTTAGCTGTTCGATCAGTTGATTAGCAGGAAATAGATGGGTATCTAAATGCCCTCTGTAAATGTTGGCGAGAGTGTTTATCAGCATTTCCAATATTCGGTTTAGATCACTTATAATCAGAGTTGACGTCACGGCAGCGGAATTTATGTCATTCATTGTGAATAGCATTTGCGCCTTGTTCACTATTTTTGTGATTTCGCTGCAAGTTTGGTTCATGTAGATGCGCAATGTTTTGAATTGTTCATCCATAAAGGCAGTGTTCTTTTTTATAACGTTGTTTTCAGCCTCTACAATTAATGTTTGGTTTTTCATAAGTTGTAGTAGGTAGTCATCATTTGATTGTAGATTCTGTATGTCTCTTTCGTACTTTTCGGCAAAGTCTGCGTCGAGCACTCCGAAAAGAGTTCTTGCTAATTTCCCAACTCCATCAAAGTAACCTCGTTTTGGTCTTGAGTGTTGAGTGAGCAGCATAGAGTTGTAGTCGGCTAGGTGACTCAGTTCATGACGTAGGTGGCCGACAATTGTTTCGCAAGGCGAGTACTCATGTGATATTCTTTGGCATAGTTTATCTATTTGGTTCACATAATCATTGATCTGACCAGTTGCTTGCCAGTATGAGGTTAAGTTGTAGTAAACCAATAGGGTCCATTCGTCATGTATTAGTTTCATTTGCCCAGCTTCATCGAAGTAAATCGGATGATTGCTTGATATAGGTGTAACCTTCAAGTTCAAATTATTCGTTGGCGCTGATTGTGCAAGCCCCGTCATTGCTAGCATGGCTAGGAGAACTAGTGATAGCCAATTGTTCTTATTTTTTGCTGTGCCTCCCCGTTTTGTAGTTTCCGGAGTAGGTCTCCTTTGCTCTTCCTCTTCGTTTACCCTAGGTTCTTCGGGTTTAAGTGGTAATGGTGCTAGCTTCGTTATTGGTCGCTTAAGTGACCCTTTCCTTGTTTTTAAGGTAACAACCCGTACTCGACCATCAGCGCCTGGATGTAGTTCCTGGACTCTTCCTATAGCCCAGCGGCCAGGAGGTAAGTGCTCATCTTTGACTAATACTAGGGTTCCTAGTTTCAGGTTTTCTTTTGGTTGCTGCCATTTGCTTCGGGTTTGCAGTTGATGTAGATATTCGTTCGACCAGCGCTTCCAGATGTGTACGTTCATTTGTTCAACAAGCCTCCATCTGTTTCTTAGATCGTGTTCAGCAAAATCTTGTTCTTCTTGTGGTAGTGACAGTAGGGGGCCACCAATGAGGAAGTGGCCGGGAGTTAGATATTCCAGGTCTTCGACATCCTCTGTTAATGGGCACAGCGGACGAGAGTTCAGACAGGCTTCAATTTGATTTAGTAAAGTAGTAAATTGTTCGAAAGTAAGCTTCTGTTCCCCCAGTACTCGATGTAGGTGATATTTCATGGCTTTGACAGCAGCCTCCCACAGGCCTCCAGCTGTTGGCCAAAGTGGTGCATTGAAATGCCACTCAATTTGTAAGTGGCTCATCTCATCGAAGAATTCTGAATTCTTAAACGTATTGTGTTTTTCAAATTCCTGTTGAAGTAGTTTTGCTACGCCCACAAAATTCGTTCCGTTGTCGGAGAATACGTGTCTGGGTGTACCCCTGCGGGCACACATCCTTTTGAATGCGGCGAGGAACGTTTGCGTAGTCAGGTCCGACACCAATTCCAAATGCACAGCTTTGGTCACCATGCATATGAAGATTGCTATGTAAGCCTTGCAAGTTTTAACGCCTCTTCCTTTGTTGATTTTCACATCAACATGCCCAGTATAGTCTACGCCTGTGTTTGTGAATGGTCTTGATGGAGTTACACGCTCCTTTGGCAAGTCTGCCATCAGTTGTACGTTTCGGTTTGGTTTGAAACGATGACATCGGACGCATTGTCGTAGCTCCTTCTTGACTGTTCTGCTACCTCCAATGACCCATAATGTTTGACGTAAATGGGCCAAAGTGAGTCGGGCGCCTCCGTGGAGAGTGTTGCGATGAGCCTCTTGAATAATAAGCTCCGTTAATCTTCCTGTAGCCGGAAGAATAATAGGATGTTTAGCTTCGGGAGATAAAGTTGAGTAGCCTAGTCGGCCCTTCACGCGCAGTATTCCACGGTCGTCAAGGATTGGGGTTAACTTCAGCAAGCTGCTTTTTGTTGATATTGGTCGATTTTTCTTTAAACATTCAATTTCGTCGCCATAGTTTTCATTTTGAACATTTTTGATGAGCAATTCTGTTGCTCCCATAATGTCTTGTGGTGACAAACACATAACCTCCTTTTTGTTACCGCAGTCGGTTAACTTATTGGTTGAGTTTAGTGTGCGTTTTTGCTTACGAATATTGCTTATTCGTACAATCCATCCAAGCACTCGTATTACGCGTTTATAATTACTGTTTTTATTAAGTAATGTATCAATTATTTCACAATGCTTGTATGTGACTGCGCAGCAGTTTATTTCCTGCAACTCAGTGTTTGTTGTGTAGGTCAGGTGATTGTCCTGATGAATTTTTGGCATGTTTGTTTTTAACCAATCTGGTCCATTCCACCAAAGTTTAAAATCTAGGAGTTGAAAAGGTGTAAGCCCTCGAGTTGCACAGTCAGCAGGATTTTCTTCTGACTTCACATAGTTCCAGCAGTTTGCTGAGATAATGCTGTTTATTTGTTTTACTCTGTTAGCTACATATTTCTCCCATCGGTTTATATCGCCCTGCAGCCAGGCTAAAACGACCTTGGAGTCGCTCCAGCACCTTAAATGTAGATTTTTAGTGCTGAGGGTGTTCCGAACCTTTTCTAGCAGTTTGGCTAGTAAAACGGCCCCGCAAAGTTCCATTCTAGGTACAGTTATCCTGTTGCTGATTGGTGCAACCTTTGTTTTTGCAGTAATTAGTGTAGTCTTGTATTCGCCGGCTTCAGTTTTCACTCGGCTATAAATGACGCACGCGTAAGCTTTTTCGCTTGCGTCGCAAAACCCGTGTATGTCTAGATTGTTTTCTTGACATTGTAACCATCGTGGTATGGAAAGTTTGTTTAGCAACGGGATATCTTTTCTAATTGTTTCCCATTCTGTAGCGAGATCGTCGGTTAAGCGTTCATCCCAGTTGGTCTTGCTTATCCAGATTTTTTGGAACAGAAGTTTGGTTTTTATTGTAAGTGGCGATAGTAATCCAAGTGGGTCGTATAGCTTGCTTATTTCGCTCAGTAGCACGCGTTTTGTCAGTATTTTCTTGATTGGTAGATCCCATTGGTATGTGAAGCTATCGTTGTCTTGATTCCACCTCATGCCCAACATTTTTAAATTAGTTGTTTGTTCTGGGCTAAAGTCGATGTTCGTATTGCGGCTCTTTTGATCATCTCGCAAGTCTTCCAAGATACTCGGTTCGTTAGTTTTCCATTTTCTCAAGTTAAATCCTCCTTTTTTCAGCAACTCAATTAGCTGTGTGACCAGTGTCTTCGATGCGTCGACAGTATCCTGTCCGTAAACCAAATCGTCCATGTAGAAGTAGTTTTTCAGGACGTTTCCAGCTTCCGGATAGGTATCTTTTTCATCTTCTGCGAGTTTATGTAGAGTGCGCATTGCCAGATAAGGTGCACTTTTTGTTCCGTAAGTTACTGTGCCCAACTGCCAATCTTGTAGAGGTTCCTTAGGGGAAGATCTCCAGATTATAGTTTGCAGATGTTGTTGATTTTCGTTTAGCCAGATGAACCGATAAAGTTTTTCTACATCCGCCGTAAAGACGTATCTGTACGTTCTCCAATTAATTAGTAGTGTCAGTATGTCCTTTTGTAAGTTCGGACCGCAGTACATGTGATCATTGAGACTGCTGCTGTCTCCTTTTGTCTTGTACGAGGCGTTGAACACTACTCTTAGTTTTGTTGTAGTGGACTCAGCTCTCATCACGCCGTGGTGAGGTAGGTAAACTCGGCCCCTACTTTCTTCTGTGACTGGTTTCATGTGTCCCATAGCGATGTATTCGTTCATGAAACGCGTGTACTCGTAACTGAGTTCTTTGTTTTTTAGCATTTTCCTTTCCAGTTGAAGGAACTGTGCTAATGCTTGTGACCTTGCATTGTTTAAGTTTGATTCGTAGTTAGGCTTCATAGGCATTTGTACCACATATTGTCCGTTTGCCAATCTTGTGGTAGTTGCGTTGTAATAATCTTCACAGTGTTGTTCCTCACTAGTTGATGATGACTTGTCTGGAATTTCCTCGGTTTCCCAAAATCTTGCCATGTTTTCGAAATCGTTTAGTGTCACCAAGCAGTTGAATGTCTTTACATTCCCGCATAGAATCCAGCCTACTTTCGTTTGTTGAGCTACGGGGTATCTCTCACTCCTGATGACGCCGTTTAGGATAAGTTCTGAGTAGATGTCCGCGCCCAAGAGTAGATCGATCGGGCCCGACAGATTGAACTGTGGATCCGCTAGTTTTAAGTTTTCTAAATAGTCCCAGTTGCTGATTGGGAACGATGCGGTAGGTAAGTTGCTTATGAGTTTTTTCATAATTAATGCTTCAAAGTTTAGTCTGTAGTCTGAATGTATTGACTGGCATTCTAAGTTCATTGCCCCTTTGCAGTTGCCGCTAAGGGTTCCGACACCCGATACAACAGCGCTCACTTTACGTCGCTGTAATCGGAGGCGTTGTGCCGCGTTTTCCGTTATTAGGCTCACTTGAGAGCCTTGGTCTAGTAGGCCTCTCAAGTTGATGAAGTTTCCATCAATTGTTTTGACTTTCAGAAGTACAGTTGTCAACAACACTTCCCTTTGTTCGTTCGTTATGTTGTTGACCCCATAGGAAGTCGAAAGGGTCGACGATGGGTTTTCCTCCCTTGTTGCTTGTTTTTTGCTAGATAGTTCAGTTACATCTTCATGCATAAGTGTATGGTGTGCCTTATGACACAATTTACACGTCTTTCGTGATTTGCATTGTTTTTCTCCGTGGTTGAATAGGCAGTTTTTACAAATATGCAAGTTGCGAATTGCGTCATTCCGTTTGTTTGTGTCCATAGCCAAGAATTGTTCGCAATTCATCAATACGTGATTAGTTTTGCATATTGGGCATGTTTTTGCTGTCGTGAAGAAGGTTTTTGGTGAGTTTTGTGACTTGTTAAAGTACGATGACCCCTGCGTTTTATTCTTGTAGTTGTAATTTCGGTTTTCTGATCCCTTATGAGGCTGCTTTTCCGATTTCCATGGTTTGTTTGATGACGAGAATTTTTGGCTACTTCCCTGCAGAGCTTCCAGTGACATGAACTTTGATTCTAAAAACTCGGCGAACTCTTCCAGTTCGGGAAATTCCCTGGGATGTTTGATCTCCTTTATATATTCGTTATACGTAACGCTATCTAGTTTTTGAATCAATAGGTGGACCACGATCGGATCCCAGTTGGTGATGTCTAGCCCGATGTTTTTGAGCCCGTTCAAGCACTCCATCATGACGTCATGAAGCTTCCGTATGCTTGCTGCGGTTGGTTGCTGAATACTAGGTTGATTCAGGAGTGTATTCATGTATGATGTAAATAACAGCCGTTTGTTATCGTAGCGGTGGGTCAGCATGTCCCAGCAAGATGCATAGTTTTCAGCACTGATGCCAAGATGCTGAACCAGTTTCTCTGCTTCACCCTTCAGTTTTGTTTTCAAGTGTTGCATTTTTTGAGCCTTCGAAAGTGTCGGATTGTTGTGTACACTTTCGAGGTAGAGGTCTCTAAAAGTCAACCACTGGTTATAGTTGCCATGGAAATCGGGTATTTGAATTTTTGGCGTAGATTTCTCATAATGTGCATTGTTCCAGATGTTGTGTTGTAGTTTCCTTTTCAGGTCATCATAGAAGTTTTCTGCTGTATTGTATTTCTGTTGATAAATTGAGTCCTCATCTTGTAGTAGGTACTCTAGTTCCCAATTTGCCTTTTCGATTTGCTCCCATTTAGTTTTCAGGGTGCTTAAGTTGTCTTCTAATTCCCATTTTTCCATCGGTACTGCCAATGCTATGTTTACCTTTTCCACAGTGCGTTCAAACGCTCTAAAGTTGCAGTATTGTTGACGCAAAAGAACTTGTTGCTTTTCCGCCGACTCGCTTGCTTCCCGAGGAGGTACGTGGAATTGGATATCGTCGAAAGTAAATTTCGATTGTCCCTTACCTTGCTTAGGCGTAGCAGGTGGTTGTTCCGTCTTACCAGCAGGTGCAGACGGCAATTCCGATTTACGTTTCAACATGTCTTGCAGCACTTCTTCATACATCTTCTTCGTACAGTTGAAAATGTCGTCGTTGAAGTATTGAAGGTCTGTTGCTCCAGACTCTTCCAGTAGATGATGGTTGTGAACAAACTTCTCCCAGTTATTGTTCAGCCGAGAAAGACGCTCCTCCAGGTACGCCAAGTTCTTCCTGGTGGGACTGTCCTTCTTGTAGTTGGTGCAAATAAGCTTCAAGTCTCTGAAGGTTGTTTCTTGATGGCTTATCAGTTCCGTTACGCTCTGAACCATGGTTATTAGTTATTGGCTTGACCGTTGGTGGAGTAGAGTTGTATCACCGCAGGTACTAGTTCACCAAAGTTGCGAAGTTTCCGCAAGTTTTGGATATCAAGTGCGTTAGCGCCCCACTAACGCGATCCGCTCTTCTGGGACTCCAGCTAGACAGATTCGCTAACGTTAACAGAGAGAATACGCACCTGTTATATCCGGCTCGAAGGACCAGTTTTATGTACGGCTCAGAGGTAGCCGGTTACTTACAGTTGAGTTGTTTGATGTGAGTTGACGAAAACCACAGATTACACCACAGTAAAGTTTATTCGTAAAAGTTACACGAAAGTTAGGTTGGATGCTAATCCGCGATTATAGCGCTACGGCAGCTATTGGTCAACTAACTAAATATAATAATAAAGTAAATAAAAACGAGTAGTTAAAAGTAGGTCGCGGCGTAAGCAATTTGCCTGTACGTGAACCGTACAGACGTTAAAACTTTTTCATTGGACTCTGAGATGAGATATTGCTTCACCAGTTTTAGTTCGACGAGATTCGGGCAATATTTCCACTAGTTATGACGATATTTTATTTTATATGTTTAGGCGTTGGGTATGCGGTTCTGTATCTCATGTTTTTAATTATATTGGATGTTAGCCAGTTGCAGTGGATTTAGTCACTGGGATATGCACTTAAGCTTAAAAAGTCTTTATCGTCATTTATAAAATAATAGTTGAGAGTCGTGTGTATGGAATCTAATGCCGCACCTTGTTTGCGGTTTCAGAAATCCAGGTTTACTCATGCGAGGAACCCGCACGTTTGCGGGAATGAAAAAAAAAATGGGCTTAGACGACGTTCTGATTATTTATAAGACCCCCAGTACAGCCTCATTAATAAGTGGTTTAACAATTTTCCCATGGAACTCGTGATTTTTCTACAGAATTTGTATGAAAAACTTTTTAACTTAAATAAATAATGAATTTATATTTTGTGTTGTGGGAATCCTGTACCGGAACGGAACTTAGTGTCAATCCAATATCGTTCCTTGAAAGAAGCTGATTATTTATACCTCTTAAACATCATTTTATACAATTGATAATTAGTAATGAGCCTACTTAATAATAATAATAAAAACAATCTCTAAACACTCTCTCTAAACAGCCTTCATTTCATATTTAATAAAAAAAAAACTATATAAAACAAAAAAAAAACTATCCCGCTGACTCCACAGGATCGATGACTGATTTTGAGTATGTAGTATGAAAATCAAAATCAAAACTTCTTAATTTAAATTAGGCCCTTGTATGCCGTAATTAACTGAAACAAAAAGCCATTGTGTCTCGCTTAGATTTGCGTTCGGTATATGAGGAGTCAAGTGGCACTTTTGAACGTCAAAAATTTAAATTTAAATGTTATAATAATTGATTCTAGTTTTATTTGTACCTACATTATGTGTATCTGTGTGTGCCAAATAAACTAGTTTTCTTCCTTTCTTTCTTTCTTTCTTTATTCTACCGTCCATTCGGAAAAGTAGCTTGTTATGGAGAAGAACGGACAAGAAACTCTTATTGACTGTCAAAGATCTGCCACTAGGATTAATCTATCTAATCTTTAACTTTTAAACGAGCAATTCTTGTATATATATAATCTGAATATCAGAAACGACTCCAACGATTTTCTTGAAATTTAGTACGCAGGAGGTTTCGGAGGCGATAAATCGATCTAGCTAGGTTTCATTTTTAGAAAACGTCGTTATCTCTATTTTCACCCGAACAGAGCTCGGTCGCCCAGGTACTTATTTTAATATGTTTATCTTTTCACTTCCTAGAGGGCAGTACTAACACTAGTGACACTTACAATAACATTCTAATTTGCCGGAGTAGTGTTTGTACACTCTAACTTGTGAGGAGTGAGCGAGACTATGATAAATAGTGTAATTAGCACCGAACTAGGCCTTGAGGCCATGCCGTGGTTTTTAATTAGGTTAATTGCGCAAGTTCGGACATGCATGGAGTACTGCTCTCACCTCTGGGATGGATCTGCCAAATACCAGCTTGATGCACTTGATTCGATTGACAGACGGGCCAAGAGGCTTATTGGCAACGATGCACTGGTCGCCTCAAAGCTCCAGAGCCTCGAACATCGACGCCGAGTTGCCAGCCTGTCGGTTTTTTATCGGTTACATTTCGGGGAGTGCGCGACGGAACTGCACAATTTGATTCCGCCAAGCCCTTTCCATCATCGGACTACAAGACGTACGGCAATGTGCCATCGGTACATGGTGGATACCCCACCCATACGCACAAAGCGTTTTGAAAATACTTTCATTGTGCGTACAGCTAAGGAGTGGAACACCCTGCCAGCGTCCTTGTTTCCTGATAGCTACAACCTAGGGGTCTTCAAGTCAAGAGTGAATAGGTTACTTCTAGGCAAGCGTGCTCCACCTTCGACCATATCATCGCTTAATATCAGGCGAGATAGTGGTCAAACGCGAGCCTATAACGAATAAAAAAAAAACAGGTTGCCTATCTTACTGTGGTAATAAGCTAAAGCCTATGGAAAGGGGAAATAGTTGTTTTGCATTTTTTTGTGTTTATTTCTAACAAAAATATTGACAAAATGTCTAAACTAGAAAAAGACAAAAATTGTGCAGACGTATTCTACACTTTTTCCCGCAGCATCGCTTCGATAATGGAGCTTCGTATCAGTAAAATCATTTCGTATCATAATCGCATCAATACTGGCAGACAATGCATATACGTATTTTTATTACAGCAAAAAAAAATGTCTGTTCCTTAACGTAAAAAAGTGCAATATTATAACATTTACTAGAAAGATAACTCGATTAAATATAACTATAAAATCAATCACGGTAGAATCAACTTTTATTACTTGTAAATTTTAATTTTAAAAGTGCCGCTTTTTGGTCTAGTTGAATAAATATATTTGACTTTTGAATAATGATCATACTAATAGAGTGACTGAGGTGCGGGACCTTGGGGTCCAACTTGACAATAAACTTGTCTTTCATTTTCAAATTACCACTATGACCAACAAGGCATTTCGCATGTTGGGATTCGTACTAAGAGTTGGTAGGGATTTCAAACATAAGTCAACATTGATCCTTCTTTATAAGGCACTTGTAAGGTCATTTCTTGAATATTTTTCTTCTTATGTCGTCTGTACAACGACATAATCTCATTAAAAGAAAATCAAGATTTAGATATTTTTCACCTTTCTCTACCCGAATTTAGGTTTTGCATTTAAAGAAATATTTTGGCATATAAATTTAAATAATATAATGTTATAATATTAAATTGTGACTTCTTTAAACCGTGTAAACTTCTGGTTGTTGTTACACTTAGGTTAATTTACTTGTATATTAATCAGTGGAAACTGTTTCTGGATTGTGTTGAACTAACTGTATGCTTATGTTTGTTATTTATTTATTTATTTAAACTTCATGTACAATAGTGGTACATAGGCGGACTTAATGCCACAAGGCATTCTCTACCAGTCAACCTTTCGGTTAAAAAGGACAACGTTGTGAACGGGTACAAAATAATATTTAAACAAATTGTATACGAATATACTTACATATATATTAATAATACACATATACAAATAAAATAGACTAGTAAATACCAATAAAAAAAAAGGAGAAACCTCATAATAATTATACTAACTAGACTTCTGACTCTAGATGAAAGCTTACTGAAATAGTGGTCACGAACTATTCTTTTAAAAGTGAATTTGCTTTCAGCCTTTTTAATGCCAAAGGCTAAAAAAAGCTAAGGCTAAGGCTTGTTATTGCATCTGTTTGTTGCCCAAATAAAATAAAATAAACTTTTATAGATACAAACATGTAGGTATTGTATCTTTTAATAAAATGAAGTGTAGATGTAATTTGGCTATTTTTGTTCAAGTTCCAGCTTCACATTAAAAAAATGTAATGGCATTTGTAAATGATGTTCTTAGGAAAGTGGTTTGCAGATTGTGGGAGGAGAGTTAGCAAATAAGTAATTAAGTAGTTTTATAAGATATGAGTCATATGATATAAGAAAAGATAGTTTTCTTATTATATTTTCATATGATAATATATTATTGTTAGTTATTTTATAAGATCAATAAGTGAAAATTTAGTATCCGCATTAATAAACCTTATTTTTAATACTGTTTGTTCCGTTCCCACCGACAAACCTTGTAAACGGTTTTGTGATGCATAGTTCAGGGTACACAAGTCAAAAATTCTTCCATACAAACGTAGTCTAGAGATTACTTCACTGTTTGACGATGTACTTTCATAATAAAAAAAGATATCAATTTGTCTCATCATTATCTAGTCCTGTATGGAACCGAAAAAACAAAAAAATAAAATATTTGAAAGTTATGAGCGTCGAAAGTTCCATATTTCAACACTAATTTTAACGTATCTTTGGGCGCAAATAAATACCATAAGAAGAAGGAAAATTAAAAAACGGCCTCCATACAGGGATAGATTAGTAATTCAACAATCCAAATAATTTTATTTTGATCAGATACATTCAGTAGTTTTTTCATGAAATCTAGACTCCCAAAGGTCTGTTTATAAAATTTCGCGCGCTCGTTTTCGTCCTAAATTATCATCCATTTCGATAAAAGATTGCAGAAGTGCTAATTCGTACGCGAAGTAGCTTCTTACTGCTCATCACAGCATCTATATATTTCGCACGTGTTGTGGGATGAGATAGCATGCATTTTAACCTCGCGCACAAAATAGTTCGTGCCGTCGACTAGTTTAACCTTAAGTAAAGATTTTATAAACTTGTATTTTAATATATAAATATTAATAAAAATAGGAAATGTCATAGACATCTTGTGTTGCTCACAACCGTCGTTTCCCATGTCCTTTACTCGGTCGTTATATCTCCTTGTGGTAGATCAACCCACGCTGCACCTTACAGTAACAATACATTATTGCCAAAACACAAACATTTATCGATCATTATGTTGACGTTTCACATCTGTCACAATTTCTTAGAAGAAAGTATCAATTTGTATATATATCACAAAAAAAAACAAAATATCAAGTTATACTACGTCCAAATTTATTTCTGCCTACGCACAGTTACTGGGAAACTTATCGAATCGTACATTTCGTAGGCCTCACGCCTACGCGGCTACGCTGCTACGAGATCATCGCCCTACGCCTGTTACGGCGTAGCAAACCACCCATTCGTCAATTAGTATGTAATTTTCTCATTATGGTAGTTACGGGTGCTAAATTAGATTTAATATTCTAGTAAGCTCTAGGTTACATTCTTATAAAGGTCACTAGACGACTCGTAGTTGTGTTTGTATTAGAAGGATTTAATATCTGTTTTTGTGGGCGTTATTTTTCGCTCTTAAAGGTCAAGTGATCATTAATCAACCACCTCATAAAATGTTATGTCATTTGATTAATAAGGACTTATTTTCCGTTTGTTACCTAAAACCACATAGTATCTACTTCATGGTGATAGATTCAATTGTTACGTAGCCTTATTACTTTAAAAGAAGATGATGTTACGTTTTCCAAGATCCATGGAAATCAGTGATGTTTTTAATTACTAACTGCAATTCTGAGTGGGGTAAAGTACTTTGTGTTTTTCCATCTATTCATCTATACTAATACTATAAAGCGGAAGAATTTGTATTTTTTATGTAACGTATGTAAAAACTACTGGACCAATTTCAAAAATTCTTGGACCGTTGGGAAGCTACACTGTCCCCGGGTGACATAAGCTACTTTTTCTCCCTGTATTTCCCACGGGAACGGGAACTACGCGGGTGAAACCGCGAGGCGTCCGCTGTTCTGTAATATTTTAGAAGCAGCCTGGACTTGTGCCCGGTTGACGGTAAAAGGCTCGCCCCCAATTACACGGAACTCAAACATACCTGACAAAATGTGGGTGTAGTACCTTAGGTGCATCACTGCCTAAGCCATCGAGGAATACTAATATATATAATAAAAAAAATATGAATTGAAATTTATTTTTAAAATAAGCTTTTTTCGTATTTTTCTTAGCGAGTCCTTTCATTTGATACCCGTATCATGACAGTGCATGAAAAATAACTAGTCAGCCATCTTCGGCCGTCCACCATATTGGATTTAGAATAACGTCACTTAGCTAACCATGCATTGTCATCCAAACTAAATGTGTATGCAAAATTTTATTATAATCGATGGAGGATAACTGCTTTAAAATTCAGTTGCAAGATTTGACACGAACACACTTACATACATACATTATATTGCAAGTTAAATAAAACCTTGTAAAAACAATATACATGTGCTATGTACGTAGTAGATAACAATTAGCACTCTAAAAAGAAAGAAAGGAAAAGATTTATTTGCCACAAAAACGACCTACATAATATACATAAATTTTACTTAGACTAAACATTTAACGATAGTGTTAAAATATATATTTGACATGTTACCTTCATAGTACCTACTTACTTTAACCTTAAAGTCTAGCACTAATTTAAATTCTAACTTAACAACTTCAAAATATACATTCTACAAGTTGGAATGGTTTAAAACGACGTTGTTCTAGTTACAATAATCAGGATAAGTTTAGTATTATTTTATTCATTAAAGACTTGGCGGGGCCTAATTATGTTTCTTACTTAGCTGACTGTTTTAGTGGTAGGTAAGCTAGAAATTGAATAATTTTAATTTCATTCTAACTTAGCGAAAGTATTCTTGGCTAGCTTATTTTTTTACATTATGATGTAACTAGGGGTTATTATGATGCAGTTGTTTAAAAATCGATGAAAATGTTTGCGCTGTAATGGTTTTTTTTTTTAATTTTACTTATCCACAAAAAAAATGATGTGTTTATACAATATTTTATCTACACTCACAATGTAATGTTCCAAATGCGAATTCAAAAAATGTTGGATAAACACGTACTTTATATTCGTCGATAATTACAATTTAAAATAAATCCATTACAGTTTTTAATTTTTCTAGCACACTTTTACTTTTTAATTTATTGGCGCATATGGGCTCATTGACTTAATGTAGTAAAAAAGTGTCATTGTCTATGGATGCGCACGCTGCGCAGTCATGCACAATGCACAACGAGAATTTAAATTGCCCGCCATACCACATATTTTTTCTGTTTCCACTTTTCATTTATTTCAACTGTATGAGTGAAGATAAAATAGTGTATGCAACGGCATATAATTAGGTATTAAAACACTCGCTTAATATTATTATCACACTCGTCTTCGCTTCGAGTGATTTACGCTCGTGTTTTTATAACCCCTATTATATGACTGTTGCATAAATAGCTATTTTGATAATTTATATATATTTGGAACATTACGTTGTGTAAATTTCAAAAAGAGAAGAAAATTATTAGACATTATTTTTTGAAAATAATGTCAGTCAATATGCACGACTTTTTTTTTTTAAATAACCTTCAAAATTGAGTAAATACTCCATTGTAGATGATCGCCTCGTCTGTGATAAATCAAAAAAATAAGATAGCAAGACCGTCTCCGAAAAACTGCTTGCGCCCTTTGAAGTCTTCAATCATTGAAGACATGGTATGCTTTCAGATATTTCTTGCGAGTCTTTCTCAGGTAGGAAACTCAATTCTGCATTAATAACTTGTTGTTTTAACTCTTTCGGTGTTAAAATACTATTCTCGTCGCTAGTTTCACAATTTTTTTACGATTATTTTAATATTTAACTCTTTACGACAGCCACGAAATTTTATTCCCGCTCTTTTATTTAAATTAAGGCGTGTTAGGAAATAGCACCCAGGATTAAGACAAATTAAAAATTAAACCAAATGTAGATATATTAGTAAAAATTAAAAGTAAAACTATTGCAGTTATGCAAATTAAAAGTAACAGTTTTGTTTGGAACCGATATTTTTGTGTTAGCGACTTCAGTTTGAGTATTCGCTGATTCACTTTTTGCATTCTTCTTCAATTCTTCCGGTATTAAATAGCAGACTTCATCACTAAATTCACAAATATTTATTTATTAATATTTTAATACTATCCAACGTGTTTCAAACTTTGTAGCTAGCGTAACAGAAAAAACAAACAATAAAAAATTTAATCCTACTAACGCTGTTTAAGAAAGATGCGTTCGGCAATTGCACCCCGCAGGTGCAATTTTCGAACTATTACTGAATTATTCTGTCACAACAAAGATTGGTATAACTTTAAATAATTATAACATACGTAGATACATGACGAATTTCGTATTGTTTCCCTCTACATCTCTTTACTTGATTATAAAAAATATAATTCGATTATTTAGAAAAAAGTATAATTATGATTTGAAAATTTACAATTATGATGTGTATAACGTTTTATTGTTGGTTTATTTTTTGGACCTGACGGATTTTTATATATGGCATTTGAAATTGGAATTTCGAATCGACTTGTTTCTATCTCTCGCTTTTTTCGTATCGAAGTGAAAGTGACAGAACAAAGTGAAGTACAAATCTTTCGAATATCTTTCGAATATTGAGACCCAGCACAGTTCTCGGCATTTAATATATTTTTATTTAAATTATTTTATATTTTTTATTCGGCATTTAATATTTTTTTATTTAAAAGCTACTTTGTCTCACGCTCGCAGCAAAATCGAATTTTGCTCACTGTCTTTAAACAGCAAAACCTGATTGTTTGAAGTGCTGAGGTATAATTATTATTTCTATGTTTATCTTAGCCATTGCTGACAACGGTAAAGGAAAACATCGTGAAGAAACCTGGACTTGTCATCACACTTTACACTAATACTTTTTTGCACATAGGATACTTTTTATCTTGGGAATATGTTCCCTCGGGATAATTTTCGACATTCACGCGGGCGAAGCCGCTGGCAGAAGCTAGTAGTTAATACAAGTCTGCAACTGCGTACCTTATCTGTATTTAGCATTTGCCCTACAGTGGGACAATAACAGGCTGGAATTACTAATATAATATTGTAACAACCCACAATCTGAGGACCCGAATCAAATCATTACGAGCCAGTCACAACTCCTAATCACCTACCAGTAGCACTAACAACACAATAGCAAGTTAGGACCATATTACGAACATTATTAGTGTTACATTGTCAACAATAGGGACCTTCATTTATGAGGCTTCGGTGACTCGTGATTGGAAACCTTAGTCCCTGGATAGATGGGTATAAATAGAATACGTCTGAGTCTGACCTTTTGATTAAAAGTCTGGGCGTTATTGTGTTTAAAAGTATGGCTTTATTTGAGAGAAGTGTACTCTTTACTAAACAACTCCTTAAAATGTTTCTTACAAGTAGGTATTCATAAAGAACGAATCATACTGTCAGGCAAGCGTCACCATTCTATAGTGTGACAATAGAAATTGAAGTGATCATGTAGGAGTTCACTGTCACATTTGCATGATAGCTGAACACTTATCGCGGCGTGCATGTAGATCTGACCAAGTTTATTTGTTATTTAAATTTCATGTAAAATTCAATTTAAAATGTTTATTTTCACTGCATAATCACTTCAATTTCCCACAACTTGCAAAGTCTTTGCGATGTGTTCAACACAGCTAGGTCGGAGAAAATCATGCATGTAATATTTAGCTACGAAACATAAAAAGCCCATTGTCTCGACTTACTAGTAGTAATACAATATGATGAGTCATTCAGGCTCTACTGGTTTTACTTTTGCTTTAACGCAAATAACTATCAACTTAGATACTCATTTATAGTAGAAGAGTCTTATGGCAAACTATTATTATCTTCTTTTGTTTAAAACAAAAAACCTGGTTAAGGTTGCAAGGATCCGCTGGATGCGAGACGCACGGGACCGGTCAATGTGGCGACACTTGGGGCCCGGCCTATGTCCAGCAGTGGACGTCTTTTGGCTGAAATGATGATGATGTATAAAACAATATTTGCCATTGATGCTTGTGCTTTTTTTGTAATTTTTAAATCTTACTTTCAAAAATCCAAAATATTTGAAAACCTACAACCGTCTTTAGTATTTACAACGCCCGTCTTTTCCAACTAATTAAAAAACTGGCCAATTGCTAGTCAGACTCGCACACTGCGGGTTCCGTAGAAACAGCTACCATATAGTAATGTTAAATAGTAATGTTATTTAATTATTCACCAAAATAATTAAATAACATTACCGAAGTTCATAAACTATGAGGGCACCGAAAATTGCTATCTTACTTACGCCAAATATAATTTGCCTAAAAACCGAAAAACAAACACTCAAATAACAACGCATAAAACTCGTCTGTTCCTTTTTAAAATACGATGCAGATGAAAACATCTTTTTACCTTCACGACTTTCCGTTTGTTTGCAAGCAGAAACTATTACCGTCCGCTCCATTAGCTTGTGTTAATTGCACCATTTTTCCTATGAAACGCGTGGATACTTTCCCGTTTAGACGTTATTCAGTCGTTTCTGGGAAGAGCTAATGTTCTGCTATTTATATTAGCGAATAATATTTTATTTTCCTGCGAAATGTTTTGACTGTGGTTATGAAAAGATGTTGTTTTAATGAGTTGCCTTTAGGCTTCAGGAATTCACAACTGTCTACGAAAAGAAAAAGGCTTTGATTGGTATTTATGACTGAAACCCATTGATGATCTGTGGGTTTTCAGCAGTAGAGCAGAATTATTAAGGTTTAAAGAACGCGCTGGTTTCTGAATTGATATTTGGAGTTAAGAACGTGTCTAGGTCTATTCTAATGACAAAGTTTAAAAGGTTTTTAAGCTAAAGTAGAATTTGACAAATACACAATGGAGCTAGTTTTTTTGGGCACGGTATATTGCAATGACTATTGTTCATATGATTACCAAAAAACATTAGGCAATTTTGCATTTTAAATGGTAGATTGTTTTTGTAAAGTCTAATAAATTCGCGAAATCTTAGTAAAAGGTGATGTTTAAGCATCGTTGATTGCAGTGATTGCGCCATCATCGACTTCGACATCTTTTTCGTGCGAACGGCCATTAGTAGATGGGCTATGTGTATGTTAGTCGAGTGAGGTTAGTCCTCCCATCGGCAGAAACCACCTCTTCATTAATTAATTGTTCTGTTTAACAATATCCCATATATACTGGCGCTTAAGCCTTCTGTTGTGCAGTGGTATACTTAGAGCGGTGACTAGGTTGTTGGTATGTGATATTGTACGATCCTTGTATCTACTTGATTTGAGCTCAATTTCCTCTTTCACAGTGTTTACTTGTAAACGCTCCTCCAGTTCACTGGATTTAAGTTACCAAGGAGCGTCTGATATATTTCTAAGGACTTTTTTTTGAAATATTTGCAATATTTTAACATTGCAATTTTTTGGTGAGCCCCACAGTTCTATACCATATGTCCAGACGGGTTCTAATACTGTTTTATAGATAAGGAGTTTGTTTTTCATTGACACGTATGAATTCCTTCCTAAAAGCCAATTAAGCTTTCTGAGTAGAATGTCCAATTCATCACGTTCCTTTTTGATGTGTTCTCGCCACGTCTGCTTCCTATCCAGATGCATGCCAAGATATTTGCTGTTTCCTGGTGAGGCAATAATTCGTTGCCAAGTTTAAAAGAGATATGTCACATGCGTAGTATAGTATAGGAGAAGCCACATGAGGATCCTGGAAACAACATGTTCAGACGTGGTATACCCATGTGCATGCATCTGCAGTGCAAATCAGATTTAAAGTTGGACCCAGGACCGAGCCCTGAGGTACAACTGCTCTTATATTGTAGCATCTTGAATATTCGTCGTTTACTCATACTCGGAACAAAATATCATCGAAGTAAGATTTCAGAAGGAAGTATACATTGTTTGAAGTGTGAAGGGAGCTTAAAATAAGTAAAAATACACAGTTACATCACTTACTTCCTTCTCTCTCAAAATTATGAAAACACTGAAAATTTACTAAAACGTATATAAAGTATAAAATAAAACAAATAAAATAATAATAATAAAACCAGTCAAGCCCATGCACGAAACATATACACACCCACACAAACACACCATACCACACACCAGAATCCCACACACACACATATCTTCATACTCACATGCACACTCTTACGCATAATAGTAGTAAAATAAATTTGTGTAATTTTAATTCTTCCTTTAGCACCGTACCACACTTGTAATGTCAGATCGAACACGGTGGTGCGGAAGTAACTGGAGCTTATAGCACAGGAATCCTCCTAGTTTAAGCCCAGTTGCACATATTTTGTATCTTGCCATTAACTGAATGATTCTAATTTAAGGAACAATCATTGTAAATAGGTTTAAGTCTTGAACAAATAAATATTGTTTATCACTGTGAGGATGCTGACTCTTCATCTTAAATAATAGTTCTTGATGCCAAACCTTATCGAAAGCCTGCTGTACGTCCAGAAAGACAGCAGAGCAATATTGTTTCTTTTCCAATGCTACTGTAGTAGATTTAATCAAGATTGATTGCAGACACAGATGTGTACTTGTTCGACAGTTGAGTTGCCGGCTCTGAATCTAAACTGATGCGGTGGCATTGTGTTGTTGTCATCTAGAATTTGCTTTAATCGCCGTGAAACAAGCTTTTCAGATAATTTTGAGATTATAGGCGATTATAGGCAAGACTTATGGGCCTATAAGACGCTACTTTTTGTGGAGGAATCATGATAATTTCGGAAATCTACCACACTTTTGGGTAATATCCTGTTCTTAAGATACTATTAAAGAGCTGAGAAATAAAGGCAATGGCCTTTTTTGGAAGCTGCCGTAATATCTCTGCTAAGGCGTGGTGTTTTAGTTTGCTATTAGACAAGGTTCTGATTGGGCTATTAGTCATTATATATGAAAATGTAACTAGAGATCATATGGAAAAAATAAACAAACTTTTCATTACTGGCATGGACAGGCAATACGGTCCCTGGTACTACGCTTCAAACAAAAACGATTATCTCCTTCAAATTCAGAAATCTGGGTAAGCGGATTCATAATTGATACAGGGTAACTTTAATGTGTGTCCATACGAGTTTCTGCAGATAAATCTCTATTCGATTATCTTGCTTTTATCATCTTACGTTGTATTATGAAATAGCACATTGACTACCGGCTCCGTAACGCCATATATTTTTACGGTAGAATCATAAAATCAGCACATCTGGCCAGCTTCAATACACAGTGGAAGATCAAAGGCGCTCCACATAGTGAAATAATTGAGTAACAAATAAAACTACAACATAAATGTGAATTATATTTATTTTACTGCTAAAGCCGTAACCATTAAATTGGGGGAAATGCGTTTCTGTTAGTACGAGAGCCCTTCGCAAAAATCTGCAGTCAATCCGTTTTTGATTAAACTTAATTTTTATTTATTAGTTTTATTAAAGATACTTGATAGACGAATATATTGCAATAGATTGCTTAGCAATATCTAGCCGCTACTTTTATTTTTCAAAAATTGCCCGGCAACACCAGGCACCTATACCCACCTATAACAGCAATATATTCTACTACCATTATTTTTTTTTATCAAAAACAATAATACCTGCAGATTTTAGCATTGGGATCTTAGGCTATGAGGAAATAAGAAAATGGAGGAAAAAGGTTGACCGACTAATAAATCTTGATCTTTTAAACGAAGCTGCTAATGTAGTTAATGGGTGTAAGAGGTCAGGAGGAAGAGATAAATGTGAATTGAGGACGTCTGTTATCTCTGGCTCTGAGAGTTACAGAAAGCCTCTGATTTTGATAAACACAAAAGAAATAAAGATTCATCTTACCATAATACAATTTTCCAAAATAATCACTACTACGGTACTACGCATGCGGGGCCAAATGCAGGCCATGCCAAGCCCCGGATTTGCTCACGCACGCGGGTGTGTGAGCAAATCCGCGTCTAATCCGCGTGATACTAAAAACTCCCTTAGAACCGATTTCACAAATGAAACTTATCGCGATTAGTTCAACTTAACTCAGTTTACTCAAATACAGCGTTCTGATTGGTTGAGACCGCTGAGAAACTACCAATTAGAACGCTGTATTTGCATAAACTGAGTTTAGTTGAACTAATCGCTATTAGTTTCATTGGTGAAATCGGCCCTTAATTGATTTCAAAATATTACAAAAGAGTTTTTTTGTGTGCTTTATATTAGGTACATGACATTCTGTTAGTAGATAACAAAACATGACGCCTGTACCTTTTTCCCGAAGAGTTACCTATCAGGAGCAGGTAGATCCGACATTACGTCATTTATGTTTAAATCACATGAAATAGGAACGGCCTATCAACACGGCACCAACCTAGACCACAGTAAAAATATACAAACAGTATGGAAACTACCTACAAACGCTTCACACGGCACACTCAAACGAACATACGCACCGACGAGACTATTAAGGCACTTCTGCAGTGCTGTCAGTAGTGAGAGCCGCTTAGGGGTCTGTAGGTAGTTTCAGTGGCGGCTGGTGGACCATAGGAGTAGTAGTGCACTTTGCCAGATCACCGAGCATTCAGTATTGAAAAAAAAACACACAGGAGCCTATATAAATCGGCAAACCATATCGCTAGCGACTCCTAAGTCGACGTCAACGCCATCTAGTTACGTCGTTGTACAACTTAACCAAAAATTTAACATTTTGTTGACCTGGTGAGTGACTACAAGTTGTATTATAAATAAAAACGTTTTGTCTATATTAGGTATTTTTATATTTTATAAATTAAATTGATACGCCGATTTAATTTATAAAATCCCCATCATCCCGCCTCATTTCCCACCCGCGTAATGTTGGTACTCGACCCCAAAGGTAAATTTCGTACGTCAAATCTCGCCTGCTCTAGGTAATCTTCGGTTCGTTGGGGCGGCGCACGAGTGTGGTCATATTTTGCCGTACATTTTCTATTGAACATAGAACATGTACGCATAGAACGCCTGTCTCACGCGCCAGGCGTTTTAGCTCGTATCTCGTAGTAGTTGTATGAGCACTCGCCGTGCGCTCGCCGCTAACGCACGGGGACTATTGTTTATAGCAATATACGTCTTATTACTTTAGCAAAGAGCTTAAATTGGTTCGTCATAACTTCGTTAATATTGAATAGATCGTTACTCAGATATTATTAAACATTTATATTTTTTTTCTAAAACTGTTAAAATCTGGCAGTTCACACACGAGTGAACTTAAAGTACAGCCGCCCCTGGGTAGTTTCCATACTCTTTGTATATTTTTGACATTCATATTTTTGAAATCACCTCTTAAAACCTTTATTTTGATATCCCACTCGATGGGATTGCAAAAAAAAAATTGGGCTTTCACAATATGGCGCCCAAAATCCGCCAATTTTTTATTTTCCTATTTTAATGTAGCCAGACACCATACGTAAGAATCATCAAAATGGGCCAACGCGTTTGGTCTCTAGAACGCCACATTGGTACAAACATACATACATACATAGACTGATAAATACATTAACCTCCTTCGGCTGTCGGGTAAAAATAAGAAGACTAGACCAAAAAAGCAGTCAGCATCGAGACAGTCATCTTGCATGGGAAAACTAACACTTGACTCATCTGACTCAGAACCGACTCCAACAAAAATCGAATTACACTATTTTCACGACTCCGTACGACGATAACCTTTGAAACTTACAAGCGACTGTCAAATTATTTCATAAGTTACTACCACTTACGTTTCATTTCGTCTTCATGGTGCCATCGAGTAGTGTGGAGGTGCATATATCTAAGTAAATGGTCGGTCATTCAAGGGTCAATCTCCCTTAGGGCATCGCACTGAAAATAACAGTCTTGTTCTGGTGTTAAGAAGGGGATGCACTGGGTTTTTTTTATTTAAGAGATGACTTTTTTAGTTTAAGTGTTTGAATATGTAAAGCCTTAATTAGCAATAATTTGCTTCTATATAGATTTCGCTTTACAGATAATTCAGCAGGGATTGTTGTAGGTATTAAACGATGACAAAAGGCCTGGCTCTTCTGTTTTGTCAACCCACTTTAAAATGGAGGAGGTTCTTAATTTGACTGTATTTTTTTTATGTGTGTTGCCTCAGAACTTTTTATTACGTGAACCGATTTTGATGATCTTTACTTTTTGAAAGCTGGTGCTTGTCATGTGGTCCCATTTAAATTCTTAGTAATGGGTATTTTCTTGGTAATATAATGTACCAAAACTAAAAAGAGAAAAATAAATAACATTTTAACAAAAATACTTCTAAAAAAAAACACTTCAAAGCGAAAAATAATTTTCATTCAGGAAGTCATTGTCAAAAACGTAAAAAATAGGTACCAAAGACACCCACTTTCGAAAAGAAAGTTATTTTTCGCTTTATAGTGTTTTGTTTTTTTATTCCAATGGACTAGCCTTTTTAGGGTTCCGTACCCAAACGGTAATAACGGGACCCTATTACTAAGACTCCGCGTTGCGTCTGTCTGTCTGTCTGTCTGTCACCAGGCTGTATCTCATGAACTGTGATAGCTAGACAGTTGAAATTTTCACAGATAATGTATTTCTATTGCCGCTATAACAACAAAACTAAAAATGGAATAAAATAAATATTTAATTGGGCCTCCCATACAACAAATGTGATTTTTTTTGCCGTTTTTTTGCGATAATGGTACGGAACCCTTCGTTCGCGAGCCCGACTTACACTTGGCCGGTTTTTTTTCTAGAAGCCGTTGAAACATATTAGTCAAAGGGTGAGTGCGGTGCCGCCGCTAGCTCATTAATATACTCCAACCGACATACTAAGGTAACTAAACCAATTTATGGCAACTGTATTTCAAAGCCGAACCTCAGTAGGTATCTCTTTTGATAAAAACTAATTACAGTTATTAACAACTATCACTATTAAAATTCTTCACAAAAGAATTCTAGGCCATAGGCCAAGCGTTGTAGACCCACCTAACCTAGACGTTACCACCTAGTAACTAACTTAACCACTTAGTACTTAGCTATAGGTAGTCCAAGTAATTCTAGCAATGAGCAAGTCAGATCACCCCTCCTAAACTTTATTTTTATCCCCGACGGAGAAAGATGTTATAAGTTTGACGTGTGTTTGTGTATCTGTATTTGTGGCATCATAGCTCCTAAACGGATGAACCGATTTTGATTTCGTTTTTTTTTTTGTTTGAATCGTGTCTTTATCGAAAGTGTTCAAGCTATGTTTGATGAAAATCGGTTCAGCCGTTCTAAAGTTATGGGCGTTTTACTGTTTGAATCGGAGTGTTTTCGCAAAATATCGTGTCATAATTACGTGTTCGATAGATTGTCGATCGAAGCGTGTCTACTGTGTCGGGGGTTTTTAATTTTTTTA
This sequence comes from Orthosia cruda, assembly GCA_964057195.1. Taxonomy (NCBI): domain Eukaryota; kingdom Metazoa; phylum Arthropoda; class Insecta; order Lepidoptera; family Noctuidae; genus Orthosia; species Orthosia cruda. The sequence continues at coordinate 25,745,798 of OZ059840.1, read as the reverse complement.
AATTTTCTTTGTCTAATACTTCTCCCATAGTACCCCCACCCTTAGCTATCTGCCATCGGATAGTAGCACGTCGCAATAGTTCACGTCGCGTGATATTGGGCGGAGCGGAATTTTGTGCATTCCGACGCGAAGGGCTCTGCAATAGAACCTCTTTTCCCGAATTTTCCACTCAAATCGTATTTTGCAAAGGATGGGTGACGGTTTGGGGGTACTTTGAATGGTTTATTTGAAAACGTGAAGACTATTCAGAAAAGAGAAGTTGATTAAAATTAAATATACTTGATTCCGATATATTAAAAGAAAGTTCGTAATCGCATCTGTCTCATGGCTACTCAAAGCATTTAAGTATGATTTATCAATCTCACACACATTTATCAATCTCTACTTAAGCATGAAAACATGTCTCAAATTGGCATTTATGTGTGATTTGTCACGTTCTTAACTCCAAATACTGAATTCAGAAATCAGCCATCACTCTGACAAAAACATCTCTAATATCATTACGTTTCGACAAGTTTATGTCATTGAGGCTCACTTGCGTGAAAATTTTAAGTTAGAGTTAGTAACTAACACGATGTTAAATTGGCATGTATGACATACTGTCAATTTAACCTCTTGGTAGCAACTAACTGTTCCACGCAAGTGGGCCTAATTGTTGCCGAGATGATATTGCTTGAATTTCAACGCATTTTATTAATTACTAGCTGTCCCACGCGGCTTCGCTCCCGTCAACTGGCTACCTACCTACCCATCAACCCTACCTACTCTACATACATGATTGTTGTGTAATTAAACCGTTTACGCAGCGCACGCAACGGAAGCTCTCAAAAAGGAATAATTTTGCCCGTTTTTGCAACATTTTTCATTTATGCTCTGCTCCTGTTGGTCGTAGCGTGATGTTATATAGCCTATAACCTTCCTCAATAAATGGACTATCCAACACAAAAAGAATTTTTAAATTACAACCAGTAGTTTCTGAGATTAGCGCGTTCAAACAAACAAACAAACAAACAAACAAACAAACTCTTCAGCTTTATAATATTATAGTATAGACAACGCATTTTATTAATTACTAGCTGTCCCACGCGGCTTCGCTCCCGTCAACTGGCTACCTACCTACCCATCAACCCTACCTACTCTACATACATGATTGTTGTGTAATTAAACCGTTTACGCAGCGCACGCAACGGAAGCTCTCAAAAAGGAATAATTTTGCCCGTTTTTGCAACATTTTTCATTTATGCTCTGCTCCTGTTGGTCGTAGCGTGATGTTATATAGCCTATAACCTTCCTCAATAAATGGACTATCCAACACAAAAAGAATTTTTAAATTACAACCAGTAGTTTCTGAGATTAGCGCGTTCAAACAAACAAACAAACAAACAAACAAACAAACTCTTCAGCTTTATAATATTATAGTATAGATAAGAATTTTGTTGACCTTCAGGTTATTTTTTTTAACTTAATAAATATTCAAGTTATATTAACAGTTTGCATGACACATACAAGTTATACATACGTTAAATATACTAATAATTTGAATGTTTTCTAACAAAAATAACGGTGTCTTTCACTTAGTTGTTTGCTGTTCCACAAAAAATATTTCACCGTCTTGCGAATTAGTTCCACTGAATTTTGTAAATCATGTTGCTATAGAAACGGTAGCGGCACAACAGACATTACATGAAACTACATTCCCGATTTGAGAAGAAGCCTTTGAGGTTGTCTTCCTGGAATTCTCAAGCGGTTTTGTCTGTCACAGTTGTCAGACAGTGAACCTCTGAAAGAACATTTTCTAGAAAGACATTATCGGCTTTACTGCTTCACAACAGTTTTATTGTAGAACTAGCTTCTGCCAGCTGCTCCGCCCACGTGAAAGTCGAAAGTTATCCCGAGGGTACATATTCCCGGGATAAAAATATCCTATGTGCTATTCCTGACTATAATCTATCTCTGTGCCAAATTTCATCCAGATCCGTCGTTCATCATCCAGCCGTTTTAGCGTCAGGTAGTAACAAACATAAAAACACACACACACTCACAAACTTTCGCATTTATAATATTAGTGTGATAACGTAATGTATGTACTTACGTTTAACGTAACTTGTGTACTATGTCTCATTAGGTAAATAACACCTACAACACTATACTGCTACTGTTGAGAATGTCCTGGGTTAATTTCCCAGGTAGATCAAAATTATTATTGAAATCTGGAATATCTCAGTTAGTAGTAGCCCTTTTTGTCTTGGAACGTCATCCAATGACTTCCCCGCTCTAGATGAAGCGGGAGGGCGTGGCAGACGTTTACTGAAACCCACCCGTGTTCCTTCAGTAGCTTGTGCCAGGGCCGCGGTAACTCTCTTTCAAATTTATCCACGTCTCAGATAGGTATCGGCCCTAAAGGACCCCGTCAGTTTCTGTAGACATCTCTTTGAGGCGCGCGTGGAATACTAGGCGCCGTCGACTCGGGCCTGGCCCTTATCGGACAGCGAGTAATCCTTTACTCGCGGTCCGTAAGCACGCACCTACGTTGGCCGGGAAGACCTCCACCGTATGCTCCACCGCGTCCTCCGGACAATCCACACAATGGTTATTGGTTATACCCGGGTGTTTCCTCCCGCCTTATCCTGAACAGGAGCCTCTCGAAACAGATGTGTCCGGTGAGAACCTGCGTCAGGCAGAAGGTATAAGGACGCCGTAGCGCCTCTCAAGCCCCTCCACAAAGAGGGTCTTATCGCTGCAATTGTGGTGTGCCCAGCACTGGTTTGCGACAGTCGTTCTCTTCATGTCGCCATGAAATGCTGCCGGAGCTCTGTCTGCCGAGCCGCGATTTGTCGCGGCAACGGAGTTTTGCCCGGGGCAAAACTCCGTGGCTCGATTTCTTAGGATTTCAAAACATACACCTCTGCCTAAACTCTTCTTCGAGGAATACAGTCGTGATGTCATGTTATAAAATACAAATATTACCCATATTTATGGATATCTTCAAAAACAGTATAAAAGTTTCACCCACTTTAACATTACGAAACAGAAACTAATACATTAAAACGCAATAAAGATACACAGAAGGAATCCATTCCGAACTGTCTGACGCAACAAAGCAAACCAGATATTGTTCCCCGAGGCACTGTAACTATTATTACATTTACTATGAACTCGAGAACATGAGGAAATGCCGCGTTTGCAGACACGGAGGAAACGTTCTGCTACAGTCCTATTCCAGACTTTCAGTTTTGGATTACATTTATAACATGAAATTTCTATAAATCCAACCGCAATAGAAGTGTTAAGTTTTTGCTCCGCCACATCAGGTTCATGAGTAACTGTATAATGAAACCAGTTTATTTTATGAATCACTCAGAAATTGCCTTGATTGTGACAAAACCACTATTTGTGTCTGCATCACCCAAAGAGCGACAGGTAGAACATTCCAAAGGCATTAAGCCCGCCTCTGTACGTTTGTGAGCATGACTCGTTGTGATATGACGTAGGCTTGAACTGTTTCGTATGATTGGTGAATCCCGCGCCACGACACGATACGACACAGTAATGTTTAGGCAGCTTGAGGCCCAGTTTTTTGATCCGTAGTTAACTCATACAATGGTTAAATATGCTCAAAATCATATTTCGCTTTTATTTATTGCTAGTCTTACAAATGGTAAAATAATTAATTCTCCAACTTATTTATGTGCAGTCGTGGGATAAATATTCGCGAGCTGGCTGACTAAAACCAGATGTATCCTCCGACTGTACAACATGATTTTCTTCTTGTTTACGTCTTTTTAGTTCGCTTCTCAAGCAGTCGGGTTTATTGATTTTTTGAGTTAACTTTTTTATTTATAACTTATTAGTAAACCTTTTTTTTTCGATTGTGAAATGTACCTACATTTAAACATATAGTGTTATAATTTTTGAAATCACCTCTCAAAACCCTTTATTTTGATACCCCACACGGGTTTGGAAGAAAAAAAATTGGCCGCCCACAATATGATCAAAAAATCAAAATCTATTTTTTTATTTCACATAGGCCTACATGGGCACTTATAAAACGTCGACAAAAGGTGCACGGTTCGGGTTGGTCGTTTCCTATGGAGAAGAACCGGCAAGAAACTCCATGGTTACTCTTTTAAAAATGGTTTGGTTTTACAATATTTCCATGTTACAGCATTAGTACTTAGATAAGTCTTACAATAAGTCGTAAGAAACTAAAAAAAATAAAATAAAAAGATTATATATTAAATAAAAATGTTAACTAGCATCAAGAAGGCCTACAATGTTCACACATTCACAAAACAATCGGTAAAAGAATCTATACAAAGGTAAAAAAAAAAAAAAAAATATGTATAACAAGACTAAATTTAACGTGTGGCACAAATGTTGTTATCAGTGCTGTAACTATTCTTAGCAAAGGGCTATAAAGATGATTGAAAACCATTGTAAAAAGTCTAATTAAAAGAAGGAAAGAAAAATGAGATTGAGAATAGTTAGAGACATCCACTTATTTGTGCCGTTTACAAGTTACCAGGGAAGCTGCATGCGCAGAAGGAGCTAAGGCCAAATGTTTTTATCTTCAACGTAGTCCTTGATTTTATAATATGCTTTGTTAATAAGGATACGTTTGATGTAGTTTTTGAACCTTCCATCGGTCAGTTCTATAACTGACTTTGGCAACTTGTTATAAAAGCGTATACTGTTTATAAGAAAAGACTTGCTAGTTTTCGTTAATCTGAATTTGGGTATTACAATTTCGTGCTTACTGCGTATATTTAAATTATGGAAGTCGCTTCTAGTTTTGAAAAGCCCCCAATTTTTACGGACATACAAAATACATTCCAAAATATAAAGTGAAGGTAGAGTCGGTATATTGATCTCTTTAAATTTTTCTATGAGGGACTCGCGAGGACCCATTTTATAGATTGCGCGGATTGCCCTCTTTTGTAGGATGAAAATTGAGTCAACGTCTGCTGCTGATCCCCACAGCAGAATGCCATAAGACATAATACTGTGGAAATAAGCATAGTATACTAACCTAGCTGTAGCTACATCGGTTAGCTGCCTTATTTTCCTTACTGCATATGCAGCCGAACTTAACCTACCCGAAAGAGTTCTAAAGTGCGCGCTCCACTGCAATTTTGAATCGATAGTAATCCCTAAGAATACAGTTTCCGTTATAACTTCAAGATTTTTGCCGTCAAGATTTAGGTTTAGGTCATGTTGTGGTACATTTGGTAAAGAGAACTACGTTTGTTTTTTTCGCATTCAGTAAAAGATTGTTAGCTGCGAACCATTTTGAGAGAACAATCAGACTTTCGTTGACATTTAAGACATCCGTATCTTGCCTATCTATTTTAAAAATTAGCGAAGTATCATCAGCAAATAGAATTATATCCGATAATTTGGCCATCATAAAAGGGAGATCATTAATGTAAACAAGAAAAAGGAAAGGGCCGAGAATTGAACCTTGGGGCACGCCCATCTTGACTAGAGACCCGGAGGACGTCGCCCCATTAACATTTACTTTTTGCTGTCTGTTTGATAAATAGGAAAGCACGAGATCAGCAGATTTGCCGCGAATTCCGTAGTGGTGCAATTTACAGATCAGTGTGTTGTGGTCGACACAGTCGAAAGCTTTTGAAAGATCACAGAAAATGCCAATGGCATCCTGGGACCTCTCCCAAGCCTCCAATATGTGTTTGATGAGTTTTACTCCCGCGTCCGTTGTCGACCTACCTTTCGTGAAACCAAACTGTTGATAGTCAACAGTTTGGTTTCAGGAAAGGCAGGATCCCATTTGATTTGAAGTGAGACAACATCTGTTCTAGCATGATTTTTTCATAGATTTTACTCAATGCTGGAAGCACGGATATAGGTCTATAATTAGAAGGATCACTCTTACAGCCTGATTTGAAAATTGGTACTACTTTACTGTGTTTCATTAAGTCAGGAAAAGTGCCGCTGTCCAAACATTGATTGAATATGCCTGTTAGGACAGGAGCAATTGAGTCAATAATATCTCCAAGAACCCTAACGGATATTCCCCACAAGTCTTCAGTATTCTTTATATTGAGACTTTTGAACGCGTTTTTATTCTTAATTCTTTATTGTACACAAAAAAACAATTACATATACAACATGAGTGGTTATAAAGTTGATGTACAAAGGCGAGTTTAACTCTAAGAAGAGTTTTCTACCAGCAAACCTTAGAGTGATAGAGAGAGTTTAAAAAAAAGGAAGAAGAGAAGTAGTCCAGTGTACAATTTTAGAATAATATACAATAAATATACATACATACATAAGTACAATATATATATATATATATATATATACATACCTATATACTACTAATATTATGTCATTCCGAAAGAAAATGATCCTTGATTTTCCTCTTGAAGACATTCAGAGAAGGGCTGTCGCGTACGGAATGTATTAGAGAGTTCCAGAGACGCACTGCAGTGACAGAGAAGGAGCCATCATAGCGGCTGGAAGTGTGACGTGGGGTACGAAGGAGAAGAGAAGTGGAAGTGCGACAGGGTTTACCTCTCGGGACAAAGTACTCAAAGCGTTCGCGAAGGTATTGAGGATAATTAGGATTGTGTAGGACTGTATAGAGAAGAGACAGGATATGGGTATCTCGACGACGCCGAATCGGCAGCCACTTCAATCTAGCCCGAAACTCCGACACGTGATCGTATTTACGGAGGCCAAAAATAAAGCGGATGCACAAGTTCTGCAGTCGCTCGAGTTTATTTAGGAGTACCTCCGTTGCATCTAGAAAACAGACATCCGCATAGTCAATGAGCGGTAGAAGAAGAGATTGAGCTAGCTATTTTTGACTAGCTATTTTAATTGTATCAATACATATTGGTTTAAATTTAAAGATTGGTATGTCTTTAGTAAAGTTTTCTTTAAGAAGAGCTTCAGCTTCTTTAATTTAGATGAGGAAGGAAGAGACTTCGTAACCTCTAACGGAATGTTGGTAAATAAATTTTCTAATGTCTCAGCGACTTCTTGCCTATCAGAAATGGTTTGATTCGTTATTTTCAAAGACAACTCATTCTGATCGCGTTGTTGTATCTTTCCAGTTTCTCTATTAATTAATTGCCACACAGTTTTTATTTTATTATTAGAAGCACCAATTTTGTTAATTATTGTTAGAGATTTTGCTTGAGCGCAGACTCTTTTGAATATTTTGGAATAGTTTCTAACATAAGTGTGAAAAACTTGATCGGAAGTCAAAGATTTTTCGTAATATAAATTATATAAGATATCTCGGCTTTTTCTTATGCCCACAGTGGCCCATTCACTAAATTTCGATTTGGAATTGTTGACTTTAACTGTTTTTACAGGACACGTTTTATTGAATTCTTGGCAAACTGTTGAAAACAACGTGCCGTAATTTATATTGGGGTCGTTTGAATCAAAACTGGCGTTACAAAGGTTGCTAAAAACATTATTATTAAAAGAGATTAATTTATTTTTAGTAAGTGGTCCTAATCGAATTGATTTAGCTAGGTTAATTTTTTTATTTGACTCAAAAGATACTAGTTGACCAGTATGGTCTGACCTAACGCCACTAATTAAAAACGAATCTTTTACTTTACAATTAGTGAATACATTATCTATGCAAGAAGCTGAAGTTGCTGTTATTCTTGTTGGTTCATTAAATAAATATTTTAGGTTAAATGATTTAAATAATGAAATGAGCTAACATTTTTCAGGCGAGTTGACTAACAGATCTATATTTAAGTCGCCACAAACAAAAACTAATTTATTATCTCTGAAAAGTTTACTTAATAATTCTTCCATTGTAATCAAAAACAATGACAAGTTTGATGCTGGTGGTCTGTAAACGCACAAGACAGTATGCCCCTCGACCTCTGCACATGCTACCTCACACAAGCAATCAACAGAGTAAGCAGTGATATCCTTCCTTTCCTTATATTTTAAATGACTATTACAAAGTATCAGGGTACCACCACCCACTGTGGATCAGTTGTACGCGCTGGCAACTGAGAAATTATTTACATTAAACAACATCCTATCTGGTTTTAACCAAGTTTCACAAAAACATAAGATATCCATGTGGTATTTATCTAATAACAATTCCACGTCTAAAATTTTGCCGGAGAAGCGATTTATATTTTGATGAAATAGTAAAATATTACTATTCGACTTCTCTTTTGTCGGCTCTAATTGTTTAAAGAATCATCGTTTAAAGTATTATCAGAAAAACTGGATAAAACTGTTAAATCACTAAACCTAGTCTCAGTTAAATTATCAATAACTGCGTGTATATTAAAAGCTAACAATGTAGCTAATAAATGTTGACTATTTTTGGGAAGAAACATATGGTTCCCAATCAAAACAAAATCACTAACAAAATTGTTGGTGTCAAAAATGGTGCCCAAAATCCGCCATTTTTCTATTTTCCAATTTGAATGTAGCCGGTGCCACTCGTAAGATTAAGACGAATCGATTAATGTAAGAATCATGAAAATCGGCCAACGCATATGGTCTTTAGAACGCCACATAGGAACAAACATACATACAATTTGTAAAAGAAGCCTGACCAAAGTCAGCTTCTTTTGCCGAATTTTGTTCCGAAGAAATTTTTATCTTCCTATTGACCTATGAAAGTGAAATTTGGAGGTAATGTTTATTATTACGTATATTTTACAAAAAAAATACCAATATATTGAAAAATTAGTTTTTTTTTTCTTTTGCATCCAATTCCTTGATTTTTCTATTGCATCCAACTTCATTTTGCGGTTTGGTACGGAACCCTAAATGTGTGAAGTTCGACACGCACATGGCTGGTTTTTGTAAATCGTTTAGTGTTTTTTTTATTGATTGATTTATGTGGTTTTATTTTGGATTTTGAACGATAGTTTTGTTGTTATTCAAACTTCAACTGCATAGTGATACATAGTTATATAATACCACAATCTAAACAATCAAAACTTTTTTTAAGATTAAGACATTTTATAGCCACTTAAAGCAACATGTTCATTAGATGCAAAGCAACCAATTTTCGTCACATTTACTATTTTACCAAATAGGACACTAAAGAAAAAACACACTGTACTTGATCTCAGCACTCAACCAACGCGATCCCTTTTGAAAAATATTGACGAGCAAAGTTTGACGTCAGACGACGTTCCTGGCGCCGCGCAAAACTTCGAACACCCATTCTTATCTAGAAACGATTCAATAAAAATCAGTTTTCGAAGTTGTAGAGGTAAACCGATTTGTCCGGTGTTATCAAGGAAACTGCTCTTAGTTCACAAGTATGAATGCTTTCCAAATGGGTGCGTCGACCGGGTTAGTTCGGCCAGTAGAGATGATGAATGGGAATTTTCGACGTTCGATGGTGCAAGATTGATTTCTGTAAGGGGAAAAATGTTTTTGCAGAGGGATGGTAAACATGGAGAGATCAGGATGTAAAATTATCATACGACATTCACTATCCATGAATAAGGCCTGAGAATTTCTTGAAAGTATTTTAATCATGAAAACAAATGAGGAGAATTAGTGATCAACTTAATTCGGCTTCAAAGATAGCATGTATCCAACTGAAGAAATCTGCAGGAATCGGGGATCTCAGTATAGAATCAAAAATTCAAAATCCATCGGCTTTTTCTCTTTAACCCCCGAATTCTGAATTTTAAGTTGAGTATTTGTCTAATTTTACTATAGCCTGAAAAACTGCCCACATCGGCATTAAAGTAGGTTTTGATACGTTCTTCACTCAAAATACTAATTTCAGAAACCGGTCTGATCCGGTTTTCGCTGATCTGATACTAGATACAATATTTCCTAGATACAACTGCCCGAATAACCATTTCCTTCCTTACCGTAACGGATATCGCTAAAGCCGAAAACCGACTTGCAACATGCCATACGTAAATGTAACATGCTTATTCGTTATATTTTCATCTTGTGGTTTTGCGTTGTGTAATTGCCCAATGAGGTGAGGTGGAGTTTTTTGAGATAATCGGATGGTACTAGTGTGTTTTTCTAGGGACTTAATGGAGGCCGTCAGCGGAGGCGGAGGTGCATAGTTCGGGCCTAGAGTGACATTCTTCAACGATAGCGATTACTGAAATGCCAAAATTTTTGAATAGACTTAGGCCCAGAATTTACCCTAATTCCGAAGGAGAATAATGTGTTTATCAGATTATGTATGTATGTTTGTTCCTATGTGGCGTTCTAAAGACCAAACGCGTTGGCCGATTTTGATAATTCTTACGTTAATCGATTCGTCTTAATCTTACGAGTGGCACTGGCTACATTCAAATTGGATAATAGAAAATGGCGGATTTTGGGCGGCCAATTTTTTTTCTTCCATTCCCGTGTGGGGTATCAAAATAAAGGGTTTTAAGAGTTAATTCCAAAAATTATAACACTTTATGTTTATAATATAATAATATAGCCCTTTATTTCCTTAACAAATATTTACATACATTTCATTGTTATTGATTTGATTTGAATTCAAACATTATCATTTAACATCTTGGATTAGCTTTAGAAATATCATTAAAATAAAAAAGTAATAGAATCATAGTCAAAAGTTCATGTCATCAAAACTGTAAAATAAATCATGATACATTCTCAATTTGTCATTTTTTGTTAGGGACCTCTCGACGAGTACCTATAGGCCTCCTCCATTTTTTTCCACTTTTCTCTATCTTGGGCTGTGGCAAACAAGTCATCTCCTGCAATCTTCTTAATTTCATCAGTCCATCTCTCTAGCGGTCTCCCTCTTTTGCGATTTCCAAGGGGGCCACTCCAGGTAATCACTTTCTTAGTAAATTTTTCATTTGACATACGTGCAACTTGGCCTGCCCATTTCCATTTCAATTTCAGACAATATGTTACAGCATCTATGACCTTTGTCCTTTTCCTTATATCGGTGTTTCTTATTTTATCTTAAAGTTTCAAATTTTCCTCTTTGTGAATGTATTATAAACCCATGTTTGGCTTGCATATGTGAGACATGGAAGTAAACATGAATCCAGGATTTTCTTTTTCAGTCTTAAAGGAAGGTTTGATTTTAAGATCTCTTTGTAACTCCAAAATTTCCTCCACGTCATGTTCACACGTCTGTTAAGCTCGTCTCGATGCCTAGATCTTTTAAAACACACTTTATGTTTAAAAGTACCTAAATCGAAAAAAAAATTGGTTTTATTAAACAGTTATAATTAAAAAAAAGATAATTCAAAAAATCGATAATCCGACTGCTTAAGAAGCGAACTAAAAAGACGTAAACAAGGAGAAAAAAAATGGGAAGTTAGAAATTTCTTCGGAACAAAATTTTGTAAAAGAAGCTGACCAAAGTCAGCTTCTTTTACCAAATTTTGCTAAAGGCTTCTCATTCCTTTGTTTTTCAATATTTACAAAAAATACGGTGTATAACTACTCATCAAGTTCGAAACAACGATACCCCTTTCGATGGGGTAGGTACAAATGGCATGGCTTTGGGTCAACGAGACGCTTATACTGTGAAAATTTGAAGACTGTAGGTCCAACCGTTTGGCCGTGAATCTCATGTATACGCGTGAATAACAGCAATAGGGTTTCGTTTGAACTCTTCGGGTACGGAACCCTAAAAAACGCATACACATGCACAAAATACTTACTAACTTTACAAAGTACTGCTTCATAATATTACCCAATTCATTTACCCAACACATAATTTTTTTCAATATTTTCACTTCAGTTCGCCATTATTGTTTACAAAATAAGACACGTGAAGAGAAACACACTATAGGCACTATATGTAGTAAAGTGTATTGCTACAACGTAGTTCTCATTTAAGTTTTAGTTCCACGAGTTGTCTGTATTACAAAAGTTCTGCGAGATTAATATACATCAGCATCAGCTTCTTTTCTTTTCTTTCTTTTCTTTTTTTTAAAAAAAAAAAAAAACGTTGCCCCACACTAGGAATTTCTTCCTGTATCGTGGGTGCGTTTACAAACATATAAACTCACATACACAACACCCAGAGCCAGAACAACTATCTGTAGGTCATACAAATATTTGTTCCGTGCGGGAATCGAACCCGCGACACGCAGCGCAGCAGTCAATCGCTCAACCACTGCGCCAACCGTGCGCCCATAACATACAGTCGATTGTGGAAAGTTTATACGATGCATCTACAATGCACACTGTTGAATATAGTACTAATGTGTTGCATAATTGGATGATTTCCATAATTAAAAGAAGATACAACTTAAACTCTTGCATTTTAGATTATAAATACTAAATATTCAAAACAGATGAATCGCTCGAGATATTGCAAAACCGATGACGCTTCGGTCTTAAACGTCCTGGCTAGCCAAACCAATTTCCTGTATTCCTATTTCTTCTTCCTATAAAATAAGAACATCTACCTATATAAATCTGAACTCTGTCAATAGCACATGAAGTTCCTTCAACTTAATTTAAAGTATTTCATACGTTTTTATGGACGCTATAATAGCTATAATAGCTATTCATTGTAAGATTATGAATTTCAGTACCGAGTAAAACGTGGTGAATAGGAATGCAGGGGTGAATGGGAACCAAACTTTGATTAGGATTTTAACTTTGATGCCACTTTATGGTTTCAAACAAAGCATCGTTTTATTTAATAATTATTTAATACATATATTGTAGTACCTACTAAAAAGCTGCAAACAATACTTAAATAACGTGAAAATTCCCTTCAAAATGTTTTTCCCATTCACCCATGCATTCCTATTCACCTCGTTTTACCTAAAAGAACCGCTCAAGAATAAATTAAACTAGCAAGCTAGCTAGCCAAACTAGTTTTCTGCATGCCGATTTCTTCTTCCTTGAAAAAAAATAACATTTAGCTAATACGATCTGCACTCTATGTCAACATCAGATACAAGTGTATGTAACCTACGACTTAATTTAAACTATTTGCAAAAGAAAACCAGCGCTTGCTTTACTTGTATCTCCGATTCAGTTTCAACAAGATAGTACTATCTTCGTACCATATTTTTATCTCAAAGAGGTTCCGCTTTTATACCCATGTGAAGTAAATAAAATCTTCGCTTTGACTCGATTTTCTTTGTCGCGCTCTGAAAGGAGTATGAAAATATTATGATTAAACTTAGCGGATTTAAGTATTTGCGTGTAAGTAAGGCAGTGGGTGATATATATATCGTTGAAGGAATTATGTCAGCAGTTTTTAGAATGTCTTGCTATGCTTTTAGTAGATGTAAGTGGATTAAGATGTGTAGCGCTTAATTGTAATGTAGCAAGTTTATTTGAGTGCTTATTTTGTTGATGTCTCTCCAATTTACAGAGCTCTTACAGATATTAATCGTAGGTAGGTAAGCGTTGCATTACGGGCTGTATGTACACAGGAATAAAAATTTATGAGAAATATGTAGGTAATAAAATGAAGTACAGAAACATAGTGTAAAGTTAACAGTACAAATTGCATTGATTTCACCACTTAGTACCCCGATTCTTACTCGACACAGAATAAGTCCTTCCGAAATGGGCAAAGATCAATTCCTCTACTTGTTTAGAGCTGCTCTAATTATGCTCATTGCACATGGTACATTTTTTGCTCAAACTTAAGATTCCAAGGTGAAAATACTAAATCACAATATAACTGATACCAGCCACATGAAAAACCCTCCCCAACTCGGTCTTTTCAAAACGCCACGAATCGATCCATCCATACATACCATATTTCCCGCTCACTAAAACCAAGTTTTTACTATCCATTGACTAGACGGAGGTCCATAGAGAAAGCCACGCGTAATGACTGAGCTGTCATTAGCCTGCCTCTCGCGGCAGATTGAAAATTTAACGAGCAACATCCCTGATACGAGGCTGAACGTTGCATCTTAATAGAGGACGAGATGTTGTGTTTGCTTTTTAAATCTATGTGGGCAAGAGGTTTTAATAATGTTGTGTTTGATGAAATATTGATGGGCTTTGGTGTGGGTGTTTTATATTGTAGTTTTCAGTGAGGGTCTGGGCTTAATTAACTCTGGCACAAGAAGTGGCCACATCCTCACACGAAAAGAAGAAGAGTGATGGTCTTGGCACAGTGATATTCAAACAGCGACAGTGACTGTCGTACAGTTAATATTTTTTTCCGATTAAAAAAAACTTTTTATAAACAAGCTTTTTTGCTTACCGTGCATTGTCATCCAAACCAAACGTGCATGCAAAATTTCATCTAAATCGGTTGAGGATAACTGCTTTAAAATTCAATTGCAAGATTTGACCCCACCATAACTACATACGTATGTAGGTAGGTATGTTAGAATCTTGCAAGTTAATAAAAAGCTTATAAAAAATGTATGGGATTGACATGCGCTACCGTCACGTGGTAAAGGCCAAATATTTTGGACTTTTAGGGTGAGGCCAAACGAAGGTAATTTTGTGAGTTGTGAGTTGCGTAAAATGCGTCGCGGAATTTACTCTGCATTCGGTTTGTGCCACACGGCGACGTAAAATGAGTTGTCTGCTGACAAACGCGCATTATTTCAATTGAATTGCGCTTGAGGTGAGGGAGGGGAGCGAGGCAAGCGTCAGCGCCCCGTACAAACGTAGAATAGCAACTAAATACGTCCGTCCGTCTTGCAGCCCAACCGAATTTCAGTTGAACGTAAATACCGCGACTCACTTTACGAGACTCACAAAAGTCACTTTGTCGAGGTACAAAATGTCACTTTATCAAAGCACAAAATGTCACTTTCGAGGTACAAAATGTTACTTTATCAAAGCACAAAATGTCACTTTGACGAGGTACAAAATGTCACTATGACGAGGTACAAAATGCATTCGGATTTATCGCAATGTCGGTGCTTATTCGATTGGACATGTATTACGTGAATTAGTTTGCGATGCTCTACTTGGGTTCCTGATTCTTTTCTAAAATATTACACTGTAAAGGATTGGATAAAGAAGATTAATTATTACTAAGAACCTTTTTATTGAATGAGTTAACCCCGACTCAAGAATTTGAAGTTGATTATATTTATCAAACTATATTTGAGTCTGGAAAGATCTCCAATTTTGGCTTAAAGTACTGTTTTACACGTACCCAACTGCAAGTACATAATTCAGATACCAGCCCTTAGACAAGCAACGGGTTTTTGTCAGTATTATTTTAGTGGTTTATAGGATTCCGTACCCAAAGGGTAAAAACGGGACCCTATAACTAAGACGCCGTGGTCCGTCTGTCTGTCTGTCCATCTGTCAACAAGCTGTATCTCATGAACCGTGATAGCCAGGCAGTTGAAATTTTCACAGATGATTTATTTCTGTTGCCGCTATCACAAAAAAATACTAAAAACAGAATAAAACAAATATTTAAGTGGAGCTCCCATACAAGAAACGTGATTTTTTGCCGTTTTTTGCAAAAATGGTACGTAATCCTTCGTGCGCGAGTCCGACTCGCACTTGGCCGGTTTTGTTTGTTTGTTGTGTATTCATATTTATCGCGACATTAGCGACATATTTTCCTTGTTACTTATCGATGATGATGATAATCCTTCGTTATAAGAAAAACATGATACTCACACTAACTGTCTGTTTACTTATGTTTCCTTCCTTGTAATGGAGGAAATACTGGAAGATGAAACGATAAAAACTTTGCACTCACAACCATTTGCGAAAACTCCATCAAAACATTCTTAATACATTGAATCATCCAAGTAGTTGATAGGAAAACAGTTTTCAATGTTCCCATACCACTATCTAAAAGATGAGCTATAAGGTATTCATCCGAATGCAAACGTTTCACCGTAAAATATTAATTTATTCGCTACAATCTTTCATAGAATGCAACAGCAATGCATTATGTTCGAAGTCCTGCGTTCTCGTTTCAAACTCGCGCGTGAATTATACATGAGATGATATTCTCAATCTGTCGCCTGTCGTTACCTAAAGTTAAGTTGGTCGGGTCGGGAAAACGATTTGTTTGTGGAATATATTTACGTATAGTGGTTTTGTTTAGAGCTGTTTTACGATTATACTGTATGCGTAAGTAAATAATGCTATAGAATATTGGATTTAACGTGTTTGAAAGTTCACAATTTGTATTCATAAGGATTTTACTTGATTACGAGGCGTAATATAAAGGCTATAAAGTTGAAATAGGAATTTAGATGGGTAATACACAACAATGTTGAAAGCAAACCAAGAAAATTCGTGAAAAGCTGTAGGGTTAAATTGGCTGAGATTAAAATATAGTATCTTTTGAGGTTTTTGCGAATTGACATAAGGACTTTTATCTTGATCCCCATATCTACTCGTCATAAACAAAGCGAAAAGGGATGATTATTTTAAGAAGAAATATGTTAAGGAAGTATTGCACACGCATGCAATTGTGTTGTTCTATGGGGCTTAAATAATCATTCTTCTGGCGAAATGTGTATCTTTATATAGAGTGATTTTTAACTTATATTTATCAGTAAGTAGTTTTTTTTGTTAAAAGACTGGCAGGCTGCAGGGGAGAGATTTGCCCAACAGTGGGACAACATAAGTAGGTATAATAAAATTAAAAAAAACTGTGTGCGTCTGTTATGCGGGTGTTGTATATCTATTTTATTATCTACTAGCTGTGCACGCGGCTTCGCTCACGTGCTCCACCGACTGTTAAATTAAATAACGTACAAATCAATCGATAAAAATATGAGATACTCAGTGGCGACGTTGAACTGGTGGATGCCAATCTTCACAGCTTGGCTCATCACCGCAAGGTTGCCTGCTTGTCAGTCTTCTGCAGACTGTACTTCGGTGAGTGTGCTCGAGAACTCCACGACCTCATCCCACCGGCCTCCTTCTACCATCGGACATCTAGATGCACTGCAAGTTACCATCCTTACCTGGTTGCCATTCCACCAATTCGCAGCAAGCGCTTCCAAACATCCTTCATAAAGCGCACAGCGAATGAGTGGAACTCACTACCTGTGTCGGTGATTCCGAACGCATTCAACCCGTATCTCAAAGAGAACAGGCTTCTTCTGGGTAAGCTTACTTCATCGTCGAATCTGTCCCTGATATTTCTGAGCTAGACTAGAGTCAAGAGGAAATACACAAAAAAAACTTGTACAATAAATCCAAAAATTCGCTCAAGCGGTGCAACTTTCAGCAGCCCAACTAACCGCAGTCGTGCTTGCAACCTATACTAATATTTACATGTATAGCATAATGATAATTATTTATTTGGTAAACCCGTATATTAATTTGCAATTATGTAACATTTTTGGCTTCTTGTATCAAAGCCGCGAATTTGAACAATATTGTAGTTAACTGTAGAAAAATTACAATTTTCATGGCTTAACTAAAAATTTTACGACGGAAAATTGTTCTCACAGCAAAGCACATTCCTCCGACAGTTTCCTGGTATCTCTTAAGGATTCCGAATGACGGGGCATTCGGAATCCTGAAAAAGAGTGTCTTCCTTAACTGAACCAGTTAAGTAGTTAACACAATTTTATAGAAAACTTGACATCTAGGCGGCACGGTGGCGTATAAATATAAAACATGTACCATATTTTAAGTTAGACCAGCAATAATACAATTGTGAAAACCGCATCCAATTTTGTGCATTCGTTTTTGCGTCAACCGCGTACAAACATCCTCCGTGATAAACAAACAAAAATTCCAAAAATATTATTTGTGGCATCTATTGCTGATATAAAGACGTATAAAATTTTCTTAAATATCTACAAAACACAGACATCGCGCAGTTACAATTTCAATAAATGTAAGTTCATAGATTGGGATAAAACTACAGAATCCAAAAACTACCCTGCTTATTCACAATCAACACCAACATAACTACTGAAAACACCTGAAAATGTCTACCCCAACTAGTTAGCTAGTATAAAAGCTGAATTGAGGCCAACTCCGGTAGGCAGGCGTCCGGTAATGGGCAAACTTAGGGGCAGTGCGCTTTGTAGTCCAACATAGGCCCAACTTAATTATCGGGTACCGGGTAATTACGTCACAGAGTCATTGAAAGTGGGCTAGTTTGGCGTTTAGAATGATGCTGGGTGATGTTGAATTATTTTGGAATATATGATGATGGTCAACAGTTGCCTCTTTGCTACTTCATCCGAAAAAATGTGTCATTTTTGTATTTCTATTTTCATTGAATAAATTATATCCTCTTGTGCTAACTTTTAATGTTTTATAAACAGCGGTATCGTTACAAAAATATACATGTGTCGCTAAAATATAAGTTTCTTGTAAACGATAGGTTTACTACAGAAAACTTAACCACCTTCAAAGTGAAAGTTGGTTCGGCAGAATGGTTTATTCTTAAAAAAAAAAAAATATAACGCATAAGACCACGTTTCAACCAGCAAGCAACCAGCTTACATGCAAGTAACATTACATTGCGGGCTACCAACGTATTTAATAAGGTAATCCTAAACTCGAGCATACCCCACTGTAATTAAACTTGTATGTAATTTGCTTGCAGGTTGAAACGCTTACTCTCTTCTTACGCGCATTAGTATGTTTAGGAGAATGAATAAAATAAACAATTTTAAACCAAACACTACTAATGTAATTTGCGATTTTGCGAATGAACAACATAATTTATAGAAGACATATACGAGTTATACCTAGTGCAGGAAAGCTAAACCAGAAGTCCACCGTAATTACCTCACACCACCGTGAAAAAGGACAGTTTCAACCAAGGCAGGAAATTCAGCGTTTTGCAGTTAGTTTGAAATACAATGTTTTTGTTGGAACCTCGGTAATTGTTTTCCAACGTTACTGGGATATTTTTCAGTAAAAGTTTTCAACATTTTTCGGGCTGCAAGCATGAATAGAGATGTGGTAGGAGGAAATAGAGTGTTACAATGTTTTCGTGACCGTATTATGGAGTTGAAAGTTATTTTGTGACTTACTTATTAAAGAGAAAGATAAAATTAGCTATTATTTTGGCATTAAGTATTAAAAAGAAATAGTGTGAACGTTAAAATAAATAAGGATGCGTGAATTGTGTTGTGTTTCACGAAGACTCATTCCGATGTTATTACGAATAAGTAAGACGCTTTTAGTACGTAAGAACTACAACTCAGGGAAATGTGTGCTGTTTAGAAATTAGGCCCATTCCTATGTAGGTACTGGTAGTAGATATGTGTTCTAGTGTAACAAAATGCTAACTATACAATTTTTTCAACATTGTAGCATAAAATATCTAGCCATGCCCGACAAAAGTGTCCAACACTTTTAACTTCATCACCCCACCTGCAACCGTTCTACAAAGACTTTTCAGACCCACCATCCCGACACTCCATTTCAAGCTCTGTTTGATTTCAATCTGTGCTAGTGATGTGTCCCAATTAGTGGTTCGTCGCAAGTGATACTCGACGTGTGAACACTCTACAGTCTATAGGTGGAAGTAGTATTAGGTACTTCATGTTGAAACGCAAGCGATCTGGCAGTTGATAGACGGGGTTGTTTATTGCCAGAAACAATAAGATGGACTTGATTTTCGAATGGCTCACCGTAAAATCATTGCAACTGCATATAAGGGCCATTACATTAATTTATACCCTGATCTACTGATGGAAGATCAACTTAAGTGGAAGGTGAGTTCAAAATGAGCTACACAAAAAGAAGGAAAGATGGTAGTTTTTGCAACAGCTCAATGTTGGATAAATGGTTTTATGATAAAACTAGCTTCTGCCAGCGGCAGCCTATGTATTATTCCAGATCCGTTCAGCCGTTCTGGCGTGATTAAGTAACAAACAAACATCCACACACATATATATGTAAGAGAAGTAAGATAACACATGGTGGTTTCTATGACGACGAAGCAATGAATAAACTACAAAAATACTTACTGATAAATTACGCGCAGCATTGTTGATACGAAAGACTTATTATAATTGTTTATTTCACGGCTTTGCTTCGACATTCTCGTATCTGCACGTTTCAATCGAATCAGACTATGAATACTCGGAATGGGAATTTGTAAATCTACGTTTTACTTTTAAAGTTACCATGCCCTGTGAGAAATTGGGCAACACAGTGTGTTCAATGTAAAAATAGTAGTAACAAGACTAATTCGATCCCCACGCTATCCCAAATACATACTGAATATTTTGTTAAAAAAGTAACTGATAGCTCGATAGATGGCGTTGGGATCGAATTAGATCGCGCTACGGTTTCGTTACCTGGCAGGGTGTATACGACTCGGCTTTATAATATTAAAACTGTATTGTTCTGAAGTACTGCGTTTTATTTGAGTATAACAGACTCCAAGGCACCTTGTAGCGATATTGTACATGGTCCATACGAGCCGAAGGGCGATATTGGAAGAACACAAGTAACAAGGATTAGTTACATAGTTACGCTACTTGATATGAGGTGGCGATAGTAGTCAGTGAACAAGCCTAGTGTTGAGGATTGTCGATCACGTGAGTAGGGAAGTGGACAGTGGACAAAAAACCGTGAGTACATTTAAGTGTTATTTAAAAATAGTGCGGTCAGGGACTTAGAATAGTTTCATTAGGATCATAAAATCAGCACATCAGGCCAGCTTCAATACACAGTGGAAGATCAAAGGCGCTCCACATAGTGAAATAATTGAGTTACTACAAATAAAACTATAACATAAATGTGAATTATATTTATTTTACTGCTAAAGCCGTAACCATTAAATTGGGGGAAATGCGTTTCTGTTAGTACGAGAGCCCTTCGCAAAAACCTGCAGTCAATCCGTTTTTGATTAAACTTAATTTTTATTTATTAGTTTTATTAAAGATACTTGATAGACGAATAGATTAAAATAGGTTGCTTGGCAATATCTAGCCGCTATTTTTATTTTTATATTTCAAAAATTGCCCGGCAACACCAGGCACCTATACCCACCTATAACAGCAATATATTCTACAACCATTAAAAAAAATATCAAAAACAATAATACCTGCAGATTTTAGCAGTGGGATGAGTGGCTATGAGGAAATAAGAAAATGGAGGAAAAAGGTTGACCGGCTAATAAATCTTGATCTTTTAAACGAAGCTGCTAATGTATAACTACATTAGCAGCTTCGTTTCATGGGTGTAAGAGGTCAGGAGGAAGAGATAAATGTGAATTGAGGACCTCTGTTATCTCTGGCTCTGAGAGTTAGAGCAAGCCTCTGATTTTGATAATAACAAAAAAAAATAAGATTCATCTTACCATAATACAATTTTCAAAATAATCACTACTACGGTACTACGCATGCGGGCCAAATGCAGGCCACTCCCGCGTGCGTGAGCAAATCCGCGTCAAATCCGCGTGATACTAAAAACACCCTAAGAACCGATTTCACAAATGAAACTTATCGCGATTAGTTCAACCAGTTTACGCAAATACAGCGTTCTGATTGGTTGAGACCGCTGAGAAACTACCAACTACATTCTGTTAGTAGATAACAAAACATGACGACTGTACCTTTTTCCCGAAGAGTTACCTAGCAGGAGCAGGTAGATCCGACATTACGTCATTTATGTTTAAATCACATGAAATAGGAACGGCCTATCAACACGGCACCAACCTAGACCACAGTAAAAATATACAAACAGTATGTAAACTACCTACAAACGCTTCACACGGCACACTCACACAAACATACGCACCGACGAGACTATTAAGGCACTTCTGCAGTGCTGTCAGTAGTGAGAGCCGCTTAGGGGTCTGTAGGTAGTTTCAGTGGCGGCTGGTGGACCATAGGAGTAATAGTGCACTTTGCCAGATCACCGAGCATTCAGTATTGAAAAAAAAAACAGGAGCCTATGTAAATCGGCAAACCATATCGCTAGCGACTCCTAATTCGACGCCAACGCCATCTAGTTACGTCGTTGTACAACTTAACCAAAAATTTAACATTTTGTTGACCTGGTAGTCACTCACTACAAGTTGTATTATAAATAACAACATTTTATCTATACTAGGTATTTTTATATTTTATAAATTAAATCGATACGCCGATTTAATTTATAAAATCCCCATCATCCCGCCTCATTTCCCACCCGCGTAATGTTGGTACTCGACCCCAAAGGTAAATTTCGCACGTCAAATCTCGCCCGCTCTCCGTAATCTGCGGTTCGTTGGGGCGGCGCACGAGTGTGGTCATATTTTGCCGTACATTTTCTATTGAACTATCTCTGTCTCACGCGCCAGGCGTTTTAGCTCGTATCTCGTAGTAGTTGTATGAGCACTCGCCGTGCGCTCGCCGCTACCGCACGGGGAATATTGTTTATAGCAATATACGTCTTATTACTTTAGCAAAGAGCTTAAATTGGTTTGTCATAATTTCGTTAATATTGAATAGATCGTTACTCAGATATTATTAAACATTTAAATTGTTTTTCTAAAACTGTTAAAATCTGGCAGTTCACACACGAGTGAACTTAAATTACAGCCGCCCCTGGGTAGTTTCCATACTGTTTGTATATTTTTGACATTCATATTTTTGAAATCACCTCTTAAAACCTTTATTTTGATATCCCACTCGAAGGGATTGCAAAAAAAAAATTGGGCTTTCACAATATGGCGCCCAAAATCCGGCAATTTTTTAATTTTCCTATTTTAATGTAGCCAGACACCATACGTAAGAATCATCAAAATCGGCCAACGCGTTTGGTCTCTAGAACGCCACATAGGGACAAACATACATACATACTTAGACAGATAAACACATTAACCTCCTTCGCCTGTCGGGTAATAATAAGAAGACTAGACCAAAGAAAGCAGTCAGCATCGAGACAGTCATCTTGCATGGGAAAACTAACACATGACTCATCTGACTCAGAACCGACTCCAACAAAAATCGAATTACACTATTTTCACGACTCCGTACGAGTATAACCTTTGAAACATACAAGCGACTGTCAAATTATTTCATTAGTTACTACCACTTACGTTTCATTTCGTCTTCATGGTGCCATCGAGTAGTGTGGAGGTGCATATATCTAAGTAAATGTTCGGTCATTCAAGGGTCAATCTCCCTTAGGGCATCGCACTGAAAATAACAGTCTTGTTCTGGTGTTAAGAAGGGGATGCACTGGGTTTGTTTTGATTTTAGAGATGACTTTTTTAGTTAAAGTGTTTGAATATGTAAAGCCTTAATTAGCAATGATTTGCTTCTATATAACTTTCGCATTTACAAATAATTCAGCATGTATTGCTGTAGGTATTAAAAGATGACAAAAGGCCTAGCTCTTCTGTTTTGTTAACCCACTTTAGAATGGAGGAGGTTCTTATTTTGAAAGCTGGTGCTTCTCATGTGGTCCCATTTAAATACTTAGTAATGGGTATTTTCTTGGTAATTTAAAGTACCAAAACAAAAAAGAGAAAAATAAATAACTTTTTAACAAAAATACTTCTAAAACAAAACACATAGGTACCAAAGACACCCACTTACGAAAGAAAGTTATTTTTCGCTTTATAGTGTTTTGTTTTTTTATTCCAATGGACTAGCCTTTTTAGGGTTCCGTACCCAAACGGTAATAACGGGACCCTATTACAAAGACTCCGCGTTGCTTCTGTCTGTCTGTTACCAGGCTGTATCTCATAAGGCGTGATAGCTAGACAGTTGAAATTTTCACAGATGATGTATATCTATTGCCGCTATAACAACAAAACTAAAAATAGAATAAAATAAATATTTAAATGGGGCTCCCATACAACAAATGTGATTATTTTGCCGTTTTTGCGATACTGGTACGGAACCCTTCGTTCGCGAGCCCGACTTACACTTGGCCGGTTTTTTTTTCTAGAAGCCGTTCAAACATATTAGTCAAAGGGTGAGTGCGGTGCCGCCGATAGCTCATTAATATACTAAAAACCGACATACTAAGGTAAATAAACCAATTTATGGCAACTGTATTTCAAAGCCGAACCTCAGTAGGTATCTCTTTTGATAAAAACTAATTACAGTTATTAATAACTATCAAAGTTAGGGATCTAGAAGAAGAATTGATTCACGCAAATAATCATATTTTTAAATTACAAAAAGAACAGGAATCAACTCAGGTTGATGAAACTTGCCATTTGTATGATGAACTTATTAAATCAAATTGTAAACCGGATTCAATACCTACAAGTAAGCTAACTGAAGATTCTTTAATAAATAAGAAAAATTGTTCTAAAGTTAGTCATAACAAACTCAAAAAATATGCAAAACTAAATAGAATAATTAGAAATGGTAACAAGTTTAGGAAACAACACAAGTTCTTTATTAAAAATATTCCACTCAGGAAAGAACGTGTTGACCTAGTTAATAAATTAAATAATTACCAAATTAAATTAGAAGACAGCAAGAAAATTTATGAGATTGACACTCACCGCTTGCAGTTAGAATTGCAGGTACTTGAGAACAGACTTAGTTCTCTTTACAATAAATATACAAATTCAAAATTACTAATTAAAGAACACATTTTGGCCGCAAATGAGTTAGTGAGGTGTCAGTGTAACTGCCAGACAGTCTCAAATCAAATTGCAGTCCATCCTGATGCTACAGAGCACCCGGTCCAAGCTGAGAGGGTGTCTCAAAACAGTGTCTTCGTCCAAGACATATCAAATGTAGCACAGGATTTGCCTCAAGTAGACCGGCCTGAGAGTGCTGGCTTTTCATCTAGTCAATGTAAAGAAGGTTTTCATTCATTATTGCATGCCCGGGTCATCTTACAAGCAAATAATGGAATCTGTGACAAAGAATATTTATAAACCAGATACCAATTTAACTGTATTTGTAGGTAATAGTAAAAAAGTAAACAAAGATGACATCACTGAGTGTGTAAAAGAGATGTTAAAGTTAAATTGCAGTAAAATTATTTTGTGTGCCTTCCCTTACTTGGATAAATTGTCAAATAGACAAAATAATCACATTCACATGCTTAATAAGCATCTGCACTTTCTTGTGAGTCACTATAGTGACTAACTTGTTTTTTTTGACATCAACATTTTTGTTGATAAATTAAAGTCGACAGGCGATACTTTGTATCTGCCTCTTAGGGTAAGACATCAAATAGCTCGGCTATTATCTTATACAATAAACTCAGACATAAGTAGTATGTCGAAGTATACAGTTATTATTGATATTAGTAATAGTACTAATTTAAAGGTGGTCAATACCTTGAATAACGTTAGCAAAAATGCTATTAATATTTATTCTTTAAACTAGTTGATAGGACAAGGGAGGGTATCAATAACGGAATAGTTGCGAGTATGTCCACCATCAAAAAGGTACCTTCTTGCTCGCAAAAAAATTATTTAAGAAAAGGGTCCGAGCAGAATTCTCTGAAATTATTTCACCAAAATATTCAGGGTTTTTCTTCAAAGGAATTAGAAATCGAACTGTTTTTAGAAAAAACAATGTTTGAAATTGTTTGTTTCACTGAGCATTGGCTGAAAGATTACGCAATGCTAATCAATTATGAAACTTATACTGTGGGCAGTTGTTTTAACAGAAATATTATGTTGCGTGGGGGTTCACTTATATTAATTAAAAATGGTATTAAATCAAAACCTCGTAAAGATATAGTAGACCTCTCAGTTGAACATAGTGTTGAACTGTCCTGTGTTGAGCTGGATAAGCATGTCATAGTGTGCGTCTACAGACCCCCTAATTATAAGAACTACTCTATATTCGAGTCAGTGATGGAAGATGTTTTGGCAAAACTCGCAATGGGTAATAAACTAGTAATTGTCTCTGGTGACTTTAATGTTAATATTCTAGAAGATAATTCAGATAGAAGTAGGTTATTAAATCTCTTTAAATCATTTAATTTGTCACATGTGTTTACGGAACCAACCCGAACTACGCTGACTTCTGCTACATGTATTGATAATGTTTTTTGTTGCTGCAACTACTTGGACAATGCCATTATACATTATCTGCCTTCGGATCATAGTGGGCTACTTGTGACATTTGAGTCCAATATGCTAATTAAACAAGTGCAGATTCAATCCAGACCAATAACATCCGGTAAATTAAATAAATTTAACAGCACTTTAATCGCTAAGTTAAGCGATCAGGACCTCACAGTGAATGACGGTAATATTTTGTATGATGAAGTTTTTTCAGTGGTTCAAAAAGAGTTTAATAACACTTTTAAGAAAATAACTAAAACTGTATGCCCTAAGTTTTTATTCAGTGACTGGGCGACTACAGGACTTAGAAAAAGTAGGGAAAGACTTTACGAGCTATATGGCCTTAAGCCTTGTATGAACACTGAAACGTTTAATAAGTATGTTGCTAGTTACTCGAGAATTTTTAAAAATACATGAAAGGCAGCTAAGGCCTTGTATATTAGAAATAAGGTTAAATTAGCAGAAAATAAAATCAAGACGGTTTGGAAAATTATAAATAATGAAACGAACAGGAATAAAAGAAATAATCCTGATTACACGCTTGAGACCACACACGGACTTATTAGAGATAACAAAAAAGTTGCGCAAGAATTTGTAAATTTCTTTACCAACATCCCAATTAAAACTACTGAAACCTTAAATTCTTCGCCCGCGCTTGCTTTTGGATTATTAAACGCGAACGTTTCAGCCTGCCCGAATGTATTTAACTTTTCACATATAAACCCCATAACAGTAATAAAAGCTTTTAAGCAAATCAAGATCAAACCGACTGAAGATCTGTGGGGAATGTCCATCAAAGCTTGTACCTCCATTATTCAGACTATAGCGCCGTACTTAGCTGTAATTTTTAATTTGTGTGTGGATCAAGGAGTCTTTCCGGATCTAATGAAATATAGTAAGGTTATACCACTTTTTAAATCCGGGGACAGTAAAGACACAAATAATTATAGACCAGTATCCGTGTTGCCGGTTTTCAGCAAGGTATTTGAGAAGATAATGCTTAATCAAATGCTCATTCATTTTAATACGAATAACATCTTGCATGATAAACAGTATGGTTTCACCAAAGGACGTTGTACAACTGACGCTGGTGTCACCCTATTAAAACACATCTTTAATGCGTGGGAAGAGTCGCAGGATGCCATAGGTATCTTCTGCGACCTGTCGAAGGCGTTTGATTGCGTTAATCATGAAACATTACTTCTGAAACTTGAGCATTACGGACTAGGTCAATCAGCGTTAAGTTTGGTTGAATCTTATTTAAGTGATAGACAGCAATTTGTTCAAATAAACGGTGTGAATTCGTCGGGGTTAAACGTGAAAATGGGGGTACCCCAGGGCTCAATATTAGGTCCTTTCTTATTTTTAATATACATAAACGATTTACCCCGTTTATTGGAAAACAAACTGAACATGGTGTTATTTGCTGATGACACATCTTTAATTTTTAAAATAAATAGACGTACTTGTCAGGTTGACGACGTAAATAACGCGCTACGGCAGGTTCAGGATTGGTTCACTGCAAATAATTTAGTTTTAAATGGTAAAAAAACCAAGTGCGTAAAATTTTCCTTGCCGAATGTAAAAAGTACTGATTGTGACATTATCTTAAACAAGGAGAAGCTAGAATTCGTCGATAAAACGGTTTTCCTGGGGATCACGCTAGACTCAACGTTACAATGGGGTCCTCATTTAATATCACTTGCAGGGCGGCTAAGTTCGGCAGCTTATGCTGTTAGAAAGATTCGTCAATTTAGTGATGTAGATACCGCGAGGCTGGTCTATTTTAGTTACTTTCATAGTATAATGTCTTACGGTATTTTACTATGGGGAAGGGCTGCAGACATTGAGTCAATTTTTATTCTGCAAAAACGAGCCATCAGAGCGATATACAATCTTCGCCGGCGCGATTCTCTAAGGGAACTGTTTAAGGGCATTAACATCATGACGGTTCCTTGTCAATATATTTATGAAAATATCATGTACGTGAGAAAAAAATTACATCTTTTTAGTAAAAACGGAGATAGACATAATTACATTACTAGAAATAGGGACCAATTAGTTCAACCAGGTTTCAGACTGGCTAAAGTAGCCTCTTCTTTCATGGGGTACTGTACAAAATGTTACAATAAAATTCCTTCCCACATTCTAGAACTGAATGAGACGAAATTTAAAACTTGTATAAAACGCACACTATGCAGGCAGGCATATTATAAGTTGGGGGATTACATCACTGATAAAAATGCTTGGCTCAATGCTAGTCTTGCTCCACAACCACTAGGGCGCAAAAACAAGTGATATGCAGAACATTATTGTTTTGTAGAATTGTTGGACCTGCTGAAGACTGTATGAATATATTTGTATTATATAGACTCAATTTCTTTTAGTATAGTATAACTGCGCAGCACGTGTGTGAGTACTATGTACCCAACTGTAAATTTACCATGTTCTATGTTCTATGTTATTAGGTCTGGTTTCCGCACTTAGTCCTTCAAGTGGACCATTGTGCGTGGGCCATGGCGGCCGTTGGGTGGATTATTCCAACCAGCCCACCTCCCTCCAGAAGCCAATTAGGGCTCCTGGTTTTCTTAGAACTTCTGTGTAAGATCTGGGCGACCCGAGGGTTAGTGTTCTAATCTGGGTGACCCCTGTGCATTCAAAGAGAACATGCGTAACGGTTACCTCAGTCTCCATGCATGCCCTGCATAGAGGACTGTCCGTTATGCCTATTGTGTGGAAGTGTTTGTTAAGTGAGCAGTGTCCCGTGATGGTCCCCGTCACCAGGCGCAGGCCATTCCTGTCCAGGCGTAGCAAACGTCTGGTAAGCCTACTGTCCAAAGATGGCAGAGCTTCTTTGGACTGTCTACAGCCTGGTGCCGAGGACCACCAGTTTTCCGCCTGTGCCTGGGTGAATTCCTGTAGCCACCTGCGTATTTGGTTGAAGGGGATGGGTACAACAGGTTCGGGTCCATGGACCGCCGTGCTGGAGCCGCGTCTCGCAAGCTCGTCAGCCGCGTCGTTGCCCAACGATCCGCTGTGTCCCTTTATCCATTGCAGTGTCACCGCGTTGCGACTAGATACGGTTAATTGTTCCAGTGCGTTGTGACATTCTAGTACTAATTTCGATGTAATATATTTCCTCCGTAAAGATTGGAGGACTGAGGCACTGTCGGAGAGTATACGTATGTGAGTGTCCGTAACCCTCCTGGCTTCTAGGGCGTGGACCGCCAGTATGATGCCCACACATTCCGCCTGGTAGACGGTGTTGAACCCTCCTAGCGGTCTGGATATATTTATATTTAGGTCGTGTGAGAAGACTCCGACTCCGGTACCGGAGTCCGTCTTCGATCCGTCAGTGTATACTCTCATCTCTTTCGGACCTGAGTAGTCACATCGTTCTTCAGTAAGTATTATGTTGTAGTGCCTATGAAAGTGGTGTATTTTTGGGGCTTTGTCGCATGGTGACGCTAACATAGGTTTTCGCTTGATCGCTTCCTCCTTTATGCGTGTGTGCTTAATTCTTGAGTCTTTATTTAGGGTACCTGATAGATGGAGTCTAAAAGCGGCCAGGGCTGCCTCCTCCCGCACAATAAGATGCAGAGGTGGCAGCCCCAGCATTGCCTGTAGGGCGGCCGTGGGTGTAGTTCTCATGCTGCTAGTTATTGCAATACAAGCAAACCGCTGCAGTTTTTCGAGATCTCTTTGGGCTGTACTGAGGTCTGTCCTGGGCCACCAGACCAGCGAGCCGTATGTAATGATTGGTCGGATGACTGTGGTGTATAGCCAGTGGGTGACCATGGGGCTGATCCCCCAATTCCTGCCCAGCAGTCTCTTGCACTGCCACAGGGATATACTGGCTTCTGTCGTGATATAGTTCATGTGTTTCGCCCAATTCAATTGTTTGTCCAAATAAATAAATCTACCATTTGCTGTACCTTGGTGTCGTTCGTTGACTTGTGTTTGCCCTGGCAGTTGAGTGTGTCATGCTCTCTCAAATGTCTCTCTGATGGTGGCGTGTGTGTTGGATCATTCGGTTCCCTTCATGATGGTTGAGCTGGGTGGTGCCGATTCATGCGTCATGTTCGTGAACGGGCGCCGTCAGTTGGGATTGGTCTTAACTTAACTGCTTCGGATGCTAGTGTTTTTCTAGTGCTTATTATGTAACTGCACAGTACATGTGTGAGTACTTTTAATACTTTGTACCTGTACGTAGTATAGTATGTAGTGATTCTGGGTGCATTGTCCTCACACATATAAATTTACTAATGTATGTACTTATTGTACCTAAATATTGTAAAAAAAACATATATATTTTTTAAAAGAGTAAGTATGGAGTTTCTTGTGCATTCTTCTCCATAACAAGCTACTTTCCGAATGCACGGTAGAATCAATTTTTATTCCTTGTAAATTTTAATGTAACTAACGTTCAAAAGTGCCGCTTTGTGGCCTAGTTTAAATAAAATATCTTTGTCTTTGTCTTTGTTTTTGTCACTATTAAAATTCTTCACAAAAGAATTCTAGGCCATAGGCCAGGCATTGTAGACCCACCTAACCTAGACGTTACCACCTAGTAACTAACTTAACCACCTAGTACTTAGCTATAGGTAGTCCAAGTAATTCTAGCAATGAGCAAGTCAGATCACCCCTCCTAAACTTTATTTTTAACCCCCGACGGAGAAAGATGTTATAAGTTTGACGTGTGTTTGTGTATCTGTATTTGTGGCATCATAGCTCCTAAATGGATGAACCGATTTTGATTTCGTTTTTTTTTTGTTTGACTTGTGTCTTTATCGAAAGTGTTCTTAGCTATGTTTGATGAAAATCGGTTCAGCCGTTCTAAAGTTATGGGTGTTTTACTGTTTGAATCGGGGTGTTTTCGCAAAATTTTGTGTCATAATTACGTGTTCGATAGATTGTCGATCGAAGCGTGTCTACTGTGTCGGGGGTTTTTAAAATGTTTAAATTTTCTTTGTCTAATAGTTCTCCCATAGCATCCCCACCCTTAGCTATCTGCCATCAGATAGTAGCACGTCGCAATAGTTCACGTCGCGTGATATTGGGCGGAGAGGAATTTTGTGCATTCCGACGCGAAGGGCTCTGCAATAGAACCTCTTTTCCCGAATTTTCCACTTCAAATCGTATTTTGCAAAGGATGGGTGACGGTTTGAAAGGTTTATTTGAAAATGTGAAGACTATTCAGAAAAGAGAAGTTGATTAAAATGAAATATACTTGATTCCGATATATTAAAAGAAAGTTCGTAATCGCATCTGTCTCATGGCTACTCAAAGCAGTTAGGTGTGATTTATCAATCTCACACACATTTATCAATCTCTACTTAAGCATGCAAACATGTCACAATTTGGCATTTAAGGCCGTACCGCGACCAAAAAATCAGCGTGAGATATGAGCATTCCTATTGGCCTAGCGGCACTGGTGGCGCATGAATTACAGTAGTGAATACGCCCAGATTTAAGAATAAAATCTTTATAAAATCGAATATTGGTCTTTTGAAAAAAATAAATCTACCAAAATGTTCGTTATCAAATTGTCTATCCATTAGTGTTAGTACAAAAAAATATTAATGAACACTTTACGAGGAGATGCATGCTATCAATCATTATTTCTCATTTTTATTGTTTTGTTGGAAGGAGATTGGTGAAACATATAGTACATTTAAAAAAAAGAAATCTACAATTTTTGAATCAATAATATGTAGAAATTTAATGTATTTTTATTAGTTGATATTTCATTTTAAATAACGAGTAGATAGCTCCTAAAAAATTGACGAAAAACGGCTAGCGCGGCGTTTTGCTCGGGGTAGCGCCTTAAGTATACAGGCCAGTATATAGCGCCAGGAAGCCATTAATATAATTGATAAGAAAAAATATGCCGTAGGTATACTGTTAGACATGACTAAAGCTTACGACAAAGTGCAATTTGACATCCTACTTAATAAGTTACAAGGAATAGGGATCCGCGGAAAGGCTTACGAATGGTTCAAATCATATTTAGAAAACAGAGAACACCAAGTCGAAGTAGAATATTACAACGAACATACAAAACAAATCCAATACGTTCGGTCGGATAGCAAGCAAATTAACGCCTCAATCCCCCAAGGGAGTGTTATTGGATGTCTCCTATTTATAATCTATATAAATGACCCTACAATCATAAATGAGTCATGTGTTCTGTTTGCTGACGACATCTCAGTACTAACCTCCTGTCACGACAATACCAACTTAACCGAAATACTTACATGTATACTCAATAAAATTACAACTTGGATGACAGAACATAATCTTGAACTAAATTTCAATAAAACTAAAATCATATCCTTCTATCCACATCAAAAAACTCCTTTAGACATAACATTTACTTACAATGACAAAAAAATAGAAACAGTAAAAGAATTCAACTTACTTGGCTTATCCATAGATACACATTTAAATTGGAAATCGCATATTAAAAAAATCAGGACAAAGTTGTCAAAATTTGCCTATGCCCTCCGTGAAATAAAAAAATCGACTAATCTCTCCACTGCTCTGGTTACGTACTATGCCTATGCATACGCATGGTTAAGCTACGGCGTAATATTATGGGGAAATAGCACAGATGCATCAACACTTTTCATACTACAAAAACGACTGATTAGAATACTAGCCAATATAGATAACACAGACAGCTGCAAACCCCATTTTCAAGAATATAAACTTCTAACCCTACCTTGTATTTATATCTTGGAAATGTGTAAATTTGTTAAAAATAATGAAAAGCTCTTCACTACACGAGAAAACATACAGACTCACTACACACTACGACACAAAAATAGACTAAACCAGCCAGGTTCTAAACTAAAAATACACTCCACAAGCACTTTAGTAATGTCAGTTAAAATATATAATAAATTACCAGATGACATTAAAAATGAACAAAAATTTAATATCTTTATAAATAAATTAAAACAATTTCTAATCCGTAAATGTTATTATAATGTACATGAATATTTCAATGATAAATTTAATCAATAAATAATAATACCGAAAAACGCAATAATAATCTATAATACAAATAATAATAAAACATGTATAAATTAAATAGTTATTGATGCATAGATTCAATATTTAAGTCGCAAAAATTATGTGATACATTTAATTATAAGCCCACCTACCTACATTATATTAATTGAAGTTGTGAACAAATATTTATAATAGCCCTCCTCCTAATTTTTATGTTGTTATGCCCGACAGGGCCCACAATGCTCCAAAACTATTGTATGTATCCTTATGTACCTACCACCTAAGTTCACATTGTGGAATGCAATAAACGAATTGAGTATTGAGTATGATTTGTCACGTTCTTAACTCCAAATACTGAATTCAGAAATCAGCCATCACTCTGACAAAAACATCTCAAATATCATTACGTTTCGACAAGTTTATGTCATTGAGGCTCACTTGCGTGAAAATCTTAACTCAGAGTTAGTTGCTAACACGGGGTTAAATTGACAATATTGTATGACATACTATCAATTTAACCTCCTTGTAGCAACTAACTCTGTTTCACGCAAGTGGGCCTAATTGTTGCCGAGATGATATTGCTTGAATTTGAACGCATTTTATTAATTATAAGAATTTTGTTGACCTTCAGGTTATTTTTTTTAACTTAATCAATATTCAAGTTATATTAACAGTTTGCATGACACATACAAGTTATACATACGTTAAATATACTAATAATTTGAATGTTTTCTAACAAAAATAACGGTGTCTTTCACTTAGTTGTTTGCTGTTCCACAAAAAATATTTCACCGTCTTCCGAATTAGTTCGACTGAATTTTGTAAATCATGTTGCTATAGAAACGGTAGCGGCACAACAGACATTACATGAAACTACATTCTCGATTTGAGAAGAAGCCTTTGAGGTTGTCTTCCTGGAATTCTCAAGCGGTTTTGTCTGTCACGAATGTCAGACAGTGAACCTCTGAAAGAACATTTTCTAGAAAGACAGTATCGGCTTTACTACTTCACAACAGTTTTACTGTAGAACTAGCTTCTGCCAGCTGCTCCGCCCGCGTGAAAGTCGAAAGTTATCCCGAGGGAACATATTCCCGGGATAAA
Source organism: Orthosia cruda (assembly GCA_964057195.1). Classification (NCBI taxonomy): domain Eukaryota; kingdom Metazoa; phylum Arthropoda; class Insecta; order Lepidoptera; family Noctuidae; genus Orthosia; species Orthosia cruda. The sequence continues at coordinate 25,711,822 of OZ059840.1, read as the reverse complement.
ACTCCTATACCTGGCTATAATCTATCTCTGTGCCAAATTTCATCCAGATCCGTCGTTCATCATCCAGCCGTTTTAGCGTGAGGTAGTAACAAACATAAAAACACACACATAAATGTATGTACTTACGTTTAACGTAACTTGTGTACTATGTCTCATTAGGTAAATAACACCTACAACACTAAACTGCTACTGTTGAGAATGTCCTGGGTTAATTTCCCAGGTAGACCAAAATTATTATTGAAATCTGGAATATCTCAGTTAGTAGTAGCCCTTTTTGTGTTGGAACGTCATCTAATGACTTCCCCGCTCTGGATGAAGCGGAAGGGCGTGGCAGACGTTTACTGAAACCCACCCGTGTTCCTTCAGTAGCTTGTGCCAGGGCCGCGGTAACTCTCTTTCAAATTTATCCACGTCTCAGATAGGTATCAGCCCTAAAGGACCCCGTCAGTTTCTGTAGACATCTCTTTGAGGCGCGCGTGGAATACTAGGCGCCGTCGACTCGGGCCTGGCCCTTATCGGACAGCGAGTAATCCTTTACTCGCGGTCCGTAAGCACGTACCTACGTTGGCCGGAAAGACCTCCACCGTATGCTCCACCGCGTCCTCCGGACAATCCACACAATGGTGATACCCGGGTGTTTCCTCCCGCCTTATCCTGAACAGGAGCCTCTCGAAACAGATGTGTCCGGTGAGAACTTGCGTCAGGCAGAAGGTATAAGGACGCCGTGGCACCTCTCAAGCCCCTCCACAAAGAGGGGTGTTATCGCTGCAATTGTGGCGTGCCCAGCACTGGTTTGCGACAGTCGTTCTCTTCATGTCGCCATGAAATCCTGCCGGAGCTCTGTCTGCCGAGCCGCGATTTGTCGCGTCAACGGAGTTTCGCCCCGTTGGCTCCATTTCTTGGGATTTAAAATTCAAAAATCAAAATCAAAATTTCTTTATTCAATTAGGCCATTGAGCGGCACTTTCGAACGTCAAAAAAAAAAGTAATAATAATTGATTCTACCGTCCATTCCGAAATGTAGCTTGTTATGGAGAAGAACGGACAAGAAACGCCACACTTATTCTTTAAAAAAAAAATGTGTTTTACAAGTATTTGGTAACAATAATCTTGTTGGAAAAATACATACATATATGTGAGAACGATGTAAAAAACCGCACTTAAAAGCGTCTAGAGTAAAACAAACAATTAAAAATACAATAAATAGGTAATTAAAAACAGGCGGAGGCAGCTAAGTTATGACCAATCCCAATTGATGGTGCCCGTTCACGAACATGACACATGGATCGGCACCACTCAGCTCAACCATCATGAAGCGAACCGAATGATCCAACACATGTGCCACCATCAGAGAGACATTAGAGAGAGCATGACACACTCAACTGCCAGGGCACACTGAAGTCAACGAACGACACATAGGTACAGTAAATGGTAGATTTACAGTTGGTACATAGTACTCATATATGTGCTGTGCAGTTATATAATCCAAAAATAAATTGAGTTTTTACAACACAAATATATTCATACAGTCTTCAGCAGGTCCAACAAAACTTCAGAACTTTTCTGCTTATCACTTGTTTTTGTGCCCTAGTGGCTGTAGAGCTGGAATAGCGTTGGGCCAAGCATTTTTATCGGCGATGTAATCTCCCAACCTGTAATATGCTTGCCTGCATAGTGTGCGTTTTATACAAGTTTTGAATTTCGCCTCATTCAGTTCTAGAATGTGTGGCGGTATTTTATTGTAACATTTTATACAGTACCCCATAAAAGATGACGCTACTTTAGCCAGCCTGAAACCTGGTTGAATTAATTGGTCCCTATTTCTAGTAACATAACTATGTCTATCGCTGTTTTTACTAAAAGGATGTAAATTCTTTCTGACGTACATGATGTTTTCGTAAATATATTGACAAGGTACCGTCATGATGTTAATGTCCTTAAACAGTTCCCTTAGAGAATCGCGCCGGCGAAGATTGTATATCGCTCTGATGGCTCGTCTTTGCAGAACAAAAATTGACTGAATGTCTGCAGCCCTTCCCCATAGTAATATACCGTAAGACATTATACTATGAAAGTAACTAAAATAGACCAGCCTCGTGGTATCTATATCAGTAAATTGACGAATTTTTCTAACAGCATAAGCTGCCGAACTTAACCGCCCGCAAGTGATATTAAATGAGGACCCCATTGTAACCTTGAGTCTAGCGTGATCCCCAGGAAAACCGTTTTGTCGACGAATTCTAGCTTCTCGTTGTTTAATATAATGTCACAATCATAACTTTTGACATTCGGCAAGGCAAATTTTACACACGTAGTTTTTTTAGCATTCAAAACTAAATTATTAGCAGTGAACCAATTTAGAACTTACTGCAATGCATTATTTACGTCGGCAACGTTACTCGTACGCCTGTTTATCTTAAAAATCAAAGAAGTGTCATCAGCAAATAACACCATATTTAGTTTGTTTTTCAATAGATGGGTAAATCGTTAATGTATACTAAAAATAAGAAAGGCCCCAAAATTGAGCCCTGGGGTACACCCATTTTCACGTTCAACCCCAACGAATTGACACCGTTTATTTGAACTAATTACTGTCTATCATTTAAATAGGATTTTACTAAAATTAATGCTGATTGGCCTAGCCCGTAATGCTCAAGTTTCAAAAGCATGATCAACGCAATCAAACGCCTTCGACAGGTCGCAGAAGATACCTATGGCATCTTGTCCCTCCTCCCACGCATCAAAGATGTGTTTTATTAAGGTGACACCAGCGTCGGATGTACAACGTCCTTTGGTGAAACCATACTGTTTCTCGTGTAGGATGTTTTTCGTATTAAAATAAATGAGCATTTGATTTAGCATTATCTTTTCAAATACCTTGCTGAAAATTGGCAACACGGATACTGGTCTATAATTATTTGTGTATTTACTGTCCCTGGATTTAAAAACTGGTATAACCTTACTATGTTTCATTAGATCCGGAAAGACTCCTTGATCTATACACAAATTAAAAATTAAAGCTAAGTACGGATTTCAAAAGGTGAACACCTCTGCCTTAACTCTTCTTCGAGGAATACAGTCGTGATGTCATGTTATAAAATACAAACATTACCCATATTTATGGATATCTTCAAAAACAGTACAAAAGTTTCACCCACTGCATTCGTAATGTTTCAACATTACGAAACAGAAATCAATACATTAAAACGCAAAAAAGATACACAGAAGGAATCCATTCCGAACTGTCTGACGCAACAAAGCAAACCAGATATTGTTCCTCGAGGCACTGTAACTATTATTACATTTACTATGAACTCGAAAACATGAAGTGTAATCCAAAATCGAAAGTCTGGAATAGGACTGTAGCGGAACGTTTCCTCCGTATCTGCAAACGTTCTGCTACAGTCCTATTCCAGACTTTCAGTTTTAGATTACATTTATAACATGAAATTTCTATAAATCAAACCGCAATAGAAGTGTTAAGTTTTTGCTCCGCCACATCAGGTTCATTACTAAATGAGTAACTGTATAATGGAATCAGTTTATTTTATGAATCACTCAGAAATTGCCTTGATTGTGACAAAACCACTATTTGTGTCTGCATCACCCAAAGAGCGACAGGTAGAACATTCTAAAGGCATTAAGTCCGCCTCTGTACGTTTGTGAGCATGACTCGTTGTGATATGACGTAGGCTTGAACAGTTTCGTATGATTGGTGAATCCTGCGCCACGACACGATACGACACAGTAATGTTTAGGCAGCTTGAGGCCCAGTTTTTTGATCCGTAGTTAACTCATACAATGGTTAAGTATGCTCAAAATCATATTTCGCTTTTATTTATTGTTAGTCTTACTAATGGTAAAATAATTAATTCTCCAACTTATTTATGTGCAGTCGTGGGATAAATATTCGCGAGCTGGCTGACTAAAACCAGATGTATCCTCCGACTGCACAACATGATTTTCTTCTTGTTTACGTCTTTTTAGTTCGCTTCTCAAGCACTCGGGTTTATTGATTTTTTTAATTAACTTTTTTTATTATAACTTTTTAGTAAACCTTTTTTTTCGATTTAGGTACATTTAAACATATAGTATTATAATTTTTAAAATCACCTCTTAAAACCCTTTATTTTGATACCCCACACGGATTTGGGAGAAAAAAAATTGGCCGCCCACAATATGGCGCCTAAAATCCGCCATTTTTCTATTTTCTAATTTGAATGTAGCCAGGCAACTCGTTAGATTAAGACGAATCGATTAACGTAAGAATTATGAAAATCGGCCAACGCGTATGGTCTTTAGAACGCCACATAGGAACAAACATACATACATTTTGTAAAAGAAGCTGACCAAAGTCAGCTTCTTTTTAACCGACTTCCCAAAAAGTAGGAGGTTCTATGTTCGACATTATGTTTGTTTTTTTTTTTTGTTTATGTTCACCGATATCTCCGTCAATTGTGGACCGATTCTGAAAATTATTTTTTTGTTTGAAAAAGTATGTTTCGAAATTGGTCCCATTTTAATTTGGTAAAGATCTGATGACGAACTTCGGAGATATACAACAGAACTCTTCAATAAATAACGGCAAATCTCTCGGGATTGCTGCAGTCGCATGTCTGTTTATTGTTTGTACCATTTCATAATATAACATCACGCCAGTACGCTCTTAAGGGGTACGCAGATCTCTCATTTCAGCGGTTATGTTCAAGTTTCATGGAATCTATTCTGGTGTTATAGTAACCTTACCAACTTGTCTATTAAGTAGGTACAGCTAAAAAGTGAAAAATAAATTTCGTTCCGAAGAAATTTTTAACTTCCCATTGACCTATGAAAATGAAATTTGGGGATAATGTTTATTATTACGTATATTTTACTAACAAATACCAATATATTGAAAAATCAGTTTTTTTTAATTCCTTATTTTTTTCTATTGCAACCAACTTAATTTTGCGGTTTGGTACGGAACCCTAAATGTGTGAAGTTCGACACGCACATGGCTGGTTTTTGTAAATCGTTTAGTGTTTTTTTTATTGATTGATTTATGTGGTTTTATTTTGATTTGATTGGGATTAACTAAATAAACGATAGTTTTGTTGTTATTTAGACTTCAACTGCATTGTGATACATAGTTATATATAATGCCACAATCTAAACAATAAAATCTTTTTTTAAGATTAAGACATTTTATACCCACTTAAAGCGTGTTCATTAGATGCAAAGCAACCAATTTTCGTAACATTTACTATTTTACCAAATAGGACACTAAAGAAAAAACACACTGTACTTGATCTCAGCACTCCACCAACGCGATCCTTTTGAAAAATATTGACGAGCAAAGTTTGACGTCAGACGACGTTTCTGGCGCCGCGCAAAACTTCGAACACCCATTCTTATCTAGAAACGATTCAATAAAAATCAGTTTTCGAAGTTGTAGAGGTAAACCGATTTGTCCGGTGTTATCAAGGAAACTGCTTTTAGTTCACAAGTATGAATGCTTTCCAAATGGGTGCGTTGACCGGGTTAGTTCGGCCAGTAGAGATGATGAATGGGATTTTTCGACGTTCGATGGTGCAAGATTGATTTCTGTAAGGGGAAAAATGTTTTTGCAGAGGGATGGTAAACATGGAGAGATCAGGATGTTAAATTTTCATACGACATTCACTATTCATGAATAAGGCCTGAGAATTTCTTGAAAGTATTTTAATCATGAAAACAAATGAGGAGAATAAGTGATCAACTTAATTCGGCTTCAAAGATAGCATGTATCCAACTGAATAAATCTGCAGGAATCGGGGATCTCAGTATAGAATCAAAAATTCAAAATACATCGGCTTTTTCTCTTTAACCCCCGAATTCTGAATTTTAAGTTGGGTATTTGTCTAATTTTACTTTAGCCTAGAAAACTGCCCACATCGGCATTAAAGTAGGTTTTGATACGTTCTTCACTCAAAATACTCATTTCAGAAACCGGTCTGATCCGATTTTCGCTGATCTGATACTAGATACAATATTTCCTAGATACAACTTCCCGAATAACCATTTCCTTCCTTACCGTAACGGATACCTCTATAGCCGAAAACCGACTTGCAACACGCCATACCATACAACGTAAATATACGAGTAGCATGCTCATTCGTTATATTTTCATCTTGTGGTTTTGCGTTGTGTAATTGTCCAATGAGGTGAGGTGGAGTTTTTTGAAATAATCGGATGTTACTAGTGTGTTTTTCTAGTGATGTAATGAAGGCCGTCAGCGGAGACGGCAGTGCATAGTTTGGGCCTAGAGTGACATTCTTCAACGATAGCGATTACTGAAATGCCAAAATTTTTGAATAGACTTAGGTCCAGAATTTACCTAAATGCCGAAGGAGGATAATGTGTTTATCAGTCTATGTATGTATGTTTGTTCCTATGTGGCGTTCTAAAGACCAAACGCGTTGGCCGATTTTTTTTCTTCCAAACCCGAGTGGGGTATCAAAATAAAGGGTTTTAAGAGGTGATTTCAAAAATTATAACACTTTATGTTTATAAAATAATAATATAGCCCTTTATTTCCTTAACAAATATTTACATACATTTCATTGTTATTGATTTGAATTCAAACATTATCTTTTAACATCTTGGGTTAGCTTTAGAAATATCATTAAAATAAAAAATGTCATCGTATTCAAATATAACCCTAGTCCAATTTTCGTTAAAAGAAATCATTAAAATAAAAAATAAAATAAATATTACAATTAGAGTCAAAAGTTCATGTCATCATAAATCTATACCAATATTATAAAGAGGAAAGATTTTTTTGTTTGTTTGTTTGTTTGTACCGAATAGGCTCCAAAACTACTGGACCGATTTCAAAAATTCTTTCACCGTTGGGAAGCTACTCTATCCCCGGGTGACATAAGCTACTTTTTATCCCTGTATTCCCACGGGAACGGAAACTACGCGGGTGAAACCGCGAGGCGCCCTCTAGTGTCAAATAAATCATGATACATTCTCAATTTGTCATTTTTTGTTAAGGACCTCTCGACGAGTATAGGCCTCCTCCATTTTTTTCCACTTTTCTCTATCTTGGGCTGTGGCAAACAAGTCATCTCCTGCAATCTTCTTAATTTCATCAGTCCATCTCTCTAGCGGTCTCCCTCTTTTGCGATTTCCAAGGGGGGCACTCCAGGTAATCACTTTCTTAGTAAATTTTTCATTTGACATACGTGCAACATGGCCTGCCCATTTCCATTTCAATTTCAGACAATGTGATACAGCATCTATGACCTTTGTCCTTGTTGGGAACAAAAACTAAGAGAGATAATTTTATATTTTCCTTTTAATAATTTTCAACAATTTTTTTACATAGGTATGTAATGACATCACTTGTCAGTCACTTTTTGTTTCTTAAATAAAACCATAGATACAAACAAAAAAGTATTCACGACACTCCCGGGCCCAAGTGGACCGGCAGGTCTACTAGGTACTATTTTAAATATTGAGACGTGTCGGCGGACGTACCGTGCGTCCTGACCGTGTTGTTCGAGGTCGTGGTACGTCAGTTACGTCTAAGTCATTGGTAATGTCAACCCTACCATCGGTCATGTCAACCCTACCATCGGTCATATCAACCCTACCATTGATAAGGTCGGTTGAGCTGGAAGAAACTTCCAATGGGTAGAGTTTTTGGAATGCGCGTATTTTTTCACCCATGGCTGTCCGCACCTTTGCTACTCGACACACTCCATCTCCTCCCGGATATGTCTCTAGGACTACACCCAACGGCCAATTGGTCCTTTTATCTTCGGTGTGTATCAAAACCACGTCCCCAGGTAAGAGGACTTGAGACGTTTTCTTAGATTTTTGCTGTACCAACATGCTCAAATACTCTGATCGAAAACGCTGTCGCAAATCTAAACGGAGCTTCTGACAATATTTTGCCCGAATGTTCAACGATCTCTGGTCTATTGTATCAAGATCTGCAACGTCAATTCGTACTCGTGGTTGGATAAACAATGATGGGGTAAGCGGTCTTAGTTCATCTTGTCCACCTGTAATATACGTCAGTGGTCGGCTATTTATGGTAGCTTCACAGTCGCATAACACTGTTTGTAACTCCATGAGCGTTAGTGACGCTCGACCTAAAACTCGTCTTAGGATTTGTTTTGTCATCCCGACCAGCCTTTCGTAAAACCCTCCCCACCAGGGAGCCGCTGGCGGTATGAACTTCCATTCAATTCTATGTATTGCTGATACTTTCTTGATCTCACTCCAGTCTAGTTGACTAAAAGCATTATTGAGACCAGTAAAATTAGTACCATTATCGCTAAATAAACAACGAACTCTACCGCGACGTGCTGTGAAGCGTCGCAGAGCCATGTTGAAGTCATTAGTTGATAATGTTTCCGTCAGCTCTAAATGTACCGCGCGATATGTGGCACATGTAAATAGTACAATCCAGCATTTACTGCCATTGCGCAGTAACAAAGGGCCAGCTAAGTCGACTCCACTAGCCTCAAAGGCATCAGCTGACTCTATACGATCTTTTGGTAGGCCAGTTAGAGGAGTTTGACTAGGTGTAGCCTTGTAGCGTCTGCACCTACCACATTCACGTACGACCTTCTTGACCAATTTTCTTATACCAATAATCCAGAAGGTTTCTCTTAAATTGGCCATCAGTGTCTGAGTCCCTGCATGAAGTAGTTGCCGGTGTCGTTCTTCTACCAGCCTCTGCACGATAACATCATTTCCGGGTAGTACGATCGGGGCTATGAAATCAAACTTGTCTGTTCCTAAGTTCAGTTTTGTTGACAATCTGATAATGCCTTCATCGTCTTTGAACGTCTGTAAGTTCGATAGCTTGTGATGATACGCTGCTTGAATTAGTCGTACTACGGTCCTTTCTGCATCCTCAAATTCCTTACTGAGAATTACAGTGTTTTTCCTGAAGACTTTGTATCTTAATCTGCGCATCCATGCCACCATTAGCACAATCTTGGTGTACTTTGAAAAATAAGTGAGTCGATTTAGAAAAGAATGTCCAACTACCATCACCTTTGTGTTGGTTTTGACGGATTTCAGTTCCGCATTAACATCCTCTGAATTAGTTATGAAACATGTCTCCGGCCAATAATTTTCTTCTAGGCGAAGCCATGCCGGGCCTTCCCACCATTTGTTTTTAAGTAGGTTTTTGATATGTGTGCCTCTTGATGGAAGGTCAGCCGGATTTAAATGACCCGGGATATGTTTCCAGGCATTGGGATCTGTGATGGATCGTATTTCTTTAACACGATTAGCTACGAATACAGTCCAGTTTCCGTCACCCTTTATCCAGCTTAGTGCAACACTGGAGTCGGTCCAAAAAAAGTTACGACAGTTGGGTAAGCACAACTTTTTTATGACCCTAGAGCCCAGCCTTGCAGCAATCGTTGCAGCAATCAATTCCAAACGAGGAATGGTGATTTCTCGTACTGGAGCTACTCTAGCCTTTGCCATTACGAGGCTGATATAACTGTCTCCTTTATACTCAGATCGTAAGAAAATGCACACAGAATAAGCCTGCTGACTGGCGTCGCAAAAGACATGAAGGGAGTTATAACAATCTAAAATATTGTGAACTGTCAAACGTCGAGGAATTTTAATTTGATCAATTAAATGTAAGTTGTCTGCCCAGCGTTTAAACTCAAGTTTCAAATCATCTGGTAACTCACTATCCCAAGATATTTTCCTATTCCATGACCTTTGTAAAATAATTTTTGGCACTATTGTTATAGGGCACAATATCCCAATAGGATCAAAAATTTTCTGTGCAATTGACAGAATTTCCCTTTTCGTAATCTTATTCCCAAGATTATTTACTACACGACAGTTGAAAGTATCCGCCTTTACATTCCATACCATGCCCAGAACTTCTGATATTTCTACCTCCTCATCTACTTGCGCTGGAGCACTTACCCAACATCTGAGATCAAACTTTCCTAGTGCCATTAGTTCTTTTGCCTCGACAATAAATCGGTGCATATCTTGTTCTGTATCTAAAGACATTAGGCAATTATCAACGTAAAAAGACTTCCTCAGCAACATTGCTGTATCCTTTAGATGTGGTGGTGTATTATCCAAATGATGATTTATTGTAGCAGCTAAGTGAAATTGGCTAGATGTTAGACCAAATACCACGCGTTTGTGACGAAAAGTAATTACCTGTTTGTTCTCATCGTTGACATTGGACCACCATAAAAATTTTAGATAGTTGCGGTCTTCTGGATTTAACGATATCTGTAAAAACGCCTTCGCTATATCAGCTGTCACCGCGTAAGCTCCTTTCCTAAAATTTATAAGTAATTCAGGTATAAGCTCAATTAGGTTGATGCCCTTTTCAAGACAAATATTGAGTGAAATTCTGTCTTGATCCTTAGCCGAAGCATCAAAGACAGGACGTATTTTAGTAGTAGCACTTGACATTTTAAAAACTGCGTGATGCGGCATATACGTACCTTCTTCGATGTTTGACTGAGGTGCTTCTTCGATAATACCAAGTGATTTCCACTCTTTAAATACGGCATCGTACTCGTTTATTTTGTTAAGCGATTCAAGACGCGCCGTTGTGGCAATCAAACGTTTTTTAGCCAACTGATAGTTGGGTTGAGGGCGAGGCATGTCCTTCCAAGGAAGACTTACTTCGTACCTTCCCTCTTTATTGATTGCCAATGTTTTATGGAAGTGTTCGAGAACTTCCTTCTCGTGGGCCATTTTGGAAGCTTGTTCACTAGGATCAGTTATCCCAAGTGACTCCAGGCTCCACAAGTCCGGCAGTTTAGATGAACTGTGTAATACGGTAGTCTTTGGAGTGAGAGAATTGTAAATCCCCGTCAATCGACCAGACACTGTCCACCCTAATTTAGTTCGACATGCCATTAAATTGTTTGAAATATGTAAGATCTCTCCAGTCATTATTGTTCCTAAATAGTCAGCCCCTATAAGAATGTCAACATCGTTAGTAGAGTCCGTCGTTTCAGTCAGTCTTATGTTATGTTTTTTTAAAGTGTCAAGTAATGGAATCGACGTTATTTTTGGTAAGAAACCGCAAATATTTTGTTGTCCTATAACCTTTAGGCTTATAAAGAAACTATCATACAAACTTATTAATCTGATACTATATACATCATATTCTTCAGCGGTCATCTCGTGTCCCCCGAACAAACAATGTGCGATTCTTTCCTTGCGTTCAGATTTTAAGTTGAGTCTCTTCGCCAAATCGGTCCTAATGTAGGATCTCTGTGCTCCACTATCTAGCAAAATGCGAACTTGAACTTCTTGGTTATTTCCTGCAATTTTGCATACAAGTGTTTGAAGCAATGTTGTGGAATCTTGTCGATTGGAAAGTAAGTTGATGTTAGAACTTGGTGAACTTGACGGGCTACGTTTTGTGGAAGACTCAGTTTTCTTTTCTACCTTTTCTTCGATTTCAGGGCACATGATAGTTAAATGCCTACGTTTACAGACCAAACATTTAGCTGAGCTTCGACATTTCTTCGTCACGTGATTCGTTCTAAAACAAATGAGACAAGCTTTCTTACATTTCAAAAAATCTTGCTTTTCTGACAGTGACATTTTTGTTGCTTTGTGACATTCTGAACTAGCGTGTGTTTCTTTATCGCACCATATGCAGCTTATCGTTAACTTCTTGATGAAACCGTGGGATTTGGTTGCATTACTCGTAAAACACGCTGTAGGTAGCTTCGGTTCCGCAAGTGAGTCTGACATTTTCGTGAAACCTTCTCTGGCAAGCCGTATTCGCTCTTCTGATTCAACTTCTTGTTTTAAAAAGTTAATCAAATTGCTCAAGTCATCACAAACTGTCATCTGCTTTGATCTAATTCTATTCCATGTTCGTAAAAGGTCCTCTGGTAGAGATGATTCGATCATTGGGAATAGAATTGATGCGTATCTGTCCTTCGTGACTCCTAATGTTTCAAGAGCTTGTAAGTGAGTCTGCAAGTTGTCATAAAGTTGCGATAAATTGTCAGACTCACCCCTCTGCTTTGCTAATATCAGATTCAATAGGCCTCTTACATAAGCTTCTATTAGCAGGTCATCTCTCGCGAAACGTGTTTTTAAGGCCTCCACAGCTTTCCGGTAATTACCCGCAGATGGAGGGTATGATTCGACTAGTTGTCGCGCACAAGTACCGAGTGTCATGGATTGCAATAAATACTGAAACTTATCTCCATCATCCATTCCATTATTTTCATCGATCCGCTTAAACTGACCCCAAAACCCAATCCAATTTTTGATGTTTCCGTCAAACTTGGGTAATTCTAATTTTGGTAATTTAATTTTAACGGTTTCGCTTCTATGGCTGATGGATTTCACAGTACCTGGTGCTGATGTTGATTTTGGCCGTTGTTCCGACTCAAATTTTCTGGAAATGGCATACCATTGTGAGCTGTATTTATCCTGACACTCCATCTCTTTCGCGATATCATCCTCAGTGGTAGTATCCGAATCTAGCAATATTCCTAATAATTGGTTACCAATCTCAACGAGCCTCTGATGTCGAACTTCTAAAGCCTCAAATATTCCAACTAGATCGCCATCTGCCGTGGATCCCTTCTCAAACTTTTCTTCAATACGTCGTATTGTTTTTGTAAAAAACGAACGGAGGGCAGTCTGTTCTTTTTTTAATTTGTCCATAATTCACGCGGTCGCCATAAATGTTGGGAACAAAAACTAAGAGAGATAATTTTATATTTTCCTTTTAATAATTTTCAACAATTTTTTTACATAGGTATGTAATGACATCACTTGTCAGTCACTTTTTGTTTCTTAAATAAAACCATAGATACAAACAAAAAAGTATTCACGACAGTCCTTTTCCTTATATCGGTGTTTCTTATTTAATCTTAAAGTTTCAAATTTTCCTCTTTGTGAATGTATTATAAACCCATGTTTGGCTTGCATATGTGAGACATGGAAGTAAACATGAATCCAGGATTTTCTTTTTCAGTCTTAAAGGAAGGTTTGATTTTAAGATCTCTTTGTAACTCCAAAACTTCCTCCACGTCATGTTCACACGTCTGTTAAGCTCGTCTCGATGCCTAGATCTTTTAAAACACACTTTATGTTTAAAAGTACCTAAATCGAAAAAAAATAGGTTTTATTTAACAGTTATAAATAAAAAAAGATAATTCAAAAAATCGATAATCCGACTGCTTAAGAAGCGAACTAAAAAGACGTAAACAAGGAGAAAAAAAATGGGAAGTTAGAAATTTCTTCGGAACAAAATTTTGTAAAAGAAGCTTACCAAAGTCAGCTTCTTTTACCAAATTTTGCTAAAGGCTTCTCATTCCTTTGTTTTTCAATATTTACAAAAAATACGGTGTATAACTACTCATCAAGTTCGAAACAACGATACCCCTTTCGATGGGGTAGGTACAAATGGCATGGCTTTGGGTCAACGAGACGCTTATACTGTGAAAATTTGAAGACTGTAGGTCCAACCGTTTGGCCGTGAATCTCATGTAACAGACGACGGACAGATGGACACGTGAGTAACAGCAATAGGGTTTCGTTTGAACTCTTCGGGTACGGAACCCTAAAAAACGCATACACATGCACAAAATACTTACTAACTTTACAAAGTACTGCTTCATAATATTACCCAATTCATTTACCCAACACATAATTTTTTTCAATATTTTCACTTCAGTTCGCCATTATTGTTTACAAAATAAGACACGTGAAGAGAAACACACTATAAACACTATATGTAGTAAAGTGTATTGCTACAACGTAGTTCTCATTTAAGTTTTAGTTCCACGAGTTGTCTGTATTCCAAAAAATCTGCGAGATTAATATACATCAGCATCAGCTTCTAACATACAGTCGATTGTGGAAAGTTCATACGATGCATCTACAATACACACTGTTGAATATGGTACTAATGTGTTCCATAATTAGATGATTTCCATAATTAAAAGAAGATACAACTTAAACTCTTGCATTTAAGATTATAAATACTAAATATTCAAAACAGATGAATCGCTCGAGATATTGCAAAACCGATGACGCTTCGGTCTTAAACGTCCTGGCTAGCTAAACCAATTTCCTGTATTCCTATTTCTACTTCCTATAAAATAAGAACATCTACCTATATTAATCTGAACTCTGTCAATAGCACATGAAGTTCCTTCAACTTAATTTAAAGTATTTCATACGTTTTTATGGATGCTTTTATGCTATTCATTGTAAGATTATGAATTTCAGTACCGAGTAAAACGGGGTGAATAAGAATGCAGGGGTGAATAGGAACCAAACTTTGATTAGGATTTTAACTTTGATGCCCCTTTATGGTTTCAAACAAAGCATCGTGTTTTTTTAATAATTATTTAATACATATATTGTAGTACCTACTAAAACCTACGTGAAAATTCCCTTCAAAATGTTTTTCCCATTCACCCATGCATTCCTATTCACCCCGTTTTACCTAAAAGAACCGCTCAAGAATAAATAAAACTAGCAAGCTAGCTAGCCAAACTAGTTTTCTGCATGCCGATTTCTTCTTCCTTGAAAAAAAAATAACATTTAGCTAATACAATCTGCACTCTATGTCAACATCACATACAAGTGTATGTAACCTATGACTTAATTTAAACTATTTGCAAAAGAAAACCAGCGCTTACTTTACTTGTATCTCCGATTCTGTTTCAACAAGATAGTACTATCTTCGTACCATATTTTTATCTCAAAGAGATAAAAATAATGGTATGGTGGTTCCCCTTTTACACCCATGTGTAGTAAATAAAATCTTCGCTTTGACTCGATTTTCTTCGTCGCGCTCTGAAAGGAGTACGAAAATATTATGATTAAACTTAACGGATTTAAGTATTTTCGTGTAAGTAAGGCAGTGGGTGATACCTATATATATCTTTGAAGGAATTATGTAAGCAGTTTTTAGAATGTCTTGCTATGCTTTTAGTAGATGTAAGTGGATTAAGATATGCAGCGCTTAATTGCAATGTAGCAAGTTTATTTGAGTGCTTATTTTGTTGATGTCTCTGCAATTTACAGAGCTCTTACAGATATTAATCGTAGGTAGGTAAGCGTTGCATTACGGGCTGTATGTACACAGCAATCAATTTTATGAGAAATATGTTGGTAAAAAAATGAAGTGCAGAAACATAATGTAAAGTTAACAGTACAAATTGCATTGATTTCACCACTTAGTACCCCGATTCTTACTCGACACAGAATAAGTCCTTCCGAAATGGGCAAAGATCAATTTCTCTACTTGTTTAGAGCTGCTCTAATTAAGCTCTTTGCACATGGTACATTTTTTGCTCAAACTTAAGATTCCAAGGTGAAAATACTAAACCACAATATAACTGATACCAGCCACATGAAAAACCATTCCCAACTCGGCCTTTTCTAAACGCCCCGAATCGATCCATCCATACGTACCATATTTCCCGCTCAGTAAAACCAAGTTTTTACTATCCATTGACTAGACGGAGGTCCATAGAGAAAGCCTATACTATTTGGTACTATTTTGGACTTTTAGGGTGAGGCCAAACGAAGGTAATTGTGTGAGTTGTGAGTTGCGTAAAATGCGTCTTGGAATTTACTCTGCATTCGGTTTGTGCCACACGGCGACGCAAAATGAGTTGTCTGCTGACAAACGCGCATTATTTCAATTGAATTGCGCTTGAGGTGAGGGAGGGGAGCGAGGCAAGCGTCAGCACCCCGTACAAACGTAGAATAGCAACTAAATACGTCCGTCCGTCTGGCATCCCAACCGCATTTCAGTTGAACGTAAATTCCGCGACTCACTTTACGAGACTCACAACTCACAAAATTACGTTAGTTTGACCTCGCACTTAAGAATCGTTAACACTGACAAAATGTCACCTTGTTGAGGTACAAAATGTCACTTTATCAAAGCACAAAATGTCACATTGTCGAGGCACAAGGTGTCTTTGTCACACACTCATCATAAAATTCGTTATAAATATTTTCTAGACGATAGACAGACTCTTATGAAAATCGGCCCGATTATGATGAGAGTCTTGACTGTTTTAACTAAGGCAATGCTGATCTTTTTTGGGGCTATTATGATACGAAAACCAAATGGAACTCTATTTTCGAAATGACAACATTTGGGATTAACCGCATAACGTTTTGGTAACTCATGTCAATCTCATACTTTTTTGACATTTCGATTTTTTTGTCTCAAGGTTGTAGCTTTAACGGTTATAATTATATCAATAAGCTTTCTAGAAACCAAAAAGAGTGTAGGATAGTTTTCTACAAACTTAAACCTAGTTTCCATCCAAACTATAACAACTCACGCCAAAAGTGAACACATTCGATGCATCAGCCATATTGGCATTACCGATACATCAAGAAGCTTCTTAGTAAAAGGATATTTGGTATAAAACGGTGCATAACTTTAACATTCAAGTGTACTTTGTGAAGTGGTTGGTCACAGCCGCACACCATTCCATTAGGGAGTTTTGGACGTAGGCCAGACTGGTCGTGTAAATTTGCAGACTGTTGATTTTTTGCAGAGG
Organism: Orthosia cruda; assembly: GCA_964057195.1. Taxonomy (NCBI): domain Eukaryota; kingdom Metazoa; phylum Arthropoda; class Insecta; order Lepidoptera; family Noctuidae; genus Orthosia; species Orthosia cruda. The sequence continues at coordinate 25,695,272 of OZ059840.1, read as the reverse complement.
TGGAGGTAGGTAGAAAGTGTGCGGAAGTTTTCTAAAGAAAAGCACGACCAAGTAAGCTAGGTTGTCATAGGATAATTATAAAAATTGAATCCTTCCGAAAATTCTAGGATCTTTGCAAAGGGCGGATTATTGAAAATTAAGAACGTATTTGGTAATAATACGAGAGAAGATTTTATGCAAAAAACGGAGTCTCGTAGTAGGTGCACCCGTCCAATATAGCCCCGTACCCTTAAATATGCAACTACGCACATGCACGACGTAGGGCAAGTCAAAGAGCCCAACAGGACATCATAACATCTCAAGCGAAGCCGCGGTACGAAAAGCTACATAGATTATAACAACAAACTGGAGAAACCATGAGAAACACTAGTGTTTACGAGTACATTAAAATCTCAATAATAACTCTAGACAGTCTTAACAAAAAGCTTAAAACGAAGAGCAATAATCCCTTTCAACTCCTTTCTTCGCTTTATTTACTTCACTGTATGAGAAAAATCGTATACACATTTATTCATCCACACACTTCACCTTTTCCGTGTAGCTTTTTAAATCCTGTCAACCAATACTTGGTACATAAATCCCGTATATAAAATTCACCCGCACATTACGTTAGAAAGATAACTTCCTCGTGCAAAAATTAATCCAGTTCACTTATCTGCGTGGGAAAACCAGTGTCCTATAAAAATACGCAGATCAATAAGTAGTTCGGTATACGTATACATACTTAATCCGTACTAATACTATAAATGTGAAAGTAATTCTGTCTGTTTGTAGTTAACAGTTGAACGGATTTGGATGAGACTTGGCACAGCCATGTCATAGGATACTTTTTATCATGGGAGTATGATCACGCGGGTGAAGCCCTGACAGAAGCTAGTAAAAAGCTAGCTAAAGCTACAATAAATGTGAAAGTAACTCTATCTGTCTGTCTGTATGTTTAAATTTGCTGAACGCTGAGTAAATTTTGTTGAATTTTGGTCTTAGAGAAATACATAGAATGCTTCTTATTACTCTCCCCGAATATGTAAAAGTCAGAAATAATTTTGACGGAAGGGTTCCGACCTTTACACGGAAAGCCGCTAGCAAAATCTATTATACTTATTACATATTTATGCCTAGTCCACCCTCTGATTCTGTTCTTATTTCAAATTCATTGGCCGGCCCTTAATGGTTGCGGAGACCACGAATTAAAATGTACTGTCCACTTCATTCGAAGCTTGGGCCGCAAATAAATAGAAAACTCGAGTCGCCCTTTGAGCATTAAAAAAAATAAGTCGTAACGTCATTGACTCACTTCGCACTCAGTTTGCTCCCAATGTGTTTTAAACTTTTAAAAGGCAACTTCATGCAAGGAGTTGCCTGAAAAGATTAAAAATAAAATGTTTAACATATTTCTGTTAGATGTTTTACTTTTTTACTACATAATTTTGTGGCTATTTCAGTGGAAAATCTCTTTAGATACGGACTTTTTTGCGTACGTGACATTTAAAAATTCTTGCTTTATTTAAATGTCAGAAATAGTGATTCATGAGCACTTTACGTTACAGTTCGTAATATCTGAGATTTTCAAGTGTGATTTATGCGCTATGCATTCGGATTTATCGCGATGTCGGTGCTTATTCGATTGGACATGTATTACGTGAATTAGTTTGCGAAGGTCTACTTGGGTTCGTGATTCTTTTCTAAAATATTACACTGTAAAGGATTGGATAAAGAAGATAAATTATTACTAAGAACCTTTTTTTTTGAATGAGTTAACCCCGACTCAAGAATTCTATTTGTCAAATTATATTTGAATCTGGAAAGCTCTCCAATTTTGGCTTAAAGTACCTACTGTTTTACACGTTCCCAACTCCAAGTACATAATTCAGATACTAGCCCTTAGACAAGCAACGGGTTTTTGTCAGTATTATTTTAGTGGTTTATAGGATTCCGTACCCAAAGGGTAAAAACGGGACTCTATAACTAAGACGCCGTGGTCCGTCTGTCTGTCTGTATGTTTGTCTGTCTGTCCATCTGTCACCAGGCTGTATCTCATGAACCGTGATAGCCAGGCAGTTGAAATTTTCACAGATGATGTATTTCTGTTGCCGCTATAACAACAAATACTAAAAACAGAATAAAATAAATATTTAAGAGGGGCTCCCATACAACAAACGTGATTTTTTGCCGTTTTTTGCAAAAATGGTACGGCATCCTTCGTGCGCGAGTCCGACTCGCACTTGGCCGGTTTTTGTTTGTTTGTTGTGTTTTCATGTTTATCGCGACATTAGCGACATATTTTCCTTGTTACTTATCGATGATCATGATAATCCTTAGTTATAAGAAAAACATGATACTCACTCTAACTGTCTGTTTACATAAGTTTCCTTCCTTGTAATGGAGGAAAGACTGGCGGAGGAAAGACTGGCAGATGAAACGATAAAAACTTTGCACTCACAACCATTTGCGAAAACTCCATCAAAACATTCTTGATACATTGAATCATCCAAGTAATTGATAGGAAAACAGTTTTCAATGTTCCCATACCACTATCTAAAATATGAGCTATAAGGTATTCATCCGAATGGAATCGTTTCACCGTAAAATATTCATTTATTCGCTACAATCTTTCATAGAATGCAACAGCAATGCATTATGTTCGAACTCCTGCGCTCTCGATTCGAACTCGCTCGTGAATTATACATGAGATGATATTCTCAATCTGTCGCCCGTCGTTACCAGTTAACCTGGCCTTCTCTGCCTGTCTTTTGTATCGGGGTTTATTTAGCTACAAGGGTAGGGGAAGGTGAAATGGGAGGTTAAGTTATAATGGTTATGTACGCTTATATCTCCGTTGCCGGCGAAAGTTTGACAAATAGCTTGCAGTGCAGTCCCAGTTCTGATAAGCTGATAGGACCCTTCGGTGTGTGAGCGTTTTCCCAAGTATCAGTTTCGAGTTTCGAGTTCGTCCGTCGCAAGTGATTTATGTTATCGCTTATTTTTGTCGCAAACATTTTTGTTTGTGTAAGTAGTTTATATGTGAAACTGCGTGAAATATACGAAGTGGGATTGTATCTGAAAGTTAAGTTGGTCGGGTCGGGCAAACGATTTGTTTGTGGAATATTTTACGTATAGCGGTTTTGTTTAGAGCTGTTTTATGATTATACTGTATGCGTAAGTAAATAATGCTATAGAATACTGGATTTAACGAGCTTGAAGGTTCACAATTTGTATTCATAAGGATTTTACTTGATTACGAGGCGTAATATAAAGGCTATAAAGATGAAATAGGAATTTAGATAGGTAATACACAACAATGGTGAAAGCAAACCAATCAAATTCGTGAAAAGCTGTAGGATTAAATTGGCTGAGATTAAAATATAGTATATTTTGAGGTTTTTGCGAATTGCGACTTTTATCTTGATCGCCATATCTACCCGTCATAAACAAAGCGAAACGGGATGATTATTTTAAGAAGAAATATGTTAAGGAAGTATTGCGCAGGCATGCAATTGTGTTGTTCTATTGGGCTTAAATAATCATTCTTACTGGCGAAATGTGTATCTTTATATAGAGTGATTTTTAATTTATTTTTATCAGTAAGTAGTTTTTTTTGTTAAAAGACTGGCAGGCTGCAGGGGAGAGATTTGCCCAACAGTGGGACAACATAAGTAGGTATAATAAAATTAAAAAACTGTGTGCCTCTGTTATGCGGGTGTTGTATATCTATTTTATTATCTACTAGCTGTGCCCGCGGCTTCGCTCACGTGCTCCACCGACTGTTAAATTAAATAACGTACAAATCAATCGATAAAAATATGAGATACTCAGTGGCGACGTTGAACTGGTGGATGCCAATCTTCACAGCTTGGCTCATCGCCGCAAGGTTGCCTGCTTGTCAGTCTTCTGCAGACTGTACTTCGGTGAGTGTGCTCAAGAACTCCACGACCTCATCCCACCGGCCTCCTTCTACCATCGGACATCTAGATGCACTGCAAGTTACCATCCTTACCTGGATGCCATTCCACCAATTCGCATCAAGCGCTTCCAAACATCCTTCATAATGCGCACAGCGAATGTGTGGAACTCACTACCTGTGTCGGTGATTCCGAACGGATTCAAGAGAACAGGCTTCTTCTGAGTAAGCTCATTTCATCGTCGAATCTGTCCCTGATATTTCTGACCTAGAATAGAGTCAAGAGCAAATACACAAAAAAAAAACTTGTGCAACAAATCCAAAAATTCGCTCAACTAACCGCAGTCGTGCTTGCAACCTATACTATTATTTACATGTATAGCATAATGATAATTATATATTTGGTAAACCCGTATATTTATTTGCAATTATGTAGCATTTTTGGTTTGTTGTATCAAAGCCAGGTAAAAAAAATCCGTAGTAAAAGTTTTAGTTAATAATTTAATGTCCATGAAAATTGCAATATTGTTCAAGCGAATTTGAACAATATTGCAATTTTCATGGACATTAAATTATTAACTAAAACTTTTACTACGGATTTTTTTTCTCACAGCAAAGCACATTCCTCTGCCAGTTTCCTGGTATCTCTTAAGGATTCCGAATGACAGGGCATTCGGAATCCTGAAAAAGAGTGACTTAACTGAAACAGTTAAGGAAAACACTCTTTTATAGAAAACTCGACATCTAGGCGGCGGTGGCGTATAAATATAAAACATGTACCATATTTTAAGTTAGACCAGCAATAATACAATTGAGAAAACCGCATCCAATTTTGTGCATTCGTTTTTACGTCAACCGCGTACAAACATCCTCCGTGATAAACAAACATATGTGATGATGGTCAATAGTTGCCTCTTTGCTATTTCATCCGAAAAAATGTGTCATTTTTGTATTTCTATTTTCATTGAATAAATTATATCCTCTTGTGCTAACTTTTAATGTTTTATAAACAGCGGTATCGTTACAAAAATATACATGTGTCGCTAAAATATAAGTTTCTTGTAAACGATAGGTTTACTACAGAAAACTTAACCACCTTCAAAGTGAAAGTTGGTTCGGCAGAATGGTTTATTCTTAAAAAAAAAAAAATATAACGCATAAGACCACGTTTCAACCAGCAAGCAACCAGCTTACATGCAAGTAACATTACATTGCGGGCTACCAACGTCTTTAATAAGGTAATCCTTAGCTCGAGCATACCCCACTGTAATTAAACTTGTATGTAATTTGCTTGCAGGTTGAAACGCTTACTTTCTTCTTACGCGCATTAGTATGTTTAGATTATGTAGTAACTATTTAGTAATCTGTGGTTTAGGAGAATGAATAAAATAAACAATTTTAAACCAAACACTACTAATGTAATTTGTTTTGCTAATGAACAACATAATTTATAGAAGACATATACGAGTTATACCTAGTGCAGGAAAGCTAAACCAGAAGTTCACCGTAATTACCTCACACCACCGTGAAAAAGGACAGTTTCAACTAAGGCAGGATATGCAGCGCTTTGCAGTTAGTTTGAAATACAATGTTTTTGTTGGAACCTCGGTAATTGTTTTCCAACGTTACTGGGATATTTTTCAGTAAAAGTTTTCGTTATTTTTCGGGCTGCAAGCATGAATAGGGATGTGGTAGGAGGAAATAGAGTGTTACAATGTTTTCGTGACCGTATTATGGAGTTGAAAGTTATTTTGTGACTTACTTATTAAAGAGTAAGATAAAAGAAGTCGGTTAATTAAGTATTATTTTGGCATTCAGTATTAAGAAAAACAGCGTCTTTCGTAGGTACCATTTTTTTCGTCATGGACACCGACTTACAAAAATAAAGTTATTTTTCACTTTGTAGTTTTTTTATTTGGAAGTCGGTAGTATTTTTTTGTAAAAAAGAATTTTATTTTTCACTTTTTATTTGTACCTATCTAATAGGCAAGTTGTTTAGTAAGGTACCTATAACGCCAGAATAGATAACCCGAATATCATGAAACTTGAACATAACCGGTGAAATGAGAGATCTGCGTACTCCTTAAGAGCGTACTAGCGTGATGTTATGTTATGAAGTTGTATAAACAATAAACAGACATGAGATTGCAGCAAATTACGTTTACCACAGCCGGGAGAGTGGAAAGAAACCCGAAATGATTCTAAACCTTTAATTATTAAAGTTAATTATAATTAATTATAATAGAAGTGTCTATTCCAAGTCGAGGTTGGATCATGGAATGGTTACAACTACTAACTACAACTAGTTAACCTACGAATGTCCATTCCAAGCCGATGTTAGGACATGGAATGGTTACAATAATTAAATAGACTAACTAAAACTAACTAGCCTACGAGAATCCATCCTACACGATGTAGGAATATGGAATGCTTCTTTCTTACGAGAGATGCTCTTAAATATTAGTTCGGCATTGATCGATTCCTTGACGTCATGGCTGGATCGGTTCCAAGGTAATTGCACAGTCAGCAACTTCCTATGTTTATGCTCCGTACGTTTCTGTGTCAGCGAAAGTCTAGCTACGTGCGTTGACTTCGCGGTAACTGCACTGTCATCAAGGTCTATGTATGTATATTGTCCGCAATGTCAGCAGATTCCTAGGCATACGTAACAAGCAATCCCGAGAGATTATCCATAATTTATTGAAGAGTTCTGTTGTACCTATATCTATGAAGTTCTTCATCAGATCTTCATCAAATTAAAATGGGACCAATTTCGAAACATACTTTATCAAACGAAAAAGTATTTCAAAATCGGTCCAAAATTGACGGAGATATGCGTGAACATTTCGAACATAGAACCTCCTCCTTTTTGGTTAGTCGGTTAAAGAGAAATAGTGTGAACGTTAAAATAAATAAGGATGCGTGTTTCACGAAGACTCATTCCGATGGTATTACGAAAACTAGCTTTTAGTATCGTAAGAACTACTACGCAGGGAAATGTGTGCTGGTTAGATGAGGCCCATACCTATGTAAGTAGGTACTGGTAGTAGATATGTGTTCTAGTGTACAACAAAATGCTAACTAGACAATTTTTCCTACATTGTAGCATAAAATCTCTAGCCATGCCCTACAAAAGTGTCCAACGCTTTTAACTTCATCACCCCACTGCAACCGTTCTACAAAGACTTTTCTGACCTACTGATACACATCCCGACACTCCATTTCAAGCTCTGTTTGATTTCAATCTGTGCTAGTGATGTGACCCAATTAGTGGTTCGTCGCAAGTGATACGCGACGTGTGAACACTCCACATTCTATAGGTGGAAGTAATATTACGTACTTCATGTTGAAACGTAAGCGAACTGGCAGGTGATAGACGGGGATGTTTATTGCCAGAAACAATAAGATGGATTTGATTTTCGAATGGCTCACCGTTAAATCATTGCGACTGCATATAAGACCCATTACATTGATTTATACCCTGATCTACTGATGGAAGATCAACTTAAGGTAAGTGGAAGGTGAGTTCAAAATAAGCTGCACAAAAAGAAGGAAAGATGGTAGTTTTTGCAATAGCTCAATGTTGGATGGGTTTATGATAAAACTAGGTTCTGCCAGCGGCTTCGCTCTTGTGAAAAGTCTTTCTTATCTCTGACTACAATCTGTCTCTGTGCAAAATTTCATCCAGATCCGTTCTGGCGTGATTGAGTAACAAACATACATCCACAGACATATATATGTAAGAGAAGTAAGATAACAAATGGTGGTTTCTATGACGACGAAGCATTGAATAAACTACAAAAATACTTACTGATAAATTACGGGCAGCATTGTTGATACGATATACTTATTATCATTGTTTATTTCACGAATTTGCTTCGACATTCTCGTATCTGCACGTTTCAATCGAAACAGACTATGAATACTCGGAATGGGAATTTGTAAATATACATGTATAACTACGTCACATCCACACTCAACATTTACCATATGCCATCATATTTAACGACGCAAAAACATGGACAGTGCAAAAAGGCAACCCGCCAACTTTGTCGAGTAAAGCCGCGGGCGAAAGCTTGTTAGCGGTAAATGTGAATGTAACTCCATGTCTGCATATTTGAGGCGAGGAGACAGGACGGGCATGTGTAATGTGTATCCGTGTTCCTTCCATGTTTGTATTTTAAAAAGTGCATAATATGGGGTACACGGTCGGTAATATACCACCACGTGTTTTAGAAAAAGTTCGGTTTTGTTGTGTTTTTAACCCCCGACGGAAAAAGAGGGGTGTTATAAGTTTGAGGTGTGTTGCTGTGTATCTGTGTATCTGTGTGTCTGTGTATCTGTGTATCTGTGTATCTGTGTATCTGTGTATCTGTGTATCTGTGTATCTGTGTATCTGTGTATCTGTGTATCTGTGTGTCTGTCTGTGGCATCATAGCGCCTCAACGGATGAACCGATTTTGATTTAGTTTTTTTTGTTGGAAAGGTGATTGTGTCGAGAGTGTTCTTAGCTATGTTTAAAAAAAAACGGTTCAGCCGTTCAAAAGTTATGGGCGTTTTACTGTTTGAATCGGGATGTTTTCGCAAGATAAATGTGTCGGGGGTTTTTTAAATTTTTAAATTTTACTTGTTTCGTCAAAACTCAAGATATTTCTTTGTTTAGCGATCGCACGAGTGACTCCTGAGTATAGGATTGAATCCCAAGTCACACAAAGTAGGGACCAAGGGTGCCATACACGGGGTCGTTTGGCACCCATGTGCTGGTTTGGTCCCTGGGACGGTCACGGCGTTCAATGTGTTCTTGTGCGCCGGTGATAGGGGGTACATCCCAGAGAAAGGTCCGGTGTCGCGGCAGGTTCGCGGTGAGTGCTAATAACGCGTGACCGTGTTCCCGCCATAAGCGACACAGGAGGACACCGTGGAGTTTTAGTCGGTTGGAGTCCCACATAAAATCTCCTCGTGGTAGCGCAGTATGCATGAGCATAACAAGAAGACAAAAAAAAAAGTTATTTTTTTATTTTTGTTCGGGTATGTCAAAACAGAAAACGGTTGGATGACCACCCAAAAGGTGGACTAATGATCGGATGGGGGGATGGGGAGTCCTCTGGATGCGAAACGCATAGGGTGCGTGGTAACATTGGTGACGGTTGGGAGCGGTCTATGTCGCGTAGTGGACGTATTTTGGCTGAAATGATGATGATGACGATGCCAATGGGCCCCTTTTACATTGGACTAAACATATTCCTACCTGGCTAAATGTGAGTCATACACCTCTGGCCTCTCGGGGTATACCCAAGGGTACATTACCATTAGGTCATCATCATCAGCCGTTTAATGTGCCCACTGCTGGGACACAGGCTTCCTCTCCGTGAGAGGGAAAGGGTCGTATAAACCACGCGGGCCCAATGCGGGATGGTGGATGTCACATGTCTTCGAATTTTTGGTTTTAGGATATGCCGGTTTCCTCACGATGTTTTCCTTCACCATTTTGAGTGCAGGTAACATTAGGTATTTCCCTTGATTCTATATTTAAAACAGACCTTACCATACCAAACCACTAAACTAATACTTTTTCAAATACTTACTCGTATCTACAAGAAACAAAAGGCACAGAAACATCTAAATACATTATTCATTGCGCCATTATTCTTAGGTAAGCCTAAATTTCTAGACTTTGTTCGCATAAGGACAGATTCTCATAAAGACAGATTATCAGAACGACAGATTCTCATAAGGACAGATTCGCATAAAGACAGAAAAGGTACAGTTCTGCACACTGTTTTAGGTCCTTGACACTCTCAACGCCACGCATATATACAGTTTTCCAAAGCAGCAGGCCATGTGGCCAGGCGGTGACAGTGTTAACAAGAATGTTGTAGCTACATACAAACTTGCCCATTTATTATGTGAATGAAATTATTTCTACACGCTGGTCACAAATATAATTTTGATAAGACAAATATGTCAGGTACAACTAATTGGCGCTGCGTTAATAAAAGTATATGTAGCACATCCATAACATTATCCGATAAGAAAGAAATTTTAAAAGTAGCAAATTTATGTTTGCCAGATTTTGAACGTAACAAAAATGACTTTACAATGGCATGTGCTAAAAAAGAGGTTTGTCATAATATGTAGCCTATACCAAAAATTAAAAAAAACATCTTTACAAACTTAACTTAGCTAACTTAGGGACAGAATTCTGATCAGCCACTATCGCAGGATGAAATGTTATCCCCAGAGGAAACGCCTTTGTTCAATTCCAAAAAGGATACTCTCTATCGGGCTCGCTATAAACATCTAAAAGCGAAGACAAGTATTTTTAAGCATCCCCAAGATGTGCAATTGCCAGACAAATTAGTAAAGGATTTATTTTTATTTGGTGATGGATGTGAAGAAAAAATTATAATTTTTGGTACTCAACTGGCTATAGCAACACTTAAATAAATTAATGTTGTGTACGTCGATGGACCATTTAGATATTGTCCTCTTCCGTTCTATCAGTTATTTACATTACATGCTGATGGGCTTTCAGCTGAAGAAAGTGCTGAAATAATGTCAGACACCTTCACTTACTGTGCTGACATTGCCATTGGTCGTGGACCTTTGACCAATATACGTAGATGTGATTGGTGGTGTGACTACCTAACTGAACAGCGTAAAAATTATCGCCGAGCGCGTATACATCTTAACAAGCTTAAAAAACGTAAGGTTACCGGTGACCCTCTTTCCATTGCATTAAATACGTTTAGAGTTGCCAGGTCCCGCTATAGAGCATCGGTGGAAAAAAAGGGTAATTTATTGCGTAAAGTAGTAAAATAATTAGATAAAGAAGGTCCGTGGTCTCCTTTATATCATGAGTTTAAAGCCAATCGATCAGTCGACCTCGCGTTTGTTCAGAATATTAAAGTAAATAATAAACACACTAGCAGTATTGAGGAAACAACTGAAGTTTTGCTGAATACTCTTATACCTGATGACTTACTAGCTAATGACAACGAATACCATCAACAGATCAGAGCGTGGGCAGATGTACCACCTGAATCACCAGCGTCAGACCTTCCATCCACTAACGAATTTATTAACGTTGTCAAGAGGTTACCACTCAACAAGTCATCAGGTGAAGATAAAATATCTAATCGGATGATTATAGAAGCGTGTAAAACTGCCGGTGATGCGATTTTAACCGTTTACAACCGTTGTATTGCGGCGTATTTCCTCGTATTTGGCGACGCGGATTTATACGAATAATTGGGTTGTTGAATTTAAAAAAAAATACGAATTTTGAAATTTATTTTGAGACTTTACATATCATAAATTATATTGTCGTTGCAAAAATTTCTTAAATATTTTTTTCAATTTATTACAAGCAATTGAAAATCGATAAAATTTTCAAAAAAACCACCTGTCTACGAACGGGCCATGATTGATCGCCATGTTGGTGACGTTATAACATTCAAGGAATTTTGTACTACAGTTTGAACTACACGTGAATTGACTAAACTATCCGAAAATTTGTGCAAAAATATTATTTATAACAGCAAATTTTATTTAGTCATGTGTGATAAAGGATTCATAAAGGCTGATTTCGATAATATACCCACCTGGATGGACGATTTGGCAGTTTTGAGCATAAATAAAGTAGTGATAATGAATATTACGTGTTAGTGGATCGGTGTTTGTTATTGTTGTTTACCAGGTACATTTAGAAACAGAATTGTCATAACGTAATCGTTTTCACATATGGGTAGGTGATATTGGTGTAAAATAAAAAGTAAACAAACACGACTGGCACGAAACTTCGACTTTGGATATCAAAAATCTTCATTAGATACCACTAAATATGATACAACCCGAAATCTGTGCAGCCTTTATTTATATTTATTTGTTGCACAAAATCCTTAAAATGTTCGGTAATTACCATTATTTACATATCTCATAATAATATTAAACACTATTATCTAAATTATATATTTACAAACACTAAAAAACTTTGTAGAACAAAAACGTGAAAATATTAACTTTGTTGATTTTTTTACACTAATTCTTCAGTAAAAATCTCTTATATATTAGTTTTACGCCTATATCTATCATTTAAGAATAAAATAATGAATATATCTCCATAAACAAAAAATCATGTTTTCAAGTTACATATTTATACAACATGTAGCGTAACGTAAGCTCCGGAGAGCTAACGTTAGCCACGTTAGTAAAATAAAAAGTAATTAAAAAATTAAAATTAAGGAAAAGGATATAAACTGAGGGACCGGCTTCAGACGTCGTTGGTTGCTTGCGTTCGACAGCTAGGCAGGCAGCAGGACAGACGGGTAATCTTCTATGCTCGAGGTATGCAGGTGGTGATCAGGTACCTCGACGGACAAGCAGCCACACAGGTTGGTGTGGATTAGTGGTCATACAGTAGGCTGGCTATAGTCTTGACGGACAAGCAGACACACAGGTTGGTATGCGGCAGTAGGCTGTAGTGTAGGGCAGGCAATCAGATAGGCAGGATATAGAGACGATACGCAGGCAGCCAGGTCACTGGTTGGTATGCAGATACGTAGGCGTACGGTAGGCAGTCAATCGGGCGGGTCGGCAGTAATAATACTTTTAAGAGACCAAATGCGATTTATTTATAGTTTAAAGATATTAATATCACTCTTTCACAAGCTGGATATAAAGTATAAGAGTTTTCCAGGAGTTTTTAGATCAGAAGATACACTTTGTAATACTCAGTCGTAAAAGCACTTTCGGCGTTCCGTTCAGATTCGAAACTAAAAATTCACGCCCGTTTTTCTTCGTTCTGTGTTCTATCTACATTTCAAATTCAAATTTCAATTAAGAAATAAAGACCAGAACGAATAAAAACGGTTCACAAAGGGGTCTGTCTACGCTACCCTTATAATAGTGTAAACCTAGCTTAAAGGAGGTTTAGTCCATGGTACCTATGTTACGGTCTATGGTTTTAAGAAAAATAAAATAGACAGACAGATGTCATGTCGGATGAAAATGTCACAGTAGAAAAATATTGCAAGAATTACAAATTATCAATATAATTTAAGTTTCAGATATTAAAACAATCAGATATAACTAAAAGTATGCTTTTCAGATGATAACAAAAGAAAGAAAACATAAAAATTAATTACAAAACTTGATAAAATATCAAAATATATGAAGGTATGGTTTGTATAGTGTTATGAATTGTAAATAGAGTTAAAAAAATGTGGATCTGTAAATCAGAACACCACAAACAATGTCAACTTTGCACGAAAGTTCCTATAAAAATGTATTAATCTCAGTCTGTAATGATCAAAGTAATATATTAATACGAATCTAATACTAAATTAGAACAAGATAACATAATAATTAAAACATTCTATTTGGAATCTGGTAAGACATAGAACATTTCTCAAAACTTTAGTAGGTATAGATTGCTAGGTAAGTACCTAGCAATCTATACCTACTAAAGTTTTGAGAAATGTTCTATGGCTATTGCGCGATTCACATATAATGGGGATTTTTTATAGTATTTGTACATAATGGTATGAAGCAAGCACGATAACATTTAAGGATCAATATTTTTGATCAATATATTTGATTTTCATCAATATATTGACGATAATAACAAGATTGAGTCGGTTAGAAGTCAAAATACCGTATTAGCTATGTGCTACAATGAGTAAAAATGAACGTTGTGACGTCACACGGGCTCGGGTTTGTTCGGTAACTGTCGAGGTGTTTTCGGTACTGGATTCAAAAAAAACTTTTCAATTTGATATTACTTTGTAATTACAGCGAATAAAAAAAAACTTAAAATAGTTTTGTATGTAAACTTATGTATAATCTTTCCATTATTAACAAAAAAAAAATTGGTTCAACAAACCAATTCCGAAAAGTGGCAACAAACCCCCGGACGACCCGAAGTCGTACTGGCCCATAACATTACTTCCATCTTTGGGAAAACTCCTGGAGCGCCTTATCGTTCCACGGTTGCTACCGGACGGACCAAAATTTCATAATAATCAATTCGGTTTCACTATTTGAAAATCTACCGTAGACGCGGCCCTTACTGTTCGGAAAATAGTTAATACATCTGAATATAAGTATGTAATTGGGCTTTTTCTAGATATTTCTGGGGCTTTTGATAACGCATGGTGGCCAATGCTATTACTTAAAATGAAAACTCGAGGCTGCTATAGAAATATATACAATTTAGTTTACTCTTACTTTTTAAATGGTTCCGCGAAACTCAAACTCGGCCATAATTCCATGTCGAAGTCTCTCACCATGGGATGTCCTCAGGGTTCGGTTATTGGTCCACCTTTATGGAATTTAGGCTTTGATGATTTCCTCGCGATTCCGCTTCCAAGCGGCTGTTCATTAACCGGTTACGCGGACGATGGTCTTCTGCTTATTCAGTCAAGTACTCGAGCTGGACTCGAGAACTTGGCCTGACACTTGCCTACGATTAATATCTCAGTGGGGCGATCGTAAGCGCCAGACCTTTGCTCCGCATAAAACTTATCAGCTCATTTTGAAAGGTAATATTAAATCGTTTCCTACTATTAAATTTAATAACGTTCCGGTTTTAAAGGAAGCAGTCCGTGTGCTATCTTGGTCTAGTGTTAGAAAGGAATTTTGCATTTATAGATCATATTAAAATCGTCGGTGAAAAAGCAAAAAAGAACTTCTAAGCCTTAACGAGAATATCTAAATCTAGTGGGGTTTGTCTTTTTTGACTTTAAAGACTATTTATGGGGCTACTTACTTGGGTTGTATCTGCTATGGGGCGCCTGTTTGGGCTGATAGGGCCACAATAGGGGCGGTACGACGTAAATTACTTTAGAGTCAGCGTTTGGCTTTGATATTCTTATGCAAAGCATACAGGACGGTTAGTACTGAGGCCTTACCAGTACTTGCTGGCGTACTTCCGGTCGACCTTGAAGTGCAGCGACGTGCTGCAATGTACTATTCTGCAAAAGAGACCATGGACGCGGAATTTTTAACGCGGAGTGTCCGTGCCAAAATCTGTAGATTATTTAAACCACATATTGACGTCTGGGAGGAACTTTTATCCGAATGGCAATGTATGTGGGATAATTCCATCAAGGGCCGACACCTCCACCAATTCATTCCATCCGTTCGCGTGCGGCTGGCCAGGACGTGGCTGGAGGTGGATCACTGTGTTACCCAATTTCTCACAGGGCATGGTAACTTTAAAAGTAAATTATTTTCCTTCAAGCTTGTTGCCTCGCCATTATGTCAGTGTTCTACATCTGACTGCGAATATGTACAATCGGCACATCATATCTTATGGGAGTGTATTCTTTGGCAGAATGAACGCAATACTATGTTGAATAATGTACAGGCTGTATCAGGAGCTGTTTACTATACGGATCTTGTGGAAACTAGAACAAATTTCCGTGCGTTCAAGCGCTTTTGCCATACCTATTATTGGAATCAAATATAACAGCTCACAATGTTAGGACCCATTAATATGAATGCTAATTTTTATCCGTGTTGCTAGGCAACTGGGCTTATCCCAGTTGTAAACGACCCTTTGTGCCTATTGGTCTTGTTTGTTCTGTCTCCTGCTTGATATGAAAGGAAGTGGAAATTTGTATTTTTTATTCTCCTCTTTTTTTTTCTGATTAATTTCGTTGCGGGATCCAAGACAGTTAAATTCATTATCCGGGACTTCATCGAGCTTCATTGCCTCGACGCTTTTCTGGTGGTCGCCACTGGTGATTCTGGCTTTCAGGAGTTGCAGTGGTTTGGGAATAGTGCGGTGGGATTGTCCCAAAAAAAAATTACATGCTGACATCTCACATAAATCTGAACCTGAAACTGTTAGTTTTGTACCATTGTTTTATACTTTGTTGCCAAACAAAAGTCAATCTACGTACTAGAGAATTTTTAAAATTTTAAAAGATCATTTAGTGCAAGCACCAAGTGTATCAAGCACCTTTAAGTGTGATTATGAAATAGCTATTATCCAAGCTATCAAGTTAACATATCCTGACGTAGTTGTAAAAGGCTGCTATTATAAATACAATTTGGAAGAAGTCAAAAGCAATTGGATTCATTTCTTCTAAAGAGGTCGTAAATACACTCAACTTTTCTCCCTATTAGCACTATTGCCAGCAACGCTTATTACGGAGGCGTACCGGCTTTGTTTATGCGATTTAGCCCCTGGTAATGAGGAAAGCTTATTTTTTCAAGACTATTTCAGTAAACAGTGGATGAAACTCATTACCAGCGATGTTTTTAGTTGCAATGGCGAAAAGTTTAGAACCACGAATGCCATCGAAGGGTGGCACAAACGAATTAATTCTAAGATGCCTAAAAGACCACCATTATTTTATTTCATCACGCTCATGAAAGAGGAAGTAAAACTGTCCGATCTGAAAATAGTCCGTGGTGGTTATTATTGTGCAGGAAAAAAAAGAAGGAAATCTGATATTTTGGTTGACAGTAAAATTGAGAACATTATTTTGGATTTCGCAAACGATAAAATATCGGCCATAGAGTGCTTACAACGCCTCGCAATACTGCGACGTGCAAAATGTGAACCATACTAAACCAACAGTGAAAAGGTTTAAGAAAAGTATTTTTTTAATGAATTGAAGTACATTAAAATAACTATTTTTTTTTGGTTTTGGTTGAGTTTGTAAAGTAAAAAGAAATTAAATACATATATTCTTTTCAACTTAAATGTACTTTGTCTTTATGCGAAACTGTCCTTATGAGAATCTGTCCTTCTGCTAATCTGTCTTTATGAGAATCTGTCCTTATGCGAACAAAGGCTCTTCAAGGTGCTGATGGTGATCTCAGGGTGATTGTAGTGAGGTAAAAAGTCTAGCACCTGTAGCCAAGTTGACAATCTACAATCGATAATGATAGTAGAAAACGAATCAATGTATGGCAATGACATATCTGAACGTTAAGTCACGTGGTCAGACCATACAAATAGAAGGCGGTAACGATTGTAGAAAAATATTCGATATGAAACGTTTGTAAGTTGGCTAAGGGGGCTGGTGCCTTTTTATCAAGGTTATAACAACAACAAATGTCAACGGCGACATAAAAGCTGAAGTTATTGTTTAAAAAAACATTAAAAAAAAAACCGACTTCTAAAAGAAAACACTATAAAGCCGAAAATACTTTCCTTTCTTTCCAAATTTGGTGTCTTTGGTATCTATTGTTTTTCGGTTTTTTGACACCGACTTGGGCAAAGAAAGGTTTTTTTTTCCGCATTAAAGTGTTATTTTTTTTTGGAAGTGGGTTTGATTTTTTTGTTAAAATGTTTTTTATTTATCTCTTTTTAGTTTTGGTAGGTATCTCCAATTACCATGATAATAATTTATAGCCAAAGTACATCTCATTTATGATATTTGCTTCATCATAATCGGTTAACTATCCGAGATATCTTATGGGTATCCGTGGCATATTTAGCATTAAGGAGTTCCAGTAGCCATCTTTGGCCTTCATCATCAGTTCCACTTCGCCAAATGATAATTTCTGAGTGCAAATGATTGCATTGTTGAATAAAATATCAAAATCTTTTTCTCAAAGGATTTCTCCAGGATCCCATCGTCAAATCATGACCTAATGACCATGGAACCACCTGGGAAGTACACCCTTTCAAACAAAAGAAGAATTTTCCAAATCGTTCCAGTCGTCTTTGAGTAATAGGGGAAACAATTAAGGACCTCCTCTTTTTTTCGAAGTCGATTAGAAATATATAGCGTAATAGGTTGAATCAACTTTTATTACTTGTAAATTTTAATTATAATTTGTTTACGACGTTCAAAAGTGCCGTTTTTTGCCCTAGTAGAATTAAAATATATTTGACTTTGATTTTGATACTTCAGAAAAAACGAATGAGTTGTTAACAAATTACATATTAAGCTTTGAGTTATTCTTTTTGACTCTAGTCTTCAATCAAACACACACAGTATCGTGTTATACAGTTATTGGATTATGGAGTTCAGATAGTCGCTCCATGTAAAATATTGGACTTCAAACTGACCACCATTATGCATAGTTGAAAAAAAAGGCTAAGTAGATGACTGATTCTTTAGTACTAAAACATTATTTGTTTGTCACGTTGCCATGTCTCTAGTGTCTCTAGAAATTAGACTAGACTATGTCTATGCATGTGAAAAGATGCCCATATTTATGTTAATTTACTCATGAATCTGACATATTGACAATTTCTTTGTACATCGATTCAGGTAACATCAATACTTTGGTAGCACCCTGTGAAGCAGTCGACCGCTGCGGTCACCATGGCCTATCCTGCAGTAGGAGCGCTGGCCGGATAGTATGGTTCACCAGCATTAATGACATTATACGTCTCTTGTCACCGCCGGGGTGCCAGCTGGTTTAGAACCAAATGGATTGGCACGCAACGATGGGAAGAGAGGGGTGACCATAATGCCTTGGGAGGTGGGTAGGCCTTTGGTGTGGGATGCAACATGTATCGACACCCTTGCGCTATCCCATCTTCTTAGCATGACGGGCTGTGCTGGAGCGGCAGCTACCGGTGCAGAAAACTCAAACGAACTTATTGGAAGTGCTATGTTTGAGCCGTTTGGGGTTAAAACATTAGGTCCATGGGGTCCGAGAATGCATCAACTTTTTCGAGACATTATTACAAAGCTTGTCGAGTCTTCACGTGACCAGAAGGCTGGCCTTTTCTTCGGCCAAATAATCAGCATTACCATCCAACGTAGCTATGCTGCTAGCGTTCTGGGCACGTTTACCATTGACATTGATGTGGATGAATTGTTTGAAGCACAATGAGCCATTTGCCCTCACCCCTTTTCATTAGTATATTGTTTTATTTTTTAGAATATTCAATAGTATATATCTTAAAATATCTACTTAAATAAATTTGTATTTGATTGTATCTACCTAAAATATGTATGTAAATGTTTCGCACTTCTCACCACATGTCCATATCAAAGCAAATCCTGGACCATTTATTCCCAGAATAACCTTTATATTATCTAATAACATTTCTCGTGGCAATCTTCCGAAAAAAAGTTTTTTTTTTCTTAAAAAATTTATCTTTCTAGATTTCACCCATATCGTTTTTCCAGGCCATTAGTTTTGTGCCTACGTTAATGTCTGAATAGACATTGTAGTGTCTACCTTTTATTTATTTAGATACCTGGTATTTACCTAACATGTGTAGACATTTTTCACATAGCTACGTGAAACGTCTTCGTATTTAACAAGCTTTTATTTAACTTGCAATGATGACTTTTCACTTTTATTTATCTAGGTATGTAAATATTCCCTGAGGCGGCGACCAGCCCGCCGGTTGAACGCGTCCCAAAGGGTCATGGCAATTCGGCTGGTCCGAGGATACCGCACGATCTCCGGTGAGGTAGCGAACCTCCTTGCCGGATTGCCGCCATGGGATCTGGAGGCAAAAGTCCTCGCGCACATATGGGAGTGGTGCGAGGAGGCGAAACGCCGGGGCGAAACACCGTTGCCGCGACAAATTACGGCTCGGCGGTCAGAGCTCCGGCAGGATCTCATGGCGACATGGAGAGAGCGATTGTCGCAACCCAGCGCTGGGCACGCCACAATTGAGGCGATAAGACCCCTCTTTGAGGAGTGGCTTGAAAGGCGCCACGGCGTCCTCACCTTCCGCCTGACGCAGGTCTTCACTGGACATGGATGTTTCGGGAGGTTCCTGTTCAGGATAAGGCGGGAGGAAACGCCCGGGTGTCACCATTGTGTGGATCGCCCGGAGGACACGGTGGAGCATACGGTGGAGGTCTGCTCCGCTTGGGCGGAGCAACGGAGACGCCCTCACGCCCCCAGCCGCCGCAGGAGACGTCCCGGGCGTCGGGCGTCGCAAGACGATTTCCGGCCACCGCAGGCGCGGGCTTGCGGACGGCGAGCAGCGGGTAGCTCGCCGTCCGAAAAGGACCAGGCCCGAGTCGACGGCGCGTAGTGTTCCACGCGCGCCTCAAAGAGATATTAGCAAAACTGACGGGGTCCGCTAGGGCCGATGCCTGTCTGGGTCGCGGATAAATTTGAAAAAGAGTTACCACGGCCCTGGCTCAAGCAACTGAAGGAACACGGGTGGGTTTTAGTCAGTAAAAGTCTGACACGCCCTCCCGCTTCACCCAGAGCGGGAGAAGTCACTGGATGATTTCCCACCCAAAAAAAAGGTATGTAAATATGTTCGGGTCAAATCTTGCAACTAAATTTTAAAGCAGTTATCCTCCGTCGATTAAGATGAAATATTGCATACACGTTTAGCTTGGATGACAATGCATGGTTAGCTAGATGACGTCGTTCTAAATCCAATATGGCGGACGGCCAAAGATGGCGGACTAGTTATTTTTTATGCACAGCCATGACATGGGTATCAAATGAAAGGGTTTTTTTTTATTTTAGGCTCGCGCTTGACCACTATCTCTCCCTATGGCAAGCGATGATATAGTCGACGGTGGAGCAAGCTTACCTAGAAGTAACCTATTCACTCTTGACTTAAAGACCCCTAGATTGTAGCTACCGGGAAACACAGACTCCGGCAGGGAATTCCACTCCTTAGCTGTACGCATAATAAAAATATTCTCAAAACGTTTAGTGCGTATGGGTGGGATGTCCACCATGTACCGATGGTGCATCGCCGTACGTCTGGTAGACCGATGATGAAACGGGCTGGGCGGAATTAGATCATCCAATTCGATTGCACATTCCCCGAAATGTAACCGATAAAAAACCGACAAGCTGGCAACTCGGCGACGGTGTTCAAGGCTCTGGAGCTTTGACATAACCAGTGAATCATCACCGATGAGTCTCTTGGCCGTTTCGATCAACTCTAGTGAATCAAGCTGGTATTTGGCAGATCCGTCCCAGAGATGAGAACAGTACTCCATACATGATTGAACTTGCGCTTGATACAAGCTGAGCAGCTGTTCTGGCGTGAAGTACCTTCGCACCTTTGCAAGGAACCCCAGATTTTTGGCAGCCAGCTGAGCCTTTGCCTCAATGCATGGGCCAAAATTGAGATGTCAACGTAACGATAAGAAGCTTAAGATGTTCAGTTATTGCCACGGTCGCATCTCGGAAAGTTGGAGCCGGGTGAAATTGCCTCTTATTAGCGAAAACCAGACACGCCTGGGCAGCACTAAACCTGACCAGATTGGCATCGCCCCAATCGGAGACTGCCTGCAAGGACAGATTCAAGCGCTCCAACATGGCCTCCCGGAGAGACTGGATCTGAAGCCCGGTAGCACGAGCGTTGGACAAGTATCTCTCAGCAACAGTGCTGTCGTCTGCATACCCAAAGGTTTTAGCAGATCGTTAAGAATACGAAAAAAGGTTTTTTTTTTTAAGAATAATTTTATTTCTAGTAGAAAAGGGATAATATGATGATGGCAAATTTTCTAGGCCATTATTGTGAGGTACATTTCATTGTTCATCATTACGTACACAATAATGTTCCTAATATTGTGGTTACCAAATTATAGAGGACTAGATTTTGCCCCTGGTTCTGCTCCCGTCCAGTCCCACAAGAACCATGAATATCTCCAAAAAAAAGTAACCTACTGTACTTAGCGATAGTGTAGATTGAAAACTATTCCTCTATAATAATGTAGTAAAGCTATCTGAAAGTTCGATAACTTATAAAAAATATTTCATTAATATCTATCAAATAAATATGCAGTGGTTCCCCAGTGGTAACGGCCCTAACTTAAGTGTGTTCGAACCCAGACAGCCACATTACTTTGTGTAAATTATTTATCACCACTGCTCTAAAAACTGTAAAGGAAAAGTTCAATAGGTAACCGGCATGTCCTAGAACCAAAAATTAACGACATCCACCAACCTGCACTGGGTCTCCGTGATGGATTACGGCCCATTCCCTTTCAGAGAGAGGAGACTTGTGTCCCAGCAGTGGGAGCATTATAAGGCTGATTATGATGATGATGAGCCATTTCCAACTTTATCGTAACGGGAATCCCTGAGAACCCAAAAATACAATCCTAATCCGCGCAAACAAAAATCAATTATAAACAAACAAATGGAGGTATAATCCCGCGCTTAGCTCCAACAGAGCAGCGTGACTCCACACTCTTGCGAGGAATTAGTTCAACACTTAATATTAATGCTATGCGCAGTCTTAACAATCTCGTTGACAACGATATCATATTACTTAACTAGCTGTTACCCGCGATCTTGTTCGAATAATACTTTAACCCCTGTTTTGCTAGAGGTGGAGTTTAAAAAAATCTTTTGTGAAATTATGGTTTTTAATAAAGCAATATTTTTGACAATTGCTGCCACGAATTCACTTTTTTGTCTAGGCTCTCTGGTCTGATTTCGACTGCCTCTTTGGTCTTCCTCTTATGAGAGCTATCAGTAGTGTGATTAAAGGTACGAGTTCGTGGCCGACTGCATACAGCAGCAGCAGAGGACGTGTCGCTGCAACACTACTAGTTTCTATATATTTCTATGAAATGCCTTCCGCAGCCAGCGACACGTCGCCCGACTACAAATCGCACGATTGCAGACAACGTGTCGCCCGACCAGTAGTGAGTGAGTGTAGTCAGACAACTTGTCTCACGATACCTACACAAAATCACCCTTTTCTATTTACTAAGCCGACTAAATCCCACAGTTGGGTAAATGCCTTCTACTCCCTTTTCGATACACGTGTATCCTCTGCTATTGCCTTTCAGTACGAGTCCAGTTCGTACCTCCATCTTCGTCTTGTTGCTTCTCTTTTACATGGGATACCTTTTTCTTGCATACATTTCTTTTTCCTAATATACTTTGGCATAACTGTTTTGGCATAATTTATTTTGCCATAATAATTCTTTGCCATATTTTTTTTTGTCATACTGTTTATGTTGGCATAATTATCTTGAAGGCTAATTTGTTTTGGCATAATTTTAATTCGCATAATGTTACTAGCCCTAATGATTATTAGCATAATAGTATTAAAGCATAAAACATAATAGGAATAACGGAAACAAATTTGAGTTATTTTTACGTATTTTATTTTGAATTTTCATGCAAATGATTTATTATAAACACATCAACACGGTCTAGGGATATTTTTAAAAAAGCGAATTACTATCAATGTGTTAATTATTTATATGACATGTATATATTTAAAAGATACGTTATTTAATATTCTACCATTTTTTAATAATGGTTAAGGTACTTCGATTAAACTTTCAGGATTTTATGGAAAAAAAATGAAGGATAGATGGAAACCGTATATGAATTAACTTTTAATTTATGAGTAAAAACTGAAAAAAATAGAAAATCATTTAATTTGTGTTTATAAACTTGAAGTTAGTAGTCTGAGAAAGCGCCCATGATGTTCATAACACATCGGCAACGATTCGGCATGCTCAGAACAAGGTTGTCAATGTCTTGCTGCGGAATATTGTCCCATGTCCTTCTGAGGTGCGCAAAAAGTTGATCATCTGCAGCCAGATTTTCAGGAACTTCCTTCAGAGCTCTTCTTTGCAGCATATCCCACGCATGCTCAATGGGATTTAGATCTGGCGATTGAGCAGGCCAGTCTAAGGCCCTAACATTGTGTGTATGTAACCAAGCTGCTACCGTTCTCGCCGTGTGTGCCCGGGCATTGTCGTGCATGAGCAGGCAATCTTGCCCCATTTGTGTTCTGTGGGGCAAGATTACGGGCCCCCGCACCTGTTGGACGTATCGTTCTGCCGTCATATTGCCCCGCACCCAAACGAGATCCGTCCGTCCTCCAAGACGAATTCCTGCCCAAACCATAATTGTTCCTCCTTGGTATGGGTGAACTTCCTGAGGGTTCTGAAGACGGCTCCATCGTCCAGGAACTCGCCAAACACGCGTTCTTCGTAATTCTGGATGGAAGCCGAACCTGGATTCATCCGTGAACAGCACATTGGACCATTGCTCACGGCCCCAGTCCACGTGGTTCCGAACCCATTCTAATCGTCGTCCACGATTGCCTCTCCGTAAAGGTGGGACCCGGAGTGGTCAATGAGAGCGTAGATTGCTTTCATGCAGTCGCCTTCTTACAGTTTGGTCACTCACAAGCACTTGGTGTTCCACTCGCAGCCTTTGGACCAATTGAGTCGCCGTTGCATTTGGTTGAGCTCGCGCAGTAATTTGCAAAAATCGGTCTTGTCTGGGGGTAGTGATGCGACATGGCCCCCGGTGCCTCTCCGCTACTTCACCTGTGGCACGATAGCGTGTCCACAATCTTGAAATTACATTTTGGTGGGTCCCTATGGCCTCAGCAACATTACGCTGAACAGACCCAGCTTCCATCATTCCCACAGCTCGTAACATCTCCGCCCTCGTCAAATGTTGGCGTTGCATGGCTACAATACCTCAATTTTAACTTTATCTTTCGTTTAAAAATGAAAAAAAAGTGTAACTAAACGTAATTCGTATTGTTTTCTAAATTTCGCACAAATGAAAATTCCCTCTCCTACACATCAAGACATTTTTATGCCACCGAAACAAAAGAATTTTCAAAAATTTGAATTTAATAATAATAATCTTTATTCAAACTTGAAATTGGTAAAATATAATAATTGGTCTTATACATAAAGTGGGTACAACAATGTTAGGTGCCTGTACTAGGTAATCCTGTATCACAGGCGGCGGAATTTGGAATTAGTCTGAGATAAATTACAAACAAATCGGTGTATAAAAGATTCTAATGCGGCCAGTACTTTTCGAGTTATTTAATTGAGTATGAAATATCCCTAGACCGTGTTGATCTATCTATCTATATATATAAAAGCGAAAGGTGACTGACTGACTCACTGACTGACTGACTGATCAATCAACACACAGCCAAAACTGCGACGCCTAGAAGCATGAAATTTGGCAGAAAGGTTCCTCAAGTGACGTAAGTGTGCACTAAGAAAGGATTTTTGGAAATTCCACCCCGAAGGGGGTAAAAAGGGGGTTGAAAGTTTGTATGAAAAATCTAATTCCTTCGGCCAAAATTCTTGAAACTTAGTTAGAATATTATTATTTATAAATGATAAAGATTGACATTATTAGTATTTCGAAACTACCCCCAAATAATGATTTAGGGGGTGTTGAAGTTTGTATGAAAAAATCTGATTTCTTGGGTCTTATTGACCCAAGAAATCAGATTTTTTCATAAAACTTGTATTTTTTTATTTTTTTTTATTTTTTATTATTATCAATAGGCTCGCGCTTGACCACTATCTCACCTGATGGAAAGCGATGATGTGATCGACGGTGAAGCACGCTTGCCTAGAAAAAACCCATTCACTCTTGACTTAAAGACCCCTAGATTGTAGCTATCGGGAAACACAGACTCCGGCAGGGAATTACACTCCTTAGCTGTACGCATAATAAAAGTGTCCCCAAAACGTTTTGTGCGTATGGGTGGGATGTCCACCATGTACCGATGACGCATCACCGTGCGTCTGGTTGTCCGATGATGGAACGGGCTGGGCGGAATTAAATCATGCAATTCCATCGCACACTCCCCGAAATCTAACCGATAAAATACCGACAAGCTGGCAACTCGGCGACGATGTTCAAGGCTCTGGAGCTTTGATTTGACCAGTGCTTCATCGCCAATGAGTCTCTTGGCCCGCTTTTCGATCGACTCTAGTGCATCTAGCTGATATTTGGCAGATCCGTCCCAGAGATGAGAACAGTACTCCATGCACGATCGAACTTGCGCTTGATACAAGTTGAGCAGCTGTTCCGGCGTGAAGTACCTTCGCACCTTCGCAAGGATCCCCAACTTTTTGGCAGCCAGCTGAGCCTTTGCCTCAATGTATGGCCCAAAATTGAGAGTTTATGTCAGCGTAACGTCAAGAAGCTCAAGATGGTCCGTTATTGGCACGGTTACATCACGGAAAGTTGGAGCCGGGTGAAATTGGCTCTTTTTAGCGGAAAAAAGACACGCCTGGGTTTTAGCAGCATTAAACTTGACCAGATTGGCATCACCCCATTCGGAGACTGCCTACAAGGACAAGTTCAAACGCTCCACCATGGCCTCACGGAGAGACCGGATCAGAGGCCCGGTAGCACGTGCGTTGGACAAGTAACTCTCAGCAACAGTGCTGTCGTCTGCATACCCAAAGGTTTTAGCAGATCGTTTATGTGCAACAAGAACAATGTTGCCGAGAGTACCGACCCCTGAGGGACGCCGGCATTAATATCCAATTGGTCCGACGAGCAGCCATCGATAACCACTCGAATGGGCCGATCCCTCAGGAAGTCTGCAATCCAATCACACAGACCACCGGACAGACCGAATGAAGGAAGCTTACCAATAAGGCTTTCGTGCCAGACCCAATCGAAAGCCTTCGAGATGTCGAGAGAGACGGCAAGCGCTTCCCCGTGCCTCTCGATGGCCTCACTCCATATGTGAATGGCATCTGCTAGAAGATCCCCAGTAGACCGATTTCGGCGGAAGCCGTATTGGCGGTCGCTAAGGATATCATTAGTTTCTAGGTATGCCAGGAGCTTAGTGTTAAGTATACGCTCCGGTTACAGAGATGGGTCTGTAATTAGCCGGGTCAGCTCGACTGCCCTTCTTGGGCACGGGCTGTACGTTGGCTTGCTTCCAAGCATTCGGCACTTTTCCAGTCTCATATGAAAGGCGGAATAGGCGTGTCAAGATAGGAGACAGATCAGGCGCACAGGTTCTAAGAACTATAGCTGGTATTCCGTCAGGGCCACTAGCCTTATTCACGTCGAGGTTTCGCAGCACCCTACGGACGTCCTTTTGATGGATGCGAATGTCCGACATACTCGTCTCGCATCCATCAGGAGAAAGAGGGGGCCGCGAATCACCAGGATTCAGACGCGAAGATTCCGCAAAAAGGAAGGCAAATAAATTTGCCTTCTCTTCAGCGGAGTGGGCCAGTGACCCATCAGGTTTCAGCAGTGGTGGTAGTGAGGGACGGCAGAAGTTCGATTCGACCGACTTAGCCAGGGACCAAAACGCCTTACAACCTGCTGGGTAAGAAGCAAGTTTGGTGCCTATTCGGCTAATGTGGTCGAACCGAGCCCTTCGCAACACCTTCTTGCAGGACTTGGCAGCCCTGTTGTAGGCTCTCTTCTTCCGATCCACGTCACTCGCTTTGCTCGATCGTGCGTCAGCCCATGCCAGGTATGCCTCATGCTTAAGGGCATCGGCACAATGACATTCGGCGCCAAACCATGGCCGGTCAACGCTGGACATTGTTACGTCAGAGAACGGAATGTAGTACTCCATTCCCTGACGCAACACACCCGTCACGGCGTCCGCGCACGACGAAGGATCAGCCGAAGAAAAGCAAGTAGGCTGCCAAGGATAGCATGCGAAGAAAGATCGCATGCCATCCCAATCTGCTGACCTGTACCGCCAAACCCGCCGGGTGCCTCTTGGGCTGGGATCAGGCGGGGAGTAGACGGACACAGACTTCACCAGACAGTGGTCGGAACTACCCAAAGGTGAAGTTATCGACACAGAGTATCTGTCTGGATCTGTTGTCAGCAGAAGGTCCAAGCAATTGGCCGTGTGCGAATCAACATCCGGCACCCTTGTTGCCCCATGAACCAGCTGGGTTAGATTTAGCGCAAGCGAAAGCTTACGCATCTCCCGTCCAGCATGGTCAGTGCACCGGTATGGGAAGAGCCACTCCTGGTGGTGGGCATTGAAGTCCCCCAGTAACACTAATTGGGCGGAAGGGTACCGTTGCTGTGCCGCATCAGCCGCCTCACTAAGGTACTCTGTGAGCCTGGTTGTCTCCTGATCTCCTGAATGCGAACGGTAGAAACAGGCGTAGATAATTTTATCCAGACCTGTGTCCACGAGAGCCCACAGCGTTGAGAATCTGGAGTCCTCAAGGTTACGGAGACGCCGATAGCAAGTGTCGTCACGGGCGTACATACATACACCCGCGCGTGTTCTAAAATTTTGCTCCAGGGTAAACCCTGGGTATGATAAGTACGAGACGTCTGAAGGACTCGCTATCTGCGTCTCCGTAAGAAAAAACAGCGCTGGTTTCTCAGCCTCCAGGTGGTAGTGGACTGCAGAGAGATTTGAGTGCAAACCTCTAATGTTGGTGAGGTGCACTTTGTGGGGGAGGGGGTGCAGCCGCTGTTTAGATCCAGTATTCTTTTTGCTTGTCAGTTTCATATTGATTGAAGAGTGAATGGATGAGAGGAGAAGGACGTGAGACGAGGTTCCACGCTGCTAACCTACAGACACGCACTGAAAGGCCGCCATCATTGGGGTACTAGTCTGGAGACTGCGGGGACGCCCGAGCCCCCCCGGAATGTCCATCGGGCCCTCCCCATCTGGTCGCCAACCAGCACGATGGTGCATTCCGGGATTTTTCGACAGTTGGCGGGGCAGCCGTTCGTGTGTGGCTGGCACACTACTTGGGCCCCCAACTACCTGCGGTCGGCCAGCGGCGCACCGTGCCTCGGATCCCGCTACCCTCCGCGACTAGTCTCCCGATACGTCCATAACAGTGCGCGTCAGGCTAGTCAGCCTGCAGTGGAACAGCTGTCTCGACCCAACTCCTCTAGTGGCTACACCGGGCATCGTACCGGAACACGGCTAGGCCGCTTGGCGGTACGTCTTTGCCCGGTGGGTGGTCGCAAGCCTTCGGCCGAAGCCTACCACCAGATGTCACCTGATTTGCACCACCCGGGGACCACGTGTAGGGAATCAGGGGGGTAAACTCCTACGGACGTGGGTGACTCGGCCCCCAAATAACAAACTAAATAAACAATAAAGAATTTCATTGTTAGTTTTCGAAACTACCCCCAAAGCATGATTTAGGGGATGTTATTTTTTTGAAGAATCTTATATCTTGGGTTAATAAACAAGAAACTTGACATAAATACTAACCTCAATAAACAATAAAGGTTATCATTATTAGTCTTTTGAAACAACCCCCAAAGTCGATTTAGGGGGTGTTGAAGTTTGTATGAAAAAATCTGATTTCTTGGGTCAATAAACTTGAATTTTGTTACAAATACTAACTTGAAACTACCCCCAAAAGATGATTTAGGGGATGTTATTTTTTTTGCAGAAACTTATGTCTTCGGTTAATAAGCATGAAACTTGACATAAACACCAACCTCAATAAACAATAGAGGTTGAAACAACCCCCAAAGTCGATTTAGGGGGTGTTTAAGTTTGTATGGAAGAATCAGATTTTTTGGGTAAATGAACATGAAACTTGACATAAATACCAACCTAAATAAACAATAAAGGTTGTCATTATTCGATTAAGGGGTGTTAAATCTTTTTTGAAGAATCTTATTACTTCAGTTAATAAACATGAAACTTGACATAAACAATAAAGGATTTCATTTTTAGTTTTTCGGTTGAAAGGTTGTCATTATTAGTTTTAAATACGGTTAAGGGGGTGTTAAAGTTTTTTTGAAGAATATAATTTCTTCAAAAAAATTGATTTAAAACTTGGCGCAAATACCAACATAAGGATACAGTAAAGGTTGTCATTATAAGTTTTTCGAAACTCAAGCTAAGAATCTTACTGGACAGGGTTTCGTTTTTGACGTGGGGTTCTAGGGGAGCACTAAGGCGCAATTTTGCGGCCATTCAACCTTTAAGGAGCTGAAAAGGGTAAAAATTAGTTTGTATGTAAAATCAAATTACTTGGGGATAAGGTTGATACTCAAAATTTACATAAAACATTTTTAAAACTTTCTCCCAGATAGGGTTAGGGGTTTTAAAGTTTTTTTTGAGGAATCTCACTGCGCTATCTGACTAATATAAACGATAAATAAAAAAGAGAAGAAAAGAGTGAATAGCATATTTAGGTTTTTCAAAACTCGACCCCCAACGGGGCAAAAAGGGGTTGATAAGTTTTTAGGGGAGGATTTTACTTTGTGGCGGTAACCTAAAATTTATTATTCTTTAAGTCAAATAACGAATCGTCCCAATCCAATAAACCCTGTATATCTACGAAACCCATTTTTTATTGTTTTAATAATAGCTAAGTTTTGGTTTCCTTCACTAACTGCATATAAGTGTATCATTTATAGCATAAACGAAATCACGCGAACGAAGTCGCGGTCAGAGTGCTAGTGTGTGTATATAGTACTCATTTCATTTTTTTTATGTAATGTTGCCCCACACTAGGAATTTCTTATAACTGTTGGATATTATGTTACTGCCATTTATTACAAATTATTAATTAATTAATTAATAGTCATGCATCTGACAATAATCTCTTTTTGACAAGGTGGGCGTTTTATTTTTATTTTATTGATTTACTTTAGGTTTATATTTTAGCAATTTCTTGCAAATATGCAAGTTTCGAAGTATATTATTTTATTTTACCTGACAAAAAAACTTGGCTCCCAGGGTATCAAGAACCTAGCTGACAGAAAGGAGCGAGCGCAGTATAGCGCGAGAGACGACATTTTTGACAGAAAACGAGAGACAATTAAAAATTGTCGAAGCGAGCACGAGCGTGACGAGTGCAGCGAGGAGCCAGAAAAAAGAACATATTATCATAGAATAAGAATAATTTATTTATATGGTATAAAAATGTGTATTGGTGTGTAACATTTTTCGAGTTAATTATTATGCGTGCTTGTTATGCTTAAACATTATTAAGACTAGAGTAATTATGCTAAAAAAAATGCGTAAGCTGTTATGCGAAAATAATGCTACGCGTAAATATAATTAGGATAAACAAAAGTATGCCATGTTATATTATTACTAAAGTTTTTATGCAAATGGATAGGGAACCCACTGGATCTATGTTATGTTATATGTTACTTTATGTCCTCTACATAACCTTAAGAACTTGGCTCTCAAAATGACTCTACAGTGACTTTTTCGAGTCTGTAAGTTACGGAACAACCTACTTTATATGTCACGAAGACCGAGACTCCGAGATGAGTAATGAAACTATTAGAAAAGCCGCCGACTTAAGTAAGTTAATTTTTAATTAAAAGCGCCCGTGCTCGAATACTTTCCAGCTTGCTTTAGTGAAATTAATATGAAATTCTGTGTTGTTTTGTTATTCATCATTCCTCAACGTCTTGCTTCGGTGCTCATTATTTTATGAATTTACATAGCTTCACCTATGTCGGGATATTGTTTATTTAAAAGAGTTTCTGCAGAGGATAATGTATTTATTATCTTTCATGTATTTTTTATTTCAAAACTAAAAGCTTGTCATAGCTTTTTAGTCATTTATTGTGTGCGGGACGGACGTGATCGTTCAAGGCCCCAGGCTGACTGGAGGTTGTAAGGCTCCAGCTCGAACGCGTTGACGCCCCTTGCACCTATAGTTCGTTGTCTTCGAGCAAATACCGACCCTGCAGTGGTTGGAAGGCTGCCAAGGATGTTGAGGGGAAGGCGTGATGTCCAGTTCAGAAAAAGACTCAGGTTTTCATGTCCAAAAACGACGTTTCTTCATGGTCTTCGTTACGCAAAGTGACGTGGATTTAATATTTAGAAATAATGGCTACAATTAGGACGGTGTCTCAGCGCACTATCCTACTACCACACTTGACCGTAACGAGGACCTCAAAACAACGACCGCGCATAAACTTTAATTGTAAAATTAATACCTTATGACTAGTCGCTGAAAACCAACAGAAACCCCCCTTCTACTGAACCGATTTTGATGAGACTTGTGTCTCTGGATAGGTCTCGAGAAGACCTTCCCTCCGGACCTTGGTCCAGGTCCATATTTGCTACCCTCACTGAGCTCTTGCGTGGAGAACGCCTAATAAGGGGAAGTTCTGTCAGTTTGTAGCTTTATATGCTACTTTACAATACAATGGTGCACTTTAGTGCCAGGGTACCAGCGAGGGACTTGTAGCCCTACTCCTAGACCATCGATCTGTGACAGTTCCACAGCTTCATCTGTCACCTTCACGGGCACAGCCACGTGAAAGTGCGAAAACATAGCTTCTGTGCCTGTTTTCGGCATATTTAGCGAGTTTGTACTCGAGCTGGTGGGCGGATCCGCATTCACCAACCGTCATCGGATAGCCCTCGCGATGGGCTACCCATGGTGGAAGTCCCGTGGATACAGCTCCAACCCTCGATCCAGTATTCACTCTGATGTGGTCGACGATGCGAGAAAACCATGGAACCTCTTACTATATTAAGTCGGTTAGTTCCCTAACCACCAGAGCTAGGCTCCTTCCAAAAATGTGGTTGGGAAGCTGGAGAATTGGGCTATCGAATGGTGGTACCCTGATGGGTGTACCACCAGCCTTTCTGGGACTTCTGTTGCCGGGAAGCGGCCGAAATAGTAAATATCGTGTTGTTCCACGGCTTTAACGCCTCTGTGTGTGTATGTGTAGCTATATATTAGCTATGTGTTGTGACTGAGTCCAGGCGTGTGCCCGAGGGTCCCCAAAGGTAATGCTTCAGATAGCATATCAGTAATCCTTCAGGCACCAAGTGTGTCTGAAGGTAGTGGGCCCTCTGGCAGACGCGTAGAAACGTCCATGCTGGCACATACAGACACATTATTTCAAGTAAGTAATATCTATGTACTAGAATTACACAGATGCCATCTATATATAGGGCCTGGACACAGTTCCAGGTCACCTAGAAGCGCTAAAACGCTTATAACCAAAATTCTATTTACTTACTTGAGCAAAAATGCATGTATTTACCATCTCAGAGTGAAACTGTTTTAAACCTGGCTATGTACTGTTATTATGTACAGTTTTTCAGTCATAGCACCAAGGTATACTATCTAGAACACCTAGATGGTGTTTCCTAACAAAACAAATGTGTAAGGTAAATAATACGATTGGTAGGTGGGCAGAGCGCACCTATCGATACCTGCGACCCGGCCATTTTCGGGGGGTCTAAAATAAGTAAACAAATATTTTTTATTTGCTTAAAATACTACTTACACATTTTATCTAAAGTATATTAACTCTAATAATACTAGATAACCGTATTTTAGGTACTATAGGCTATTATAAAGCCCTCAAAACGCTATTCTAAAATACCAAATTTGCCTGCTTACGCGCCAGACTATATATACGTGAACCGCCATCTGACTGCTCACTGGATTTGCCACTAGTCGCGCACCTGCACACACGTATTGTTTGTTCTTCGCTTATTCACCGCACGGACCACCATCTTACCTACCCTCTATACTGTCGATAGTGTAAGTCTTGCAAACTTGAATTGTCGGGAGTATCCAGGGCGGGTTTCGTTGCCGCCTAACGGTTGGAGCTCGCGCACAACCGTTATAGTGGTCGCGGAAAAACTAGTCCCCCTAGTTTTTCATGCATTGTAGCACATGCCAACAATCAAAGAAGAAGGAAGATGTCACCACCAGGTGCCCGCGGCCCCCCAGGCCGCGGCGCCCACAGCTCCCAGAGCCATCACCACTCCATGGACCGGACGTCATCGCTCCCCAACCTGGGGACCGCGACGACCAGCAACCAGCCGATGGATGACCAGCAACGCAGCCAGCAGGGAGTCTCTCCGAGGAGGCAGAGCAGGCACATCACCGCTACCGAATCGCCAGCATCACCGTCACCACCAACCGACAGGTACTGTGCTCCCTCGAAGTGCCGCCCCGTCCCAATAAAAACTCCGGTACCCGCAGACCGTAAATCGGCCGCGCGAACGACCGAGGAAAATTTTTCCGTGGTTTCTCCGTCTACCCGCATAGGTCGAGAGGCAACCATGGTAGACGCAAAAGTAGGTCAAACTACATTTAGGCCTACTCAACAAATAGCTTCCACTAGTGCAAATAGTAAACCAAATACAATTAGTGCTAGTTCTACTGCGCATCGCGCACCCACTCAGCCACGGTCTGCAAGCACGCGTACCGTGCATTATGATGCCGCTGCATCAATACCACCCACAGCTGGGGCCAGGATGCCAGCACCACATAGCGTTCCACCTACATCGGGAAATACAGCTCAGTTTCTGAAAAAAATCGACTCACGCACAGTCGCCCGCGACCCACGTATAAGGGAACGGGAACTAAAACTGCAGATGGCGCCACGTGTAGGGTCATCCGCCAATCAGGGCTCACCTGCACCCCCCCGCACCTCTGCATACGACTCCCCCGCTATGCGATCGGGCCAATCCAGTTTAAGTGGGTCAAGCACCTCGCTTGCGTCATATGGGCGCAGGGCAGAGGCGGACGACCTAGATATAGATGACGACAACATCACTACGCCAATGACGCCAGACCCGGATATGGATGTCGATCTAGATTTCCAGACGGGCAGCAGGGCCCTCAGACGTCGTAGGAGCCCTGAGGACACCACGGAGGAGGCCAAGAGGTACCGCCCCGACTCGCAGCGCACACATGCGCGTGAGCAACAGGGCGCAAACTCGCCGTCCTTCGCTGAGGCGGTGCGACGTACACCGCCGCCCAGATCGCCCGCTGCACCTACAACACAAGGAAGGACGACAGGGGTAAGTGAGGTTACATCCCCTACCCCTAACGCTGACGCAGCCCCCCCGCAAGCCGCAGCCAATAAGGCAAAAAACAAGCGTCCTAGGTTCCCGCCGCTTGTAGTCGAAAAGTTGCCCAACTGGGCAACACATTTTAGAGCCTTGGCCACTAAACTGGGCCGCCCACCGAACGCTCGCCCTTACAGGCAGGGAGTTCGATTCTCCCCGGAGAGTGAAGAGGAATACAGGGTGGTACAACGATATTTGACCACCCTGGAAAAAGAAGAGAGCATAAGCTGGTTCGCTTACAGCTTGCAGGCGGATAAAAAATTCAAAGTAGCTATCAGGGGGCTGCCAGCGGACACGGATCCGCAGGAGATCGAAGAGGAGCTCCGCGCCCTTGGCTACGAGCCTGAATATGTGAGGCACATAAATGCACGCCAGGGTCGACCTGGCTGCGTGTTCCACGCCGTCCTCAAAAAGACGGAAAACATCAGGGAAATCTACGACACCTCCGTGTTTTTATTAATGCGAGGTGTCAAAATAGAGGCATGGCGTGGCAAACGTGGGCCCGCGCAGTGCCACAGATGCCAGCACTTTAGGCACAGCAGCCACCAATGCCACCGCCCACTCGCCTGTGTACGATGCGGAGAAGGGCACACAGCTAGAGACTGCCCCAGGCCAAGGACAGAGCCTGCCACCTGCGCAAATTGTGGGGGCGCTCACCCGGCCAATAACATTAAATGCCCAATTTTTCAGAAGGAAATCCAACACAGGCGAATGGGTACTGTCGCCATCACTACCAACATATCCCGACGCCCCCAGAACGAGGTTCAGAAAACCGAAGGGCTGCAAGAAGAGGCCCAAGGCGTGTCGCTGATGGCGGCAGCAAACGGGCCCACTCAGCGCGGAGATGCTCCCTCCTCCTCAGGACGGAGGAAAAAGAAGAGGGGGGGAAAGGGCAAGAAGCCAAACCACCCCTCAGCGACCCAGGAAACAACTCAAGAAGCAGCCCCTGCCTATGTAGAGAACGCTACGCAGGCAGTGAAAAATATCAACAACAAGAAAACGGCTAGCGACCAAACATACATCAGACGCCATCTATCGGAACAAAACCGAACTAAAAATAGTGGCGTCCAATCAGGAGACGCTAGCCAACAGAGGTCGACCAATCAAGGGCCGGCCAAATATAGTCAACAAAACGTGGATAATAAGAAAAAAGATTTCACTGCCTGCGCCATACAACTTTTGATGGACCTGATAAAGGCCATTAGGCAGGGTCAGGACGTAGAGCAGGTCATCCTTGACGGCT
This sequence comes from Orthosia cruda, assembly GCA_964057195.1. Taxonomy (NCBI): domain Eukaryota; kingdom Metazoa; phylum Arthropoda; class Insecta; order Lepidoptera; family Noctuidae; genus Orthosia; species Orthosia cruda. Next base: position 25,659,653 of record OZ059840.1, on the reverse strand, counting down.
TAGCTGCATTATTAACACTATATCATGCATAAGTCGCTAAGGATGATCCACTGGAATGCTCGCGGCCTAAGTAAAAAGGTCGCACTCCTCCGTCATCTCTTGCAAGAACAAGACATCGACGTGGCGCTAATAAGCGAGACTTTCCTGGGACCTGAGGATAGGTGCAAGTTCCCAGGTTATCTCGTTTACAGGAAGGACGAGCGGTCGGCAAGCGGAAGCAAATTTCGCGGCCTGGCCGTGCTTGTAAAGAGAAGAGTCGTCCACCAGGAGCTACCCATACCGTCACTACAATCAGCGTACGCGCTGGGCGTACAGCTGCACGTAGCCGGCGAGGACATAGAAATATACGCCTTCTACAAGCCTCCACAGAATAGGCTCAACCTGTCGGAGTTCAGAAAACTTTTGGAAAATACAGAAAACCCGACCATCCTCGCCGGTGACTTCAACGCGAAGCACCCAGCGTGGAACAGCTTTTCCATGAACGAGGATGGGAGACGACTCTTCGCGGACGCGGAGGCCCACGGGTACACGGTGTCTGGACCTGAGACGCCGACCCGCTGGCCCGATTCACACAAATACATACCTGACGTGTTAGACATCGTCGTACACCGTGGGTTGCACTGCCAGGTCACGCAGCAGGTACTGGAGGACGAGATGCAGTCCGACCATCACCCAGTGCTTGCTGTCCTGTCGGAAATGCCGACCCGCCTGAAGCCTCAAGCGCCACGTCGCAAAATAGACTGGGAACTCTTCGCAAAAAGGGTTGAATCTACCACGCCAACTCGGCCTATCACCTCCGCCGCCGACGTCGACCTACTCGCCGACGAGATCACTGCTTGCGTGCAACACGCTCTGGAAACAGCAACAATGACGCAGCAGCAGGGGAGAGTGCTTCAGCCGCCCCTGCCAGCGCGCATTCTCAGACTTATTACCGACAAGAGACGCCTACGCAAGCAGTGGCAACAAACTAGATGCCCGACACAGAAAACAGCCCTCAACAAACTTGCGGAAAAGGTGAAGGCCGAGCTGAGTGCTCTGCGCGCCGCGAGCTGGGAGGAACGAATAGACGCCTCGGAGGGCGACTGGACCTCTATTCATAGGATATGCCGCCAGCTGAAAAACACCCCAGCTCCGGTCCGCCCACTGCGAGGCACTGACGGGGCGCTCAAGTATGCAGCGGGAGACCGAGTGGAGGTCTTTGCCGAACATCTGGGGCGTCAATTTCAACCGAATCCGACTGCACTTCACGAACATGTCGCAGCAGTCGAGAAACACATTGAAGACTACTTCGCTACGCCGATAGCTCCCGATGAAGATGCCATTTGTTTCTCGCCTGGCGCAGTCAGACGCGCCTTCTTGAGAACGAAGCCCCGGAAGGCCCCAGGTGCCGACAACATCTCCAATACAGCGCTGCGCCACCTTCCTTACCGCATGGTCGCGGCCGTGGCGCGCCTGTACACAGGAATCATCCGCACGGGCTCCTTCCCGGCCTCGTGGAAAGAAGGGCGCGTCATAATGCTGCCCAAGGCGGGCAAAAATGTCCTGAAGCCGGAGAGCTATCGGCCGATCACTCTCCTGCCAAACATCTCCAAGGTGTTCGAGTCCCTCCTGCTGCGACATCTTACGCCACATATAACACCACGACCGGAACAATTCGGATTTCGGTCAGAACACTCCACGACGCTCCAGTTGTCGAGGATACTGCACCTGCTGTCGTCTATCATAAACAGGAAGGAATACGCGGTAGCAGTATTCCTCGACATGGAAAAGGCCTTCGACCGCGTTTGGCACGAAGGGCTCATATATAGTTAGCCAACTCAAATGCGCCCCGTCGCGTGGTTAGGGTAATTCAATCCTTTTTGACCCACAGGACCTTCAGAGTGGTGGTAGAGGGAGAGCTGTCCGCCCCCCGCCCTATACTGGCGGGCGTGCCGCAGGGCGCCGTTTTATCGCCTGCGTGTTACTCACGTTACACCGACGATATCCCCACTACCGCAGAAACAACGCTAGCTTTATACGCAGACGACGCCGCTTACGTAACAAAATCATTAAACGCCAAGCACGCGGCAGTAAAAATGCAGCGCGCCCTCGACAACATCCCCGAGTGGCTAGCAAAGTGGCGGCTATCGGTTAACGTGGGTAAGACGCAGGCTCTTGTTACAGGACAAGGAGCCCTCCCACCACCGCTGAAACTACAAGGGGCCGACATCGAGTGGACACCCCAGGCCAAATACCTGGGTGTGACCATCGACCGTCGGCTCTCGATGAGGTTGCACGTCACCAAGGTGGTGGCGCAGAGCAAAGTCGCTCGAAACCTCCTGCATCCAGTTCTCTCGTCCCGCCTCCCCACCCGTACCAAGCTGGGGATTTACAAAACATACATACGCTCCATACTTACTTACGCGGCCCCAGCTTGGTACGCTCTCACAGGTGAGGTCACCAAAGATAAGCTCAGGGCCCAACAAAACCTAACATTGAGAAAAATACTGAACGCCCATCACCTAGTCAGGAATGACGTCATACAAAGGGACACAAGAATAGAGACTCTGGACGCGTTCATCGAGCGACTCGCCACAACTTTGTTCGCGCGGGCCGACGCATCTGCCTGGCCCCACATCGCTGACATAGCGCCATGGCACGCGCGCCCGCCCGACAAAAAGCGCCTCCCCCGTGACCTCATAAAAGACGCTGCAACCCCATCCACCTCCCGGACTTGACGCCTGAGTAAACAGCATCAGTCTACACGCTGTTTACTCAAACAGTAACACTGCCCACCCCACACGACACCCACGGCGTGAAGTTTGTTCTAAGTTAATATAGACTCATTTCACGTCGTAAACAGACATTCATAACTATACACTCGCTAGTACACTTGCACCGAATAGCGTCGCAAGTACCTCGCACGCTATTGGTTCATGAGCGGTGTAACACAGAACATTGCCGCTCCTACATACACAAACGGCGGCGCTAGTAGTCGCTTACATTACTAAACTGTGGGTTCGTCCAAAAGTCGACACACCTGCCGCTGGTCGCCTTCTCTGAGCCTCCCAGGGTACGCCCTGGGTCTCACTCGGAGGGGGTGGACCGCCAGGTGTCGTGAAGAAGCGGCGGACCGTTCAGAACGGCCGCCGCGGCGCGCCCACAGTCACATACAACATGTAAACATAGCTAGTGTCGGTCAAATTACTGACCGCACTAGCAAAATGCTAGGTCCAGTGGACAACAGAGAGACGGGTTCGTAGTTGCGAGCCCCGGTGCTGCACCCGCGGGCTAGGAACGAGGTTCCGGCACCGCTCGCCCCACCCCCTTACGGGGGTGGAGCGACTTCCAACGATGGACTGCTCACTCGCCACCAGCCGTCGCCCCGAGAGGACGTCCCGCTGCCGCTCGCAGCCCCCACCGCGCGCCCCGCCGCGCCCCACTCTCCGACTCGTCGAGCCACTGCGTGACGTCACTGCGGTCGCCGCGTCTCCGCGCGCCGCCACCAGGTGTCGCTACTAGTAACTTCGGTTACTAGTAGTGACAAGTTCGGCCCAACCCTTCCGGGTTGGGAAGGACGCCCATAGGCCCCTTCTGGGTAAAATCCATTCTTACGTGGTCCCTGGCGGAAACCTAACGGTGATAACGAAGCCAGCTGGAGTGTTGCCCCACGCACTCGCTAAACCTCTTCAGGGTACGGCAGTCAGTTGGAATCGGGAGCAGGGTAGTTGGCCTTGGTAGATAGCCTAGTCAACCCCTGTCTCTGTCCCTCAGCAATCACCTGGCACGGTCGGGTGTTTCTACCCCGACGTGCCAGACTCTCGGTACACAGAAGGAGGGTGGCCCACCTTCGGTGGGTTCACCGGTACCCTAGGACCCCTGCCACCCAATAAGATTGGTGGCAGGATATCAAGCTTAGGGCTCACCAGGAACACACCTCCCGGTCTAACCCGACTGGGAGGGTAGGCTTTCACACATCCCCGGGCCCACCCACCCGGGGACACTTTATCAGTCCCTAATAGATAGATGAGAAAGGGTATTGTTTACAATATCCTATCTTATCTTTATAGTTAGATTCTTTTTCTCCTTGTATTGGCTCTACTCGACAACAATGCATCCCGTAGAGTTGTTGATAGAGCTCGTCAAGGACTTGATGTCGGACGATCCCAGTCCGCGCCAAGAAAACCAGTCTAGGTTCAAGATTATTCTTGCCTCCCTGGCCAAATGGGACCCTTATGGTGCCCCCCCGCCCGCTTCCGACGTAAGTCGTGCCCCGCCTTCTGAACTGATACAATCCTCTATCAGGATCGTCAAAGAAAGGCTTGCCCAAGACTGTGATTTCCGTTTTAGATTCGGAAATCACATGATCACAATTATAAATGCCCTCCTGTCCGTTTCGGGCCCGACCGAGGCCCCTGAACCTAGCACGGCCCCCGTGTCACGCGTGGAAAAGGACTCGCCAAGGTCTCCCTCCCCACCCATCAGACCCACTTCCGGGCCTAGATCACCCACCCTTTCCCAGGGTGAGGCTCAGTCCACCAAAGTAGGCACTAGTCCCTCTGAGAGAGACCGTAGCCCCCTTAAGCCCAAGACTTCGGCTATTAAGCCTCCTACTCGCTCAACTCGTAGGATTTCCGCTTCCGATAGACTTCAATATAAGAAGTACAAGGAGCGTACAGCCTCTTATAGGTCCGAGTCTAAACTCAAGTCCAAATCGTGGGTCGATGATGAGCATGACTCGCCCACTGAGATGGAAACAGCCCTCAGCACTGACGATGAGTGGGCAGCAGTAGCTGACCACATCGACGCAGTCGCTGCTAACCCCCCAGTAGACCCAGATATCCCCGATCTGTCAGAGGACTATGCCACTATGTCCTCTTCCGATTCTGACGATTCCATAGTCAACTCTGGAGGCAAGAGGAAAAAGAGGAAGAGTCCCTCTCGCGCTACTAAGGCCAAAAAGGCGGTAACGCAACCCTCTCCTCAGCCAGTTCTGCCACCGGCCCTGCCCGAAAGGCAACCCTCCCCACCCCCCGCCCCCGCTAGCCCTTCTCAGCGGTCAAACCGCCCGCCCAGCCCTATGGTATATAATACCACTTAGAAGCCTCCTCCCCCGCCACCCATTTATCTCCATGATAAAGGGAGGTGGAATGCCATCTCTAGCGCTTGTACTGAGCGCAAAATCAGTTACAGTAAAGCCACTGTTTGCCAAAATGGCATAAAAATCCAAGTCCCCACGTCCCGAGATTACCGAGAGATAACTCGCTACCTTAAAAGTGTGAACGCTTCGTTCCACACCTACTCCCTTCCGGAGGAAAAACCCCTCCGAGTAGTAATCCGTCGTATTCCGAAGGAAATCCCTACGGAAGAAATCCGCAAGGATTTATTATCCCAAAAAGTCCCGGTCTCTGAAGTCCACCGCTTGCATAAAGCAAGAGGCGGGCAACAGTACGACATAGTCCTGGTCGTGTGTCTCCCTACAGAGGAACGCAATCCCATATTCAATATTAAGACAGTATGCTCCCTGTCAGGCATTTCTATTGAAAAGCCATACCGCCCCCATCTCGTTGGTCAGTGTCACAACTGCCAACTATACGGTCACTCTCAGACTAATTGTTATGCCACTCCCAGGTGCGTTAAGTGCATGGGAGATCATGGCACAGTAGACTGCCCCCGTCCTAAAAACCGCACAGAATGCACGGAGCCTCCCAGCTGCGTGCTCTGTGGCCAAGTCGGGCACCCGGCTAATTACCGGGGCTGCCCAAAAGCCCCCAAACTTGCGCCCAAAATGGCCAAGATTCACACTGAGCGCCAAGCGCTCACAGCCCCCTTATCTAAACCTCCCCCCCGACTAGCCCCCCAGAGGACTTCACCATGGGGTAAACTGAACCACCAAAGTGTGGCCCCTCAGTCTACTTCACAGCCCATTCCAGCGCTGATGGCCACTCCCATCGCAGCGCCAATTCCAACTCCCGACTCTATGCCTTCCGCTACCCCCATGCCCGCACAAAACCAGAAGATGGCTCTCACCACTTCTGCCGCTAAGTGCCCGCCCCCTGCCGCCCACTCAGGGCGCAAGTCATATTTGAGCGTAGCCGCAAATGTAATCGGCGCGTACTCAATATTTATGTCCCCTCAAATCCGTGCTCTGGATGCAGAGATCCGGAATGCAGGCTCCCTTGACCCCGTTGCATGCAGTGCCTTATTCGAGAGGTACGACTGCATTACTAGGGAACTCGACAACCTTGTCTTCAAGGACGGTCAGTGGGTTCGTAAATAGTACGAACACCAAATCAATATACACGTAGCATACAAAAAACCAATTCGTCCTGCCCTCGCCGCCGAGGCCCGCCGCGAAATCCCTGTCAAATCCTGTAAGCCAGCCCGCGTAATGCTGTGCCATAGTTAAATTCCGGTTAGATAACCCCATGGAGTTTCTTGTCCGTTCTTCTCCACTTAGGCTTTTTCGAACGGATGGTAGAATCACCTTATTAGATCCGGCCTTAGCCTGCCCCCAGCGACGCCCTGAGCCGAGGTCCGACCCCAACTGGGGTAGCCCCTAGCGCTGTCGCTTTAGGTTTAGTACTTTGAAGCCTGGCCGGAGGCTAAGAGATTAGTCTCCACAGGGAAGACCGGTTAAGCATATGTCGGTCACTTTGACTGCTTGCGAGACGCCACTCATTAAAAAATAAAAAAACTGACTGCTCATTTCGAACTAAACGGTCGTGGCGGCCGGTCGTTTTTACGGAATTTGACTTGTTTTGATTTTGCTTTCTTTCCGTAACTACCGCATTTAGTATGTATGTAACGATTCTAATTTACTCTTCAGACCCCATATTTACTCAATACATACTCATATACACTAAAACATAATGTTTAGTGCCTCAAAAAGTGGTCGCAATTTTATGTTTGAAAAAACTACAAAAGAAAAATTCTCGTCTAAAACTGTTTAGTACGAGCTAGCGCGCTGGGGTAAGCAGACGTATGTTTGTTCATAACATTTTATATCTACAACAAACTATACTACTATTGTTTGTGATGCCTCGTCGCGAACATATTGAATTTTGAGTTATCTCAGGTGTTCCACTAAAACTAATCCTATCTAATCTGTTGTATTTTCTTTGTATAACTAATTGAGTTTTGCTTCTAACTCGTGTCAGAATATTCGTTTCTAACTTATTTCTAATATGATTGATTATTGTTTTAGCAGACTTTTGTTCGTGAACTGTCTTTATCGTAATCAGATTTTAGACAAGCTTAAGGTCTCTCTGAAGTCTTATTACTGCAGGCAGACCTTGCCTTGTGGCAACTCCAAACAGATTAGAATCTTCAGCACAATATGTAATGCGAAGAAGAGCCTCGAATCTCTAGACCCACAACTCCCGTTACATTTGTATTGCGTCATAGAAACCACATTACTTCAAGATCATTCCATATGCTCATACCCTTATAACCCCAATACCCTATTACATCCGGACCGAACACTCAAAAACAAAAAACAAAAAAAAAACTCCTCATAAACTCATAAACAACGATCGTATACAATTCCTTCGTCGTATAACCTATAAAATTGTTGGTTATTAAAACTTTTACCCCTTAATTGCGTATCCTAAGCCGAAATCCTTATTACTGTTATGGTTGGGCAAGTCCAGTTAACTCTGGCTAAAGGTTTGTTCATAACACCTTTTGTGTGTTCAAGACTTTTTGATGGGAACTTTTTTGTTATGATTTTCTTTTTTGAGTGAGTGCTGTTTGTTTGTTATTTTTATTGGAATAATTTATATGTAGTAGTATCAAAAGGAAAACTGCTTGTTTAAGTTCGTAAATTATCTCTGAAAGTACTGATTCGATTCCGAAAATTCTTTCACCAAAATAAGCCACACCATCTTTTCGTGTCCATAGGCAATTTTTTTTTCGGAAAATTATTTGCGGGTGCACTACCCGTGAGATACGAGGAGCGAAGACTTATTGTGATAGGACTTAGACTTAGTGTCATGCTCTCTCTAATGTCTCTCTGATGGTGGCACATGTGTTGGATCATTCGGTTCCGTTCATGATGGTTGAGCTGAGTTGTGCCAATCCATGCGTCATGTTTGTGAACGGGCGCCATCAGTTGGGACTGGTCATAACTTAGCTGTCGCGGCCTGTTTTGTACTTATTGTATTTTTGAATTGTTTGTTTTGCGTGCACGTCTTTATTACATCGTTCTCACATATATGTATTTTTTAACCAGAATGATGAAACCGAATAATTGTAGATAAAAATGATGGAAAAGAATGTCTGTGGACTTTCTTGCACATTCTGCTCCATAAAGACCTACTAGACCGTCCAACAGCGCGGGGTTCGTGAGCAACTGCACGCTCGTACGCAAAACTGACCTCTTGAACGCTTGACCGTGTGACCGCTCTCTGTCTGATAGAACCCTAATTACGACCTCATGTCACACGTACAGAGTTCAATATCAATTGAGTACATTTGACAGATTTGGGAAACTTAATGCGAGGCCCACTGTACACGGGTAAAAACTATTTTAAGAGAGGAAGGAGTGACAAGAATAACCAAATATAACTTTTTGATTATTTAAAAGCTCTCACCTCGGTGAAACAGTTGTGGCAACTAATAACAAATCTTACTTAATAGGTATATTTTAATCAAAAGAAAGCCGATTTACTTCTTATTTACATGTTTACTTAAATATAATACTTAATCCACTGTGTCAAAGCTTACTTCGCAAAATTACGTGTAGCGGTAGAACACAAAGTGCGGCACGCGCCACGCGTACACACGCTTTTGAGAAAAGCCGCGCGCGTGACGTTCGTCCATGGCAATTTGAACTTTATTTTTTATTCGAAACAGCCAAATTCATGATTCGCAATATAATTGTCGGCGTGTTTTCAAACAAATTAAAAAACGCGCCTTTGGTAGCGATGCTACATGGATGCTACACTCACTACTAAAACAAAACAATCTGTAGTATCTGGTTTTAGGTTTATTTCATGTTAAAATAAAAGCTACTATTGTAAAAGCCGCTCGTGGCGCGCCTTGATTTTCTGTGATTCGACATATATAAGAAGAGCTCCAGTTGCCATATACAATGTATGCAAACCGGAGCTCTTTTTACGTGGGTCATTGAAAGTGATGCAGCTGGAGGGCGCGCGAGTTGCGCTCGGCGTACCCTAGGGCGCTGCGCCCGTGTGCTACGCACACCTTGCACTATAGGTAAAGCCGCCCCTGGTTCGGACTAGTCTCATTTTGGTGACATTGGAGACCTGTGTGTCATGCAAAATACGTGTCAGCTTACTCATCGCAGCTTTGGCCATTTGAGTCCTTCTCCTGATCTCACTTTCGGTTCCTCCCTGGTCAGTAAGTAGCAATCCGAGGAATATAAACTCGCTGACAAATTCTAGGTCCGCGAGTTCCTTCGTTCTAGAGAGTTGACCGGTTCTGTCGATCAGCATGACTTTTGTCTTTGACTTATTAATGCTGAGTCCAACCAGTTTAATCTCATATTCTACTCTGCGAAACAGATCAGTTAGCTCCTTTTCTGAAGCCGCAAAGAGTGTAGTGTCATCCACATATCTCAGGTTGCTGATCTTTATTCCCGCGACAGATACGCCTCCCTCCCATTCTTCTAAGGCTTTCCTCATTATGTATTCACCATATATATTGAAGAGAATAGGAGAAAGAATACATCCCTGTCTTACCCCTTTTTCTGGCTTGAAAGGGCCTGAGATGATATCATTAACCCTTACCATGGATATCCCGTCTTGGTACAGATCAGCGACCAACGAGACGAGGTGTTGAGGTACGCCCATCTCTTGCAATATGGTCCACAGGCAATCCCATCTGACGCAATCAAACGCCTTCGAGTAATCGATGAAACACATCAAAATCGGCGTGTTGAACTCTCGGCTTTTCTCAATTATTTGCCTCACATTCACAATCTGTTCTTTTGTGCCTCGAACTTTCACAAAACCCGCCTGTTCACTGGGTATCTGCCACTGAAGGTACGATTGCAGTCGGGCCGTTGATTACGTAAAGCATTATCTTACTGGCATGAGATATAAGTGCAACTGTCCGGTAATTCCCGCATGTTCTAGTGGAGCCTTTCTTGTGCAGAGGAATTAGTAGGGACTCTTTCCAGTCGGTACACCAAACAGACTTGATTGCACAGGTCAAGCATTATCTTTATCCCTAGATCCCCTAGGTGCTTAAGTTCTTCAGCAAAAATGTTGTCTCTACCAGCTGATTTGTTTGACTTGAGCTTGTGCAGTGCACTTCGGATTTCAGATTCGAGGATTTCGAGTTCCATGCGTTGCCTGTCTGCAATCGAGTTACTTGGAGCTCGTGCTGCAGAGTCAGCGTATATGTTTTCACAATATGATCTCCATCTTTCTGTAACTTGATCTATCTCGGTCAACAGTCTTCTCTCTTCACTTTCTATATTTTCGCCCATGTTTTCGGCTTGAATTCTCGAGTGATACTTTTAATTTTCAGAAAGAGATTCCTTGTCTGAAATTTTTGCGCATGGTTGTCTATATCCTGACAAACTGATTTCAGGAAGTCATTGTAGTCCCTGCGGCACAGACGTTGAATCTTTGCTGACATTTTCCGGCAGTCTACAAGCTCGGATTCAGTGTTGCCCTTGAGTAGTTCCTTTCGTTCTCTGATGGCCTTCCATGTTTCTTCCGTTATCCATACCTTTCTCGGAGAGTCGGCTGCCTTGCTCTGGCTCTCTTTGCGTGATGAGAGGATAAGATCTTTAAATCTGTTCCATTTGTCGTCGGTGTTATCATGACAGTTAATGGCAAAGTTGGCTGCTTTGGTCCTGAAGCACTCACTGAAAGCCTTTAGTTCTCCAGGCTCAGGTCTCCTTTGTGTTGGTTGAACTACTCGCTGGCATCTTTTCAGTTTGAGACACATCTCTGTCACCAAGAGTCTGTGGTCACTCCCGCAGTCCGCTCCAGGGTACGTTTTACTGGACGTTATGCAAGATCTCCACCTCTTGCCGACAGCGATGTAGTCTATTTGATTACGTGCTCGGTCCCCTGGCATTATCCACGTATATAGTCTCCTCCGGTGGTTTTTAAAGCAGGTGTTCATAATTGTTAGGGAGCTTTCCGCGCAAAATTGCAGCCATTTCTTGCCCCTATCATTTCTGGTGCCAAGTCCATATTTGAATCCATATCAGAATAGCGTGTACTGTGTGGTAAAACCGTAAATACAGAGGCATTATAATATTCTATTAGAGCATCGCTCTCGCAATTATCATCAAAATATTAATTAACATTTCAAATTATTTAATTTGAAATGAGAATTAATGATTACCTAATGTACCTGATATACGACAAATTTTGTTTCTTAAAGATCGTAATCGATTGCATGTTTATAATCATATACATAGATGTAAAACGCTTTTTCACAAAAAAAGTACTTACTTCTAAAGCAAAACACTAAAAATGCAAAAATAACTTAAAAACTTTTTAGTTTTAGTACCCAATCACTAAAAAGTAATCAAAATCTATAGAAACGAACCTAAGAATTGACAAAATGCCATAATAACTTAATTTACACATGGCTCTCCATGTGTAGGTAAATTAAGTTATTATGGTATTTTGTCAGATATTATGGTTTGTTTTGCTATGCTTGGAGTATCCTTGCGTGATCGAATCAGAAATGTAGAGATCCGCAATAGAACCAGGGCTACCAACAAGCCCGAAGAATTGCCAAACTTAAGTGGCAGTGGGCAGGGATCATCATCAAGGGGAATCGACCGCGAACCGGAAGACGTTGCGTAGGAAGGCCTCCCACCAGTTGGACCGATGACCTGGCGAAGGTTGCGGGGATCCGCTGGATGCGAGAAGCACGGGACCGATAAATGTGGCGACGCTTGGGGGAGGCCTATGTCCAGTAGTGGACGTCTTTCGGCTGATATGATGACGATGATGATGATGACTGACAATCACTGAAACAGAAAATCTAAAGCAATGTCTGACTAAAGTAGATTTTAAAACCCTGTCCAGCAGACACGCTTGTAACTCCCGCCCCAATGAGGCAGTCTTGTACTAAAACTTTTGTAATGAAAAAGTAAAATTGTTTTGTTTCCTTCTTAGGGCATACTCGTAATCTCTGGCAAATTCTTTCGTCGTAGAAAATTACACTGAGATCCTCAGTGAAAGATTGTTTTTATCCCCGGAAAAGGCATTGTTCCTGTGACCGCGGGAGCGAAGTCGCGGTAAAAAGCTAATAATAAACACTAGCTTTTGCCAGCGGATTTGCCCACGTGGGTGTCTGGCAGACACAAAAGCTTAACAAATAATACACCTCAAACTTTCCTCATGAGTCATTCTGTCTATTGGTGAAAACCGCATGAAAATCCGTTCAGTAGATTTTGAGTTTCTTGCGAACGCGGCGGAGGACTTTGTTTTATAATATTTAGTGAGACTGATAGTGAAATTCCAATCTCCATGGTAAACTTACCCTTAAGGTCACTAAGTCCCATTTACCTCGGTCCCTATTATCCCTCCAGAACATATGGCTGTTATTGGGACGACCTTTAATGGGGAATCACCTCTGTAGTCGGTCGATAGACATAAGTTATTACTATTAATATGGCAAGGGTGGTAGGATTCTGTCTGTTTTATTGCGTGATTTGATTTATTTCGACGGCAGATATTGATTTGGGTCATTATTTAGTTATACTTTGAGTAAGTTTATGTGCAATCTTAATTCAAAATAACCATGACATGGGTATTTTTTTCCCTTTGGTGAAAAGGTTTAGTGTAAAATTATCACACAGGACATCGCACCAATTCCTCCACAATATGTATTTCCCACCTCTGAATCTTCTACAAGCCACAGTGGTGACCACCAGTTAAGCACCGAGGTAATAAAGCTTGAATCCCGCCGAAATGGTTCAATTGACTGGGACCCCCAAAACAAAATTAATTTAAGAAGTTTTTGGAGGAATCGGTCGTATGTCAAACGGACAGGTTGTTCTGCAAAAACCAATAGACAAAAACTATTCAAAGTTGAAAAACTGTTGCGACACCTTTAACATATAATTTTAAAAACAACTCAATCACCGCACAATCTGCAATATTTTTAAACAATTATTGGCAAAGCTTTCGAATGGATTACCATCGAACATTTTCGGTTTTAAAACAAAAACCGGCCAAGTGTGAATCGGACTCGCGCACGAAGGGTTCCAAACCATTATCGCAAAAATGGCAAAAAATATCACGTTTGTTGTATGGGGGCTCCCATACAACAAACTACCCACTTAAATATTCCATAAACCCACTTAAATATTTATTTTACTATGTTTTTAGTTGTTATAGCGGCAACAGAAATACATCATCTGTGAAAATTTCAACGGTCTAGCTATCACGGTTCATGTGATACAGCCTGGTGACAGACAGACAGACAGACAGACAGACATACAGACGGACAGACAAACGGACCGCGGAGTCTTAGTAATAGGGTCCCGTTTTTACCCTTTAGGTACGGAAACCTAAAAAGGATAGCAATGCCGCCATTATTATTTTGCACTGTCCAACACATACATTGAGGAGCTCGTAGCTTTGTTATACAACCACATGGATCTTCAACATCAATAATTCAACCACTCAGAGGTCGGTTCGTGGATGGGTGATCATCCATTTCATACTACGACTCGATCGTGGCTCGGAAAACAGGTAAAGCCGTTAGTCCCGGCTCTCATTTGTATTTAGGAGCCAGAAAATCTGACACCTGTCGGGCCAAGAAGTATCGTGTTATAGATAGTTCAACTCATCTTTGCGCGCGGAGCTATGTGTGGGTAAGCATATGTGGGTGGTTGTTTGCTCGGACGATGACTGCCACGTCACTGCCACACAAATGCATAATGTATAAATACAAGCGCACGCACACATGGCGCCGCGAGCACAGATGAGTTGAACTATCTATAATATACCCAATTACTGGGTTGTAGATATCATTTAGGCAGACACACCATGTAAAATGCCGGTACTTAGATGTATTCTGTTAGACTAAAAGCCTACTCCAACAATTATTTTGGAAAAAACAAAGCAGAGAGATTGTAAACAAACATAAACACTGTTAGTTTAATCTGATTTACGATTTATAGACACACAAAAGTTAATTAATTCAATTCCATTCTTGAACTCTGCCCGGGGCATGGAATTAACGAGAAAATAATTCGCCCAGAAATTAGATTCGATTTAGTCAGGTTGACATCTGAAACACGGGGATCGTAAATGTTTTGAATAGATAAGTAAACAATTGGACTGTTTTGTATTGGATTTGTAGACTGAGTGGTATTAAGTTCGTTCTTAGAAATTGGGTAAGATTTTAAACTTAATCCAAATTTGCCGTCAGTTTCTAACGTACTTAACCGTTTCAATAAAGTTTCTACTTGTTTGGTACTACGGTACTACGTCGTTGTTACAAAATAAAAATAAAAAAGAGATAAGCGGTAAGTTTGTACAAGCTGACCTTAACTCTTATTTTTTTTTTTACTTTGCACTGCCGACGCTAGGCAAGCTATAATTCTAAAAAAATCAAAATCAATTTTTTTATTTCACATAGGCCTACATGGGCACTTATAAAACGTCGACAAAATGTGCACGGTTCGGGTTGGTCGTTTCCTATGGAGAAGAACCGGCAAGAAACTCCATGGTTACTCTTTTAAAAATGGTTTGGTTTTACAATATTTCCATGTTACAGCATTAGTACTTAGATATGGGGGGACAACGTGTGCCCGAATTATGACAATAAGTCGTAAGAAACTAAAAAAAAAAGAAAAAGATTATATAAAAAAGTTAACAAATGTTAACTAGCATCTAGAAGGCCTACAATGTTCACACATTCACAAAACAATCGGTAAAAGAATCTATACAAAGGTAAAAAATAATAAAAATAAGTATAACAAGACTAAATTTAACATGTTGCACAAATTTTGTTATCAGTGCTGTAACTATTCTTAGCAAAGGGCTTTAAAGATGATTGAAAGCCATTGTAAAAAGTCTAATTAAAAGAAGGAAAGAAAAGAAAGAAACTAACTGTCAACTGTTCAAATTCTATTTATCCTAACCCTAATTTTCTTCAACGATCATTGTGATAATGTGCTTTTACACTTATATAATAACAGACGCACAGGACCGATCAGTGTTGCGACGTTTGGGGAAGGCCTATGTCCAGCTTGGACATCTTTTGGCTGACGTGATGATAGTATATTGATATTGTTTATATTCCGCTGTAAACTAAACTTAATTTCTTCAAAAATACTGTCAAATAAAATGTTACACAAAAACGTAAGTTTACGCCCGTATAATATTGTATTCTAACGGGTCGACCTTGCCCTTAAAAACATATTTCTTCCCTTATAAAAGTAAACAACGTTATGAACGTAGACCTTTGTTTCTTTATTGTATAAAGGGATAAATTGTTAGTTTGTTTATATAGTTTGTGCGTCTGGAAAGGACTGAACCGATTCAGAATTTTTTCACTTATTTAAAGCTACGCTATCACTCAATTTTCAAAGTCAAATCATTTATTTCAATTAAGCCACTATAATTGAAATAAATGATTTGACTTTGACTTTGAATGATAGCGTAGCTTTGAATGTTAAAAATTTAAAGTAACAAAACAGTTGCTGCCAATTCGCAAAAGTAGTTAGTTATGGAGAAGAACGGACAAGAAACTCTACTTTTACCTGACTGCAAGGAAAGGGTTAAGTTTTTCGCGCGTATCTAGTACTCGTATATGTGTATGTAGTATTCTTTATTACCTCCTATATTTCAAACGACTACACGGATTTATATAATAAAGACTTCGTTAGATACGTCTTGACCGCCCAAGTGTACTTAAGTAAGGGACGTTCAAAAAAAAAATATTGCGAATTTGAGCGCTATATTGTGGGCGTCAGATATTTTTCTGCAAACCCCATCTAGTGGGGTAACAAAATGAAGGGCTTATATAGGTTGGTATATCTTATCCCGGAAATATGCACGTCCCTGTGAGGTAGGCCTCGTGAGTGAAGCCGCGAGAAAACGCTTGTCTTTTATAAAAGCTAACGTTACGTACAAACGCAAACTTTTTGTTCCTTTTACGGCTTACATTAAGTTATCTATACCAATATTATAAAGAGTGAAGATTTTTTTGTTTGTTTGTACCTAATAGGCTCCAAAACTACTGGACCGATTTCAAAAATTCTTTCACCATTGGGAAGCTACTCTGTCCCCGAGTGACATAGGCTACTTTTTATCCCTGTATTCCCACAGGAACGGGAACTACGCGGGTGAAACCGCGAGGCGTCCTCTAGTCTAATATAACTTGTGTGTGCTTTTATAATGATGTATGCTTATGTGTTATAATAAAGTATCCTTTTTACAAGCCAACCACCTTAATTTATGCAGTTATTTAGCGCTAACCTACACGTAGGTGCAAACATTTGCATTATTATTAACATGAATAAGTTCAAATGTAGACATTATTCAAACATTTTATTTTATGTAAACTGTCACTCGTGGGAAAACGGTTTTCTTACCTGACAAATCAACGATCTTCCATAACGGCAAAAATGCCCAATCGTTCAAAACTGCATATCCTACACTCTTCAATACATATAATAAACTCAGATCAAATACTTTTTCTTTGATCTGAGATAATAAATCTGTAGAAATGTTGTTTTTGTACATCGAACATATTTCGAAAATAAATAGCCAGGGTGATAAAGGATAACCAACATTTGAATATGAATTTTTGTTTGTTATCTGTTTGTCTGTATATTTGTGCACGCATCACGTAAAATGTACGAAACCAATGCAAATAACTTTTATACATAAAAAAATGTGCGTATATTGAAGTATTACTTAGGTTTTCTTTCATCGCAATCGGTTCACTCTATCAAAAGTTAGATGTATTTAAAGAGTTCAAGAAGTAAAATATCACAACACGCAATTCAGATACTCGGACAGTTGAACTCCATATTCGATAGATGGCGTTGTGCATTTGAAGTAATTTTCTGAATGGCGGTGTTAAGATTCTCCGCGAAGGAATGACCATAGAATATTTTTTTTTAGATAGATGGGGTTGGCAGGAAGGTAAGTCAGTTGGGTAGAGTAGGCAGTTGACGGGAGCGAAGCCGTGGGCACAGCTAGTCTGTAATAATATTTTTATGATAATATTGAACATTATTCGCATCTTTCTATTTGTTGTAAACTGTCATTCGTAAGAAAATCTGTTTTTCTTAATGGAAAATGAATTAGCTAGCTAATGACTGCAATAGCTTAAAATGTCTTAAATGACACTCTTGATATAATCCTTGCCTTCTAGACCGGAGAATTTGACCTATCACATGTCCAAACGTACTTATTAGCCATCGTTGTACGTTCCTACCAAAAAGGCTTTGACAAAACTTACAACATTACTATTCGGCAATAGCCAAAGAGAGAAGCTTAATTAAGGGCTTGGTATCTGATCGTTGGTCAGCTACATATTTTTTTCCCCTGGAGAGACATTAGCGACAATCTCACTTAAGTTTAATGGACAACTTCATTAATTTTATTCCCCTGTTGCCATATCACAACCTTTCGTGCTGTAAAGGGGGTTTGAAGAAGGTCAACAATGTTGCGTCCTTCAAATAAAACCGGAAATTAATCTACCTGCACCAAGGTCTCTGTCGTGGGGGTATTTGTATCTTACTTTTATAATAAAGCCAGTGCCCACGTAAGAAATGAAGAAAATTTGTAGAAGCTTCATAGGCATTCCCATTTTTTTTTAACATTGAATTCAGCAAAATCTATTTCGCTTTCTCATTGTTTATTCACGTTTATTTTATCTATATATCAAGATATCTCCGTTTTTGCATGTCACTTACTGCCTCGGTCTTGCGGGGCGAGCATGGTAGTACCCAAGACGTTTGTGACAAGACATGAAAAATTATGTCATGTCTTACAATTTGTCATTAATTGCACGGGTCAAACATATGACATATTTTAAAGGTGCGACATGCCTTTCATGTTGCTGACTTCATAGTGCGACATAATCTGAATAGGCGACCAAATCAAAGAATACGTACGTCAGGTGTGTCAGGCACGAGCATTAGTCAAAGTTAATCAAAATTATAATAATTTATTGCCATTTGGTGCAGTAATTAACAGAAAAATATTTTTTCACTTCTCATGCTCTGAAATTGCTTATTTGTGCAGGATATAGGCTGCACAAAATCGATTTTTGTGCACAAGAGCATAAACGTATCTACTTATAAATGTATCTTTATTAAGGCAAAGAAAATGAGCCATACAGCCAAACACAATAAAAAGTTCACAGATAGAATTTGTTATTTTATAATATTTACTTTAATTTATTTTCCTTTTATGTGTTTTTTAAGACATAAAAGATATTTCAATTTAAATTTAAATATGGTAGGTTATTTAATTAATTTAAATAATATATATATTACAAAATTAATTTAATAGTAGGCTGTATAGGTCTGCAGCCCAAGCCAAATATCAATGTCAATGTCGAATTTTCGTGCGTTTATTAATTTCTTCAAATTTGCTTAAAATTTTTAAAAATGTCCAATGTAGAAGAGGATTTAACACTCTCTCCTAATATATACTATATAATATAAGCGATAGAAATTATTGCACAGAGAGTTGTGCAACAGATATAACCGCCAAAGTCTCTGGGAAAATATCTCAAAGATTACGATAATTTTGTAAAATTATGTTATGTTATACTACTGTTTTATTTCCTCGCAATCTAAATGAAAAGCAGAGTTTATAACTCGTCCACAAAACCATTTTGTCCTCGACATTACTATCTCCCGAGCCGAGTCTCGGATAAAAATGGTTCGTTTTGTGCACTCATTGTAAAATCTACTATTTTTCAACTACCAAATTTTATCACCACCTCCGAACGAACGTGATAATTTTTTCTTAATCATCTTTCGAAATGTGACTTCTGTGACAAAATAGGTGCGGCCGTATTAGCAATTATGACATAATGATCCTGAAATAAACGTCAAGAAGTTATGTCACAAGTCAAGAAATTTTCTCACGCCGCCGTGGTAGCATTTATGACAAAATGCCTTTATCGCCCGAACTGTGATGAAACTTGTTGTAGCTGTTTATATGGAGTGACAGCCTAACTGACCTCTACAACCCAGTCAGGTATTTGGTAACACGACACCCAGACAAAACTTAGAAAGTAACCTAATGAAAAGAAATGCCTTGATTTTCTGATTAACCTTCCTAGTAAGACTAAAAAAGGGAAGCCTCCCAATACAAACTTCAGTTGGCGATTAGCGGACGACTCCTGAACGAGATTAAATTTCTTTATTTTCCACTGCCTTTCTTTTATTGTTGGCGACTGTAATTTATTTCACTTACTATTATTTTTGACGTTTATTTTCAAATGTTTTTTTTAAAGACGGAATATAGGGTCTTTTGTTTGTTAATAAAGGAATAATTAAAGGTAAAAAGTTGGTAATTTTGAGAATTTATTTGTAAGAAGACAGTCGTTTGTCTTCTTTTGTTTTAATACCTTGATTCATGGAAACGGATGATTTGTTTACTTTTTACCTGTCTATATCTATATTTTTATTGTTTGTTGTAACTGGTTTTTTCGTTGTATCTTGTATTGTTTTTGTATATTATGTTGTATGTGTTTTAAGTGTACCTATGAACAGAAAGTCTGAAATAAACGTTAATTTAATTTATCTAGGTAATTAACGTAAAATTACCTAGTACCTACCTCAAACAGCAGCAAATAGACACCAACGTAAAGTCGCAGAATTAGACCACCAACGCCCCTGGTTACGTTATTTTGCAACGCTAGAGTCTCTCAAGCGAGTCGTGTTCCATTATAAAGGCGGCAAATTCGAAAGTCTTACAAATCAGGTGTCAAAGAATGTCAACTTGTTAAATACTTGAATTTTTTAGATAATAAATAATTCTTTGAGATAAATTAAAAAGTCCATTCATTCCATCAAATAAGTTTAGAGTACTAAGATTTTTGAATTTGCCGCGTTTTTCATGGGACTCAACTCGCTTGACAGACCTATGTTCTTCGCACGGCCTATGTTTAGTCTAAGTTATATTTTATTTTTATTTTTTTATGTTTGTGTTGTGTGCTCTGGCTTGTGTCAAATAAATGTGTTTTCTATCTTTTTTTATATTCATACAAAGGCTGTTGTTTTAACGCAATAAATATTCATAACACAAAAACACTATTTCACTTTAACTTTACACCGCACATTTCATACTATGTGTACATTTTGCCGCGAAAAATTCGACTAAGCAATGAAACGCAAACAGGAGTTATGCAAATACATTTTTATTCTGAAAAACGATGAAAATGTACACTCTATTTTCTATGTAAGCACAAAGCTTAAGAGGGAGTCACCGAAAAGCCGCAGGCTTAAATAGGGAGCGGTTCAAAAGCAGAGATTATAATAAAATTTAAATATAGTAAGCTGTTTAAACGGACGTGGTCCGAATGATTTATAATTACAGCGCGGATTTCGTATTGTGCGGTGCTGCTGTCCTTGAAATAAAAGGATGGTAAGAGGTAAAACTTAATTTTTGTACGCAAATTCATAATTAATTTGGTATCTCAGGGTTCTTTAGCTGAATAAAAACAGAAAAAACAGTACCTCTATATCTGTTTTCCTCCAAATACAAACCGAGACAAGGTAATATGAAACTAAGACCAACATTGTATTTTTTTTGATTATTTACCATTATGAATACTTATTTAACAACTAAGGATCTCTAAGAGTTGACTAATGAGGCAAAATTAAAGAAAGATAAGGCAGGATGACCATATCATTATGAAACTGAAGAGCAAACAACATTGGAAATAGTATTCGAAGTGTGATCAGGATTAGCAAATTTACCCTAGTCAAAAATATCAAGCATTGTGTTCACAATTACTTTTTACTACTTTGCCAATGAACTCAGCAATGTGTTAATATATTTTCCAGCTTCCGTTTAAAATTCAAAGCTTTCAAAATATTACTTACCCATCTGTTACCTTGCAGTCGGCACCGAGTGTATGGACCATGGTTTATCTGCGAAGCCTCCCTGGATTTTGTGCAGTGCGTAATTATTTTTACGGTGCATATGCCATGGGATGAAGTTGAATCTCTGGAGCTATTTGGGCGTATAAGGTTTTAATAACGTTGCGTTAATTACCGTGGGAGGAACCGGGTAATGTGATGTGAAGTATGTTGTAGAAAAAAGGGGTGTAAGGGTTAAATGAGTGTTTGATAAGGTTGTATGTTGTAATAATTTCATTCGAGATCAGAATGAAAATATTTGAACGTTTTCACGTATATTCACGTGTCAAAAATTATTCGCCAGTCAGGTGATGCGATTGGTTATTGAAAACTTCGTTCAACCAAGCACAGCAACTAAAACGAATTTTGGCACACTAATTTTGCGATAATTTTCGTTCCAGAAATTCAACTTAGGTCATCTTCTAGGTCTAGGTTTTATGGGGCTTCTGCTGCTACAGTCAGCTTTACACAAACGAATTAATTTTTTTTTGTGCTAGAAAAATTCTTCCACTTGCACTAGCTAGCACACAGCGATCGGAGAAGTGAATATTGAGACAATCAAGACAGAATCAGAATCTACTGCCAGTATTAGACTGGAGCAATGAAACCAATATATAGACAGCATACACTGTCTATATATAGGTTTCATTTGCGCCACGAACATTTTCGTATCAAAAATATCACATACTAGCTGTCCCACGCGGCTTCGCTCTCATCAACTGGCTACCTACATACATGATTGTTGCGTAACTTAAACCGTTTACGCAGCGCACGCAACGGAAGCTCTCAAAAAGTAATTTGATTTCCCGTATTTGCAACATTTTTCATTTATTCTCTTCTCTGCTCCTATTGGTTGTAGCGTGATGTTATATTTATAACCTGATATAGGTTTTCCTGCTATTTAAGTCACTTATCCTCTTATGTTTTAACTATCATCAAGAAAAGCATGTCAGGATATTCCTGTGGTTAAAGGTCGTAGCCGACTTATACGACACCGCTCCGAACCGGCATAATAATATTCATTGATATTCATTGATATATTCATTGAATAATATTCAATGTGAGCTTCGGGGCGTCCTGTAAAGACATACTTTACATTAACAACACAAATTAAAATTTACCGCCATCGTACCACTTGACAGCTGACATCTCACTTACCACGCGCTTCAAGCGGGCGGCCCGTGCGGTGTACGCACGCAGACTGCTCGCTTGAAGCACGTTGCTAGCTTAAGCGAAAGCGGTGGCGTGTGGACAGTGTAGTTGACTGCTAGCTGTAAGCGTGGGGCAGGTGGTTGCCTGCTAGCTTTCGGTGCGTGGACAGTGAGCAGTCAGCTCCATTTAAGGCGGTGTTGTGCGGGAGCGGTGTTGGAGCAGGGTCGTGTAAGTGAACTCGACCTACATCGCCTCTCACGCGCAAAGTCTTTTTCTTCTACGTGTTGATAATTACTTGTTCTTAATTGCTACGTTGATAGCACAAAGCTGTGGGTTAAAAGCCGAGCAAATACCAGTATGACTATTCAAAAGGTGCAAATCGCAGGTGTGTCTGCACGGTCGCGGATAAATTTGAAAGGGTTACCGCGGCCCTGGCACAAGCAACTGAAGGAACACGGGTGGGTTTTAGTCAGTAAAAGTCTGACACGCCTTACGGCTTTACCCAGACGGACAAGCCATGACATACAACACAAAAAAAAAGTTTTGTCTAGCACAGTAAAGGGTCACATAAACTCTTCTATGGCATCTTTAGCGGTACTTTTTCTTTCCCTGGATTAAAACCGTAACCAGTCTCGTTGGTCTAGTGGTCGAAAGGGCTACAGTAGAGCATGAGGTCCTGCGTTCGATATACGGTTCGGGAAAAGTGTTTTTGGGTTTTTCAATCTGGTATTACTCAGTTGCAGCCAGGAGTCTGGCTTTGTTCTCTGCTAACCCCCTATAATACGGGACTCAATCATAACTGGTGGAATGTGGGTGTATCATAGATACACTGCTGCCTAACCTTTTAGTGAAAACAGGCGTGATGTTATATTTATGTATAACCGTGGGTACAGTTTTCGCAGTAACTAAGCTAAGGAGTGGAATACCCTGCCGGAGTCTGTGTTTCCCGACAGCTACAATTCTGGCTTTCAGGAGTTGCAGTGGTTTAGGAATAATGCGGTGGGATAGTCCCAAAAAAAAAGTATTACCACATTTGCCACAAACAAACTTATTACTTGCCTGCATTGTGTAATATTCCTATGTTATAAGTGGCCATGAATCGAACTAATCAAGTGGCAAGAAATAACAACGTAATTCCGTTAGGGATGTCTCTGAAAGACAACCGAGTTGATGAACATTCTGAAGGATATCAAATTTACCTTGCAATATGGCATCAACTATAGGGCGCTTACCAGAATACCAGCGCCACGTTATTTATTCTTTTTAAATATCGCTGCACATGCTTTTTGGTCTCGCACGGGATTTTTTTATTATTATTTATAATTTTATTTTTTTGTTTATATTTCGTGCTTCCTGTGTGGGCCCCTAATAAATATTTATTCTTTCTTTCGTTCTTGATATTGAAGGGAACATTTTCTGATTAATTATATTATGCCATAGATATTTTGGGACAACTTTAAAGTTAAAAAAAAAAACATGGGAATAAAGCCCCATGAATTATTTACAAACACCTTTTTGTTCAAAATATTCAGCACGGTACTGATATAAGATATGTTTCTACTAGAATTTTTCTAAAATAGTTTGCGAAGTTTAGCATTAAAACAGCAATCAGGCAAACTACGTAGGTAGAATCACTTATTCTGTAAAATTATTTTAAACATAACGAATTTTCGTGTTGCTAAGTCACTCTTGCCATTCAAATAATTATGGAAACCTATCTACACAATACACATGCCATCATCATAAATTTTTAACCGACTTCAAAAAGGAGCAAGTTCTCAATTCGACTGTTTTTCATGTTTTTTACCTCAGACCTTTGTATTAGGTGAACCAGTTTTAATTATTCTTTTTTATTTAAAAGTTGTTGCTTTCTCATTTAAATTTGATTAAGATCTGATGAAGAACTTCGGATATTTACAACAGAACTCTTATAACTGACGGCAAATCTCTCAGGATTGCTACAATCGCATATCCGCTTATTGTTTACACCATTTCATAACATAACATCACGCCGGTATGCTCAAAAAGGGTACGCAGATTTGTACACTTCGCCCTGGTACACTATTTACTTTCATCGGTTGTGTTTAAGTTTTATGGTATTCGGGTAATCTATTCAGGCATAACTGTGGGCATTATAGATATGAATATATGATATCTACAACTAAAAAATGAAAATAAAAACTTCTTTACAATCAACTTACAAATAAAAACAAAACAAAGTGAAAAATTATTTAAATATCGGCAGTCGGTATCAAAAAATGAAGAAACATAAACAGGAACACTGACTTTCGAAATTGAAG
Organism: Orthosia cruda; assembly: GCA_964057195.1. Classification (NCBI taxonomy): domain Eukaryota; kingdom Metazoa; phylum Arthropoda; class Insecta; order Lepidoptera; family Noctuidae; genus Orthosia; species Orthosia cruda. The sequence continues at coordinate 25,635,155 of OZ059840.1, read as the reverse complement.
TATTTTTTCATTTTCCGGAATGCGGTTGTATGTTTTTTGTAAAAAACCTTTTTTTATGTTAAAAACCTTAAAAATTTCAAGGAAATTGTACCATTTGTGAAACTCACAATAAATTTACCCAAGTTCTTCAGTGCTATGTCAATCTTCGTATCTGCATCCCCTCTAATGTTTCTAATGTAGCTGTCGCTCACTCTAATGTCTAATGCCATTTGGGAATTTGCATAGAAAGAAAGAAAGAAAGAAAACGTTTATTTGCGCCAGGCACGACGCATACCATAAAAAAAACAAAGGAAAGCTTAAATACAAATACAAAGTATGCGTCACAACCACGCAAAACGGTCATCGCTCAGCATAATGCTGAGACTCTGCGTAAGTCAGAGCCACAGCGCTGGTTTTCAGCGATAGCCGGTGTCGATTGGGTGACGTCGAAACAATGAAACCTTAAGGGCAAGTGACGGAGCGAACATGTTCCATTTACAAATAAAATAAACAAATAAATGAGTAAAAACAAATACGTAACAAGTGTCCAAGTCAAAAATTCAGTATTTATAGTTATAGATTAAAACTTAATATAGTAAATAAATATAGTAACAGATATAGTAAATATTATATAAAATAAAAATCGGTAGGTAGGATTGTAAAAATAAGTTTCTGGTAGGAAAGAACAGAAAAAAAAAATAAGGCACTACAGCTCCCACGGACTGGTGACACAGGTGGCAATGAGAGCAGTAAAACGGATGACATTTATATGGAAAGGGTAAATACTGTAGGCATTTTATAAAATTGACACATTACCTGTAACCATATCCAATTTCCGTTGGGTATCTATAAGATACTGCCGCAAACGTGATCTGAAAGTATGGATGGTGCCTAGCACTCTTATTGGTGGTGGAATATTATACGTATATAATACGCATACGTGGTAACACACTTACTGGAACTAAATCTCGGGAGATTAGAGTCATTATTTTAAAATAGTTTTGACGTGGCACTATTCGCCATGTGACAAATTGAGATTGTGTCAGTAATCCATGTAAGATCGAGGATCGTTTGATAATAGGGATGTTTCCTGGGTAGAGAAATGATAATTCCATTTAGTCCGGCAGTGAGATTATCAAATAATATTGCACCCGTATTTTTTGCTCTATCAAATAAATAACAATTTACTAAGATAAAGCGCATCAAAGTTCATGAGTGGGGGCTTGTGACATCACTTTGTCAGTATAAAGTGTAGCACTCCGTGACGTCATACGATATTTCAATGCAATGTATCGTCGTATTTTTTTTGTTTTCGTGGCAAAAGTAAAATTCGCGTTCAGTATTTTTGGTTATCTAACTGGCGGACTAAATATGTATTTTTTGTCAACTACCCTATTGCTCTTATTTTTTTTGCTTTAAAAGATACTTACTATATGCGTGCTACGCCGTCGACCATATATCATCGCTTACCATCAAGCGGGAGCTAAGATATAAAAATAAAAAAAGTTGTGATATCATAAGTTATTTGAGGCGAACGCGGACCTATACGCGCCGCAGTCATCGAATTTTATAAACCTTTCTATGAAATCGTATCGCGCACCTATCCGCGCCGCACTACCCACAATTCAGCAAAATGATGTAGGTATACGGATTCCACCAGCGCGTGCGGATGACGTAATCAGATTCGGCGCGTTCGATGCTTGCGGCTAGTGCGATGCGGGCGGTAGGAACGTCATCCGTATCCGTACCTATAGAAAATATTGTTCAACATGTACAGAAGCGGATACGATGCGTGCGGCGTTCGGCGAGTACGGCGCGTTCAGCGCGTTCGGCGCGGATAGCGCGGGGCCTTGAGAAAATGCGATGACTGCGGCGCGTGCGGCGCGGATGGGTGCGCGTTCACCTTTGTCGTCCAGGTTTGAGCTTTTTAAAATTCGAAAACATTTCATCATCATCATCATTTCAGCCAATAGACACATCTAGGCTAAGATCCGACTGCAGAAATCTGCAGGAATCAGGGTTTTTGATTAAACTTAATTTTTATAGTAAAATATATTGAATATATATATATATTACTTTTATCTTTTATTTTATATGTTGAATATATTGTATTTTTTTGATAGTAGAATAGATTTCTGCAGGCTTGCCTTCATATATCTAGACGCAATAATCTTAATTAAAATAAATTTATGTTTAATAATTAACCCCAAATATTAGGGCGGCTAACTAAGGAGTTAAATGATGTGGCATACGTACTCGCGATACAGGAGAAGTTCCTATTGTAGGCTAGAGTTAGAAATTAAAAAATAAACTAAAAAGTAGTTGCAGCAAGATGCGTCCAGGCAACCCTACAGTAATCTATTTTACTATCAAGAATGATTCAAGTTTCATAAAAAACAAAATGCTTGCTGATCTCAGTATAATCATTCAGACCTAAGTGACTCGCATCAAAAATGTTTTCCTAACTTAAAATCAGACCTAGAACCACCCATTCGGCAGTCGCACTATCCATCATTAATTAGACTATAAAGCAATTCCACCATAATCGATCAGTGACCAATCCCTAACTTGTTACTTAAACCCCCTTAACATATCACCCTTAATACCACCAAGAACCCGTAAAACAATTCCTTGGCACCCAATCCAATAGATGGCACGCAATAAATCAACAATTTAGCCGGGCAATTTTCATAATTCACGCAATATCAGCTTACCCGAGTATAAAGAAAAAGCAATTTTCTTTGGTTGGCAATACTAGAGGGAAGAAGGAACCTCGCCCTCCGTTCACACTGGCCCGATGATATCGTGTTATACCTCCGGGATGTAAATCTGGGTGAAGTGATGAAGGTATTATAGGTCGTAGGGCACGGTTCCAGAGTGTTATGTCTATATTCATGGTTTGTGAGAAGGTGTGTTTGCCTTTTTTGAAGGAATTGTAGTCTGGTGGGAACTTGACTTGCAGATCAAATGGCTGCGGTATTTTCGTGAAGAAGTCGAAAAATTTCTTGATTTTTGGTTGACAAATATGATATCTCGAGTCATGAAGGTACCTAGGTGATTAGAAAGATTTTCATTTAAATTACGTTAATTTTTCGATAACGTTTATTAGCGTTATAAAATCTAGCAAATATTAAATTTATTTGAATTCAATTCAACGTTTGCTTCAAATTCGTTGTTAGTTTATCCACGTTTAAATAAACAAAACATTTATTAAAATCATTTTAATAATATTCGAAGCATTAAGCTATGCCAAGGTATTTCAACATTATAATCGTTGCTAACAATCCTTTAATACAACAATTTTATTACATTTTCAAGTATAATGTAAATACAATTAATATTTCACTAAAATCCTTCAAACTAAATCTAGATTTTGTAGAAGAACTTATATCTAATGAAATATTCTCGGAGAGACCCAACAGACGCTCTCATCAATAACTAAGTTAATTAAGTTAAGAGCTCTTACTTAAGTATGTCGTTAACGACTTAAAAAGGCTAATGTAAGTTGGTTTCGGTTCTAGATTTTCGGTAAGACCTAGTTGTTCGGTTTTGTAGAATCTTTGTGGTTGAATTAAGAAGCAGTTTTCAGCCAATATTCCGTGTATATTTGCAAGAAAAGAGATGGGTTGTCTAGACAATAAAAGAAAAAAATAGGCAATGGTGTTCACGGCTTAAAAAGGCTAATGTAAGTTGGTTTAGGTTCCACACTTTCGGTAAGACCTAGTTGTTAGGTTTTGTAGAATCTTTGTGGTTGAATTACAAAGCAGTTTTCAGCCACTATTCCGTGCTTGTAAAGTAATACATGTTGGCCGAGCTTAGACCAACGCGAGCCTAGACAAACTGACACAAGGCAAGCGCTACTGTCTAGACGTTCGGCAAGCTTGAACTAGGAAGCCAATGCAAATGGCCAATATAGACGGCGGTGTATACCTCTTACTAATTTTTTTTTTATCTTTGTTCTGTATGTTTTTAGGAATATAAATAACTGGTTCATTATGGTAAAACTCGATAAACTTAAATACATCGTCATTCGTAGAAAGCGACATTTTGTACGCGTGCCTGCGATGGACGTCATCCGCATAATAGCGCGCGGAAAAACATTATTGGCCGAGCGCGCGCGAGCGCCTTTGATTTGTGCAGAAACACCGACACCGCTCCGAAGTGAATCAAGTGATCGCGAGCGACTGCAAGTTGTGACAAGCTACGTCAAAAGAGGTCTAAACACGTTGGCGCTTGTCTATACTCTACCAACTAGGCAAGTGACACCGAGCGATAGCAAGACAAGGCAACACACATATACCGTCTACTTGTTGGTATTAGCCTTCACTCGACAACGCTTGGCCAACATGTATTGCAGGCGGTTGGAGTTTGGGAGAAAAAGTAGTAACGGTGTCGAAATATCGAGCTCTCAACCAATATCTAAATATACTAGTATATACTTAATAAAAACATAATTTTTTATTAAGTATATTACTCTTTTTTTCATAATGCGGCTGAGGCAACTCATGTGTATGAAATTGAATCGCAATTCTGTCATGTTTTCAAACTACACTGAAGTTCGAAGAAATAGGATCAAAGCACAGGACAATTTTTAAACAAAATCTTATTCGAAAAAGTTTCTATTTTACTTTGAATCAGGTGGTTCTTGCAACAAGGTTATTTCCATTGTGCGTAAGGGACAGATCTATATGACTTATATACATCTGTCCCTTTTTAACAGTCGCACCATGATTGTTTTGACACATCATGGTACGGCCCCAGTTTCTTTGAACGTCAGTGTACATATAGGTACCTCACTAATCTCATGTGTGGTAAATGTAATTTTAAAATACGTTCAGTATCTTCTAATGCTAAAATTACGCCATAATTAATCAACATTAATCCTTAATGAGTTACAATACCTGTTCTCATCAATGTATTAGAGGTATTCCCAAGTGTGACCGTGTTCCTAGGAAGGTGTTTCGGATATGAACGATTATTCTGGGCCATGGTACTCGTAACAATAGGGAAATAAATTATGATTGATGAACGCCCCCGGGGAACGCGCACCTCTTTAAGGGAACAATAACAATATTTATTTTTGTGCGACCGGGAGAAGGGTGATTAGAGCAACATCGGTGGTCGAGATTCTGTGCAGGTCGTTACGAATTACGCTACGGAGAAATGGAGTAGATGTAGCCAATAATAATTAACCGTATTTTTGTACCCGACTGCAATGAAAGGGTTATGTTTTTCGCGCGATTATAATTGGACATCGTTAGATACGTCTTGACTGTCCAAGTGTTCTTAGATAGGTAAAGTTTTTAAGAAAACAAACATGGCGGTGTTTGGGCGCCATATTGTGTTTTTCAATATTAGGGTTTTAGTTTTTGAACATTTTTTTTATTTTATAGCATTTTGGGGTTTTAGCACAGCCACATAACAATATTTTTGTTTTGGTTTTGTTGTTTTACATGTATCTAGATAATGCATAAGTTACAAGAGTGGACTCTAGATAACGAATAACGATGACGTAGTTGATCTAAGAAATTAAGTATTCACTAAAGGACAGGTATAGGTAAAATAAATAATCATAAAAATCGTTTGTACCTCACCACAAACCAAGTAGGTTTAAACCAAAAAAATATTATCATAAATTGTATATTGTTGTGTTGTAATTGTAATTTATTGTATTTTGTGACTTTCATCATGGGTGTCAGTTTTAAAGTCAGCTCCATCTTATATTTTAATTAGAACCATGAAAATGACACCCATGAAACTTTAAAACTTTCAGTTTCAGAAATTTTGGTCGGTGCCATCTTGTATTTTCATTTTGACCCCATATTAGCATTTATCGACCCGAAAAACCATGTAAATGACATCTATGACGAACGTTTCAAAAATTTCGGTCGGCGCCATCTTCTATTTTCATTTTGACCCCATATTAGCATTTATCGACCCCAAAAACCATGTAAATGACACCTATGACGAACATTTCAAAAATTTCGGTCGGCGCCATTTTATGTTTTCATATTGACCCCATATATAGCATTTAGCGACCCCAAAAACCATGAAAGTGACACCCATGACAATCATATCAAAAATTTCGGTTGGCGCCATTTTGAATTTTTATTTTGACTAATATTCGCAATTATTATTTTTATTTTGACAAATAACCCAAAAAAACAAAATAAAATACACCCATGACGAATATTTCGGTCTTCTTTGAAGTCTGTTAAAAATCTTTCCTAACCTACTGATTCTGTTACACTGAGGTCTCATAATAAATCGGTCGATAGATTAGCGAGAAGTCCAGCACGAGTAAAACTGGCATATATTCTGCCTCGTCAAGGCCTCGCGGGCGATTGAAGAGCCGTACGGCGGCCGCTGTGTTATATATTAATTTATTATTAAAACAATTAAACCATTTTATAAATTCTACTCGGAGAATAAAGTTCTACAGGATGTTAACTTTTTTTAGGTATGCGTATTAGGTAGTGAATCTTTCATAATCTGCCAGAAATATAAGAAAATGATAAAAAAAAACATCGTTTTAGAGGCCTTTTCAGTTTTTTTTTTGATCGAGCGAAGTTTTTGATATCATGTTTTGAATCTCAGAATTGAAAAGTACATGTAGTCAACTACAATAAATATTTTATTTTACATTTAAACTATCACTATTTGTATGTTTCATAATGAATCAAAGAGATGTAAAAGTGAGACTACCTGCCCTTAAACCATGATCTAGATGTTCATCCCGGTAGTTCGTCTCCGTGGAATAATTTTCGACTTTCGCGCGGGCTAAGCCGCTGGCAGAAGATAGTTCTACTAATATTATAATTGAGAAAGTTTGAATGAATGGATGTATATATGTTTGTAACTTAACCACGCCAGAACAGCTGAACCAATCTGGGTGAAATTTGGCAAAGAGATAGATTATAGTCTGCAATAGCATAAAGGCTACCTACCTTACATCTCGGTATAATGTTTCCCCGGGTTACGAAAACACTTTTCACGCGGGCGAGGCCGCTGACAGAAGCTAGTAAGTTATAATTATTTTTGTTAAGCTGCTTTTACAGTTGTAAGATACTGTACTTGTTATTAAGATTTTCATTGATTTAGATAGTTTCTTCGAAATATATTTTTATTGGGTTGCACTAGGAAAATAATATGTGTAGGTAACAGGACTGCAGAATACAGCCGTAAGTTGTTTAACTGAGTCCTCAGAATCTGAGAGCTTGCTAATTTACCTATACGGATGATATTGTGTGCCCCAGCAACTGGAACAGAGGAATAAAAACTGTAGTCAGTTTTTGTGAAACCAACATGGAAGGCGAAAGGAATTTTGTGTTACACTGAAAGTTCATTCCATTCCATTCAAAAGTGAGACTTCCTGCCCTTAAGGGCAGGTATTCTCATTTTTACATCTCTTTGATTCATTATTAAACATACAAATAGTGATAGTTTAAATGCAAAAAATATATATTGTAGTTGACTACATGTACTTTTCATTTCTGAGATTCAAAACATGATATAGAAAACTTCGCTCGATTAAAAAAAAATCTGAGAAGGCCTCTAAAACGATGTTTTTTTGATCATTTTCTAATTTTCCGGGAAGATTATTTAAGATTCACTACCTAAAACACATATCTAAAAAAAGTTAACAACCTGTAGAACTTTATTCTCAGAGTAGAATTTATAAAATAGTTTAATTGTTTTAATAATAAATTTATGTATAACACAGCGGCCGCCGCACGGCTCTTCGGTCGCCCGCGAGGCCTTGACGAGGCAGGACCTGTGCCAGTTTTACTCATGCTGGAACTCGCTAATCGAGACCACAGTGTAACAGAATCAGTAGGTTAGGAAAGCTTTTTAACAGATTTCAAAGAAGACCGAAATGCTAGTCATGGGTGTATTTTATTTTATGTTTTTGGGTTATTAATCAAAATAAAAATAATAATTGAGAATATTAGTCAAAATAAAACTTCAAAATGGCGCCAACCGAAATTTTTTATATGATTGTCATGGGTGTCACTTTCATGGTTTTTGGGGTCGATAAATGCTAATATGGGGTCAAAATGAAAATAAAAGAAAGCGCCGACCAAAATATCTGAAACTTTCGTCATGGGTGTCATTTTCATGGTTTTTGGGGTCGATAAATGCTAATATGGGGTCAAAATGAAAACACCAGATGGCGCCGACCAAATTTCTGAACCTTTCGTCATGGGTGTAATTTTCATGGTTTTTGGGGTCGATAAATGCTAATATGGGGTCGAAATGAAAATACAAGATGGCGCCGACCAAAATTTCAGAAACTTTCGTCATGGGTGTTATTTGCATGGTTTTAGGGGTCGCTAGATACGAATTTGGGGTCAAAATTAAATGCCAAGATGGCGCAGACCGAGATTTTTGAAACTTTCGTCATGGGTGTAATTTTTTCATGGTTTTAGGGGTCGCTAAATGCTAATTTGGGGTCAAAATGAAAACACAAGATGGCGCAGACCGAAATTACTGCAACTTTCATTATTGGTGTAATTTTCATGGATTTTGGGGTCGATAAATGCTAATATAGGGTCAAAATGAAAATTCGAGATGGCGCCGACCAAAATTTCTGAAACTTTCGTCATGGGTGTCATTTTCAGGGTTTTTGGGGTCGCTAAATATGAATTTGTGGTCAAAATGAAATTCCAAAATGGCGCTGACCGAAATTTCTGAAAACTTTCGTCATGAAAATTTCAAAAATTTCGGTCTGCGCTATCTTGTATTTTCAATTTAACCACAAATTCGTATTTAGCGACCCCAAAAACTCTGAAAATGACACCCATGACAAAAGTTTGAAAAAAGTCGGTCGGCGCCATCTTGGAATTTCGTTTTGACCACAAATTCGCAATTAGCGACTCTGAAAACTCCGAAAATTACGCCCATGACGAAAGTTTCAGAAATTTCGGTCGGCGCCATCTTGGAATTTTATTTTGACCACAAATTCGTATTTTGCGACCCCAAAAACTCTGAAAATGACACCCATGACAAAAGTTTGAAAAAATTAGGTCGGCGCCGTCTTGGAATTTTGTTTTGACCACAAATTCGCAATTACGACTCTGAAAACTCCAAAAATGACACTCATGACGAAACTTTCAGAAATTTCGGTCGGCGCCATCTTGGAATTTTATTTTGACCACAAGTTCGTATTTAGCGACCCCGAAAACCCTGAAAATGATACCCATGACGAAACTTTCAGAAATTTCCGTTGGTGTCATCTTATATTTTCATTTTACCACGTATTCACAATTACCCATCCCAAAAACTATGAAAATGACACCCATGACAAACGTTTCAAAAATTAGGGTCGGCATCATCTTGGAATTTAATTTTGACCACAAATTCGCATTTAGCGACTCCAAAAACCATAAAAATGACACCCATGACTAAAATTTTGGCAATTTCGATCGGTGCCATCTTGAATTTTGATTCAAAAACTGTAAAATTATTATTTCTTTTGTTTCAATTTAGTCCGTCCGTTTATGTTTTCAAAAACATAAATAGTTAGATAGTCAAATAATTGAATAAATATGAATATAATACGATTTATGCCATTTTTTTTTACTATTAAGTGCACACTTAATAAAAATAAACCTTCTCTACACACCTTTACTGTGACTTTTTTGTCGACTTTACGCACACGCGAGCGCGCCGCTCGCATCACGGTAACAGTGGCGCGTTAAATACCTACTTCGCCGGAACTAGCAACCCTAACCAGGTCTTCCGTCCACCTAGTGAGAGGCCTTCCAACGCATGATCTTCCGGCTCGCGGTCGCTAATTAAGAACTTTTCGGCCGGAACAACTATCTGTAGGTCATACAAATATTTGTTCCGTGCGGGAATCGAACCCGCGACACGCAGCGCAGCAGTCAATCTCTTAAACACTGCGCCAACCGTGCGCCAAATTCTTCGGGTTATTTCGGTAACGAAGATTTATTTAGGATAATCAAACTCTTTTCACGTGGACAAAGCTGCGGGTAGACTCTAGTAATTCCATATAGTTTAAGTTACTATAGCAAGACGACCTGAACACAGCTGGACCCCTTCCAGCGGCACTTGGATGGGATTCCTCGCAAATTGGCGATATGAAACACAACATCGAAAGAAATGGAAGGAATAGCGAAGGTCTTTGCCCAGGAGTGGGTTAATTCAGATTAGTAAAAAAAAAGTTGCTTTCACTACCATCACTTTTAAACCTACCACTTCAAGTAATAGGTACAAGTGCTTTCCTTCACAGAATTAATCCTATAAAAGGTTTCAATTTCTCTACAACTCCACAACTCTTGTTCAGCTAACCAGACAACTACTTAGTTCGTAGATAACAAACCTTCCACTTGATACTTGCTATTAATCAAAGTCGCCTATTGAAAGTAAACAATATAGTGAAAACCGTTGAACCCTCGACCATTTCAGTTTCAACAAACAACATTAGTCATTTGTCACACCGTACCCTCGCCGACAAACTTTTTATGGACGATGGTTCCAACGGAGATATTACTTTTCGAGCACATATGGATGGTTGCAGAAATATTTATAAACAAGATCTATGACGGTGTGAATACGTCCGGGGTCCGGAGAATGGGTACGTCTCAATTTAGGTATGTTCGGATCTACAACTAGCTTGTGTTCGCGGGTTCACTCGAATTCTAGGGGAACGTCTTTCTACAGCGGGGATAAAAGTATTAAAAGTGGTAATTCAAACATAGTCTATCTACGTGAAAAAAGAAAATTCAATCGCTTCAGCTATTATAGCATTAACGTGATTTTGTCAAACAAACAGTATAAACTTTGCACTATTACTATACTTTAATAGAAATAAGTCTACTAAGAAGTCTTTTCCACAACAAGGTTTTACGAATTTGTCAATTGTATTAAAAAACTTGATAAAAAGATCACCAAAGCATCTGTGAAATGAAGTCTCAAATGTTTTTGTAGCAGTCATTTAAAGTCAGCATTTGTAGTTTACCTATACAAATAAATTTTACGGCTGTATGAATATTATGTTGACGCTAAAATTAAAAAAAAAATTTGATGTACGTTGGAACGATCTCCGGTCTAACCTTTTTCAGAAAAAGATAAACAAAGATCCATTATGTTATGAGACAGTATCGAGAAAATGTTCGTTTGGGCTTCCGGCTGTCAATTTCAGAGTATCCAGTACATAGTATGTACAAAGGTATTTTTTTAGAACATACATTTAAATCATCATCGTGCGTGGAATAGACCTATTAAAATATTCGAATGAAGTTAATATTAAGATCCAGGTTCATCGCAGTCGTAATCTGAGACCCCCTTTGGATACACATTACACAATCATATATCTAGGATCACATATATATGAGTCATATTTATATAATAATGTAACAATACTATCTGTAACTATACCTATGTTTTACAAAATAAATGATTAATTGATGATGTCATAAGAATCATACTATCTTTGGATAAAAAAATTGATGATGATGGTGATCCTATGTATGATCCTAGATATGTGATAGTGTAATACCCCCAAAAAACAACATTAATACCCTACATATTGTAATTTTTTGACATTGGTTGTCACTGACGTGATTCTGCGACATAAATTTGAACGTAAATTAGCCTATTGGTTTCAGATGAATGGCCGTTGTGGCTTGAAGTAGGCATTTTCTCTTAAACTCTCAGAAAAAATATAAGATCATAATAATTATAATATAATGCTATTAAGATATAACACTAAAAAAATTGTTAATCCAAACAAATTTTTTCTTGTTAAACGGCGTTTATAAAAAAATAAGCAAAGAAACTTTGAAAAATCCATTATGAAAAGCAGCTTACCCCAATACGATGAAAGTATTTCTGTCTAATGCGTGCTTCGAAAAGTTTCAGGTATAAAGGTATAAATAAGTATACCGCTAACTGCGCTAGCTGAGTTTCAAAACTTCGCTGAAATGTGGTGTGAACAACGGTATTGTTTTAAAAATATGATGTTGCTATTTTAGACAGATATTCGTGCTTTTCTAAATTCTTGAGGTTTGTTGGAGTTCGTGTTCATGATGAAAGTTTCAGAAATTTTGGTCGGCGCCATCTTGTGTTTTCATTTTGACCCTATATTAGCATTTATCGACCCCAAAAACCATGAAAATGACACCCATGATGAAAGTTTCAGAAATTTTGGTCGGCGCCATCTGATATTTTCATTTTGACCCCATATTAGCATTTATCGACCCCAAAAACCATGTAAATGACACCTATGACGAACATTTCAAAAATTTCGGTCGGCGCCATTTCATGTTTTCATATTAACCCCATATAGCATTTAGCGACCCCAAAAACCATGAAAGTGACACCCATGACAATCACATCAAAAATTCCGGTTGGCGCCATTTTGAATTTTTATTTTGACTAATATTCGCAATTATTATTTTTATTTTGACTAATAACCCAAAAAAACAAAATAAAATACACCCATGACGAATATTTCGGTCTTCTTTGAAGTCTGTTAAAAATCTTTCCTAACCTACTGATTCTGTTACACTGAGGTCTCATAATAAATCGGTCGATAGATTAGCGAGAAGTCCAGCACGAGTAAAACTGGCATAGGTCCTGCCTCGTCAAGGCCTCGCGGGCGACTAAAGAGCCGTACGGCGGCCGCTGTGTTATATATTAATTTATTATTAAAACTATTAAACCATTTTATAAATTCTACTCGGAGAATAAAGTTCTACAGGTTGTTAACTTTTTTTAGGTATGCGTTTTAGGTAGTGAATCTTTCATAATCTGCCAGAAATATAAGAAAATGATAAAAAAAAACATCGTTTTAGAGGCCTTTTCAGTTTTTTTTTTGATCGAGCGAAGTTTTTGATATCATGTTTTGAATCTCAGAAATGAAAAGTACATGTAGTCAACTACAATATATATTTTATTTTACATTTAAACTATCACTATTTGTATGTTTCATAATGAATCATAGAGATGTAAAAGTGAGACTACCTGCCCTTAAACCATGATCTAGATGTTCATCCCGGTAGTTCGTCTCCGCCGTAAGTGGTTTAACTGAGTCCTCAGAATCTGAGAGCTTGCTAATTTACCTATACGGATGATATTGTGTGCCCCAGCAACTGGAACAGAGGAATAAAAACTGTAGTCAGTTTTTGTGAAACCAACATGGAAGGCGAAAGGAATTTTTTGTTACACTGAAAGTCCATTCCATTCCATTCAAAAGTGAGACTACCTGCCCTTAAGGGCAGGTAGTCTCATTTTTACATCTCTTTGATTCTATAAATGATAAATGATTTTATTTCTGTAAGTTGGTTTTTACAAACACTTTTACATGTCGAACATATTTTTTAAAACTAGATGAGGTCGGCGTTTCCTATCTGACCACTCTGCGAAGAAAGGCCGAAACAAACTCAGAGGTCACAGTCTCTTTTAAAGTCCAGACAAAATATTTGTAAGATCATGTGAAGACCATGTAGACTGATGTCTGAAATGGTCTTTTGAGGAAAGAACCAGCCAGATTGAGTGGACCTGTCCAGTCAGTGCACGCATTTGTCAATAACCGAGCAGCTCAACTCAGAATTTAAGGAGCTCAACGATTCGACGAACAATACCAAAGAAAGGACATTCGGGTAGGCCGCATAAACTACTCAAACTGCCAGACCATGATTAAAAACTAAGATAAATTTAAATTAAAACAAAAAAGAATGATCCACATAGTCTTCACATTCACAATAATTAATATAAAATAATATAATACTTTAAAAAGTAAATATTCTTGTCATTGCAAGAAAACCAAAATAAAAAAAACAACAACAAAATTCACGGTGCAAAATATAACAAAAAAAACAAAATTAATTGGAGCAGCTCAATCCCAAGCCTTTTTGTCTTCAAGGTAATCTTTAGTTCTATAAAACGCTTTCTGGCACAACTTACGTTTAATAAAAGATTTGAATTTATTAAGACTTAGATCTTGTAAGTGGCTTGGAAGCTTATTATAAAAGCGTACACATTGACATCTAAACGAGCCACCTATTTTCTTGAGCCTTGTTGTAGGTACTACAAATTTGTGTGCTATTTTCAGGATTCAATTCTTCGTCCTTTATCAACACATCGGTTTTCACCTGCCTAACGTGAGGTAGGGTAAACTTAATGCATTTGGTTTTTTTTTCATTAAGAAGTAAATTATTAACATTGAACCAGTGAACTACTTTTGAGATCGCGCTATTTACATCGTCAGTAACCAGCTGCTGACGTTTAAGTTTAAACAAAAGTGAAGTATCATCCGCAAACAACACTATATCATGGTTATCCTTTATGAGGTAAGGCAAGTCATTAATATAAATAAGAAACAAGAAAGGACCAAGAATCGAGCCCTGTGGGACTCCCATTGTTACCATAGATCCAGGAGATCTTTTTCCATTAACGTCAACGGTCTGAATCCTATTACTCAAATATGAAGTAAGAAGATCCAGAGCGCTGTTCCGGATCCCGTAGTGGCGGAGTTTCCTGATTAGCGTTTCATGAAAAACACAATCAAATGCTTTGGACAAATCACAAAAGGTTCCCAAGGCATCGCACTTATCTTCCCATGCATTATAAATATGTCCTAAAAGTTCAACACACAGTAGTTGAACGACCCCTTGTAAAACCGAACTGTTTGGTATGTAATAATTTATGTTTATTAAAAAATCTTTGCAATTGCTCTAAAATTAATTTCTCAAATATTTTGCTAAATAATTCAATATTAAACATACAAATAGTGATAGTTTAAATGCAAAAAAATATATATTGTAGTTGACTACATGTACTTTTCATTTCTGAGATTCAAAACATGATATAGAAAACTTCGCTCGATTAAAAAATATCTGAAAAGGCCTCTAAAACGATGTTTTTTTGATCATTTTCAAATTTTTCTGGAAGATTATTTAAGATTCACTACCTAAAACACATGTCTAAAAAAAGTTAACAACCTGTAGAACTTTATTCTCAGAGTAGAATTTATAAAATAGTTTAATTGTTTTAATAATAAATTTATATATAACGCAGCGGCCGCCGCACGGCTCTTCAGTCGCCCGCGAGGCCTTGACGAGGCAGGACCTATGCCAGTTTTACTCATGCTGGACCTCGCTAATCTATCGACCGATTTATTATGAGACCACAGTGTAACAGAATCAGTAGGTTAGGAAAGCTTTTTAACAGACTTCAAAGAAGACCGAAATGCTAGTCATGGGTGTATTTTATTTTATGTTTTTGGGTTATTAATCAAAATAAAAATAATAATTGAGAATATTAGTCAAAATAAAACTTCAAAATGGCGCAAACCGAAATTTTTGATATGATTGTCATGGGTGTCACTTTCATGGTTTTTGGGGTCGCTA
Organism: Orthosia cruda; assembly: GCA_964057195.1. Lineage (NCBI taxonomy): Eukaryota > Metazoa > Arthropoda > Insecta > Lepidoptera > Noctuidae > Orthosia > Orthosia cruda. The sequence goes on along the minus strand of OZ059840.1, from coordinate 25,619,799 downwards.
AATGCTATATGGGGTTAATATGAAAACATGAAATGGCGCCGACCGAAATTTTTGAAATGTTCGTCATAGGTGTCATTTACATGGTTTTTGGGGTCGATAAATGCTAATATGGGGTCAAAATGAAAATAGTAGATGGCGCCGACCAAAATTTCTGAAACTTTCATCATGGGTGTCATTTTCATGGTTTTTGGGGTCGATAAATGCTAATATAAGGTCAGAATGAAAATACAAGATGGCGCCGACCAAAATTTCTGAAACTTTCGTCATGGGTGTCATTTTCATGGTTTTTGGGGTCACTTAGTGCTAATATGGGGTCAAAATGAAAATACAAGATGGCGCCGACCAAAATTTTTTAAACTTTCGTCATGGGTGTCATTTTCATGGTTCTAATTAAAATATAAGATGGAGCTGACTTAAAAACTGACACCCATGACCAAAGTTTGAAATATTTCGGTCGGCGCTATGTTGTAATTTTATTTTGACCACAAATTCGCATTTAGCGACTCCAAAAACTCTGAAAATGACATCCATGACGAAAATTGCAGAAATTTGGGTCGGCGCGATCTTGTATTTTCAATTTGACCACAAATTCGCATTTAGCGACCCCGAAAACCCTGACAATGACACCCATGAACAAAATTTCAGAAATTTCGGTCAGAGTCATCTTGTGTTTTTAATTTGACCACAAATTCGTATTATGCGACCCCAAAACCCTGAAAATGACACCCATGACGAAAGCTTTCAGAAATTTCGGTCAGCGTCATTTTGGAATTTTATTTTGACCACAAATTCGTATTTAGCTACCCCAAAAACTCTGAAAATTACACCCATGACGAAAATTTCAAAAATTAGGTCGGCGCCATCTTGGGATTTTGTTTGGACCACAAATTCGCAATTACGACTCTGAAAACTCCGAAAATGACACTCATGACGAAAGTTTCAGAAATTTCGGTCGGCGCCAACTTGGAATTTTATTTTGACCACAAGTTCGTATTTAGCGACGACGAAAACTCTGAAAATGATACCCATGACGAAACTTTCAGAAATTTCGGTTGGCGTCATCTTATATTTTTATTTTACCACGTATTCACAATTACCCTTCCCAAAAACTATGAAAATGACACCCATGACGAACGTTTCAAAAATTAGGGTCGGCATCATCTTGGAATTTAATTTTGACCACAAATTCGCAATTAGCGACCCCAAAAACCATAAAAATGGCACCCATGACTAAAATTTTGGCAATTTCGATCGGTGCCATCTTGAATTTTGATTCAAAAACAGTTTTTTTTTTTTCAATTTCTTCCGTCCGTTTATGTTTTCAAAAACATAAATAGTAATATAGTCAAATAATTGAATAAATACGAGTATAATACGATTTATGCCATTTTTTTAAACTATTAAGTGCACACTTAATAAAAATTAACCTTCTCTACACACCTTTACTGTCACTTTTTTGTCGACTTTACGCACACGCGAGCGCGACGCTCGCATCGCGTTTTTTTTTTTTTTTTTTTTTACTATTTGGCGTCTCGCAACTCGGTCAGAGTGACCGGCTATTGCTTAACCGGACTAGCCTGTGGAGACTAAGCTATATAGCCTCCAGCCAGGCACAAAAAATACTAAAACTAAGCGACCACGCTAAGGGCTACCCCCTGTGGGGTCGAACCTCGGCTCAGGGCGTCGCTGGGGGGACAACACTATGGCTGGATCTTATTAAAAGTGATTCTACCATTCGTTCGGAAAAGCCTACGTGGAGAAGAACGAATAAGAAACTCCAATTATCTACCTAAAATTTAACTAAGGCACAGCACGCGGGCTGGCTTGCGTATCCTGTCGGGGACGTCGCGGCGGGCCTCGGCGGCGAGGGCGGAACGAAGGCGGTCTGTGTCTGCGAATTGTGCTGGGCTTGGAACAGGGTAGTGGCGTCATCGGGGGTGGAGAGAGTGAGCCTTGGTCGGCGAACTTTAGAAATTTGGGAGAGTTCGTAGCGGGAGGCCGCTTGAATAAGGGGGTTACTATGGTTGACAGCAGAGTCGAAAAAGCGTATGGTAATGCGTTTCATAAACTGCTGTATTGTGGGGATTCTGAAATCAACATGGAGTTCTTGGTTCTGAACGAACCAGGGGGCTCCAGTGATTTTTCGGAGGAATCGGTTTTGTATAACCTGAAGCTTGTGAATGTGACGGGGCTCAGCGTGTGCGAAGACAGCGCATGCATAGGTCATGATGGGACGGATGACCGCAGTGAAAATGCGCAGCTTGCACCTAAGTGACAAGCCGCTTCTTGCGTTCACCATCCCATGAAGTCTGCCCATAGCGAAGGCACTATAGGCACTAGGTATGTGCTTGGCGAAAGTGAGGTGGTTGTCAAGGGTGACACCTAGGTATTTGGCTTGCCATTCCCAAGGGATCGGCTTGCCGTACATGGTTATGGGTTTGGGGGGGTGGGGGTTTTTATGTCTATTATTGTATTTTCGGTCAGGCCTCGAGAAGAGGACAGCCTGGCTTTTGTCTTGATTGACTTCTATCCTCCAGAGGCGGAACCACTTGGCCAGTGTGTTGGCGGCTCTCTGGAGTTTTAGGGCTATGGCATTGGGTCTTAGGCCAGTGTAATAAAGGGCCGTGTCGTCAGCGAATAGTGCCAACTGGCTCTCTTTGGTTTTTGGGATATCGCTTGTGTACAGCGTGAAGGCAATGGGGGATAATACGCAGCCTTGGGGGACTCCGGCTCGTATGGGGTGAGGGGAGGAGAGTTCTCCCTCGACACGATAGCGGAAAGTTCGGTCCGACATCCAGTCTCGCAAGATGAGCACGAGACGATCTGGCACTTTGAGTTTGTATAGCTTATAAATTAAGCCATTGTGCCAGACTTTGTCGAACGCTTTCGCTATGTCGAAGAACAAGGCACCCGTCATCAGACCACGCTGGAAACCAGCACTAGTGTGTTCAACGATGCGGTGAACTTGTTGGGGGCAAGAGTGTTCGGAACGAAAGCCGAATTGCTCGTGGGGGATAAGGCTCTTTCGCTCGACAAAGTCTTTGAGCCGCTTATAAATAAGCCGCTCATAGACTTTTCCGAGGGAGTTGAGTAGGCTGATGGGACGATAACTGGTAGGCCCCGATTTGGGTTTACCCGGTTTAGGGATGCCTATCACAGTGGCCTGTTTCCAGGCTTGGGGGAAGATATTTTTGCTTAATGCAGCGTTGAATATGGCCGTCATTAGCAGTATTATATGGTGAGGGAGGAGTTTCAACACCTTATTGGTGATGCCATCTAAGCCCGGGGCTTTGTTAGAGTGAAGCCTTTTGATGACCTCCTCTACTTCGTCTGGGGTGACGGGAGGTAGCGGGTCATCAGGGTCTTCAACGGGTGGAAGGGAGGTCCTACGTTCGACTTCAGCGTCTACCATGTCTAGGTGAGCTTGGTCTACTGGTTGGGAGCTGGGTGTGCATTGAAATTCGAGGCTGTCAGCCAGACATTCGGCTTTTTCAGAGTTTTCGAATGCAACACTCTTATCGGGGCGAATAATCGGGGGCATGGCTTGGTCTTCAGTGGAGCGCATTCTCCTCTGAAGCTGCCAGAAGGCATGGTGGGTGGGCTCAAGTTCGCTCAGAATCTTATTCCATGTCGCAGAACGGTGCTCAGCAGTACGTTCCTTTACAGCTTGCTGCAAGTTACGCATGTGAGTTCTGTTTGCGACACAGGGAAAGTTCCTGTAATGACGGATAGCTGCGTTCTTCTTGGTTATCAGCCTGCGTACATCGTCCGGGAGTTTCCCTTGCTGGGGGTCCAGCACTGGAACCTCCCTTGAACATTCGTTCAGGACAGAGTGTCGATCGCCGCTGTCGTGTCAGCGACTGAGTTTAGGACATTGGGGGATAGAGTCTAACTGGGGGGACTTGTCGGATTTCAGTTTAGCACTTACTTTCCTCCAGTCGGTGATCTTTTTAGTGGGGGGTGGCTGTCCTGGATCTGGGAGGCCTAAGCGACTACCTAGGTGTAAGATCACGGGACGGTGATCTGAATCTAGTTCGTCTATCGCTTCTATAGAGCGTAACTGAAGGTTAACGTTCTTAAGCAGAGCTACATCGAGGACATCCGGTCTATGGTTGACATTATCCGGGAAGTGAGTGAAGCTCATCGGGGCGAGGACATCGTAATGGAGGGTTGAGCATAGGCTCCGTACCAACTTTCCTCTAGGGTTAGTAATGGTACTGTTCCAGGATGGGTCTTTAGCATTAAGATCACCTGCTAGGATAACAGAGTCACTCATGCCGAAGAGGGTGGTAAGGTCTTGTTTGAGGCTGTTTGGGTTATCTTCCGATGACGCCTGATGTGGGGGGCAGTAGGCGGAGATTATAGTGATAGACTGATGACCAGTCATTCCTAGCCGACAGGCTGAGTACTCTAGGTACGAAGTGGGGTCGGGTGGGGTGACTATGCTACAATGGAGCTCATTTTTGTAGTAAATGAGAGTGCCACCACCGTGGCAGCGCGTCCTATCGTTGCGAACTATGCGATAGTTGGCAATTTTAGGATCGCGGCGGTGGGGTTTTAAAAGGGTCTCCTGAACGAGGAAGATATCCAGCTGATGATCGCGAAGGAACGTGGCAATCTCATCACGCTGGGTAGTAATGCCATTGGCATTGAAGAAACCTAACCTAAGGGATCTGGGCTTCAGGCAATTGTTTCTCAATTGCGTACCCATGTTCCGTTGATAAATACAAGGCTATCTAGTTCCCTGGTGATAGAGGGATACCTCGAGAAGGCCTCGAGGGCTGTAAAAGCGTTTTTGGGGTCGGCTAAATTTGTTAATTCAGCATGAAGGGAGCGGGCCTCTGGGGTCATCCAGATCGCATATGCGTTGAAGATGGTCTCAGCGACACAACGATAGGAGCCCTGGGCGGGTTGAACTACAGGGGGAGGGCGCTTGCCAATGACGGCGGTGGAGGCCACCTTGTTGGTTTGCGCCGGGGCCGCTGTGGCCGGGAGTGAGCTAGGCACTGGAACGTTAAGTTCCATCAGTGCTGGAATGGGCTGGGGTTGGGAAGTCACTGGTGCCAGAGTGGCATTCAGCTTTCCCCAAGGTGAGGCCCTTTGGGGGGCGAGTCTTTGGGGGATTTGCGAGGAGGGTAGGCTCGCAGAGGGGGTTACACGCTGAAGGCGAGAGTTGAATTCTTTGGCCATTTTAGGCGCAAGTTTGGGGGCTCTTGGGCAACCCCGGTAACTGGCGGGGTGCTCAGTTTGACCACAGAGCACGCAACTGGGAGGCTCCGTGCAGTCTGAACGGTCTTTAGGACGGGGGCAGTCCTTGGTGCCATGATCCCCCAAGCATTTAACACACCTGGGGGTGGCGAAGCAGTTGGCCTGAGAGTGGCCATAGAGCTGGCAGTTGTGACACTGCCCGACAATGGTGGGACGGTAGGGCTTCTCTATCGAGATGCCGGCAAGGGAACATACTGTTTTAATCCCGAAGATGGGATTGTGGGATTCGGTAGGGCTACACTCTACCACTACCATATCGTACTCTTGTCCACCTCTTGCTTTATGCAAGCGGTGGACCGCTATGACTGGGATGTTTTGGGACAGGAGGTCCAAGCGGACGTCCTCCGTCGAGATCTCCTTTGGGATCCGACGGATAACTACTCTGGTGGTCTTTTCCTCGGGGAGAGAGTACGTGTGGAAGGAATACTTCCTCACTTTAAGTAGGTGGGTCAACTCCCGGAAGTCCCGGGAGGTTGGGACAAGGATTTTAATGCCCTGCTGGCAGGCACGGGCACTATTGAACTGTATTTTGCTCTGGGAGCAGAGATTGGACACGTCAGTCCACTTCGCCTTATCCTGGAGGAATATAGGCGGCGGGGGCTTTGCCTTCTTCATAGAAGCGGCAGTGGGGCTTGGGGCGCGATTAGTCCGCTGGGAAGCGGTAGTGGGGGCGGGTGGGGTACCTGTCGGCACAGGAGAAGCGCATGGGGAGGCGATGGGTGACGCAAACGGGGTCGCGACAAAGGTCTTTTTGGCCTTGGAGGCCTGAGCAGAGGCTTTGTTTTTCTTCCTCTTGCCTCCCACGACTTGAAAGTCGTGAGAGTCGTCTTCCTCTGAGGAGGTGACGGGAGGAGAAGAGTCCCGTGATTCACCGTTATTATGGTGATTTTCGGGGAACGGAGTTTGCTCCATAGGGGAGTCTGGGCGGGAGATGGGCTCAGTGGTCTGAGAGAGGTTTGGGGCTATAGTCTCTTGACTAGTCTGGGGGATGGGGGATGGTGACCGCGGTGAGTCATCGTCGGGGAATGGCTTGTAAGCCTTAAGTGGGGCCACAATCGGGTCCGAATCGGGTGGGGTGGGGGTGGTGGCAGCTTTGAATGCTGCGGAAAACTTTTTTTTGAGCTTCGGGTCGCTCAAGAGGATTTCCTGGAGGAGCTCGACGCATAGTGCGAGCGACATTATGATATTTTGCGGTGAAGCCGATAAGGGGAGTCTTCCCCGGGTGGATGGGCCCGGGGGTGTGTGCAATCCTACCCTCCCAGCCGGGTGTGACTGGGAGGTGTGTACCTGGGGTGAGCCCTAAGCTTGTGCACCTGTCACCAATCTTATTGGGAGACAGGGGTCCTAAGGTACCGGTAAACCCACCGAAGGTGGGCCACCCACCACTTGTGTACCAGAAGTCTGGCACGCCGGGGTAGAGACACCCGACCGTGCCAGGTGAATGCTTTGGGACAGAGACAGGAGTTGACTAGGCTATCTACCAAGGCCAACTACCCTGCTCCCGATTCCAACTGACTGCCGTACCCTGAAGAGGTTTAGCGAGTGCGTGGGGCAACACTCCAGCTGGCTTCGTTATCACCGTTAGGTTTCCGCCAGGGACCACGTAAGAGTGGTTTTTACCCAGAAGGGGCCTATGGGCGTCCTTCCCAACCCGGAAGGGTTGGACCGAACTTGTCACTACTAGTAACCGAAGTTACTAGTAGCGACACCTGGTGGCGGCGCGCTGAGACGCGGCGACCGCAGTGACGTCACGCAGAGGCGCGACGGGGCGGAGAGCGGGGCGCAGCGGGGCGCGTGGTGGGGGCTGCGAGCGGCGGTGGGGCAGCGGGCAGCGAGACGTCTGCACGGGGCGACGGCTGGTGGCGAGTGTCGCATCGCGGTAACAGTGGCGCGTTAAATACCTACTTCGCCGGAACTAGCAAGCCTAACCAGGTCTTCCGTCCACCTAGTGAGAGGCCTTCCAACGCATGATCTTCTGGCTCGCGATCGCTAATTAAGAACTTTTCGGCCGGAACAACTATCCTTAGGTCATACAAATATTTGTTCCGTGCGGGAATCGAACCCGCGACACGCAGCGCAGCAGTCAATCTCTTAAACACTGCGCCAACCGTGCGCCAAATTCTTCGGGTTATTTCGGTAACGAAGATTTATTTAGGATAATCAAACTCCTTTCACGTGGACAAAGCTGCGGATAGACTTTAGTAATTCCATATAGTTTAAGTTACTATAGCAAGACGACCTGAACACAGCTGGACCCCTTCTAGCGGCACTTGGATGGGATTCCTCGCAAATTGGCGATATGAAACACAACATCGAAAGAAATGGAAGGAATAGCGAAGGTCTTTGCCCAGGAGTGGGTTAATTCAGATTAGTAAAAAAAAAGTTGCTTTCACTACCATCACTTTTAAACCCACCACTTCAAGTAATAGGTACAAGTGCTTTCCTTCACAGAATTAATCCTATAAAAGGTTTCAATTTCTCTACAACTCCACAACTCTTGTTCAGCTAACCAGACAACTACTTAGTTCGTAGATAACAAACCTTCCACTTGATACTTGTTATTAATCAAAGTCGCCTATTGAAAGTAAACAATATAGTGAAAACCGTTGAACCCTCGACCATTTCAGTTTCAACGAACAACATTAGTCATTTGTCACACCGTACCCTCGCCGACAAAGACAAACTTTTTATGGACGATGGTTCCAACGGAGATATTACTTTTCGAGCACATATGGATGGTTGCAGAAATATTTATAAACAAGATGTATGACGGTGTGAATACGTCCAGGGTCCGGGGAATGGGTACGTCTCAATTTAGGTATGTTCGGATCTACAACTAGCTTGTGTTCGCGGGTTCACTCGAATTCTAGGGGAACGTCTTTCTGCAGCGGGGATAAAAGTATTATAAGTGGTAATTCAGAACATAGTCTATCTACGTGAAAAAAGAAAATTCAATCGCTTCAGCTATTAACGTGATTTTGTCAAACAAACAGTATAAACTTTGCACTATTACGATACTTTAATAGAAATAAGTCTACTAAGAAGTCTTTTCCACAACAAGGTGTTACGAATTTGTCAATTATATTAAAAAACTTGATAAAAAGATCACCAAAGCATCTGTGAAATGAAGTCTAAAATGTGTTTGTAGCAGTCATTTAAAGTCAGCATTTGTAGTTTATCTATACAAAAAAAAATTACGGCTGTATGAATATTATGTTGACGCTAAAATCAAAAATATTTTTGATGTACGTTGGAACGATCTCCGGTCTGACCTTTTTCAGAAAAAGATAAACGAAGATCCATTATGTTATGAGACAGTATCGAGAAAATGTTCGTTTGGGCTTCCGGCTGTCAATTTCAGCGTATCCAGTACATAGTATGTACAAAGGTATTTTTTTAGAACATACTTTTAAATCATCATCGTGTGTGGAATAGATCTATTAAAATATTCGAATGAAGTTAATATTAAGATCCAGGTTCATCGCAGTCGTAATCTGAGACCCCCTTTGGATACACATTACACAATCATATATCTAGGATCACATATATATGAGTCATATTTATATAATAATGTAACAATACTATCTGTAACTATACCTATGTTTTACAAAATAAATGATTGATTGATGATGTCATAAGAATCACACATCTAGGATCACATATATATGAGTCATATTTATATAATAATGTAACAATACTATCTGTAACTATACCTATGTTTTACAAAATAAATGATTGATTGATGATGTCATAAGAATCATACTATCTTTGGATAAAAAATTTGATGATGATAGTGATCTGTAGTGATCCTATGTATGATCCTAGATATGTGATAGTGTAATACCCCCAAAAAACAACACTAATACCCTACATATTGTAATTTTTTGACAATGGTTGTTACTGAGGTGATCCTGCGACATAAATTTGAACGTAAATTAGCCTATTGGTTTCAGATCAATGGCCGTTGTGGCTTGAAGTAGGCATTTTCTCTTAAACTCGCAGAAAAAATATAAGATCATAATAATTATAATATAAGGCTATTACGATATAACACTTAAAAAATTGTTAATCCAAACAAAAATTTTCTTGTTAAACGGCGTTTATAAAAAAAAATAAGCAAAGAAACTTTGAAAAATCCATCATGAAAAGCAGCTTACCCCAATACGATGAAAGTATTTCTGTCTAATGCGTGCTTCGAAAAGTTTCAGGTATAAAGGTATAAATAAGTATACCGCTAACTGCGCTAGCGGAGTTTCAAAACTTCGCTGAAATGTGGTGTGAACAACGGTATTGTTTTAAAAATATGATGTCGCTCTTTTAGACAGATATTCGTGCCTTTCTAAATTCTTGGGGCTTGTTGGAGTTCGTGTTTGTTTTGAATTTTTATTGGTGATTTTGGTGTGTTGAGTTTTCCATTATTTTTATTAGAAGATCTTTTTATTACATAAAAAGTATTTAACATTAATTTCTCGGTAAGGCACAGTTCCTGACCTTTGACAGGTGTTCGAGGAGCCGAAGCTCGCTGAGGTCAGTTAAACATATTTCATGAAATTAGGAACCAACCGATGATTGTTACCCTATATGCACTATGAAATAGCACTTATTACTGTTTTGTCTACAGCTTGAACATTTTTATAAATATTGTATAACAAACCAAACACTGTATATAAAGCCTTACAATGCATTGCAGTAGTAACAGATTTACGGAAGCTGCTCATAGTCAACATTTAATTTCCTACTTCACCCAAACTGCCAATTACTCTCATACTGACAGTGTTGATTTATTACCTTCACCTTCTGACAATAGTGCACGTATAATAACTTGCCAGTTCATAATTGGGCATTCCACGCGCGGCAAACAAGACCAGTACATACAACTAATTGAAGTTATTTAATTGAAAAAACACTGAAATAGAAATTGTATTGAAAACACTTTAAAACCCGCACCGATTTTGACGATCCAAAAAATATAAAAACACATCAATCTTTCGAAACAGATTCTATAAATGATGCTGGAAACCGCATCTGCTGCGTAGTTTAGAATGCATAGTTAACAATGCAACCCCACAGATATAGACAAAAGCCAATTTATTTTAAAACAACAGTAGACATGATGTTAACTTGTTGGTTCACAATATCCAACACTATCACAATATAACACGCGAGAACTGAAATACCTCTTAGACATCGTAAATTTCCTAAGGTATTATACCAAAGAAAAAGAAAACATTGTTCATACAGCCTTATAATAATACAATACATTGGTAAAACAGTAGTTATAAGATTACTGTACCTAGCGTTCCGTAGTCAACATTGAGTTTTTCTACTACATTCATACTGCCAATTACTCTCATACCGACTGACAGTGTTTATTTATTTATTTATTTTAGTACATGGAGGACTTACAGACAAAAAAGAAAACCATAGTCAACAAAAAGTCAATTACAAATCCTCACGTATAGACTTATAATAATAATTTATGGTGTGAGCACAAAAACAAAAAACTCACCTCTTTAATGAAAGTAACATGTAAATATTTAGTATGCAATTATATGACTGATGAGAAAGAAAATAATAAATTAATAAAAACAGAAACAAACAATATAACCTACTGCTACTTGAAAAATTTGAGGCTTAAGCACCTGGCCGAATTCACACTGATTGTGAATGGATCCTAATCATACTCCTTGCATATTTCATTGAAATCTCTGCTTGCGCGCACAATATAAATGTTCTGCCTATAATTCGAAGATCGTTGATTCATTATAGTTACAGTACATTACCTGTGATTTGTTAGTCCACAATTAGGCATCCCACGCAACGCCTAAAATACCTCGTAAACCGCCTCCGGCAATTAAACCAAGAAAAAAAAACTAATTGAAATTATGTTGGCCGCAAGACCGACTAAGTTTCAGACGGTGAGAGCAGCAATACCTCGTTTTATTATCTTAATAAAAAGTGGAAACTTGGGGGTTATTTTTAACTGCGGTTTTCTGGTTGGAGATAAGTTCGGTAATTAAAAGTTGTGGTTCTTTAGTATCGTGCGGTTAACACTTGTACTGTGGAGCCAATTTGTGACGCGCATGGTCTGGTGCCTGCACGTTTTGTGTTCAAGTTAACACGGCGGCCCTTTTTGAAGGATTTCATGTTTCACTTTTACCAACACAAATAATTCGTCAAACTTACCAGCTCTTTGAAAATGGGAAATGGATTTCTAATTTCGAAAATTCGTACTATTGCTTGTTTTCGGTTTTTAACGAATAGGTATTTAAGGACTCAAAAATGATTTATTTGAGTAGGACATTAATGAAACTCACAAAATAAAATGGAAAGTGAAACTCAATTAATTTGGTACCATTTGGTGTTGCTGTCGACTATTCTTTTGTGAGTCTCCACCAGGAGTGGCTTTTCCCATACCAGTGCACTGACCATACTGGACGGGTGATGCGTAAGCTTTCACTTGCACTAAACCTTACTCAGCTGGTCCATGGGGCAACGAGGGTGCCGGATGTTGATTCGCACACGGCCAATAGCTTGGATCTGCTGACAACAGATCCAGACCGATACTCCGTGTCGATAACTTTACCTTTGGCTAGTTCCGACCACTGTCTTGTGAAGTCTGTGTCCGTCTACTCCCCGCCCGATCCCAGCCTAAGAGGCACCCGGCGGGTTTGGCGGTACAAGTCAGCAGATTGGGATTGCATGCGATCTTTCTTTGCATGCTATCCTTGGCAGCCTACTTGCTTTTCTTCGGCTGATCCTTTGTCGTGCGCGGACGCCGTGACGGGTGTGTTGCAAATTTATTTGCCTCTCTTTTCGCGGAATCTCCGCGTCTGAATCCTGGTGATTCGCGACCCCCTCCTTTTCCTTTTGGATGCGAGACGAGTATGTCGGACATTCGTATCCATCAAAAGAACGTCCGTAGGGTGCTGCGCAACCTCGACGTGAAAAATCCTAGCGGCCCTGACGGAATACCAGCAATAGTTCTTAGACCTATGCGGCTGAACTGTCTCCGATCTTGACACGCATATTCCGCCTTTCATATGGGACTGGAAAAGTGCCGAATGCTTGGAAGCAAGCCAACGTACTGCCCGTGCCCAAGAAGGGCAGTCGAGCTGACCCGGCCAACTACAGAGCCATCTCTGTAACGTCCATACTCTGTAAGAGTCTCTAGATCCAATCCTGGAAAATGCGTCAAAAAAATTAAAATCGTTAAAAACTCGAAAACGTAATTGAAATAAGGTCGCTTTTCTTTGACAAGCAAAAGTGACCCTTATTCTCATTAGCATAAGGTCCACATTGATCACCATTGTCACAGAAACAGCTCAGAGAGACCGATAAAAGGCAAAAAAATTACGACCAACAAAAATTTTAAAACCCTCATATCTCAGAAACGGTTGGAGTTAGCGCATGTCTTACAACAAATTTGCCCCCCTGCTCACCGCTACTTCATCCAGGAGAACAAGATAGGATTTACAGCCCCCCCCCCCTTAACCGTTTACCTCCCCCGCAAACAAATTTTTCATTCTAAAAATACCAACACGGAAATCGAAAACACGTGCAACAAACTCCCCCCCCGCCCCCCCCCTGCCCCTCACTACTCAGATTCCACAGAATTCAAAAACCTTATTAAAAGTCAAAGTATCACCGCCGTGCCCGTCGGAGTGGGGAGCGTGAGGTTTTTTCGTTACGGAATTTCTGAATTCGGTCCCCGCGCTCAAGGCCCGCGATAGAAGCTATGCAATAGCTTAATAATAGATTATAGTCAGGAATAGTACATAGGTTATTTTTTATCCCGGGAACATGTTCTATCGGGATAATTTTCAGCGCACACGCAGGCGAAGCCGATGGCCGAAGCTAGTTTTCTAAATAAAATCCTTATTTCTTAGGATTTAATTAAGGCATCATAATATTGTATTTATCACTAGCTTCTGCTAGCGGGTTCGCCCAAGCAAAAATATTAAATTAATTATACCAAGGGAATAAAAAGAAGAAAAAGTTCATAATGTTCTAATCCAGATGCCGTACTCTGACGTGTTAAAACTATCTTAATTCCACTGTGAAAAAGGGAAAGTGCTATTTGTTTGTTAGTTTTGACATTATCCACAGGACCATTTGCTAAGTGTCATCTCAATCCGTCCATCTGTTAGGATTTGAAAAGGTGATTAATTCTGGCTGTCTGTCCAGACAAATTTTAAGAAGAATTTAAAATACAAGTCAGGCGCAGGCCACATACAAATGGAGTCGGGCGGCTTCCTATTCCATTTAAATTGCATGGAAATAAAGCACAATTTGAAAAGGCGCGGGCGCCGAGATGGCGCGTTATAACCACGCCCGATCAGCGACATACCGTGTGTCTTAAATTGCGCTTTATTTACTTTTTGTATAAAATTTGAATGGAATAGGAATCCGCCCGTGCCATGTCCGCGTCCGACGCCATTTCTATGTGGCCTAGCGCCGAATAAAGTTCTAACCAATTAAAAACCTTGAAACCTAGTCGGTTATTTTTCCTCAATTTGAAAATATTTTTTTTTACATTTTAGAACCAGCCAGCAGTCACAGCCAAATAAAAATATCTTATTTGACTTGGGATTTACAATGAAATTGTCTCCTAAACACAACAGCTCACACTCAAAAAAATTGATGCCATTTATACAAGGAAAATAGGAAATGAAGTAGGTACCACAAATTGTTACAAAAGTTTGAACTGAAATGAAATTGCAGTCGTAATTATCACGCTTAAACAGTGGTTATAATTATATATATATAATATTTATAGGTCATAGGTCAAAATTACGTGGGCGTGGATGGCCAAATCTGTAACTATCAACGAGTTCGATTTATAGCTAGAAATATGTATTTAAAAAAAGCCAATGACGTAGTTTTAGTTTTCATCAAAATCGGCCTCTTGACTCCTTTGAGTGTTTTTCGCTAATCCTTGTAGTTTACCATTTGAAAAACTTAACCTGCTTATCAAAAGGGGAGGGCTCATTGGGCGTCAAAAAAATCATCCACATCGTTTTCAACGGCAAAAGTGCCCAGAACGCTGCTGGCAGCATTGCCACGTCTAATGGCAAAAGTGGCTAGATATTCAAATAATTAAAAGTTTGCGTATTATACAAGAAACTTACAGACATCTTCATATAAGCGACAATGATGATATGTCAAAAAAAAACTGGTACAAAAGACGAAATCTTGATCTCGTGCCCTTGAACTTGTCTTTTCTACACATTAGTGCGTAATGCCGGTAGAAAATTATTTGTTTACGCCTGTTTCATAGCGTCCCTTTCATCTGTAATCAAGACACGATATTATAACATACAAGTTCACGCTTACATACCTTCTATGAGCAGACAATCTTATATACGGGTAAGAATGGTTTTCCACCAGAAATGTGCGAAGTAGCTAGGCGGTGTTCGAGGAAAAAAAAATCAATAGCTTTACTTTATTTTTCTAGCCTGGCTTAGCGCAGCTCTGAAGGAAAAGGGCTGTCGGAGATAGGCATATGTACATATAAAAAATCGAGAGATGTGTGCGAGTGATGCGAGCGAGGAATACGAGCGAGGAACGTACGCTAGGGCAGCGAGTGCCAAATGTGTGCGAGGAATAAAATTAAGTTGAGCAAAGAGTCGAGCGAGAGTTGAGCGGACTCTACTTCGAATATCTGAAAACACACTTTGGTTGTTTCCACCAAAGCTGTGCGAGGAACTTACGATCACGTGATCACACATTTTCAAAGCGCCGTTACACATCCTCGCACCGCCTAGCTACCTAGTTCATCTTTGGAGTCAAAGCAAACGCGGAGAAACGTTAATGTTTGTAGATAGCGGTAATTCCCTTGCTCATCGATTTTAAACGTCAATGAACGTCGCGTGTTTAGATTTTGAGGGCTTGTACGGAATTACAGATCAGGAATTTGATATGTTGAGATCAAAGTTGAGGTATATTATTACTGAATTTATGGAGATTCCTAATCAGGTTAATAAGAAACTAGCTTCTACTAAAGGCTTTCTTCGCGTGTAGGTAAGTCAGAAATTATTCATAGGGAGCGTATAAAAGTGTTACGTCCTAATATAGGAAATGGTTAATTATCTGTGTGTCCAGTTATATCCAAATACGTTCAGCCGTTGAGGCGTAATTAAACACATGTCGTATTATTCTGACTTTCACTTAAGTAGTAGATATATGAAGTACGAAGGAAAATTCATATCGTTAACCAACGGTATAAACTACTAGCAAATTTTGCAGTATTTTCCGAATAATATTTCTACTACGTACCATTACTGACCAATTTCTAAAATCTAGCGTCAAACAAGACGTTTTATTACTTTTTTATTCGTGTATAAAATCATAAAGCCACGCTCGCCCTGATCGAAACAATTGCGTGAAAAGACCCTATCTGACGGGCCGTCCACCAAAGTGTGCGCATATTGCGAACTTCCAAACTTTCTGTCAAGTCACATAGCCTAAAATAGGCACTTAACCTTAATGGGGAATGCCATTAATTTGCCGCGAGATGCCTTAATGCTTTTGTCGCTGCAAAAATGTCAGTGAATAGGTAGGGGCGTTTTAAAGCTCAAAGCGCTTCAGAGATGAATAAGTAAGCGCTTTTTAGGCTGTTTTAATAAATATTTTTTTAACGTAGCGATGTTCGTGTCTGTTAAGTAAATAATCGTGTACTTGAAGCTATTTAAAATGTTTTTCTTTTTAATTTTGTGGATGGCTTTTGTTGATTAAATTGAGGTTGCCTTTTTACGGTTTTAAAAGGCAAATACAGAAAAGTATTTTTTGTAATAAAAACATAATTCACACGATTAATAAAAGCTTTAACATTTTAAGTTTTCGTAGATTATTTTTACCAAACAACGTTTTGTGAAAAGGCAAAACAATGAGCGTCCCACGGGAAAACTTTATGATGTAGCATTGTTTTCTTACTCCAGTTCGGAGCAACTTTTATCTTAGTACAGACACAATAATATTCTGAAAACCTTCACCCTTTCCTTATCCAAACATTTTGTTAGAGCAAGAGACCCGTTATTAGTCCAGAAGACACTGCTAGCGAAACCAAGTAGCAGCCGAAAATAACTTAAAAGTTATTTTTGACAAAATTTACGCTTACTATAACCACTCAACTTTGTCTTACATAAAATAAGCAAAGGAAAACACGGAAATATTCTGAAAATTTCCTAAGTATGACGACATTGAGTAGCTAAGTACAAACATACCTTAGACAGGGATGGTGAACCTTTTGCCTTGACATACTTACCATATTTTTTTGAGATATTTAAAAGCTTTTAACACGTAATCACTGGCATACCTTTTTACATACACATGCTTTATGGATAGGCACTGCGCACTGTTCTAAGTACGAAGAAGAGTGGCGACCGCGAACAGGAAGATGTAGCGTTGGGATGCCTACCTCTAGATGAACCGAAGACCTGGTTGAGGTTTGCGAAGTCAGATGTATGCGAGACTCACAGGACCAGTGTCATATTTAAAGATTTGACTCCCCCGGCCATATTGTAGGATTTGCGCCCTATAATTATTAAAGAAATTAAAACTCTTTGCCATATGATTTAACCAAAAATGCGAGAGCGAGCGCAAACTCGAAAAAAGAATAAGAGATGGATATTAAGAATGAAAGAGCGACCTCGAGCATTTTTAGCATCCCGTCCTAGACCAGACGTTATGGGGCGCTAGGGTGGAAGAGCATGTCGTATAGCGCTTATCACTGCGGTAGGCTGATAGAAGCGGCTTGCGCCTCCCCTCACAGCCTTCCGCCCCAGGCCATGGCCCTCTTAGTCTAAGGGTAAATACGCCACTGCACAGGACTGATCAGTGTGGCGACGCTTGGGGGATGCCTATGTCCAGCAGTGGACGTCTTTCGTCTGAAATGACGATGATGATCATTGCAGATTCATAACTTAAACAAATAAACATGTACAGATTCTCCATCCCTGGCCAAGTCCTTCATTTTTATTTCACCGCTCGTTCCATTCATGTCTCTTCGATTGGAAAATTATTCATCAAATCAGAACGATACGCAGACACGGAGATAAGACCCGTTTCACGATGAAACCCCGTAATTGGCCCCTTTATAAAAAGAAGTAACAATCGTTTGTTTTTTATGTTTATTTTTCTCTTTTTCTTTATTGAGCTGTTATTGTTATTTGTTTAGTTACCTGGTGAGTTGGTGAAATGATTTTTTGTAACTTTTATTGTGATTGAAGAAGATTTGTTACCGTAACTTTGTATGTTGTTGTTTTCAGCTGAACTTGGATTTCTTCAGGAATAAGTCTCAGTTTCTTAAAATTATTTAGATAGGCATAAGCAAATTATCCCAAAGGTACCTATTAGCTGAATAAATATTGTGCTATGTGTTAATCCAGGTTATTAACTATCTGTGTGCCAAGTTACGAGTAAATTAGTAGGATGGTAAGAAGAAAAGGAACTATTATGCACATTCAAAAGTTAGTTAATATGAATAAATAATATTGTCATACCTACTGAAAAGCAATAATTTAAAATAAGAAATGTTTTGAGGTTAGTATCGAAACCGATCCTTGTTTAACAATGGCGTAAATTAATGGTTGGTTTCTTTGTAAAAAAATACATTGCCCGACACAATAGTCAGAAATGTCCGAAAAAGTGCTAAACAGAGTACATTTTTAAATTCAGTTTCCAGCGCAATTAGAAAGAGTTATTGTGACGTGAAAAAGCAAGCAAAAAACTCTGCGAAAAAAGCGAGTTAATGCTGAAATCAAAAACACTTTATGACTTAAAAAATACTAGCCTGTAACCGTCCCACTGTAAGCACGAGCAATAATCAGACTAGCGACTTCAGTGTTACATTAACTGTTAGTTCATGTTTCCTTCATTAACATCAGTGATCTATCTATTTAGCTTAATAACCGTCTTCAAAAAAAGGATGAGGTTCTCAATTCGTCGGAATCTTTTTTTTTAATGTATGTTCCCCGATTAAAGACGCCTGGACCGATTTAGAAAAATCTTCTTTTGTTTGAAAGGGTATACTTCCAAGGTGGTCCCATGGTAATCAGGTCAGGATCTGATGATGGGATCCTAGGGAAATCGAAGAAACTTCTCAAATATTATAGGCATACATAAAGCGATTTTGGTATTTTCATCAACAATGTAATCATTTGCACTCAGAAAGTATCATTTGGTGAAGTGGCACTGATGTAGAAGACCACAGATGACCACTGGAACTCCATAATGCTAAGTATGTCACGAGTATAAGATATCTCGAACAGTCAACCGACTATGTTGAAGCAAATACTTATAAATAAATGGTACTGATGAAAATGGCACCATCGAACTGATCTGATGATGAAGCCGGAAGGTAGGCACTGGAACTCCGAAATAAAGCAATGTATCCTAGTCGTGTTTGGGCTTATTAGAATCGTCATGAGATGTAGTTTGGCTATAAATGATTATCATGTTAATTACAGGTACCACCAAAACTAAAAAGAAAAAAATAAAATCTTTTAACAAAAAATCAATACGACTTCCAAAACGAAATACTACAAAGCAAAAAATATCTTTCGTTTCCGAAGTCGGTGTCGAAAAACGGCAAACAATGGGTACAAAAGACACTGGCTTCGAAAAAGTAAATAATTTTTTGCTTTGTAGTATTTCGTTTTGGAAGTCGGTTTGATTTTTGTCATAAAGTTTTTTTTGTTCCACTACACACTGCTAGGCAGTCCCCCTGCATTTTCCTTCTTTTTAATGGCGGGTCGAGCTCGACTCGCCATCTTCGCTTTGGTCTACCACGAAGTCATCAGGCGTTTAATAGGACCTATTCTGTAATTATTTTCTGTCATTACTCATCTGAGATGCTGCAGATATGTCAGATGTCGACAGTGATCATCATTTCTGCCGAAAGACGTTTTGCTGGGCCTATGTTCAGCAGAACGTCTTTCTTTTCGAACCCCCAACGTCAGTATGAAAAGTTATGTTTATACGAGTACTTACCCCATTTTGAACCCACTACCTTAAGTGTGACATGCAAGGATCACTATTCGATCACGATATTAATACTGACATTAACCAAACCAAAACACTTTATCCGTAACAAAACTGCATAGTTACCGAAACTGACAAAAACGTTCGTTCACAATCGTCGGTTTGTGTTAATTAAGAAGTTGTGCATCGTTACTATCTAGTTAAGCCGAGTTCGTTAGCGAAACTCGGTTACCGCCCGTTACTCGTTGATTGTCGGTGAAAGTGAGAACGGGAGAATGTTCCCGGTAACTTACTTATACTCCATGAAGTGTGCTCACTTACAAATTGCCTGTTAAAGGTGGATATTTGGAGCACGTGAGATCAACAAGGGGTGTATGAAAGTAGTCCTGAATTTTCTGTGAATTCTTCGTACTTTACTATGCTACTGGCCTGCTATATAGCAGTGGTCATAGGACCAGTAGTGATATTTAGTAAACATCTCACCGTGATACATTAAGTGATAATGAATGGAACCGAAACGTCGCTCACAATAGGCCTCATCAGAAGGCTTAAAGTCATCCAAAGGGCAATGGAGAGAGCTATGCTCGGCGTTTCCTTGCGTGATCGAATCAGAAATGAAGACACCCGAGAACCAAAGTTACCGGCTTAGACTGAAGAATTGCCAAATTCAAGTGGCAGTGGGCAGGGCACATTGCTCGCAGAACGGATGGCCGTTGGGGCCGAAAAGTTCTGGAGGTGCGACCTCATACCGGAAGACGTTGCGTTGGAAGACCTCCCATTAGGTGGAGCGACGACCTGGTCAAGCCTGCGGGAGTCCGGTGGATGCGAGAAGCACTCCTGTGCAACACAACACGCAACACTGATCGATCCTTCGATCAGTGTTGCGATGCTTGGGGGAGGCTTATGTCCAGCAGTGGACATCTTTTGCCTGAAATTATGATGATGATAGATTAGGTAACATGAAATGAGCAGTCTTTCCTACTAATAGGTGACCTAAGTTTTCATGGTGACACTTTAACAGAATAGACCCAGCAGATGTATGAACATGAAAGAAAGCAAAATGAGTACGTAAGGATCGTGGCAGTTGGAAGTTTATAGTTTCTGCCTTCTCCCAGGTGTGAATATATATAATTTTGCTTATATTCCAAGAAGTGTGCCTTATAATTTTGCTAACAAATTGTCTATTAAATGTGGACGTTCCAAACATATACCTTGGACGCACGTGAGTTTGAGTATAATTGTCCGGGAGAGGGTTAAAATTTTCAAACGGTTTTCAGAGGGGCAATACCCGCATGGGGAAAATTCGTATGCACATCGTAGTCGCAATACACCTCATTTAGATTTAAACCATATTGTATGTTCTCTAGTTTACAGTGACTACACAGGGCCAAATCCAGTCCATAATAAATTTATAAATATTCTGTCAAACATAGGTACCTCTTGCCCTATTTTGACAAGTTTTTGTCATTGGTTATCGCTTATATGATATTGTGAGTTCAATTGAGTGAGTGAGTTCAATTGAATATTTTTCAGTACGAGTGGTAAGGTATACTCAAAGTTATTATATCAACTTGTAGAACCATTACGTATACCTATCTACCAATCACACAACACTCACTCAAACACACTCAACACAACTATACAACACTCAATACTCACTCAAAAACACTCAACACAAGCATACAACACTCAACACTCACTCTGTTTGTTGTAAAACCTTATTTTGCTTAAAAGTGGTATAAAATTATGTTTAACGAAACTACTGTTGTTTAAAATTTCTGTAAAGTGAACTGCGTCCTGAAATACAAGCTCGGCCTAGCTCAGGCGCAGTTGCTCATCTTTTATGTATTAATTGCTTTAAAAAATAATTAAATTGTACAATTTTACGGAGAAATAAATAATATTTAATAAACCATGGGTGGTAAATTAAATGTGACTGTCTCTACGATACATTGAAAACTGTTTCGTAAAGCCAACAACATTAATTTACCATCCACGAATAAAATATCAATCACAAATTAATAAATGCAATCAACAAAGGGCAATGCATAAATATTATACATGGAGCATGCTACCGGTCGCTGTCAATTGAAACAGACGCCTGTTGTGATACAATGATAGTGGGTTGTGATAGCCTGTCACTCTAGGATGACATCTGCCAGTGGGTTATTAAGTGCGGAGACGAGATTTTATTTACGTGATAATCATGTTGGTTTTGTAACTTTAGTGCTATTTGATTGGGGACGAGTTAGAGTTGTTTTACTATTGTTTGAATCCAGTGTCTTATTTATTTATGTGACAGAAATACATTTGACAATATTAAAAATGAAAAAAAAATGTCTCACCGCCAAGTAATGTTCGAAGACAATGTTGACCTCTGATCTGGCGAAGACCGCTGGCATCCACTGCTTGCGAGTAGCACAAGACCGGTCAATGTGGTATGTGGCAACGTTTGAGAGAGGTCTATTTTCAGTAGCGACGCTTAAAGGAAGGCCTGTGTTCGGCAATGGAAGCGATTTGGCTGAAACGACAACGAAGATGAAACCACGAAGTTACCAACCGTTACTTAGTTGTGTACGTGCTCTTTTTCGTATTGCGACTGTTTACTTTAGTATATAAATGACATTTCATAGTAATCTTTATCAGAGTCCCTTGAATCACAGTCAATTAATAAGTAAAATTAAAAAAAACAGGTTTTATTTCACATATATCTATACTTCTATACTTAATATTATAAAGAGGAAAGATTTGTATTTTTGTATGTAACGAATAAACTTAAAAAAATCTACTAGACCGATATCAAAAATTATTTCACCGTTGGGAAGCTACACTATCCCCGGGTGACATAGCTACTTTTTATCCCTGCATTCCTACGGGAATGGGCACTACGCGGGTGAAACCGCGAGGCGTCCGCTAGTAATTAATGTAGTAGTAGACACGCTTCGATCGACAATTACTGAACACGTATTTATGACACGTTATATTACGAAAACACGTCGATTCAAACAGTAAAACGCTCATTAATTTAGCACTGCTGAACCGATTTCATCAAACATAGCTAAGAACACTCTCGATAAAGTCACCTTTCAAACAAAAAATAAAATCGGTGTATGCGTTTAAGCCTATCAAGGTCGGAGACTCTACTCTCGAAGTTGTAGACGATTATGTCTACCTGGGACAAACGGTCCAGTTGGGTAGGTCCAATTTCGAGAAAGAGGTCAACCGTCGAATCCGACTCGGCTGGGCGGCGTTCGGGAAGTTGCGTGGTATCTTCTCGTCCAATTTACCGCAGTGTCTCAAGACAAAAGTCTATGACCAGTGTGTGTTGCCAGTGATCACCTATGGGACCGAGACGTGGTCGCTCACAATGGGCCTTATCAGAAAGCTCAAAGTCACCCAAAGGGCAATGGAGAGGGCTATGCTCGGAATTTCCTTGCGTGATCACGTCAGGAATGATGATATCCGCAGGAGAACCAAAGTTACCGATATAGCCCGAAGAATTGCCAAACTTAAGTGGCAGGGGCAGGGCACATTGCTCGCAGAACGGATGGCCGATGGGGCCGAAAGGTTCTGGAATGGCGATCGCGAACCGGAAGACGATACGTTGGAAGGCCTCCCACTAGGTGGACTGATGACCTGGTTAAGGTTGCGGGAAGGCGCTGGATGCGAGACGCACGGGATCGGTCAATGTGGCGACGCCTGGGGGAGGCCTATGTCCAGCAGTGGACGTCTTTCGGCTGAAATGATGATGCGTTTAGGAGCTATGATGCCACAGAAATATACACAAATACACATATATACAAATATACAGATACAACCGTCAAACTTATAACACCCCTCTTTTTCTGTCTTGGGTTTAAAATTGAGTGTGTTACTTGACAACAACTTTATACAGCTTCAAAATTCAAACAACCCACCCAAATCTTTACCCAATTTTAGCCAAATCCTCTGCTTCATAAAGCTCACATTTCGGAAACATAACACATCCGAACCATGCTAATCACGTGGCTCAGTAAAGTGTTAGTACAGCACTAACTTTGAAACCAGCGCGGCATACAAATGAAACGGTGGGTTATCGTTGGAGCCGCAGGTGTTATCGTTACTCGTATCGTTAAAAGCGGTTACTGTGGCAACGTTCGATTCGAATAACCGTTATTTATTTCAGCGCGAAGTATCCGATTTTATGTTACGATAACGGGGTTTAGTGTGAATGGTCTTAAGGTAATTGGGTTATGAGTTTGCCTGGTTTAAACTTAGAATGGTTTTACATTATTTTTGGAAAATATTAGACTGCTCTAAGTTCTTTCCTACAATTTATTCTTCTTCTATCTTTGGCTATCTTTTATCTACTTGTATTGATGACATGGTTAAGACTGAGGGAATCCGCTAGATGCATGAAAACACATGAGCACCTCCTGTGGAAACCAAACTGGCTCGACGCCAAATCCGGCCCCAGCCGCACCAGCTGCCTGACGAGGTGGTCTACAAATACTCTTTCAAAAAGCTTGCCCACCTCGTCGAGCAGAACGATGGGCCGGTAAGTGGACGGAGAGTCCTCAAGGCGCCCCGGCTTCTTAATGAGGCTCAGTTTCCCCGTCTTCCAACGAAGTGGGTACTGGCCAAGGTCCTGGTCCAAGCATGCGCTAAGGAGCTCCCTTAGTCGAGGCCCGAGAACCTCCAAATTTAGGACCCGGGCTTTACCAGGTAATCCGGCGGGTCCTGGGGCGGTATTATTGGAAGCATCGTCGTCGTCGTCGGTGGTATGGTAGCCTACCTACACCTAGTACGACCATGCTAATGAGTGTACCCCAGTGGTGTAAACAAAGGAAAAGAAGTAGACGTGTAAGGATAGTAGCAGGTTTTCCCATGAAAAAAACGCGTGAGTTTACAAGAAGATACTTAATATTTTCTTGCTTTTCTAATTTTATAATAAAATGTAAAAAAAATAACGACTAAAATGTTTATTTTAATAGAACTTATTTCTAACTTTAAAGTCTTATTAAAATAAATCCTCAAGAGTAATCAGTTCCTACTTAAATGAGGTTAAAAGCTGGGATTGTAGTTTTTCACAGCAACTGTCCGTAGGGACTGGATAAATGTTATTATGTAGATTCGGAATAGAAATCTAATTGTAGTACAAATAAAGATAGGAATGATTTCTTTTTATTTTTAAAGTAAAAGGCTTTTCAGATTAAGATTTTTATTACCAGCTGTCTGTTAAATAAATAATTATTTCTTATTATAAATCTATACCTGAACTTACAAATAAATCCATTAAATTCAAATACTTACTTTACAGTAGGTGCTCATGTGGTACGTATGTAACAATGTAACATTACATTAAAAGATACTAGTACCAAACTCTCTGTTTTATATTTTTTTAATTCATCGTTGTAAACATTCTCATTAAATCCGATGAAATTCCTAGTCGTAATACATAAGTATTTGTTTCGTACGAAAATCACAAACAAATCTATTATAGAGATATATTTAAGTAAAATATGACCCGCGGTTATATTTTAACTGAAGATGATGGTTTCGTCTAGATAAAGCCATGATAAATACTTCACATTGCCTTCCTCACTCACCGTACCAGCTTTTCTCATTCCCATTACACTCATTTTTGTAATAATGTGAGAGAGAACATCAAGGGCCTATTACGGTTACGGTGTTTAATAGAAACATTGTAATGACATCAGATTATATTATGCGCTATAAAATACCAAAATATGCATTCAAATATCCACAAAAAAGAGGAGAAATATGCACAATGAAAATAATTTTGTCATTAGAATTTATGTTTATTGTCACAATATTTTTAATTATTTTTGTGACAAAATACAATTAAATTTTCTAGATTTTCTAGAGCAAACTTGCGACATTTTTTACTTTATATTAGGGTGAAAATGACCACGTCCACTGACATTATGAGATTGAACTTGAAATTTGGCGCATTGCTACAGAAATCTTTTCAGGCCAGACCTGGAGTTTCATGTAGAATTCTGCATTTAATTAATAATACAACATCGTTACTAACAACAACTACTGAAATATGCACTATCAATGAAAAATTCCTAAAATATGGGTACATTATGAAATTAGCGTCTTATGCATTTGCATATGCAAACATGCAAATGCATATAATTCGATGTCCTCTGTTGAAAATGAATGATTGATGACATTGATGGCCGTCTGATTAAGACAAATATACAGGTCGAGTTACATTTTGTACTTTTACTTTTACCGAGTAATATTCAGGATCCGAATCACCGTCCAATAGACGGGTACTATGCGTCTCGCATTCAGCTGACTCCTGTAGCCCAGGTCATCAGTCCACCTTGCTGAAAGCCTACCAAAGCTACGCCTTCTACATACGGTATCCACTCCAGAATCTTTCAGCGTTCTGCGAGCAATGTGGACATGTAAATTAGCCATTTTTGCATCGCGGGAGACTAATTGGTACAGTAAAGAAGTAGGTACTTCTATAACAAACTCTTTCACGAAGAAGTTACTTTACAAACAAAAATTACCGACCAAACCGATAAGACTACCGATTAAGACTTTCCGGACCAATAGGTATTAAAAATGTTTATATTGAAAAATCATTTTCACATAGACTCGAACAGTGTCGCGAAGAATATTGAATATCTTCAGTGCAGTTTACTGAAAGTATCAAGTACGTCCGGGAAATTCATTTCCGGTCACGTACAGACTTTCGGACTGTGACTAAGGAGAGCTGATGGAATAAAGAACTTCTTTTACTTTATAAATATTTGTTAACAAAATGTCACAAACAAGAAAACGAGATAAAAAATGGACTGGCTCAAAGCAATGGGTAATTTCTGTTAAAGTAACAATGAAATACATGTACTTTTTCTAAACTAACTTAAGGAAAATTAAGAATTTAGGAAACAAGTGGTTGACTTTTCTTCCTTACCCATCAGTTAGTTTGTAATAAGGTAAGAAATTAATTTGAACCTATCTACGGAAACTGAAAGCCAGAACATTTTTTAATATTGTAATGGACAGGTACATCACAAGTTTACATTTAGCCGACTATCCCACACTACAAAAATACTTACTTATTGAGCACGAAGTATTTTTAAAACTTATACTAAATAAGTTTTGCAGCAAGTAGGAGAGCAGTGGTGGCCCAGTGGTAACGCCCGCGTCTTACAAGTTGTAGGTCGTGGGTTCGAATCCCAGCAGGCGCTTTATTGTTCTCAAAATGGTGAAGGAAAACATCGTGAGGAAACCGGCATGTCTTAGAACCTAAAATTCAAAGACATGTGACAGCTCGTGGCTAAATAATGACAGCCGCACGGGTCGATCTACAAGGTTAAGCAACGCTTGCCGAGTTTGGTCCGTAGATGGACTGACCATCTTTACATAGCAAGTTTCTTCCATACCTCGGCAAGCACGTTAAGCCGTTGGTCCCAGCTGTCATTTGAAGATCTATGCCTGTCGTTACGGGTAGTCAGAAGCTTGAGATCTGACACCAATCTAGCCAAGAGGTATCGTGTTATCCAGTTACTGGATTGTGGAGGTCAAATAGGCAGTTGGTATATGTAAAACACTGGTACTCAGCTAAATCCAGTTAGACTGGACCCCAACATAGTTGGGAAAAGGCTAGGCAGATGATGATACTAAATTAGTTTTGCTCCATCTCCGCTATCTTATAAAATTTAATACCAAATTTGTAACAGTTTTAATAACCAATTAAAATACTAGAGCAATGATAGAATATTAATTATTTCATTAGAACCACGAGAACTTTATTTATTCAATATAAAATGTATTATAGCATGCAAAATGTACAACCATGCAAGACTGAGTTAATTCCGTCTTGCATGTACAAACTATGTTAAAGTTAACGTAATCTTGCATGTGTAGGTACCATCACCGTAGCTGCTACATCTTAGATTAGATTAGCAGAGATGCTGTTTCTATGAGATTATTATTAGAGATATATATTAGAGAGGGTGAGGAGTCTTTCGTTATTGAATACGAGTAATCAGCTTCGTTTTAATTTAAGTGTTGTTTAGGAACCCAATTCCGCCGAACCAAGTTTTGTTAGTTTTTATGCCCAGTGCCCAGTTATCTGCAGTAATATTTAAAATAAATAAAATTGTTCGTTTACATATTCGTAAAAGGTTATCTCTGTTATAGGTAAATACTGTATTAATTTCATTAATTTTTACCGTCTGAATATTCTTTAAGAGTAATTCGTATTTAGAATGATCAGATTGTCATCAATTGTCAAGTCGTTAGAGCGCGTAGGCGCGTTGGATTTGATAAATAATTTAAAATTATAATGAATAAAATAGGAATCTATACTTATTCGTATAATATTATAAATGCAAAAGTAACTCTTTCTGTCTGTCTGTTACCTTTGTCCGCTTAAATCGCTGAACCGATTTAGATGCAATTTGGTATGGAGATAGTTTGAGACCCTGGGAAGGATATAGGTTAGTTTTTATTCTTGAAATCATCCTTCCTTTAAGGATGGTTTCCGGGATAAAAACTATGGTAAAGATAGAAAGGGCGGTGGAAGTTTATATGGAAATCCTACAACAAACCTAGGTAGGTTTGTTGTAGGATTTGCGTAGGTACGCAGACGAAGTCAAGGGCAACAGCTAGTATATCATCTACAGGGTTATTGGTAAAACACTAACAACCTTGCCAACCTGCAAGGTTGTTAACAAAAAAAACACAGCTGATCCATACATTCTAGCGAGTTGTGCGAGCATAAATGAATGTATGTATGTTTTTGTTTGGTATATACCGCAAATATCGCGTCTTATTATAGTATGTACTAATCCAATAACAAAAAATCTTATACAGAAAGAAAGCGTTGTGTACACTATCACTATGTGCCATAGCCTATATATTTATATCTTAAAAAATAAGATAAACGGTTCCAGTGGGATAGATCACGGGACCGAACACGTGAGATAAAGCTCCATTCACACATGATAAAATCGTTTTATTAAAAAGCTCTCTTAAAATGATCACCCCTTCTAAGCATCGCAATGGGACCTTAAAGCACAGGCTGACTTTGACTCTGACTTACCACTTTCGATTCTGACTTTTCCGTTGTTCGTAATAATAAAAATATAAGGAATCCCTATACTTTGAACGATATATTACTGCATGCGGAAACATAAAAACTATGGAGGATGCACGGATTTGGGGTGCAAGGGTCCCCCAGATTAGATTTGTTTTTTAAAGAATTTGCTTACGTATCTTAGGAATTTATCATTTTAATGTGACGTTTTTGGAGAGAGGATGTAAGCGAATTTTGAAATAATAAAATTAGTATGCCGCCTTTAATCGTGATTTATTGATAGGAAGGTTGCATCTTATACGGTAAAAATGCTCTTCTTTTTCCAGTTGTTTATAAAATAAAGTATTTTCACAGATAATATTATAATAAAAATATTTGAATAAAATATATTTTGTTACTTTTTCTGAAAATATCATGGTGTACTTTAAAGCTAAAGGGAATGTATTCTGTTAAAAGCTTACAGCTAGCTACCATTAATAAAAGTCTTATAAAAGAAAGAAAGGAATAAAAAAAATACTTTATAAAATTACATATGGCCGGTACTAATTTAATTATTTGAGGTTAAGAAAGTTTAATACTCAACTCGTTCTTAACTTAAATCAGGCACCAGCCATTAGTTTTCATTTTTACTATCGTCCATAATTTTCGTCTGTTTCAGATCGAAAAACCCAATAACACTACCCCACTCGGAAATGAAACACAGGATCTCATATAAGCTCAGCAGTATCGCTTATTGCCACCAAACAATAGGGGCAGAAGCGGATAAAATGAATTGTATATAAAATATTAACGTCCAAATCCCTTCCTGTATCTCGGCAGTTATTCCAACATCATTGGCATAGGAGTGTTTACTTTCCTCCGTAGATAAATGTGCAGTGGCGAAGGTGGAGGGTTAAGTAAGTATCCCTTTTTTTCTATCACACCGAGATAACGCGTTAATATCTTATTGTTGACAGTATCTTGATAGATGTGGTGATGTGGTACTGGTAGTATGTATTCATTTGTGTTTGTTGTTGAAGAATAAATACCTTTTTCACCGATTGTTTGTTTCACCATAGACTCCAGACATAATGAAATGCCATAGCCAGCAGCGAAAACGATTGTAAATGACCCTATGGGGTAGATATCCGCTACCGAAACGTTACTAGGTCAAAATCAGACATCTTGACAAATTTATAGTAGATTTTCAATTTACCTATTTTTTTTTTGCTTTCAGGGGGAAACCTTCAAAAGAAAGCTGGACCTTTGGGGAAAAGACCAGGAAGTGTGGGATTTTTACCTCACTAAAACCACCCCGCTAATCACCATCGGCACATGGAGGAGGCCCCGTGAAGTTCTAGAGTAATTGACATATCATTACATTCAAAGGAATTCTGTACCATTTTTTTAAATCTCTTGGTGGCTGTACTATTCTGATATGCACCTCTGCTTAACCCTTCTATAATTTTAGATAATAATATGATATAATCAACTGGTAGATAGTCTAAGCCACACGTCGAAATGGAATAAAATTGTATGCTATTGTTGAAACATTCATGGAATGGAAAGTTGTTGAAAATATTGACATCTGTCACAAACAAAACAACGAACAGGATCAAAATTTTGCTAACGTCATTCACAGTTTCAACGATGTCAAACAAGAGTACATAACACACAGATAAAACAAATAGCAACAACAATGATCACATCCGGAATCAAACACAGCTGACATCCCACAGCATCCTCTCTGACGTTACTGCAACATGTTCACTTTGTTCCACAAAACCGTCATGGACATTTGGATTTATTAGGCTGCCTGTATACACTGGAGCCGAGAGTAGCGGAACTGTGCGGAGCTAGAAAACCTCCAACTAAAAGAGTTTCACGAAATTTACTTCTCCACCTCGCTCTGCATCAGTAGACTTAGCTGCAGAGCAGATCATATTATGCTGATGGTTATTTTATTCGCAAATTCTGTTGTTGCTCTGATCGCGAACTTACTTTGGCTCATAAGGTTTGTCACTCTTCTACTGTGATTCTCTCGTCCTCCCTTTACCTTCTGTTTCAGAACATAGACCTAATTGCTCAGGAACCTGGCGTCGACATATTTATGCTCACTGGCAAAACTATGTTAAATATTTGTATAAAGTTTTTTAGTTTATAATTAGTGTTATTATATGTGTAGTGTTGGCTTGCTGTACGCTTTGGTGCAAACTGTAAGTAGTAATTGTTATAAAAATAAATGAATAAATAGAGATACAACTCAACGAGATCACTTTTGTAAGCTATACGTTTTTATTTTCTCTTATTTGCAGCTAAAGGTACGCAGATTTTGTAATTGATTTGTCATCGGTACTGCATTTTTGTACTTCTGCGCTTTAGTGAGTAACGTTGTACGTGGTTGCAAACACATCAGGATCCGAGCAGGAAATTAAGAAAAATAAGATACACCTATTTACGCTTGCAGCTGATGTTTTTAACTGGCAATACTGCAATGAAACTTCGCGCAATGAACTGGTTTGTTGAATGTTGGTAGTTGAATTCCCTCTCAATACAGTATGGCTAACGCTCGCGGACTTCCTGCGGTTCGTGGAACAGTCTCGACCGGCGGTCATTTGGCACTACCTAGCAGCAGAAAGTGACAGTGTCTGCTCATTAATAATTGTACCTCTGCCATTTTCTTATCGTCACCTCGAACGAAATAATATTCTACAACCGTTGTAGTACCTACACGTTACCGTGAACATATAGACAAACAATTAAAATCAGTATAAACCCAGAGGGTGAATGTTGCAAAACTTATATTAACTAGATTTAAGTATTTATTGCATGACTTGCAAACATTTCGCTATTTGTAATTTTTTTTATAATGTGTACTTAGGACACTTGAACTGTAAATTCACATAAATTGCGCTGGTGTATCAACGGTGATTGTTAATTTAAACACCATATTTTAACTTTTATTTTTTCACCGAATAACCGTACCATAGGTGTAACGGGTCATGACGGTTAGTTTTAAATAATCTTCATCCTTTCATCTATTATTTTCCTTGTTCAAAGTAGTATTGGTAAGTGGTAGTAAGTCAATAGAAGTAATTGTTTTGTAATTTTCTGTAAATCATTATTATAATGTTTTCATCTACCTCACTTCACTAGATGTTATTATTTTTATGTTTCATCATGCTTTTAAATTGTACCACGCTGCTTAGGCTGCTTCATATTGATGGCTAATTGAAGCAAGATCACCGCTTTCCACCGAAGATTCCATGTTCGACGGTTGTCAGGATATTGCAGTCAGTGGTAGGGGAGACTGGGTACGGTTGAAACAATTTTGCTTTGAACGCCCATAGAACAGTCATTTTGAAACATAACAAACAACAGAACACTTAAAATGACAGAATAGACTTTTGTCTTCAAATAAATCTCAAAATTAGAGGCTCAACTGCCATATTTACTAGATAGGAAGAATTAAAAAAAAAATGCGCCACTGTCTCAACCGTCCTCATGCCATGCCAGTGGCGGTTGAAACAGTGATGGGGTCATTTGAAACATAAACAAATAAGTCATTCAAAATCCAGTTTCTTTATTCGTAATCAACAAGAAATAGTTAAATTCTAGTATGGTATCATTTCTATCAGCCTTAATAACTGTTTCCTGCCTGTATGAACACAAAATAACATAAAAAGAGCTCTTCTGGTCTGGTTTAAACTAAAAAAAATAACACGAATAAACAAAAATAACAAAAAAATCAATAATCAGTCTTAATTATTAAATCAATGATAATTTAAGATTTCCATAACTCAAGTTATCTGTAGTAACAAAAACATGATGAACAGCAGCTACAGTACATACTTAATTTTAAGAAAAACAAAAAAAAAAACTTGTTTGACTTTATTTTCGTAGTGAGTTATATCAAACTCGCTTCTTGAAGTTTTTCTGATCGGTTTGGGGGCATCTGCAACAAAAACTGCAACGGATATCATTGTTTCAATCGTACCCACAATAATTGCTTCATCCGTCACCATACCCTTCAACCGCTATAAAACAAACATAGCGTCGAGACAAAACAACATAAACAAAAACGTATCACAGTTTTCTAACCTTCAAAATCTAAAAATAAAGCAGCAAATCACTCAAAATGCAAATCAACAAAGTAATTTGAAAAAGAAAACAATAGAAAATATATAATTTTGAAACATTCACAGAGCGCGAAGTGCAACACGTCACTTTAATTCATGTCTGGACTCGCCGGCTGCGTCTTTTTTCCCTGGTACCCCACACCACATCGCTAATAGTTTATAAGTTATTAGCGTTGTTTCAACCAGCGTTGTTGTTGTACCCAGTCTCCCCTACGAATTCGGTCATTTTCTAAAATGCCTAATTCGGGATATGCCAGGATTATTCCATACCGGACTCCTTTCGGTGTTGCTGCAAGGGCTGAGGCTGGACAAGCCTGCGTGCTACCCTCCGATACGAAGATCGACCCACCTACCTGGCTGCCACCAGTCACCTACGTTCTGGGAACTATAGGATAGTGGTTTTCTTACGGCGGTCTTGAACGTAAAACGCGCTCGACGTCGAGAACTCACCCCAGTCTCCTGCTGGGTTACTAATAAAATTTGATATAAATTATTTTTTTAAATAAATTATTCGAGAGTTTAATTTACCTACCTGGCCCCGAACCGTTACAAGTGGACGGGAAACTGCCTCACTCTTCTCTGCTTTCCTAAAAATAATTTTAGAACTAGGAACACGTTAATCAATAGTATTCCACTAAATTCACGTCACTCCCGCTTCAGCG
This sequence comes from Orthosia cruda, assembly GCA_964057195.1. Classification (NCBI taxonomy): domain Eukaryota; kingdom Metazoa; phylum Arthropoda; class Insecta; order Lepidoptera; family Noctuidae; genus Orthosia; species Orthosia cruda. The sequence goes on along the minus strand of OZ059840.1, from coordinate 25,586,701 downwards.
AACAGGAACACACCGCTTCAGTCCCTCGCTCTTCTTCGCTCACTCGCTTCGCTTCAGTAACCAGGCAGCCTTATCTCCACTCTTCATGAAACTGAAACAAAGTTAGGTTTAAATTACAAATTAGAATTTATTCCAGCAACATTGTTACTACTCTGTAATGTTTGACTAGCTTCGGGGTTGTTTGGAGTTCGACGAATCTTGTTTCTTTGATACCCATTAAATTAGTTAATTGGTTTTTTGTTCGATTACTTCAATTAAAGTGATTACTGGATTGAAATACTTACTAAGAGAGATCCCTTGGCTACTTTTGTAAATCATTATTTGCTGTAAGTATAATATAACAAGATTTTAAAATTCTCAGTAGCAGCCTGGTTAATGGGCACAATTGTGGCGATAAGGCTCATCTTTGAGGAGTGGCTTGAGAAGCGTCACGGCGTCTTCACCTTCCGCCTGACGCAGGTCCTCACCGGACACGACTGTTTCGGGATGTTCCCGTTCAGGATAAGGCGGGTGGAAACGCCCGGGTGTCAATCACTGTGAGGATCGCCCGGAGGACACGGTAAAACATACGGTGGAGGTCTGCCCCGCTTGGGCGGAGCAACGCCTTGACCTCGTGGAGGCGATAGGCGGTGGCGACCTCTCGCGTCCGGCCCTGGTTCAGGCCATGGTACGGAGTGAGAGGGCATGGGTGGCTGTCACCTCCTTCTGCGAAGCAGTAATGCCCGCGAAGGAGGAGGCAGAACTTGTGAGAAAGACGCAACGGAGACGCCCTCACGCCCCAAGCCACCGCAGGAGACGCCCTGGGCGTCGGGAGTCGCAAGCCGATTCCCGGCCACCGTAGGCGTGGGTTTGCGGACGGCTAGTAATGGGTAGCTCGCCGTCCGATTAGGACCAGGCCCGAGTCGACGGCGCGTTGTATTCCATGCGCGCCTCAAAGAGATGTCAGCAATAACTGATGGGGATGGATAAATTTGAAAGAGAGTTACCGCGATCCTGGCTCAAGCAACTGAAGGAACACGGGTGGGTTTTAGTCAGTAAAAGTCTGACACGGCCTCCCGCTTCACCCAAAGCGGGAGAAGTCATTGGAAGATTAAAACCAAAAAAAAATAATCTTGGTCAATGTCGGTAACCTTGGTTCTCGGATGTCTTCATTTCTGATTCGATCACGCAAGGAAACTTCGAGCATAGCTCTCTCCATTGCACTTTGGGTAACTTCAAGCCTTCTGATGAGGCCCATTGTGAGCGACCACGTCTCTGTCCCGTAAGTAATCGCTGGCAATACATTGGTCATAGATTTTTGTCTTGAGATGTTGTGGTAAGTTAGATGAAAATATACCGCACCGTTGCCATACAAAAAAGAATATTGTACAAGATTTGTGCTATTATTTTGGTAAACATTCAAGTATTCTATTTGTCTAAGTATGTTTCCTCTTCCAAGAAAACCCGCTTGATGTAACATAGATTCCATATACAGACCAATTCCTGATCATACCCGCAAATATTTTTCACAGAACATAACAACAATAATTTCCACAGAATACAACGATCTGTAAACAGTTTCTAGTAATATTGTGTACATCGATAGTCTTGTTTTCGTAAAACCTAACCAATTTTTACTTCGGTAAATGGATTTTGAATTTCCAAAATAACACACTGTAGTCCTATGATGTAGTCATAATTTGTGCCTTGTGTATTTGCCGGAGGTTTATTGAGTCTGAATTTGGCGTGTTAGTTTGAAATTTTGAAACTAGGGCTAATTTGGCGGCTGGAGAACTGGCGGTAGTTGTCTAATGTTTGTCTTAATACTACACTTAGGATGTTTGCTTGTGATACCGCAGCAGTCGTTAAAGATATCAAGGGTGGGGTTGGTTCTCATTGAGTTCAAGGACTTTGTTTAAAATAGCTGTGTTTCAGCGTTGATATTATTGAACGTATATGATTTCGTTTTTTTATAGAATGGGTACTTAACAAAGAAGAAGTCTTACTTTGAAGGGCAAGTAACGGGTGAAGCATTAAGTAATACAGACGCTTGCATCTAGTTCCATTCTTTGGTTATGCTCATAATGATGCAGAACGAGAAGCGCTGAGAGTTGCATATCGGGATAAACATGTGGATGGAAATTCCAATTAGGACTGTCCAATGGTTTTCATTGGAACGCTTGACGTACTATACGGTAACCCGTCTTGTGAACAGCAGTAGAAGTTTTGAGTCAAGATTTTCAGGCAAACAAGGCAATCAAGTACTGAAGAGGTCTGTTGATTAACTGTATCATGATCGTCTCTGATTACGACAAATAATCTGTCTCTGATTTGTTCGTTTTGATTTGTATGAGTAAATTTGAGTGTTTGGATGAAATAATGATACGTATGTTTTTGATGCAATTTTTTTTAGAATAGATTTGGTATAGTTGAAATGGAAATACAGATGCCATGGCATCGATTAATACTTATTTTTATCTTGATCTTCTTCTTGATCAGAATAGTTAATTTGTATATGTGTCAGAGAGTATTTGAGCAACACCATACCAATAAATACATTAGCAAGTTTTGACATACACACATTCAGGTAGGCAAAATTCGATGAAATGTCAGCCGAAATTCTGTACCCGTTCGGTTTTGGAGTTCTGGCAAGCGTGGCGTAATTACATTACTACTGTATCTGGACAACACAAAAGTGACATCCGAATATATCCCATGTCGTAAAATACAGGTAAACGTAGGTTCTGTCTCCATTTTAAGAGCATTCTGGTTACATTTATAGCTGAAGCGAATATAAAATTCGACAATTAGGTAGGAACGGAGGGAAAACAATGAACCTTGGTGTATTGTGATATTTTTACAAGCAAATTTACTGTTGCGGTTCCCTTTCCAAAATAAAATACTAGAGACATTTATGGGCTGTTTATGAGCCAACTCTTTACTGAACGCGGACGAGCATGTTTGTGTTTTTATTGTACACTTCCGCGTCATAAAGAGCTGAATGCAAAAATTTCCTTTTCAAAGGAACAGACATCTGAATGATATTTATGATATGAGAACCCACGTGTTTTTGGCAAACATTTATAAAGATAAGCGGAGAGAGCTATTATTACTTTGTATATTAAATTTTTTCATTACTTATAAAAAACAAATTTGGTAAAAAGCTCAAGATAATACTGCAAAGGAAAATAATTGAAGAATGAGGAAAGAATTACCGTAATATTTTTTACGTAGTATCAAATCCGCAATGTCATAAAAATTCTAGAGGTTGACGGGGTGCTTATAAATATTCAAATTTGTACAAGCACTGGGCCAGGTGGGCAGGCAGATTTGCATAAGTAAACTTGCGAAGCACAATAATCCGACTTCGGTTCGATAGAAAAAGCAAAATCAAAATTCATTCCGTTGACCCGAGCTACGGTCGTAATTCCACGATAGGGCCGGAAACTATTTCTATTCCGAGGGGATCCAACCCCAAGGCGGCACGCCTCCTTGTTTCCTAATATTTTCCTCTCGTGCCTTAATGCAGCACAATCGTAATTTAAAACATGCTCCCACGTTTAAAATGAACGCGCGCTCGGTTTCTGCAGCCAGATTTGTGGACGGAATGTGTCAATTGTTTCGTTACGCGCGCTGCGGTCGCGATACACTGATATGCTCTCGCTTGACCATGTATTTGAACGGGTTTAATGGTCACAATTAATGAGCGGCTACTGAATTTAGAATTTCGGCGACTTACATCGAAACCGCCGCAATAAAATTTGGAAGTAATAGAGTTGTTGTAATCTCGGCGACGATATACCGCGTGGAGGGCGTGTTATCGTCGGCGGAACGGTAATGACGGTGCGATAAGATCGCTCGGTGAGGGAGCGAGGGCGAATCGACTGATCTCAGTCTGCGGCCAGATTAAATCTCTGTAGGAACTGCCCGCAACATTAACTAATGACACTCCGGAGATGGGACGAACTCCGATGGCCCCCGATCCACTCGACACCGACTCGTTTCAGTTCATTTGAGGGAGTCGCCGGGTAATAAGCATTCAAGAGCTCATCGCCGAAGATAAGACAAGTTTGTGACGGCTGTTTCGGAGCCCAATTAACTTGTTTGACTATCATACACCTCGGATATTTGATGTCATGATATGGTGTTGCTGGCACTTGATATTTATCACATAGGTGATTTTCGTATAATGTTTTATGTACCTTGGGAACCGTATTCATTAATAGGTCGTTGCCCCACACTTTCAGCTTTTAAAGCTCCATTAGTAAGGACAACATTACAAAACCCGTGCGGACCTACGAACTCAAAATAAATAAACGCTTTCACGTAAATAAATACTACTTCCATCCTGTATTATACCGTCGAATTGTTATAAATAGCTGTTGCAAATTGGTATTAAATGAGCTACAAAAAAAAGTCCGACTTCAAGTCTCTCCTTCGACGATAGGAAAATTCGATATCGCATAGGAAATTAAGGTTCCCCTAGTGGACGGCACGAACCATTTTGTGCGCGAGGTTAAAATGCATGCTATCTCATCCGAAAACACGTGCGAAAGAGATAGATGTTGTGATGAGCAGTAAGAAGCAAGTTTGCGTACGAATTAGCAATTTTGCAAATTTGTATCGAAATGGATGATGATTTAGGACGAAAACGAGCGCGCGAAATTTTATAAACAGACCTTTGGGAGTCTAGATATCATGAAAAAACGACTAAATGTATATATTCAAAATAAAACTATTTGCATTGTTGAATTACTAATCTATCTCTGTATGGAACCCGTTTTGCAATTTTCCTTCTTCTTATGGTATTTATTTCCGCCCAACGGCAACGATGCGTTAAAATTAGTGTTGTAATATGGAACTTTCGACGCTCATAACTTCCAAATATATATTTCTTTTACTTTTTTGTTTCCATAAAGGGCCAGATAATGATGAGACAAATTGATTTCATTTTTATTTTGAACGTACATCACCAAACAGTGGCGTAATCGCTAGACTACGTTTGTTTGGAAGAATTTTTGACTAGTGACGACTTAAGGTTGAGACCGGCTCGAGGTTGCGATAAGTATGTATATTTTATTGTTAGTCGAGTTGTTGAGATTCGACATATAAAATGTATCAGCTGCATTTTGATTTGAGTGGGGTACAAGCATTTTCTCTTTCAACAGGATTTAGCAGTAAAAGTGCAACATTTTAACAGATTAAATCTTAGTTTGGTAAATCTTAATATCTTAGTTTGAATCTTTTAATTCAATGAAAAGTAAAATCAGTTGCTTCCTACATTTTGTCGAGTTACGCGAAAACAAGTATACTGAACCATGAACATTAGATGTTTTCGCATTTTCAGGTTTGATGCCTTAATAAAAGTTATTTGAATTTTAGACTACCCTGACTCCCTGAAAGAAAATACATACGGAATGATTTTTGATAGCTAATAAATTAAAAATGAGCCTGTATGTATTATTGCAGTAAAACATAAGTTAAATAAACTTTATAAGAAAAATCACTATATATAAAACTTATAAAAAGTACTAAACTAAAACTTATAATAGTTTGCAAAGTCGTATACCAAAATGACAAGTCGGTAGTTTCCATGTTATTCCATTACAGTGTGCACTTTTACGAGGTATGATGGATCTCGTCGATCTTTAGTACTTTGATTTGCATGATATTGTGCCATGAAAACGTCGTAAAACTACGCTAAATGATGAACTGAAATACTATTATGTTAACATTTAAACATTATTAGGTTGATAATGTTTTCATTAGCATAGATGTTAATCTTAAAATAGTATTTTGATATTAAAATGTACTACCCAAGCAAAGTCTGGCGCACCCTAATTCCGGTCCTTGCCGCCGGCTACCACGCATTTGTGACTGTTCTATGTTTACCTTGGCATAAGCTATCCGCACACGTTTATGAGTAGTTTATTTTTGTACACACAAAACACTTAATAAAGGAAAACATATAGAAGAGTACAGATAGAAGAGCAAAAAGGATTCATAGTAGCAACATTTTTCGCAAGTCAAAACGCTGTTTTTCTGCCTGCTTTAAAAAAAAGTTAATTGTCTACTAAATATTTGTGTTTGTTGCCCGTGTTGTATGATCTGTTTTTGGATTGGCCATCTTGAATCTCTCATTACGAGTACTCACTGGTAACGGGCCACGACTTACAAGTTGTAGGTCGTGGGTCCGAACCCAGGGAGGCGCTTTACTTTGTGTAAATTATTTCATCATCACTGCTCTCAAAACGGTGAAGGAAAACATCGTGACGAAACCGGCATGTCCTAGAGCCAAAAAATCGAAGACGTGTGACATCCACTAATACGCACTGGGCCCACGTGTTTGATTTCGGCACATTCCCTATCACGTAGAGGAGGCCTGTGTTCCAGCAGTGGGGACGTTAAAAGGCTGATGATGATGGCAATGAGCTCATTCCCTTTCCGTTAAATGGCAAATTCATCTCTGCGTAATTCTTCGGCGAATACAACCGTGCGCATATGTGTTGTTGATTAAATTCTCCACAGAAGTGGTGTTGAGTTTTACACTTTTTCTTGGTCTACAGCAATGCATTACAAAATTAGTCTATAAACTGCATGGGCATAATTCCTCCTACTTTGCATAAAGCATTATATCTCACCACTATGTTCTAATTAAGTCACAATCATTTTTTTTTACATGTGGTGCTGCCGTGCTAATTTGCAGCAGTGTTGTTTGCATGCCATTTGATGTCCGATGTTTAGTGCTACCAGAACTTCATTGTCTGGGTCAATGCTCGCTTAGGACACAATAGAGCGCCTAGCCAAAGTGTTATGAAGGCGTTAGAAAGTCTTAATTGACGTTTTAAACGGATTCAGCTAACTGATTTTATGGAATGGATTATAGGGAGCATACTGAAAGGTGGCTATGATTTATAATGAATGCCTATACTGAAAAGTGTTTGTGTTACGCAGCCAATAGTGTGTTTTTTTAACCTCATTTAATGATCTTTCATTTATCTCTTAAAGTTGGAGAAAATGAGAGACCTCGAAGATCACTGCCGATACGGCATCGTCAAACCTGACCATGTGAACCAAGCGTGTCTTCAATAAGTGACAATACTGACTATGGCAACTAAATCTGTGCTGAGCGTACATATTGTGGCACGAAAATTTATTAGTAATGGCTTTGTTATAGCGGTTTGAGAAACCTCTTCATCCTTGTGTCTATCATGAAAAGTGGACTGTATTTGAAGGGTTCTGGCAATAGTGCGTTGAAAATAAGCGGGAAAATATTCACGGATCAATTCGGGCGATCTAGTATGGAAATGAAGGAAGTAGTACGCCTTACCTTGTAGTGGTCGATGCCAGCCCACGTGTGGCAGCGAGCTGGTGTTCTTCTACTCCAAAATGGCTCCTTCAGGATCCACACACTTCACACAATTGTTTTATATCCGCGAGGCGGGTTAATAGACACGGTTCACAAGGTTCTCTGCAATCTAACTAATTAGATGCATCAGTCTCCAGCCAGGTGGCTTGGAAAGCTGGCGGTTGAGATACGAGGCCCGTTCACGTTGAAGTTTCGGTTCGTTCTGGCGACCTGTCATTAAGGCGTACATAAAGGGAAAAGGAATGAGGAAAGAACGAGATAATTAGGATATCGATCGCCCGCGAAATCTCAAATGCGTTTGTCTATGTGTTTTTGGTCATTGATTTATGACATTTACAAGAGATGGCGCTACCAGGCTTCTTCAGTCTATTCCGTGATCGGTGGTTTTAAATTAGTTTCATGACATTAGTTTAGTTGGCAACTATAGTTTAATTAATATATGTAAGTATTTTTAAACAACATTCTCAATCGTATCTCATATCTGAGTCATAAACTGACAAAAAACCTAATTTCCCTCAATTTTGACATGTTTTTGATAAGGATGGTCGCCAAACTGATATTGCAACTTAAATTTGGATGATTTTTGTGTAAGACTTGAATTCATATTCTTAACAATCTGCATAGTTTTTACGAAAATATATTATATTGAATGTGGCACCTACATACGAGTACTTCGCTTTCATTTATTAATAAAATTAATATTATTTAAAATATTTTATAAAACAAGCATTTTTCGAATTCTACTCAGCAAATCCTTCCATTTGATACGCATATCATGGCAGTGCACAAAAAAATAACTAGTCCGCCATCTTGGGCCGTCGTCATATTAGATTTAGAATGACGTCACTTATATATCCTAGAAACAGTAATGTTCATTAAATTAAATTCCCATTTATTTCAGCGTTTGTCTGATGTTTTCCCTAGGAATAGACATGATAATTTCAAACTTTGTGTTCACGGCGCTAAAACTACTCTTATGCGTAAGAGCATCTTTTGCATGGCTCCGACCATTTTTAATAAATTGCCCAAATCATGGAAAACATTAAATATATCTGCCCTTAAAAGTAAATTAAAGAGTTTTCTAACTGAAAGAGCATATTACAGTATAGCAGAGTTTATGAAAGAGGATAATTTTCTTCGTTTTTGAGATGACAATGTTGTATTATTTTTTTGTTTTTTGACATCTTGTTGTATTTTTTATTTGAATTAATTGAATTTTTTTAATGACAGTATTATTCATATTTTTATTGACCAATTTATTTAATGATTACTTACGTTGACATTGAATTGTATCTAAAAAATATGCTTATTGAATTGTAATTATTATACTTACCTAATCTTTGATGTATAATGATATAAAATGTAATTTTGATGAATATTATCACGGTTTATGCACCATCTCTTCCTACCAATTTGTACGCCACGATATGTGGCTGAACATGTTAGAACTTTTCTGTATCCCATTACTATCCTGCATGCAATGTATCATGTACACCATGTTTAAACAAATAAAATTTACTTACTTACTTACTTACTTAACCATGTATTGTCATCCAAACTAAAAGTGTATGCAAAATTTCATCTTATTCGTTGGAGAAAAAAATTTAGTTGCAAGATTTGACCCGAAAACACATACATACATTGCAAGTTAAATAAAAGCTTGCAATAAAAAAGGTCACAGACAGACAGTGGCCGCCTCAATATTCGCCATATTAAAATTCACTGGTAATTTAATCAAGGTTGCATGCGAAATTCTCGTCCATTAAATACTTTCAGCTTTATACAACGAAATTCTAGTGAAACTGTGACTGTCGACATAACCACTGAAATGAAGTTCATTCCATTTCAAAAGCCAAAAACGCACGCAAAAAGTTATTATTAATTTCTGAAAATTAATTAATTTTTGTCTCGTATTTCATGTTAATTATTTGTCTGTGAGTTAACGAGACCACTAACCTTAAATTTTTTCGAAGAAGTAAATAAGTACATACCTAAATAAGCTTGAATTAATAATTCGAGATAATTGCAGTTCGCCACTAACTCAACTATCGTTTTTTAATATTTTGTTTAGTTGTTTTTAAGTGATTATTTGTAAAAGGCTTTAAAAAGTACCGGTTGCAATGGCGTTTAAAACTTATAGTTTTTGGTTCCATTTCTTTTTAAAAGTTTTTTATTAACTCGCAATATGCGTATGGTAGTGTTCGGGTCAAATCTTGCATCTGAATTGTAAAGCAGTTATTCTTAATCGATTAAGATGTTATTTTGCATACATGTTTGGTTTAGATGACAATGCACAAAAGGTTTTTTTAATAGGAAAAATTATTCATTTTCTCAATTCAAATATAGATACATTTTTCATTGGTAGCTACCAATGATATTCTAGTAAACAGATATGTCATGAGCGCGCGCATTGTGTAGACTCGAATACGTCCTAATTGGGACGTTTAGTCTTTAGTCTATTTCACGCTATGGCGAAGAGAAATACGCTTTGTTGAAACAAAAACAAAAGGAAAAAAAATGCCATCGTGTGTATTTAGGAAGTGTACCAAAACGGAAGGGATCTCATACCAAGTACGCAATACACCTCAATTTACATTTTTTTTTTTTCCTAATATTCTGATATTTGGAGGTTAGAAAAAGAAAAAAACATTAGTGGTCAGAATAATGTTTGTTTACATTCACACGCAAGTGACAAACACTAGCTGTCTCTTTTTATCTTGTTGGTTTAATCAAGCCATCCCTTTCGACTTGTAGTGAAATGTCAGATGAATGAAAAGTGTGTATGTGTGCTGCAGCTGCCGTGCGGAACACTTTTTTCGGTGGTTTTGTGAGTGTATAACGTATCTGTTTACTAGAATATCATTGGTAGCTACTAATAAAATATTAAACTTTTAGCGCCGACTTGGTGCCAATCCAGGAGCTCATAATTGAGAAACTGGAAGTGGCGCCGGATCCTCTGCCTGTTTTAACGGTTGCTCCCGGAGTTGTCGCAGGTGCAGTTCATGTATCCTGCGACAACTCTGATGCAGCTAGCTGGTTTCGGGGGGCCATCCACAATGTGGAACTTGGCTCCTTGAAACTCAAGGTTGTTGACGCCAAGGACCTTCCAAAGCCAGTCAAAATGGCATGGAAGAGTCGCAACTTGGCGTTGCAGGACTCTGCCCGGGCCATTCGACTGCTCCAGCGGCTTAACCCTGCCTTGAGGACGAGCGACTGGAAGGTCGTGAATACTCTCACATAGCAGACCGGCATCCGTCGTATCGTCCTCATGGACGGGGTGTCCGCTGGGGTCATCAAGGCCGCGGGCTACTCTCTTCCAGGAGGAATTGAACGGTACTCGTTCAAGCTCCTGGAAGAAGATAAGGGAGAGGCACCCACTGCGGAAGCAGAGGCGGAACCCTCCGAGGATGGACTACACCGACGTGAGGAGGCCATCGAGGAAATCTCTGCTTACGGTGCATCGCAGGAGGCAGAGATTGGGACCAGGGCGTCAGAGGCAGACCACGAGGATGACATCCTCGGGGACTTCGACACCCTGGGGATTCAGTCGCCGATTGCTCCTGAGGAGAGCCAGGCGATAAAGCCTCAAAACTAAGGCCCTCCTATATTGACACAGGCCCATCAAATCATCCAAGATGGAGGGACTAAGGTGTGTACAAATTAATTTGCATCATTGCCCTTCTGGCTCGGCAACTGAAGCTTAACACATTTGACGTTGCCTTGATACAGGAACCTTATCTGTATAAGGGGACTATAAAAGGCTTAGGTGGGACAGGAGGCATGGTGCTCTATGACTGTCCAACTAATGACGCGAGGACTTGCATCTATATCAGGGGCGGTATAGAGGCAATGCCCTTACGTACTTTCTGTTACAGGGATCTCACAACAACTCTGATCCAAGTGGGGATGGGCACAGAGAAAAGGAAAATTATCCTTGCCTCTGCCTACCTCCCATATGAACAAAAGGAACCAGTAACACCACTAATCAGAAGACTGGTTGACTACGGCAACCAAGAAAACCTCGACCTGATACTTGGCTGCGATGCGAATGCACACCATGTCGTTTGGGGCAGCTCAGATGTCAACAAACGAGGGGAGGATTTGTTGGACTTTGTGGTAAGCTCTTCTTTACAAATCCTTAACGCAGGCAATAAACCTACTTTCAGGACCTCGGCGAGAACTGAAGTTATTGACCTGACACAGGCTTCAAACAAGGCCAGCGCTTACATCGAGAATTGGCATGTATCGGACGAAATCTCTCTGTCTGACCATAATTATATATGCTTTAGGTTTAGGACGGCGGCAGAAGCCGAAACTAGACGAAGGAGAAACCCAAGACATACAAATTGGGACTCGTACAGGAGGGACCTAAAAGTAAATCTAGGGAGCCCTAAAGGTAAGCTCAATTCCATTCTAGATATAGAATTTGAAGCTGATAGAATCAAGATGGGCACCATCGGTGCATGGGTAGATAACTGCCCAGAGAAAAAGACCTTTTGCAAAAAGGTACCATGGTGGACTCCTGAACTAGCTAAAATACGTCAGGAAACACGACAGGCCTTCAATGATGCAAAAGTCAGGAAAGATTTCTCTGACTTTCATAGCATGCTGACGAGGTATAAGATGGCGGTACGCAAGGCCAAAAGAACTAGTTGGCGGCAGCATTGCACCTCCATCGAAGCTCTGCCAAGTGGAATGAGGTTGTGCAAAGCGATGTCCATGACTAAGACAAACCCACTATCATCTGTAAAGGATGAGAATGGGTATCTAACGGAAACTGGACAGGACACTCTGGGCGTGATGTTTAGAACTCACTTCCCGGAATGTATACTGCGCGACAGCGATGAAGAGGATCCAGTCACAAGGGACGAGCTCACAAGGCACACGTCCAAAAATAACTGGCTCACGGCAAAGAAAGTGGTAGATGAAAATAAACTGAAGCTTGCCATAGCGGGCTTCCAGCCTCTCAAATCCCCTGGTCCGGATGGAATCTACCCAATACTATTGCAAGAAGGGGCATCTGTTTTGATACCTCATTTGAGTAAGCTCTACAGAGCCTGCATAGCCTTTGGGTACGTACCCAAGGCATGGAGGGAGGTCAAAGTCACCTTTATACCGAAGGTGGGAAGGCCGACTTACGAAGAAGCTAAAGCTTACAGGCCAATTAGTCTAACATCCTTTCTCTTAAAAGCTCTGGAGAAACTGGTAGACAGGTACCTAAGAGAGGGACCACTTAAAAACTTCCCTCTACATAAACTACAGTGCGCCTACAGCCCTGGTAAATCTACAGAAACGGCATTGCACTATGTTGCGAGTCGAGCCGAGGCTGCGCTAGAGGGACAAGAGATCTGTGTCGGGGCTTTCCTCGACATAGAGGGAGCCTTCGACAAGACAACATTTGAGTCCATACGCATCGCTGCAAAGGAACATGGCATCAATGATACCACGTGCAACTGGATTGACTATATGCTGAGAAGCAGAATAGTCAGATCGGAACTGATGGGAGACAGACTTAGTGCAAAAACAACAAGAGGTTGTCCGCAGGGTGGAGTGCTGTCACCATTATTGTGGTGCTTGGTAGTAGACTCGCTACTTACCAAGCTCAATACTGGACCATTCTACACAGTAGACTATGCAGATGACATAGCTATAATGGTTAATGGTAAATTCCCGAACATAGTCTCTGGATTATTACAACAGGCATTGAGGATGACAGAGGAATGGTGTACAAAGAACCACCTCTCTATCAACCCAAGCAAAGCAGTCATTGTTCCATTCACGAGGAAGAGACAATTAGGAAATCTAGGAGAGCTCTCTCTCAATGGAATAAAGCTGCCCTGGTCTACCGAAGTAAAATATCTGGGTGTAACGCTTGATAGAGAACTCAGGTGGAAAACTCATGTGGAAAATATTACGACGAAAGCCCTACGAGTGTTTGGCATGTGTCGTTCCACCTACGGTAAAACTTGGGGGTTAAAGCCCAAAGTGATACGATGGCTGTACCGGACAATGATAATACCTATTATCACATACGGCAGCATAGTGTGGTGGCCCAGAACAAAGCTTGCCTCGTGCAAAGTGCCACTCACCAAATTACAAAGAACAGTGTGTCTAGGCATCACGGGTGCTTTCAGGACAACACCTACGGCAGCGATTGAGAGATACCTCAATATCCCTCCTCTGCATATGATGGTTGAATTCGAGGCAAGGAAGACATTACATCGACTTGCTGTGGCTGGACTATGGGATGCCTCTAAGCCTAGGACCAACCATACAAAGTTTGACGGGAATGAAGGCCTGGATCGGGTAACAAGCATGTTATCCGATAAAATGCAAACTATGTTTGTGTTTGAAAGGTCTTTCAAGGTCCAAATCCCTACAATAGAGGACTGGACGAAGGGAATCGATCCACCAGAACAAGACAGTCTGGTGTGGTACACTGATGGATCCAAAATGGAATCAGGTACAGGGGCGGGAATATACGCAAAAGGTTACAGATGTAGCAAAAGCCTAGGGAAAATGGCAACTGTATTCCAAGCGGAAACTTATGCCATAATAACCTGTGCTCAAGAGAATATAAATAGAGGAACCAGAGGTAAATCCATATATATTCTTAGTGACAGTCAGGCTGCAATCAAAGCCATGGCATCCTACAAAGTGGACTCCGGACTTATTCTGGATGCTGTCCAGACCCTAAACAGGCTTGGGAAGCACAACAGGGTAAGACTGATGTGGGTCCCTGGGCACAAAGGAATCCATGGTAACGAAATGGCAGATGAACTGGCAAGAGAGGGCTCAGCAAATGACTTTGTGGGTCCAGAACCATGTGTAGGCATCTCGACGTGCCTCGTAAAGGCCGCATTTAGGGAGTTTGCAGATCACAGACAGCGAACTCATTGGCAATCTAGCACCGGTCTACAACACTCCAAGAAATTCCTAGGCTCTACGTTCAAAGCCCGGGAATGCATTTGGAACATGGGCAGGGGGCAAATCCGCTACCTGCTTAGGGCCTTTACTGGGCACTTTGGAACCAACGACATGCTCATGAAGATGGGTTTAACCGCGACACCCATGTGCAGGTTGTGTGGAGAACATACGGAACGCATGGAGCACCTTCTTTGCACATGCGATGCACTGGCTGGTAAGCGAATGAGTCTCTTAGGGGTTGGATATCCAAGACCAGAAGACTATAGGCTCATATCTCCCAGTCTCGTTGTAAAATTCATGAAAAGAGTTTTCAACGAGATTGGGGAGGAGTAAGGTATCTAGGGGACCACAATAGATCCCAATGGGTCGAAGTGTCCGAGTTATTTCTCGGCCCCTCCACAAGATAAGATAAGATAACACTGTTGTATCAAAAGGACATTGGGCAAAAATATACACTCCAAATGGCAAATTAATGGCAATAGCACAAAAAGAGGAAAGGTTATACAGAGTGATTAGTTACATTGAAAATAGTAAAATGCATGCAAATGTAAGTAAAAGTACGTTGTCAGTGAAGGAAAAATTACATCGTACACTTGGACATGTCAACTTTAAATATTTGGATATTATGTGTAAAAATCAGTTGCTTGAAGGAATACCTAAAGAAATAGAATCAGAGTATATGAAGTGTGCAATATGTATTGAGAACAAAATGCATAACTTACCTTTTAAGAATAATAGAAGAAGATCTGAGGACATATTAGAAATTGTTCATACAGATGTCAATGGGCCACATAACACAACAGGATACGGTGGTGAAAAATACTTTGTGACCTTCATAGATGATAATAGCAAATTGGCAAAAGTTTATTGTATTAAGTCGAAGGATCAAGTTGCAGATTGCTTTATAGAATATGTAAATGCAGTTCAAAAATTAACTGGAAAAATGATAAAAGAATTAAGATGTGACAATGGGAAAGAATATATGAACAATAAGATGTATAATTTTGCAAGAGGAAAAGGAATAATGATAAAGGCATGCCCACCGTATGTACACGAGTTGAACGGAACTGCAGAGAGATATAACAGGACAATAATGGATATGGCTAGATGTTTACTAGCAGAAGCAAAAGTGCTAAGAAAAAAAGAAAAGTGTTAAAGATGCTATTGGCCAGAAGTGATCAAAGCAGCAGCTTATCTAAAAAACAGGAGTTTGGCAAATACTATAGTAAAAAAAACACCCTATGAGATATTTTTCAATAAGAAACCATCACTAAAAGAATTGAAATTATATTGAAGCAAAGTTTATGTCAGAATACCAGAAGTAAACAGAAGATCAAAATGGGATAAAAAGGCAGAATTAGGAATATTACTTGGATATGTTGAAGTTGGTTATAAAGTATTAATAAATAATAGAATTATAGTTGCCAGACATGATGTTGATATTGTAGAAGAAGATGTTATGTGTATGGGCAACAATGATGATACAGATTCAAAGGAGGAAAGACAAGAAGAAGAAATGATTGAAAATAACTTACCAGAAGAAACTCAAATGATTGATCTAAGTTGCGATGAGTATGATAATGACAATGAAGATAAGGAACCGAAAAGAACAAAGAGACAAACCAAACGTCCAGTCAGATTTGATGATGAATTCGGATATTATTGTATTTGTGCAAATTTTTGTGACGCTTTGATTCCAGGTACATTTCAGGAGGCGATACAATGTGATGAGGCCAACCAATGGAAAGAAGCAATGGACCGTGAGATGACCAGTCTTGTTAAAAATAATACATGGACACTAGTGAGTAGACCAGAGCACAAAGAGATTCTAGATGTGAAGTGGGTGTACAAGAGAAAACCAGGTAAAATTTTTAAAGCTCGCTTAGTAGTAAGAGGTTTTCAACAAAAAGATAATATTGATGATACATACTCACCTGTTGCCAAAATGCAAACATTAAAACTGTTATTATCTTATTCTTGTCAGTATAGTTTTCATATTCATCAAATGGATGTAGAAACAGCATTTTTAAATGGTAAAGTAGTATCAGAAGTTTATGTTAAACAGCCACCAGGCTATAATGATGTTCCAAATAAAGTTTATAAATTAGATAAAGCATTGTATGGTTTAAAAGAAAGTCCAAGAGCTTGGTACGAATGTTTTAATGATTTTATTAAAAAACTAGGTTTCTATAGAAGTAAATATGATTATTGTCTTTATATAAAAAGGGAAAACAATGTAACAATCTATATACTTGTGTTTGTTGACGATTTACTAATTTGTTGTAGAGATGTAAAAGTAATTAATGAAATTAAGAAACATCTGCATAATAAATTTAAAATGAAGGATTTAAATAAAGTGAAAAACTATATTGGTATAGATATTGATTATAATTATAGTAACTCTATTAATGTCTTAACATTGTGCCAGAAAAACTACATAGATTCTTTAGCAGAAAAGTATAATATTAAAAATTCTAAGTTGTATAAAACGCCAATGGAACTTAACTTAAAACTAAGTAAATCTAATATAAATGAGGATGTTAAATATAGAAATTTAATAGGTGCACTCTTGTATATCAGTCATGGTACTAGACCTGACATATCATACAGTGTAAATTATTTAAGTAGATTCCAAAATTGCTATAATGAGACACATTTTAAATATGCCTTAAAACTGATAATATTGTAAATTGTTATGTAGATGCAGATTGGGCAGGAGATATTACTGATAGTTAGTCAACGACAGGTTTTATTATTGAACTATTTGGAAATCCAATTTATTGGAAATCTAAGAAACAAAGTTGTGTAACTAAGTCATCTACCTTTGCAGAATATGTTGCATTATCTGATGCTGTAACTGAGATAATTTTCTTTAAAAATGTAATAAGTGATATGTTTATAAAGATTTGTAGACCAATTAGAATTCATGAAGATAACTCTGGAGCTCTTGCTATAGCAAAATATGGTAAATTTACAAAAAATTCTAAGCACATAGAAGTACAATATCACTATGTTCATGAGAACTATTAGAATAAAGTTATTGAAATTGTAAAAATTGATTCAGATTCAAATGTTGCAGACATACTAACCAAATCTTTGGGATAAATTAAATTTCTGAAGTTTAGAGAAAAGCTGAAATTAGTATAAAACGTTAGTTATGTAAAACTTGATTGTGAAAAGTTATATTAATAAATAAATAAGAAGAAAGTTCTAAGTTTATTTTTATAATTTGTTAGTATATAGGATACATGGTGTGCAAGCTACTAGTTGATATAAATAGTATACAAAGAAAGAATAGGTGTTTAAGAGTTAAGATAAATATGTGAATACATTCTTATGTGTACATGTGTTAGTATGGATAGGTAAATAAATAGTTTAAATGCTTTGTTAAAGTTTATTATCGTATGTTAAGTTAATATATAGGTAAGTAAAATATAAATGTAAGGAGGCGTGTTGTTTATAATACTCTGTGGTACATTTATATTTTGAATCCAGGCAACACTCTCTTCCTCTCTTCCGGGCTTGCACACGAGAAAGCAATGTTGTATTTATTTTGTAATCTTCTAATTAACAAGAAATAAACAGTTTAAGAACTAAATAGTGTTTAATATCAATCAGCTAATTTATAAACACATACTATCAATCTGACTTGACATTTTGCGAATTTTTTTTATTCATATGTATCATTACAAGTAAGAATAAATTACATAGCGCAGTGGTGGCCCAGTGGTATTGGCAGCGACTATCAAGTTGTAGGTCGTGGTTTCAAACCCAGGCAGGTGCTTTACTTTGTGTAAATTATTTCATCACTACTGCTATAAAAACGGTGAAGGAAAACATCGTGAGGAAACGCGCATCTCCTAGAACCAAAAATTCGAAGAATTGTGACATACACAAACGCACTGGACCTGTTTGGTGGATTATGGCCCATTCCCTCTTTCACAGAGAGGAGACCTGTGATCCAGCAGTAGGATTGTTGAAAGGCTGATGATGATGAAGCATAAATTATCACGTCCCCATTTAACCAGTCACACTATACATGATCGCCCTGATTTATCAGATATCATTGGCAATATGCACATGTTCGATCCGCCCCCAGCGGTCGCGCGGGCGTTTTCATTAATATTCGCGCGTAGGATGCTTTGCCAATAAATAAGTCATAAGGATTGCTCTTAAATTGTAAGGTGATAGTTGTTATCGCTAGGTTGTATTGAGGACGATGCAAGTTTCATTGGCTTTTTATTTATGACTGTGTGATTTAGATAGTATTTTTAGTCGGTCAAATCGGATGCGGGTGTATTTTTTTTGTAGCTTATTGCGACTTCTTCAAATTCGTAATGAGAGCTATCAATATCGTTGTCTAAGTTGTAAGACTGGTTATTAAACTATTCTGACTTGTGCTTTGTCCCAATATGTACTCAAATAACGGTCATATATCCCAGATAAACCTACACGCGTATTTGATTCACGATATACTTTCTTTGGGTTTAGCATGAAAAGTGTAACTTTAGTAAAACCAAATACTATCTTATTTGCTGCGTACTCTTAAAGCATTGTCATCTGCGTAACCGTTCCGAAATACGTTGAGGTGAATATCGTAGCAGTCTTTAGCACAGACGGACTGCCTATAACTGCCCTCTGCATCCCATTTTCTAAAATACCGATGTCCTGCGGTAAGACCACTTGCGAGATTTTCGAGCCTCTACTGCGTTGTCGGTATATTTTGTATTGAATTTTCGTCCCATCGAACCTCGAGAGAGCAGAGAATTGTGTATTATAATATTTTCTGCGTCGATGTCGTCTTTGCTAAGTTTGGTTGTTTGCGTGGGGAACGCACAGTGAGCAAAATTTGTTCTGCAGGTTTTCATTGGTTTTGTGAGCTAAAACAAGATTTAGACTATAAAGAATATTGAAATAAAAAAAATATATAACTGTCTTATCATAACACAAAAATACTACCAATATTAATATTCCCCAGGCCAAAAAAAGTGCAATCATCAAAACAAATACGCAAGTAGTTGACGCTATCGTTAGGGCGCGGCCACACTGCTCCGTTTAAAACTGTTTACCTTACTAATGAAACACCATCATATCGTGACGCGAATATGCTACGTCATAATTAAATACCGCTAGGTTGCGCCATTGTATTAGCTAAAAGATTTTTAGTAATTAAATTCCGCGATAAATTTTAACGCAGTTTTTTGTAAAGTTTTTAGGTTCCCAAGGGTGAAATGATGGTGTATTAATCGCTTCGGCCGTCAAGGAAACCGGAGTTTCGTAACTGGATAGCCTTATGTTTTTTTTTGTGTTGATGAAAAATTGTTTTTTAATTGGAATTAAATGCCATGATGCTTTTTGCGTTAGTTTGACAAAGACTGGAATGTAAAGTTGTATATTGTGGAATCTAAAAAAGACTTAGAACGTTCGAGTTTTTCGGGACATCTCCAAGAGATTAATAGACACCACGTGACCAGAGGGCTGGCCTTTTCTTAGGCCAAAGAATCAGCATTGCCTCGTTAAAAAGTGCCCAAAAGGCTGCCACCTTTTGGGCACTTTTCCGATTCCTTGTAGACGAACTTTTGATAGCCAATTATTTCTGCCTACCCTTTTGTTATACCTAAATAATATTAGTCTTTATGATACATTATCTTAAAAGTATTGCATCAGAAAGTTCGAATTTTATGATCATTATAATTTGAAAGCCCCAATTAGTAATCTGTGGATACCATCTAATGGCACAAGTGCCTTTATTACCCACCTTTATACTTAAATTCTTAACCTACTTTACAGAAGTCAGTCTTGTATAGCTCTTATCGTTCGTGAAAGAAAATAAGCAGAAATATTTGGTTTGGATGGTTGGCAAAGGTATGGAAACCAAATATTTCTCAAGTTCTATTTGGATGATCGAAATTTTCTCGGAATTATATAGAATAGGTAATTGGGCCTCATTAGAAGACTCGCTTCGAAGTCGCTCATAATTAGTAGTTATGCTCAGAATGTTTCTACGTGATCGAACCAGTAATAAAATCGATACGTTCACAGAAAAATAAAGGTAACCGACAAAGTCTGACGAATTTGGGAACTTTAGGGGCAGTGGTAGGTATCCGATTGGGCCGAAAGGTTATATAGACGATCACGCAGAGTTGGAAGGCGTTTCATACGCTGGATGCGAGACGCATTGGACCGGTCAATGAGCCCTATATCCAGCTCTGGACGTCTTTTGTTGAAATAATGATGATGATTGCTGGGGGAGACCAAAAGCTCTTAGAGTAAGGTTATTTTAAGTGTGCGTAAGGGCTGTCCCTTACGTACACTCAAAATAACCTTACTCTAAGAGCTTATGGTCAATTTGTAAACAAATGATAGTGTGCATTGCTTGCAGGCTTACGGCCGCCTGATATATTCTTCTTTTTAAATAAAATACAAAATAGTCTTACTGTCACACTAATATTATAAAGGCGAAAGTTTCTGAGTGTGTGTGTGTGTTTGTATGTTTGCCACTTCTTCACGCTCAAACAGCTGGACGGATCTAGATGAAATTTGCCACAGAGATAGATTATAGTCTGGAAAAGCACATATGATACTTTTTAACCCGGGAATATGTTCCCTTGGGATAATTTTCGACACACACGCGGGCGAAGCCGCTGGCAGAAGCCAGTTAATATTATAAATGTGATAGTTTGGATATGTGGATGCACGTTTGTTACTCAATCACGCTAAAAGGGCTGAACGGATGTTGATGAAATTTGGTACCAAGATAGATTATAATCAGGAATAACACAAAGGATGCTTTTTATTCCGGGTATGTGTTCCCTAGGAATAATTTTCGCCTTTACGCGGGTGGATCCGCTGGCAGAAGCTATTATAAAAATCTTTTTCACCTCAGCACCTCAAACAAGCAGGTTTTGCTGTTTAAAGACAGTGAGCAAAATTCGATTTTGCTGCGAGCGTGAGACAAAGTAACTTTATAATAAAAAGAAAATACTGCCTAGAACAGTGCTGTGTCTACTCACAATATTCGAAAGATTTGAACTTCACATTGTTTCGTCACTTTCACTTTTTTTTTATGTTTCACACACGAAATAAATCGATTTGAAATTCGATTTTCAAATTCCATACATAACAGGCCCAAAAAATAAACCAACAATAAAACGTTCGGATACACATCATAACTGTAAAATTTCAAATCATCTCATAACTTTATTCTTTATTGTACAACAAGACATTACATTTAAACAATTCAAAAATCTTCATAATCTTCAATTCAATCATCTGATAAGGTTTAAATGTAATTAATATACTTTTTTCTTAATAATCGAATTATATTTTTTTATAATCAAATAAAGAGATGTTTAGGAAAAAATACGAAGTTTATCATGTATCTACATATTTTTTTAAATTTATGACAATTTTTATTGTGACGGAATAATTTAGTAATAGTTCTTTATAAAATAGCGGGATTTAAATTTTTATTGTATTTTTCTTCTGTTACGAACGCTACAAAGTTCGATACACGTTGGATATTATTAAAATAATAATAAATAAATATTAGTGAATCCAGTGAAGAGGATTAAACACCGAAAGAATTGAAGAAGTATTAAAAAGCGAATACTCAAACTGAAGTCGCTAACACAACAATATCGGTCCCAAACAAACCTTTTACTTTTAATTTGCAAAACTGCAATCATTTTACTTTAAATTTTTACAAATTATCATGTGGTTTAATTTTTACCATGTTGTATTTTTTTATCTTTAGGTTATATGTTCTCAATGTTGAGGTGAAAAGTTGTATGTGTTACACGAGACCAAAATTATTTGCATCTCGTGTCTTAGAATCCTTCGCTTACTCGGTATTCAAAATCAACACTCGCAGCAAAAACCAACTTTGCTCTCTTGTTGCACAAATAACTAAAGTGCCAATAAGTTTTTAAACCTCCAAAAAGTTTACCTGCTTTACAGTTAATACTATTACGTTATGAGGGGTAAGCGCCTACCCCTAATTCAATTTCATGTATGGAGGGTTATGATTGGCATTTGATATCGAATCAAATACTCGCTGGTTCAAAAAACGCCTCGTTTGACGGGTGACGTCACAGACATACCTATACGCATTTATCCGTTTTCAATAGAGATATCAGTTACATTGCCTGTTTATAAAATAATATTTGTTTGGCATACGTCAAAATCCAATTAATGGAATTGTTATAATTGGAACAAATATTAAATTAAATTATGTGTTGATAAAACTATTGTGTTTTTGATCAGAGGATCTAGACAAAGTCACAATCTATCAGCGATTAAGTTTTGCGATTGTTTGCTTAGCATAAAAGCATAACCACTAACCAGCCTATAATATTCCTACTGCTGGAGCATGGCCTACATGGATCTACAAGAGATAGGAGCTTTATTCTACCAAAAGCTTGATACTTTATCTTGACCGTCGTCCTTAGAGCGGTTAGAACTGCATCCGATCCGAAGCGTAGGAATTTCGGTCTTAGGCTTACTTCATGTAGGGGAGGTTAGGCACTGTATCAGAACTCCGTCCGTCTGATATCAGAACATTTCCAATTCGGATGAAATTGGGATCTTGGATTCGGGTAAAGATCGGAAGCAGTGCGTAAATACTCTTAGACTTTAGACTATTGTCAATATTTCAACGATAGCTTTCCAGTAGTGATTAGTAAACTATCAAAAATGTACCAGATTGCCCAGCGCTATCTAAATGTCACGTGATCATTCCTTGACTTCTTGACATTTTGACAACCACCATGACTGATAGAATAACACTGTCTAGAAACCAGCAGCCTTGATGATTATGAAAAATAGACCAATCACATAGAAGTAATCCACATCGCGTCTTTCGTCTCGAATGTGATTGGTCGATTTTTCATACTCTTTTCCCTTTTCCTTGCCGAATTCATTACGCAATAAGGCTGCTGCTGGTCACAAACAAAACCTACTTGCTACTTTCCATTTTTATTTCTTGTCATTTCAGTCTGTTTTTGTACCCATTTATCCAAACCTCACAATAGGCCGAATTATATACGTCACTTTTCTGAAAGGTGAATTTATAAAACTTTAAAAGAATGCTCGAACTTTGCACGAAAGAAGGCAACTTAAATAAGAATTTACTATTCAGTAGCCTCTGAGAATATGAAAGATTGTTTGGCCTGCTCTTGACGTTTCGTATTAAAATTGATGGATCTCCATTCTGACTTTACGGACTTGGTTTTCTTATTCTGTTTTGTAGTATTTTGCTTGTAAATTTGTAAACTTCAACTCTTCGTTATTACTACTTCCTGAGTACACATCTGTTTATTTCTTCAGGGAATTGGAATGTGCTTGGTCTCTATTTTATACTAGCGCACAATCTACGGATGTTGAGACAACGTGATTTCTATGTCAAATAATATGATTTTATTGTACACTTATTACCTATCCGGAATAAAGCTCTAAATGATAGTGAACCGCATCAAACTCCATTTTGTGATTCAGAAAATTTAATCGATATCACAGGCAGATACGAAAAGTGTTTCTTTAGCCCTATTTTCTTTGTTATTTACTGTATAATAGTACATTTCGTGTAGAGAATAAGAAGTCGAGATTTTAACACGAGCGATGTAGTCAAAAAGCTACATGTGAATGTTAAAATAAAGCCTTTTTTTTGCGAGATACGAATGATTATTTTTCCACTTCCTGACGAGCTTACTTAATTAAATGCAAATAAGTTCCAACAACAATTTATTAGAAACATTTTAGTTTTTCGTTCAGACTAAAAACCACAAATTATAAACACACAATCAACGCGCGTTTTTGAGAGGTAACAGGTTCAGTATCGTTCTGCCGGATGGGGCGGTGGAAAAAGCGCGGGCGTAGTGGCAGAATGCGTCTACCAACAGTAGCCTATTCAGTTACGTACTTATTTTTCTTTATTTTGCAAATTGTTTCACTCGTACTTGGCCGCCAAAAACCAAAATAATTACCAAAACTCCATACAAAAGTCATTTCGTAACTGTTATTATGTAATTTTGTTTTCTTGTGTCTAAATGTTCATATTTCATTACATAATAGACAGAACAGAGGAACAGAGAAAATGGAAATTATCTTTGCCACTGCCTACCTCCCATATGAACAAAAGAAACTAGTCACACCACTAATCAGAAGACTGGTTGACTACGGCAACCAAGAAAACCTCGACCTGATACTTGGCTGCGATGCGAATGCACACCATGTCGTTTGGGGCAGCTCGGATGTCAACAAACGAGGGGAGAATTTGTTGGACTTTGTGGTAAGCTCTTCTTTACAAATCCTTAACGCAGGCAATAAACCTACTTTCAGGATCTCGGCGAGAACTGAAGTTATTGACTTGACACTGGCTTTAAACAAGGCCAGCGCTTACATTGAAAATTGGCATGTATCGGACGAAATCTCTCTGTCTGACCATAATTATATATGCTTTAGGTTTAGGACGACGGGAGAAGCCGAAACTAGACGAAGGAGAAACCCAAGGCATACAAATTGGGACTCGTACAGGAGGGACCTAAAAGTAAATCTAGGGAGCCCTAAAGGTAAGCTTAATTCCTAGAGACAAACCCACTATCATCTGTAAAGGATGAGAAGGGGTATCTAACGGAAACTGGACAGGACACTTTGGGCGTGATGTTTAGAACTCACTTCCCGGAATGTATACTGCGCGACAGCGATGAAGAGGAACCAGTCACAAGGGACGAGCTCACAAGGCACACGTCCAAAAATATCTGGCTCACGGCAAAGAAAGTGGTAGATGAAAATAAACTGAAGCATGCCATAGCGGGCTTCCAGCCTCTCAAATCCCCTAGTCCGGATGGCATCTACCCAATACTATTGCAAGAAGGGGCATCTGTTTTGATATCTCATTTGAGTAAGCTCTACAGAACCTGCATAGCCTTAGGTACATACCCAAGGCATGGAGGGAGGTCAAAGTCACCTTTATACCGAAGGTGGGTAGACCGACTTACGAAGAAGCAGTTTTTTTTTTTTTTTAAACTTTGCCCCACACTAGGAATTTCTTCCTGTATCGTGGGTGCGTTTACAAACATATAAACTAAAATACACAACACCCAGAGCCGGAACAACTATCTGTAGATCATACAAATATTTGTTCCGTGCGGGAATTTAGGAAGACGGCAGTACAAATCAAGTGAGGGGACGTTGTTTGAACATTCAAAAAAAATATGATCCAAAGTTCCCTCGCCTAAACCGCACTCGCAGAGCGAGGAGTCGCTTACACGGATTTCATGGAGGAAGACGGGGGTGCAGCAAAAACCTAGTCGGATTCTGCAAAGGACAGAAATAGCAATCTTGGAAACCTTTCTGAAAGCAAAGAACCATGGTTTTGGTTTTATGACCGGTTGGACAGCATGGAAAAATTTGCCTTTCTTTCTGTTAGAGATATTCCAATGCTCCTGCCATGAACTCTGGAGATTCAATTTGAGAAGGGACAACAAGTCATAACTCAGGTGAGTATTCTGTGAGAGATCAGCCGTTACAGATGGACACGCATCTTTAGCCAATATATCAACACATTCGTTACCCTTGATGCCACAATGACTCGGTATCCAAACTAACTGAACATCCCTTTGACTGCTAGCAAATGCGAATAAAGATTTTTTAATTTTTAATATTGAAGGGCTATGTAGTCTACTTTTAAACGGACTTTAAGCTAAGGCCTGCAAACAACTAAGTGAATCTGTAAAAATTACAGCTTTCTCAATATTAGTGTATAATTCTATAAAAGCACAGGCTTCCAATATAGCCACACACTCACCGGTGAATTCAGAAGATTCTTTCGGACATTTAAACCGTAAGATAATACTAGAGCTTTGGTAGTACAAAGTGGCACCAGTGTTTTCAATATCATTTAATTTTGAGGCGTCAGTAAAAAATAGTTGGACTTCATACAACCTGAGATGATCTGAAGGCATTTCGAATAAACCATATCCAGTTTTTAAGCTGACATGGTCACAATCATTAGAATTAATATTTGTTTCGGGACATTTACCATACATGGTAAAATGGTGGTTTTAATATATATGGTAAATATCCCGAAACAAATATTAATTCAAACCATATCCAGTCCCGCCAAAGCGCCCTTGTTACATGGAATCAGGTGAAATGTTCCGTAATCCAAGACGCTGCGAACTAAAGCGTTGTACATTAGTTTCATGTTGTAAGGGTGAGCACCCACCAAACACCAGCTAAAACTTATAAAATTGAAATAAGGACTATTTCAATTTTATAAGTTTTAGCTGGTTCACATCATTGAATAAGGGAATTAACGTGATACTTATCTGTTAATTTTGGATCCAAAATGACGCCTAAGAATTTAGCTTTATCTACTACAGGGATGTTATGACCAGAAATATTCACTGAGACCCGGCGAATGTCTTTTGCGAGAAAATATTACTGCCGAGCTTTTAGGTGCGGAAAGGGAAAGGCCATGGCTTAAAAACCACTGGTTCAAAGAATCAAAAGAGAGGCATAGAGATGAAGCAGCGTCGAAGGTCGAAGGATCTGTCACATACAAAACAATGTCATCGGCGTATTGTAGAATTTGACAGTCCTTGTTTAGACAGGACTCAATGTCGGCTGTATACATATTGTATAAGAGAGGACTAAGGACAGAGCCCTGTGGGAGACCCTTCTACGTCTGCCTCTCCTCAAACTCTTCTCCCTGAACTCTCAAAACCAGTGACCCGGACATAAGGAGTCCACATATGCATTGAATCATCTTAGCCGGAAGACTCAGCTGTTGCAGTTTTTGCCTGAGTACGGGAAGGAGAACGTTATCATATGCGGAGGAGATATCGAGGAAAGCGGCAATAAGGGATTGGTTTTTCGAGAAGGCTAGGCGAATATCCGTAACTAGGACACCGATACTGTCCATTGTACTAAGCCCTTTTCTGAAACCAAATTGGAAATTCGGCAGTAAATCTCTCGACTCGACTATCCACTCGAGGCGATTTTTAATTAAGTTTTCCAGTACTGGCCAGGACTGAAGACAAAGCAATTGGCCGCAGGCCATTCGGACCATCTGGATGTTTGCCACGTTTTAATAAAAGAATTATAATTTGGATCTTCCATTGCTCTGGTACCCAGCCATGACTATAACAATATTTAATTATATTTAGGAAGTAGGTTTTAGCCTTGTCGCCAGCATGACAAATGAAAAAATATGGCACCCCATCAATACCAGGAGGTGAGTCCGGGACATGGCGGAGTACCACATTCAGTTCTTCCAAAGTAAATGGCGCATCGAAGTGATCCTCGGCTAAATTAGAAACATTACCTACATTCACACATTCGGAAAAGGAGGGAACATATGGTGGAGCTATTTTGTCAAAGAAAAGTTCAGCTGTTTCCCTAGTTATTCGCAAAGAAGTAGAGGGGGAACATCCACGTCTAAACCTTTTAAAGTTTTTCCAGACTACCGAGACTGGAATAGATGGTGACAAGGAGGTGCAGAATTTCACCCAGCCAGCATGTTTCTTCTTGCGAAGAAGACGTTTGGCTCTAGTGTTACTCTGGAGGTATGCCAAGAGGTTATTTGTACTCATATCCGCATTGTAGCGTCTCGCGGCTTCATTCCTTGAGGATGTGCATTCTGAATCCCACCATGGGGGTGAAGGGATTTTATTTCTGGCACCGTTTCTTAGCGGAAAAGCAGAATCTGCACTCGAGGTTAAAGCTGTCACAAAACTCTCATCACAACTTTTGGCATGGTGGTGACCAGAGGGGTTTGATAAACATGAATTTAAATTAGGAAGTGAAGCAATTTTATCATCCAATAATGAGACAAACCTAGTCCAATTTTGTTTGGATAGGTTGTATTTCAAAAGTGGAGGAGAGGTTTTTTCTAAATAAGTTCTATTAATTAAAGAAATGACAATGGGGTAATGATCACTACCATGCCTCAAGGCCGTACATTCCCAGTGAGTAGATGCAGCCAATTGGCTTGTTGAATTTAATAAAAAATTCGATTTTTAAAATTTATTTTGAAACTTTACATAACATAAATTATATCGTCGTTGTAAAAATCTCTTAAATATTTTTTTCAATTTATTATAAGCAATTGAAAATCGATAAAATTTTCAAAAGAAAATACGAACGGGCCATGATTGGTGGCCATGTTGGTGACGTCATAACGTTCAAGGAATTTTGTACTACAGTGTCAACTACACGTGAATTGACTAAAATATTTGGCATAACGTAATCTTTTTCACATATGGGTAGGTGATATTGGTGTAAAATAAAAAGTAAACAAACACGATTGGCGCGAAACTTCGACTTTGGAAATCAAAAAACTTCATTAGATACTCGTATCACTAAATATGATACAACCCGAAATCTGTGCAGCCTTTATTTATATTTATTTTTTGCACAAAATCCTTAAAATGTTCGGTAATTCCCATTATTTACATATCTCTTAATAATATTAAACACTAATATCTATATTATATATTTACAAACACTAAAAAACTTTGTAGAACCAAAACGTGAAAGTATTAACTTGGTAGATTTCTTTACACTAATTCTTCAGTAAATATCTCTTAAATGCGTTGACCGATGTTCACAATTCAAACAGAAATATTAGTTTTACGCCTATTTCTATCATTTGAAAATAAAATAATGAATATATCTCCATAACCAAAAAAACATGTTTTCAAGTTACGTAATTATACAACAATGTCAACTTTGCACGAAAGTTCGCATAAAAATTTACTTATCTCAGTCTGTAATGATCAAAGTAAGATATTAATACGTATCTAATACTAAATTAGAACAAGATAACATAATAATTAACACATTCTAGTTGGATTCTAGTAAGACTTAGAACATTTCTCAATACTTTAGTAGGTATAGATTGCTAGGTACTTGGTTATTGCGCGATTCACATATTGGGGATTTTTTATAGTATTTGTACATAATGGTATGAAGCAAGCACGATAACATTTAAAGATCAATATTTTCATCAATATATTGACGATAATAACAAGATTGAATCGGTTAAAAGTCAAAACACTGTAGAAGCTATGTGCTACAATGAGTAAAAATAAACGTCGTGACGTCACACGGGCTCGGGTTTGTTCGGGATCGGGAACTGTCGAGGTGATTTCGGTACTGGATTCAAGAAAAACTTTTCAATTTGATATAACTTTGTAATTAAAGTGAAAAAAAAAACTAAAAATAGTTTTGTGTATAAACTTATGTATGATCTTTCCATTTTTAACAAAAAACAAAATTGGTTCAACAAACCAATTCCACCGAACAAAACGTTAGGTTTACACAACTCTTTTGTTGACCAGGAGGAGATCTACGAGTTGGACAGCCATTATTTAAAATGCAGTTATTTAGATCATCCAAAATTTCAACCAGCGCTACACCGAAGGCATCACAGCGTTCAGATCCCCATCTATAGTGGTGGCAACTAAAGTCACCCATGACCATCAATAAGCCTTGCGCATTGGTAAAAAGGTTTCTTAAAACAGCTAGAAAATCAGGATGAGGGGGTGCAATATAAATGGAAAACACCGTGATGCCCTCGACCCGTCCCGCTACAATATTCAAATTGCCCTCGAGTGGAGGCAAAAAAAAGGGAGAAAGTGGGACCCGATTATTAACGAAGAGAGCCGACCCTCCGTACCCATCGGATCTATCACACCTAAGAATGTTAAAATGTGGCATACGGAAGCTAAGACTTGGGGTGAGCCAAGTCTCAGCTATAGAACAAGCCAATGGCTTGTATTTGTTGAAGAGGAATATGAGGTCGAGCTTTTTATGCCACACTCTCCTCACATTCCATTGAAGAAATATTTGGTGGGACTCCATTTTTAATGTTTAATAAGAGAGAAATAAGTTGATCGGCAACGTTGGACGGTAACTGAGAGTTATTTGAAGTAGAGGAAATAAGTGATGGTAAAATTTAAAGTAAAAGTTCAATGACTGAAAACGTTTTATTACTGGGGGTATTATTATTAAGAACACAGCCATTAGACTGTGAAGATTGAGGAATGTTTACTATTTGCTGATGAGCAGTTTTATTGTAGGACTGAGAGAGTGGGGCATGGCTTGAGAGTGACGATTTTACGGTAAGACTGTGACTTAGTGACATTGGCATAGTTGCAGGACACTGCTGGAATCGATTTGCTAGCCTTAATATACGAGATCGATTTCTCAGCCATGACAGTCTTAATGGCTTTCTGCCTACCATGCTCGGGACAAGACTTGCTATTAGCGAAGTGGTTTCCCAAGCAAAGCACACAGAAGGCCTCGCCCTCAGAAATGTTGCAACCATCACCAGGGTGATCGTGGCCACATTTACTGCAGCGTGGGTTTGACCTACAGACATTTGCAACATGGCCAAATCTACAGCACTTACGGCATTGAATGGTGGGATAAATGTATTGCTCAACAGAAAGGGAAGTGTAACAGCAAAATACCCGCTTCGGTAAGGCCTGTCGATCGAATGTAAGCACACAGGTCTCTGTAGGCTTCCACTCCACTCTCCCGTCAGCCTGGATCTTCCGATTTATTCTACGCACTTTTAAAATTTGGCCACAACCTGAGGGCACAGACAAGTAGGTTAATGCTTGCATTACTGGGAGGACGTTTGCGCGTACTATGAAGGACTTCTATGTCAGACACACTGCATATTACATCTGCAAACTGCCATAGGGGGTTCGGCGAGGGAGGAAAAGAAATTAAGGAAGTTGGGATATCAGGAGGGTCAAGTTCACGTAGTTTGTTTCTATCCATTATGGATGAAACAGGAGCAAGAGGTGGACAAACACGGTACAAACCTGTTTCTACAAGCTAGGACAACACACTTAAAAATTAAAACAAGTCACAAAAGTAGTAAAATAAAATAAATACTGAATTTTAACCACAAGAAACTAGAAACAACGTGCGGTCCAAGAAACCCGTGGCGAGAATCGTGGAAAAATAATATTTTCATTGTTTAATTACCTTGAATGGCAGACAGATTGATTACGGTAAGAAAACCTGTAGAATCATTATACTAGATCTTTTGTTATAAATAATTTAATTACTAGAATTTATTTAGTATTAAATTATGCCTGCGTGATTTAGCCCAATCAACGGGGCATAAGTAACCCGAAAAATTCTCCCGCCTATGAAATTTGGCATGTGATGAAATTAGGTAATACAGATTACAGATGTACAATAATCCAACAAATTATGTTACGAGAAGTTAGGTATTTTTACCTAAACATGAAAATTGCTTATAAGGCTCTGTGAATATTTCCTCAGACTGAAATACTTTCTGTATACGTATCTATGTACTAGTTAGAATAAGTATGTAAAGCTATCCAACATTTTTTCGATTTTGGTGATACCCCAAATTTAACTTTTAACATTTTGCACTATAACTTCTACTGAAAAATTGATCTGCTAATTGTTATTTTTGAATATGTTTTTATGTCCTTAAATACATAGCTTTGTTTAGTTATCCAAAAGATTTTCCTTTTTTAACCATTTTTTTAGATTTTTGCTTAATTACGTAATGTGGGGATGTAGTGTTATTGAAACAACTGTTCTCAAGCGATTACCTTTAATTACTGACTGCAAGAGTATAAGTGTGTTAATATATTAATAGAAGATACATTCATATGGATAGGGTCATAGACCTTATACTATAGGTAGTACTACTACACCTCACCTCAGGGGTGATAGAGAAAAAAAAATAGTTTACAATATTTTTTTTTTTTTTTTTTTTTTATACGTACATATAACTTAATAACATTTCTTATGTTACCAAAGGTTTGGTTCTATTTTTATGGATTAAATAGGTTTTATTAATTTTTAATATTTCTACATTAACACCTAAATCATTTAAAACAACAAATGGTCCCTCCCATTGAGGATCTAACTTATTAGCTATTTCATTTCTAATTAAAATTAGTTGTCCTTTACTGTATGTCACATTATTTAAAGACTTATCATAACAACTCTTACGGTTTTGTTTACTTATAAGTAAATTATTACGAGCATCTTGATGTGCTACTTGTAACCTATACTTAAGATCTAAAGGATAACTTTCTGGATTATACAATGGTTCTATGTACTGACTAACTCTAGATGGTACTATACTAGCTCTACCAAATACCAGTTCGAATGGTGTGTACTTTGTCTCTGTATGAACAGTATTGTTGAAACTATAACACCAAAATGGTAGCCAGTGACTCCATGTGTCTTTTTGGCCATTACACTGTATTCGTAAAAACGATCCTAAATTTTTATGTGAATTTTCGAGCGCACCGATGGATTGATGGTGATACGCTGTAGACATTAATTTATTTATACATAAAAGTTTACATACCTGTTCCATTACTGACGATACAAATTCTGTTCCACGATCAGTTGCGATGGTATTAGGTATTCCAAATCTTAAAATAAAATTATTAACTAATGCTTTAGCAATACTTACGGTTTCCTTCGTTTTCAAAGGATAGGCCTCTACGAACTTAGTAAGCTCGCACTGCAGTGTCAAAATATAACAATTTCCTTCAATGTCTTTTTCTAATGGACCTACGACGTCCAGATAAATTTTTTCAAAAGCATGTGAAGCTGTTGTAGTTATCTCCATGGGCGCCTTGATATACTTACAATGCTTCATTTTCTGACATTTAATGCATTTACTCACAAATTGTGTAATATCGTTGTCTAAGCCTGGCCAGTAAAAATGTCTCTTAATATTATTGGTCATCCTACGTACTCCTGCATGTCCTGCGGTAGGTAGTAGGTGAAAGTCATGTAAAATATACTTTCTTTCTTCTTCATTATAAATTCTCCTAACTCCTCTCAATACATAAATACGTGGACCGGTCCAATCCTTATTGTCTTTTATCTCTTTTAATACATCTTTAATAAAACTCTCATATTCCTTATTTTTTACTATGCATAGCTCATTTATACCTATTCGTTTACAAAAATGACCTAACTTAGTCACAAATTCGGCTCGCGTAAGTTGTGCTCTAAAGTTAAGATTAATATACAACATCTTCTTTCGATTGTTATAAATAAAACATTCCTTTTCTTCATCTATATTGTTTTGTCTTTTTAATTTATTTAATTCATCACTTCCTATAAAACTTATTTCTACAGAATTATTCGGAATTTTTAGTACCTCAACTACTCGTGGTTGATCAGGCCACGTTTCGCCTCGTTTACTAAAACTAGGTGTATCCAATTGTTTTCCTACATCTAAACGTTTTTTCTGAGCTCTAGTCATAACTAAAGAAATTTCATTATGCATCTGTTTTAAAGTATCCGATGTTATATTAATTCTAGATAATGCATCTGCTACGCTATTATCTTTTCCTTTTAAATATAAAATTTTAAAATCGTATTCTTCTAGTGCTAGTCTAAATTTAAGTAGTCTGCTAGATGGGTCCTTCATTGAAAATAAATATATTAAAGGCTTATGGTCTGTCATAATTGTGAATGATTTACCGTATACATAGGGTCTAAAATACTTTACAGCCCAAACAATTGCAACTAACTCTTTCTGAATGGTTGGATAATTGAGTTCAGCTTTATTCAGAGGTCTGCTAGCATAAGCTACAGGTTTCATATTTTTATTGCACAAGACTGCTCCAATAGCCGTCCCTGACGCATCTGTTTGAATGACAAACTCATTATTTTCAGAAAAATCTGGAAAATCTAATACTGGTGGTGTACTTAAAGCATGTTTCATTGCTTCAAACGCACTTTGACACTCTTCAGTCCAAACAAATGGTACATGTTTTCTAGTTAATTTATTTAATGGACAAGTTATTCTTGCAAAGTTTTTAATGAATTTCCTATAATAGTTACAAAATGCTACAAATCTTTTTACTTCATCAGTATTACTTGGTACAGGGTAATTTTTCAATACTTCTACTTTAACTGGGTCGGGTAAGACTCCATTTTCTGATACTAAATGCCCTAAATAAAGAATTTCTTTCTTTAAAAAATTACATTTTTCTGGATTTAATTTTAAATTAATTTTCCTAAGTCTTTCCAAGACGTCTGTTAAGTT
Source organism: Orthosia cruda (assembly GCA_964057195.1). NCBI lineage: Eukaryota > Metazoa > Arthropoda > Insecta > Lepidoptera > Noctuidae > Orthosia > Orthosia cruda. The sequence goes on along the minus strand of OZ059840.1, from coordinate 25,552,349 downwards.
TTTATTATGGATATCTAAATTTCTCCCAAAGACTACTAAATCGTCTAAATATATAAAACATTTATCGTATGTTAACCCAGACATAGCAACTGACATTACTCTACTAAAAGCACTCGGACTTGTTTTTAATCCCATAGGTAGCCTCTTCATCTGGTATTGCCCAGTACTAGTTGTGAACGCTGTATACTCTCTACTGTTTCTATCTAAAGCTACTTGGTAATATCCTTGATTAAGATCTAAATGCGAAAAATAGACTGAGCCAGAGAGCGAATCCAAAATTTCCGTAATACTTGGCAAAGGAAATTTATCGTCTACAATACGGTCATTAAGCTTCCGATAATCGACCACTAGTCGCCATTTTTTATCGTTGCTGCTTTTTTTTGGTACCAGTAAAACAGGACTCGACCACTCACTCTTCGCCTCTTCTATAATGTCATTGTCAATCATTTTTTGAATTTGCCTATTTACTTCATTTTTCAAAGAATGCGGCAATCGGTACTGCTTCGTATAAACCGGACTTGTATTTGGTTTTATAGTTATGGATTGTTCATAAACATTTGTAGTCGTTAACTTATCACCTGGTAAAAAGAAAACATCCGAATATTTAGAACATAATTCTTCAATAGATTTCCGTTCGTCCATTTTTAAATGATTTAAATTTAAAATGTTTAATAAGTTCTTTGCTCGTTCTAAACTGTTAGTGTTTGATTTAAAATTGCATAAGTGATACTCTTCAATTGAATATATCTGTGGTTGAAAAGTTGGTAGGTAAATATCCTGCTCGTTAGTGTTCAAAATTTTAACCGGTAATCTATTATTTTTTATTCGTCCAATACATCCCGCTAGAAAAACATTTTCCGCTAACTGCTCACTATGGATAATACAGTCATTCATATTCTCAATATTTAATAGTAAATAATGTATCGACTCACTTCGTGCTGGGATATGTAACACCTCAGCTGAGTAATCTATGACATCACTTAGTTCTAATGAATAATACTTTCCATAATTAGATAGGTTAATGACATTAGTTTCTAAGTTTATATTTGAAGCGTACTGACAAAGAAAGTCTAAACCTAATATTCCATCTGCCTTTAATGGTATGTTATCAAAAACATGAAGCTTGATATTAAAGTCAACAAAGTGTTGGTCATCACGATGAGTCAAACTAAGTTGAACAAACCCTGATGAACTAATTTTACCTCCAATACCATTTATGATGGTTTCATTTCTAATTACTGCACTATTGTATGGTAACGCATCTTTTTTAATTACGGACAAAGATGCTCCGGTATCTATTAACCAATAATATTTCCTATTACCTATGTATAATGCTAAAAATTTTGCCTTACCTTGCAAAGCTAAAATGTTATGTTTAAGATCGAAAAAACTGCATTTCGTTTGTTGTAGGCATACTATCGTTCTTATCTTGTTCATGGTTGGAATAAAATATTCTATTGGTACGACCTTTACTACGAGTTTCATTACTCGATCGATTCTCGTTCGAAGTTTGATAATCTCGTCCACGTCCGTTACCACGATAGTTATGGGATGATCGCCCACGTGAGTTATTGAAATCACGTCTGCCGAAGTTATTAGAATTGTGACTAAAATTACCTCTCAAATTATTTGAATTATGCTGATAATGATGTCCTCGACTGCGTTGGTTTAACTGCTGATTATGAGAACCACGGCCATTCCTAAAGTTGTTGTTATTGTTATGAAACTTACCTCTTCCGCGGTGTGAAAACTGCATGACATTTTCGTTGGTCGAAGTCGATGCCGATGTCAACTCTTCGTCTTTCGCTGCCTGGATCGCGTCCTTTAAACTGTCATAGTTACGTGCAGCAATAATCGTACTTAGTCTCGAATCCTTCAATCCATCTGCGAATCGCTTAATTGCCAATTTTTCGTTTATGGGCTTGAGTACGGAATAACTATCAGAATTACCATTTGCTTGCGATATGGTCAGATTAGTAAATAACTTTTCTAATTCTGTTCCAAACTGATCAATTGTACGCCAACCTTGCGTTGCGTTTTGTAATCGTGATTGTATTGCAGTAAACGATTTTTTAGGTAAAAGTGCAACACGTAAATCTCTGACAAAATCGTTCACAGATGTGTAATTATTGGTTATACGTAATTTAGCATTTTCTGATAATCTACTTTTCAAAACGAATGTCATTAGTAATTTTTTTCCCGCTTCCGACAACATGTCTGCGTACATTTCTATAGAGTCAATGATACTTCTGATATTATTTTCGTTATTGGTCATTACAGGAATCAAACTACATGCCGTTTTTAAATCGAACTCCATGATTGATTCTGAATTTGGACTTGCTTCAGAAATATCACTGTCACTATTACAGTCTGATTTAATTACAGTGCACAAAACATTAATTTGCGAATAACACGATTCTATTTCGTTTTTCGTAACTGATAATGATTTTAACAATTCTGATTTTACTCCTGGTTTTGTAGCTAATAGCTTTATTAATCCTTTACTTTTCTCATAAATTGTTTCAACCTCACATAATTTATTCTTAATAACATTACCCTTAAATCGTGTTTTTCCTTTTTTAATTAAATATTTCCTTATTGATACAAGATCATTTAAGCAATGTAACAATTCATCTTCCATTCCCTCATGCAAAAGTAATCTATATTAACTAAACCATTTAATACATACCCGATTCTCACAGTGAATTACTGTAGTAGGGAACACAGCGTGTAAGATGATACATGATGATATACGATCACTCAAAACAAACTTAAACTGCTAATTTATCTTAGAGTTCATTATTTTAATTCTTAATGTCTATTATCATTTTATTGTCTCTTGATTTATATGATGATTCGCGTTTTCATTTTACGCACTATAATACGCACAACGCACTTGATACGCACTTAGTATGCACTTCACTAAAATAAATGATACCGCACAGCTGCCAGATGAGTATGATGAATACTCCGACTTCTACGTCATTGGAAGATTTACTTGCTTTTCTCCGCGAATTGCTCTGGAACGGTTGAACGATCGTCGCAGGCTGTTCTGCAAAATCTGGTCCCTGATCCAGGAATGGTGGCAATTCCTGTACTGCTTCCACGTAAAATATATAATGCCAAGACCCAGTAAAACGCAAATTACTATGAGGATAATACTGATCGTCGAAATATGTGCCTTCAATTCTTCAACGTGTGCATTATTGGACCCAGCAGAATTCTGGTTCACGAAGACCGTCTCCTTTTCTACGTTGGAACGACACATTTTCACTGATTTCCGGACGTTAAATTAACTTTTTAAATGTACTTGATTCATTTTAATTACGAAAGTTCCATTATCCCCTAATATTTCCACGCCAATTTATTACAAAAAGTTCAATTTATTTACTTTGCTTTGGAGCCGTAACACTACGCCGAGATAGAAAACGCGTCACGCGCCCCAAAAATGGCAAGGGTCGCCATGTGGGGATGTAGTGTTATTGAAACAACTGTTCTCAAGCGATTACCTTTAATTACTGACTGCAAGAGTATAAGTGTGTTAATATATTAATAGAAGATACATTCATATGGATAGGGTCATAGACCTTATACTATAGGTAGTACTACTACACCTCAGTAATGTGAAAAATAGCTCCGTGCATTTTCATACCTTTATTAGTCATATGATTTTATATTAAATAAGAATTATCAATTATCCAACAAATTTTCGAATGTTCATAATATTTGTTAGGAGAGTTCGCTGATTTAAGCTAGAGCGTAAGGGTTGACCTTCACTTGACCGCTCGGAGCTGCTTTGCCGCGCATTACTTTTGGAGTATTGTAGGCGGGTTTTGTGGCCACCATTATTATTACAATTTTTTTTTTTATCTTATTATGCACAACTTATGTGAAGTCATCCAGTTACCACAAACTGTCAAACTTTCTCATTCGATTTTGAACGTAACCATCAAGATTTGAAGGTTTAAAATCATTTGGAGAATTATTTCAGTTTTGTATAACCTAATGTGCTGTTGACTGTAAAACGGCGTTTAGAAATTCGCTTTATATTTCTAAAGAATATTTCTTACTTATATGGATTTAAAATAAACGTTTGATACTTCCTTAAGGACTTTGTAAACTATGCGAAAAAATGGTCAAAAAGTATGTTTAGAAAGACACCTGTTGAGGCGATATCGAGTAAGATAAAAGAAGATTATTATTATGTCCTTTATTTAATGTTTTTTTCTTATTGTTTACATTTATTTATATAAAATAAATTAATAAAAATACATGAAAAATAGAGCCCACCGGTATCGGGAACAGGGTCTAAGCATGAAGTCCAAGTCTTGTATGCACCACGTAAGTGCCCCCAAGGACAATCCCCGGTTGGTGCAAGACTATTGCAAAATATGAGCTATGGGTTTTGGAAGGTTTATTCGATCGATTGCCTAAACCTATAGAATTACTATTAGCCCCTGCCTTACCACTGTTGAACTACACGAGTATAAAATGGCAGGGGTGACTTGCACACTCAATTAATGGGCTACCATAGCGGATCTCCACTCAAGCCAGCCAATTAAGGCAAGAGAGAGATGTCAGCTCTGTGCCCTGTCAGTGTTCGCTTCGACCGGCCAATAAAGGCAAGCCGGAGACGAGGGACACATCGTCGCCACAGCCCACCAGCTCGCCACAAAGCTGCCCTGCGGCATATTATTATTATTTTAGACTTTGACAATATCGGGACTCGGGGGTCCCGGTCCTTTGAAAGGCGTGCAAGGTGCCGAAGTCAACTCCCAGAGGCCTTGTTAGGCATGTACCAAATGACGGCAATGCTTGTACAAGCATTGCCGTCATTTGGTAACAACCGGTCGCGGGAGTGAAGAGGGGTGCGGGGCGCGGTCGCAGCGGTGCGGCGTGTGTCGCTCAAAGTACGAAAGGGAGCAGTTGTGCCTACCTACTTGTGTAAGGGACGTTTGTTTAAAAATGAAGGAGGAAGGCGACGGCGAGTTGTGTGTGTTGTGTAAAACACCTCTAATAATGGGGTTTGTTAAAGTGACCCAAAAGGGACTTGAAAAGATTCGACAATCAAGCTGAAGAAGATATGATGGACTTTGCCCGCAACTTATGGAAGTGTCAAACCTTACACGACACGTGAAATGTCGAAAATCATATATAAATGATGCCATGATCAAGGCGTTTAAAAGGAAGACGACATTATTCATGAACGCCACAGTGTCAGAACCACCGGCAGCGAGTCATCGAATTCGATTTCCAGTCAAAATGTCTAATAATAATACAACTGTAAAAAAAACAAAAACTGATAAAAAAGTACTAAACTATTAACTCATACAACTCTACGCACCTTTCTGATTTCGTGTATGGGGCAATAGAGCACGGTCCTTCGCTATCCAGAATGTCGAAATAGCCAGAGGAATAGCGAACATGTAAGGATCGAAAAGGTATATTCCAGGGTGCTAGTTTGAGTCCACTTTGGTTTTCTTAGCCCTGAATCCTATATGCTTGCTGGAGAATTCAGGGCTGAAGAGAGGTGGTCAGGTTATATCTCACCTCTTTTACATGGATGACCTGAAGCTCTTTGCCCCCAGCAATCTTCAGCTGATATCTCTATCTCTACTGAAGGTAACTGAAACTTTTAGTAGCGCCATCAGGATGGAGTTTGGTGTGGATAAATTTGCGGTCATGCATGTAAAGCGAGGGGAAATTGTGGAATTCAACTCGCGGATTCCATAAACCAAGAGGTCCCTGTCCGCAAACGAATCCTGTAATTATTTGGGTATGTCTGACATGAAGCAATCGTTGAAGGAACGCTTCTTTGGCCGCCTGAAGAAGGTATTCAATAGCCTTTCGGGCGGAAACATGGTGCGCGCCTCAACGATTCCGGTAACGTAGCGTTCCTTCAACGATTGCTTCATGTCAGTAGTGTTGATACCTAACGCTTCCGACATACTCAAATACATATATTATGCATTTGATGTACTCCCTCGGCATACTCAAATTAACTCAAACGGCACTTGACGCCCTGGATAGGCGGGTCCGTACACTGCTGATTGCATATCAAATGCATCACCCACGATCGTCGGTCATGAGATTGTATATCCCGCGGAAGTGTGGAGGCCGAGGCTTTTTAAATACCAAAAACCTTCACAACCGCGAGATAAGCAAACTGAAAGAATATTTTCTTCACGCCGACGTGGATATGTATGTAGTAGAAGTGGACAAGGGACTCAGCCTGCTCTCCTTGGCTAATGAGAACTGGCGCAAGCCTGTAGTGCTTGACAATAACGACCGCAGGGAGGTATGGCAAAGTAAGGAGCTTCACGGACGCTTTTTCCGGGAACTACATGGGTTCGATGTAGACCAATCGGCGTCCGTAGCCTGGCTGCGTTTCGGTACCTACTACAGGTATATGCCCAACCCAGTGTTCGAAAATGGCAATGTCACGTTGTATTGGGATCGGTCTATCATCACTGACAGGGCTATTGTTGCCAATAAGCCTGACATAGTGGTGATAGACCGACTAGAGCGTCGCGCAATGCTTGTTGACATAGCGGTCCCTCATGTCGAGAACCTCTTGAAGGCTGAGGGAGATAATAAAACTAAGTACCTTGATCTGGCTCGCGAGGTTGTCGACATGTGTAACCGACAGCAGTAATTGTGCCGATAGTCGTGAGGGCCTATGACATAATAGACAAGAGCCTCGACGAACACCTGAGGAGGCTCTCGTTGGGCAGTTGGATCAAGGGCTAGATCCAGAAAGTGGTATTCCTGGAGGCGGCGCGTATTGTTAGGTTTTTTTTTATTTTAGCTAATATTTAAAAATATAATAAATGTATCAGTATGGGTACATTTATTTTTTTATAGCCATTGTAGACCTATAGATGACTAACTTTTTTCAGGCTTCGCTCTTAGGACTATATCACAAGAAACATGCATTTACCCGGGCTAAAAATAACATAATAATACGGCATTCAATAATAGTGTATCTTTCTATCTGAGGCAGAATTTTCAAACGCTTTTACCACTTTAGATTAAGATGGTGACGGTGATTTATAGGGACGCCAAACGTGCATTATTTTGTGGGATGTGAGTCGCGTATTTTGAGTACCGCAATTTACGTTCAACTGAAATCCGGTTAGGCTGCCAGATGGATGGACGTAACTTCAGTTGCTATCCAACGTTTGTACGGGACGCTTGCCTCGCTCCCCTCCTTCATCCGGAGCGTAATTTGGTTCAAATAATAAGCGTGATTCAGCAGATAACTCATTTTGCGTCACCGTGTGGTACAAACAGGACTTCATTTTGAAACTGAATGCAGCGTTATACGAGACTCATAGCTCAAAAAAATATGCTAGTTGGGCCTCATCCTGGTGACGATTAACAGATGATATAGAACATAAAAAAACTTTTTGCAAATAAATACTACCGACTTCCAAATACAAAACTACAGAGTGAAAAATAACTTAATTTTTTGAAGTCGGTGTCCATAACGCAAAAAAAATGGTACCTACGAAAGACACCGACTTCAAAAAATTAAGTTATTTTTCACTCTGTAGTTTTGTATTTGGAAGTCGGTAGTATTTTTTTGCAATTTTTTTTTTATTTTTCACTTTTTAGTTGTACGTACCTAATAGGCAAGTTAGTAAGGGAACTATTTCGCCAGAATAGATTTCATGAAACTTGAACATAACCGGTGAAATGAGAGGTCTGCTTACCCCTTAAGAGCGAACTGGCGTGATGTTATGTTATGAAATGTTATAAACAACAAACAGACATGCGATTGCAGCAATCCCGAGAGATTTGCCGTTATTTATTGAAGAGTTCTGTTGTATATCTCCGAAGTTCTTCATCAGATCTTCACCAAATTAAAATGGGACCAATTTCGGAACATACTTTTTCAAACAAAAAAAGAATTTTCAAAATCGGTTTGTGACGAGCTGTTGGGCAGTGGCGACCCCACGGGCCTGGTCTCCAGAGAGAAGTCTTGTTCCTCCTCACCTCTTGCCTTAATTGGCTGCGTGAGTGGAGATTCACAAGAGCAAACGTGCTCGGAGGAAGAAAGTTAACCCAACAAGATGCTTGTAGGGTTCTTGTCCGTACTTCCGGGAATGTCCTGATAGCCGTGGTATACCTCTCCACTCCTCAAGCACTGCCGGATATGTTGCCCCCTTGGCGCTACGTCACTCAAGTGCTAGCAACCGATTATGGGAGTCCATTAACTGAGTGTTGCGGGGATCCGCTGGATGCGAGTTGGACGGGACCGATCAATGTGGCGACGCTTGGGGGAGGCCTATGTCCTTACGGCTGATATGTTGATAATGAGTTCAACAGTGGTCAGGCAGGGGCAATTAATCCACCTATCGTTTTAGGCAATCCATCCACCAAACCCATAGCCCAATACATTTTATTTTCATATTTTGCAATAGTCCTGCACTAACCGGGGATTGCCCTTGGGGGCACTTACGTGGTGCATACAAGACTTGGACTTCATGCTTAGACCCTGTTCCCGATACCGGTGGGCTCTATTTTTCATGTATTTTTATTAATTTATTTTATATAAATAAATGTAGACAATAAGAAAAGAACATAAAATAAAGGACATAATAATAATCTTCTTTTATCTTACTCGATATCGCCTCAACAGGTGTCTTTCTAAACATACTTTTTGACCATTTTTTCAACAGCACATTAGGTTATACAAAACTGAAATAATTCTCCAAATGATTTTAAACCTTCAAATCTTGATGGTTACGTTCAAAATCGAATGAGAAAGTTTGACAGTTTGTGGTAACTGGATGACTTCACATAAGTTGTGCATAATAAGATAAAAAAATATTTGTAATAATAATGGTGGCCACAAAACCCGCCTACAATACTCCAAAAGTAATGCGCGGCAAAGCAGCTCCGAGCGGTCAAGTGAAGGTCAACCCTTACGCTCTAGCTTAAATCAGCGAACTCTCCTAACAAATATTATGAACATTCGAAAATTTGTTGGATAATTGATAATTCTTATTTAATATAAAATCATATGACTAATAAAGGTATGAAAATGCACGGAGCTATTTTTCACATTACGTAATTAAGCAAAAATCTAAAAAAATGGTTAAAAAAGGAAAATCTTTTGGATAACTAAACAAAGCTATGTATTTAAGGACATAAAAACATATTAAAAAATAACAATTAGCAGATCAATTTTTCAGTAGGAGTTATAGTGCATAATGTTAAAAGTTAAATTTGGGGTATCACCAAAATCGAAAAAATGTTGGATACCTTTACATACTTATTCTAACTAGTACATACATACGTATACAGAAAGTATTTCAGTCTGAGGAAATATTCACAGAGCCTTATAAGCAATTTTCATGTTTAGGTAAAAATACCTAACTTCTCGTAACATAATTTGTTGGATTATTGTACATCTGTAATCTATATTACCTAATTTCATCACATGTAAAATTTCATAGGCGGGAGAATTTTTCGGAAGTCTCCATACAACAAATATCCTCGTTGACTGGACTAATTATTAAAATCATAAGATATTCTTCAGAAATTGCAGTAGGACATTTGAAATATAATATTCTGTAGCAAAAAGGATGCCTTTTGTAATAATTCTTAAGAATATAAAGTTTTACAAGTTAACAAATTGAGACCTGAGGCAAACTTATTCAAATAATATCTAGGCATAAATTAATGTTACCTTAGTGTTCGTTCACACAGGCGTCCGTTTTACAGGTTCGTTTTATCGTATTCGTTATTATTCGGCGCTGACGCATGTAGTTATATGAGCGACTTCACACACATGTCAGTATTCCAAATCCAGTAAAAAATACGTGTCCGACAAAATACACAGCAGTCCGTTTTATAGGTCCACTTTATCGTATACGTTTTTATTCGGCAATAGCGTAGGTCACGCATCGCGTCACACATACATAACAATATTAAAATACTTATCCGTTTTATCGGATCGAAGCAACGCGGGGCGTGCCATTATTAGCCCGACGGATCCGTTAAAACGGAACTGTAAATATGCTTTGAACATACCTCCAGTAGCGACGGATCCGTTAAAACGGTACTGTCAATATGGTGTGAACATAACTTGAATATTGTTGTTGAACTTGCATGTCTTGCAATTTGGTTTAGAAGACAAAGTAAAGGCAAACGAGTAAATAGTTTTTGAAACGATTGATGAACCCAGCGGGCTCTTACTGATCTTAGACGTAGGACCAAATAACTTTTGATTCCTTGGTATCTGAAAGAGAACTGTGTATTATTATTAAGGGCGTATATATTCTCCAATGTTAACGCAGTACTGGCCGTGCGCCCGCTCGGAGCCAGAATATCAATATTGAACCTTCTTTTGGACAGTTTGTTTGCAAAATATTCTTTGATTTTCATAAAAAAATTATTCAGTTATGAAGTAATTTTTGCCATAACTTTTTCTGAGTAAAAATAGTTTTAAACATCCAAGTCATTTTGGAGGCATATCCAAAAGTAGCAAAAAATATCGTGTTGTTAATTATTTTTTAAGGCAAATCTATTAGTTACACGAAAAATCATGTTTCACAAATAACGTACATGAATCAATAATAAATATATATTTGTATCAAACCTTTTAAACTAGCCGTTACTATAGAAGTATGCTTTAGAAAATAACCATTTTACGGCGCTAAAGCGGTGGAAGGCCCTTAATGAACTATCTCACTTTAAAACATGTATTGGGTTTAGTCTACAATGATACTCAGTTACAGCATCGACTTCAGTTGTTGAAAATTGGTGATAGTAAAAAGTGTTAGAATTTGGTAGTATTTTTAAAGTGGCCTGATTGTAGGTAATATTGTGGCTCACTAATATAAAAAAAAAAAACAAAAAAACTTGTGCCCTTTGTTTTCAGTTTTTAAATCAGTCTGAAAACCTGGTATATCCCTCCGTAGGCTCAAATTATTCACTGAACTTTATTCTATTTGTTTGTTTTATTTTTTTCTCAGAGAAAAACAAAACAAGGATGAAAGACGTGACCTTTCTTAATCAGGCTATTATCATTTGAGCCAGCGGTCCGTCCCCCTTCGGGGCTGGGGAATAAGTGCTTACGTCGATAAAGGCTTTCTGATATGGAGCTAAACTGGCGGACAGCGTAATGAGGATAGCGTTAATCCAGATGTCCATAAATCGTCTCTCGTCTCCGCATTGGAGTAAGGTTTAGTTTGATATGTACCTAATGAGGTAGTGTGGCTGTAGGTAGAAATACAATCTGATTTTTAACACCTTACAAATAAATATATTTACAAATGGGATTGAAAATATAGCTGGCGAAATGTGTCGGTGGCTTATATGATGTTAAGTACTGGCTAGAAAATTTTCGGATGGTGATCAAAACTGTGAGTTCTACTGAACTTCAAGTAAAACAATGGCGATCGTGATATAGCAGAGTTAGAAAACTGCATAAAGCTTTACTGTAACTTACGTTAAATTAAATGGGAAAGAAACGTTATAGTAAATCTTGGAGCCATTTTGTGCTTGCTGCCATTAGCGTCAGTTAGTTCGAAGGCTGTTACAATGACGTCACTTTCACAGACAGATAATAATTATGGACGTGGTTATGATGTTTGAACAGAGAGTTCGTAATTACTAGAGGTAACGTATTTAAGACGCAATTTCAATATCGGTATTCACTTTCGCACTAACAGATAACGTTATAAGCAAAAAGAGATAGATATACTTTTGTCTATGCCATCTTTTGTGCCAGTGTGACTGAGCATGCTATAGATACTTATCTATAGACATATATCAGTACTAGATCTGTGCCACTATTAAATCGATATTATCGAGTTTAGTTTAGGAGCGATCTACAAATTTGGTCAAATATCTGTAAGAATCGTCCCTGACTGCGGCTAATTTATTCTATGTTTTTTTAGGGATTCTTTATAATTATTTAACAAGTAAATGTGTACTCGTACAAAGAGTAAACTTATACCTACATTGTAAGAGTACAATTCCACTCTTTTGTATTTTTCTGCGCATCATACGCGTTGTATAATAATGTTTATACGTACATCATGAGATCAAAGTGACAGTTTTTGGTACAATCGTACGACTATACAAACAGCTACTGATCAATATACTGATATATATTATGCTAGTTCTTGTGCAAGACTAAAAATAAAGTTTACAGACGAGTATGTATATAAAAGTAATAAAATAAATAATAACAAAATGGTTATACATAATAATTTAATTTTTAAAAGTATAATGTGAAAATAAACATGATTCATCAGGTTGTCTGGTAGATATCGCTGTCAGCGATAAGACCGCCTTTGTACCCGTAGAAATAAGTATAATTGTAAAAGAGATGTGTAACTTTAGTTTTTGGTGTACAATAAAGTATATTCTATTCTATTCTATTCATCAATCTGTATCCATATTCCATCTATGGATACAGGTTGATGAATCACATTTATCAAGGAATAGCGATAGCATGATTAATTAAAATGCAGTGAACACAAGCGAGATTATGGTGAAGGTGTCCAGTTAGCTTGTTTTATATTCTTGATCCACTTATTTCTTAAATAAGTACTCTTAGGAAACCTGTGGACAATCAATATTAGATTAATTTTAACAAATGGCAAAAAAACTTGTAAGTAAAATAAAAATACTAGTATTGATAAATCTTTCTTGTGACTCTTGTCACAAGAAAGTACGTAAACTGTCAAAGCTCTATCAGCGAACGCATAAAAGTTTATTATTTCACTAAATAAAATGGTTTAAATGATACTATACGTCCTCAACGTATTTAGAACTAAGATTCCTTTATTCCGGACAGCCTATGAAATGTATTCCCTGCACAATAATTTCAGTATGCTAGTCGATAACTCACCTGTGGAAAGATATCATTTGATTATGTTCTGTTAATACACTCATTCTACTCTTGCAACCTATAGCGACACACGACATGGTTCATGCTGATAATATAACAACAAAATTCTTCCTGATATAAACGAAACAAAGGCGTGAAAACAGCGAAAATCTTTCATTAGAGCTGCTAACCAATGGGTTACAACAGTGACTAAAAAGTTATCTCTTTGACGTTCAGGATGGTAGCGTTTGTCTATGTTTGTCTCTTTTTATATCATAGAGTTTTTCCATAAGCAAGAACGAAAGAATTGACTTTTTTTTTTTATTTGAGGTGGGTTTGCTCTTGACTCTAGTCTAAGTCATAGGTGACAGAGACAGAGTCGACGATGGAGCGAGCTTACCCAGAAGGAGCCTGTTTACTCTAACTTTGAAGAGATTCGGGTTGAATGCGTTCGGAAACACAGATGCAGGTAGTGAGTTCCATTTTTCGTCGTAAATACGTTATCTCTAGTAATTACAAACTCTCTGTGTTTGAAAGACAATGGAATTGATCGATGTCATCATACATACTTCTAGCAAAAATAATTATCTAGCTACCGGTAAAAACAAAATACCTAGTTACGTTGGATGAATTTAAGAAACCAGTAACGTGTTTATTTATTGATTTATTCAATAACGCATGCCAACAACCTATTCGCAATTAAATTCTAGCGACAAAAATTTAATGGATAGTTCTGTGGAAACATTTCAGATATAGGAATGCACAGCACTCAGATTAGGACTACCACAGATAATATAATACTAGTATATAGATGCCTCATCCCATACAAAGAAACCGTGCCGACGTAACTAGCGTTTTTTATCTGATTAATCTTGTTATTTTTGTAAGTACATCAATCGCGTTTACTAGGTTCGTGAATATTTTTTTCTTTAAATACAGTGAAGGTTCGTTTTATAGTATTTTTTTGCACGTTTTCACCGCATTTTTGCACCAAAATGTGTTACAATGCAAAATTTTACAATCGAGTGGAATGCCTCAGAAATTTAAAAATGCACCATCTATTGGCATCAATTTTAAATGATACGTTCAAATAATCTTTGAAATGTGAATTAAGAGCCCAATATTCCATAATTGTGTACGTAGGAGAGTTGATTAAACAAGAACATACAATTTTTATGTTCTATTCCAAAATATGTTAATTTTACACACAATTCTATAGAATTTCTATAGAATTGTGTGTACATCTCGCGCCATCTAGTGAGATTTATTTGAACCAAATTTTCTCGGAATAGTAAAAAAAAAAGTGGATACAATATTAAAACTAGAATTAGATCACAATTGAATTAATATAAACTGAAATTGAATCAAGATTAGTTTTTGTGCCCTAGTGGCTGTGGAGCTGGAATAGCGTTGGGCCAAGCATTTTTATCAGCGATGTAATCCCCCAACCCATAATATGCCTGCCTGCATAGTATCATCATCATTTCAGCCAAGAGATGTTCACTGCTGGACATAGGCCTCCCCAAGCGTTGCCACACTGATCGGTCCTGTGCGTGTCGCATCCACCGGTTACACGCAGCCTTTACCAGCTCCACCTAGAGGGAGGTATTCCAACGCTGCGTCTTCCGGTAAACTATATTTGTTTTTTTTTAATCAAAATTCAATCACATCGACAACGTAAGAAACTATAATTATTTATATATCAAATAAAATGATTGAATTGTGCCAAAATCAGAACTAACGCCGCCATCTTGTTTTTGTAAGAAAATTACATCAGACATTATCACATTTTTACTGACAAAAGTTCCCATGACGACATTGTCTTAGCGACGTTTTTCCGATCTATCAAAACCTTTGTTTTCACCGCAAATGACGTGTGTTATTCTCACACTGATACAAGTAAAGGTATTTCCTATGAGTAAAATTTGTAATATTGAATGAGGATATTGTGCTGTGTATGCACTAGTGCAAAGTTATAACTAGTTAGACTCTACTGAACTGTTGTGTAGCGAAACTATCCTTAGCGAAACACATTCGGATTAGTTGGATGTTAGATCAGTTAGAAATACCGCGGTACTAGTTGCGCTATTCAAAGTATGCTCCTATGGATATGACAGGATTACGTCAAAAGCATTGGTACCTGGGGCCGTACCATAATGAGCTCTTAAAGCAAGGTTATTTTCATAGTGCTTAACGGATAGGTAGATGTATGTGATTTGCATACATCTTTCCCTTACGTACAATGGATATAATTATATTATCTTCTTTTTTTCGAAGAAGAAGAGTTAATTAAGCCGCCTCTGGGAACTCCACAGGTCTCTGACTTGGCTATTTCAGACGTACATATAACCTTGCTCTAAGCAATTATGATAGGACCCCAGATAACGTATCAATAGGGAATTATTTCTGAAAGGACTTGAGGCGGCCTATGTCCAGCAGAATTTGCTAATATAATAACAATTCTAAAATTTGTTCACTATGTAATCAGAAAGCTGGCACTAATAATACCGATATAAACCCCATGAAAATATTGCAAATCTACGTTAATTAAAAAAAATACATAATATATATATATATATGATATTTTTTAAATAAACGTAGTTTTTTTTTTTCAAAGCACTAAATGTACTAAAGTTGACTGAGTGATGCTGATACAAAACAGTGTTTTTTTTTTTAAGTTCTACTTTTTTGAGCTCTTAGCGATAAATCAAAAACAGATGAAATCGAATCTCTCACTCGCATTTTAATGAACATAGCTTGATTTACTAACAAAAGCAAACTATCCTGTAGTTAATATAAAAAAATTGTGATAAATCAAGCCTGAATTCCACATTCTGTTTTAATTTTTATAAAGAGGGTCTCATCAAGTCACCAATGTCTGAATGCCATACTGTGACTGGTTGAATGATCAACAGACAATCACAGGAGATAACGCGCTCTTGTAACAATAATTTTCGTGCAAAAAACTGTAGCTAAGTAGGTATGTAAAAGGATGAATATAATTTCAATAGATAAGACCTCGAAGGTACATTACACGTACTTTCTCTCGTTCTTATAACTTCAAAGTTTAATAACACATGTTTTCCTGTAAGAAAAACATATTTTGTGAAGTTAGCCGATATCGAATGGCCAAAGTTCGGTATGGTTGGTGTTATATCGAGTGTGAAGAACAAGACTGTCGTGTGCTCAATAATTTCTGATTTATTTTTTTGTATTGAAAAGTTGTGTTACCAGTTACTATCCGTTTTATATTCAGGGTTACAGTAGGATGATAAAATATCATTGTGTGGCTTTTTATTGCTTTAGTAGGAACAAAAGTTTAGTATTATCAACATTTATGAGTTGTATGATTTCGCCATTTTATATTACTTGTTTTACATCACCGCGATGTATAATATATATTCCCAATAAGTAAAGAAGGAAAAAAAACGGCCAAGTGCGAGTCGAACTCGCGCATGAAGGGTTCCGTACTATTATCGCAAAAAACGGCAAACAAAGCACGTTTTTTGTATGGGAGCCCCACTTAAATATTTATTTTATTCTGATTTTAGTATTTCTTGTTATAGCGGTAATAGTAGTACATCATCTGTGAAATTTCAACTGTCTAGCTATCACGGTTCATAAGATACAGCCTGGTGACAGATATACAGACAGACAGACAGACAGACCGCGGAGTCTTAGTAATAGGGTCCCGTTTTAACCCTTTGGGTACGGAACCCTAAAAAAACTTAAATCTAGAAACACGAACGCATCGCAAAGTAACAAAACTTAAATCTGTACACCACCTGACTGACATGACACCATTAGTCCACTCTTGTCTGATACTCTAAGTCAGATTCTAATGAAAAATATCAATGCTCCCTCTGACAAGCTCTTAGTGTTGAAAATTTATAATGGTAGTTTCCAATACTCGAAGTGCTCGCGCCAGAGATACATGACGCACTTGCTAGAAAATATTAAGAGGAAGACACGAGGGAAACTTTCAAAAATTGCTAGTTTTGTGAAAAATCTTTTAGACTGCGATATTTTTTAATTGTTTATTTAATCTTTTTATGTTTTTTTTTGTACTTTTGCTATAAAAAATATTATTTATATAAAGTTAATATGACTATATTTCTGAGAACTTAGAAAAGTAAAACACGATAAGTATAGAAAAAAAAATAAGTCTGTATTCCCTGAAAATATGGCAGATTAAAAAACAATAAACAGAAAATAAAATCTTTTCAAATGAACGACCAACAGCAAATTACCCATTTTGAACTCATAACATTCTTATCTGTAAAGCTTGCCAACGTATATCGATAAAATAATAACAACAATGAATCATTATTTGAATGCAGATATTGGTTGTTTTAAATCTTTAATATGGTGCCGGTATGGTATGGTTCCGGTATAGCACCATACTGCCGGACGTAAAGAATTTCACCATCCCATGTCTTCCCGTAGGTGTCGTAAGAGGCTACTAAGGGACAAACCAGAGAATGGGCAGCAGCGTTCTCTGTGCTTCTATAACAACCACACTGCGATCGCCAACCCGCCTGCCAAGCGTGGCGATTATGGCAAAACACCCCCATGAATAGCACAAATAAAAAATGGCCCCTAGTGCCCGGCAGCCTGCATACCCTCGACTACGGTAGCGTTCGAGGTCACGGCATGGCAAGGGGTGCTAACAATCGCCGGACTAGATCCGGCTAACCCAACAATCACCGATGACTGGACCTGGCAACGTACAACACGCGCACACTTCGGATCCACGAGAATATCCAGAATATCCTCAAGATATTCGCTGAAGGTCATACAGGTTGTAAGGTAAAATTTTCACCCTACTCACCAGTTGCTTTATGATCTGTTGAAACATAATAACATTTAAGTATATGAACTAATTCTTCTTTATGAAGATAGTCAAATAAAGTTGCTTTATGCATGTTGAACAAAAACACTTTTTGTTCTAAATATTCAAAACTAATTATCAGTTAAACAAAACATTCACTGGTGGAAAGGTATATATTTAAATAAACATGTGACTATAACCCCATTTTTAAATTTATATACATATAATGTTAAAGTTTTGTTTTTTTAGTATAAAGTAATGCTTTATGCATGTTGAACAAAACAATTGTTTGTTCCATTTATATATTTAAACCTAATTAACAGTTACAATAACTATGTTAAATTAGAGTTACACATCAATCAGCAAGCCCGTTGCGAGTCTAGTAAACGACCCAAGAGCTAGATTGACCCAACACTATACCGAAGATATCGCGGACGTCAGCCTGTACGAGATTAGGATGGCTCCGAAACAGCTCAAAAACAACAAGGCGCCGGGTGATGACGGAATTACGGCCGAACTCCTGAAGGCGGGCAGAAAACCGGTCCTTAAGGCCCTTCAGAAGCTGTTTGATTCCGTCATACTCGAGGGCAAAACGCCACAGGCATGCTGCAGGGGTGTGGTGGTACTCTTCTTCAAGAAGGGCGACAATGCCCGGCTGAAGAACTATAGGCCCATCTCACTTCTTAGCCATGTCTACAAGTTGTTTTCAAGAGTCATCACGAATCATCTTACGCGCAGGTTTGACGATTTTCAGCCCCCCGAACAAGCCAGATTCCGAAAAGGCTTTAGCACCGTAGACCACATGCATACGCTGTGGCAGGTTATACAGTAGACCGAAGAGTATAACCTGCCTCTCTGTTTAGAGTTTGTGGACTACGAGAAAGCCTTCGATTCGATCGAGACTTGGGCTGTACTGCAGTCTCTCCAACGGTGCCAGATCTACTACCGGTACATTGAGGTGTTGAAGTGTTTGTACAAAAACGCCACCATGTCAGTCCGTCTTCAGGATCAGACCTCGAAACCAATCCTTCTCCAGCGCGGCACGTAAATGGCGAGTACATTACTCACCTTCGGTTTGCCGACGACATAGTGGTCATGGCTGAGACCATGGAGAGCCTCAGTAAAATGCTCGATGACCTCAGTAGAGCTTCCGAAAGAGTGGGTCTTAAAATGAACATGGACAAAACCAAGATCATGGTGAATGCCCACGTAACACCCACTCCTATCAAGGTCGGAGACTCTACACTCGAAGTTGTAGACGATTATGTCTATCTGGGACAAACGGTCCAGTCGGGTAGGTCCAATTTCGAGAAACAGATCAACCATCGAATCCGACTCGGCTGGGCGGCGTTCGGGAAGTTGCGTGGTATCTTCTCGTCCAATTTACCGCAGTGTCTCAAGACAAAAGTCTATGACCAGTGTGTGTTGCCAGTGATCACTTATGGAACCGAGACGTGGTCGCTCACAATGGGCCTTATCAGAAAGCTCAAAGTCACCCAAAGAGCAATAGAGAGGGCTATGCTCGGAATTTCCTTGCGTGATCACGTCAGAAATGATGATATCCGCAGGAGAACCAAAGTTACCGACATAGCCCGAAGAATTGCCAAACTTAAGTGGCAGTGGGCAGGGCACATTGCTCGCAGAACGGATGGCCGATGGGGCCGAAAAGTTCTGGAATGGCGACCGCGAACCGGAAGACTATACGTTGGAAGGCCTCCCACTAGGTGGACTGTTGACCTGGTTAAGGTTGCGGGAAGGCGCTGGATGCGAGACGTAAGGGATCGGTCAAAGTGGCCACGCTTGGGGGAGGCCTATGTTCAGCAGTGGATGTCTTTCGGCTGAAATGATGACCCAAAGGGCAATGGAGAGGGCTACGCTCGGAATTTCCTTGCGTGATCACGTCAGAAATGATGATATCCGCAGGAGAACCAAAGTTACCGACATAGCCCGAAGAATTGCCAAACTTAAGTGGCAGTGGGCAGGGCACATTGCTCGCAGAACAGATGGCCGATGGGGCCAAAAAGTTCTGGAATGGCGACCGCGAACCGGAAGACGATACGTTGCAAGGCAAGGCCTCCCACTAGGTGGACTGATGACCTGGTTAAGGTTGCGGGAAGGCGCTGGATGCGAGACGCACGGGGTCGGTCAAAGTGGCGACGCCTGGGGAGGCCTATGTTCAGCAGTGGACGTCTTTCGGCTGAAATGATGACCCAAAGATCAATGGAGAGAGCTAGGCTCGGAATTTTCTTGCGTGATCACGTCAGAAATGATGATATCCGCAGGAGAACCAAAGTTACCGACATAGTCCGAAGAATTGCCAAACTTAAGTGGCAGTGGGCAGGGCAAATTGCTTGGAGAACTGATGGCCGATGGGGCCGAAAAGTTCTGGAATGGCGAGCGCGAACCGGAAGACGATACGTAGGAAGACCTCCCACTATGTGGACTGATGACCTGGTTAAGGTTGCGGGAAGGCGCAGGATGCGAGACGCACGGGATCGGTCAATGTGGCGATGCCTGGGGGAGGCCTATGTCCAGCAGTGGATGTCTTTCGAGTGAAATAATGATGATGAAATGTTTAATAAGTCAACAAATTTTTGAGTAAATCGATACAATAAAATAACTTTTAAGCTTTGCGTCACTGCGCAACTTTTCTTTTCTAAGCACTCCGACAAGCGACAGTGACCGCGCTTTAGACCTTATCACGGCCTTAATATAATAGAATCGTGTACTGCGCTTATGTCCTGGCTTTAGTTTACTAAGGTCACCATAGAAAGGTCCGGTTAAGCACTAGATATCTCCAGGTTTAACTGCTAGATGGCAGGATGCCACTTACAAAAAAAACTGCGCTTATGATATCGACACGGATTTAGCATGTGAAAGGGGCTTTAGCGTCGAACGTACTCAATGTACTTCGGTATGGGAGACTTGCTTTTGATGAGGTTTAAAGTACAGATGATTGATGAGCTTCCTGAGAAGGTGTTTCAAGATAGATTAGGTTATGAAGGTGTTTTGAAGGGCTTTTTTCGGTAATTTCAGTTCAACCTTAAGTGATATTAAAACGGTGTCTAAACATCGGTATAATTATTGAACTATTAGAGTTTTTAATAAGGTATTTGTTACTCCATTGTATTATTTCTGATGAGGCCCATTGTAAGCGAACATGTCTTAGTTCCGGAAGTCATCACTGGCAACACACAGTGGTCATAGACTTTCGTCTTGAGACTCCACACACAAACGTTGGACGAGAAGACACCGCACAAATGCCCGATAGTTGCCAAGCCAAGTCTGGTTCGACGGTTGACATCTTTCTCATAGTTAGTTATCTGGATCGTTTGTCCCAGGTAGTGATAATCGTTTACAACTTCGAACGACTTCGACTGTGTAGTCTCCTATCTTCATAGACGTGGTTGTTACATGGACATTTAACACGATCTTGGTTCAAAGGCAATGGAGAGCGCTTTGCTCGGAGTTGAATCAGATATGTACAGAATGGAAGACATCTGCAGGAGAATCAGGGTTACTTAAGTAGCAATGCGCTGAGCTCATTGCTCTCAGAACGAATGGTCGATGGAGCCTTAAAGTACTAGAGTGGCGACCGCGAACAGGAGGACGTTATGTTGGAAGGCCTCTTTCTATGTGTAGTGATACCTGGTTAAGGTTGCGGGAATGCGCTGGATGCGAAACGTACGGGATCGGTCAATGGCGACACTTGGGGGAGGCATATATTCAGCAGTGGACATCTTTCGGCTGAAATGATAATGATTTTAAACCAGCTGTGTGCCTGATAGGTTTAATCCTATCGTACTTCCTACTAACCACACTAATAATATAAAGGCGAAAGTTTGTGAGTGTGTGTGTTTGTTACTCTTTCAAGCAAAAAAGTGATAATATCAGAAAACCCGACTGCAAAGATGTAAAAAAGAAGAAAATCTTGCTGTGCAGTTGGAGGATACATATTCGCGAGCTGGCTGAGCAAAACTATAAATAAACAATCATAATCAAATATATTATGTTACTAATTCAAATAATTATAATAACCTAAGTACCTGTAATTGTCCAAAATGACAAAAGACAACGCAGCAAAATTACCCTTGCTGCTTGTAGAGAATCGACATGCAATTACCCTAAACCGGGCATTTCTTTTGCGATTATCAATTGTCTCTCATTGCGGAAAATAACGTGTAGATGGCGCCACTTACGATATGCCTTAGACCTAGACCACTCAAAGACCGTGACACTAGCTTTCAATGTAGGTATTACTACCGTGGTACCGGCGACCACGGTAGTTTCATTTTTAAATGCACAAAACTGCATGGTTGATAATTTCATACCTAATTGTAAATTAGTAATAAAAATAGTTTAACTTTAATAAAACCAGGTAGGTACCTTGCTGTGTCCGAAATTAAAAGGTATGCAGACAGGCAGAAAATACTTCTGGCTGCTTTGGGCGCAGGCCACATAGAAATGGCATCGGGCGCGGACATGACATGGCCGGCTTCTTAATCCATTCAAATTGCATACAAAATGCATGGAAATAAAGCGCAATTTGATCAGGCGCGGGCACCGAAATGGCGCGTCATAACCACGTCCGAGCAACGACATACCATGTGTCCTAAATTGCGCTTTATTTCCATGCATTTTGAATGAAACAGGAAGCCGCCCGTGCCATGTCCGCGCCCGACGCCATTTCTATGTGGCCTGCATCTTAGAAATGTTGCGGATTAAGAATAGTAAAAAAAAAACATTTATTAATAAATATAATAGATTTGAAAGGCGGGTTTATATGTATTGATTTAGTTAATAGGGATAAAACCTATATATGCACTACGAAGCCTATTATTTACTCTCTTTACAGTAATTAGCATCAGAAGTTACTTCACTTGGTTTGATAACTAGACCACTTTAAAAAGAATAAATATTGCATATACAACTTGTATGGTATAAACAGAGTTATTAATATCAATAAAAACTACTTAATAATTTCATCAAAATCGTTCAAGACTATACTTACGTTCGTGAATCAAGTGGGACATAATTGTCAAATATCGAGGAAGATCCAAATCTACTAGATACGAGGCATATTCGGGGAACAGTACTGTACATGACGTGTCCTAGTTTATTCCTTTTGTGACCGTCTCTATACCGCCAAAGCTCATAGCTCTGAGGTTGCACAAAGCGTGATTGGAATTTGGATATTAGCCAACCACTACTAAAAAGGTACAGTATGGGGATAAGAACTTGTGAACTAACTTTAACCTTAACAACTACGTTTATTTGGTATCTGGATTGTGGAGTTCTAAGGTTCCTAGCCGGTCGGAGCATGACCAAAACCTTATGTCCGATGGCCATCATAGCGATAAATGAAGGGGGCGACTTACGCGGCGAATAGCACAGGTAAACAGAATACCAAAATGCCTCGAAGGTCAATGTACAAATCGCCAAAAAAAAATAACGGCCAGATTTTATTGTCACTGACAATAAATTCTGACCTATGACAGACAATACTTATGCTTAGCTTACCGTGGTGTTTCTTGCCGATTCTTCACCATAGGAAACGACGAATCCGAACCGTGCACCTTTTGTCGTCGTTTTATAAGTACCCATGTAGGCCTATGTGAAATAAAAAAAATATTTTTGGTTTCTTTTTTTACTTTTTAGCGCAATGGCGCGACCACGGATATTGAGAATGGCTTACTTACTCGCTGCCAGCTCGGCGTTTCGCGGGCTATAGGCAGTAAGGAATAGCTTCTTATGAAAATTGCTACTGAAAACAAGAGGCGTCCCTAACCTACGAAATCCCAAAAACGTTCGTTCTTAAATTAAACAGAACATACCCCGAAAACATAAACCAATACCTACTGTTCCAATCCTCCACGATGCTGCAAGAGGGACTCGTCCGGTTATGTATCGCTGATTTGTATTTAATCCCGATCCAGCATTTGAGAGCGTTAAGCGATATCGGACAGCTCCGTATGAATTCTAGACCGACCGTTCCATATGTTTGCTCTCCTCTGTTTGGTCGATTCGAAAGTTTAATTATTGTTTCAGTTTACACTCCATTGAGCTCTCATCATTAGTTCCTGTGTTGCGGTGGTTTATGGAGGGTAAATACAAAACAAAAGTAAGGTTAGGTTAGCAGGCAATGGCCTGGGTTTGTGGTTTAAGCAGGATTTGGGTAGTCTATTGTAAGCCGAAACTGATGAATATTGATTGTGAAAATAGAATAGAATATACTTTATTGTACACCAAAAAAAGAAATTACACATTTAAAGCAACTTAATATTATGGGTACAAAGGCGGTCTTATCGCTGACAGCGATATCTACCAGACAACCTTTGGATGGACTAAAGTACTAAAGATAAAACAGGGGGTAGCCTACGGTGTACTGCTACATTAAAAAAAATATTAATACTTAATAATTACATAACTATATAAAAAACTATACGCAAACTTACAAATAAACATACTTAAATAATATTACGTGTTACAAAATTTTGAAGAAGTGTTGAACAATGATAGAAATTAGATAGGAACAGAAGAGCATTAAAGAGACAGGAAATGGTTCTTAACAAGATATTTAAAAGATGCTAGTGACTGGGCTTGTCTTACTGACATCGGCAACTCATTCCACAATCGAACAGCCTGGACCGTGAACGATTTATTGTAGAATTTAGTAGAATGAGCAGGCATCAAAAGTCTCAAATCAACACAAAAATCAACACGGTATTGCCGCGATCTATTAACTCTTAGTTTATACTTTCAGTGGGACCTTGCGATGAGAAGGAGAGATAAATGTGGCGAATATATGGCATTAGTAAGTTTTTTTTCCGCGTATTATTGTGTTCTACAAAAAGCTGCCTAACGGAAAAAACCTTACAATGAAGTCTTCAAGTTTGCTATGGTTAGCCAACATTATCGGTTGATGGAAAGGTAACTGTACATATGTCCTTCATAATACTTATTAAGTTTACAATTTCACATTACCGCTTGAACGGAGTTCTCAGGACCATTATATACCATACGTTAAGCCTATATTCATGTCTCACAAACACTATTAAAACGCTCCGTCTACACCGACCATACGGGCTAACGTCTGGAGAATTGCGTCCACTGCTCCACTTACAATGGACCCATCGAATTGGTTTATAATGGGCTGATAGGCGTAATTCTGGCATAGGCTGGCTAACGTGTAGATACAGTGTCGTTTTAGATAGGTACTGTGTGTTTATTGCCTTACAAGTCGACAATAGTTATTTATGCTACAAGTGCAGAAGGTAGGTGATAGATAAAGGTAGGTGAACTCGTGTCGATTTATTCACTCATCGGGAATCATCTTACGTACGTGTCATCATACAACATTTTACTATGCATTGTGCGAGGAAATAAAAAAAACATCTGAACCAAGCAAGAAATTAATAAAATAGCTTATTCAAGCGCGCTCAGCATATCCACAGATTAACTAATAGTTCTTCGGGCATATCTACTGCGCATGTGCAAATAGCTGTCACGTCGTAACGCAAAAAGGCACGGGCAAAATATACGTTCTTCCAAACATATTTAATGAATATTTAAAATTAATTAATTGATCAAATCTAAATCTAGAGTAATTAATGTAAAACTTTTAAATCTCAAATAATAAAACTCTATGCGTCTGGCTGACGACGGAGATAAAAATTAAAAAAAAACAGAAAAGTAAAAAAGGTGACACTTTCCGCACAGTTTGGCTGCTTGGAAAACGCTCTTTTCGAGGACATGCATTGTAAAGTACCTTCAGTATTGTGGCTAGCCCCATAGACTAATATATATAGGCTAGACCTTGACAGTGTTGCTAAGTAATTATTTTTAGTTTGTAAAATTATTCATTCATTCTATGTATCGAAGAGCATTTATGGGCGCGAAACCATTAGTCGATTTAATGTTTCTGTTTTATTTTTAATATTGTAACATTCTGTTAACAGCTAATAAGTATTTAATTTGACCATTTCCTTTCTTATTATTTAAAATGTTGCGATATCCGGTTCCATTTATATTAAGCTTTAATTTGATCACTTCTTTTATAATTCTTTAAAAATGAAGAGATTCCGGTTGACATTTTATAAGGATTTAATTTGACTGTTTCCTTTTTATTTCTTTGAAATATTATAACATCCGGTTTTGTTTAAATAAGAATTTACTTTGAAAACTTCCGTTCCATTTATTTATTTTTTTTAAATTTCTCGTTCTATTATATTATAAAAAAAATACCTTAAAATAAAATTTGTATTATGTTTCCTAAGACGTCCGAAGTACATTTATGAGAGTACATCGTCTTTTTCCCCGCTAAATCGTTAGATGATGTTACTTCCGTCACGTGAGTCAACCACAGCGCCGCCTGTGGCCGCTCCTGGAACTAACTAAACAGCACACAGCAAGCCGCCATTCCTTTGACATTGTTCGGCTCATAAAGTTTAATGTTGATGGTATACACCAGGAAGAAATTGTATGGACTTCGGACATCTTAGGAAACACAATACAAATTTTATTTTAAGGTAAAATTTTTATATTATGTGATCCGTTTGACGTCCGTAGTCCATTTATGAGAGATCTGTTTGTTATCTCCTGGTGGCTTGCTTAATAAAACGCAACAATGTGATCAATTATTTTAATAACTGTGTAAGATAGTATTATAGAAACAAAATCACAATAAGTAAATTAGATTCCAATAAACAATCAACATTGCTTGATTAATTACTATAAGTTTACTGTCTGTAAACTTTATAATTTCCATTTGTGACTGTAAAGAACTGAGAAAGGGAATTCTCTGATCCAGTTCTGTTATTGAGACCGGTATTTATTACCTCTCTGAAGTAATATTTTATAAAAGTATGTTCGTGGCGCCAGTTGGCTTTAGCTAGAATATCATTAATTGGGTACTTTTCTAAGCTGTTAAGAGATGAAACAGCCGACCTACAACTACCAGGAGAAGCGTCTATTCCGGCTTCCAAAAGAACACGGGTTACTAAACCCGGCGTTACTTTTTTAATTGTGCAACGCGTACCTATCTTGAGTTAAAATGTTTACGACTTAACTCCGAGTTTACAAACTCTATATTTATTTATTTAACCCGACTAAACATGCAAGTGGGCCTGAAAAAGTTAAGTCAAGACATCTTTTCGTTTCTTCGAATACAAAATATCTATATAGTTTACCAAGCAAGAATAAAAAGAGGGAAACCTCAGATTCTCCAATCAGCTATCACCTAAATTCGCAATTCGAAATTTATAAATTGAATTGTCCGCCATATTGCGATACCAAGTGGGAGTTCATAACGTGCGGTTTCGTATCCATTATTCCGGGTAAAGTTGTAAGTGGTCGGTACCCTTTGGGGGCAAAGACGCCCTGATTCAATTCACCTGCTGGGCCCTTTGATAGTCGACTGCGCGACGGATGGACCATATCGGCAGTTTAGGGTTGCTTTGAGTCCCGAATTATGTATGAATGGTTTTGTGGTAGGCTGAAAGGCTTCAACATGGCACTAAATAATAGGTAGTTGGCGTGATTAGAATTCTTGTCGTCTCGTACTTTCCATCCAAAGGAAGTCTGTAAGAGATTGTCCTGTGCGAAAAGACCGCCCATTGTACACTTTGTTGTAAATGTATTTTTTTTGTGGTGTACAATACAGAATATAAAAAATAAATGAATGTCTAGTAAGTTTAATTGACTAAAAATATAGATAATTGTCATTTATTTGACATATAAATAAGTTTTTGACGCTAACATATTAAAATAGTAGATAATAAATTCGATGCATTTCACACTACAAGTAAGGTGTGACTTATGAATCGATTTTCCTAATTTAAACAAATTACTATATTATTCTTAACGATGAAATTTTATTTTACGAATTTTACTTGATAGTTGTTTCACAGCAGGCATAAAACTGTCAGAGCTAATAACTTGGCTTATCATAAGCATGTACAGTGCTTAGTGATTTTCTTATCCTAAGAAGTCAATTTAACCATTTCTCTCTTATAGACCTCAATTTTTCCATCACAAAAAGCAATTTCCCATTATACTCTTTGACCTTCCTTCCAGTAATTTCTATTAATATTACGATTATTACTTTTTGACTAATTTCCGACGGTATCTAAGTTTATAACGACATTGTCGTTTGAAGATTCGGGCACAATCGCCGGGAAATTGCCGAGTCTCGGCCGGATGGGCAGAATTACTGCCTTGAAATT
The DNA here is from genome assembly GCA_964057195.1 of Orthosia cruda. Classification (NCBI taxonomy): domain Eukaryota; kingdom Metazoa; phylum Arthropoda; class Insecta; order Lepidoptera; family Noctuidae; genus Orthosia; species Orthosia cruda. Next base: position 25,524,445 of record OZ059840.1, on the reverse strand, counting down.
AATTACAACTGTTTTATGAACTAAAATAATATTTATTTTAAATGGTTTGGGTAGTTTGCTCTTTTATGTGGATTTAGCTGTTAATTCTGTCTGTAATTATGTTTGCTAAGAAAAGTTAAGAGATTGCTTATTATGTAAAGTACAAGCTTTTTGGCAGTAAAATAAACAAGTAAGTCTACTAAGGCCCGCTTATTCCACCCGTGTAACTAGTTTAATAGCTAACATGGTCAATTATGTAATGACATATTGGTTATTTAATCTTTTGTTAGAACCTAACTCTGAGTTATTGGTTAAGTGGTGCAAGTGGGCTTTAAAGTGGTGCCAATTATAAAGAATAGGACCGGTGATGTTAGTGATGAACAACTATAGGCCTATTTCGGCAGAAGACAGCCAAGAGCTACGGATGAGGAAACAGCCAGAACCTACAGAGCGTATTGAGAGGCGACCATGGCGCTCCAACACGCCATCTCGGATGCCAAGTCAAGGTCCTGGAGGGAGCTTTTGGAGGGACTGGACAGGGATCCATGGGGGCGACCTTATAAGTTGGTCATGGCCAAACTACGTCCATGGGTCCCACCCATTACGGAAACCATGGATCCAGAGCTGCTGGAAAGAGTGGTCAACACGCTCTTTTCAGTAGCTAGTGAAAGTCCCTCACTATTCTTGACCCCTTCGGACTGGACTGACGAGTTGGGGGTGACCGAAGGAAAGCTGGACCGTGCCGTTAGACGCATGGGGGCCCGTAACACTGCACCAGGTCCGGATGGCGTCCCTGGCCGAGCGTGGGTTCTGGCTATGGCTCCTCTGGGGGACCGCCTGAGACAGCTGTTTAACAGCTGCCTCCGTGCGGGCGTGTTCCCCACCGACTGGAAGGAGACTGTATTGGTCTTGTTGAGGAAAGCAGGCAGAGACTCGGAGTCTCCCTCTGCATACCGTCCCATTTGCCTGCTCGACGAGGTTTCCAAGCTATTCGAAAGAATAATTGCCGAAAGACTCGTCGGGCACCTGTCGCGAGTAGGTCCCGACCTGGCTGATTGCCAGTATGGTTTCCGGCAGCAGCGTTCTACAGTGGACGCAATCCTACGCGTCCGCTCGCTGTCAGAACAGGTGGTGTCCCGGGGTGGGGTGGCGTTGGCGGTAAGTTTGGACATCGTCAATGCTTTTAACTCCCTGTCCTGGGATGTAATAAGGGCGGCTCTAGTACACCATGGAGTGCCCCCTTACCTGCAGTGCATCGTCGGGGCTTACCTACGCGACCGGCACATTCGCTATGTGGGCCGGGATGGTAGCGTACATTGGAGGGAGATTAAGTGTGGGGTTCCACAGGGGTCGGTTTTAGGTCCTCTCTTGTGGGATCTCGCATACGACGTGGTCCTGCGTGTTGAACTCCCCGTCGGCGTTAATGTCGTTTGCCGGCGGGGACACTTTCGACAAGACAATCCAGCTTGCCGAGCTCGGGGTGGCAAAAGTGGTGGCATCGATCCATGAGCTGGGTTTAGTGATAGCGCCTCATAAAACGGAGGCACTATGGTTCCATAAACTGCCGAGGAGCAGGGAGCCACCTAGCTCGTCAGTGACAGTTGGAGATGCGCAAGTCCAGGCGGGTCGATACATCAAGTATCTTGGCCTAACCCTGGACGGTCGGTGGGGCTTCGAAGAGCATTTCGAGCGCCTGGTCCCCTGCGTTGAAAAGGCAGTGGGTGCTTTGCACAGACTGCTGCCCAACCTCGGGGGACCTCGGGAAGAAGTTCGCCGCCTCTACGCGGGGGTCGTGCGATCGATGGTCCTTTATGGGGCGCCTGTCTGGTCAAGCAGACTATCAGGCGTCCGACGCTGCAGGACTAAAGTTAATAGCCTGCAGCGGAAAATGGCCATTCGTATCGCACGAGGATACCGAACGGTGTCCTTTGAGGCGGCAACTCTCCTGGCACGTTTTCCTCCGCTGGACATTCTGGCGAACATGGACGCGAGGGTAATATATCCGAATTCGCGCCATCCGCCAGAATGGTGAAAGCGTGCCAGGAGAGCGGCAGGGAGGCGCGAGCGGCTACAGCAGCCGCAATATTCGCGTAAGCGCGTTGTCGAAGCCGTCCTGCCACACTTCGAAGCCTGGCTGAAGAGAGAGGAGCGCATCTCCTACCGGCTCACTCAGGTACTCACCGGGCACGGTTGCTTCGGTGAGTATCTGTTTAGGATTGGGCGAGAGGCCACGGCAAATTGCCACCATTGTGGAGGCGACCTTGATTCTGCACAGCACACGCTCGAGGAGTGCTCAGCGTGGGCCTCTGAGCGGCAGGTCTTGGTCGCCAGGATCGGGCGAGACCTGTCTCTGCCAGCAGCTGTGACGGCCATGCTGGCAGAGACAGCAAATTGGAGGGAAATGGCCTCCTTCTGTGAGACTGTGATGGCCCAGAAGGAGGCCGCCGAGCGGGAGCGTGAGAGGGCAGATCCCGCTCGAAGAAGAAGGCGTCGGGGAGGCAACCACCTCGATGCCTAAAACGCCGAAACCCCGCCTGCGTCACAAGCAGGTGGGACTCCGGGGTCGCGAGTGGTCAGATTGGGGACTCTGTCCACCCACCGAGTGACTTCAGGAAGGATGGAAGCACAGTGGTCACGTGCTGCCGTACATAGCGTGGCTCAGGGGAAGCTATTCTTTCAGCTTCCCCAGGGATGTGCCCTAACAGGCGTTGCACAAAGGGGGTTCCGGTTTGGTCTTTTAAGAGGTGACGGGGCCCCTTCCAGGTGCTGATGGTGATCACCGGGGTGGTTTTAGTGAGGTAAAAATCCCACACTCCCTGATCTTTTCCCCAAAAGTCCAGGCGCCTTTTGAAGGTTTCCCCGGTAAACAAAAAAAAAAAAGGCCTATTTCATTGGCCACTGTTATTTCGAAAGTGCTTGACACTTTGCTTAACACTCGGTTAGACAAATACTTGAATTTACATGATAATCAATTTGGTTTCAAAGCCGGTCTCTCTACAGAAACAGCTATATTGTGTTTGAAGCAGACTGTTAAGTACTACACAAGCACACCTGTGTTTGCTTGCTTCTTCGACTTGTCGAAGGCATTTGACTTGGTTTGCTATGATCTGCTCTGGCAAAAATTGCAAGAAGTGGTAGTGCCAGACGAACTGATCCGTATCTTTCAATACTGGTGAAACAATCAGGTCAATGTTGTTCGATGGACGGGGGCGTACTCGACCCCATACAGGTTGGAGTGCGGCGTGAGGCAGCCCCCCTGCTAACCTTACCAAAGCTCTTCAACATGTATGTTAATGCGCTGATAGAGAGGCTCAGCAGCACGCATGTCGGTTGCCATATTGGAGGTGTGTGCCTAAACAATATCAGTTACGCTGACGACATGGTGTTGCTGAGCGCCTCTGTCTGTGGTGTGTCAAGGCTGATTGGAATATGTGAAAAGTATGCTGAAGAACATGGTTTGTTGTATAACACGAAAAAGTGTGAGTGCATGGTCTTTCGGGCCGGGCCGTGTCCTGATTACTTACCGGCAATTAAACTGAACGGATGCCCACTTAAAAGAGTTGATGCGTTTAAGTATCTTGGACATTTATTAACCTCTGGCCTGGAAGACGATGCGGACATTGAAAGGGAGCGTAGGGCGCTGTCTGTTCGTGCAAATATGATAGCTCGCAGATTTGCTCGGTGTTCGAGGGGCGTCAAAATAGCCCTATTTAGGGCATTTTGTACGTCCTTTTATACAGGCAGTCTGTGGGTCGATTACTCGTAGAAACAGTACGGCGCTCTACGCGTCCAATACAACAACGCGTTCAGGATGCTCTTGGGGCTGCCTCGCTTCTGTAGCGCGTCGGGGATGTTTGCGGAGGCGCGTGTGGATTGTTTTCACACAATCATGCGCAGGCCCACTTCTCTGGTGCTGGCCAGCCGCAACAGTATCCTGAGTGCTTTTTCGGAACGTTTCGACTGTCAGTATGTGAACCATAGCTGCATGGTTCACGTACTGGCTAATGTTAAGATATTGTTTTGATTTTGTATAATAATATGTAAGATAATGTATAATTTTAAATTTTGTTGTGATTAATTTAATTTGATTGATAATTTTCAATTTAGTTTAATTGTTTGATCCAAAGTTGATTGAAATAAAATAAATAATAATAATAAAACATAAGATGTTCTTTGAACTAATATAGATATTATTATTTTTCAATATCAGAGATTACAGAAAACCCAATTGCCCGAAAAGACAACCCAAGACAGAATAACTTGGCACAGGAAAGTGAGGAGACCCGACCCCAAATAATGGGACAAGGGAAGGAAGAAGAAGATCAGAGATTACAGAACAGTTCCAATATTTGCTGGTTAGACTTCGACCGGTAATTCTTCAGGTTTTTGACAGGTAAATCCTAAGGTTTTAGACCGGTAAATCGTCAGATCTTTGCATTAAAGATACATCAAATGATTTAAAGTGACTAAACCATTATCATGTACATACTGTTTAATTGAAGGCTTACTTTTTTTTATAAAATGTAATTTTTTATATACAATTGAATATTTCTAATCTTATGTCTAATAACAAAATAAACTAACATACAAAGGGGAGCGGGCAAAGTGCTCATTGCACATCATAAACATCGTTCTAAATTTAAGGCTTACCTAGAGTTGCTTTAAGTATTTCATTTTTCTTACATGTCTTGATTTTTCTGGTAGTAAATTATTTGTAGCCGCAAGTGCTCTATTTGTTATATCTGGTGGAGTATTTTCACACTTTTCACTTGACGTTGAAGACATTTTTAATAAAATTTCACTCAGAAAATTATTCGCGCGTCCACTTTATTTTGATATTTATTCTTTATTAGATATAAGGCAAAGATCTGGTAGCCGCAACAGCCAAATAGTATACGATACTTTTGTTCTAAACTTGTTCCATTTTTAAAAACATCATTTACATTGTCTCGATTTCGAAGTAATATTATAGGTACCTGGCTGTATGTTCAGAATGTCTTTGCTTGTGTTTTAGAATTTATGACGATTCGCATAATGACGACATCGGGTTGGATGTCGTTATGGGTATCATAATGAAACCGCTGTCAATTTTGTAATTCGAATATAACGACCGTTGTTGTAAACCATTGCAATTAATATTATAATTATAATCCAAATAAGTATTCAATAAATATCCTAGACTAAAATCAAAATCATTATTAAAATCCTAAATTAGACTCTATATCTAATAATCTAAACTCAAAATTAAAATCGAAGTAGGAGTTTGAAATTCGAATAGCCTCTGCACAAGAAGTTTGTATCGAGTATTTTTTGCGCAAGGAGGTTATATTGCATTGAGATGGAGTTCGAATATATTGGTGTGTACCTGTGTTCCAAACTCAAACATCAAAACAGTGATTAAAAGTGCTTTTTATTCACTGTTTTCAGTGAATAAAATAAGCTTTTTAGAGGGGGAATGGTATAATAGTACATTATGGTACAAGTGTGTAATGTTGGTGATTACCGCTGAGGCACCATTGAGACTCGAGCCGTTAGGTGAGGGTCTTAAGAGAGCCGAGGACGGTAATCATCAATACATACGTGTATCATACGACGTTTTTCAACACACTTGTGAAGAAAATAATACAAAAAAAAACATTTTCAACAGTGAAAACGAGTTGTGAAAAAAAAACTCGCAATGGCGGGAAATATTAATAAGTTTTCCTATGCGCGCGCTTCTAACAATGGCGATCGGCCATAGACTAACAGAATGCGGTTTCTTTTTTTTGGCTTTTCGCGGATAGCGTTTTAGCCACGTACTAAATGGGGAATTTCAAGTTTTCTTTATTACAAAGAAAAACAAAAGTTATATTTGAGTGAAATTTTATTTACTAAACACGTACAAGTTGAAATTATCTATTTGAATTCGTAGTTGCAAAAAATGAGCAAGCAATTATTGTAATTTATTTGTACTACTGAGCACGATCTTTTTTTGTATCGAAACTTATTTAAGAACAAAGCAACTCATCCAATAAATTAAAAAGAACTCTATAACTCACTTGTGAATAATAGTAATGAAAAAGTCACAGTTTGGTTACAGGTGTCATTATGTGCCTGATTGCGGTGAAATTAGAGCCACTTTATGAGCAAGTGTGTTGAAAAGTAATTTTCTTTTAGTTTGTCTTGGTGTCTTGATGGAAAGGCTTTTAAACGTATTTAAAAAGATTCAATTTCGTTTTGTTTGGCTTTAGATTAAAAGTTAAATTTTTCTCAGGATTAACGTTAATACCACATTGTAGATTATTTTGCAATATATTTTTAATTACTGGAGTTAATATTTATGTATTATTCGTGCACATTCCACTTCAGATTCACTTTTCAATTGGATTCTTTCTCCAATTCTTCCAAACGATTTAATCTTCTTTTAATAAATAACTCACGCACACAACACACATACATATTCAGGTTCCTAAATAAAATCCGATTCCTCGCGAGATTTAAAGCAACAAGACAAAGGTATAAACCAATTTCACCATTCCCGCGTTTCCCGATACCCGCATTGTTTGGGTCCCGATAAGTTAAATGAAAAGCAACTTTTGATTGTTCAAGGTACCGTGAACAATGTTCGAATAGAAAAACGTGCCGAGGCCGATTTTAGCTCGAAACAACTGTAGACACGAGCAATTTCTGAAGCTTTTTCAAAAGCGCAAGCCAGTAATGAATATATTTTCGGTTTGTATGTTTGTGGTAATGTATAGGGTTTGTACTTAACTATGTTTTGAAGTTTGAGTTTGGTGTTTTTGCTCGACTACGTTTAATTTTGTATTCATTGCTGATCGTGGTAGAAGATTTTCGTTATAAATTGATGGTGGATCGGTAGGTACATACAGTAAAATATATGCTATGCACGTAAGAATTACCTCCGATATCGATATACGATTATCTTTTAGGCATTGCGTAAGCAGTAGTAAGTTAGATTTAAAATTGACTTTTAATAACTAAATATATATATACCTTCTTTTTGAAAGCATTGCTTCTTAAGTATTATTTTAATACATCAAAATCATGTCCCTTTTAAAAGAAATATAAAAACTATTCATTATCACAATTAACAGTTATCACAGGTAACAAAAAACCCTCTAAAACTCGTATAACAATAACCAAAATTGCTTGAGTACCAACAAAAATTTTACGCCGCCATCTTCTCACTTTTTATCGGCAATATCATGGAATAAACTCTTAAAGTGCGGATTATATTAACTTTAGTATCATATTAAAACGAGTTGAAGGAAAGCTTCGGCCGACAGGACCAGAATACTTGAGTATGTCTGTGACAAGTGAGGACCATGGAGTGATGAGCAAATGAAGAATCAATTTGGTTTGTTTTTTTTTTTTGATAGACGAACACAAAGTGATTTTATGAAGGTTCCGTTTTATTTTTATGGTTGGAACCCTCAATGCAGGGTTATTGAAATATTGACGCTTTCGTGTACTTAGCACCCATTGCACAAAGGCTAGATACAATAAATCATATCATTACCTTAATATCTCAAGACAGACATCCATAGTGATGAACACTTGTTTAAAGTTAATATTTGTTTCGGGATATTTGTCATGTATATTTAGATTTTGATTTCTCAACCAAAATCTAAATATACATGGTAAATATCCCAAAACAAATATTAATTCTAATGATTGTGACCATGTCAGCTTAAAACATAAACTTGTTTAAAGTAACCAGGAGGACGCTATTGTTAATTATTTTAATGTAATTCTTTATTAAAACACCACGACACTTGAATGTTATCAATGTTTTATTCCGAGATCCCATAGTTGACATAGTTTTCGTGTGAGCAGAGCTCATACTAATTTAAAGCAAAAATCAGTCAGCATTTCAGCATATACTTAGCCATGTTGACGGCCCACGGTGTGGCAAACGTATAGTTGAACTAGTTATTCGATACGCACACAAAAACATACATATTTTATCGAGCTGCCCATATAGATTTTTATTGTATGCGCTAAAGACAGCAATGTAAAATAATTGACTGCTCAGCACACTCGCAATGCTGAAATGAATTTGCCAGCCGGCCGCAAATTTCCCAAATACCTTGTTCGACAGTACATTTGAATATCCACATTCGCGGGCAATTTTAATGCACATACCATTATCCGGTAACGATGTTCCACTGTTTGTTATTCCACGAATGTGCTTTGTGTTTGTGTCAGTTGTTGATTGCGTTCGCAAATGATCGCTTCATTTGCTAATCACGCTATGGTCACAATGGAGGGTACTTATTATTGTGTCAAGTTAGCCTATGTATTCAGGCCAAGTAATGTCTGTCTATCGTGCGAGCGTAACCGTGGTAAGCGTAATTATGGCTGCGAAAATGTCTTGGACTTATGATGAAGAGCGAAATGTTTTTGTGTCTATTTTATATTTATCTTCAAAGTAAGTCATTAATTTTCCTAGATTGGTTTTCGATTTTCCTTCTACTAAATAAAATAAATAAATACGACACTAACATATTTATATTCGGCAAAATTAATCACATAAAGCTACTCGGCTTAGTAAATAACAAAGTATCAACTTAACAAACAACACACAAACATTCCTAAAATAAAATTACCTTAAAACTTTTCGTTTTAGGGTAATTTTATTTTAGGAATTTTCTCCTTCTTTTTTAAAAATAGAACAATCTTACTAAATAAACTACATATCCATCTGGAAATCGAAGGAAAAGCTGTTATCCATCAGGATAAAAAAAAAACTGAAAATCGAAGGAAAAACTATTTCTAAGAAAAAGAGATACTGAGCTATCGTGATTAAATTTGACGTATGATTCCAAGGTCCAAAGATCCCAAATCGCTGTTCGTGCATAAAAAGAAGCGGGCTGTGATCCTGGGGTTATTAGGTTCATATTTCGGGTCATAAGGGTCATATTTATGATAGCCGTAGGCGCAACCTTATTGCTTAAAATATGGCGTGAATATGGATGACTGAACTTTGTTAGGTTTTGATGAATTTGGTAGGAAATAGAACTAAAGTCGTGACAATCGAATAAGTCTGATTTGACAACTAGAATAGTAGTTTATGCAATGGTCATATAATAGGGGTTATTAAAATACGAGCGTGGGTTTAATAGATTCTCATTGCGCATGACTGCGCAGCGCGCGCATCCATAGACAATGACACTACTTTTTTATATTATGTCAATGAGCCCATAAGCACCAATAAATTAATAAGTTATTTTATGATGCAGTTGCTTGAAAATCGAAGGAAAATGTTGCATTGTAATGGGTTTTTTAAAATTTTACCTATTCACGAATATAAAGTAAGTGTTTATACAATATGTTTTGAATTCATATTTATTTATTATTAACACATACATTTATTTTTACAGGTAAGACCGAAGCTAACAAAAGTAGTCATACATTGCCAGCTTGCAACATTACGTTGTCAGTGTAGATAAAAATACATATATTAAGTTAAACTTGATCTTCTTCATCGTGTCGATGATTCCATTTTCAGATTCTAATTTAGATGTTGTGCTTCGACCAGAACTCAGCCACGTCGACAGCCCTAGCGTTGGCCTCACACAGGTCTTTCGTGGTGCAGGTGTTTGTGCACAGAGAGCAGGACAACAGATGGGGCATCGTTTGTGGTGTGGTTCCACAGTCACATTGTGGCTGATCGGAGTACTGATATCTGACCAGGTTTTACCTACAGCGGCCCACTTGACTTCGCAGCCTATTTAGGGAATTTCAGGTAGGCCATGGCAGTTTATTCCCAGCTGGTAGCTTTTCTGCAGGAGCCATAACTTGATGCTTATGAATGATACTCGTTGTAACATTGTATTGGTAACATAGTAATTAATTAGCAGTATGAATTTGATTTTACGTAGACGTTCAAAAGAAAGTTATCGCGACATGTTAAATAAGAAACGTCACCGGAATTCTTAGATTGTCACGATTATGGTGAGAAAGAATACTTCGTCAAAAGAATACCTTTTTTTTTTTTTTTGATTGCGAAATCATCCAGTGACATCTCCCGCTCTGGGTGAAGCGGGAGGGCGTGTCAGACTTTTACTGACTAAAACCCACCCGTGTTCCTTCAGTTGCTTGAGCCAGGGCCGCGGTAACTCTTTTTCAAATTTATCCGCGACCCAGACAGGCATCGGCCCTAGCGGACCCCGTCAGTTATGCTGACATCTCTTTGAGGCGCGCGTGGAACACTACGCGCCGTCGACTCGGGTCGTCAAAAGAATACCTGGTTAGAAGATCATAGCGATGTTTTTAATTGTGTTTTAGTACTCATGTTTCTCTTATTTATGCCAACTATTATCTACAATTTTTATTTTATGGCTTGCCGATGGATCTGATAACAAACTTTTGGAATATTTCACATGACGTATGTACCTAAAGAGATTTCGACTATTTTAGGTCTGTCTACTTCAGGAACGTCAGGCAACTTCTGCTTTCCTTAATAATACTATCAAATCACTATTTATTATTTTCTCAGGCAATAATTATCTAACAGTTAAAGAATCAATAAAGAATCGAATAATATTTATTTGAGCACACCCAGTGATATTTCTGTGCTGGCAATAATTAATTTGATATTTTGCGCTTTCAAAAAGATGGACTGCTTTTTGTCAGGTTGGTAAACGTTTGCACTTCTTGTTTCCCGCCAATTCCAAAGTCTATCTTTGATCAAGGCGTGTTAAATAAGTATTTGGTAAGTGCTGCTCTATAAACTTTATTCTATAAACTGAGTTTTGTGTAACTGTGTACATATTTGATAATATGAGAATACACTGGGTGAGTAAACCATTTTAAGCATTTTTATTTACATCGCCATCCCCGCTGAAATACCCACACAAGGTTTTAGTCTTTTAAGTAAAATACACAACTAATATCAATGACTTATACTTACTACAGTTGATTATAGGGTAAGGAATCAAGCATAAGTTAAGGTAGAACTCGACCAGTCGGTTACTCAACAAATTTTCCCACTCGTTGTCATTCATTCAAAGCTGTTACAGCGAAAGGATACTAAAAGATTAATACTAGCATAGCACCCCGCCTTGATTGCATCGTTTCTTCAACGAAAGAGCTCCTTTACAGGAATCGGATATTCCGATCACGAAGTTCTTATGAATATCTAATAAGAATCAATAAATGCTCATTGACTATCGAGTTGTCGATAGTCGATGGAGACGTCAAGTTTTCATAACGACTCCCTTTTATCGTGAGTGCCTATTTAGGATTATATCAACGCTTCAATATATCTGATCCTTTCTTTACATTATATTTTAGCTGAAGGTTTTACCGTTCATAGACGATAATGGGTTGTGTTTTTTGAATGTTCTATACCTTCTTTGAATTTGTTTTGGGCTTTTTATTTTTATTTTGTAAGTTAGACTCAATCAATATATATGATTATATAAAGACTATATGAGTATAATAATAACTATACAAATATAAAGTACTAGCTTCTGCCAGCGGCTCTGACCGCGTGAATGTCGAAAATTATCCAAAGGAAATATAAGCCCGTGATTAAAATGATACTATGTACTATTCCAAACTATAACCTATCTGTGCCAAAATTTCATCCAGATCCATTCAGTAGTTTTTGCGTGAAAGAGTAACAAACACACGCAATCACAAACTTTCACCTTTATAATATTATAGTGTGATGATTAAATAAATAAATAAATAATTTGAACTTTTTAATTTTATAAACGAAATCAAACATCGTTTTCAAATGATCGCTCCATTTATTTTCTTTATTTCCAGTTTACATTCTTTAAGACAAATCAAAGCTGAAATTCAAGACCCAAACCGACTCGATTTTCAGTACGCGAAAAAATACGATATCTAATATTTTTAAGCTTGCATTACTTAAAATATTTTTATTAAACTATTGTGGAACACCACAACCAAAAATGAGACCGGCCAACATAAAATGCTCAACTTCGAAACTCACTCCAACTTTGTTTATATTTTACTTTTTACCACTGGCAACGTTAAAATGCGTCTACATTGAATGCAGCCCATTCACCGAGTGAGACGGACGTCCGGGACGTGAAATACGTCTCTGTTTGTGTTCGTTACTGGAAAAGTTGTCCTTGTGACTGTATCGGCAGGCAAGAGTTTACGAACAAAAGTGAATAGACTATTAAAATACTGCGTGACAAAATGACAGAAAACTGTTAATTTTATTAAAAACCGGCAAAGTGCGAGTCGGACTCGCACACGAAGGGTTCCGTACCATTATCGCAAAAAACCACGTTTGTTGTATGGCAGCCCCACTTAAATATTTTTTTTTTTTTTATAAACTATAGGCTAGCGTTTGACCACCATCTCGCCTGAACAAAAATTTAAAAAATATTTATTCTGTTTTTAGTATTTGTTATAGTGGCAACAGAAATACATCATATTATAAAAAAAAAAAATTAAATAAATTCAACTGTCTAGACAAATAGAATACAACTGTCTAGAATTCAACTGTGTAAATTTCAACTGTCCTATCACGGTTCATGAGATACAACTTGGTGACAGATAGATTGACAGACAGACAGACGGACCGCGGAGTGTAATAGGGGCCCGTTTTTACCCTTTGGGTACGGCACCCTAAAAAGACTCAATCCTATAGAATAGGTCTGGATTGGATCCAATGGCTTTCAAAGATTTTTTATTCGTTGTTGGTAGAACAATGAAAAGCCCGTTAATAAGTTATCATCCCAAATTACGATTTTTGATGTTATCATATTCACGAACCGTGATCGACTGTTTTAAAACATTTAGGAAGAGAGGTTATATTTTTATTTTTTCACTTTTATGAAAAACTTCAAGCAACTTTGTTTACTTCTCCTGTTCCGTCTCGAAAGAAAGACAGTAACCATAAGATAGTTTTTATTTCGTCTCAGTGCAGTCTCATAATATTAATTCATACTTCAACATATACTTACTACGGACTTAGTTATAAAACGAAAGTTTAGTACCTGCGGGCTACGTACGATCCGTAAATTTTCTTCTTGCTTCAACATTTAATATGAACAGTGGTCAAAGAAGCATGCCGGTTGCGTGTAGCAACCACGCATCTAACCTATTTGAAGGACAAAGCCAATAAAAGGGTCTGGACAAGTGACATTCTACAAACGAAAGCATTGCCATAGCGATTGGAAAAAAAAATGGGAATGTCAAGCGCTATCGAAATGTCCCGTGACCTTTACTTTTTGGCATTTCGACCATCCCCTATGCTGATAGAATGACACGGCACTTGTCCCACGCACCGCCGGCGACGAAGCGATTAGCTAGGAACTATATTTTTCGCTGAAGAAACAATCAAAAGATCCTGTGTCAATAAAAGAGACACATATATTAATAGTCGATCGCTGGCTGTTCAAACTGCCCGCGAGTAGTATCTCATCACAAGTTTGTCGCAGTGACAAGAGCTATCAAAGATAATACTCGCTTAGCGATAGTAGCGATACTCGCTCGACGATGCTCGCGTGGCGGTTAGAACTCACGCCGAGAGACCAACCAACCACCGCGTGCAAGACTGACCGCCCGAGCGAGTGGTGCGAGTAATCGACCGTCGCACAAAAGCACTCGTTCATAGCCGAGTGGCAAAACCATCGGAACTACACACTCGCTTCTAGCTGTTCGCCAAATCGTATCTAGGTTCTAGCTCTTCTCGTTGCTCGCTGACCGTCAGAGGTGGGACAAGTGCCTTTGCATAAATGATTTATTTCTGTAAGTTGGTTTGTACAAACACTTTTAAAACACGATGAGGCCGACGTTTCCTATCTGACTACTCTGAGAAGAAAGGCCGAAACAAACTCAGAGGTCTCAGTCTCTTTTAAAGTCCAAACAAAATCTTGGTTAGATCATGTAAAGACCATGTAGATTAATGACTGAAATGGTCTTTTGAGGAAATAACCAGCCAGATTGAGTGGACCTTGGATAGGTCAGTCAGTGCACGCATTTATCAATAACCGCGCAGCTCAACTCAGAATCGCTCACTCAGAGCTCAACGATTCGACGAACAATACTAAAGAAAGGAAATTCGGGTAGGCCGCATAAACTACTCGATCTGCCAGACCATGATTAAAAAACTAACTGAGATAAATTCAAATTAAAAAGAAAAAAAAGGATGATCCACATAGTCTTCATATTCACAATAATTAAAATAAAATAATATAATACTTTGAAAAGCAAATATTCTTATCATTGCAAGAAAAAGAAAAATGATCCTAAGATGGGTCTTACGAGTACTTTATGACCTTGTAGGGATGTAGAATTTCGCTCGTGACAAATTTCTTAGTTAAATTTAGAATGTTTGCCCTTAATTCCAAAGATCACCAAAAAGTATTAAAATGTTATCCTCGACACCTAAATAAATTCAAATATGTGTGGGCATTTTAATTAAATTAATACGTAATTTCATACTTCTGTTTGGGTAACACATTTAATCTCAGTTGAAAAGGGTCTAATATTTTTGTTCAACTTTGCGTTTCATACCTTATTGTGGTTAACCTTTTTATTCGGCAAATATTTACTTACCAGTATAACTGGCTTTTAAAAGTAAAGAAACTATGTTTTATTATGAAAAGGGTTACAGTAATTTAATATGATAGGCTAAGTTACAGCTGAATGACCATTTAGATTGTGTTTTATTGGTTTAAATCCTAGTTCAGGTGAGCCAGGACCACATAAAAAACAAATCCAACTGATGTTATTGTTGACTAGCTGTGCCCGCGGCTTCGCTCCAATTTTTTTCTAGAGTCATTCTTCTGCGGGCAATCTTAATACTACCATTTAGAAAATGACGACAAATGCACAACGCCATCTATCGAATATGGAGTTCAAGTGTCCGAGTATCTGAATTGCGTGTGTTGTGATATTTTACTTCTTGAACACTTTAAATTCATCAATATTTTGATAGAGTGAACCCATTGCGATGTAACAAAACTAAGTAATAACCGTCGAAGGTTAAGGTTAAGGTTAAGTAATAAACGTCAGGTCACTCGTCTTCAATCACGTCGCCTAGAAACATCAAATAAACTTGCAAATTTACGTTAGTGTTTTTTAAATATTGAATTACTATCCTTGCGTCCCATATTGGCAATTTTGGTGGAATTGACCTAGCTAAAGATACAGCTTTTAAAATATGTATAACCAAATGATTTAAAGAAATCTTAATATTAGAGAGCGTTTCACAAACTGATGCTATAGCTGATTTGCGAACAAGAATAGTACGGTAAGCTAATCGATCTTCCAGAAAAAGTTTTGCTAAATATCGAGCTCCATCGATAGGTTTCGGACAGTGACAATTTAGGTTATTTTGATTGCACCACATTACCCATTTGCTCCATATAGGCGTATAAGTCTTGAGTGTTGAAGCTCTCCAACATGTTGACAAAAGTTGTTGTTCTTCCCTAGACCAACTTTGTGTTAGAGAGTCCCACCCGAAATGAGCCAAGCTTCCAGCTTTAGGTTGTGAACTTGAGCTGGGGCACGCCCGGTCATCGTGTCCACCAGTGACGTTTTGAGATCCCTGATTTCATACGACGAGCTAGGGCGCGGTTCTTCAGATCTGGACGCCAAAAGGGTTTCTTCCACCTGGGTGCTACTATTATATACCTTCCTTTTGCAGAGTTGAGGTGGCATAACACCCGTGGAAGCAGGGCTGGTGGAGGGAATATCCATGCGAGATCGTAACTCCAGTATCTGCTGAAAGCGTCGTGAAAGCAAGCGCTCGAGTCTGATAAGTCTAGAGTAACATAATTGCTCACTACTCGAGCGCCTTGTGAGGCGAATAGGTCTATGGTTGGTGTTCCCCATTTGGCGATTATTTTGATGGTCGCCTCGCTCAGCAGATGCCATTCGGAGGGGTTCGATTTCAAGAGAGACGATCGGCTTCCACGTTGTACTGCCCCGGAAGGTGGTGAGGGACTAGTACAACATTGAGGCTGACCGTCAGTGCCAGCAACTGTTTCGTCATTTTTAAGAGATTTTGTGACTTCGTTCCACCCTGGTATTTTATGTACGACACAACGGTGCTGTTGTCGCTTTGTAGGATTACGGTTGAATTTTTTAAAGCGTTTGCCTCTGAAGATATTGCGGCTATCACTGCATACATCTCCTTTAAGTTGCAGTGCCACTTCATTTGAACGTGATTCCAAGGTCCTTTTAGCGATTTGTTGTTCACTACGGCCCCCCATTGAATATCTGAGGCGTCTGTGACCAGGTAATTCACATGTGAGCTTTTGGGATGAATGCAAGATTTCTGGCTGACATTTTCTACCCACCAATGTAGTTCCAGTCGCACCTCGTCTGTGAACAGAGCCAAATGGCTCGAACTTTGTTGAAGACGATTGCTCTGGCTCTGCAACGTACGGCAATGCAACCTTCCCCGGCGGGTGATAAAGGTCGCAAAGTTGAGATACCCTAAGAGGCGTTGCGCCTGCTTGAGGGTCCTACCGCCGGTTGCTAAGCGAGTCAATAGGCACTGACGGATTTTGGAAACTTTGTCTGGCGGCAAACTCTTTGAGTTGGATTGTGTGTCCCAGACAATTCCCAGGAATTCTATACACCTTGTCGGGATCAGTATAGACTTTTCCAAATTGATATTCCAACCTAGGGTCGTGAGGAATTCTAATGCTAACTGGACATGATCTATTAAAGACTCTCTATTTTGGTGGACTATCAAATAATCGTCTAAATAAAGGACCAGGCGAAGGCCTTTGCTGCGTAACACTTCGGCAGTCCAATTCGTGACTGATGCAAATATTTTTGGCGCCGCGGCCAGACCAAAGGGAAGACATGTCATTTGTAGCAGTCGACCTTCGTAGCTCATGCGAAGAAAACAACGATGTTTTTGAGATATTCGAAAATGGTAATAGCCTTGGATTAGATCGAGCTTGACCATCCAGTCGCCCGCTTGTAAAAAATTGGGCATTTTCTGATGATGGAAAAGGTGAAAACTTTTTGTTTGAAAAAAATCGATTTAGAGCCTTGAGGTTGAAAATAACCCGATGTTTTCCACTGTTTTTTTGTTAAAATGAAAAGTGGGGATATAAAGGACGGAGTTAAAGGTGCGGGCTCGAGGATCTGACTTTGTATCATGGCTTGGATCTCCAACGACATCGCTGCAGAGCGTGGTGTTTGAAATTTCTCCATGACCTCCAACGTCGGAAAAACAAGCGGAGGTGTCTGAGTGAATGGAATGCGAGCTGCAGAAATTAATTTGAGAACCATTTTGGGTGGCCCGAATTGGGCCCACACTATTCACTCTTGACTTAAAGATCCCTAGATTGTAGCTATCGGGAAACACAGACTCCGGCAGGAAATTCCACTCCTTAGCTGTACGCATAAGTAACGCAAAGTATTCCCAAAACGTTTAGTGCGTATGGGTGGGATGTCCACCATATATCGATGAAGCATCGCCGTACTGGTAGTCCGATGATAGAACGGGCAGGGTGGAATTAAATCATGCAATTCCATCGCATTGCCACTTTATTGTTGTTGACCTCGGGTCGTAGAGTTCACGATTTGACTCTCTTACATTTGGATTCAAAACATTTTAAGGATAATGGGGATTCAATAACCTTGCATCCGGTATTTGGCTCAAAAACTGATTCAGCGGCAAACCAACAGTCAAACTGGACGTTGTTAGCTTCATCGGACAAAAATACAAATGCTCTATTTTGGTTACGAACATTAATAGATATTTCAAAAAATGTCAGAGATTCTCTGACAAATTTATTTATCACCACAAAGGAGCCTCGTAAACCAGCTAGTTCTGTAATTATCGGTGGATGGATAAAACGTGTTCTTTTGGAAGCCGGAATAGACGCTTCTCCTGGTAGTTGTAGGTCGGCTGTTTCATCTCTTAACAGTTTAGAAAAGTACCCAATTAATGATATTCTAGCTAAAGCCAACTGGCGCCACGAACATACTTTTATAAAATATTACTTCAGAGAGGTAATAAATACCGGTCTCAATAACAGAACTGGATCAGAGAATTCCCTTTCTCAGTTCTTTATAGTCACAAATTGAAATTATAAAGTTTACAGACAGTAAACTTATAGTAAATAATCAAGCAATGTTGATTTTTTATTGGAATCTAATTTACTTATTGTGATTTTGTTTCTTTAATACTATCTTTCACAGTTATTAAAATAATTGATCACATTGTTGCGTTTTATTAAGCAAGCCACCAGGAGATAACAAACAGATCTCTCATAAATGGACTACGGACGTCAAACGGATCACATAATTTAAAAATTTTACCTTAAAATAAAATTTGTATTATGTTTCCTAAGACGTCCGAAGTCCATACAATTTCTTCCTGGTGTATACCATCATCATTAAACTTTATGAGCCGAACAATGTCAAAGGAATGGCGGCTTGCTGTGTGCTGTTTAGTTAGTTCCAGGAGCGGCCACAGGCGGCGCTGTGGTTGACTCACGTGACGGAAGTAACATCATCTAACGATTTAGCGGGGAAAAAGACGATGTACTCTCATAAATGGACTTCGAACGTCTTAGGAAACATAATACAAATTTTATTTTAAGGTAATTCTTTTATAATATAATAGAACGAGAAATTTTTAAAAAATAAATAAATAGAACGGAAGTTTTCCAAGTAAATTCTTATTTAAACAAAACCGGATGTTATACAGAAGACCGAAGAGTACAACCTGCCTCTCTGCTTAGCGTTTGTGGACTACGAGAAAGCCTTTGATTCGATCGAGACTTGGGCTGTGCTGCAGTCTCTCCAACGGTGCCAAATTGACTACCGGTACATCGAGGTGTTGAAGTGTTTGTACAAAAACGCCACCATGTCAGTTCGACTTCAGGATCAGACCTCGGAACCTGTCTTTCTGCAGCGAGGTGTGAGGCAGGGAGATGTCATATCTCCGAAACTGTTCACCGCTGCACTGGAGGATGTCTTCAAGGTTCTGGACTGGAGAGGGCTAGGCATCAACGTCAATGGCGAGTACATCACTCACCTTCGGTTTGCCGACGATATAGTGGTCATGGCTGAGAATATGGAGGACCTCAATACAATGCTCGATGACCTCAGTAGAGCTTCCGAAAGAGTGGGTCTTAGGATGAACATGGACAAAACCAAGGTGATGTTGAATGCCCATGTCACACCCACTCCTATCAGGGTCGGAGACTATACACTCGAAGTTGTGGATGACTATGTCTACCTGGGACAAACGATCGAGTTGGGTAGGGCCAACTTCGAGAAAGAGGTCAACCGTCGAATCCGACTCGGCTGGGCAGCGTTCGGGAAGTTGCGCGGTATCTTCACGTCCAACTTACCACAGTGTCTCAAGACGAAAGTCTATGACCAGTGTGTGTTGCCAGTTATGACCTATTGCTCTGAGACGTGGTCGCTCACAATGGGCCTCATCAGAAAGCTTACAGTCACCGAAAGGGCAATGGAGAGGGCTATGCTCGGAGTTTCCTTACGTGATCGAATCAGAAATGTAGAGATCCGCAAGAGAACCAGGGTTACCGACATAGCCCGAAGAATTGCCAAACTTAAGTGGCAGTGGGCAGGGCACATTGCTCGCAGAACGGATGGCCGATGGGGCAGAAAGGTTCTGGAGTGGCGACCGCGAACCGGAAGACGTTGCGTTGGAAGGCCTCCCACCAGGTGGACCGATGACCTGGTGAAGGTTGCAGGGATCCGCTGGATGCGGGACGCACGGGACCGGTCAATGTGGCGACGCTTGGGGGAGGCCTATGTCCAGCAGTGGACGTCTTGCGGCTGATATGATGATGATGATGGATGTTATAATATTTCAAAGAAATAAAAAGGAAACAGTCAAATTAAATCTTTATAAAATGTCAACCGGAATCTCTTCATTTTTAAATAATTATAAAGGAAGTGATCAAATTAAAGCTTAATATAAATTGAACCGGATATCGCAACATTTTAAATAATAAGAAAGGAAATGGTCAAACTAAATACTTATTGGCTGTTAACAGAATGTTACAATATTAAAAATAAAACAGAAACATTAAATCGACTAATGGTTTCGCGCCCATATGCTCTTCGATACATAGAATGAATGAATAATTATGCAAACTAAAAATAGTTACTTAGCAACACTGTCAAGGTCTAGCCTATATATGTTAGTCTATGGGGCTAGTCACAATACTGAAGGTACTTTACAATGCATGTCCTCGAAAAGAGCGTTTTCCAAGCAGCCAAACTGTGCGGAAAGTGTCACCTTTTTTACTTTTCAAATTTTTTAAAATTTTTGTCTCCGTCGTCAGCCAGACTGATGACATGCATAGGTCTTAAGGTTCGGCAATGTCATTTATTCCGACTAACGGTCGTAAGAACGGATCGTCTGACGGTTCATTAACTGGCACCAAAGCAGGCTCCGCAGTCGAACAAGAAGCAGTTGGCTGCATTGCAGCGTAATTAGCACAAAATAAATTATTAACATGACTCACCAACTGCTGCGACAATATTTCAAACCTTTGCTCCATCTCCCGCGATGACTCGTGTGATCTGGTCCGGCACCGTCGTTTTGGAGGCGGTTCATCTTCGCTCGAACTTGAACTCGCTGCTGATGACCTTGGCTCCCTGGACGGCCCACGTGTGTTATCACTTTTACGTAACCAAGCGGAATCACGATCGCTAAAAACGTCCGCGAGATTATCAACGCTCGGCTCGGTAGTTTTATCTTTATTGTCCATTTTTAAATAACACGCACTTTTTACGTAACGGAATAAAATAATAATTAGTAACTTTCTACTTTATTCTCGAAAGTTAAACCGAATTTTACAGATACTAAAACAAATGGGGGTATGTTAAGTTTTCTGTATTTAAACTCTGACGACTTGTGCGCGTACGAAGAACAACGCAACAATGTCAAAGGAATGGCGGCTTGCTGTGTGCTGTTTAGTTAGTTCCAGGAGCGGCCACAGGCGGCGCTGTGGTTGACTCACGTGACGGAAGTAGCATCATCTAACGATTTGGCGGGGAAAAAGACGATGTACTTTCATAAATGGACTTCGGACGTCAAACGGAACACATAATAAAAATTTCTCTACCGTTGGAGTAAATATTATAAGGCTTTATTTTGATAACTTCCTGTTTGATGTTTCGCGCCTAAACTTTATGTTACCCGCTTAATTTTAATAATTTGTACATCCGATGTTAACTTTATGCTTGTTATTTTCGGTGTATAAAAACCGATGTAATTGTGGAGGAAGAGGTCTCTTTCGCTACCACGGATTAAACACCCTATTTTTTTTTTTTTTTATTATTGGTTTTCAAATCGGGAAATACAATATTACTTAAATACTAGATAAACATAAAATAAAAAAAACAAAACATGAAACTGCATGCCCTAAACTAGTGAACACAACATGCACACTATATGAGCTAGTTAAAAAATATAAATAAGCTTAAGAGTAATATGCAGCCATTAGACCAATTATTACTTATTAGTCGAATGGCTGCACAGGTTCGTCTTAATTTTAATTTTGGCTCATGCTAAGGTCCCTGGGAAAATATAAAAATGCTGTCTCACACCATTGCAGCTAGAAAACATTCTATAAAATGGAGCATGTTGTTTTATATGTGTTCTGCACTGAGGCATCACAAAAGTAAGCCTATTGCATAAACGACTACTCTGGCGTGAAACAGCAAGTTGAATTCTCTCCAGTAAACCCTGACAATCTACGTGGGCATTGATCAGCTTGAACAAGTAAACAATATCCGCAGCTTTTCTTCTATTGCATAAAGTAGTCATGTCGAAGTATTCCAACCTTGATGCATAGGATTTGAGGTATTGGTTATTAACATAAGACAGTTGGTACAAAAAACGTTTCTGAACTCGCTCTAATTTATTAGAGTAGACCTCATAAGTAGAATTCCATACTTGACTTCCATACTCCAACACAATGCGAACGATGCGGTTAAAAACTGGTATTGTAACTTTTGGATCCCGAAATTCCTTGAGTTGTCGTGTTACGAAACCCGACAGACGCGAGGCTTTCTGAGCTATATTATCTATATGGTGTCTAAACTTAAGTTGGCAATCCATAATTACGCCTAAGTTGCGAATCCAAGTTACCTCTTCCAGTGGTACACTATTAATTGTGTAAGTTGCGATAGTGGGTTGTCTTTTCCTTGTAAATTTAATATGCTTACATTTATCAACATTTAAAATCATGCGGTTTACTGAACTAAAGTATTTCTATATTCGCCATTTACTCTGTGAACTGTTACTGTGTATAAATGTTGGTGCAAACCGTGTGGACTTAACAACGATGGCGACCACAACCCAAAAAAATGTAGAACTATTTGCAAATCCACAACAGCACTTTTTTTTAAATACCCTAAGGGCCACTTGCGCGTTCCTTGGTTATCCTAAATAACCCCGTGTTAACTGCTAGCTCAGGGTTAATCATCTTGAGCCATTTGTGTTACAGGTAAATCTAGAGTTAAACATATAAATTTACTTTAATATTTAATCCGCGGATATGGGAGAGTTAAGTCGCTAAGTACTGGGTCCTGGTACGTAAACCACTTGAAAACATGTTTTGTTTTTGGAGATATTTAAATAATTTTTGTTTCAAATGAAAAGTCTTAGACGTAAAACCATTTTAACTGTTTAAATAATGTAAATCAGTCCACGTGTTTACGAGATTTTCGCTAATCAGTGCTAGGAAATGTTGTTTTCTGATGATGACGAAGAAAATTTTCCATGACATGTTTATATTTTGTGACTATATCACATAGAAGTGAAATATCACCAGATGTGAAATTAGTGGAAGGGAATGAAAACGCGATTTCTTCCCTATTTTAAACAAAAAATATAAATTATATATTATTAATATATTATTATGCATAACAATGGATAGTATAATCTTCATTTCGCAGAAAATCGTTTGGTATACATAATTTCAAAAGAAAAAGTCAAAAAAAGTCAAAATCATCTTTAGGCATAAATTTCATATCGATAGTCATTAAAAGGCAGAACCATCATATCGCAGAAAGCTCATCGTCAGAATCGTCTTTTGGCATAGATTTCATATCCATACTAATTGAAATACTCATCTATCACATTACAGAATATTCATAGCTAGAATAATTTTGTATTTTTTACCATAATAATAAAATTGATTGAACTCAATTTTTTTTGGCTTTTATTTCGCTGTATGAAGCATGCAAACATGCATACACCATGCATGCAGCAAACATGCAGCATGCAAACAAGCATACACCATGTATGCAGCAAGCATGCAGCAGGTAAACATGCAAAGAAGCATATACCATGCATGTAGCAAGCATGCAAGTGAGCATGCAGCATGCAGCAGGTATGCTTTGTGTTACGGCTCCAGCGCTGCTGGGCTCCAGCGGTCCCACGCGAGCTTATCGTCGCAGATAGTTTTAACGCTCACCACCGCAGTTTCGGCTTGCTGGCCGGCTTCACCTACCAGCCTCAACCGCGGCGGCGAGTGTTATTAAACCGCCTGCTCTTTCAGCTAGCAGGCCGCCTCGCCCCTACACCTTTACCTGTATAGTTTATAACACACTAACTTATATTTATTTACCTGTACATATTTAACACCGTAAAACTGATTTACATCCGTACACTTCAACGTAAGGTTCAGTTGAAAACCAGCGTCAGGCAACTCCCAGTTGTCTGGCATTTTGCTGAACTGGACCTTTTTGGCCCAGCCGCGGGGCACACTATGTATGTAAATGTTGTAAAATTAAGTTTTATTTGTACCTACATTGTGTGTATCTGTGTGTGCCAAATAAACTAGTTTTCTTTCTTTTCTTTTTTCTTTCCCCTACGCGCCTACGCGAGCTTAAATTACACTCTAGGGGTAGGGCAGACAAGACTACGTGGAGTCGGTTTTGCAGCGGTACGTTTCTGTCATTGACTTTTGTAACACAACATATCGACTTTTTAATACAGTATTTTAAATTAAATTTAAGGTTAAAAATGCTATTTTATAGAAATGCTTCGTAAAATTATTCCGAATGAATTTCTGCCATCTTCATGATATGCCAAGTGAAATTATGCCAAATAAAATTCTGCTATCTTAAAAGTAAGCAATTGTAAATTCGGACATACAAACATTCGGCCAAACAATAATTAGATTAAATATTTTTTATGCCTTAAAATATTTGTTTAAAGAAAATTATGCCAAGTGCGACGTATTCGACAGAATCAGTATTAGTATGTCCGGTCGAGCGTGACACCGACTGATCCAGTAGGTGACATTTCATACGGCAACGTGGCACCGACTGATCCAGTCCATGGCCGCCACGGTCCAGTGGCAAATAAATTTCGGAGAATCAAGATTCTGCCAGATAGAGGGAACCCGGTGGCTTAGGCTTAGCTTGCACTTCGGTTTTTATTGGCACTTTATTTTTCCGCCTATTCTGTGACATATATAATTGTATGAATATACACGCACTTGCGGTAAAAAAACCACGCGGAAAAGTTTCGCAGGAATAAAAATCGCAGTGCGGCCGCCTAATGGCGGCGGTGAACGAATGATGCAAATCCAATACGATTAAAATGAAATGCATATAAAAAATTCAAAGACAGGAATGTATTACGTATTGTAAAGTAAGGGACACTCATACAAGTTCCGTTCATAGTTCATTCATTTATTTTTGGGTCGGCTTACATTTCAGAGCACAGATATTTACAAATGTTAGGTTAAATACCGGGTTACTAAACCCGGCGTTACTTTTTTATGGTGCAACATGAATCTTGAGTTAAAATGTTTACGACTTAACTCCGAGTTTACAAACTCTATATTTATTTATTTAACCCGACTAAACATGCAAGTGGGCCTGAAAAAGTTATGTCCAGACATCTTTTCGTTTTTTAGAATACAAAATATCTATATAGATTACCAAGCAAGAATAAAAAGAGAGAAATCAATAAAAAGATTTGCCAATCAACCAAACAATAAAATGATTCGCCAATCAGCTATCACCTAAATTCGCAATTCGAAATTCATAAATTGAATTGTCCGCCATTTTGTAATACCAAGTGGAAGTTCATAACGTGCGGTTTCGTATCCATTATTCCGGGTAAAGTTGTAAGTGGTCGTACCCTTTGGGGGCAAAGACACCCTGATTCAATTCACCGGCTGGGCCCTTTGACAGTCGACTGCGCGACGGACGGACCATATCGGCAGTTTAGGGTTGCTTTGAGTCCCGAATTATGTATGAATGGTTTTGTGGTAGGCTGAAAGGCAACATGGCACTAAAAGGGCACTAAATAATAGACAGTTGGTTTGATTAGAATTCTTCTCGTCTCGTACTTTCCATCCAAAGGTAGTCTGTAAGAGATTGTCCTGTGCGAAAAGACCGCCCATTGTACACTTTATTGTAAATGTATTTTTTTTTGTGGTGTACAATACAGTATATAAAAAATAAATGAATGTCTAGTAAGCTTAATTGACTAAAAGTATAGATAATTGTCATTTATTTGACATATAAATAAGTTTCTGACGCTAGCATATTAAAATAGTAGATAATAAATTCGATGCATTTCACACTGCAAGTAAGGTGTGACTTATGAATCGATTTTCCTAATTTAAACAAATTACTATATTTTTCTTAACGATAAATTTTATTTTACGAATTTTACTTGATAGTTGTTTCACAGCAGGCATAAAACTTGTAAGAGCTAATAACTTGGCTTATCATAAGCATGTACAGTGCTTAGTGATTTTCTTATCCTAAGCAGTAAATTTACCCACTTCTCTCTTCTAGACCTCAATTTGTCCATCACAAAGAGCAATTTCCCATTATACTCTTTGACATTCATTCCAGTAATTTCTATTAATATTACGATTATTACTTTTTGACTAATTTCCGACGGTATCTAAGTTTATAACGACATTGTCGTTTGAAGATTCGGGCACAATCGCCGGGAAATTGCCGAGTCTCGGCCGGATGGGCAGAATTACTTCCTTGAAATTAATTACAACTGTTTTATGAACTAAAATAATTTTTAATTTAAATGGTTTGGGTAGCTTGCTCTTTTAAGTGGAGTAAGCTGTTAATTCTGTCTGTAATTATGTTTGCTAAGAAAAGTTTAGAGATTGCTTATTATGTAAAGAACAAGCTTTTTAGCAGTAAAATAAACAAATAAGTCTACTAAGGCCCGCTTATTCCACCCGTTTAACTAGTTTATTACCTAACATAGCCAATTATGTTATGACATATTGATTATTTAATATTTTGTTAGAACCTAACTCTGAGTAATTTTAATGGTGCAAATGGGCTTTAAAACATAAGATGTTCTTTGAACTAATATATTTATTAAAATTTTTCAATACCAGAGATTACAGAACAGTTCCAATATTTACTGGTTAAACTTCGACCGGTAAATCTTCAGCTTTTTGACCGGTAAATCCTTAGGTTTTAGACCGGTAAATCGTCAGGTTTTAACATTAAAAGATACATCAAATGATTTAAAGTGAATAAGCCATTATCATGTACAGACTGTTTAATTGAAGGCTTACTTTTTTTTATAGAACATAATTTTTATGTACAATTAAATATTTATAATCTTATGACTAATAACAAAACAAACTAACATACAAAGGGGAGAGGGAAAAATGCTAATTGCACATCATAAACATCGTTCTAAATTTAATGCTTACCTAGAGTTGCTTATTACAAACACAAAATAGTATATTATGCACCTATTGAATAAAGGACGGATTAATAGTGAGGGCAGTACATGAATCACAAGCAAGTGAAGGATTCTAACGACGGAATCAAGACCGTAGCGAGTGATTCAAGTGTTAGAATCATGAATGACGCGACGACGATCACGAGCGACGCGAGAGAGAGAAAAGCACAAGGAATATTACGAGTAATAAATAAATGGTTTATTATCTTCATAATTTACAAAAAATGTGAAACATCTGAGTTAAGTAACAGCACCTATGTTTCACGGGCCAGTGACCACCTCCGTAACGTTACAAAATTATAATTAATTAAAAACCATTGCAATTCATATTAGAATTACAATCCAAATAAGTATTCAATAAATATCCTAGACTAAAATCAAAATCATTATTAAAATCCTAAATTAGACTCTATATCTAATAATCTAAACTCAAAATTAAAATCGAAGTAGGAGTTTGAAATTCGAATAGCCTCTGCACAAGAAGTTTGTATCGAATATTTTTTGCGCAAGGAGGTTATATTGCATTGAGATGGAGTTCGAATGAAATGTACCTATGTTCCAAACTCAAACATCAAAACAGTGATTAAAAGTGCTTTTTATTCACTGTTTTCAGTGAATAAAATAAGCTTTTTAGAGGGGGAATGGTATAATAGTACATTACAAGTACAAGTGTACAAGTGTGTAATGTTGGTGATTACCGCTGAGGCACCATTGAGACTCGAGCCGTTAGGTGAGGGTCTTAAGAGAGCCGAGGACGGTAATCATCAATACACACGTGTATCATACGACGTTTTTCAACACACTTGTAAAGAAAATAATACAAAAAAAAACATTTTCAACAGTGAAAACGAGTTGTGAAAAAAATTCGCAATGGCGGGAAATATTAATCAGTTTTCCTATGCGCGCTATTTTAACAATGGCGATCGGCCATAGACTAACAGAATGCGGTTTCTTTTTTTTTTTGGCATTTTGCGGATAACGTTTTAGCCACGTACTAAACGGGGAATTTCAAGTTTTCTTTATTACAAAGAAAAACAAAAGTTATTGAGTGAAATTTTATTTACTAAACACGTACAAGTTGAAATTATCTATTTAAATTCAAAGTTGCATAAAATGAGCAAACAATTATTGTAATTTATTTGTACTACTGAGCACGATCTTTTTTGTATCGAAACTTTTCTAAGAACAAAGCAACTCAACCAAAAAAAAAAAAAAACTCTATAACTCACTTGTGAATAATAGTAATGAAAAAGTCACAGTTTGATTACAGGTGTCATTATGTGCCTGATTGCGGTGAAATTAGAGCCACTTTATGAGCAAGTGTGTTGAAAAGTAATTTTCTTTTAGTTTGTCGAGGTGTCTTGATGGAAAGACTTTTAAACGTATTTAAAAAGATTCAATTTCGTTTTGTTTGGCTTTAGATTAAAAGTTAAATTAGATTTTATGACGCTCTTTTTTTCTCAGGATTAAATGTTCATTGACTATCGAGTTGTCGACAGTCGATTGAGACGTCAATTTTTCATAACGACTCCCTTTTATCGTGAGTGCCTATTTAGGATTGTATCAACGCTTCAATATATCTGATCCTTTCTTTACATTATATTTTAGCTGAAGGTTTTACTGTTCATAGACGATAATGGGTTGTGTTTTTTGAATGTTCTATACCTTCTTTGAATTTGTTTTGGGCTTTTTATTTTTATTTTGTAAGTTAGACTCAATCAATCTATATGATTATATAAAGACTATATGAGTATAATAATAACTATACAGATATAAAGTACTTGCTTCTGCCAGCGGCTTCGACCGCGTGAATGTCGAAAATTATCCGAAGGAAATATAAGCCCGTGATTAAAATGATACTATGTGCTATTCCAAACTATAACCTATCTGTGCCAAATTTCATTCAGATCCATTCAGCAGTTTTTGCGTGAAAGAGTAACAAACACACGCAATCACAAACTTTCACCTTTATAATATTATAGTGTGATGATTAAATAAATAAATAAATAATTTGAACTTTTTAATTTTATAAACGAAATCAAACATCGTTCTCAAATGATCGCTCCATTTATTTTCTTTATTTCCAGTTTACATTCTTTAAGACAAATCAAAGCTGAAATTCAAGACCCAAACCGACTCGTTTTTCAGTACGCGAAAAAAAACGATATCTTATATTTTTAAGCTTGCAACATTACTTAAAATATTTTTAATAAACTATTGTGGAACACCACAACCAAAAATGAGACCTGCCAACATAAAATGCTCAACTTCGAAACTCACTCCAACTTTTTTTATATTTTACTTTTTACCATTGGCAACGTTAAAAATGCTTCTACATTGAATGCAGCCCATTCACCGAGTGAGACGGACGCCCGGGACGAGAAATATCTCTGTTTATGTGTTCGTTACTTGAATAGTTGTGACTGTATCGGCAGGCAAGAGTTTACGAACAAAAGTGAATAGACTATTAAAATACTGCGTGACAAAATTACAGAAAACTGTTATTTTTATTAAAAACCGGCAAAGTGCGAGTCGGACTTGCGCACGAAGGGTTCCGTACCATTATCGCAAAAAAAACACGTTTGTTGTATGACAGCCCCACTTAAATATTTATTCTGTTTTTAGTATTTGTTATAGTGGCAACAGATATACATCATATTATGTGTAAATTTCAACTGTCTAGCTATCACGGTTCATGAGATACAGCTTGGTGACAGATAGATTGACAGACAGACAGACGGACCACGGAGTCTAAGTAATAGGGGCCCGTTTTTACCCATAGGGTACGGCACCCTAAAAAGGCTCAATCCTATAAAATAGGTCTGGATTGGATCCAATGGCTTTCAAAGATTTTTATTCGTTGTTGGTAGAACAATGAAAAGCCCGTTAATAAGTCATCATCCCAAATTACGATTTTTGATGTTATTATATTCACGAACCGTGATCGACTTTTTTAAAACATTTAGGAAGAGAGGTTATATTTTTATTTTTCACTTTTATGAAAAACTTCAAGCAACTTTGTTTACTTCTCCTGTTCCGTCTCGAAAGAAAGACAGTAACCATAAGATAGTTTTTATTTCGTCTCAGTGCAGTCTCATAATATTAATTCATACTTCAACATATACTTACTACGGACTTAGTTATAAAACGAAAGTTTAGTACCTGCGGGCTACGTACGATCCGTAAATTTTCTTCTTGCTTCAACATTTAATATGAACAGTGGTCAAAGAAGCATGCCGGTTGCGTGTAGCAACCACGCATCTAACCTATTTGAAGGACAAAGCCAATAAAAGGGTCTGGACAAGTGACATTCTACAAACGAAAGCATTGCCATAGCGATTGGAAAAAAAAATGGGAATGTCAAGCGCTATCGAAATGTCCCGTGACCTTTACTTTTTGGCATTTCGACCATCCCCTATGCTGATAGAATGACACGGCACTTGTCCCACGCACCGCCGGCGACGAAGCGATTAGCTAGGAACTATATTTTTCGCTGAAGAAACAATCAAAAGATCCTGTGTCAATAAAAGAGACACATATATTAATAGTCGATCGCTGGCTGTTCAAACTGCCCGCGAGTAGTATCTCATCACAAGTTTGTCGCAGTGACAAGAGCTATCAAAGATAATACTCGCTTAGCGATAGTAGCGATACTCGCTCGACGATGCTCGCGTGGCGGTTAGAACTCACGCCGAGAGACCAACCAACCACCGCGTGCAAGACTGACCGCCCGAGCGAGTGGTGCGAGTAATCGACCGTCGCACAAAAGCACTCGTTCATAGCCGAGTGGCAAAACCATCGGAACTACACACTCGCTTCTAGCTGTTCGCCAAATCGTATCTAGGTTCTAGCTCTTCTCGTTGCTCGCTGACCGTCAGAGGTGGGACAAGTGCCTTTGCATAAATGATTTATTTCTGTAAGTTGGTTTGTACAAACACTTTTAAAACACGATGAGGCCGACGTTTCCTATCTGACTACTCTGAGAAGAAAGGCCGAAACAAACTCAGAGGTCTCAGTCTCTTTTAAAGTCCAAACAAAATCTTGGTTAGATCATGTAAAGACCATGTAGATTAATGACTGAAATGGTCTTTTGAGGAAATAACCAGCCAGATTGAGTGGACCTTGGATAGGTCAGTCAGTGCACGCATTTATCAATAACCGCGCAGCTCAACTCAGAATCGCTCACTCAGAGCTCAACGATTCGACGAACAATACTAAAGAAAGGAAATTCGGGTAGGCCGCATAAACTACTCGATCTGCCAGACCATGATTAAAAAACTAACTGAGATAAATTCAAATTAAAAAGAAAAAAAAGGATGATCCACATAGTCTTCATATTCACAATAATTAAAATAAAATAATATAATACTTTGAAAAGCAAATATTCTTATCATTGCAAGAAAAAGAAAAATGATCCTAAGATGGGTCTTACGAGTACTTTATGACCTTGTAGGGATGTAGAATTTCGCTCGTGACAAATTTCTTAGTTAAATTTAGAATGTTTGCCCTTAATTCCAAAGATCACCAAAAAGTATTAAAATGTTATCCTCGACACCTAAATAAATTCAAATATGTGTGGGCATTTTAATTAAATTAATACGTAATTTCATACTTCTGTTTGGGTAACACATTTAATCTCAGTTGAAAAGGGTCTAATATTTTTGTTCAACTTTGCGTTTCATACCTTATTGTGGTTAACCTTTTTATTCGGCAAATATTTACTTACCAGTATAACTGGCTTTTAAAAGTAAAGAAACTATGTTTTATTATGAAAAGGGTTACAGTAATTTAATATGATAGGCTAAGTTACAGCTGAATGACCATTTAGATTGTGTTTTATTGGTTTAAATCCTAGTTCAGGTGAGCCAGGACCACATAAAAAACAAATCCAACTGATGTTATTGTTGACTAGCTGTGCCCGCGGCTTCGCTCCAATTTTTTTCTAGAGTCATTCTTCTGCGGGCAATCTTAATACTACCATTTAGAAAATGACGACAAATGCACAACGCCATCTATCGAATATGGAGTTCAAGTGTCCGAGTATCTGAATTGCGTGTGTTGTGATATTTTACTTCTTGAACACTTTAAATTCATCAATATTTTGATAGAGTGAACCCATTGCGATGTAACAAAACTAAGTAATAACCGTCGAAGGTTAAGGTTAAGGTTAAGTAATAAACGTCAGGTCACTCGTCTTCAATCACGTCGCCTAGAAACATCAAATAAACTTGCAAATTTACGTTAGTGTTTTTTAAATATTGAATTACTATCCTTGAGACCCATATTGGCAATTTTGGTGGAATTGACCTAGCTAAAGATACAGCTTTTAAAATATGTATAACCAAATGATTTAAAGAAATCTTAATATTAGAGAGCGTTTCACAAACTGATGCTATAGCTGATTTGCGAACAAGAATAGTACGGTAAGCTAATCGATCTTCCAGAAAAAGTTTTGCTAAATATCGAGCTCCATCGATAGGTTTCGGACAGTGACAATTTAGGTTATTTTGATTGCACCACATTACCCATTTGCTCCATATAGGCGTATAAGTCTTGAGTGTTGAAGCTCTCCAACATGTTGACAAAAGTTGTTGTTCTTCCCTAGACCAACTTTGTGTTAGAGAGTCCCACCCGAAATGAGCCAAGCTTCCAGCTTTAGGTTGTGAACTTGAGCTGGGGCACGCCCGGTCATCGTGTCCACCAGTGACGTTTTGAGATCCCTGATTTCATACGACGAGCTAGGGCGCGGTTCTTCAGATCTGGACGCCAAAAGGGTTTCTTCCACCTGGGTGCTACTATTATATACCTTCCTTTTGCAGAGTTGAGGTGGCATAACACCCGTGGAAGCAGGGCTGGTGGAGGGAATATCCATGCGAGATCGTAACTCCAGTATCTGCTGAAAGCGTCGTGAAAGCAAGCGCTCGAGTCTGATAAGTCTAGAGTAACATAATTGCTCACTACTCGAGCGCCTTGTGAGGCGAATAGGTCTATGGTTGGTGTTCCCCATTTGGCGATTATTTTGATGGTCGCCTCGCTCAGCAGATGCCATTCGGAGGGGTTCGATTTCAAGAGAGACGATCGGCTTCCACGTTGTACTGCCCCGGAAGGTGGTGAGGGACTAGTACAACATTGAGGCTGACCGTCAGTGCCAGCAACTGTTTCGTCATTTTTAAGAGATTTTGTGACTTCGTTCCACCCTGGTATTTTATGTACGACACAACGGTGCTGTTGTCGCTTTGTAGGATTACGGTTGAATTTTTTAAAGCGTTTGCCTCTGAAGATATTGCGGCTATCACTGCATACATCTCCTTTAAGTTGCAGTGCCACTTCATTTGAACGTGATTCCAAGGTCCTTTTAGCGATTTGTTGTTCACTACGGCCCCCCATTGAATATCTGAGGCGTCTGTGACCAGGTAATTCACATGTGAGCTTTTGGGATGAATGCAAGATTTCTGGCTGACATTTTCTACCCACCAATGTAGTTCCAGTCGCACCTCGTCTGTGAACAGAGCCAAATGGCTCGAACTTTGTTGAAGACGATTGCTCTGGCTCTGCAACGTACGGCAATGCAACCTTCCCCGGCGGGTGATAAAGGTCGCAAAGTTGAGATACCCTAAGAGGCGTTGCGCCTGCTTGAGGGTCCTACCGCCGGTTGCTAAGCGAGTCAATAGGCACTGACGGATTTTGGAAACTTTGTCTGGCGGCAAACTCTTTGAGTTGGATTGTGTGTCCCAGACAATTCCCAGGAATTCTATACACCTTGTCGGGATCAGTATAGACTTTTCCAAATTGATATTCCAACCTAGGGTCGTGAGGAATTCTAATGCTAACTGGACATGATCTATTAAAGACTCTCTATTTTGGTGGACTATCAAATAATCGTCTAAATAAAGGACCAGGCGAAGGCCTTTGCTGCGTAACACTTCGGCAGTCCAATTCGTGACTGATGCAAATATTTTTGGCGCCGCGGCCAGACCAAAGGGAAGACATGTCATTTGTAGCAGTCGACCTTCGTAGCTCATGCGAAGAAAACAACGATGTTTTTGAGATATTCGAAAATGGTAATAGCCTTGGATTAGATCGAGCTTGACCATCCAGTCGCCCGCTTGTAAAAAATTGGGCATTTTCTGATGATGGAAAAGGTGAAAACTTTTTGTTTGAAAAAAATCGATTTAGAGCCTTGAGGTTGAAAATAACCCGATGTTTTCCACTGTTTTTTTGTTAAAATGAAAAGTGGGGATATAAAGGACGGAGTTAAAGGTGCGGGCTCGAGGATCTGACTTTGTATCATGGCTTGGATCTCCAACGACATCGCTGCAGAGCGTGGTGTTTGAAATTTCTCCATGACCTCCAACGTCGGAAAAACAAGCGGAGGTGTCTGAGTGAATGGAATGCGAGCTGCAGAAATTAATTTGAGAACCATTTTGGGTGGCCCGAATTGGGCCCACACTATTCACTCTTGACTTAAAGATCCCTAGATTGTAGCTATCGGGAAACACAGACTCCGGCAGGAAATTCCACTCCTTAGCTGTACGCATAAGTAACGCAAAGTATTCCCAAAACGTTTAGTGCGTATGGGTGGGATGTCCACCATATATCGATGAAGCATCGCCGTACTGGTAGTCCGATGATAGAACGGGCAGGGTGGAATTAAATCATGCAATTCCATCGCATTGCCACTTTATTGTTGTTGACCTCGGGTCGTAGAGTTCACGATTTGACTCTCTTACATTTGGATTCAAAACATTTTAAGGATAATGGGGATTCAATAACCTTGCATCCGGTATTTGGCTCAAAAACTGATTCAGCGGCAAACCAACAGTCAAACTGGACGTTGTTAGCTTCATCGGACAAAAATACAAATGCTCTATTTTGGTTACGAACATTAATAGATATTTCAAAAAATGTCAGAGATTCTCTGACAAATTTATTTATCACCACAAAGGAGCCTCGTAAACCAGCTAGTTCTGTAATTATCGGTGGATGGATAAAACGTGTTCTTTTGGAAGCCGGAATAGACGCTTCTCCTGGTAGTTGTAGGTCGGCTGTTTCATCTCTTAACAGTTTAGAAAAGTACCCAATTAATGATATTCTAGCTAAAGCCAACTGGCGCCACGAACATACTTTTATAAAATATTACTTCAGAGAGGTAATAAATACCGGTCTCAATAACAGAACTGGATCAGAGAATTCCCTTTCTCAGTTCTTTATAGTCACAAATTGAAATTATAAAGTTTACAGACAGTAAACTTATAGTAAATAATCAAGCAATGTTGATTTTTTATTGGAATCTAATTTACTTATTGTGATTTTGTTTCTTTAATACTATCTTTCACAGTTATTAAAATAATTGATCACATTGTTGCGTTTTATTAAGCAAGCCACCAGGAGATAACAAACAGATCTCTCATAAATGGACTACGGACGTCAAACGGATCACATAATTTAAAAATTTTACCTTAAAATAAAATTTGTATTATGTTTCCTAAGACGTCCGAAGTCCATACAATTTCTTCCTGGTGTATACCATCATCATTAAACTTTATGAGCCGAACAATGTCAAAGGAATGGCGGCTTGCTGTGTGCTGTTTAGTTAGTTCCAGGAGCGGCCACAGGCGGCGCTGTGGTTGACTCACGTGACGGAAGTAACATCATCTAACGATTTAGCGGGGAAAAAGACGATGTACTCTCATAAATGGACTTCGAACGTCTTAGGAAACATAATACAAATTTTATTTTAAGGTAATTCTTTTATAATATAATAGAACGAGAAATTTTTAAAAAATAAATAAATAGAACGGAAGTTTTCCAAGTAAATTCTTATTTAAACAAAACCGGATGTTATACAGAAGACCGAAGAGTACAACCTGCCTCTCTGCTTGGCGTTTGTGGACTACGAGAAAGCCTTTGATTCGATCGAGACTTGGGCTGTGCTGCAGTCTCTCCAACGGTGCCAAATTGACTACCGGTACATCGAGGTGTTGAAGTGTTTGTACAAAAACGCCACCATGTCAGTTCGACTTCAGGATCAGACCTCGGAACCTGTCTTTCTGCAGCGAGGTGTGAGGCAGGGAGATGTCATATCTCCGAAACTGTTCACCGCTGCACTGGAGGATGTCTTCAAGGTTCTGGACTGGAGAGGGCTAGGCATCAACGTCAATGGCGAGTACATCACTCACCTTCGGTTTGCCGACGATATAGTGGTCATGGCTGAGAATATGGAGGACCTCAATACAATGCTCGATGACCTCAGTAGAGCTTCCGAAAGAGTGGGTCTTAGGATGAACATGGACAAAACCAAGGTGATGTTGAATGCCCATGTCACACCCACTCCTATCAGGGTCGGAGACTCTACACTCGAAGTTGTGGATGACTATGTCTACCTGGGACAAACGATCGAGTTGGGTAGGGCCAACTTCGAGAAAGAGGTCAACCGTCGAATCCGACTCGGCTGGGCAGCGTTCGGGAAGTTGCGCGGTATCTTCACGTCCAACTTACCACAGTGTCTCAAGACGAAAGTCTATGACCAGTGTGTGTTGCCAGTTATGACCTATTGCTCTGAGACGTGGTCGCTCACAATGGGCCTCATCAGAAAGCTTACAGTCACCGAAAGGGCAATGGAGAGGGCTATGCTCGGAGTTTCCTTACGTGATCGAATCAGAAATGTAGAGATCCGCAAGAGAACCAGGGTTACCGACATAGCCCGAAGAATTGCCAAACTTAAGTGGCAGTGGGCAGGGCACATTGCTCGCAGAACGGATGGCCGATGGGGCAGAAAGGTTCTGGAGTGGCGACCGCGAACCGGAAGACGTTGCGTTGGAAGGCCTCCCACCAGGTGGACCGATGACCTGGTGAAGGTTGCAGGGATCCGCTGGATGCGGGACGCACGGGACCGGTCAATGTGGCGACGCTTGGGGGAGGCCTATGTCCAGCAGTGGACGTCTTGCGGCTGATATGATGATGATGATGGATGTTATAATATTTCAAAGAAATAAAAAGGAAACAGTCAAATTAAATCTTTATAAAATGTCAACCGGAATCTCTTCATTTTTAAATAATTATAAAGGAAGTGATCAAATTAAAGCTTAATATAAATTGAACCGGATATCGCAACATTTTAAATAATAAGAAAGGAAATGGTCAAACTAAATACTTATTGGCTGTTAACAGAATGTTACAATATTAAAAATAAAACAGAAACATTAAATCGACTAATGGTTTCGCGCCCATATGCTCTTCGATACATAGAATGAATGAATAATTATGCAAACTAAAAATAGTTACTTAGCAACACTGTCAAGGTCTAGCCTATATATGTTAGTCTATGGGGCTAGTCACAATACTGAAGGTACTTTACAATGCATGTCCTCGAAAAGAGCGTTTTCCAAGCAGCCAAACTGTGCGGAAAGTGTCACCTTTTTTACTTTTCAAATTTTTTAAAATTTTTGTCTCCGTCGTCAGCCAGACTGATGACATGCATAGGTCTTAAGGTTCGGCAATGTCATTTATTCCGACTAACGGTCGTAAGAACGGATCGTCTGACGGTTCATTAACTGGCACCAAAGCAGGCTCCGCAGTCGAACAAGAAGCAGTTGGCTGCATTGCAGCGTAATTAGCACAAAATAAATTATTAACATGACTCACCAACTGCTGCGACAATATTTCAAACCTTTGCTCCATCTCCCGCGATGACTCGTGTGATCTGGTCCGGCACCGTCGTTTTGGAGGCGGTTCATCTTCGCTCGAACTTGAACTCGCTGCTGATGACCTTGGCTCCCTGGACGGCCCACGTGTGTTATCACTTTTACGTAACCAAGCGGAATCACGATCGCTAAAAACGTCCGCGAGATTATCAACGCTCGGCTCGGTAGTTTTATCTTTATTGTCCATTTTTAAATAACACGCACTTTTTACGTAACGGAATAAAATAATAATTAGTAACTTTCTACTTTATTCTCGAAAGTTAAACCGAATTTTACAGATACTAAAACAAATGGGGGTATGTTAAGTTTTCTGTATTTAAACTCTGACGACTTGTGCGCGTACGAAGAACAACGCAACAATGTCAAAGGAATGGCGGCTTGCTGTGTGCTGTTTAGTTAGTTCCAGGAGCGGCCACAGGCGGCGCTGTGGTTGACTCACGTGACGGAAGTAGCATCATTTAACGATTTGGCGGGGAAAAAGACGATGTACTTTCATAAATGGACTTCGGACGTCAAACGGAACACATAATAAAAATTTCTCTACCGTTGGAGTAAATATTATAAGGCTTTATTTTGATAACTTCCTGTTTGATGTTTCGCGCCTAAACTTTATGTTACCCGCTTAATTTTAATAATTTGTACATCCGATGTTAACTTTATGCTTGTTATTTTCGGTGTATAAAAACCGATGTAATTGTGGAGGAAGAGGTCTCTTTCGCTACCACGGATTAAACACCCTATTTTTTTTTTTTTTTTATTATTGGTTTTCAAATCGGGAAATACAATATTACTTAAATACTAGATAAACATAAAATAAAAAAAACAAAACATGAAACTGCATGCCCTAAACTAGTGAACACAACATGCACACTATATGAGCTAGTTAAAAAATATAAATAAGCTTAAGAGTAATATGCAGCCATTAGACCAATTATTACTTATTAGTCGAATGGCTGCACAGGTTCGTCTTAATTTTAATTTTGGCTCATGCTAAGGTCCCTGGGAAAATATAAAAATGCTGTCTCACACCATTGCAGCTAGAAAACATTCTATAAAATGGAGCATGTTGTTTTATATGTGTTCTGCACTGAGGCATCACAAAAGTAAGCCTATTGCATAAACGACTACTCTGGCGTGAAACAGCAAGTTGAATTCTCTCCAGTAAACCCTGACAATCTACGTGGGCATTGATCAGCTTGAACAAGTAAACAATATCCGCAGCTTTTCTTCTATTGCATAAAGTAGTCATGTCGAAGTATTCCAACCTTGATGCATAGGATTTGAGGTATTGGTTATTAACATAAGACAGTTGGTACAAAAAACGTTTTTGAACTCGCTCTAATTTATTAGAGTAGACCTCATAAGTAGAATTCCATACTTGACTTCCATACTCCAACACAATGCGAACGATGCGGTTAAAAACTGGTATTGTAACTTTTGGATCCCGAAATTCCTTGAGTTGTCGTGTTACGAAACCCGACAGACGCGAGGCTTTCTGAGCTATATTATCTATATGGTGTCTAAACTTAAGTTGGCAATCCATAATTACGCCTAAGTTGCGAATCCAAGTTACCTCTTCCAGTGGTACACTATTAATTGTGTAAGTTGCGATAGTGGGTTGTCTTTTCCTTGTAAATTTAATATGCTTACATTTATCAACATTTAAAATCATGCGGTTTACTGAACTAAAGTATTTCTATATTCGCCATTTACTCTGTGAACTGTTACTGTGTATAAATGTTGGTGCAAACCGTGTGGACTTAACAACGATGGCGACCACAACCCAAAAAAATGTAGAACTATTTGCAAATCCACAACAGCACTTTTTTTTAAATACCCTAAGGGCCACTTGCGCGTTCCTTGGTTATCCTAAATAACCCCGTGTTAACTGCTAGCTCAGGGTTAATCATCTTGAGCCATTTGTGTTACAGGTAAATCTAGAGTTAAACATATAAATTTACTTTAATATTTAATCCGCGGATATGGGAGAGTTAAGTCGCTAAGTACTGGGTCCTGGTACGTAAACCACTTGAAAACATGTTTTGTTTTTGGAGATATTTAAATAATTTTTGTTTCAAATGAAAAGTCTTAGACGTAAAACCATTTTAACTGTTTAAATAATGTAAATCAGTCCACGTGTTTACGAGATTTTCGCTAATCAGTGCTAGGAAATGTTGTTTTCTGATGATGACGAAGAAAATTTTCCATGACATGTTTATATTTTGTGACTATATCACATAGAAGTGAAATATCACCAGATGTGAAATTAGTGGAAGGGAATGAAAACGCGATTTCTTCCCTATTTTAAACAAAAAATATAAATTATATATTATTAATATATTATTATGCATAACAATGGATAGTATAATCTTCATTTCGCAGAAAATCGTTTGGTATACATAATTTCAAAAGAAAAAGTCAAAAAAAGTCAAAATCATCTTTAGGCATAAATTTCATATCGATAGTCATTAAAAGGCAGAACCATCATATCGCAGAAAGCTCATCGTCAGAATCGTCTTTTGGCATAGATTTCATATCCATACTAATTGAAATACTCATCTATCACATTACAGAATATTCATAGCTAGAATAATTTTGTATTTTTTACCATAATAATAAAATTGATTGAACTCAATTTTTTTTGGCTTTTATTTCGCTGTATGAAGCATGCAAACATGCATACACCATGCATGCAGCAAACATGCAGCATGCAAACAAGCATACACCATGTATGCAGCAAGCATGCAGCAGGTAAACATGCAAAGAAGCATATACCATGCATGTAGCAAGCATGCAAGTGAGCATGCAGCATGCAGCAGGTATGCTTTGTGTTACGGCTCCAGCGCTGCTGGGCTCCAGCGGTCCCACGCGAGCTTATCGTCGCAGATAGTTTTAACGCTCACCACCGCAGTTTCGGCTTGCTGGCCGGCTTCACCTACCAGCCTCAACCGCGGCGGCGAGTGTTATTAAACCGCCTGCTCTTTCAGCTAGCAGGCCGCCTCGCCCCTACACCTTTACCTGTATAGTTTATAACACACTAACTTATATTTATTTACCTGTACATATTTAACACCGTAAAACTGATTTACATCCGTACACTTCAACGTAAGGTTCAGTTGAAAACCAGCGTCAGGCAACTCCCAGTTGTCTGGCATTTTGCTGAACTGGACCTTTTTGGCCCAGCCGCGGGGCACACTATGTATGTAAATGTTGTAAAATTAAGTTTTATTTGTACCTACATTGTGTGTATCTGTGTGTGCCAAATAAACTAGTTTTCTTTCTTTTCTTTTTTCTTTCCCCTACGCGCCTACGCGAGCTTAAATTACACTCTAGGGGTAGGGCAGACAAGACTACGTGGAGTCGGTTTTGCAGCGGTACGTTTCTGTCATTGACTTTTGTAACACAACATATCGACTTTTTAATACAGTATTTTAAATTAAATTTAAGGTTAAAAATGCTATTTTATAGAAATGCTTCGTAAAATTATTCCGAATGAATTTCTGCCATCTTCATGATATGCCAAGTGAAATTATGCCAAATAAAATTCTGCTATCTTAAAAGTAAGCAATTGTAAATTCGGACATACAAACATTCGGCCAAACAATAATTAGATTAAATATTTTTTATGCCTTAAAATATTTGTTTAAAGAAAA
Source organism: Orthosia cruda (assembly GCA_964057195.1). NCBI lineage: Eukaryota > Metazoa > Arthropoda > Insecta > Lepidoptera > Noctuidae > Orthosia > Orthosia cruda. The sequence continues at coordinate 25,483,409 of OZ059840.1, read as the reverse complement.
TTATGCCAAGTGCGACGTATTCGACAGAATCAGTATTAGTATGTCCGGTCGAGCGTGACACCGACTGATCCAGTAGGTGACATTTCATACGGCAACGTGGCACCGACTGATCCAGTCCATGGCCGCCACGGTCCAGTGGCAAATAAATTTCGGAGAATCAAGATTCTGCCAGATAGAGGGAACCCGGTGGCTTAGGCTTAGCTTGCACTTCGGTTTTTATTGGCACTTTATTTTTCCGCCTATTCTGTGACATATATAATTGTATGAATATACACGCACTTGCGGTAAAAAAACCACGCGGAAAAGTTTCGCAGGAATAAAAATCGCAGTGCGGCCGCCTAATGGCGGCGGTGAACGAATGATGCAAATCCAATACGATTAAAATGAAATGCATATAAAAAATTCAAAGACAGGAATGTATTACGTATTGTAAAGTAAGGGACACTCATACAAGTTCCGTTCATAGTTCATTCATTTATTTTTGGGTCGGCTTACATTTCAGAGCACAGATATTTACAAATGTTAGGTTAAATACCGGGTTACTAAACCCGGCGTTACTTTTTTATGGTGCAACATGAATCTTGAGTTAAAATGTTTACGACTTAACTCCGAGTTTACAAACTCTATATTTATTTATTTAACCCGACTAAACATGCAAGTGGGCCTGAAAAAGTTATGTCCAGACATCTTTTCGTTTTTTAGAATACAAAATATCTATATAGATTACCAAGCAAGAATAAAAAGAGAGAAATCAATAAAAAGATTTGCCAATCAACCAAACAATAAAATGATTCGCCAATCAGCTATCACCTAAATTCGCAATTCGAAATTCATAAATTGAATTGTCCGCCATTTTGTAATACCAAGTGGAAGTTCATAACGTGCGGTTTCGTATCCATTATTCCGGGTAAAGTTGTAAGTGGTCGTACCCTTTGGGGGCAAAGACACCCTGATTCAATTCACCTGCTGGGCCCTTTGACAGTCGACTGCGCGACGGACGGACCATATCGGCAGTTTAGGGTTGCTTTGAGTCCCGAATTATGTATGAATGGTTTTGTGGTAGGCTGAAAGGCAACATGGCACTAAAAGGGCACTAAATAATAGACAGTTGGTTTGATTAGAATTCTTCTCGTCTCGTACTTTCCATCCAAAGGTAGTCTGTAAGAGATTGTCCTGTGCGAAAAGACCGCCCATTGTACACTTTATTGTAAATGTATTTTTTTTTGTGGTGTACAATACAGTATATAAAAAATAAATGAATGTCTAGTAAGCTTAATTGACTAAAAGTATAGATAATTGTCATTTATTTGACATATAAATAAGTTTCTGACGCTAGCATATTAAAATAGTAGATAATAAATTCGATGCATTTCACACTGCAAGTAAGGTGTGACTTATGAATCGATTTTCCTAATTTAAACAAATTACTATATTTTTCTTAACGATAAATTTTATTTTACGAATTTTACTTGATAGTTGTTTCACAGCAGGCATAAAACTTGTAAGAGCTAATAACTTGGCTTATCATAAGCATGTACAGTGCTTAGTGATTTTCTTATCCTAAGCAGTAAATTTACCCACTTCTCTCTTCTAGACCTCAATTTGTCCATCACAAAGAGCAATTTCCCATTATACTCTTTGACATTCATTCCAGTAATTTCTATTAATATTACGATTATTACTTTTTGACTAATTTCCGACGGTATCTAAGTTTATAACGACATTGTCGTTTGAAGATTCGGGCACAATCGCCGGGAAATTGCCGAGTCTCGGCCGGATGGGCAGAATTACTTCCTTGAAATTAATTACAACTGTTTTATGAACTAAAATAATTTTTAATTTAAATGGTTTGGGTAGCTTGCTCTTTTAAGTGGAGTAAGCTGTTAATTCTGTCTGTAATTATGTTTGCTAAGAAAAGTTTAGAGATTGCTTATTATGTAAAGAACAAGCTTTTTAGCAGTAAAATAAACAAATAAGTCTACTAAGGCCCGCTTATTCCACCCGTTTAACTAGTTTATTACCTAACATAGCCAATTATGTTATGACATATTGATTATTTAATATTTTGTTAGAACCTAACTCTGAGTAATTTTAATGGTGCAAATGGGCTTTAAAACATAAGATGTTCTTTGAACTAATATATTTATTAAAATTTTTCAATACCAGAGATTACAGAACAGTTCCAATATTTACTGGTTAAACTTCGACCGGTAAATCTTCAGCTTTTTGACCGGTAAATCCTTAGGTTTTAGACCGGTAAATCGTCAGGTTTTAACATTAAAAGATACATCAAATGATTTAAAGTGAATAAGCCATTATCATGTACAGACTGTTTAATTGAAGGCTTACTTTTTTTTATAGAACATAATTTTTATGTACAATTAAATATTTCTAATCTTATGACTAATAACAAAACAAACTAACATACAAAGGGGAGAGGGAAAAATGCTAATTGCACATCATAAACATCGTTCTAAATTTAATGCTTACCTAGAGTTGCTTATTACAAACACAAAATAGTATATTATGCACCTATTGAATAAAGGACGGATTAATAGTGAGGGCAGTACATGAATCACAAGCAAGTGAAGGATTCTAACGACGGAATCAAGACCGTAGCGAGTGATTCAAGTGTTAGAATCATGAATGACGCGACGACGATCACGAGCGACGCGAGAGAGAGAAAAGCACAAGGAATATTACGAGTAATAAATAAATGGTTTATTATCTTCATAATTTACAAAAAATGTGAAACATCTGAGTTAAGTAACAGCACCTATGTTTCACGGGCCAGTGACCACCTCCGTAACGTTACAAAATTATAATTAATTAAAAACCATTGCAATTCATATTAGAATTACAATCCAAATAAGTATTCAATAAATATCCTAGACTAAAATCAAAATCATTATTAAAATCCTAAATTAGACTCTATATCTAATAATCTAAACTCAAAATTAAAATCGAAGTAGGAGTTTGAAATTCGAATAGCCTCTGCACAAGAAGTTTGTATCGAATATTTTTTGCGCAAGGAGGTTATATTGCATTGAGATGGAGTTCGAATGAAATGTACCTATGTTCCAAACTCAAACATCAAAACAGTGATTAAAAGTGCTTTTTATTCACTGTTTTCAGTGAATAAAATAAGCTTTTTAGAGGGGGAATGGTATAATAGTACATTACAAGTACAAGTGTACAAGTGTGTAATGTTGGTGATTACCGCTGAGGCACCATTGAGACTCGAGCCGTTAGGTGAGGGTCTTAAGAGAGCCGAGGACGGTAATCATCAATACACACGTGTATCATACGACGTTTTTCAACACACTTGTAAAGAAAATAATACAAAAAAAAACATTTTCAACAGTGAAAACGAGTTGTGAAAAAAATTCGCAATGGCGGGAAATATTAATCAGTTTTCCTATGCGCGCTATTTTAACAATGGCGATCGGCCATAGACTAACAGAATGCGGTTTTTTTTTTTTTTTGGCATTTTGCGGATAACGTTTTAGCCACGTACTAAACGGGGAATTTCAAGTTTTCTTTATTACAAAGAAAAACAAAAGTTATTGAGTGAAATTTTATTTACTAAACACGTACAAGTTGAAATTATCTATTTAAATTCAAAGTTGCATAAAATGAGCAAACAATTATTGTAATTTATTTGTACTACTGAGCACGATCTTTTTTGTATCGAAACTTTTCTAAGAACAAAGCAACTCAACCAAAAAAAAAAAAAAACTCTATAACTCACTTGTGAATAATAGTAATGAAAAAGTCACAGTTTGATTACAGGTGTCATTATGTGCCTGATTGCGGTGAAATTAGAGCCACTTTATGAGCAAGTGTGTTGAAAAGTAATTTTCTTTTAGTTTGTCGAGGTGTCTTGATGGAAAGACTTTTAAACGTATTTAAAAAGATTCAATTTCGTTTTGTTTGGCTTTAGATTAAAAGTTAAATTAGATTTTATGACGCTCTTTTTTTCTCAGGATTAAATGTTCATTGACTATCGAGTTGTCGACAGTCGATTGAGACGTCAAGTTTTCATAACGACTCCCTTTTATCGTGAGTGCCTATTTAGGATTGTATCAACGCTTCAATATATCTGATCCTTTCTTTACATTATATTTTAGCTGAAGGTTTTACTGTTCATAGACGATAATGGGTTGTGTTTTTTGAATGTTCTATACCTTCTTTGAATTTGTTTTGGGCTTTTTATTTTTATTTTGTAAGTTAGACTCAATCAATCTATATGATTATATAAAGACTATATGAGTATAATAATAACTATACAGATATAAAGTACTTGCTTCTGCCAGCGGCTTCGACCGCGTGAATGTCGAAAATTATCCGAAGGAAATATAAGCCCGTGATTAAAATGATACTATGTGCTATTCCAAACTATAACCTATCTGTGCCAAATTTCATTCAGATCCATTCAGCAGTTTTTGCGTGAAAGAGTAACAAACACACGCAATCACAAACTTTCACCTTTATAATATTATAGTGTGATGATTAAATAAATAAATAAATAATTTGAACTTTTTAATTTTATAAACGAAATCAAACATCGTTCTCAAATGATCGCTCCATTTATTTTCTTTATTTCCAGTTTACATTCTTTAAGACAAATCAAAGCTGAAATTCAAGACCCAAACCGACTCGTTTTTCAGTACGCGAAAAAAAACGATATCTTATATTTTTAAGCTTGCAACATTACTTAAAATATTTTTAATAAACTATTGTGGAACACCACAACCAAAAATGAGACCTGCCAACATAAAATGCTCAACTTCGAAACTCACTCCAACTTTTTTTATATTTTACTTTTTACCATTGGCAACGTTAAAAATGCTTCTACATTGAATGCAGCCCATTCACCGAGTGAGACGGACGCCCGGGACGAGAAATATCTCTGTTTATGTGTTCGTTACTTGAATAGTTGTGACTGTATCGGCAGGCAAGAGTTTACGAACAAAAGTGAATAGACTATTAAAATACTGCGTGACAAAATTACAGAAAACTGTTATTTTTATTAAAAACCGGCAAAGTGCGAGTCGGACTTGCGCACGAAGGGTTCCGTACCATTATCGCAAAAAAAACACGTTTGTTGTATGACAGCCCCACTTAAATATTTATTCTGTTTTTAGTATTTGTTATAGTGGCAACAGATATACATCATATTATGTGTAAATTTCAACTGTCTAGCTATCACGGTTCATGAGATACAGCTTGGTGACAGATAGATTGACAGACAGACAGACGGACCACGGAGTCTAAGTAATAGGGGCCCGTTTTTACCCATAGGGTACGGCACCCTAAAAAGGCTCAATCCTATAAAATAGGTCTGGATTGGATCCAATGGCTTTCAAAGATTTTTATTCGTTGTTGGTAGAACAATGAAAAGCCCGTTAATAAGTCATCATCCCAAATTACGATTTTTGATGTTATTATATTCACGAACCGTGATCGACTTTTTTAAAACATTTAGGAAGAGAGGTTATATTTTTATTTTTCACTTTTATGAAAAACTTCAAGCAACTTTGTTTACTTCTCCTGTTCCGTCTCGAAAGAAAGACAGTAACCATAAGATAGTTTTTATTTCGTCTCAGTGCAGTCTCATAATATTAATTCATACTTCAACATATACTTACTACGGACTTAGTTATAAAACGAAAGTTTAGTACCTGCGGGCTACGTACGATCCGTAAATTTTCTTCTTGCTTCAACATTTAATATGAACAGTGGTCAAAGAAGCATGCCGGTTGCGTGTAGCAACCACGCATCTAACCTATTTGAAGGACAAAGCCAATAAAAGGGTCTGGACAAGTGACATTCTACAAACGAAAGCATTGCCATAGCGATTGGAAAAAAAAATGGGAATGTCAAGCGCTATCGAAATGTCCCGTGACCTTTACTTTTTGGCATTTCGACCATCCCCTATGCTGATAGAATGACACGGCACTTGTCCCACGCACCGCCGGCGACGAAGCGATTAGCTAGGAACTATATTTTTCGCTGAAGAAACAATCAAAAGATCCTGTGTCAATAAAAGAGACACATATATTAATAGTCGATCGCTGGCTGTTCAAACTGCCCGCGAGTAGTATCTCATCACAAGTTTGTCGCAGTGACAAGAGCTATCAAAGATAATACTCGCTTAGCGATAGTAGCGATACTCGCTCGACGATGCTCGCGTGGCGGTTAGAACTCACGCCGAGAGACCAACCAACCACCGCGTGCAAGACTGACCGCCCGAGCGAGTGGTGCGAGTAATCGACCGTCGCACAAAAGCACTCGTTCATAGCCGAGTGGCAAAACCATCGGAACTACACACTCGCTTCTAGCTGTTCGCCAAATCGTATCTAGGTTCTAGCTCTTCTCGTTGCTCGCTGACCGTCAGAGGTGGGACAAGTGCCTTTGCATAAATGATTTATTTCTGTAAGTTGGTTTGTACAAACACTTTTAAAACACGATGAGGCCGACGTTTCCTATCTGACTACTCTGAGAAGAAAGGCCGAAACAAACTCAGAGGTCTCAGTCTCTTTTAAAGTCCAAACAAAATCTTGGTTAGATCATGTAAAGACCATGTAGATTAATGACTGAAATGGTCTTTTGAGGAAATAACCAGCCAGATTGAGTGGACCTTGGATAGGTCAGTCAGTGCACGCATTTATCAATAACCGCGCAGCTCAACTCAGAATCGCTCACTCAGAGCTCAACGATTCGACGAACAATACTAAAGAAAGGAAATTCGGGTAGGCCGCATAAACTACTCGATCTGCCAGACCATGATTAAAAAACTAACTGAGATAAATTCAAATTAAAAAGAAAAAAAAGGATGATCCACATAGTCTTCATATTCACAATAATTAAAATAAAATAATATAATACTTTGAAAAGCAAATATTCTTATCATTGCAAGAAAAAGAAAAATGATCCTAAGATGGGTCTTACGAGTACTTTATGACCTTGTAGGGATGTAGAATTTCGCTCGTGACAAATTTCTTAGTTAAATTTAGAATGTTTGCCCTTAATTCCAAAGATCACCAAAAAGTATTAAAATGTTATCCTCGACACCTAAATAAATTCAAATATGTGTGGGCATTTTAATTAAATTAATACGTAATTTCATACTTCTGTTTGGGTAACACATTTAATCTCAGTTGAAAAGGGTCTAATATTTTTGTTCAACTTTGCGTTTCATACCTTATTGTGGTTAACCTTTTTATTCGGCAAATATTTACTTACCAGTATAACTGGCTTTTAAAAGTAAAGAAACTATGTTTTATTATGAAAAGGGTTACAGTAATTTAATATGATAGGCTAAGTTACAGCTGAATGACCATTTAGATTGTGTTTTATTGGTTTAAATCCTAGTTCAGGTGAGCCAGGACCACATAAAAAACAAATCCAACTGATGTTATTGTTGACTAGCTGTGCCCGCGGCTTCGCTCCAATTTTTTTCTAGAGTCATTCTTCTGCGGGCAATCTTAATACTACCATTTAGAAAATGACGACAAATGCACAACGCCATCTATCGAATATGGAGTTCAAGTGTCCGAGTATCTGAATTGCGTGTGTTGTGATATTTTACTTCTTGAACACTTTAAATTCATCAATATTTTGATAGAGTGAACCCATTGCGATGTAACAAAACTAAGTAATAACCGTCGAAGGTTAAGGTTAAGGTTAAGTAATAAACGTCAGGTCACTCGTCTTCAATCACGTCGCCTAGAAACATCAAATAAACTTGCAAATTTACGTTAGTGTTTTTTAAATATTGAATTACTATCCTTGCGTCCCATATTGGCAATTTTGGTGGAATTGACCTAGCTAAAGATACAGCTTTTAAAATATGTATAACCAAATGATTTAAAGAAATCTTAATATTAGAGAGCGTTTCACAAACTGATGCTATAGCTGATTTGCGAACAAGAATAGTACGGTAAGCTAATCGATCTTCCAGAAAAAGTTTTGCTAAATATCGAGCTCCATCGATAGGTTTCGGACAGTGACAATTTAGGTTATTTTGATTGCACCACATTACCCATTTGCTCCATATAGGCGTATAAGTCTTGAGTGTTGAAGCTCTCCAACATGTTGACAAAAGTTGTTGTTCTTCCCTAGACCAACTTTGTGTTAGAGAGTCCCACCCGAAATGAGCCAAGCTTCCAGCTTTAGGTTGTGAACTTGAGCTGGGGCACGCCCGGTCATCGTGTCCACCAGTGACGTTTTGAGATCCCTGATTTCATACGACGAGCTAGGGCGCGGTTCTTCAGATCTGGACGCCAAAAGGGTTTCTTCCACCTGGGTGCTACTATTATATACCTTCCTTTTGCAGAGTTGAGGTGGCATAACACCCGTGGAAGCAGGGCTGGTGGAGGGAATATCCATGCGAGATCGTAACTCCAGTATCTGCTGAAAGCGTCGTGAAAGCAAGCGCTCGAGTCTGATAAGTCTAGAGTAACATAATTGCTCACTACTCGAGCGCCTTGTGAGGCGAATAGGTCTATGGTTGGTGTTCCCCATTTGGCGATTATTTTGATGGTCGCCTCGCTCAGCAGATGCCATTCGGAGGGGTTCGATTTCAAGAGAGACGATCGGCTTCCACGTTGTACTGCCCCGGAAGGTGGTGAGGGACTAGTACAACATTGAGGCTGACCGTCAGTGCCAGCAACTGTTTCGTCATTTTTAAGAGATTTTGTGACTTCGTTCCACCCTGGTATTTTATGTACGACACAACGGTGCTGTTGTCGCTTTGTAGGATTACGGTTGAATTTTTTAAAGCGTTTGCCTCTGAAGATATTGCGGCTATCACTGCATACATCTCCTTTAAGTTGCAGTGCCACTTCATTTGAACGTGATTCCAAGGTCCTTTTAGCGATTTGTTGTTCACTACGGCCCCCCATTGAATATCTGAGGCGTCTGTGACCAGGTAATTCACATGTGAGCTTTTGGGATGAATGCAAGATTTCTGGCTGACATTTTCTACCCACCAATGTAGTTCCAGTCGCACCTCGTCTGTGAACAGAGCCAAATGGCTCGAACTTTGTTGAAGACGATTGCTCTGGCTCTGCAACGTACGGCAATGCAACCTTCCCCGGCGGGTGATAAAGGTCGCAAAGTTGAGATACCCTAAGAGGCGTTGCGCCTGCTTGAGGGTCCTACCGCCGGTTGCTAAGCGAGTCAATAGGCACTGACGGATTTTGGAAACTTTGTCTGGCGGCAAACTCTTTGAGTTGGATTGTGTGTCCCAGACAATTCCCAGGAATTCTATACACCTTGTCGGGATCAGTATAGACTTTTCCAAATTGATATTCCAACCTAGGGTCGTGAGGAATTCTAATGCTAACTGGACATGATCTATTAAAGACTCTCTATTTTGGTGGACTATCAAATAATCGTCTAAATAAAGGACCAGGCGAAGGCCTTTGCTGCGTAACACTTCGGCAGTCCAATTCGTGACTGATGCAAATATTTTTGGCGCCGCGGCCAGACCAAAGGGAAGACATGTCATTTGTAGCAGTCGACCTTCGTAGCTCATGCGAAGAAAACAACGATGTTTTTGAGATATTCGAAAATGGTAATAGCCTTGGATTAGATCGAGCTTGACCATCCAGTCGCCCGCTTGTAAAAAATTGGGCATTTTCTGATGATGGAAAAGGTGAAAACTTTTTGTTTGAAAAAAATCGATTTAGAGCCTTGAGGTTGAAAATAACCCGATGTTTTCCACTGTTTTTTTGTTAAAATGAAAAGTGGGGATATAAAGGACGGAGTTAAAGGTGCGGGCTCGAGGATCTGACTTTGTATCATGGCTTGGATCTCCAACGACATCGCTGCAGAGCGTGGTGTTTGAAATTTCTCCATGACCTCCAACGTCGGAAAAACAAGCGGAGGTGTCTGAGTGAATGGAATGCGAGCTGCAGAAATTAATTTGAGAACCATTTTGGGTGGCCCGAATTGGGCCCACACTATTCACTCTTGACTTAAAGATCCCTAGATTGTAGCTATCGGGAAACACAGACTCCGGCAGGAAATTCCACTCCTTAGCTGTACGCATAAGTAACGCAAAGTATTCCCAAAACGTTTAGTGCGTATGGGTGGGATGTCCACCATATATCGATGAAGCATCGCCGTACTGGTAGTCCGATGATAGAACGGGCAGGGTGGAATTAAATCATGCAATTCCATCGCATTGCCACTTTATTGTTGTTGACCTCGGGTCGTAGAGTTCACGATTTGACTCTCTTACATTTGGATTCAAAACATTTTAAGGATAATGGGGATTCAATAACCTTGCATCCGGTATTTGGCTCAAAAACTGATTCAGCGGCAAACCAACAGTCAAACTGGACGTTGTTAGCTTCATCGGACAAAAATACAAATGCTCTATTTTGGTTACGAACATTAATAGATATTTCAAAAAATGTCAGAGATTCTCTGACAAATTTATTTATCACCACAAAGGAGCCTCGTAAACCAGCTAGTTCTGTAATTATCGGTGGATGGATAAAACGTGTTCTTTTGGAAGCCGGAATAGACGCTTCTCCTGGTAGTTGTAGGTCGGCTGTTTCATCTCTTAACAGTTTAGAAAAGTACCCAATTAATGATATTCTAGCTAAAGCCAACTGGCGCCACGAACATACTTTTATAAAATATTACTTCAGAGAGGTAATAAATACCGGTCTCAATAACAGAACTGGATCAGAGAATTCCCTTTCTCAGTTCTTTATAGTCACAAATTGAAATTATAAAGTTTACAGACAGTAAACTTATAGTAAATAATCAAGCAATGTTGATTTTTTATTGGAATCTAATTTACTTATTGTGATTTTGTTTCTTTAATACTATCTTTCACAGTTATTAAAATAATTGATCACATTGTTGCGTTTTATTAAGCAAGCCACCAGGAGATAACAAACAGATCTCTCATAAATGGACTACGGACGTCAAACGGATCACATAATTTAAAAATTTTACCTTAAAATAAAATTTGTATTATGTTTCCTAAGACGTCCGAAGTCCATACAATTTCTTCCTGGTGTATACCATCATCATTAAACTTTATGAGCCGAACAATGTCAAAGGAATGGCGGCTTGCTGTGTGCTGTTTAGTTAGTTCCAGGAGCGGCCACAGGCGGCGCTGTGGTTGACTCACGTGACGGAAGTAACATCATCTAACGATTTAGCGGGGAAAAAGACGATGTACTCTCATAAATGGACTTCGAACGTCTTAGGAAACATAATACAAATTTTATTTTAAGGTAATTCTTTTATAATATAATAGAACGAGAAATTTTTAAAAAATAAATAAATAGAACGGAAGTTTTCCAAGTAAATTCTTATTTAAACAAAACCGGATGTTATACAGAAGACCGAAGAGTACAACCTGCCTCTCTGCTTAGCGTTTGTGGACTACGAGAAAGCCTTTGATTCGATCGAGACTTGGGCTGTGCTGCAGTCTCTCCAACGGTGCCAAATTGACTACCGGTACATCGAGGTGTTGAAGTGTTTGTACAAAAACGCCACCATGTCAGTTCGACTTCAGGATCAGACCTCGGAACCTGTCTTTCTGCAGCGAGGTGTGAGGCAGGGAGATGTCATATCTCCGAAACTGTTCACCGCTGCACTGGAGGATGTCTTCAAGGTTCTGGACTGGAGAGGGCTAGGCATCAACGTCAATGGCGAGTACATCACTCACCTTCGGTTTGCCGACGATATAGTGGTCATGGCTGAGAATATGGAGGACCTCAATACAATGCTCGATGACCTCAGTAGAGCTTCCGAAAGAGTGGGTCTTAGGATGAACATGGACAAAACCAAGGTGATGTTGAATGCCCATGTCACACCCACTCCTATCAGGGTCGGAGACTCTACACTCGAAGTTGTGGATGACTATGTCTACCTGGGACAAACGATCGAGTTGGGTAGGGCCAACTTCGAGAAAGAGGTCAACCGTCGAATCCGACTCGGCTGGGCAGCGTTCGGGAAGTTGCGCGGTATCTTCACGTCCAACTTACCACAGTGTCTCAAGACGAAAGTCTATGACCAGTGTGTGTTGCCAGTTATGACCTATTGCTCTGAGACGTGGTCGCTCACAATGGGCCTCATCAGAAAGCTTACAGTCACCGAAAGGGCAATGGAGAGGGCTATGCTCGGAGTTTCCTTACGTGATCGAATCAGAAATGTAGAGATCCGCAAGAGAACCAGGGTTACCGACATAGCCCGAAGAATTGCCAAACTTAAGTGGCAGTGGGCAGGGCACATTGCTCGCAGAACGGATGGCCGATGGGGCAGAAAGGTTCTGGAGTGGCGACCGCGAACCGGAAGACGTTGCGTTGGAAGGCCTCCCACCAGGTGGACCGATGACCTGGTGAAGGTTGCAGGGATCCGCTGGATGCGGGACGCACGGGACCGGTCAATGTGGCGACGCTTGGGGGAGGCCTATGTCCAGCAGTGGACGTCTTGCGGCTGATATGATGATGATGATGGATGTTATAATATTTCAAAGAAATAAAAAGGAAACAGTCAAATTAAATCTTTATAAAATGTCAACCGGAATCTCTTCATTTTTAAATAATTATAAAGGAAGTGATCAAATTAAAGCTTAATATAAATTGAACCGGATATCGCAACATTTTAAATAATAAGAAAGGAAATGGTCAAACTAAATACTTATTGGCTGTTAACAGAATGTTACAATATTAAAAATAAAACAGAAACATTAAATCGACTAATGGTTTCGCGCCCATATGCTCTTCGATACATAGAATGAATGAATAATTATGCAAACTAAAAATAGTTACTTAGCAACACTGTCAAGGTCTAGCCTATATATGTTAGTCTATGGGGCTAGTCACAATACTGAAGGTACTTTACAATGCATGTCCTCGAAAAGAGCGTTTTCCAAGCAGCCAAACTGTGCGGAAAGTGTCACCTTTTTTACTTTTCAAATTTTTTAAAATTTTTGTCTCCGTCGTCAGCCAGACTGATGACATGCATAGGTCTTAAGGTTCGGCAATGTCATTTATTCCGACTAACGGTCGTAAGAACGGATCGTCTGACGGTTCATTAACTGGCACCAAAGCAGGCTCCGCAGTCGAACAAGAAGCAGTTGGCTGCATTGCAGCGTAATTAGCACAAAATAAATTATTAACATGACTCACCAACTGCTGCGACAATATTTCAAACCTTTGCTCCATCTCCCGCGATGACTCGTGTGATCTGGTCCGGCACCGTCGTTTTGGAGGCGGTTCATCTTCGCTCGAACTTGAACTCGCTGCTGATGACCTTGGCTCCCTGGACGGCCCACGTGTGTTATCACTTTTACGTAACCAAGCGGAATCACGATCGCTAAAAACGTCCGCGAGATTATCAACGCTCGGCTCGGTAGTTTTATCTTTATTGTCCATTTTTAAATAACACGCACTTTTTACGTAACGGAATAAAATAATAATTAGTAACTTTCTACTTTATTCTCGAAAGTTAAACCGAATTTTACAGATACTAAAACAAATGGGGGTATGTTAAGTTTTCTGTATTTAAACTCTGACGACTTGTGCGCGTACGAAGAACAACGCAACAATGTCAAAGGAATGGCGGCTTGCTGTGTGCTGTTTAGTTAGTTCCAGGAGCGGCCACAGGCGGCGCTGTGGTTGACTCACGTGACGGAAGTAGCATCATCTAACGATTTGGCGGGGAAAAAGACGATGTACTTTCATAAATGGACTTCGGACGTCAAACGGAACACATAATAAAAATTTCTCTACCGTTGGAGTAAATATTATAAGGCTTTATTTTGATAACTTCCTGTTTGATGTTTCGCGCCTAAACTTTATGTTACCCGCTTAATTTTAATAATTTGTACATCCGATGTTAACTTTATGCTTGTTATTTTCGGTGTATAAAAACCGATGTAATTGTGGAGGAAGAGGTCTCTTTCGCTACCACGGATTAAACACCCTATTTTTTTTTTTTTTTATTATTGGTTTTCAAATCGGGAAATACAATATTACTTAAATACTAGATAAACATAAAATAAAAAAAACAAAACATGAAACTGCATGCCCTAAACTAGTGAACACAACATGCACACTATATGAGCTAGTTAAAAAATATAAATAAGCTTAAGAGTAATATGCAGCCATTAGACCAATTATTACTTATTAGTCGAATGGCTGCACAGGTTCGTCTTAATTTTAATTTTGGCTCATGCTAAGGTCCCTGGGAAAATATAAAAATGCTGTCTCACACCATTGCAGCTAGAAAACATTCTATAAAATGGAGCATGTTGTTTTATATGTGTTCTGCACTGAGGCATCACAAAAGTAAGCCTATTGCATAAACGACTACTCTGGCGTGAAACAGCAAGTTGAATTCTCTCCAGTAAACCCTGACAATCTACGTGGGCATTGATCAGCTTGAACAAGTAAACAATATCCGCAGCTTTTCTTCTATTGCATAAAGTAGTCATGTCGAAGTATTCCAACCTTGATGCATAGGATTTGAGGTATTGGTTATTAACATAAGACAGTTGGTACAAAAAACGTTTTTGAACTCGCTCTAATTTATTATAGTAGACCTCATAAGTAGAATTCCATACTTGACTTCCATACTCCAACACAATGCGAACGATGCGGTTAAAAACTGGTATTGTAACTTTTGGATCCCGAAATTCCTTGAGTTGTCGTGTTACGAAACCCGACAGACGCGAGGCTTTCTGAGCTATATTATCTATATGGTGTCTAAACTTAAGTTGGCAATCCATAATTACGCCTAAGTTGCGAATCCAAGTTACCTCTTCCAGTGGTACACTATTAATTGTGTAAGTTGCGATAGTGGGTTGTCTTTTCCTTGTAAATTTAATATGCTTACATTTATCAACATTTAAAATCATGCGGTTTACTGAACTAAAGTATTTCTATATTCGCCATTTACTCTGTGAACTGTTACTGTGTATAAATGTTGGTGCAAACCGTGTGGACTTAACAACGATGGCGACCACAACCCAAAAAAATGTAGAACTATTTGCAAATCCACAACAGCACTTTTTTTTAAATACCCTAAGGGCCACTTGCGCGTTCCTTGGTTATCCTAAATAACCCCGTGTTAACTGCTAGCTCAGGGTTAATCATCTTGAGCCATTTGTGTTACAGGTAAATCTAGAGTTAAACATATAAATTTACTTTAATATTTAATCCGCGGATATGGGAGAGTTAAGTCGCTAAGTACTGGGTCCTGGTACGTAAACCACTTGAAAACATGTTTTGTTTTTGGAGATATTTAAATAATTTTTGTTTCAAATGAAAAGTCTTAGACGTAAAACCATTTTAACTGTTTAAATAATGTAAATCAGTCCACGTGTTTACGAGATTTTCGCTAATCAGTGCTAGGAAATGTTGTTTTCTGATGATGACGAAGAAAATTTTCCATGACATGTTTATATTTTGTGACTATATCACATAGAAGTGAAATATCACCAGATGTGAAATTAGTGGAAGGGAATGAAAACGCGATTTCTTCCCTATTTTAAACAAAAAATATAAATTATATATTATTAATATATTATTATGCATAACAATGGATAGTATAATCTTCATTTCGCAGAAAATCGTTTGGTATACATAATTTCAAAAGAAAAAGTCAAAAAAAGTCAAAATCATCTTTAGGCATAAATTTCATATCGATAGTCATTAAAAGGCAGAACCATCATATCGCAGAAAGCTCATCGTCAGAATCGTCTTTTGGCATAGATTTCATATCCATACTAATTGAAATACTCATCTATCACATTACAGAATATTCATAGCTAGAATAATTTTGTATTTTTTACCATAATAATAAAATTGATTGAACTCAATTTTTTTTGGCTTTTATTTCGCTGTATGAAGCATGCAAACATGCATACACCATGCATGCAGCAAACATGCAGCATGCAAACAAGCATACACCATGTATGCAGCAAGCATGCAGCAGGTAAACATGCAAAGAAGCATATACCATGCATGTAGCAAGCATGCAAGTGAGCATGCAGCATGCAGCAGGTATGCTTTGTGTTACGGCTCCAGCGCTGCTGGGCTCCAGCGGTCCCACGCGAGCTTATCGTCGCAGATAGTTTTAACGCTCACCACCGCAGTTTCGGCTTGCTGGCCGGCTTCACCTACCAGCCTCAACCGCGGCGGCGAGTGTTATTAAACCGCCTGCTCTTTCAGCTAGCAGGCCGCCTCGCCCCTACACCTTTACCTGTATAGTTTATAACACACTAACTTATATTTATTTACCTGTACATATTTAACACCGTAAAACTGATTTACATCCGTACACTTCAACGTAAGGTTCAGTTGAAAACCAGCGTCAGGCAACTCCCAGTTGTCTGGCATTTTGCTGAACTGGACCTTTTTGGCCCAGCCGCGGGGCACACTATGTATGTAAATGTTGTAAAATTAAGTTTTATTTGTACCTACATTGTGTGTATCTGTGTGTGCCAAATAAACTAGTTTTCTTTCTTTTCTTTTTTCTTTCCCCTACGCGCCTACGCGAGCTTAAATTACACTCTAGGGGTAGGGCAGACAAGACTACGTGGAGTCGGTTTTGCAGCGGTACGTTTCTGTCATTGACTTTTGTAACACAACATATCGACTTTTTAATACAGTATTTTAAATTAAATTTAAGGTTAAAAATGCTATTTTATAGAAATGCTTCGTAAAATTATTCCGAATGAATTTCTGCCATCTTCATGATATGCCAAGTGAAATTATGCCAAATAAAATTCTGCTATCTTAAAAGTAAGCAATTGTAAATTCGGACATACAAACATTCGGCCAAACAATAATTAGATTAAATATTTTTTATGCCTTAAAATATTTGTTTAAAGAAAATTATGCCAAGTGCGACGTATTCGACAGAATCAGTATTAGTATGTCCGGTCGAGCGTGACACCGACTGATCCAGTAGGTGACATTTCATACGGCAACGTGGCACCGACTGATCCAGTCCATGGCCGCCACGGTCCAGTGGCAAATAAATTTCGGAGAATCAAGATTCTGCCAGATAGAGGGAACCCGGTGGCTTAGGCTTAGCTTGCACTTCGGTTTTTATTGGCACTTTATTTTTCCGCCTATTCTGTGACATATATAATTGTATGAATATACACGCACTTGCGGTAAAAAAACCACGCGGAAAAGTTTCGCAGGAATAAAAATCGCAGTGCGGCCGCCTAATGGCGGCGGTGAACGAATGATGCAAATCCAATACGATTAAAATGAAATGCATATAAAAAATTCAAAGACAGGAATGTATTACGTATTGTAAAGTAAGGGACACTCATACAAGTTCCGTTCATAGTTCATTCATTTATTTTTGGGTCGGCTTACATTTCAGAGCACAGATATTTACAAATGTTAGGTTAAATACCGGGTTACTAAACCCGGCGTTACTTTTTTATGGTGCAACATGAATCTTGAGTTAAAATGTTTACGACTTAACTCCGAGTTTACAAACTCTATATTTATTTATTTAACCCGACTAAACATGCAAGTGGGCCTGAAAAAGTTATGTCCAGACATCTTTTCGTTTTTTAGAATACAAAATATCTATATAGATTACCAAGCAAGAATAAAAAGAGAGAAATCAATAAAAAGATTTGCCAATCAACCAAACAATAAAATGATTCGCCAATCAGCTATCACCTAAATTCGCAATTCGAAATTCATAAATTGAATTGTCCGCCATTTTGTAATACCAAGTGGAAGTTCATAACGTGCGGTTTCGTATCCATTATTCCGGGTAAAGTTGTAAGTGGTCGTACCCTTTGGGGGCAAAGACACCCTGATTCAATTCACCTGCTGGGCCCTTTGACAGTCGACTGCGCGACGGACGGACCATATCGGCAGTTTAGGGTTGCTTTGAGTCCCGAATTATGTATGAATGGTTTTGTGGTAGGCTGAAAGGCAACATGGCACTAAAAGGGCACTAAATAATAGACAGTTGGTTTGATTAGAATTCTTCTCGTCTCGTACTTTCCATCCAAAGGTAGTCTGTAAGAGATTGTCCTGTGCGAAAAGACCGCCCATTGTACACTTTATTGTAAATGTATTTTTTTTTGTGGTGTACAATACAGTATATAAAAAATAAATGAATGTCTAGTAAGCTTAATTGACTAAAAGTATAGATAATTGTCATTTATTTGACATATAAATAAGTTTCTGACGCTAGCATATTAAAATAGTAGATAATAAATTCGATGCATTTCACACTGCAAGTAAGGTGTGACTTATGAATCGATTTTCCTAATTTAAACAAATTACTATATTTTTCTTAACGATAAATTTTATTTTACGAATTTTACTTGATAGTTGTTTCACAGCAGGCATAAAACTTGTAAGAGCTAATAACTTGGCTTATCATAAGCATGTACAGTGCTTAGTGATTTTCTTATCCTAAGCAGTAAATTTACCCACTTCTCTCTTCTAGACCTCAATTTGTCCATCACAAAGAGCAATTTCCCATTATACTCTTTGACATTCATTCCAGTAATTTCTATTAATATTACGATTATTACTTTTTGACTAATTTCCGACGGTATCTAAGTTTATAACGACATTGTCGTTTGAAGATTCGGGCACAATCGCCGGGAAATTGCCGAGTCTCGGCCGGATGGGCAGAATTACTTCCTTGAAATTAATTACAACTGTTTTATGAACTAAAATAATTTTTAATTTAAATGGTTTGGGTAGCTTGCTCTTTTAAGTGGAGTAAGCTGTTAATTCTGTCTGTAATTATGTTTGCTAAGAAAAGTTTAGAGATTGCTTATTATGTAAAGAACAAGCTTTTTAGCAGTAAAATAAACAAATAAGTCTACTAAGGCCCGCTTATTCCACCCGTTTAACTAGTTTATTACCTAACATAGCCAATTATGTTATGACATATTGATTATTTAATATTTTGTTAGAACCTAACTCTGAGTAATTTTAATGGTGCAAATGGGCTTTAAAACATAAGATGTTCTTTGAACTAATATATTTATTAAAATTTTTCAATACCAGAGATTACAGAACAGTTCCAATATTTACTGGTTAAACTTCGACCGGTAAATCTTCAGCTTTTTGACCGGTAAATCCTTAGGTTTTAGACCGGTAAATCGTCAGGTTTTAACATTAAAAGATACATCAAATGATTTAAAGTGAATAAGCCATTATCATGTACAGACTGTTTAATTGAAGGCTTACTTTTTTTTATAGAACATAATTTTTATGTACAATTAAATATTTCTAATCTTATGACTAATAACAAAACAAACTAACATACAAAGGGGAGAGGGAAAAATGCTAATTGCACATCATAAACATCGTTCTAAATTTAATGCTTACCTAGAGTTGCTTATTACAAACACAAAATAGTATATTATGCACCTATTGAATAAAGGACGGATTAATAGTGAGGGCAGTACATGAATCACAAGCAAGTGAAGGATTCTAACGACGGAATCAAGACCGTAGCGAGTGATTCAAGTGTTAGAATCATGAATGACGCGACGACGATCACGAGCGACGCGAGAGAGAGAAAAGCACAAGGAATATTACGAGTAATAAATAAATGGTTTATTATCTTCATAATTTACAAAAAATGTGAAACATCTGAGTTAAGTAACAGCACCTATGTTTCACGGGCCAGTGACCACCTCCGTAACGTTACAAAATTATAATTAATTAAAAACCATTGCAATTCATATTAGAATTACAATCCAAATAAGTATTCAATAAATATCCTAGACTAAAATCAAAATCATTATTAAAATCCTAAATTAGACTCTATATCTAATAATCTAAACTCAAAATTAAAATCGAAGTAGGAGTTTGAAATTCGAATAGCCTCTGCACAAGAAGTTTGTATCGAATATTTTTTGCGCAAGGAGGTTATATTGCATTGAGATGGAGTTCGAATGAAATGTACCTATGTTCCAAACTCAAACATCAAAACAGTGATTAAAAGTGCTTTTTATTCACTGTTTTCAGTGAATAAAATAAGCTTTTTAGAGGGGGAATGGTATAATAGTACATTACAAGTACAAGTGTACAAGTGTGTAATGTTGGTGATTACCGCTGAGGCACCATTGAGACTCGAGCCGTTAGGTGAGGGTCTTAAGAGAGCCGAGGACGGTAATCATCAATACACACGTGTATCATACGACGTTTTTCAACACACTTGTAAAGAAAATAATACAAAAAAAAACATTTTCAACAGTGAAAACGAGTTGTGAAAAAAATTCGCAATGGCGGGAAATATTAATCAGTTTTCCTATGCGCGCTATTTTAACAATGGCGATCGGCCATAGACTAACAGAATGCGGTTTCTTTTTTTTTTTGGCATTTTGCGGATAACGTTTTAGCCACGTACTAAACGGGGAATTTCAAGTTTTCTTTATTACAAAGAAAAACAAAAGTTATTGAGTGAAATTTTATTTACTAAACACGTACAAGTTGAAATTATCTATTTAAATTCAAAGTTGCATAAAATGAGCAAACAATTATTGTAATTTATTTGTACTACTGAGCACGATCTTTTTTGTATCGAAACTTTTCTAAGAACAAAGCAACTCAACCAAAAAAAAAAAAAAAACTCTATAACTCACTTGTGAATAATAGTAATGAAAAAGTCACAGTTTGATTACAGGTGTCATTATGTGCCTGATTGCGGTGAAATTAGAGCCACTTTATGAGCAAGTGTGTTGAAAAGTAATTTTCTTTTAGTTTGTCGAGGTGTCTTGATGGAAAGACTTTTAAACGTATTTAAAAAGATTCAATTTCGTTTTGTTTGGCTTTAGATTAAAAGTTAAATTAGATTTTATGACGCTCTTTTTTTCTCAGGATTAACGTTAATACCACATTGTAGATTATTTTGCAATATTTTTTTAATTACTGGAGTTAATATTTATGTATTCTTCGTGCACATTCCACTGCAGATTCACTTTTCAATTGAATTCTTTCTCCAATTCTGCCAAACGATTTAATCTTCTTTCAATAAATAACTCACGCACACAACACACATACATATTCAGGTTCCTAAATAAAATCCGATTCCTCGCGAGATTTAAAGCAACAAGACAAAGGTATAAACCAATTTCACCGTCCCCGCGTTTCCCGATACCCGCATTGTTTGGGACCCGATAAGTTAAATGAAAAGCAACTTTTGATTGTTCAGGGTACCGTGAACAATGTTCGAATAGAAAAACGTGCCGAGGCCGATTTTAGCTCGAAAAAACTGTAGACACGAGTAATTTTTTAAACTTTTTCAAAATCCAACCAGTAATGAATATAGTTTCGGTGGTAATTGTATAGGGTTTGTACTTAACTATGTTTTGAACTTTGAGTTTGGTGTTTTTGCTCGACTACGTTTCATTTTGTATTCATTGCTGATCGTGGTAGAAGATTTTCGTTATAAATTGATGGTGGATCGGTAGGTACATACAGTACAATATATGCTATGCACGTAAGAATTACCTCCGATATCGATATACGATTATCTTTTAGGCATTGCGTAAGCAGTAGTAAGTTAGATTTAAAATTGATTTTAATAACTAAATATATATATATACCTTCTTTTTGAAAGCCTTGCTTCTTAAGTATTATTTTAATACATCAAAATCATGTCCCTTTTAAAAGAAACATAAAAACTATTCATTATCACAATTAATAGGTAACAAAAAACCCTCTAAAACTCGTATAACAATAACCAAAATTGCTTGAGTACCAACAAAAATTTTACGCCGCCATCTTCTCACTTTTTATCAGCAATATCATGGAATAAACTCTTAAAGTGCGGATTATATTCAACTTTAGTATCATATTAAAACGAGTTGAAGGAAAGCTTCGGCCGACAGGACCAGAATACTTGAGTATGTCTGTGACAAGTGAGGACCATGGAGTGATGAGCAAATGAAGAATCAATTTGGATTGTTTTTTTTTTTGATAGACGAACACAAAGTGATTTTATGAAGGTTCCGTTTTATTTTTATGGTTGGAACCCTCAATGCAGGGTTATTGAAATATTGACGCTTTCGTGTACTTAGCACCCATTGCACAAAGGCTAGATACAATAAATCATATCATTACCTTAATATCTCATGACAGACATCCATAGTGATGAACACTTGTTTAAAGTTAATATTTGTTTCGGGATATTTGTCATGTATATTTAGATTTTGATTTCTCAACCAAAATCTAAATATACATGGTAAATATCCCAAAACAAATATTAATTCTAATGATTGTGACCATGTCAGCTTAAAACATAAACTTGTTTAAAGTAACCAGGAGGACGCTATTGTTAATTATTTTAATGTAATTCTTTATTAAAACACCACGACACTTGAATGTTATCAATATTTTATTCCGAGATCCCATAGTTGACATAGCGTTCGTGTGAGCAGAGCTCATACTAATTTAAAGCAAAAATCAGTCAGCATTTCAGCATATACTTAGCCGTGTTGACGGCCCACGGTGTGGCAAACGTATAGTTGAACTAGTTATTCGATACGCACACAAAAACATACATATTTTTATCGAGCTGCCCATATAGATTTTTATTGTATGCGCTAAAGACAGCAATGTAAAATAATTGACTGCTCAGCACACTCGCAACGCTGAAATGAATTTGCCAGCCGGCCGCAAATTTCCCAAATACCTTGTTCGACAGTACATTTGAATATCCACATTCGCGGGCAATTTTAATGCACATACCATTATCCGGTAACGATGTTCCACTGTTTGTTATTCCACGAATGTGCGTTGTGTTTGTGTCAGTTGTTGATTGCGTTCGCAAATGATCGCTTCATTTGCTAATCACGCTATGGTCACAATGGAGGGTACTTATTATTGTGTCAAGTTAGCCTATGTATTCAGGCCAAGTAATGTCTGTCTATCGTGCGAGCGTAACCGTGGTAAGCGTAATTATGGCTGCGAAAATGTCTTGGACTTATGATGAAGAGCGAAATGTTTTTGTGTCTATTTTATATTTATCTTCAAAGTAAGTCATTAATTTTCCTAGATTGGTTTTCGATTTTCCTTCTACTAAATAAAATAAATAAATACGACACTAACATATTTATATTCGACAAAATTAATCACATAAAGCTACTCGGCTTAGTAAATAACAAAGTATCAACTTAACAAACAACACAAAAACATTCCTAAAATAAAATTACTCTAAAACAAAACAATTTTCTCCTTCTTTTTTAAAAATAGAACAATCTTACTAAATAAACTACATACCCATCTGGAAATTGAAGGAAAAGCTGTTATCCATCAGGATAAAAAAAAAACTGAAAATCGAAGGAAAAACTGTTTCTAAGGAAAAGAGATACTGAGATATCGTGATTAAATTTGACGTATGATTCCAAGGTCCAAGGATCCCAAATCGCTGTTCGTGCATAAAAAGAAGCGGGTTGTGATCCTGGGGTTATTAGGTTCATATTTCGGGTCATAAGGGTCATATTTACGATACCCGTAGGCGCAACCTTATTGCTTAAAACATGGCGTGAATATGGATGACTGAACTTTGTTAGGTTTTGATGAATTTGGTAGGAAATAGAACTAAAGTCGTGACAATCGAATAAGACTGATTTGACGACTAGAATAGTAGTTTATGCAATGGTCATATAATAGGGGTTATTAAAACACGAGCGTGGGTTTAATAGATTCTCATTGCGCATGACTGCGTGCAAATACCGGCAGCTCAATAGACAGATCTCTAAATCCTTGAAAAGAGACCTCCGACGCTTCAATACCGAGCGTATTAAAGACGCTATCGAGCGAAATAAAGGCTCCAAGGTGTTCTCAAGGGATCTGGCTATTGGGCAGAGCCAACTCACGAAACTGAATACCGACGATGGCAGGATCGTATCCGCCAAACCGGAGCTTCTCAGGGAGATCGAGACATTCTATGGGCAGTTGTACACTTCGATCAGCAAGCCCGTTGCGAGTCTAGCAAACGACCCAAGAGCTAGATTGACACGACACTATACCGAAGATATCCCGGACGTCAGCCTGTACGAGATTAGGATGGCTCTGAAACAGCTCAAAAACAACAAGGCGCCGGGTGATGACAGAATTACGGCCGAACTCCTGAAGGCGGGTGGAAAACCGGTCCTTAGGGCCCTTCAGAAGCTGTTTGATTCCGTCATACTCGAGGGCAAAACGCCACAGGCATGGTGCAGGGGTGTGGTGGTACTCTTCTTCAAGAAGGGCGACAATGCCCGGTTGAAGAACTATAGGCCCATCTCACTTCTTAGCCATGTCTACAAGTTGTTTTCAAGAGTCATCACGAATCGTCTCGCGCGCAGGTTTGACGATTTTCAGCCCCCCGAACAAGCCGGATTCCGAAAAGGCTTTAGCACCGTAGACCACATACATACGCTGCGGCAGGTTATACAGAAGACCGAAGAGTATAACCTGCCTCTCTGTTTAGCGTTTGTGGACTACGAGAAAGCCTTCGATTCGATAGAGACTTGCGCTGTACTGCAGTCTCTCCAACGGTGCCAGATCGACTACCGGTACATTGAGGTGTTGAAGTGTTTGTACAAAAACGCCACCATGTCAGTCCGTCTTCAGGATCAGACCTCGAAACCAATCCTTCTCCAGCGCGGCGTGAGACAGGGAGACGTCATTTCTCCGAAACTGTTCACTGCTGCGCTGGAGGATGTCTTCAAGGTTCTGGACTGGAGGGGGCTGGGCATCAACGTTAATGGCGAGTACATTACTCACCTTCGGTTTGCCGACGACATAGTGGTCATGGCTGAGACCATGGAGAGCCTCAGTAAAATGCTCGATGACCTCAGTAGAGCTTCCGAAAGAGTGGGTCTTAAAATGAACATGGACAAAACCAAGATCATGGTGAATGCCCATATAACACCCACTCCTATCAAGGTCGGTGACTCTACTCTCGAAGTTGTAGACGATTATGTCTACCTGGGACAAACGATCCAGTTAATTTCGAGAAAGAGGTCAACCGTCGAATCCGACTCGGCTGGGCGGCGTTCGGGAAGTTGCGTGGTATCTTCTCGTCCAATTTACCGCAGTGTCTCAAGACAAAAGTCTATGACCAGTGTGTGTTGCCAGTGATCACCTATGGGACCGAGACGTGGTCGCTCACAATGGGCCTTATCAGAAAGCTCAAAGTCACCCAAAGGGCAATGGTGAGGGCTATGCTCGGAATTTCCTTGCGTGATCACGTCAGGAATGATGATATCCGCAGGAGAACCAAAGTTACCGACATAGCCCGAAGAATTGCCAAACTTAAGTGGCAGTGGGCAGGGCACATTGCTCGCAGAACGGATGGCCGATGGGGCCGAAAGGTTCTGGAATGGCGACCGCGAACCGGAAGACGATACGTTGGAAGGCCTCCCACTAGGTGGACTGATGACCTGGTTAAGGTTGCGGGAAGGCGCTGGATGCGAGACGCACGGGATCGGTCAATGTGGCGACGCCTGGGGGAGGCCTATGTCCAGCAGTGGACGTCTTTCGGCTGAAATGATGATGATGATGAATGATGATGACTGCGCAGCGCGCGGATCCATGATAAATGATTTTATTTCTGTAAGTTGGTTTGTACAAACACTTTTACATGTCGAACATATTTTTAAAACTAGATGAGGTCGGCGTTTCCTATCTGACTACTCTGAGAAGACAGGCCGAGGTCACAGTCTCTTTTAAAGTCCAGACAAAATCTTGATTAGATCATGTGAAGACCATGTAGACTGATGTCTGAAATGGTCTTTTGGGGAAAGAACCAGCTAGATTGAGTGGACCTGTCCAGTCAGTGCACGCATTTGTAAATAACCGAGCAGCTCAACTCAGAATTTAAGGAGCTCAACGATTCGACGAACAATACCAAAGAAAGGACATTCGGGTAGGCCGCATAAACTACTCAGAGAGCCAGACCATGATTAAAAACTAAGATAAATTTAAATAAAAAAAAAAATGAATGATCCACATAGTCTTTACATTCACAATAATTAAAATAAAATAATATAATACTTTAAAAAGTAAATATTCTTGTCATTGCAAGAAAACCAAAAAAAAATATATAATAACAAAATGCATGTCGCAAAATATAATAAAGAACAAAATTAATTGGAGCAGCTCAATCCCAAGCCTTTTTGTCCTCAATGTAATATTTTGTTGTATAAAACGCTTTCTGGCACAACTTACGTTTAATGAAAGATTTGAATTTATTAAGACTTAGATCTTGTACGTGGCTTGGAAGCTTATTATAAAAGCGTACACATTGACATCTAAACAAGCCACCTATTTTCCTGAGCCTTGTTGTAGGTACTACAAATTTGTGTTTGTTCCTAGTATTTATGTTATGGATATCACTGTATTTTTAAACAATTTTATATTTTTATGGGCATATAAAAGATTTTCATAAATATACTGAGCAGGCACAGTCATTACATTAATCTCCTTAAATTTCTCTCTGAGAGAGTGTCTCGGGCTTAATTTATAAATTGATCGAACAGCTCTTTTCTGCAAAACAAAGATAGTCTGGATGTCGGCGGCATTTCCCCACAACAGAATACCGTACGACATTACACTATGAAAATAGCTAAAGTATACTAAATGGGCTGTCTCTATGTCAGTTAAATTACGATTTTTTCTAACAGCATATGCTGCGGAGCTTAGCTTCTTTGACAATTTATCTATATGGGGGCCCCACTGAAGCTTAACATCCAAAGTTAAGCCTAAGAATACTGTGCTATTTTCAGGATTCAATTCTTCGCCCTTTATCAACACATCGGTTTTCACCTGCCTAACGTGAGGTAGGGTAAACTTAATGCATTTGTTTTTTTTTCATTAAGATGTAAATTATTAACATTGAACCAGTGAACTACTTTTGAGATCGCGCTATTTACATCGTCAGTAACCAGCTGCTGACATTTAAGTTTAAACAAAAGTGAAGTATCATCCGCAAACAACACTATATCATGGTTATCCTTTATGAGGTAAGGCAAGTCATTAATATAAATAAGAAACAAGAAAGGAC
This sequence comes from Orthosia cruda, assembly GCA_964057195.1. Taxonomy (NCBI): domain Eukaryota; kingdom Metazoa; phylum Arthropoda; class Insecta; order Lepidoptera; family Noctuidae; genus Orthosia; species Orthosia cruda. The sequence continues at coordinate 25,456,370 of OZ059840.1, read as the reverse complement.
CAAGAATCGAGCCCTGCGGGACTCCCATTCTTACCATAGATCCAGGAGATCTTTTTCCATTAACGTCAACGGTCTGAATCCTATTATTCAAATATGAAGTAAGAAGATCCAGAGCGCTGTTCCGGATCCCGTAGTGGCGGAGTTTCCTGATTAGCGTTTCATGAAAAAGGTAATCAAATGCTTTGGACAAATCACAAAAGATTCCCAAGGCATCGCACTTATCTTTCCATGCATTATAAATATGTCCTAAAATCTCAACACCTGCATGAGTAGTTGAACAACCCCTTGTAAAACCGAACTGTTTGCTATGTAATAATTTATGTTTATTAAAAAATCTTTGCAATTGCTCTAAAATTAATCCGAAAAGAAATTTTCAAAGGCCACTGTGACTTGTGAGTCTGATTTTATGATGTTGCCATTAATAGACAGGCCGTAGTCAATATTTCGGTTACCAGATCTTCCCGTTTCACTATTAATAATATTCCAAGTCGTTTTAATAACATTACTACTGTTTTTAATCTTCGAGCTCAAATAACGCGACTTGGCCAAACAACAAACTTTTTAAAATAATTTTGAATAATTTTTAACATATAAATTAAATTCAGCAGTGTTTACATAAGTCCTTTCACTGTACAGCTCATAAAGCCGTGTTCTACTTTTATGAATACCAATGGTAGCCCAATCACTGAATGATGCGTTACTATTAACGGAGATAGTCTTTGGAACAAAGGTCGAATTAAATTGTTTACAGTATATACTAAAAAAATCATCGTATAGATGATTAGGATCAGCATCAATTGACAAAATTGGTAATTTATTAATGAGTTTAACTTTAAAAGCTGCCAAGCGACTTGCAGTTTTGGGTTTAACAGTGATATCCTTTTATTATTTGGATTACTATACCAAACCAAAACAACAAAGTGGCTAACTTTGTTGTTTTGGTTTGGTATAGTAATCCTCTGCCCGCAATGATCAGAATCTAGTAAATTTATAATTTCTTTGTGGATTGCTATAACATTAGTATAAATATTATCTAAGCATGTAGGACTAGTTGGGGTTATTCTTGTGGGCTCCAAAAATAGGTTTATAAGATTGTAGGACTGAAACAGACTTATTATTTTACTACAAGAACCTGAGTTTACTAATAAATGAACATTAAAATCACCACAAGTGATAATGGATTTATTCGAGTTACAAATCTTGTGTAACACTTCATCCATTACCTTTTCAAAGCAGTTATACAATCCTGAAGGCGGTCTGTATACGCTTAATACAATAAACTGCTCCAATTCTACACAAGCTATTTCAACTGTCCGCTCAACAGATAGGCTCACAATATCCTTACGGTCTTTAAATTTAAGCTGGTTACTTACTAAAATCAATGAGCCACCATGTATAGCATTAACTCTGCTGAATGAACTACCAACCTGGTGATTATTAAAGTTGAACAATAACTGGAGGCTTTTAAGCCAATGTTCTGTTATACAAAGAATATCAAGAATAGACAATGACACTACTTTTTTACATTATGTCAATGAACCCATAAGCACCAATAAATTAATAAGTTATTTTATGATGCAGTTGTTTGAAAATCGAAGGAAAATGTTGCATTGTAATGGGTTTTTTTTAATTTTACCTATTCACGAATATAAAGTACATGTTTATACAATATGTTTTGAATTCATATTTATTTATTATTAACACATACATTTATTTTTACAGGTAAGACCGAAGCTAACAAACGTAGTCATACATTGCCAGTTTGCAACATTACGTTGTCAGTGTAGATAAAAATACATATATTAAGTTAAACTTGATCTTCTTCATCGTGTCGATGATTTCATTTTCAGATTCTCATTTAGATGTTGTGCTTCGTCCAGAACTCAGCCACGTCGACAGCTCTAGCGTTGGCCTCGCACAGGTCTTTCATGGTGCAGGTGTTTGTGCACAGAGAGTAGGACAACAGATGGGGCATCATTTGTGGTGTGGTTCCACAGTCACATTGTGGCTGATCGGAGTAACCCCATCTGACCAGGTTCCTACAGCAGCCCACTTGACTTCGCAGCCTATTTAGGGATTTCCAGGTAGGCCATGGCAGTTTATTACCAGCTGGGAGCTTTTCTTCAGGAGCCATATAGTCAACTTGAAGCTTATGAATGATACTCGTTGTTACAGTGTATTGGTAACATAGTAATTAATTAGCATTATGAATTTGATTTTACGTAGACATTCAAAGGAAAGTTATCGTGGCATGTTAAATGAGAAACGACACCGGACTTCTTAGATTGTCACGATTAAAGTGAGAAAGAAAACTTCGTCAAAAGAATACAAGGTTTAAAAGATCCTATAGATGTTTTTAATTGTGTTTTCGTACTCATATTTATCTTATTTATGCCAACTATCATATACAATTTATATTTTATGGGTTGCCGATGGATCTTTTAACAAACTTTTGGAATATTTCACATGACGTAATGTACCTAAAGAGATTTCGACTATTTTAGGTCTGTCTACTTCTGGAACGTCAGGCAATTTCTGTTTTACCTAAATACTATCAAATCACCATTTATTATTTTCTCAGGCAATAATTATCTAACAGTTAAAGAATCAATCATAAAGAATCGAATAATATTTATTTGTGCACACCCAGTGATTTTTCTGTGTTGGCAATAATTAATTTGATATTTTGCGCTTGCAAAAAGATGGACTGCTTTTTGTCAGGTTGGTAAACGTTTGCACTTCTCGTTTCCCGCCAATTCCAAAGTCTATCTTTGATCAAGGCGTGTTAAATAAGTATTTGGTAAGTGCTGCTCTATAAACTGTATTCTATAAACTGAGTTTTGTGTAACTGTGTAAATATTTGATAATATGAGAATATACTGGGTGAGTAAACCATTTTAAGCATTTTTATTTACATCGCCATCCCCGCTGAAATACCCACACAAGGTTTTAGTCTTTTAAGTAAAAGACACAACTAATATCAATGACTTATACTTACTACAGTTGATTATAGGGTAAGGAATCAAGCATAAGTTATCGTAGAACTCGACCAGTCGGTTACTCAACAAATTTTCCCACTCGTTGTCATTCATTCAAAGCTGTTACAGCGAAAGGATACTAAAAGATTAATTCTAGCATGTCATAACCCCGCCTTGATTGCATCGTTTCTTCAACGAAAGAGTTCCTTTATAGGAATCGGATATTCCGATCACGAAGTTCTTATGAATACTCGTATCTAATAAGAATCGATTAATGCTCATTGATCATCGAGTTGTCGACAGTCAATGGAGACGTCAAGTTTTCATAACGACTCCCTTTTATCGTGAGTGCCTATTTAGGATTGTATCAACGCTTCAATATATCTCCAATATATATCCTTTCTTTACATTATATTTTAGCTGAAGGCTTTACTGTTCATAGACGATAATGGGTTGAGTTTTTTGAATGTTCTATACATTCTTTGAATTTGTTTTGGGCTTTTTATTTTTATTTTGTAAGTTAGACTCAATCAATCTATATGATTATATAAAGACTATATGAGTATAATAAACTATACAGATATAAAGTACTAGCTTCTGCCAGCGGCTTCGACCGCGTGAATGTCGAAAATTATCCGAAGGAAATATAAGCCCGTAATGTTGCTATTCCAAACTATAACCTATCTGTGCCAAATTTCTAATTGTGATTTTTTTAATTGTGAGTTGTTTGTTAATGTTAATCCATTTCTCTAAGTACTATGTTATGTTTCTTGTATTTTGTTCGCATTTTTTTAACGTCCTATTGTACGATAATGCCTTGCTAGTTGCGGTTGCGTTAGTAACGGTAAATGCATCTATGACCATATTCTATATAGTTTTGCGCTATAATGCCAGATAATCTAGTTATATATTACCAAAATTGCAGAGGATTCCGCACTAAATTGAATATCTTATATATGAATATTCTAGCCAATTGTTATGATGTGATAATTTTGACTGAGACCTGGCTGACATCCGAGATATCAGATAACGAGTTTATTGATGAGCGTTATGTGGTGCATCGCTGCGATCGTGACCGTGTTGCCACCAATAAAAAAGACGGAGGCGGTGTTCTCGTGGCTGTACTGAAGAGTCTGCATTCAGTTAGATTGGCTCCGCAAATCGCAACCCATGCCAGCGTTGAGCACATCTTAGTGCAATTGCCAAGCTCAAGTGGAGGTAAGTGCCGAATTATTGCTGCAGTATATATACCACCAAAAACGCCAGAGTTTGCGTATGCTGAATATTTTGAACTTTTGCAAGCACTGCTTGGTGGCACAAACATTGATAATTTCTATGTGGTAGGAGACTTTAACCTTCCGGAAATCGACTGGATCACTTGTACAGATAGTACTTCATTATCGGCTCATGTTTGTAGAGGTAACTCCCCCGTTAGTGATCATATGCGTGCACTTTTGTCGTTCCTCGACGCTCATCAATACAATACAATACGCAATGCGGGTGGCAAAATATTGGATTTGGTTATTGGTAACGGTGAATGCAATGTTTCTAGAGCCACAGACTGTTTACTGCAGCTTGACAGCCACCACCCACCACTTAGTGTTTTTATTTCTCTAAGTGTACCATACGATTCGATGGCCCGCAAGGTGATTAAAAAATATAATTATTACAAGGCAAATTATGATGACATAAATGCGGATTTAAAAGACATTAATTGGGAGGAATCTTTAGGTAACCAAACCGTTGACGATACCTTGAACACGTTTTATGACGTTGTTTTCAGCATTATTAAGAAACACGTTCCATTCAATAACTGTAGATCGTTAAAGTTTCCGGTATGGTTCACAAAATCGCTTATTCATATTTACAAAAATAAAGCCAAAGCTTGGGTAAAATGGAAGATGTATCAAAATATCTCAGACTACGAACAGTTTTCCATTTACCGCTCCAGATTCCAAGTTGAGAGCAAAAATTGTTACAGAAAGTACATTGCCTCTGTAGAAGACGGCATCCGAATTAATGTTAAGCATTTTTGGACGTTCATTTCTTCCCGCAAATCCTCTACAAGCTTCCCCTCTATCATGCACTATAGTAATCATTCAGCCAACAACCCTGAAGACATCTGTAATTTGTTCTCAAGCTTTTTCAATTCGGTATATGAGCCATCCACTTCAAGTCACAGTGCTTCGTCGCAGTACGGAGATTACTCGGAAACCTGTTCTCTCCTTAGTAGCATTCAGTTTACTGCCGATGAAATATTAAGTGCGCTAGAAGCATTGGATCCGTCAAAAGGTCCGGGACCAGATGGCTTACCAGTCGTGTTCATTAAAAAGACCGCTGTTAATCTGTGTGTGCCATTACAAATTATTTTTAATCTATCCATTTCAAAAGGAGTCTTTCCCCAAGCTTGGAAACTCGCAAATATAACTCCTGTTCACAAGTCGGGACCTAAACAGGACATCGAAAATTATCGACCTATTTCGATATTATCTGTTTTTTCCAAGTTATTTGAGAGACTTGTTCATGATAAAGTTTATCCTTTACTGCATAATAGCATAATTCCGCAACAACATGGATTTGTCAAAAAAAGATCAACTACCACTAACCTGATATCTTTTGTTGACTATTTATTTAATAGTATGGACTCTCGTATTCAAGTTGACACTATATACACGGACTTCCAAAAGGCGTTTGACAAAGTGGACCATCAACTGCTTTTGAGTAAAATTGCCTTTAATGGCATACGTGGCGACCTACTGAGATGGTTCTCTTCTTACGTTTTTAACAGATCTCAGAGAGTTGTGATAAACGGTTTTAATTCTGCGACCCTAAATGTTACTTCCGGTGTTCCTCAGGGCTCTATACTGGGTCCTCTTTTGTTTGTTATGTTTGTTAATGATATAGGTACGTGTTTTCTAAATTCTAAATTATTACTATATGCAGACGATTTAAAAATTTTTAGACCAATAACTAATTTACGCGACTGTTTATTGCTGCAGGAAGACTTAGATAGATTCTCTGCATATTGTGTAAAAAACAAGCTAAAATTGAGCATATCCAAATGCCATTGCATTAGTTTTACTAAAAATAAAAACTTAATAAAGCATGCATATACCTTGCATAATACAGATCTAGCAAGAGAGACAGTGGTTCGTGACCTTGGTGTTTTGCTGGATGACAAACTCCATCTAGATGCTCACGTTACTAAAATTGTGAACAATGCTTTTCGTATGTACGGGTTTGTAATGAGATCGGCTCTGGAATTTAGGCGTCCTAGTACTTATTTATACCTATATAAAACTCTGGTCAGGTCTCAGTTGGAATACGGGGTCCCGGTGTGGAATCCCTTCTATGAAAAATATTCTAGCATGATAGAAAGAGTACAACGTAAATTTTTAAAGGCCATGCATTACCGTTGTTTTCGCAAGTATGCATCTTATAGCGACTTGCTAAATAAATTTAAACTTCAAGATCTTAAATCTAGACGTATAATGTTGGAATCGATGTTTTTGTTTGATTTATGTAACAATAAATTTGATTGTATAGATATGAACAATAGAATTAGTTATGTAGTACCCAGAAAAACTATATGTCGGGGTGTGCGCGCGCGACCACTGTTTGCTGTAACCTCTTGTCGATCAAACGCGGGCTCGCGAGCACCCCTACGTCGTCTTACCGCTCAGTTCAATAAAATTTTCCAGGATATTGAGTTCTTTGCTGTCTCGGCTGGGAAATTTAGAAGTATTGCTCTTAAAACCATAGCAGACTTAAGTACATAATAATTTAAAATCATATTTCAATCTTTCTCTGTTTTTTTTTTTTTTTTCTTTTGCATGTATAACTTTCAGTTTAGTTTTATTTTAACATTTATTCATACCTTAAAGTCTACCTTGAATCGCACGATGTTCATGTTAGTTTAATTTTTTTTTTGTATTATGTGGAAAATGTTGTTGGTTATACATTTATAATACCATTTTAGTTTTAAGTTCTTAACCATACTGTAATGTGTAACCGTTTATTTTCCCAAATAAAATAAAATAAAATAAAATAAATAAAATAAAATTTCATCCAGATCCATTCAGTAGTTTTTGCGTGAAAGAGTAACAAACACATGCAATCACAAACTTTCACCTTTATAATATTATAGTGTGATGATTAAATAAATAAATAAATAATTTGTACTTTTTAATTTTATAAACGAAATCAAACATCGTTCTCAAATGATCGCTCCATTTATTTTCTTTATTTCCAGTTTACATTCTTTAAGACAAATCAAAGCTGAAATTCAAGACCCAAACCGACTCGATTTTCAGTACGCGAAAAAAATACGATATCTAATATTTTTAAGCTTGCATTACTTAAAATATTTTTATTAAACTATTGTGGAACACCACAACCAAAAATGAGACCGGGCAACATAAAATGCTCAACTTCGAAACTCACTCCAACTTTGTTTATATTTTACTTTTTACCACTGGCAATGTTAAAATGCGTCTACATTGAATGCAGCCCATTCACCAAGTGAGACGGACGTCCGGGACGTGAAATACGTCTCTGTTTGTGTTCGTTACTTGAATAGTTGTGACTGTATCGGCAGGCAAGAGTTTACGAACAAAAGTGAATAGATTATTAAAATACTGCGTGACAAAATGACAGAAAACTGTTAATTTTATTAAAAACCGGCAAAGTGCGACTCGGACTCACGCACGAAGGGTTCCGTACCATTACCGCAAAAAACCACGTTTGTTGTATGGCAGCCCCACTTAAATATTTATTCTGTTTTTAGTATTTGTTATAGTGGCAACAGAAATACATCATATTATGTGTAAATTTCAATTGTCTAGCTATCACGGTTCATGAGATACAACTTGGTGACAGGTAGATTGACAGACAGACGGACTGCGGAGTCTTAATAATAGGGGCCCGTTTTTACCCTTTGGGTACGGCACCCTAAAAAGACTCAATCCTATAAAATAGGTCTGGATTGGATCCAATGGCTTTCTAATAGTACGAGTATATTATGCAACTAGTGAATAAAAGACGGATTTAATGCGAGGGCCGTAGATGAATCACACAAATCAATCAATCACAAGTAAGTGAAGGATTCTAACGACTGAATCACGACCTCAGGGAGTGATTCATGATGATTGAATCACGAGCATAGCGAGTGATTCAAGTATTAGAATCATGAGCGACGCGAGTGATTCATGGCCCTCGATATAAATCCGTTTTATTCAAGAGTTGCATACTATATTTTATACCATGACTACGAGAAAAAGAAAGATTGTAGCGAAAAGCACAAGGAATAATAATAAATAAATGGTTTCTTACCATCAAAATTTACTGTTTTCAGTGAATAAAATAAGCTTTTTAGAGGGGGAATGGTATAAAGATTTTTTATTCGTTGTTGGTAGAACAATGAAAAGCTCGTTAATAAGTTATCATCCCAAATTACGATTTTTGATGTTATTATATTCACGAACCGTCATCGACTGTTTTAAAATATTTAGAAAGAGAGGTTATATTTTTATTTTTTCACTTTTATGAAAAACTTCCGTATGGTGCCGGGTTCCGTATGGTGCCGGACGTAAAGAATTTCACCATCCCATGTCTTCCCGTGGGTGTCGTAAGAGGCAAACCAGAGAATGGGCAGCAGCGTTCTCTGTGCTTCTATAACAACCATACTGCGATCGCCAACCCGCCTGCCAAGCGTGGCGATTATGGCAAAACCCCCCCAATGAATAGCACAAATAAAAAATGGCCCCTGGTACCCGGCAGCTTGCCTACCCTCGACTACGGTAGCGGTCGAGGCTACGGCATGGCAAGGGGTGCTAAGAATCTCCGGACGAGATCCGGCTACCCCAAAAATCACCGACGACTGGACCTGGCAACGTACAACACGCGCACACTTCGGACCGACGAGAAGGTCACCGAACTTGAGGAGGAATTGAGCAGGTTGCGATGGAGTATTATAGGGTTATCTGAAGCCCGAAGAGAGGGGGAGGACTCGATAATCCTCAAATCCGGTAACCTGCTCTATTTCCGAGAGGGTGACCGGCAGTCCCAGGGTGGTGTCGGGTTTATCGTCCACAAGTCCCTTGTGAACAACGTGGTGAAGATCGAGAGTGTGTCGACCTGGGTGGCGTACCTTATACTCAGAATATCCTCAAGATATTCGCTGAAGGTCATACAGGTCTACGCCCCAACCTCGGCACACCCCGACGATGGGGTAGAGACCATGTATGAGGATATCTCCAGAGCCATGCATGGTTTCAAAACTCACTTCACCGTTGTCATGGGGGACTTCAACGCGAAACTGGGCAAACGAGACGAGGATGAGCTGCAAGTGGGGCAATTTGGAGTTGGACAACGGAACCACCGGGGTCACCTACTGGCCAGTTTTATGGAAAAGGAGGGCCTCTATATAATGAACTCCTTCTTCAAAAAGCGTGAACACAGGAAGTGGACCTGGCAGAGCCCCGATGGTGCAACAAAAAATGAGATCGACTTCATCATGTCAACCAAGAAGCAAATGTTCAATGATGTCTCTGTGATCAATTCGGTAAAAACCGGGAGCGATCACCGCATGGTAAGAGGCACATTGAACATTAATATTAAGCTTGAAAGGTCTCGACTGATGAAGTCCACGCTCCGGCCAGCACAGATCCAGGTCCAAAACCCCGAGTGCTTTCAGCTCGAACTCCAGAATCGTTTCGAGTGCCTAGGGAGCTCCGTGGATGAATATAGCAACGGGTTCGTGGAAGCTGTCCATACGGTCGGGTCTAAGTTTTTCAAGACCCGTCGTACAGATAGAAACAAAAAGCTCTCTGATCATACCCTCAAGCTTATGAAGGAGAGGCGTGAGATGATCCTGCAGTCTTCAGATGAGGCGTGCAAATACCGGCAGCTCAATAGACAGATCTCTAAATCCTTGAAAAGAGACCTCCGCCGCTTCAATACCGAGTGTATTAAAGACGCGATCGAGCGAAATAAAGGCTCCAAGGTATTTTCAAGGGATCTGGCTATCGGGCAGAGCCAACTCACGAAACTGAAGACCGACGGTGGCAGGATCGTATCCGCCAAACCGGAGCTTCTCAGGGAGATCGAGACATTCTATGGGCAGTTGTACACATCGATCAGCAAGCCCGTTGCGAGTCTAGCAAACGACCCAAGAGCTAGATTGACCCGACACTATACCGAAGATATCCCGGACGTCAGCCTGTACGAGATTAGGATGGCTCTGAAACAGCTCAAAAACAACAAGGCGCCGGGTGATGACGGAATTACGGCCGAACACCTGAAGGCGGGTGGAAAACCGGTCCTTAAGGCCCTTCAGAAGCTGTTTGATTCCGTCATACTCGAGGGCAAAACGCCACAGGCATGGTGCGGGGGTGTGGTGGTACTCTTCTTCAAGAAGGGCGACAATGCCCGGTTGAAGAACTATAGGCCCATCTCACTTCTTAGCCATGTCTACAAGTTGTTTTCAAGAGTCATCACGAATCGTCTCGCGCGCAGGTTAGACGATTTCCAGCCCCCCGAACAAGCCGGATTCCGAAAAGGCTTTAGCACCGTAGACCACATACATACGCTGCGGCAGGTTATACAGAAACCGAAGAGTATAACCTGCCTCTCTGTTTAGCGTTTGTGGACTACGAGAAAGCCTTCGATTCGATAGAGACTTGGGCTGTACTGCAGTCTCTCCAACGGTGCCAGATCGACTACCGGTACATTGAGGTGTTGAAGTGTTTGTACAAAAACACCACCATGTCAGTCCGTCCTCAGGATCAGACCTCGAAACCAATCCTTCTCCAGCGCGGCGTGAGACAGGGAGACGTCATTTCTCCGAAACTGTTCACTGCTGCGCTGGAGGATGTCTTCAAGGTTCTGGACTGGAGGGGGCTGGGCATCAACGTTAATGGCGAGTACATTACTCACCTTCGGTTTGCCGACGACATAGTGGTCATGGCTGAGACCATGGAGAGCCTCAGTAAAATGCTCGATGACCTCAGTAGAGCTTCCGAAAGAGTGGGTCTTAAAATGAACATGGACAAAACCAAGATCATGGTGAATGCCCATGTAACACCCACTCCTATCAAGGTCGGAGACTCTACTCTCGAAGTTGTAGACGATTATGTCTACCTGGGACAAACGGTCCAGTTGGGTAGGTCCAATTTCGAGAAAGAGGTCAACCGTCGAATCCGACTCGGCTGGGCGGCGTTCGCGAAGTTGCGTGGTATCTTCTCATCCAATTTACCGCAGTGTCTCAAGACAAAAGTCTATGACCAGTGTGTGTTGCCAGTGATCACCTATGGGACCGAGACGTGGTCGCTCACAATGGCCCTTATCAGAAAGCTCAAAGTCACCCAAAGGGCAATGGAGAGGGCTATGCTCGGAATTTCCTTGCGTGATCACGTCAGAAATGATGATATCCGCAGGAGAACCAAAGTTACCGACATAGCCCGAAGAATTGCCAAACTTAAGTGGCAGTGGGCAGGGCACATTGCTCGCAGAACGGATGGCCGATGGGGCCGAAAAGTTCTGGAATGGCGACCGCGAACCGGAAGACGATACGTTGGAAGGCCTCCCACTAGGTGGACTGATGACCTGGTTAAGGTTGCGGGAAGGCGCTGGATGCGAGACGCACGGGATCGGTCAATGTGGCGACGCCTGGGGGAGGCCTATGTCCAGCAGTGGACGTCTTTCGGCTGAAATGATGATGATGATGAAAAACTTCAAGCAACTTTGTTTACTTCTCCTGTTCCGTCTCGAAAGAAAGACAGTAACTATAAGATAGTTTTTATTTCGTCTCAGTGCAGTCTCATAATATTAATTCATACTTCAACATATACTTACTACGGACTTAGTTATAAACCGAAAGTTTAGTACCTGCGTGCTACGTACGATCCGTAAATTTTCTTCTTGCTTCAACATTTAATATAAACAGTGGTCAAATAAGCATGCCGTTTGCGTGTAGCAACCACGCATCTAACCTATTTGAAGGACAAGGCCAATAAAAGGGTCTAGACAAGTGACATTCTACAAACGAAAGCATTGCCATAGCGATTGGAAAAATAAATGGGAATGTCAAGCGCTATCGAAATGTCCCGTGACCTTTACTTTTTGGCATTTCGACCATCCCCTATGCTGATAGAATGACACGGCACTTGTCCCACGCACCGCCGGCGACGAAGCGATTAGCTAGGGACTATTTTTTTCGCTGAAGAAACGAACAAAAGATCCCGTGTCAATAAAAGAGACACATATATTAATAGTCGATCGCTGGCTGTTCAAACTGCCCGCGAGTAGTATCTCACCACAAGTTTGTCGTAGTGACAAGAGCTATCAAAGATAATACTCGCTCAGAGATAGTAGCGATACTCGCTCGGCGATGCTCGCGTGGCGGTTAGAACTCACGTCGAGAGACCAACCAACCAACGCGTGCAGGACTGACCGCCCGACCGAGTGGTGCGAGTAATCGACCGTCGCACAAAAGCACTCGTTCATAGCCGAGCGGTAAAACCATCGGAACTACACACTCGCTTCTAGCTGCTCGCCAAATCGTATCTAGGTTCTAGCTCTTCTCGTTGCTCGCTGACCGTCAGAGGTGGGACAAGTGCCTTTGCATAAATGATTTATTTCTGTAAGTTGGTTTGTACAAACACTTTTACATGTCGATCATATTTTTTAAAACACGATGAGGCCGGCGTTTCCTATCTGACTACTCTGAGAAGAAAGGCCGAAACAAACTCAGAGGTCTCAGTCTCTTTTAAAGTCCAAACAAAATCTTGGTTAGATCATGTAAAGACCATGTAGATTAATGACTGAAATGGTCTTTTGAGGAAATAACCAGCCAGATTGAGTGGACCTTGGATAGGTCAGTCAGTGCACGCATTTGTCAATAACCGTGCAGCTCAACTCAGAATTTAAGAAGCTCAACGATTCGACGAACAATACTAAAGAAAGGACATTCGGGTAGGCCGCATAAACTACTCGATCTACCAGACCATGATAAAAAACAAAAAAAAAACTAACTGAGATAAATTCAAATTAAAAAGAAAAAATAGGATGATCCTCATAGTCTTCATATTCACAATAATTAAAATAAAATAATATAATACTTTGAAAAGTAAATATTCTTATCATTGCAAGAAAAAGAAAAATGATCCTAAGATGGGTCTTACGAGTACTTTATGACCTTGTAGGGATGTAGAATTTCGCTCGTGACAAATTTCTTAGTTAAATTTTGAATGTTTGCCCTTAATTCCAAAGATCACCAAAAAGTATTAAAATGTTATCCTCGACACCTAAATAAATTCAAATATGTGTGGGCATTTTAATTAAATTAATACGTAATTTCATACTTCTGTTTGGGTAACACATTTAATCTCAGTTGAAAAGGGTCTAATATTTTTGTTCAACTTTGCGTTTCATACCTTATTGTGGTTAATCTTTTTATTCGGCAAATATTTACTTACCAGTATAACTGGCTTTTAAAAGTAAAGAAACTATGTTTTATTATGAAAAGGGTTACAGTAATTTAATATGATAGGCTAAGTTACAGCTGAATGACCATTTAGATTGTGTTTTATTGGTTTAAATCCTAGTTCAGGTGAGCCAGGACCATATAAAAAACAAATCCAACTGATGTTATTGTTGACTAGCTGTGCCCGCGGCTTCGCTCCAATTTTTTTCTAGAGTCATTCTTCTGCGGGCAATCTTAATACTACCATTTAGAAAATGACGACAAATGCACAACGCCATCTATCGAATATGGAGTTCAAGTGTCCGAGTATCTGAATTGCGTGTGTTGTGATATTTTACTTCTTGAACACTTTAAATTCATCAATATTTTGATAGAGTGAACCCATTGCGATGTAACAAAACTAAGTAATAATTTAAGTTACGCAAAATTTGTATGTATTAAAGTTATCTACATTGGTTTGTACATTTTACGTGATGCGTGCACAACTAAATCGACAAAAATACCAAAAATGCTGTTGGTCTAACACCCTGGCAATTTTTTTTGGAAATATTTTCGATTTACAAAAACTACTTTTCTACAAATTTATTATATGTATTGATGTACAAAAACTACTTTTCTGAAGGTTTATTGTATTATTCTGTATTGATAAAAAAAAAAACTCTTTGACTTTTAAGTCGGCCAAGACCATTAGGTCACAAGCGCTTCTGCTGAGCACAAGGTCATGGGTTCGATTCCTGGATCGACCAAAATGTGATTGGGCTTTAGATCTGGAATTTCTCAGAAGCAGCTCAAGTTTAAAATCGTGCCCGATTGATGGCAATACTCTCGCCCCAATAAAGACTATGGGCAGAGAGCGCCGACTGAATTTCCATAGTAACAAGGCTTAATTCGAGGTTTGGCTCACGTCTATTTCCTCCTCCAATATTGGACTAATTTAAAAGTAATTCTATATACTGGAAAATAAAGATATATACTATGCCACTATGTTTTTCCTTTTTTATACTTGTCAAATTTGTACACTAAGCCTCTGTTGACAGCGCATTTTTTTTGCATTTTTGAGGGTTCTAATAATATGCTTCTAATAATATCAAAATAATGTATCATCAAAAAGAAAACATAGGGGCATAGTATATGTCTTTCATATTCAGTGTATGGAATATCTTCTATATTGGGCCAATATTGGAGAAGGAAATAGACGAGAGCCAAACCTCCAATTATGACTTTTTACTAAGGAAATTCAGTCGGCGCTCTCTGCCGATCTATTCCTCTTAGCACGTTATTCGTGCACGACTTGCGTTCGCCGAAAACCAGGACTCCTGAAACTGTGTGCCGATTCGGACCATATCCGATGTTAATGTAGTTGCCACGCTACTTTCAACTCGTCGACATATCCCAGCTATAAATTGCCGGCAACTCTCACCTCTGACCGAATCCTGGCCACCATTTAGTAACGGAAGCCGGAGATCGGCACAAACTTCCTAAGTTGCAAGTTCCGTCCCAATTGGGTTCGGTCCTAAAACCGTTTATTCTATTTCGAACTTGCCCGTGGTTTGTGCACTCTATTTACTGTAGAATATTTTATTTGGTTCAATTGAATTACGATTGTGGGTGACACTTTTGAAGGAGGTGGACCTGGTTTTGTTATGGAAGTGTATAAACTATGTTGAAGTACTGTCGACACGTCAGTACTTCTAGTTCTCCTAATGTAGTACGGATTTTCATTAGAATAAGAGCCCAGCTTGCACTGGTTAATATGCCGCTGGCATGTGGCTTTCTCTATAGCTACCTATTATTTTAATTAAGAAACTTTGGGAATACAATCATTTATACTAACCAAAGCGTAAATGTATTTCAATTGAGAAAACTGTGAGCTTACCCTTTAAACCTCTGAAAAAAAAAGTTACTACAAAAAATAAAAAAACCCGACTGCTTAAGAAGCGAACGTAAAAGACGTAACCAAGAAGACGTGCTTTTTAGATTTTTTGGTTCGCTTCTTAAGCAGTCGGGTTTTTTGCTTTTTTATTTATAAGTTTTTAGTTATTTTTTTTTTTCGAATTGAAAATGAAATCACCTCTTAAAACGCTTTATTTTGATACCCTGCACGATAAAGTTGCAAGAAAAAAAAGTGCGCCCCCACAATATGGCGCCCAGAATTCGCCATTTTTCTATATTCAAATTTTAATGGAGCCAGTGATACTCGCAAGGTTATTACCAGTCGATTGAAAATTTGACATAAGAATCATCAAAATCGGCCAACGCGTTTGGTCTCTAGAACGCCACATAGGAACAAACATACATACATACATAGACTGATAAACACATTAGCCTCCTTCAGCAGTCGGGTAAAGAATAGGAACAAACGCACCCATTTTACAGAGAGACTTTTCCAGTAATCTCAAGATAAACTAAACAATTGCCAAGGAAACACGAAAGATAATAATATAATTCAAATAATTACAGACACAAAAATACAATCTCCTCTATACGTACGTAGATTGTAGTACACATTTGGCCAGAATTACCAACCAAAACCCGAATCCACAATTTCAAAGTAACGTTTCCTGTTAGAAGCAAGTTTTCGACCCTAAAGTTTTGGAAGACAGCGTATGTGCGACCACTGCTGTCAACAGACTTCGATTTTAACATTGGAACTTTAAAATTTTCTATTAGTGCCTCCCCCAACTATGGACAGTTTCCAAGTAAAGGCGAAGTATTAAAAGTCTTGGTCGTTAAGGGAATTAGTTTTTTGCAACCAATTTTATTACTACCGGTACGGTTTATTCGTAATAGTTTTTTTATGGGTGCTCCTATAATTTTATTGCAAGCTTCCGTTATGAAAACTCTTCGTAGGAAGTGGAAAGTTTATTTATCCGGTTATTAAATAAATTGGTTTTGCTCTTAATTATTATCAGTGGTTTTATCTACAATGAGACTTCAATTTAAACACAGGCTGTTATTAAAGTTAAATTTAATAATTAAATTCAACTTAAATCATTTATTTTAAATAAATTATTTGTGGGTATTTTTGTTTTTTTTTTATTATCTACAAGCTGTTTTCCGCGGCTTCGCTCCCGTGGACCACTCCACAGGAGTCGTTTTAGGGATTAAAAAATAGCCTATATCACTCAGGAATACTATAGCTTTCTATTGGTGAAAGAATTTTCTAAATCGGTGCAGAAGTTTCGGCGCCTATTCGGTATAAACAAACAAACAAAAACATCGTTCCTCTTTATAATATTGGTATAGATACTCGTAGGTTCGCGTTTGACCACGCTCCTGATGGTAGGCGATTACATATTATATATTTTGCAATATCAGTAAGTGAAAAAAAAAACATACTAATCTAATCTTTTATGTAGATATAAAAGAGATTTGGAATACATCTATCTATTACCTACCACTTAATTTATATTTTCGCAATCTTAACCTTCAACCTTCGTAACCTTGTCTTAAATCCATCCACCAACTCCCTAACTTTAAATTAGACGGACGTACTTACAAAACAAAATACAAAACCCCAGCCATTTAAGAAAATCTCTCCCCCGAGAAAATAAAGAAAGACGTTACAGAAAACCCCACTCCTCCAATGAAGATTTAGTCTCAAAATGGTGGTAAGTGATAACTTAACATTTGTCCGCACCGGCTACTGCTACTACGTTTAATCGTTGCCATACGTTTCGTGCGACTTATAAATCGAGCTTTAAAATTTTGTGGAACGCTCCGTTTGGTCGCTTTTACCACCTTAATGGTGCGGGGAAATAGAAATACGTCTTCGGTTTGTGTAAGGGAATTCATGCTCTATTTAAAATCATTTCGCAATGATCTGTTTGAGAGAAAAGGTCATAGGAATCTATACTAATATTATAAAGAGGTAAAGTTTGTGATTTTGTGTGTTTGTGAGTTTGTGACGTTGTTCTGGGTTATCTCTGGATCTACTGAACCTAATATAAAAATTCTTTCACTAGTAGAAAGCTACATTATATCTGAGTGTCGCTATAATATATTCTCAAAAAAATTAGAGATCCTTATGATAATTGCAATAATGTAACCCAAGGTAGCAAAAAGTTGCCTATAAAATTCATTCTTTGGCGTGCGCTGGGAAAACTATTGATGATAGATACAAATTTGTAGGTAGGCAGGTAGGGTAGGTAGGGTTGGCAATGTTGGCAGGGTAGGCAGGGTAGACAGGGTAGGCAGGGTAGGCAAGGTAGGCAGGGAAGGCAGGGTAGGCAGGGTAGACAGCGTAGGCATGGTAGTTAGGTAAGTAGCCAGTTGACGGGAGCGAAGCCCCGGGCGTCAGCTAGTTTGATATAAAGTGGAAACCATACTATGAAAAACAACCTCGCACTTCAACACCACACAAACAACAGCAATTAAATACTCTTCATGATCATCATGATTTCAGCGTAAGATGTCTACTGCTGGACTTAGGCCTCCCCGAATTGGTGTCACAAAAGACCGGCTTCTGCATCTTGCATCCAGCGATTTTCTGCCACCTTAACCAGATCATCGGTCTACCCTGAGGGAGGTCTTCTAATGCTGCGACTGCCGGTACACGGTCGCCGCTCCAGAACCTTTCGATTTGGTCGACCATCCGTTCTGCGAGCAATATGACGTGTCCACTGCCACTTAAGGTTCACAATTATTTGGGCTACCTACTCTTACTATGTTTTAATACACCTTCGTAAAATAGGCTCCACTGATATAAATAATGATTTACTCGTATAGACTAGTCTATAAAGAAAACTTTTTACTATCTGCAGTTAAGTTTATAATGTTTTCCACTTTGTTTAGAATATAGCAGCAGCTTTTCTAAGTAAAGTAGTCAATAACCTTACCAGGTTGACGAACTCTCTGTATTAAACGATCTAGAAGATATTTCTATTTCGTTGACCCTAAAACCACTCACAGTAATTGTCGGGACATCCCTAATTTCAGTTCATATATACGACTGAAACGTGGGAGTTCATTTCGAAAAGAACTTAGGTAGACACTTATTTTCTCCTGAATCCGAATGCATCCTCAGATTGAATCAGAATGCATCCTTAGATTGAATGAAGCCACAACAGATAGTATCAATGCACTTCCACATATATTTGTCACACAAACATAAAATGTTAATTATGAAACCGGACCCGCTTTTATGACAGAACGCTTTTACGCTAAATTGAAAACAACTCATGGTTTATTCACAACACGCTATCACCAACCAGTATATTCGAACCTCTGTGACATTACCCAACTTGAAACACTTTTCAAATCGTAGGGAGCAAGTTATAATAGTCGTTATTCTATCAACTGGTCGGCATTGACTTTGGTATACATAAGTATTATATCGTTTAATTCTGATGCAGTGTTTTTAATTCATCAGCTCAGATCATTTTGCTGTTTGTGATTCAAAGGGATATTTGATTTGTTTGTGTTTGTGGTTGCATTGATGCAATATCCAATATCAGCCGGTTTGTAATGGAACAGAGCGAGGTTAAAGGGAATCGATTATCTTTGATCCTTTTAGCCAGCCAAACATAGTCAATCTTTTCATATCTTTTTTGTTAAGGGCTTATACATAATATAAAGTCACATCATGGAAAAAGCCCATGGGGTTCGGCAGAAATTATGTATTCTTTCATGGGAATATGTTAAGAGTAAATATGGGCAGAAAGCGCCGACTGAATTTCCTTATTAAAAAGTCAGAATTCGAGGTTTGGCTCTCTCCTATTTCCAATATTGGACCAATTTTAAAGATATTCCATAAACTGGAAAAATAAGATATATACTATGCCCCTATGTTTTTCTTTTTTCATTTATATTTATCAAATTTGTACACTAAAACTCTGTTGACAGCGCAATTTTGAGCATTTATTAAGGGTTCTAGTGCTTCTAGAGATAATGTATCATCAAAAAGGAATACACAGGGGCATAGTATATATCATCAGCTTTTGGAATATCTTTTAAATTGGTCTAATATTGGAGGAGGAAATAGGCGAGAGCTAACTAATAATTATGACTTTTTACTAAGAAAATTCAGTCGGCGCTCCCTGCCCATATTTCCTCTTAAGCTTTACAGCTTTATATGATTTTGAAAATCTTAAACCATGTACTTCCGACTACAGAACTATAAAAATATGTGGTACTTATATTTACACAATAAACTTCTGGCAAACTTTATTGCTTCAGGGTCCACGAACGTTAGATTTAACAGTATTAAATTGTAAGCAAAAGCCTTTTCAGCGGACGTGGTAGGGTTGAAAAAAAATAAGGACAGATCTCAAAACAATACGAAAGCAGGACTTAACCCCACAAAGTGGTCGCCGGTGTAAAACATTGCGATACTCCTGCTTAGCCGAACAGAATGGAAAAATGTATCGCTTCGCTACAATGCGCACGCTTAATCCAATTGTGCTGGTCCTGTGATTTCATTTTGTTGGTTCACATGAAATCTTACACACATAATAGGAATATTTAGATGTCTGGAACCGCTGTCAAACTGAAACCGTGGTCCCAGTCACCTGGGTAATTTATTAAAATTTCTTGAAGTGATGGGACCGCTTGCTATATTATATTCATGCATCAGAAATGAGAATTGATGTGTACGCTTATTTATATTAATATACTCGTAGTTTTAACATAATAGAAAATCGATGGTACGAACAAGTCGATGGTGATAAATTAATGTGATAGTTTTTAGGGTTCCGTACCCAAAGAGTAAAAACCGGGACCCTATTACTAAGACTCCGCGGTCCGTCTGTCTGTCTGTCTGTCTGTCACCAGGCTGTATCGCATGACCCGTGATAGCTAGACAGTTGAAATTTTCACAGATGTTGTATTTCTGTTGCCGCTATAACAACGAATACTAAAAACTGAATAAAATAAATATTTAAGTGGCGCTCCCATACAACAAACATGTTTTTTTTGCTGTTTTTTGTAATAATGGAGCGGAACCTTTAGTGCGCGAGTTCGATACGCTCTTGTTTTCTTTTGTAGATGTTCATCATCTCAAGTAAATGGTTAAACTCTTTAGATAGTTTGAGCCCCGTGTAGGTAGCCACGTTAATTGTATCGTCGGTGGCATTCATTAAGTCCTCTTCAAGTGCAGGTGAATGGACACTTAGGTCACCCCAAAGTATGCATAGCACATATATGTGTATGGTTCGTTAATACCCATCCAGACCTGTGCTCCGAAGAGATAATCAGAGACCTTAATCACATTTTGTTGCTCAGAAGGATGAAAAGTTCATCAAATCTAATCTCAAGCTTGTCTTGGTTACCAACTCAAATAATATTATTATAGCAAACGAACCATCTGTCCAAGAAATTGTGTAAAACATTGGCTTTTGATCATTATTGTTTCAAGTTGAGCCTTCAAAAACAATAATTACAGGATATCGGATTAATGTTTAAACTTTTCTATCATTATTATCATCTTGATGAATTGCCTTGTTATTCTAACCAAAGGCAACCAGGAATGATATTATGGAGTTAAAGATATTTTGAGCTTTATTTGGTTTTCGTGAATTCAATTACTTTTTCGAGTGATGGATGCCTTAGGCTGCTGGTAAGGCGACATTGTATCCAGACATAAATTTAACTAGATAACGCAAGTCCCTCCATCTGTATGAAAACCGAGCGTGCCACTTTTTCACACACAATTTAAAATAAATTTACTTACCAATGAAAGAAAACATTTCCAATGCCTCCGCCAACTTTTTCTATACAGTGTTTAAATATGGCATTACATGCATTTTTCTAGGTTTCGGTGGATTTCCGGTGCCGATTATGCTAAATGAAAAGCTCAAATTACTATCATTGATCATACTTTTACTCTGTTTTTTGACACGCGAAGTACATACAATGGCGTCATCTAGTTAGATTTATATCCGTGTTCCTAACTGTTTTGGATTAAGCACGTGAACGTGAAAGTATATTCAGTAGTGCACGTCATTTCTGTACATTTAGGGGCTTTTGCCATTTGTTATTGTCGATAGAATGTTAACCCTATATTCCAACTCGAATCTATCTCGAATCATTAAAGCGGCATATAGCATGTTATAATCGAGGGTTTTGTCCGATGTCATGGTGACTGACTCAAGCACTCTTCATATGGACTTGAATTATGTACCTCACTTTATCTAGTCCTTCTACTAATATACTAGTATTCTAGCTACTTTCATGCATCTTTTGTGGCTTTTGTAAATCGTCTGAATATATTTATTACCATTGCAAATGGTTCTACAATACATAATGCCCTGCACTTTTAATCTGATTTGCTTAATTCTAAATACTATGTTTGCAATCATAATTAAGAGACATTATTTTTTCAAAGACTTTATGGAAGTTGGCTCTTAGAGATATAATCGTATTTATTTATAAAACAAACTTATGATTTTTATCTTTTATTAGCTTCTTTTTTGAGTGTAATAGTTAGTATGAGAGTTCAGTGAAGCAAATTCTATGTAGCAATTACCGTAAAGAGTTTTTTTCTACTAAAAGCGTTTATATTTATTCTCAATAGATCAATAGTCAAAGTTATCTCTACATGGAATCAATCAATATCTACGTTCACATTGGCCTCCGGAATCAAATTAAAGAAATAATATTCTAACAGACTATCGGTGTTATGTCAGTTCGTCTGTCAATTAGCTATCTCCGGTATCAATTTAAGTGGTGAGAATCATGACTGTTCGGTTTTATTCCGTACCTTTTCGGAAATAGATATTGATTGGGGAATATTTAGATAATTTTGGGCACCGTGATTTTGTGGAACGATTATCTTGATTTGTATTTTTTTGTAATAAAATTTCTTTTTCATTTTTTAATTCTGGTACATATCTATAATGCCCACAGTTATGCTAGAATAGATTATCAGAATAAAATTAAACTTTAACACAACCGTTGAAATAAAAGCGTAACAGCGTGATGTTTCGTTATGAAATAGTGTAAACCATAATTAGACGTGCGATTGCAGCAATCCCGAGAGATTTGCCGTCATTTATTGAAGAATTATGTTGTGTATCTAATAATAATAATAAATAAATAAGTTCTTCATCAGATCTTGATTAAATTTAAATGGGACCACATGAGAAGCAAGAGCTTGCAAATAAAAAAAAGAATCATCAAAATCGATTCACGTAGTAAAAAGTAAAACACATTAAAAAAATACAGTCGAATTGAGAACCTACTCCTTTTTGAAGTCGGTTAAAAAGAGAAAAATACGCCTTCAACTTATCTTCTAGATAGAAATCTTGAATGATTTAAAATATAGAAATTTTGAGGAACAGTTATTTTGATTTTTACTGTTAAAATTATCATCATCATCATCATCATCAGCCTTGTAATGTTACCGCTGCTGGGTCACAGGCCTCCTCTATGTGAGAGAGGGAATGGCCGTAATCCACCACGCGGACCCACAGTGCGAATTGGTGGATATCGCTTGTCTTCGAATGTTTGGTTCTAGGACATGCTGGTTTCCTCACGATGTTTTCCTTCATCGTTTTGAGAGCATTGGTGATGAAATAATTTACACAAAGTAAAGCGCCTGTCTGGGTTCGAACCCACAACCTACTAGTGGCCTCTGGGCCACCACTGCTCTCCTAGCCACCACTGCTCTCCCGGCCACCACTGCTCTCCCATCCCACTCCTCTTCCTGACCAACCCTGCTCTCCCAAAAATCTTATAATTTTGACAAAAAAGAGAAAAACTAGCTGTTGATTTATCTTGAAAATATGATTATTATGAATAATTAGGGATATCAAATCATTTATTCGCTCTTAGCAAACGATCCAATTACATGAACTTCGTTAATCGACACGAAAGAAGAAGAAGTAGAACTATATTTTTTTAATGCCCGAGCCTATTTCTAACTGTATTTTATATCAAAAAAAATCCTTCTACCTAATCTCCAGCATATGATAGATAGCTTTTATGCTCGAAAAAATATCGAAATGTGCAAGGGTCATGTTTTGTCATTTGTGAGTACGCTCATCAATCACGGGCTAGGGAATGTCAATCGATACTGACCAGTCATCAGGAGAATCTGGTCTATAAAATATTCTGTTTACAGCATCCTCTTTTGAAAGAATTTTCGGCTCGAATTTTGTGTGGAGTGGGAGTTTAACATTCTCTATGTTATTTGACTCGATTTTGGACATTATTTTAAAGGTTGTTTGATAACGATGAGTCGTTATGATATGGTGTTTAATTTATTAAATATTATAAGCTACGCAGATTGCAATGGCAATACCATAAGCTTGGCAATTCTAACAGATTCCGATGCTCTTTGTTAAAAGCAAACCCATAAATTCTGCAGTTTTATCACAGGAAAAACAACTTTCTATCGTACGCATTCAATATAGCAAACCCTTGAAAAATCTGCCGGAAAATATTTCCGCACTCAAACACTCTTTCGCCGCGGAATATACAGCAAAAGACACAAAAATAAACGCTTTGACATCCATATTTCACTCCCCGTACATCCCACAGGACCCCGCTGTGTTCAATACGCCCAAAAATCTTCACAAAAACCGTTGATTAATATGTGGACACGGCCCCGATTTTGATAAGGCCCACCAATTGGGCAGAGTGCACTGCGCGGATTAAAATGAATTTAGTGGAGAGCAGCGAAACATAAAAATAGAAGAGGCGAAGTGATTGAAATCGCCATCACGTAGTGTTGACACACCGGTCGTATCCGACATGTCGGAATAATTCGTAAATTTACAACCGAATGCAATGTTTTTTTACGTTGCTTGTAAACGTGTGTTTGTTGCAGGATTTTTGTGTAACTTTGACTATACTTTTTATTTCATAAACTATACTGGGTAGATTATTTGTGCCAGCAATGTAACACAGGTTATAAAATTTCCTCATTTTAAATATTCCCTCTTTTAACATGTGAATGTCATCAAAGTTGAACAAAAATTGTGCCTACACAAGGGTGATCAACTTAATAGACATATATTAAAGCAGCTTGATAATCTTCCTATGGTTATTATTCGAGTTAATTTATCAGCCAAAATATCTACTGTTTTGAAATATCAATACTTAATAATTATATGCTAGGCTAAGTCTGCCAACGAATTCGAAATCATCACGAACAGTAACGATCATAGATAAGCTGTATACGGCTGGCTCTGCAGTTTAAGCTACGATGAATACTAACATTCAGGGTTTGTTAGTATTGTTCATGTAATGTAATGAATATAGATTGATCAAGATTGAAAGCTGTATAGTTAACTAAAGACAGCGGTTATAAGATATAATTAAAAGAAAGAATAACATTTATTTGGCACAGTTGAGACACAATACACAAAAGTAAAAGAATAACAAAAACACAATATTTAGGTGTGTGTGTCTCATCGCTGGCCTAGTAATGCCAGACAGATAATGTCTGACACTGGTCTTCCAATGAACCTTTAGGGACAGTGACAGTACAAAGATTTTGATTTAGAATAATTGTTTTATTACAAAGACAAGAAAGAAAGCAAGCCCATTTATCGCGCTTGCCAATTTCAAATTGCCCCTAACTCAAAAATAACGGCCAATATCGAAAGAATTTGATTAAGACTTCTCCATAGTTCATAAACTGATATAAAACGGTGATATTTCAAGCTAATATTGAAACCTGGAAGTAATATGACGTACGAACGTGACACCAAATTGCCAAAGGAAAAAAATATTTCCCGTTTTTTATAGAAGGCAGTGTTAGGAGGAAACTTCACAAAAAGCGAGTCACAAAAATATGACGCTCGAAATTTTGCAAGGCACGTCTCAGCTCTCATACATGTAGTTATTGCGACGTTTTCGGGCAAAATTGTGCTTCTCAAAGTGTACTTTAGGAGTTATTTGGTGTTGATATTGTGCGGTACTTGTTCGATACCAGCTTGGTATTATGGTTTTGGTTCTTAAGTTTGATCTACGGTTTATTGTTATAAACTTTATGAGAAAATTCTTAAACACAAATACTGCTGCTACAAAAGTTAGTTGCAACATCTGAAAATTTTAATTCATAAGTTTAAAGATTCTTCTTTAACCGTAAAAGTTGTATCTTCATTAAAAACAATTACCGGTAGTTTAATTTTTGGATTAACATCAATCATTGTTTCCTTCATTAATCTAAAATATAGCTGAAAAGTGCAATTTAAAGACTACAATACATTTAATTTATTGGTCATTCACACACCCTGTTACCACATCATTATATGTAATGATGATACTAATTAGGCCATTAATACTAATCATAGTATCAGCTTCTATTTTATTAGCATCACGTTTAAAAATAACTGCTTCATAATTATGTTATGGACTGACATTTTCCTGCGGGTTCGCTCCCGTGCTCTGTGAGTATGGCCATCCATCGATGAGGTAGCTTTTTGATCAGTAAGTAATTTACTAATTTAATACCGTCTACAAAAAAATTGTTTCACCTTTTTATAGTATTACTTTAGCTTATTAATTTCATCAGAGTTGTTAGGTAACAAATCTATCCATTACCAATCGTTACTTAGGAAAAAATTCGTTACTGTTATGTGACGATATGCGTTTCTACATAGTGAGTACTCCGCATTGTTGGCTATTGTGCGTCAGTAGGGGCTGGCAAATTAGGGTTCTATTGAATTTCCTCACGACGGGTTTCCCAACTTACCTCGGAACAATTCAGTTTGTTAATACGGTCACATTTTGTCCCGCACCGATATGGGGCATACAGCTATCTGGATATAATGCCTCTCATATTTAGCAACGTGTGTTAGAGAGGCAACTAAGGTTTGAATATATGCTTTTGTAAATGCTTCGTTATTATCCTGGGACGGACATGTGTTTGGCCAATTTTATTATTCTTCAAAATATTTGTAGCGTGCTCGAGGACCCTTTTATGAAGTAACTGAAATATTTTATTATTGTTGTTACTTGTATTATTGTTAGAGATGGATGAGTTTTGATATAGTTTGGTGATCCTTTCGGCACGTAAATCGTCATTATTTTATGTAGTTGGAATATTATTATATTTTTTTGTGTTCGTATTAGGAAACTATAAAAAATCAGTGTTAGTTACCCGCGCTAAATTATAAACTGTTTAATACATATTATGTTTAGCTTCCACTACCATTGAATTTACTTTGTGAATTTTTTACCTCTCATTTACCTTTTTATCAAACTTAATTTGGTTTATTAGTCAACCTTATCTTAACCTTATCTGCTATGGCATTAGCAGATTCACTACTCTCAACAACATAACCATCAATGCAAGACAGCCGCATCCAATCATGCTTCCTTGCTACAAGAGAGCATTACTTTTTATGTTCATTTGTGAACTTATATTAAAACCTATTGAATATAGTGATTTATGCCCGCCTTAGTTCGATGGGAAATGAGATTGCCTCCGTCTTATCCGATGCTCTTAAATTTAAACTCTAGTTTTTTGTTACGGTATTGTAAGGGGAGATTTTAGCTTTCGAGGTAATAAGGTATTGCGTTATCTTGGCCTCTGTGTAGGAAGTTTATGTATGGTTTTGTATAACCTTTGTGTTGTTGAGGAAATGAGATTATTGACATTGATTTATAAAATACCCTTGGGTTTATTGAAATGTATTGTAGGTACCTACTTACTTAGTATTTAGGAATATCAGGAAGTGGTTGATATTGACTGTTAAACATATAAGTGGGTAGGTACCACAATTCCTACGTTGATATACGTTAAGATAGAGCAGTAGAATTGAATCACACATGAGTTGAATCACATTGTTATTTACACACACACACAATTCTGTCCTATAATACAATAATTAATATCCCCAAACTAATGTTCAAACGTTTAGATCCACGGGTTACAGAATCTTAGTTATCTTATCTAGTTCTATTGATATGTAAATAAAAGGTTACGAAGTATTTCAGTATAGCAGTTTTAATAAGTAGTAAAAAGACATGCTTCACAAGAGAATGTTTTTAACCGACTTCCCAAAAAGGAGGAGGTTCTACGTTCGACATTATGTTCGTTTTTATTTGTATATTTTCCCCGATATCTCCGTCAATTGTGGACCGATTTTGAAAATTCTTTTTTTGTTTGAAATAGTATGTTTAAAAATTGGTCCCATTTTAATTTGGTGGAGATCTGATGAAGAACTTCGAAGATATACAACAGAACTCTTCAATAAATAACGGCAAATCTCTCGGGATTGCTGCAATCGCATGTCTGTTTGTTGTTTATACCATTTCATAACATAACATCACGCCAGTCTTACGGAGTATGCCGATCTCTAATTTCACCGGTTATGTTCAAGTTTCATGAAATCTATTCTGGCGTTATACGAGTAGTTACCTTACTAACTTGCCTATTAGGAGATACAACTAAAAAGTGAAAAATAAAAAAACTTTTTTGCAAAAAAATACTACGGACTTCCAAATACAAAACTGCAAAATGTTTTTTTTTTTTTTTCTAATTCGTTGTCTTTCGTTAAGGACACCGACTTCAAAAAATAAAATTTTTTTTTCTAGGACAGACATCATAGAACAGTACAAAACAATTGAGTTTAAAAAGGGTAACCCAACCAAAAGTAATAGGTTCAAGTCAACTTTGTAAATTGGTTGCTTCTTAAAGCAGTCGAGTTTTTTGATTTTTTGAATTAAATTATTTTATTTATAACTTTTAGTTATCATTATATTTTTCAAATTAGGTACATTTAAACATATATTACTCGTAAAATTGACTAAAACAAAAACAAATAGTGAGCGCACGTTTGTTGTACGAGAAGAGATTACACAAAAAGAAAAAAAAAAAAAAAATTCAGACCTAATGACATAAAACCGAATTGCTTTTTTCTCAACTATCAAAAGGGAAAATGCTATAAAAAAGTTATCGGTAAAAATAAAATCTCAGGTATGCCGAAGCAAACAGCAACATATTTAAATTTACCAAACTGTGAACACTATACTGGGCATTTTATAGAAGAACGTCAGCGATACTTAAAGCCGATTCTGGGGCAAACTTGACAATGTTAAAAAGACATGGAGGATGGAAATCCAGCACAGTTGCGGAAGACTACATTGAGGATTATGTCCAAAATAAAACTAAAATTTCATACAAATTAACTGAGAATATAAATTTACGGATTTTGGATTCCTTTCGACTCTCGTGTAGCAATCTACTGTACCCTCCTTCGGCAGTCAGGTAAAAAAATCATGATGTGTTAATCACCTAGAATGTAAAAAGAAAACCTAAGTACAAACAACAAGAAACCATGATAAACATACAAGTAGGTACTGTATAAATATTAATATCCCTTTCATTTCTCACGAGTATGTTAAGCGGTTAACACGTTCCATGTTTTCTCTCCTCGCACCCTTATCTTGTGATTGCATTATAATGAAGACGGCGCCAATCCGTATGAAAATGAATAATAAACATGGGATCTTAAGCTTCGCTATCAAGTTTATCGACAAGAAGTTTAGCATATTTTAAAAGCGTACCTACGTAAACTTTTCTGCTTCCTGTAATTTAAAGTTAAGTGTTGTAAATCGTGTTTTTTTCTGTAAATACTTTAGATGTGAGAATTTTATGGCAGAAGCCCAAAAAGTAAATCCCTTCGCGAGGCATGACCACGAAAAAGAAGGAAATTACAAATATTTTCACAATATAGTACAGCTTAACGGCGAAAAGGAGACGATACTTAAAATCAACAAAAAAGCTAAAAATTCGTCTACCAAAATACTTGCAGATGATCTAAAAGGACGCCAGTAGAAGCAGCCAAAATGCAAATTCCTGAGAATGCGATATTATAACACAACAAGCTCATGAATACGATCCGTAGTTAAGATTTCCGCAGTAGCATCTTATTCTTATCAATTTTCCACCAAAGTACTGAGTTTCCTAGTTGCTCGCTACACCGAGTAAACAAAGAGAATCCTTGAGTGGCTCTTACTGACAAAACGTAGGTTATGAGCAAATTTTCTGAATAGAATGTCTCTATTACACGTTCGGTCTGTTCGGGGTGAATGCGTTTGAATGAAATGAACGGTTAAGCTTTGAGTCTTAGAAATGTCGAGGAACCTAAAATTTGTGGGGCAGATAATTCGAATGTATAATTTTCGAGCGCCTCCGTAATACCTTTCTTTCGTAAATTGCTCGCCTTTTCAAGGTGAAACGTTACGTGTAATACCAGTAATTTGGAATTTTCAGTACTCAAAAAGCTCTTAATACTAGTAATTACGAGTCGTTAAATTATATGCTTCAGTTTTTCATGAAATAATCTAGGCGTCTTTTTTACTGATACCGTAAATAGAAAATAACGATATGATTTTATTTTAATAACATATTTTTCGATGTTGTTTGAGTTGTTAATGAGGCTTCGATTTGTTTTAAGTCACATAAGGAGCAATTAAAATTAACTAGCTTCTTCCCTCGTTTCTGGGACAAAAAGTAGCCTATTATAGTGTAGAATTTAATGTATGAAAGAATTTGGTAATCCGTTGGGTATTTCTGCCACAGATTACTTTTTACAAAGGTATCAACAATTTTCTTACACGTGTATAGATTACCTACATCCGTCAGCCATCTATTAATAAAGCCCCACTCTATTAAATTTTGAAGCAAAATCCTTGAAAACAAAATAACAAAACAAAGCGTTTCCACTAGCTATACAAATGCGATATCTTAAGAACAATCGTAGGCGAGTAGTTGAAGATGTTCTGTGCAAACGCCGCGGGTAACATTTGAAGTGTTAAATCTTAATCCGAACTCAAGTGCTGCCCGCTTTCTAGTATCTAAAGATACAAACTGGACCTTTTACTATTTGATTTTGTATCTTTTTGTTTTAGTAGGTACACCCCACTGTTGATAATCCATTCTTGTCGACCGTCAAATACTATCCCAACAGCAACGTTGCAACGGCACAAATATGAACCGGATACGGATAAGTCAAGAATTTAAAGAAAAATAACTTTTTTTTTATTATTTCTCCTGTCTCGTGGGTGCATTTAAAAACTTTTGAAATTTCAAACACACGGAACAACTTTGACGACACTGTTGACATAGTGGATGAGCGATCGGCTGCTGCGCGATCGTGTATGTGAAGGGTAGAAATTCCTAGTGGCAGGGAGTTACAAAAAAATATACTGTAAACTAAACAAAATATTTAGTGCCGTGCTGTAATCGAACCGCAGCGCAGCTGAGGCAAGTGGTCAGCCACTGCGGCAAAACAACAGTGCGGTCAAAACCTTGTATCGAGCTTCGCGGAACCAATGCGGGGAATTCTATATTCGCGGGCATGCTGGCGGGCCATGTCCGTTGGACCTTGATTTATTAAGTAAAGAAAAGAAAGAAAGAAAACTAGTTTATTTGACACACACAGTTGCACACAATGTAGGTAAAAATAAAAGGGAACTTAATTTTAAAACAATTACATACATAGTGTGCACCGCGGCTGCGCCAAAAAGCCACACCACGCCACGTCTGTTTTGTGTATGACCGTCGCAGACAGACAGACCAGAATTCCACAATTACAGCAAAGGTTTGCTCTTTTCCTCGAAAACTTGCGTTGCCTATTCTTAAGAAAATTGTTCGTATTGAACAATTGAGGTAACTCAAAATTCAGTCAGTCTTCTCCTATCCATGAGGAAAAACAATATTTAATCAGAAACACAATTTGGTTACACGTGCCTTGTTATCATTAAATAATAATTATAAAGTAAAACTCCAAACTTGTGAAAGTGTCTACAGTTGCGGAATGAAATGGTTAAGCAGCTTTATGTCAAAGTTTGCTTAAATCGAGACTGTGTACTTAACAATTTTGAATTAAAATGGCAGATGAAAAGCTGGCCATCATTATAACAGTAATTTGTTTTTATTTTAATTAAATAATATATCAAAGAGAGTTCATGTATTTTTTTATTGCTTACCTCTTTTATTCCGCGACTGTACCAAACTAAAAATAACTTGCGATCATTGAAACAGAAGCTCACCTTTACGTGTTCCACATAATAAACATAAATAATGTCTTAAACATATTATTACGGGTCAATAACCAAACCATTGTGTGGGATTAAGTCATAATTTTCATAAATTGAATTCTTGCTAATGCCATGCAATTTGCATATAATAATCAACGGGTACGATACAGTTCTAGTTTTCACCTTTAGCCTGGCCAATTCAAACTCACTTTTTGCCATAAAAGTGTAGATTAATACCGAAAGATATCGAAGTAAATTCAGAATTTCGTTTACGCTTCCGTATTCTGTATTACGATACCAATTAAAAAGAAAGTTTTCATTAATTTTGTAATGAGTTTTTAAAAGTTGCGCTTTCTGTTGATAAGAACCGTGAAAGGGCAATAGTTTATTTATAGAACTTTCTTAATTATTGAAAGCGCCGAATGGAAATGTCAATTTTGATTCGATTTTTAAAATGTTTTGTGTTATTTTGGTAGGTTCAATCCGATCGGTTACTTTTTCATTCATACTGTGCCGGTAAATTTTATTAGGCTTTTTGGGTTTTGCCTGTCTTATCTTTACATCTTTTTACTTAACATAAACTTATTTGTTTAGTAAAAAGCAGAGTTAATATACTAAATATCTGCCGCAGATATTAATGTGTCATGAAACTTATGAAAATCCCCTTATAACACAGTAATACTACGAGAGAAATTATTTTTCTCAAACATGCTTGGAAATTTGAGCATTATTTTGACAATCTTCTTCGAGATAAATCGCAATTGCAGTACTGGCCAAATATATGAGAGCAGCGGCTGGCAAAAGTTGTATGAAAATCCATATCTGTCGTTTGTAGCGGCCACTGACCTCTATTATACAAGTACGCTGGACTTCATATTATCGATGACAAAATGAAGACATTTGATTTTCGCCATTTTGGCGCTGATAGCAACGTGACTTAACGTGAAAGTACATGGTACTAATATTAGAGATGGGACACAGCCTTCGGTAAAAAAATACTTCTATGGGTTTATCTATCGTGAGAATAATTTAATACGTAAGAGAAAAAAAAACCGTTATTTTTGTTAAGATTCATTTTTAAGTAATAGAATAATTGCTGTAAAGGTTAACTGAAAAATATTGACTGTCAGATTGCAAGCTATAAACTAGTGGTTAGCGTGCTAGTAAAGTTATAGCGCATTACTGTAGGATTTACCTACGGATAGGCTAACAACTTATCCTTAAAACTATTATATTTGAGCAAGTATCTCCTCGCTCAAGTACACTAATTAATTAATACTTGCAATTGTTCGGATTCACTCGGTTGGCGCCTATCGGATTCGTGAAGGGAACATCATTTATACAATAATAATAATAAATGAGATGGATAATCATTTACAACGGACGTATTTCTCGCTCTCATCGCTGAGATCCTGTCTCTGTAGTGATAAGGTGCAAATAAGAGTGACATCGCATTCCAGCAAGGTGAAGAGTTATATCAGTTTTCAACTCTGTTTCAGATTCAGATAATATTTATTTTTACTTCAAAACATTTTTAATAAAATTATAATTGTCCTGATATTATCCCAGAATTAATTCCAGGCTCAGGAACGTGGTGAATGGTACAAGAGAGGCCTGTGCTCAGCAGTGGGCGAAGTCGGGCTGTGGTTGATCATGATGATGATGCCAGAATTTAGTATTACACATTGTTTTCGAACATATTATTATTGATTATTAGGCATTCATTTAACATTCATCACCAATACCAATAGGAGATATTTAGTTCCAACATAATACGAGAAGATGAGTGATACGAATTGCCAAGTCTACTATTTTGATGTTAGTGTAATTTAAAAATATCACTAATACTGATATATTAGTTACAATATTATATTTCCAGTCAAATATATTAGTATTACCTAATTTTTAGAAATATCGATAGTATCCTATCTCTAAATGTGTCAATTTTAGTTCCTGATACGCTCGAGCGGGGCGCTTTGAATCAGCACAAAAATCAACTGTCATTTCATATAGAATGTTTAGTCCAGCGTACTAGTATGATAGAGGTCAGTGGTAGCGGCCAAATAAATTACATAGTAAACTCATATCTGTCGTGTTATTTAAAAATGGAACGATCTTTTACTCCGAATCATGGCAACCAAGGAGGTAACTTATCAAAGGTTTTATTTAAATTTCGAACTGGCTTGCAAATAGAAAGCTGTTAATTGAAAAAAAAAAACAAATGAAAACTTTAAGGCTTAGCACGCACTGAGATTTTTATTAGCGCGGCTTTTTGTATTATTATCCCCGCGTATTTTTTTTACCGCAACGCGTGTGGCTTCATACAATTCCATAGGCCGCAGAACGCGCGGGAAAAAATCGCGCGACTAAAAATTGCAGTGCGTGCTAAGCCTAAGGCGGGAATAATTATTGTTGTTCGTTGTTCGTCATTTATTAAGTACAAACAACAAGAAACCATGATAAACATACAAGTAGGTACTGTATAAATATTAATATCCCTTTCATTTCTCACGAGTATGTTAAGCGGTTAACACGTTCCATGTTTTCTCTCCTCGCACCCTTATCTTGTGATTGCATTATAATGAAGACGGCGCCAATCCGTATGAAAATGAATAATAAACATGGGATCTTAAGCTTCGGTATCAAGTTTATCGACAAGAAGTTTAGCATATTTTAAAAGCGTACCTACGTAAACTTTTCTGCTTCCTGTAATTTAAAGTTAAGTGTTGTAAATCGTGTTTTTTTCAATAAATAACGGCAAATCTCTCGGGATTGCTGCAATCGCATGTCTGTTTGTTGTTTATACCATTTCATAGCATAACATCACGCCAGTCTTACGGAGTACGCCGATCTCTTATTTCACCGGTTATGTTCAAGTTACATGAAATCTATTCTAGCGTTATAGTTACCTTACTAACTTGCCTATTAGGAGATACAACTAAAAAGTGAAACATAAAAAAACTTTTTTGCAAAAAAAATACTACGGACTTCCAAATACAAAACTACAAAGTGTTTTTTTATTTTTTTATTCGTTGTCTTTCGTTAAGGACACCTTCGACTTCAAAAAATTTTTTTTTTTTTTTTCTAGGACAGACATCATCAAAACAATTGAGATTGAAAGTTAAGTGTTGTAAATCGTGTTTTTTCCTGTAAATACTTTAGATGTGAGAATTTTATGGCAAAAGCCCAAAAAGTAAATCCCTTCGCGAGGCATGACCACGAAAAAGAAGGAAAATACAAATATTTTTACAATATAGTACAGCTTAACGGCGAAAAGGAGACGATACTTAACATCAACAAAAAAGCTAAAAATTCGTCTACGATAATACTTGCAGTTGATCTAAAAGGACGCCAGCAGAAGCAGCCAAAATGCAAATTCCTGAGACTGCGATATTATAACACAACAAGCTCATGAATACGATCCGTAGTTAAGATTTCCGCAGTAGCATCTTATTCTTATCAATTTTCCACCAAAGTACTGAGTTTCCTAGTTGCTCGCTACACCGAGTAAACAAAGAGAATCCTTGAGTGGCTCTTACTGACAAAACGTAGTTTATGAGCAAATTTTCTGAATAGAATGTCTCTATTACACGTTCGGTCTGTTCGGGGTGAATGCGTTTGAATGAAATGAACGGTTAAGCTTTGAGTCTTAGAAATGTCGAGGAACCTAAAATTTGTGGGGCAGATAATTCGAATGTATAATTTTCGAGCGCCTCCGTAATACCTTTCTTTCGTAAATTGCTCGCCTTTTCAAGGTAAAACGTTACGTGTAATACCAGTAATTTGGAATTTTCAGAACTGAAAAAGCTCGTAATACTAGTAATTACGAGTCGTTAAATTATATGGTTCAGTTTTTTCATGAAATAATCTAGGCGTCTTTTTTACTGATACCGTAAATAGAAAATAACGATATGATTTTGTTTTAATAACATATTTTCGATGTTGTTTGAGTTGTTAATAAGGCTTCGATTTGTTTTAAGTCACATAAGGAGCAATTAAAATTAACTAGCTTCTTCCCTCGTTTCTGGGACAATTTCTGCCACAGATTACTTTTTACAAAGGTATCAACAATTTTTTTACACGTGTATAGATTACCTACATCCGTCAGCCATCTATTAATAAAGCCCCACTTTATTAAATTTTGAAGCAAAATCCTTGAAAACAAAATAACAAAACAAAGCGTTTCCACTAGCTATACAAATGCAATATCTTAAGAACAATCGTAGGCGAGTAGTTGAAGATGTTCTGTGCAAACGCCGCGGGTAACATTTGAAGTGTTAAATCTTAAGTGCTGCCCGCTTTCTAGTATCTAAAGATGCAAACTGGACCTTTTACTATTTGATTTTGTATCTTTTTGTTTTAGTAGGTACACCCCACTGTTGATAATCCATTCTTGACGACCGACAAATACTATCCCAACAGCAACGTTGCGTTCCTTTTTTAACGGCACAAATATGAACCGGATACGGATAAGTCAAGAATTTAAAGAAAAATTACTTTTCCCCACACAAGGCATTTTTCCTGTCTCGTGGGTGCATTTAAAAACATTTAAACTTTCAAACACACGGTTTGGAACAACTTTGACGACACTGTTGGCGTAGTGGATGAGCGATCGGCTGCTGCGCGATTGTGAATGTGAAGGGCAGAAATTCCTAGTGGCAGGCAGTTACAAAAAAAAATATACTGTAAGCTATACAAAATATTTAGTGCCGTGCTGTAATCGAACCGCAGCGCAGCTGAGGCAAGTGGTTAGCCACTGCGGCAAGACAACAGTGCCGTCAAAACCTTGTATCGAGCTTCGCGGAACCAATGCGGGGAATTCTATATTCGCGGGCATGCTGGCGGGCCATGTCCGTTGGACCTTGATTTATTAAGTAAAGAAAAGAAAGAAAGAAAACTAGTTTTGTTGACACACACAGATGCACACAATGTAGGTAAAAATAAAAGGGAACTTAATTTTAAAACAACTACATACATAGTGTGCCCCGCGGCTGCGCCAAAAAGCCACACCACGCCACGTCTGTTTTTGTGTATGACCGTCGCAGACAGACAGACCAGAATTCCACAATTACAGCAAAGGTTTGCTCTTTTCCTCGAAAACTTGCGTTGCCTATTCTTAAGAAAATTGTACGTGTTATCCTTTTTTATTGTTATAACAATTGAGGTAACTCAAAATTCAGTCAGTCTTCTCCTATCCATGAGGAAAAACAATATTTAATCAGAAACACAATTTGGTTACACGTGCCTTGTTATCATTAAATAATAATTATAAAGTAAAACTCAAACTTGTGAAAGTGTCTACAGTTGCGGAATGAAATGGTTAAGCAGCTTTATGTCAAAGTTTGCTTAAATCGAGACTGTGTACTTAACAATTTTGAATTAAAATGGCAGATGAAAAGCTGGCCATCATTATAACAGTAATTTGTTTTTATTTTAATTAAATAATATATCAAAGAGAGTTCATGTATTTTTTTATTGCTTACCTCTTTTATTCCGCGACTGTACCAAACTAAAAATAACTTGCGATCATTGAAACAGAAGCTCACCTTTACGTGTTCCACATAATAAACATAAAGAATGTCTAAAACATATTATTACGGGTCAATAACCAAACCATTGTGTGGGATTAAGTCATCATTTTCATAAATTGAATTCTTGCTAATGCCATGCAATTTGCATATAATAATCAACGGGTACGATACAGTTCTAGTTTTCACCTTTAGCCTGGCCAATTCAAACTCACTTTTTGCCATAAAAGTGTAGATTTATACCGAAAGATATCGAAGTAAATTCAGAATTTCGTTTACGCTTCCGTATTCTGTATTACGATACCAATTTAACAGAAAGTTTTCATTAATTTTGTAATGAGTTTTTAAAAGTTGCCCTTTCTGTTGATAAGAACCGTGAAAGGGCAATAATTTATTTATAGAACTTTCTTAATTATTGAAAGCGCCGAATGAAAATGTCAATTATGATTCGATTTTTAAAATGTTTTGTGTTATTTTGGTAGGTTCAATCCGATCGGTTACTTTTTCATTCATACTGTGCCGGTAAATTTTATTAGGCTTTTTGGGTTTTGCCTGTCTTATCTTTACACCTTTTTACTTAACATAAACTTATTTGTTGAGTAAAAAGCAGAGTTAATATACTAAATATCTGCCGGAGATATTAATGTGTCATGAAACTTATGAAAATCCCCTTATAACACAGTAATACTACGAGATAAATTATTTTTCTCAAACATGCTTGGAAATTTGAGCATTATTTTGACAATCTTCTTCGAGATTAATCGCAATTGCAGTACTGGCCAAATACATGAGAGCAGCGGCTGGCAAAAGTTGTATGAAAATCCATATCTGTCGTTTGTAGCGGCCAAATAAATTACATAGTAAACTCATATCTGTCCTGTTATTTAAAAATGGAACGATCTTTTACTCCGAATCATGGCAATCAAGGAGGTAACTTATCAAAGGTTTTATTTAAATTTCGAACTGGCTTGCAAATAGAAAGCTGTTAATTGAGAAAAAAAACAAATGAAAACTTTAAGGCTTAGCACGCACTGAGATTTTTATTAGCACGGCTTTTTGTAGTATTATCCCCGCGTGATTTTTTTACCGCAACGCGTGTGGCTTCATACAATTCCATAGGCCGCAGAACGCGCGGGAAAAAATCGCGCGAATAAAAATTGCAGTGCGTGCTAAGCCTAAGGCGGGAATAATTATTGTTGTTCGTTGTTCGTCATTGATTTTGAAAAGTAATTGTATTTGACAAAATTAGTTCTAGATACTACTTAGTTTTCATTTCCGCGCATTATTTGAGAAAAGCACTATACAAGCCTTGGCCACAACTAGGCATTGATGGACTTACGTATGTGTGCCTCGGCTTCGCCTCGGCCCACATTTACACGTTCGTCCATCAATGCCTCTTTTGCTGGCCGCTGCAGTAATGTACTATATCCTGTCTTAAACAATTTTTTCCGAGGCAAAGTTGCTTATAAAGTCAACACAGCATTAATTCAATAGCTTTACTTAGCAAATGATCGATGACCAATAATTTACCTTTGGTAAATCCTATGTAAAAACACCAAGGTGTCTTAAAGTAAATCAGTGCTAGCTTTTAGATCAAAAAGCTTTAGAATAGGAACGATTACTTGGTAAAGTTCTAGACTGTTGTGACCGCATATCACCTAACCTTGGTTCATCAACTAGTTTTAATTAAAAAGTTCTCTCATTCTACAAACTAAAAGCATTAAATCCTCCCCAGAATATAATCCAAGGAACATTTGATTCCATTTAAAATATATTTTCAAGGAAGTTCATTTAGATGGAAGCCGATTTCAAATAATACTACTGTCGACGCTCACTATATGAAAAGCCTTTTAATTACCGCTTCTTGGGTGCATTATAACACAGAATAGTGGGTACAGAAGGTTGGTTCCACACAACAATATCAAATATCAATCCGATTAGCCATTTCCCAACTTTGTAAGAACCTGCTTCAGTCTAAGGGCGGTTACGCTCTACATCCGATCCATGTCCGTGAAATTTCGGTTCCGAAGTAGCCGTTTTATTTCTTGTAGGGAAGATTACGCACTACATCCGAACTCAATCCGTCATAATCTGTCATAATTCAGAACATTTTGAACTCGGAACTCAAATCACGGACACGGACTTGTAGTGCGTAACTGCCCTTACCGGATGGAGCTGAGCGTCTGCCTATCTGACCTCGGCGACCCAGTAACTAGGTAACACGATTCGCCTTAGCAAGCCAGGAGTTAGATTTTCTGGCCCGTGACTAACCATAACGACTGTCAAAATAAATGACAGCCGGGAGCAAAGGTTTATCGTGGTTTCTGCTGCACGGAGGAGTAATATTTGTTTACCTATCCACGGACCATCATCGCCAAGAGTCAAAGCCGTACAATTCGACTTTTGAAGTTAATCAATAACGTCAAAAGTTGACTTGTACGGCTTTTACCTATTATTTAGCCACGAGCTCCTCCTCAGCTCAGTTTAACACGCGAACGAAACGATACACACATATACGTGTAGGTAGGTGATCTGAAACTTAACAGTCGAGAGTACAATTGCACTCGCTGTACGTGAACCGTGTCTATGTGTGCGTGAATTTTCACTTATTGTATGATTTTGATTGCCTTCTGCACTTTTTTTTCTTTTGGGTGCACTGAAACCAACGCTATTAGACAACAAAGAGAATCGATTATTTCCACAAACGTGAACCATTGTTTTCGCTAATAATTATTATTTTATACATTTATGTGTGAAGATGATTTATCAGTCTACGGTCTTTTGAAAGGTACTCAGTCATTAATTAATTATTGAATGAATTTTTGTTTGTTTTAGTAGTTAAGCGAGTAAGTAATTGAATTCTTTTCTCGTCCTATTTTATTAATTCATTCATTTCAGAAATTATTTTGTAGCTAAGTTCTGGGCTGACCTGACATATTAATAAAAACAAAAACGTCTACAGTGTTCCCATTAGACACTTTAATAATACTCCTTGCTGTAAGTCATTTTGCCCACCCATTTTTAGTGGGACATTTCCAATATCAATATAATACATCAAATTTAATCGACGATTATGTAAAAACTTGCGAAGCATGCCATCGAACAAAGCTGTTAGTCTTTTAACGACATCCAAAATTGATATTCTTGATTAAAATTCTGCTTTAAAACTTTCACTTAAATCTAACAAATAATAAACCAATAAGTCCCAGAACACCTACAGGCTCTAAACCTGGGCCGTTCCACTTCTAACTCCCCGAATACACCCAAAATGGATTGGAGTAATTTACATAAAATTACGTCTCGTCGTCTTACGTCATGTAACGATCTAATTACGAAATACATACTTTAGTGTTGTTAATCGTGTACGTGTTTTGGAGCGATTATTTAAGACACAATTAGAATGTATCTGTAGGCTTGCTGTGATGGAGGTAATTGTTTTATTTTTTGTACGTGGCGGGAGTGTGAATGTGTTTAATATATGTATGAGTCACTAGGAGGAGGGTGCAATGGTTCTAATATCCTCAAATATTGGATTCTTGGGTTATCATTACCGAATAGTTTAGATCTCTTTAGCAAGAGAAAACTTCGTCTTTTGCATAAAACCTGAGAGTCTTTAAGTACTTAAATACAAAACAACTAGGCGATCGTGCTCCATACTGGACCACATAATCGCTTACCATGAGACGAGATAATACTCATATCAATAAAACAAAATGAAATCGCGTGAAATCATCAAAATCTGTCCATCTGTTGTAAAGTTACGTTTAACTCAGAAAAGCTAAACGTCAATAAAAACGCCACGTCAAATAAAAAAAAAGAGTTATTAAAAATAAAAACTAAGAAAAAGGATATTGAAAATAAAAAATAAGGGCCGGCTTTGTACGACGTGGGTTGCTCGAGGTTGACAATTAAGCATGCAGCAAGATGGACAGGAATTTCACCAAGATGAGGAATGCTCGAGGAAGGCAGTGAGCAGGCACCACGACGGACAAGCAGGCACACGGGTTGGTAGGCAGTTACGTAGGAAGCAGAACGAATAGGCTGTTAAAATGGGCAGGTAGGCAGTAATTGACAGCAAGGGGTGTGGAAGACGGGCTGTGGCTTCATACGCCGAACAGCGAGCCCTTTGATGCAAAGAGTTGACCGTTGAGGATAAAGTTCCAGTAAAAATGCTCTCTTTAAGGTATCACATCTATACCATCTATACCTAGACACCTATCTTTATAATAATAAAGAGGAATGATTTTTTTGTTTGTTTGTACCGAATATGCTCCAAAACTACTGGACCGATTTCAATAACTCTTTCACCGTTGGGAAGCTACTCTATCCCCGGGTGACATAGGCTACTTTTTATCCCTGTATTCCCACGGGAATGAGAACTACGCGGGTGAAACCGCGAGGCGTCCTCTAGTACAATATATTTTAACTAGTGCCCTTCAGAAATTAATACACATACATAAGCTGGAAATATAACAGTTTTGAGAGTTTGCAGATTAGAAAAATACACTTATATATACTCGTACGTAATTTTCAGTAATAAAAACAGACTTTCGGCGTTCACCGTCAGAATCAAACTAAAAAACTGACGCCCGTTTTTCCTCGTTCTGTGTCATATCATCTCAATTTCAAATTCAAATCCCAATTATAAGTAATCAAGACCAGAACGAATAAAAAACGGTTTACAGAGGGGACAATCTGCCGCTGCCTTTATTTTGAAGATGTCCAACCAGCTTTGTAGAACGTCGCGAAGAAGAAGTGTCCATGGTATGTTATGGCTTAAGAAATTAACTTGGACAGACAGATGGCAGATCAGATGAAAATGTCAAGAGTATAAAATATTCTAAGGTTTTACAAATTAGCAGTATGAAATAGGTTGTGAATAATATTCACAACCTATTTTATACTGCTAATTTGTAGACAATCGGAGATAATTAAAAATATGTTTTTCAGGTGCTAACAGTATCAAAGAATACATAAAAGTGAGTCACATGAGTTGATACAATTTCAAAAGATAAAAGGGTGTGGTTTGTATAGTATTATAAAACGTAAGTAGACTAAAAGATGTGGATCGGTACTGCAGAATACCACACTGTTCAAAAAGTTCAGCAAATTCTCTTTATTCGTCGAAATATGAACTATTAATCATCATCTAGCTTCTAGAAATCGGAGAGAAAAGATAGATTTATTTATATATCAACATAAAAACCTTTCTATCTCTCAGACATCCTACACAACATTTGGCCAAGACGCCACCTATTGATAACAATATATTTTTCGAATTAGGTACATTTAAACATATATTACTCGTAAAATTGACTAAAACAAAAACAAATAGTGAGCGCACGTTTGTTGTACGAGAACACAAATAGATAAAAAAATCAGACCTAATGACATAAAACCGAATTGCTTTTTTCTCAACTATCAAAAGGGAAAATGCTATAAAAAAGTTATCGGTAAAAATAAAATCTCAGGTATGCCGAAGCAAACAGCAACATATTTAAATTTACCAAACTGTGAACACTATACTGGGCATTTTATAGAAGAACGTCAGCGATACTTAAAGCCGATTCTGGGGCAAACTTGACAATGTTAAAAAGACATGGAGGATGGAAATCCAGCACAATTGCGGAAGACTACATTGAGGATTATGTCCGAAATAAAACTAAAATTTCAAACAAATGAACTGAAAATATAAATTTACGGATTTTGGATTCCTTTCGACTCTCGTGTAGCAATCTACTGTACCCTCCTTCGGCAGTCAGGTAAAAAGATCATGATGTGTTAATCGCCTAGAATGTAAAAAGAAAACCTAAGTACAAACAACAAGAAACCATGATAAACATACAAGTAGGTACTGTATAAATATTAATATCCCTTTCATTTCGCACGAGTATGTTAAGCGGTTAACACGTTCCATGTTTTCTCTCCTTGCACCCTTATCTTGTGATTGCATTGTAATGAAGACGGCGCCAATCCGTATGAAAATGAATAATAAACATGGGATCTTAAGCTTCGCTATCAAGTTTATCGACAAGAAGTTTAGCATATTTTAAAATCGTACCTACGTAAACTTTTCTGCTTCCTGTAATTTAAAGTTAAGTGTTGTAAATCGTGTTATTTTCTGTAAATACTTTAGATGTGAGAATTTTATGGCAGAAGCCCAAAAAGTAAATCCCTTCGCGAGGCATGACCACGAAAAAGAAGGAAAATACAAATAATTTCACAATATAGTACAGCTTAACGGCGAAAAGGAGACGATACTTAACATCAACAAAAAAGCTAAAAATTCGTCTACGAAAATACTTGCAGTTGATCTAAAAGGACGCCAGTAGAAGTAGCCAAAATGCAAATTCCTGAGAATGCGATATTATAACACAACAAGCTCATGAATACGATCCGTAGTTAAGATTTCCGCAGTAGCATCTTATTCTTATCAATTTTCCACCAAAGTACTGAGTTTCCTAGTTGCTCGCTACACCGAGTAAACAAAGAGAATCCCTGAGTGGCTCTTACTGACAAAACGTAGTTTATGAGCAAATTTTCTGAATAGAATGTCTCTATTACACGTTCGGTCTGTTCGGGGTGAACGGATTTGAATGAAATGAACGGTTAAGCTTTTGTGTCTTAGAAATGTCGAGGAACGAGGAAATTTGTGGGGCAGATAAGTCGAATGTATAA
Source organism: Orthosia cruda (assembly GCA_964057195.1). Taxonomy (NCBI): domain Eukaryota; kingdom Metazoa; phylum Arthropoda; class Insecta; order Lepidoptera; family Noctuidae; genus Orthosia; species Orthosia cruda. The sequence goes on along the minus strand of OZ059840.1, from coordinate 25,412,766 downwards.
TTGTCGAGCACCTCCGTAATACCGTTCTTTCGTAAATTGCTCGCCTTTTCAAGGTGAAACGTTACGTGTAATACCAGTAATTTGGAATTTTCAGTACTGGAAAAGCTGGTAATACCAGTAATTACGAGTCGTTAAATTATATGCTTCAGTTTTTCATGAAATAATCTAGGCGTCTTTTTTACTGATACCGTAAATAGAAAATAACGATATGTTTTTGTTTTAATAACATATTTTTCATTGTTGTTTGAGTTGTTAATGAGGCTTGGTTTTTGTTTTAAGTCACTTAAGGAGCAATTATAATAAACTAGCTTCTTCCCTCGTTTCTGGGACTAAAAGTAGCCTATTATACTAAATTATAGTGTAGAATTTAATCTATGAAAGAATTTGGTAATCTGCTGGGTATTTTTGCCACAGATTACTTTTTACAAACCTATCAACCATTTTTTTTACACGTTTATAGATTATATATGCCATATGTCCAGACAGGCTTTATTACTGCCTTGTAAATGAGTACTTTGTTCTCCAGTGACACATGCGATGATCTTCCCAAGAGCCAGTTCAGTTTTCGGAGCAAGATGTTTAGCTCGTCTCGTTTTTTTTTCTATGTGGTGTCTCCACGTTTGTTTCCTGTCGAGATGTAGGCCGAGGTACTTAGCTGTTGTCCCTTGTGGAAGTGTGTCACCTCCGAGCTTAACAGGTAGGCAGTTGTCCTTTCTAAGAGTAAATGTCACATGTGTCGATTTGTTTGATATGTAGCGCTAGCTTTTATCTTCCATTGTCTCATCCACTTGGATACTTTGTCGAGGTGATTTTGTAGTGCGAGTGAGGGATGCAAAATCCTTGAAAACAAAATAACAAAACTAAGCGTTTCCTCTAGCTATACAAAGGCGATATCTTAAGAACAATCGTAGGCGAGTAGTTGAAGATGTTCAGTGCAAACGCCGCTGGTAACCGTTGAAGTGTTAAATCTTAATCCGAACTCAAGTGCTGCCCGCTTTCTAGTATCTAAAGATGCAAACTGGACCTTTTACTATTTGATTTTGTATCTTTTTGTTTTAGTAGGTACACCCCACTTTTGATAATCCATTCTTGTCGACCGTCAAATACTATCCCAACAGCAACGTTGCAACGGCACAAATATGAACCGGATACGGATAAGTCAAGAATTCAAAGAAAAATACTTTTCCTTACACTAGGCATTTCTCCTGTCTCGTGGATGCATTTAAAAACATTTGAACTTTCAAACACACGGTTTCGGAACAACTTTGACGACACTGTTGGCGTAATGGATGAGCGATCGGCTGCTGCGTGATTGTGTATGTGAAGGGTAGAAATTCCTAGTGGCAGGCAGTTAAAAAAAAATATACTGTAAATTAAACAAAATATTTAGTGCCGTGCTGTAATCGAACCGCAGCGCAGCTGAGGCAAGTGGTCAGCCACCGCGGCAAGACAACAGTGCCGTCAAAACCTTGTATCGAGCTTCGCGGAACCAATGCGGGGAATTCTATATTCGCGGGCATGCCGGCGGGCCATGTCCGTTGGACCTTGATTTATTAAGTAAAGAAAAGAAAGAAAGAAAACTAGTTTATTTGACACACACAGATGCACACAATGTAGGTAAAAATAAAAAGGAACTTAATTTTAAAACAATTACATACATAGTGTGCCCCGCGGCTGCGCCAAAAAGCCACACCACGCCACGTCTGTTTTGTGTATGACCGTCGCAGACAGACAGACCAGAATTCCACAATTACAGCAAAGGTTTGCTCTTTTCCTCGAAAACTTGCGTTGCCTATTCTTAAGAAAATTGTACGTGTTATCCTTTTTTATTGTTATAACAATTGAGGTAACTCAAAATTCAGTCAGTCTTCTCCTATCCATGAGGAAAAACAATATTTAATCAGCAACACAATTTGGTTACACGTGCCTTGTTATCATTAAATAATAATTATAAAGTAAAACTCAAACTTGTGAAAGTGTCTACAGTTGCGGAATGAAATGGTTAAGCAGCTTTATGTCAAAGTTTGCTTAAATCGAGACTGTGTACTTAACAATTTTGAATTAAAATGGCAGATGAAAAGCTGGCCATCATTATAACAGTAATTTGTTTTTATTTTAATTAAATAATATATCAAAGAGAGTTCATGTATTTTTTTATTGCTTACCTCTTTTATTCCGCGACTGTACCAAACTAAAAATAACTTGCGATCATTGAAACAGAAGCTCACCTTTACGTGTTCCACATAATAAACATAAAGAATGTCTAAAACATATTATTACGGGTCAATAACCAAACCATTGTGTGGGATTAAGTCATCATTTTCATAAATTGAATTCTTGCTAATGCCATGCAATTTGCATATAATATTCAACGGGTACGATACAGTTCTAGTTTTCACCTTTAGCCTGGCCAATTCAAACTCACTTTTTGCCATAAAAGTGTAGATTAATACCGAAAGATATCGAAGTAAATTCAGAATTTCGTTTACGCTTCCGTATTCTGTATTACGATACCAATTTAACAGAAAGTTTTCATTAATTTTGTAATGAGTTTTTAAAAGTTGCCCTTTCTGTTGATAAGAACCGTGAAAGGGCAATAATTTATTTATAGAACTTTCTTAATTATTGAAAGCGCCGAATGGAAATGTCAATTTTGATTCGATTTTTAAAATGTTTTGTGTTATTTTGGTAGGTTCAATCCGATCGGTTACTTTTTCATTCATACTGTGCCGGTAAATTTTATTAGGCTTTTTGGGTTTTGCCTGTCTTATCTTTACATCTTTTTACTTAACATAAACTTATTTGTTTAGTAAAAAGCAGAGTTAATATACTAAATATCTGCCGCAGATATTAATGTGTCATGAAACTTATGAAAATCCCCTTATAACACAGTAATACTACGAGAGAAATTATTTTTCTCAAACATGCTTGGAAATTTGAGCATTATTTTGACAATCTTCTTCGAGATAAATCGCAATTGCAGTACTGGCCAAATATATGAGAGCAGCGGCTGGCAAAAGTTGTATGAAAATCCATATCTGTCGTTTGTAGCGGCCACTGACCTCTATTATACAAGTACGCTGGACTTCATATTATCGATGACAAAATGAAGACATTTGATTTTCGCCATTTTGGCGCTGATAGCAACGTGACTTAACGTGAAAGTACATGGTACTAATATTAGAGATGGGACACAGCCTTCGGTAAAAAAATACTTCTATGGGTTTATCTATCGTGAGAATAATTTAATACGTAAGAGAAAAAAAAACCGTTATTTTTGTTAAGATTCATTTTTAAGTAATAGAATAATTGCTGTAAAGGTTAACTGAAAAATATTGACTGTCAGATTGCAAGCTATAAACTAGTGGTTAGCGTGCTAGTAAAGTTATAGCGCATTACTGTAGGATTTACCTACGGATAGGCTAACAACTTATCCTTAAAACTATTATATTTGAGCAAGTATCTCCTCGCTCAAGTACACTAATTAATTAATACTTGCAATTGTTCGGATTCACTCGGTTGGCGCCTATCGGATTCGTGAAGGGAACATCATTTATACAATAATAATAATAAATGAGATGGATAATCATTTACAACGGACGTATTTCTCGCTCTCATCGCTGAGATCCTGTCTCTGTAGTGATAAGGTGCAAATAAGAGTGACATCGCATTCCAGCAAGGTGAAGAGTTATATCAGTTTTCAACTCTGTTTCAGATTCAGATAATATTTATTTTTACTTCAAAACATTTTTAATAAAATTATAATTGTCCTGATATTATCCCAGAATTAATTCCAGGCTCAGGAACGTGGTGAATGGTACAAGAGAGGCCTGTGCTCAGCAGTGGGCGAAGTCGGGCTGTGGTTGATCATGATGATGATGCCAGAATTTAGTATTACACATTGTTTTCGAACATATTATTATTGATTATTAGGCATTCATTTAACATTCATCACCAATACCAATAGGAGATATTTAGTTCCAACATAATACGAGAAGATGAGTGATACGAATTGCCAAGTCTACTATTTTGATGTTAGTGTAATTTAAAAATATCACTAATACTGATATATTAGTTACAATATTATATTTCCAGTCAAATATATTAGTATTACCTAATTTTTAGAAATATCGATAGTATCCTATCTCTAAATGTGTCAATTTTAGTTCCTGATACGCTCGAGCGGGGCGCTTTGAATCAGCACAAAAATCAACTGTCATTTCATATAGAATGTTTAGTCCAGCGTACTAGTATGATAGAGGTCAGTGGTAGCGGCCAAATAAATTACATAGTAAACTCATATCTGTCGTGTTATTTAAAAATGGAACGATCTTTTACTCCGAATCATGGCAACCAAGGAGGTAACTTATCAAAGGTTTTATTTAAATTTCGAACTGGCTTGCAAATAGAAAGCTGTTAATTGAAAAAAAAAAACAAATGAAAACTTTAAGGCTTAGCACGCACTGAGATTTTTATTAGCGCGGCTTTTTGTATTATTATCCCCGCGTATTTTTTTTACCGCAACGCGTGTGGCTTCATACAATTCCATAGGCCGCAGAACGCGCGGGAAAAAATCGCGCGACTAAAAATTGCAGTGCGTGCTAAGCCTAAGGCGGGAATAATTATTGTTGTTCGTTGTTCGTCATTTATTAAGTACAAACAACAAGAAACCATGATAAACATACAAGTAGGTACTGTATAAATATTAATATCCCTTTCATTTCTCACGAGTATGTTAAGCGGTTAACACGTTCCATGTTTTCTCTCCTCGCACCCTTATCTTGTGATTGCATTATAATGAAGACGGCGCCAATCCGTATGAAAATGAATAATAAACATGGGATCTTAAGCTTCGGTATCAAGTTTATCGACAAGAAGTTTAGCATATTTTAAAAGCGTACCTACGTAAACTTTTCTGCTTCCTGTAATTTAAAGTTAAGTGTTGTAAATCGTGTTTTTTTCAATAAATAACGGCAAATCTCTCGGGATTGCTGCAATCGCATGTCTGTTTGTTGTTTATACCATTTCATAGCATAACATCACGCCAGTCTTACGGAGTACGCCGATCTCTTATTTCACCGGTTATGTTCAAGTTACATGAAATCTATTCTAGCGTTATAGTTACCTTACTAACTTGCCTATTAGGAGATACAACTAAAAAGTGAAACATAAAAAAACTTTTTTGCAAAAAAAATACTACGGACTTCCAAATACAAAACTACAAAGTGTTTTTTTATTTTTTTATTCGTTGTCTTTCGTTAAGGACACCTTCGACTTCAAAAAATTTTTTTTTTTTTTTTCTAGGACAGACATCATCAAAACAATTGAGATTGAAAGTTAAGTGTTGTAAATCGTGTTTTTTCCTGTAAATACTTTAGATGTGAGAATTTTATGGCAAAAGCCCAAAAAGTAAATCCCTTCGCGAGGCATGACCACGAAAAAGAAGGAAAATACAAATATTTTTACAATATAGTACAGCTTAACGGCGAAAAGGAGACGATACTTAACATCAACAAAAAAGCTAAAAATTCGTCTACGATAATACTTGCAGTTGATCTAAAAGGACGCCAGCAGAAGCAGCCAAAATGCAAATTCCTGAGACTGCGATATTATAACACAACAAGCTCATGAATACGATCCGTAGTTAAGATTTCCGCAGTAGCATCTTATTCTTATCAATTTTCCACCAAAGTACTGAGTTTCCTAGTTGCTCGCTACACCGAGTAAACAAAGAGAATCCTTGAGTGGCTCTTACTGACAAAACGTAGTTTATGAGCAAATTTTCTGAATAGAATGTCTCTATTACACGTTCGGTCTGTTCGGGGTGAATGCGTTTGAATGAAATGAACGGTTAAGCTTTGAGTCTTAGAAATGTCGAGGAACCTAAAATTTGTGGGGCAGATAATTCGAATGTATAATTTTCGAGCGCCTCCGTAATACCTTTCTTTCGTAAATTGCTCGCCTTTTCAAGGTAAAACGTTACGTGTAATACCAGTAATTTGGAATTTTCAGAACTGAAAAAGCTCGTAATACTAGTAATTACGAGTCGTTAAATTATATGGTTCAGTTTTTTCATGAAATAATCTAGGCGTCTTTTTTACTGATACCGTAAATAGAAAATAACGATATGATTTTGTTTTAATAACATATTTTCGATGTTGTTTGAGTTGTTAATAAGGCTTCGATTTGTTTTAAGTCACATAAGGAGCAATTAAAATTAACTAGCTTCTTCCCTCGTTTCTGGGACAATTTCTGCCACAGATTACTTTTTACAAAGGTATCAACAATTTTTTTACACGTGTATAGATTACCTACATCCGTCAGCCATCTATTAATAAAGCCCCACTTTATTAAATTTTGAAGCAAAATCCTTGAAAACAAAATAACAAAACAAAGCGTTTCCACTAGCTATACAAATGCAATATCTTAAGAACAATCGTAGGCGAGTAGTTGAAGATGTTCTGTGCAAACGCCGCGGGTAACATTTGAAGTGTTAAATCTTAAGTGCTGCCCGCTTTCTAGTATCTAAAGATGCAAACTGGACCTTTTACTATTTGATTTTGTATCTTTTTGTTTTAGTAGGTACACCCCACTGTTGATAATCCATTCTTGACGACCGACAAATACTATCCCAACAGCAACGTTGCGTTCCTTTTTTAACGGCACAAATATGAACCGGATACGGATAAGTCAAGAATTTAAAGAAAAATTACTTTTCCCCACACAAGGCATTTTTCCTGTCTCGTGGGTGCATTTAAAAACATTTAAACTTTCAAACACACGGTTTGGAACAACTTTGACGACACTGTTGGCGTAGTGGATGAGCGATCGGCTGCTGCGCGATTGTGAATGTGAAGGGCAGAAATTCCTAGTGGCAGGCAGTTACAAAAAAAAATATACTGTAAGCTATACAAAATATTTAGTGCCGTGCTGTAATCGAACCGCAGCGCAGCTGAGGCAAGTGGTTAGCCACTGCGGCAAGACAACAGTGCCGTCAAAACCTTGTATCGAGCTTCGCGGAACCAATGCGGGGAATTCTATATTCGCGGGCATGCTGGCGGGCCATGTCCGTTGGACCTTGATTTATTAAGTAAAGAAAAGAAAGAAAGAAAACTAGTTTTGTTGACACACACAGATGCACACAATGTAGGTAAAAATAAAAGGGAACTTAATTTTAAAACAACTACATACATAGTGTGCCCCGCGGCTGCGCCAAAAAGCCACACCACGCCACGTCTGTTTTTGTGTATGACCGTCGCAGACAGACAGACCAGAATTCCACAATTACAGCAAAGGTTTGCTCTTTTCCTCGAAAACTTGCGTTGCCTATTCTTAAGAAAATTGTACGTGTTATCCTTTTTTATTGTTATAACAATTGAGGTAACTCAAAATTCAGTCAGTCTTCTCCTATCCATGAGGAAAAACAATATTTAATCAGAAACACAATTTGGTTACACGTGCCTTGTTATCATTAAATAATAATTATAAAGTAAAACTCAAACTTGTGAAAGTGTCTACAGTTGCGGAATGAAATGGTTAAGCAGCTTTATGTCAAAGTTTGCTTAAATCGAGACTGTGTACTTAACAATTTTGAATTAAAATGGCAGATGAAAAGCTGGCCATCATTATAACAGTAATTTGTTTTTATTTTAATTAAATAATATATCAAAGAGAGTTCATGTATTTTTTTATTGCTTACCTCTTTTATTCCGCGACTGTACCAAACTAAAAATAACTTGCGATCATTGAAACAGAAGCTCACCTTTACGTGTTCCACATAATAAACATAAAGAATGTCTAAAACATATTATTACGGGTCAATAACCAAACCATTGTGTGGGATTAAGTCATCATTTTCATAAATTGAATTCTTGCTAATGCCATGCAATTTGCATATAATAATCAACGGGTACGATACAGTTCTAGTTTTCACCTTTAGCCTGGCCAATTCAAACTCACTTTTTGCCATAAAAGTGTAGATTTATACCGAAAGATATCGAAGTAAATTCAGAATTTCGTTTACGCTTCCGTATTCTGTATTACGATACCAATTTAACAGAAAGTTTTCATTAATTTTGTAATGAGTTTTTAAAAGTTGCCCTTTCTGTTGATAAGAACCGTGAAAGGGCAATAATTTATTTATAGAACTTTCTTAATTATTGAAAGCGCCGAATGAAAATGTCAATTATGATTCGATTTTTAAAATGTTTTGTGTTATTTTGGTAGGTTCAATCCGATCGGTTACTTTTTCATTCATACTGTGCCGGTAAATTTTATTAGGCTTTTTGGGTTTTGCCTGTCTTATCTTTACACCTTTTTACTTAACATAAACTTATTTGTTGAGTAAAAAGCAGAGTTAATATACTAAATATCTGCCGGAGATATTAATGTGTCATGAAACTTATGAAAATCCCCTTATAACACAGTAATACTACGAGATAAATTATTTTTCTCAAACATGCTTGGAAATTTGAGCATTATTTTGACAATCTTCTTCGAGATTAATCGCAATTGCAGTACTGGCCAAATACATGAGAGCAGCGGCTGGCAAAAGTTGTATGAAAATCCATATCTGTCGTTTGTAGCGGCCAAATAAATTACATAGTAAACTCATATCTGTCCTGTTATTTAAAAATGGAACGATCTTTTACTCCGAATCATGGCAATCAAGGAGGTAACTTATCAAAGGTTTTATTTAAATTTCGAACTGGCTTGCAAATAGAAAGCTGTTAATTGAGAAAAAAAACAAATGAAAACTTTAAGGCTTAGCACGCACTGAGATTTTTATTAGCACGGCTTTTTGTAGTATTATCCCCGCGTGATTTTTTTACCGCAACGCGTGTGGCTTCATACAATTCCATAGGCCGCAGAACGCGCGGGAAAAAATCGCGCGAATAAAAATTGCAGTGCGTGCTAAGCCTAAGGCGGGAATAATTATTGTTGTTCGTTGTTCGTCATTGATTTTGAAAAGTAATTGTATTTGACAAAATTAGTTCTAGATACTACTTAGTTTTCATTTCCGCGCATTATTTGAGAAAAGCACTATACAAGCCTTGGCCACAACTAGGCATTGATGGACTTACGTATGTGTGCCTCGGCTTCGCCTCGGCCCACATTTACACGTTCGTCCATCAATGCCTCTTTTGCTGGCCGCTGCAGTAATGTACTATATCCTGTCTTAAACAATTTTTTCCGAGGCAAAGTTGCTTATAAAGTCAACACAGCATTAATTCAATAGCTTTACTTAGCAAATGATCGATGACCAATAATTTACCTTTGGTAAATCCTATGTAAAAACACCAAGGTGTCTTAAAGTAAATCAGTGCTAGCTTTTAGATCAAAAAGCTTTAGAATAGGAACGATTACTTGGTAAAGTTCTAGACTGTTGTGACCGCATATCACCTAACCTTGGTTCATCAACTAGTTTTAATTAAAAAGTTCTCTCATTCTACAAACTAAAAGCATTAAATCCTCCCCAGAATATAATCCAAGGAACATTTGATTCCATTTAAAATATATTTTCAAGGAAGTTCATTTAGATGGAAGCCGATTTCAAATAATACTACTGTCGACGCTCACTATATGAAAAGCCTTTTAATTACCGCTTCTTGGGTGCATTATAACACAGAATAGTGGGTACAGAAGGTTGGTTCCACACAACAATATCAAATATCAATCCGATTAGCCATTTCCCAACTTTGTAAGAACCTGCTTCAGTCTAAGGGCGGTTACGCTCTACATCCGATCCATGTCCGTGAAATTTCGGTTCCGAAGTAGCCGTTTTATTTCTTGTAGGGAAGATTACGCACTACATCCGAACTCAATCCGTCATAATCTGTCATAATTCAGAACATTTTGAACTCGGAACTCAAATCACGGACACGGACTTGTAGTGCGTAACTGCCCTTACCGGATGGAGCTGAGCGTCTGCCTATCTGACCTCGGCGACCCAGTAACTAGGTAACACGATTCGCCTTAGCAAGCCAGGAGTTAGATTTTCTGGCCCGTGACTAACCATAACGACTGTCAAAATAAATGACAGCCGGGAGCAAAGGTTTATCGTGGTTTCTGCTGCACGGAGGAGTAATATTTGTTTACCTATCCACGGACCATCATCGCCAAGAGTCAAAGCCGTACAATTCGACTTTTGAAGTTAATCAATAACGTCAAAAGTTGACTTGTACGGCTTTTACCTATTATTTAGCCACGAGCTCCTCCTCAGCTCAGTTTAACACGCGAACGAAACGATACACACATATACGTGTAGGTAGGTGATCTGAAACTTAACAGTCGAGAGTACAATTGCACTCGCTGTACGTGAACCGTGTCTATGTGTGCGTGAATTTTCACTTATTGTATGATTTTGATTGCCTTCTGCACTTTTTTTTCTTTTGGGTGCACTGAAACCAACGCTATTAGACAACAAAGAGAATCGATTATTTCCACAAACGTGAACCATTGTTTTCGCTAATAATTATTATTTTATACATTTATGTGTGAAGATGATTTATCAGTCTACGGTCTTTTGAAAGGTACTCAGTCATTAATTAATTATTGAATGAATTTTTGTTTGTTTTAGTAGTTAAGCGAGTAAGTAATTGAATTCTTTTCTCGTCCTATTTTATTAATTCATTCATTTCAGAAATTATTTTGTAGCTAAGTTCTGGGCTGACCTGACATATTAATAAAAACAAAAACGTCTACAGTGTTCCCATTAGACACTTTAATAATACTCCTTGCTGTAAGTCATTTTGCCCACCCATTTTTAGTGGGACATTTCCAATATCAATATAATACATCAAATTTAATCGACGATTATGTAAAAACTTGCGAAGCATGCCATCGAACAAAGCTGTTAGTCTTTTAACGACATCCAAAATTGATATTCTTGATTAAAATTCTGCTTTAAAACTTTCACTTAAATCTAACAAATAATAAACCAATAAGTCCCAGAACACCTACAGGCTCTAAACCTGGGCCGTTCCACTTCTAACTCCCCGAATACACCCAAAATGGATTGGAGTAATTTACATAAAATTACGTCTCGTCGTCTTACGTCATGTAACGATCTAATTACGAAATACATACTTTAGTGTTGTTAATCGTGTACGTGTTTTGGAGCGATTATTTAAGACACAATTAGAATGTATCTGTAGGCTTGCTGTGATGGAGGTAATTGTTTTATTTTTTGTACGTGGCGGGAGTGTGAATGTGTTTAATATATGTATGAGTCACTAGGAGGAGGGTGCAATGGTTCTAATATCCTCAAATATTGGATTCTTGGGTTATCATTACCGAATAGTTTAGATCTCTTTAGCAAGAGAAAACTTCGTCTTTTGCATAAAACCTGAGAGTCTTTAAGTACTTAAATACAAAACAACTAGGCGATCGTGCTCCATACTGGACCACATAATCGCTTACCATGAGACGAGATAATACTCATATCAATAAAACAAAATGAAATCGCGTGAAATCATCAAAATCTGTCCATCTGTTGTAAAGTTACGTTTAACTCAGAAAAGCTAAACGTCAATAAAAACGCCACGTCAAATAAAAAAAAAGAGTTATTAAAAATAAAAACTAAGAAAAAGGATATTGAAAATAAAAAATAAGGGCCGGCTTTGTACGACGTGGGTTGCTCGAGGTTGACAATTAAGCATGCAGCAAGATGGACAGGAATTTCACCAAGATGAGGAATGCTCGAGGAAGGCAGTGAGCAGGCACCACGACGGACAAGCAGGCACACGGGTTGGTAGGCAGTTACGTAGGAAGCAGAACGAATAGGCTGTTAAAATGGGCAGGTAGGCAGTAATTGACAGCAAGGGGTGTGGAAGACGGGCTGTGGCTTCATACGCCGAACAGCGAGCCCTTTGATGCAAAGAGTTGACCGTTGAGGATAAAGTTCCAGTAAAAATGCTCTCTTTAAGGTATCACATCTATACCATCTATACCTAGACACCTATCTTTATAATAATAAAGAGGAATGATTTTTTTGTTTGTTTGTACCGAATATGCTCCAAAACTACTGGACCGATTTCAATAACTCTTTCACCGTTGGGAAGCTACTCTATCCCCGGGTGACATAGGCTACTTTTTATCCCTGTATTCCCACGGGAATGAGAACTACGCGGGTGAAACCGCGAGGCGTCCTCTAGTACAATATATTTTAACTAGTGCCCTTCAGAAATTAATACACATACACAAGCTGGAAATATAACAGTTTTGAGAGTTTGCAGATTAGAAAAATACACTTATATATACTCGTACGTAATTTTCAGTAATAAAAACAGACTTTCGGCGTTCACCGTCAGAATCAAACTAAAAAACTGACGCCCGTTTTTCCTCGTTCTGTGTCATATCATCTCAATTTCAAATTCAAATCCCAATTATAAGTAATCAAGACCAGAACGAATAAAAAACGGTTTACAGAGGGGACAATCTGCCGCTGCCTTTATTTTGAAGATGTCCAACCAGCTTTGTAGAACGTCGCGAAGAAGAAGTGTCCATGGTATGTTATGGCTTAAGAAATTAACTTGGACAGACAGATGGCAGATCAGATGAAAATGTCAAGAGTATAAAATATTCTAAGGTTTTACAAATTAGCAGTATGAAATAGGTTGTGAATAATATTCACAACCTATTTTATACTGCTAATTTGTAGACAATCGGAGATAATTAAAAATATGTTTTTCAGGTGCTAACAGTATCAAAGAATACATAAAAGTGAGTCACATGAGTTGATACAATTTCAAAAGATAAAAGGGTGTGGTTTGTATAGTATTATAAAACGTAAGTAGACTAAAAGATGTGGATCGGTACTGCAGAATACCACACTGTTCAAAAAGTTCAGCAAATTCTCTTTATTCGTCGAAATATGAACTATTAATCATCATCTAGCTTCTAGAAATCGGAGAGAAAAGATAGATTTATTTATATATCAACATAAAAACCTTTCTATCTCTCAGACATCCTACACAACATTTGGCCAAGACGCCACCTATTGATAACAATATATTTTTCGAATTAGGTACATTTAAACATATATTACTCGTAAAATTGACTAAAACAAAAACAAATAGTGAGCGCACGTTTGTTGTACGAGAACACAAATAGATAAAAAAATCAGACCTAATGACATAAAACCGAATTGCTTTTTTCTCAACTATCAAAAGGGAAAATGCTATAAAAAAGTTATCGGTAAAAATAAAATCTCAGGTATGCCGAAGCAAACAGCAACATATTTAAATTTACCAAACTGTGAACACTATACTGGGCATTTTATAGAAGAACGTCAGCGATACTTAAAGCCGATTCTGGGGCAAACTTGACAATGTTAAAAAGACATGGAGGATGGAAATCCAGCACAATTGCGGAAGACTACATTGAGGATTATGTCCGAAATAAAACTAAAATTTCAAACAAATGAACTGAAAATATAAATTTACGGATTTTGGATTCCTTTCGACTCTCGTGTAGCAATCTACTGTACCCTCCTTCGGCAGTCAGGTAAAAAGATCATGATGTGTTAATCGCCTAGAATGTAAAAAGAAAACCTAAGTACAAACAACAAGAAACCATGATAAACATACAAGTAGGTACTGTATAAATATTAATATCCCTTTCATTTCGCACGAGTATGTTAAGCGGTTAACACGTTCCATGTTTTCTCTCCTTGCACCCTTATCTTGTGATTGCATTGTAATGAAGACGGCGCCAATCCGTATGAAAATGAATAATAAACATGGGATCTTAAGCTTCGCTATCAAGTTTATCGACAAGAAGTTTAGCATATTTTAAAATCGTACCTACGTAAACTTTTCTGCTTCCTGTAATTTAAAGTTAAGTGTTGTAAATCGTGTTATTTTCTGTAAATACTTTAGATGTGAGAATTTTATGGCAGAAGCCCAAAAAGTAAATCCCTTCGCGAGGCATGACCACGAAAAAGAAGGAAAATACAAATAATTTCACAATATAGTACAGCTTAACGGCGAAAAGGAGACGATACTTAACATCAACAAAAAAGCTAAAAATTCGTCTACGAAAATACTTGCAGTTGATCTAAAAGGACGCCAGTAGAAGTAGCCAAAATGCAAATTCCTGAGAATGCGATATTATAACACAACAAGCTCATGAATACGATCCGTAGTTAAGATTTCCGCAGTAGCATCTTATTCTTATCAATTTTCCACCAAAGTACTGAGTTTCCTAGTTGCTCGCTACACCGAGTAAACAAAGAGAATCCCTGAGTGGCTCTTACTGACAAAACGTAGTTTATGAGCAAATTTTCTGAATAGAATGTCTCTATTACACGTTCGGTCTGTTCGGGGTGAACGGATTTGAATGAAATGAACGGTTAAGCTTTTGTGTCTTAGAAATGTCGAGGAACGAGGAAATTTGTGGGGCAGATAAGTCGAATGTATAATTGTCGAGCACCTCCGTAATACCGTTCTTTCGTAAATTGCTCGCCTTTTCAAGGTGAAACGTTACGTGTAATACCAGTAATTTGGAATTTTCAGTACTGGAAAAGCTGGTAATACCAGTAATTACGAGTCGTTAAATTATATGCTTCAGTTTTTCATGAAATAATCTAGGCGTCTTTTTTACTGATACCGTAAATAGAAAATAACGATATGTTTTTGTTTTAATAACATATTTTTCATTGTTGTTTGAGTTGTTAATGAGGCTTGGTTTTTGTTTTAAGTCACTTAAGGAGCAATTATAATAAACTAGCTTCTTCCCTCGTTTCTGGGACTAAAAGTAGCCTATTATACTAAATTATAGTGTAGAATTTAATCTATGAAAGAATTTGGTAATCTGCTGGGTATTTTTGCCACAGATTACTTTTTACAAACCTATCAACCATTTTTTTTACACGTTTATAGATTATATATGCCATATGTCCAGACAGGCTTTATTACTGCCTTGTAAATGAGTACTTTGTTCTCCAGTGACACATGCGATGATCTTCCCAAGAGCCAGTTCAGTTTTCGGAGCAAGATGTTTAGCTCGTCTCGTTTTTTTTTCTATGTGGTGTCTCCACGTTTGTTTCCTGTCGAGATGTAGGCCGAGGTACTTAGCTGTTGTCCCTTGTGGAAGTGTGTCACCTCCGAGCTTAACAGGTAGGCAGTTGTCCTTTCTAAGAGTAAATGTCACATGTGTCGATTTGTTTGATATGTAGCGCTAGCTTTTATCTTCCATTGTCTCATCCACTTGGATACTTTGTCGAGGTGATTTTGTAGTGCGAGTGAGGGATGCAAAATCCTTGAAAACAAAATAACAAAACTAAGCGTTTCCTCTAGCTATACAAAGGCGATATCTTAAGAACAATCGTAGGCGAGTAGTTGAAGATGTTCAGTGCAAACGCCGCTGGTAACCGTTGAAGTGTTAAATCTTAATCCGAACTCAAGTGCTGCCCGCTTTCTAGTATCTAAAGATGCAAACTGGACCTTTTACTATTTGATTTTGTATCTTTTTGTTTTAGTAGGTACACCCCACTTTTGATAATCCATTCTTGTCGACCGTCAAATACTATCCCAACAGCAACGTTGCAACGGCACAAATATGAACCGGATACGGATAAGTCAAGAATTCAAAGAAAAATACTTTTCCTTACACTAGGCATTTCTCCTGTCTCGTGGATGCATTTAAAAACATTTGAACTTTCAAACACACGGTTTCGGAACAACTTTGACGACACTGTTGGCGTAATGGATGAGCGATCGGCTGCTGCGTGATTGTGTATGTGAAGGGTAGAAATTCCTAGTGGCAGGCAGTTAAAAAAAAATATACTGTAAATTAAACAAAATATTTAGTGCCGTGCTGTAATCGAACCGCAGCGCAGCTGAGGCAAGTGGTCAGCCACCGCGGCAAGACAACAGTGCCGTCAAAACCTTGTATCGAGCTTCGCGGAACCAATGCGGGGAATTCTATATTCGCGGGCATGCCGGCGGGCCATGTCCGTTGGACCTTGATTTATTAAGTAAAGAAAAGAAAGAAAGAAAACTAGTTTATTTGACACACACAGATGCACACAATGTAGGTAAAAATAAAAAGGAACTTAATTTTAAAACAATTACATACATAGTGTGCCCCGCGGCTGCGCCAAAAAGCCACACCACGCCACGTCTGTTTTGTGTATGACCGTCGCAGACAGACAGACCAGAATTCCACAATTACAGCAAAGGTTTGCTCTTTTCCTCGAAAACTTGCGTTGCCTATTCTTAAGAAAATTGTACGTGTTATCCTTTTTTATTGTTATAACAATTGAGGTAACTCAAAATTCAGTCAGTCTTCTCCTATCCATGAGGAAAAACAATATTTAATCAGCAACACAATTTGGTTACACGTGCCTTGTTATCATTAAATAATAATTATAAAGTAAAACTCAAACTTGTGAAAGTGTCTACAGTTGCGGAATGAAATGGTTAAGCAGCTTTATGTCAAAGTTTGCTTAAATCGAGACTGTGTACTTAACAATTTTGAATTAAAATGGCAGATGAAAAGCTGGCCATCATTATAACAGTAATTTGTTTTTATTTTAATTAAATAATATATCAAAGAGAGTTCATGTATTTTTTTATTGCTTACCTCTTTTATTCCGCGACTGTACCAAACTAAAAATAACTTGCGATCATTGAAACAGAAGCTCACCTTTACGTGTTCCACATAATAAACATAAAGAATGTCTAAAACATATTATTACGGGTCAATAACCAAACCATTGTGTGGGATTAAGTCATCATTTTCATAAATTGAATTCTTGCTAATGCCATGCAATTTGCATATAATATTCAACGGGTACGATACAGTTCTAGTTTTCACCTTTAGCCTGGCCAATTCAAACTCACTTTTTGCCATAAAAGTGTAGATTAATACCGAAAGATATCGAAGTAAATTCAGAATTTCGTTTACGCTTCCGTATTCTGTATTACGTTACCAATTTAACAGAAAGTTTTCATTAATTTTGTAATGAGTTTTTAAAAGTTGCCCTTTCTGTTGATAAGAACCGTGAAAGGGCAATAATTTATTTATAGAACTTTCTTAATTATTGAAAGCGCCGAATGAAAATGTCAATTATGATTCGATTTTTAAAATGTTTTGTGTTATTTTGGTAGGTTCAATCCGATCGGTTACTTTTTCATTCATACTGTGCCGGTAAATTTTATTAGGCTTTTTGGGTTTTTTCTGTCTTATCTTTACATCTTTTTACTTAACATAAACTTATTTGTTGAGTAAAAAGCAGAGTTAATATACTAAATATCTGCCGCAGTTATTAATGTGTCATGAAACTTATGAAAATCCCCTTATAACACAGTAATACTACGAGAGAAATTATTTTTCCCAAACATGCTTGGAAATTTGAGCATTATTTTGACAATCTTCTTCGAGATAAATCGCAATTGCAGTACAGGCCAAATACATGCGAGCAGCGGCTGGCAAAAGTTGTATGAAAATCCATATCTGTCGTTTGTAGCGGCCAAATAAATTACATAGTAAACTCATATTTATCGTGTTATTTAAAAATGGAACGATCTTTTACTCCGAATCATGGCAACCAAGGAGGTAACTTATCAAAGGTTTTATTTAAATTTCGAACTGGCTTGCAAATAGAAAGCTGTTAATTGAAAAAAAATACAAATGAAAACGTTAAGGCTTAGCACGCACTGAGATTTTTATTAGCGCGGCTTTTTGTAGTATTATCCCCGCGTGATTTTTTTACCGCAACGCGTGTGGCTTCATACAATTCCATAGGCCGCAGAACGCGCGGGAAAAAATCGCGCGAATAAAAATTGCAGTGCGTGCTAAGCCTAACGCGGGAATAATTATTGTTGTTCGTTGTTCGTCATTGATTTTGAAAAGTAATTGTATTTGACAAAATTAGTTCTAGATACTACTTAGTTTTCATTTCCGCGCATTATTTGAGAAAAGCACTATACAAGCCTTGGCCACAACTAGGCATTGATGGACTTACGTATGTGTGCCTCGGCTTCGCCTCGGCCCACATTTACACGTTCGTCCATCAATGCCTCTTTTGCTGGCCGCTGCAGTAATGTACTATATCCTGTCTTAAACAATTTTTTCCGAGGCAAAGTTGCTTATAAAGTCAACACAGCATTAATTCAATAGCTTTACTTAGCAAATGATCGATGACCAATAATTTACCTTTGGTAAATCCTATGTAAAAACACCAAGGTATCTTAAAGTAAATCAGTGCTAGCTTTTAGATCAAAAAGCTTTAGAATTGGAACGATTACTTGGTAAAGTTCTAGACTGTTGTGACCGTATACCACCTAACCTTTGATTCATCAACTAGTTTTATTTAAAAAGTTCTCTCATTCTACAAATTAAAAGCATTAAATCGTCCCCAGAATATAATCAAAGGAACATTTGATTCCATTTAAAATATATTTTCAAGGAAGTTCATTTAGCTGGAAGCCGATTTCAAATAATACTACTGTCTACGCTCACTTTATGAAAAGCCTTTTAATTACCGCTTCTTCGGTGCATTATAACACATAATAGTGGGTACAGAAGGTTGGTTACACACAACAATATCAAATATCAATCCGATTAGCCATTTCCCAACTTTGTAAGAACCGGCTTCAGTCTAAGAGCGGATACGCTCTGCATCCGACCCATGTCCGTGAAATTTCGGTTCCGAAGTAGCCGATGTACTTCTTGTAGGGAAGCTTACGCACTACAATCCGTCATAATCTGTCATAATTCAGAACATTTTGAACTCGGAACTCAAATCAAGACACGGACGTGTAGTGCGTAACCGAACTTACCGGATAGAGCTGAGCGTCTGCCTATCTAACCTCAGCAACCCAGTAACTAGGTAACACGATTCGCCATAGCAAGCCAGGAGTTAGATTTTCTGGCTCCTGACTAACCATAACTACCCATCCACGGACTATCATCGCCAAGCGTCAAATCCGTACAAGTCGACTTTTGACGTTAATCAATAACGTCGAAAGTTGACTTGTACGGCTTTCACCTATTATTTAGCCATGAGCTCCTCCTCAGCTCGGTTCAACACGCGAAAGAAACGACACACACATAGACGTGTACGTAGGTGATCTGAAACTTAACAGTCGAGAGTACGACTGCACTCGCTGTACGTGAACCGTGTCTATGTGTGCATGAATTTTCACTTATTGTATGATTTTGATTGCCTTCTGCACTTTTCTGTGTTTTGAGTGCACTGCAACCAACGCTATGAGACAACAAAGAGAATTGATTATTGCCACAAACGCGAACCATTGTTTTCGCTAATAATTATTATTTTATACATTTATGTGTGAAGGTGATTTATCAGTCTACGGTCTATTGAAAGGTACTCAGTCATTAATTAATTATTGAATGAATTTGTGTTTGTTTTAGAAGAAAAGGCGAGTAAGTAATTGAATTCTTTTCTCGTCCTATTTTATTAATTCATTCATTTCAGAAATTATTTTTGTAGCTAAGTTCTGGGCTGACCTGACATATTAATAAAAACAAAAACGTCTAAAGTGTTCCCATTAGACACTTAAATAATAATCCCTGCTGTAAGACATTTTGCCCACCCATTTTTAGTGGGACATTTCCAATATCAATATAATATACCAAATTTAATCGACGATTATGTAAAAACTTGCGAAGCATGCCATCGAACAAAGCTGTTAGTCTTTTAACGACTTCCAAAATTGATATTCTTGATTCTTTAAAACTTTCACTTAAATCTACCAAATAATAAACCAATAAGTCCCAGAACATCTACAGGCTCTAAACCTGGGCCGTTCCACTTGTAACTCCCCGAATACACCCAAAATGGATTGGAGTAATCTACATAAAATTACGTCTCGTCGTCTTACGTCATGTAACGATCTAATTACGAAATACATACTTTAGTGTTGTTAATCGTGTACGTGTTTTGGAGCGATTATTTAAGACACAATTAGAATGTATCTGTAGGCTTGCTGTGATGGAGGTAATTGTTTTATTTTTTGTACGTGGCGGGAGTGTGAATGTGTTTAATATAATTATGTATGAGTCACTAGGAGGAGGGTGCAATGGTTCTAATATCCTCAAATATTGGATTCTTGGGTTATCATTACCGAATAGTTTAGATCTCTTTAGCAAGAGAAAACTTCGTCTTTTGCATAAAACCTGAGAGTCTTTAAGTACTTAAATACAAAACAACTAGGCGATCGTGCTCCATACTGGACCACATAATCGCTTACCATGAGACGAGATAATACTCATATCAATAAAACAAAATGAAATCGCGTGAAATCATCAAAATCTATTCATCTGTTGTAAAGTTACGTTTAACTCAGAAAAGCTAAACGTCAATAAAAACGCCACGTCAAATAAAAAAAAAGAGTTATTAAAAATAAAAACTAAGAAAAAGGATATTGAAAATAAAAAATAAGGGCCGGCTTTGTACGACGTGGGTTGCTCGAGGTTGACAATTAAGCATGCAGCAAGATGGACAGGAATTTCACCAAGATGAGGAATGCTCGAGGAAGGCAGTGAGCAGGCACCACGACGGACAAGCAGGCACACGGGTTGGTAGGCAGTTACGTAGGAAGCAG
Source organism: Orthosia cruda (assembly GCA_964057195.1). Taxonomy (NCBI): domain Eukaryota; kingdom Metazoa; phylum Arthropoda; class Insecta; order Lepidoptera; family Noctuidae; genus Orthosia; species Orthosia cruda. The sequence goes on along the minus strand of OZ059840.1, from coordinate 25,392,190 downwards.
AACGAATAGGCTGTTAAAATGGGCAGGTAGGCAGTAATTGACAGCAAGGGGTGTGGAAGACGGGCTGTGGCTTCATACGCCGAACAGCGAGCCCTTTGATGCAAAGAGTTGACCGTTGAGGATAAAGTTCCAGTAAAAATGCTCTCTTTAAGGTATCACATCTATACCATCTATACCTAGACACCTATCTTTATAATAATAAAGAGGAATGATTTTTTTGTTTGTTTGTACCGAATATGCTCCAAAACTACTAGACCGATTTCAATAACTCTTTCACCGTTGGGAAGCTACTCTATCCCCGGGTGACATAGGCTACTTTTTATCCCTGTATTCCCACGGGAATGAGAACTACGCGGGTGAAACCGCGAGGCGTCCTCTAGTACAATATATTTTAACTAGTGCCCTTCAGAAATTAATACACATACACAAGCTGGAAATATAACAGTTTTGAGAGTTTGCAGATTAGAAAAATACACTTATATATACTCGTACGTAATTTTCAGTAATAAAAACAGACTTTCGGCGTTCACCGTCAGAATCAAACTAAAAAACTGACGCCCGTTTTTCCTCGTTCTGTGTCATATCATCTCAATTTCAAATTCAAATCCCAATTATAAGTAATCAAGACCAGAACGAATAAAAAACGGTTTACAGAGGGGACAATCTGCCGCTGCCTTTATTTTGAAGATGTCCAACCAGCTTTGTAGAACGTCGCGAAGAAGAAGTGTCCATGGTATGTTATGGCTTAAGAAATTAACTTGGACAGACAGATGGCAGATCAGATGAAAATGTCAAGAGTATAAAATATTCTAAGATTTTACAAATTAGCAGTATGAAATAGGTTGTGAATAATATTCACAACCTATTTTATACTACTAATTTGTAGACAATCGGAGATAATTAAAAATATGTTTTTCAGGTGCTAACAGTATCAAAGAATACATAAAAGTGAGTCACATGAGTTGATACAATTTCAAAAGATAAAAGGGTGTGGTTTGTATAGTATTATAAAACGTAAGTAGACTAAAAGATGTGGATCGGTACTGCAGAATAGCACACTGTTCAAAAAGTTCAGCAAATTCTCTTTATTCGTCGAAATATGAACAATTAATCATCATCTAGCTTCTAGAAATCGGAGAGAAAAGATAGATTTATTTATATATCAACATAAAAACCTTTCTATCTCTCAGACATCCTACACAACATTTGGCCAAGACGCCACCTATTGATAACAACACGAAGGCTTTTAGAAACTGGAACTATTTTATTATATTAACCAACTCAAAAAACCACTATCTTAAAGATAACCTACACACTTGATCTACCTACTTATAACTAAAGCAACAGCAGTCAAACTTAATCAAACTCATAAGTCTTTGATCAACAAAAATATTGAAACTCCGGTCTTCACAGACGCGTGGGCGCCTCTAATTCGTCTACCGCTTGCAAATTAGTCGGCCCACAGGAGATTTATAGGCACGAGTGTTACCGTGAGAAGTCACGGAGAAAGAAGCGGCATTCCCGATTTATGGGTACTGATTAAGGCATCAATGGATACGATTTGAAGGCCTTGAATAATGAGGAGGTAATACGATGAGATTTAAGATAGTAAAACTGTAGAAGGAAGAAGCTCCTCTGGAAATGTATTTTTACGACACACGATTAACACGATACCCATTGGTTTACCACGATACCCATTGATACAATTTGGCAGACTTTCGGGTGTATACCGCGTACCTGTCCAAAAAAAATACGAATTGTACAACCGGGACGAAAGGTGAATTTATTACGAGTAACAGTATTATCAAAATAAACTAGGTCAACTCAAGACTGTCAAGTTCTGTATCCAGGTAATAATAGGACACCACTACTTGAATTATATTAATTGTAACAACTCCTAATGAGCTCTCGTAAAGCTAGACGATTAGTCCTGACTTCAGTGGGAGTTAGTATTCAGTGGAATACTATGTCAAATGCGGTCGACATGTGTGTACTCTAGTTACACGAATAAAGATACAAAGGTAAATAAGGGGTTGATCTGATGAGACGGTCTCGTACTGGTTCTACATAATGAAAGGATGTACCTAGGGGCTGTTACTATGAATTTGAAATGGAGTAATTAGCTGTCCTATTAGTCAAATAAATTTCCAAGGGATGAGAATTCCTAGAAATTACCTTTTACAAACATACAAAGTTCCTTCCTGGTAGGACGGGACAGTGTGCCGCATGTACAACAATTACGCACCCGAGTAAGCCTAGGCAGAAACTCATGGGTTCCGGGAAACTCTAATTATTAATTTTTAGGACTCCATACCCAAAGGGTAAAAACGGGGCCCTATTACTAAAACTCCACGGTCCGTCTGTCTGTCACCAGGCTGTAATTCATGAACTGTCATAGGTAGACAGTTGTTTTTTTTTTTACAGATGATGTATTTCTGTTGCTGCTATAACAACAAATACTAAAATCAGAATAAAATAAATATTTAAGTGGGGCTCCCATACAACAAACGTGATTTTTTTGCCTTTTTTTTGCGATAATTGTACGGAACCCTTCGTGCGCGAGCCCGACTCGCACTTGGCCGATTTTTCCGTTTAATTTTCCTAGAATTCGCAACTGTTATTGTGAATTACCCGTTACTCTGTATAAACAAACAAAAGATAATATACTCTTTATAATATTAGTTTAGATTGAATAGCCTGATAAGCCAGATCTTTTCTAGGTCACCCAACAATACAATCTATTAGATACAATATCATGTATCTTTTTCATTTATCTTTATGAAATAATAACAAATGGTAATCCATTAAGGCTTTCATATCTGGCCAAATCTATTCTTTGCTTCAAATACGTAAGATACGTAACTATAGGTGGGTGGTACCTATTTAAGGTGCTAAAAAACACTAAGAATTTCGTGAGGATATTCGGTAGGTTATGATTAAAGAAAATCAGGACAAACAAAAAAATATCATATTTAATACTTCACAAAAATAACCTACGTACCTTCGAACACTACCTACGTACCTACGAACACTACCTACGTACCTACAAACACTACCTACGTATTCAAGTACCTACTGCGCCCTGTGGCGCGGACCGCCTGGGCTGACTGCATGAGCGTTTTATGGTGTGGAAATTCAATCATTTAAGCATAATACAAATAATTGCATGTCTTTGGAACGGTTGCATTTTTTTTATAAATTTTCTTCGTGATAATTTTTTTAATATTATATTACATAACACCTTAAATTTCTTAGAGTTCATTTATTAACATCTTTTATAAGTTATATTCCATCCTAATGTTACTTTAGATACCACTTTTATCATAAATTGAAATTCTGTTTATTTTAATAACATAATATCATGCCTGCCTGTAAACTCGAAGGGTTGGGCAGAGGTGCATTTCGTCAGATAAGTTAAACCCCCGGTTTCTCAACACTTGATTATCTGGCTGTTAATATAATCGCCGGTTATCTGCTGTGATTGGCTGTTGAAAATTCATTCAACTAATCACAGCAGATAATACGTACTTGACAATTCAGACAGAGTCACATTAATTATGCGATAATTTAGCAGTGAGAAACCCGGCCTAAGTCCGATGTTGTAGGGGGGTCAAACTGTATATTTTAATATTTGGTGATCACGCATCAACGGCATAGGGCATTTGGATGAAACTTAGCACAAAAGTACCTAGACCATCACTTGGACTAAATGTTAATTAGCATAATTTTTATATCGGTAGAACGTTTCCGTGGGATAATCAACGCGAAGTCACTGACGAAGCTAGTAAGCACCTATATAATAATAAGTATATACTTATCAGTCCTAATTCCACATCATTGCTTACCACCAGGTGAGAAAGTGGTCAAGCCCCAGCCTATTTTATATAAAAAAATAAACCAAACCAGTATCATGTTTTAGTTCCATAAAACTATTCAGGTAGGAACGGCAGAATTGTTAGGCCTTTTATTACTATTGCTCTCCACATATTTCCCTGCCTGAAGCCCTGAGCTATATTATTTATGAATGTTTCTCTGTAGTATACCTATGTTATATTACGGGTTGGTTTTTCTTTTAGGACGTAGCCTTGACCTTGATGTTCAGACGTGATTTATTTAGTAAGTGGTCTTTTATTTATTACGATACATGAGAATAGTTGCTACCAGCCCTAATAATTGTGATAAAGTACTGAAATCTGAATCGCTCATGCTTTTTCTGTATGGGAAGAAGATTTTGCACTGATCCGGGACAGTAACAGACTGGTATTAAAGTAAAAAAGTGCTGCTTATTGGCCTAGTTGAAATAAATATTTTTATCTTTTGACTTGACTTGATTGCGAAGCTCTGCCATACACTTTGCCATAAAAGAGCCTTCTCGTAGAGATCTCATACAAAAACATTAATAAAAAAACACTCAGGTTTCATAAATCTTCGAATAAATATTGATTAATGCAAAATAAAAATACTCACACCTTTTACCATTCCCACACCAATCAAAAAGCAATTTATCGTAAGAGTGACTGGACTATGATTCAATAATCCCTTAAAAATTTCAGCCATGACATTTTACTCCGTAGAAGGAGCAACTTTAGTTGACACAACTACCGAAAAGTTTATGTAATCCAGTTGCCAGTAGCAGCAACAAAAAGGACCAGATTACTTTGTCGAGATTTACGTTGAGCAAGACTGGTGCTGGCCACTGCGGGGAATAGGGAGAGATTGAAGGTGCTCAACGCGTTGTGGTTGTCGGTTGCGAAAACCAGGAATCTGACACAAACGGTACAGGAGTCAGTTGCTAGTTATAGCAATTTGGAATTTATTTTGTCACCGAGTGCAGCAACTGAAAACTATTGTCGAAAACTGATACTAGCAATTGTGTTGCTGGGTATAGAATATAAATATTTTTTGACATAGACATGACAGCAAGAATCACAAAGTAACAAAGAAGAATAGTAAAGAGTGCAATCAAGGTTCAAGAATTGCGCGCAGGGCGTGCCCATACCGAAAGGGTTACTACATTACACTAAACTACACCTCACCACATATTACTCCACGTACTACAACAACAAGAAATTGCTAGTAACATCATTTGTTAATTTAATTTGATTTTTTATTCTTTTGTTTTTTGATCTCATTTTTTTTTAATATTTAAAAATAATATTTTTTTAATCCTTAATTCCTCAACAACAAAATGTAAACTACATAATCTTAAGTCTCACATCACGGTATAGTTATTTATAGGTATAGTTCTCGCCAAACTTATTGGCCACCCTGAAGTTGGCTACAATGGCTGCGCAGTAGGAAATATCATACAAAAACAGCACCGTTTCGTACCTCGCGCATCCGGTAAACCAACTTCAGGGCGGCCAATAATTTTGGCGAGGGCTATACATTATTTCATAGTAACTTACAGTTAGTATAAGTATAATACGTCAATGTTATGGAAGAGCGGTGTATCCTAATACAGGCATTTTTTGCTTAAAGGGCATGGCTCCAAACACGTCCTAATGTATAATAATTGCTTATTGTTTGTTTGTAATATAATGTCTGCGCAGTTTCTTCTAATTGTGGGTTACCAGTAGCCGAACCTTGGAGACCAAAGTAGTTTCCTCTGCGGAGTGCCTTATTGGTAGATAGTGTAGATACTACTATTTTCCAAAGAGGCGTTAACTATTCATAAATATTGGTATTTAAGACCGTATATCCCGGCAAACCGGTCGCGGCAGGTAACTGGCGTAGGTACATGTATGAGTGAATAGTGACGGGACACTATGATGACAAATGAAAATAATATTTAACCACAGCCATCGGTCGATCGTCGGTCTATCGTGGATCAGTTGATGTCGATCGACAATATTGCTATTATATCTAATCAAATCGAACGACGTCGTTCAATGTCATCAATACTACGTTCGTTCTACGTTCAATCAATTGATATGGTACTCTCAATCCGTACTGTCATCAAAAAGATCCTATTTTGTTTCTTATACATAGACAAGATTATGTATGTGCCATTAGTAGATCAGCCATGAGCGGGTTTACTTCAGCGTAATTAACACTTGACATCTGAACTTCCACCAATTAGGTAATAATTAGTCTGTAATGCGGTCTAGATCTGCTGATTATAATTAAGATATCCAGTCTTAAAATAATATCCGGATTTCTTTGGGGAAGCCTTTTTTGTTAACTGCTTACCCTTTGTTCCGCGGGGCACACTATTTATGTAATTGTTTTAAAACTAAGTTCCCTTTTATTTGTACCTACATTGTGTGTATCTGTGTGGGCTAAATAAACTAGATTTCATTCCGCTTAATTAAATAATGAATAATTATGATGAAAACTAAATTATAAGATTCAGTCTAAAAACGGTATATTACTACTTTCAGCACTAGTATTATTATGCCTGCTAATAAAAATACATACAAGGCAAACCAAAAATAATTGATTTGAGTCATGGAGGTTTTATTCTCAAATCGATCGACCTTTCTATTTCAGTTTGAGTGCTCATTCAAACTCGTAAAACACAGTTTCCCTAAACTGTTGGAAGAAGGTATCAATCCCACTATAACACTCAAACTGTTGGTGTTATAATACGTATTGAATCCTTTTTCAAATCGTTCGACCGTTCTATTCCAATTTCGAACTCAAATAACTCCTCATAAACACCCACCCGCAATGACTTCAATTTGTCCGTGATCATGGTGCTTGCAACAGCACCGAAATATTGGAAACTCGCTACAAACAGTAAACATGGTAAATATCCCGCTTATAATGTTAATATTACTAAAAATAATGTTTAGAATTAATGTAAACTATGTGTAAGGAATAAATAAAGCTTTATTATTATTATACCGTGATGTGACACTTAAGATTATGTAGTTTACATTTTGTTGTTGATGAATTAAGGATTAAAAAAATATTATTTTTATTTTTAATATAAAAAAAAATGAGATCATAACAAAAGAATAAAAAATCAAATTAAATTGACAAATGATGTTACTAACAATTTCTTGTTGTTGTAGTACGTCGAGTAATGTGTGGTGAGGTGTAGTTTAGTGTAATGTAGTAACCCTTTCGGTATGGGCACGCCCTGCGCGCAATTCTTGAACCTTGATTGCACTTTTTTACTATTCTTCTTTGTTACTTTGTGATTCTTGCTGTCATGTCTATGTCAAATAATATTTTATATTCTATACCCAGCAACACAATTGCTAGTATCAGTTTTCGACAATAGTTTTCAGTTGCTGCACTCGGTGACAAAATAAATTCCAAATTGCTATAACTAGCAACTGACTCCTGTGCCGCTTGTGTCAGATTCCTGGTTTTCGCAACCGACAACCACAACGCGTTGAGCACCTTCAATCCCTCTCTATTCCCCGCAGTGGCCACAGCACCAGTCTTGCTCAACGTAAATCTCGGCAACGTAATTTGGTCCTTTTTGTTGCTGCTACTGGCAACTGGATTACATAAACTTTTCGGTAGTTGTATCAACTAAAGTTGCTCCTTCTACGGAGTAAAATGTCATGGCTGAAATTTTTAAGGGATTATTGAATCATAAGTCCAGTCACTCTTACTATAAATTGCTTTTTGATTGATGTGGGAAAGGTAAAAGAAGATGAAGATTTATACCTGAGTGATTTTTTATTAATGGTTTTGTATGAGATCTCTACGAGAAGGCTCTTTTATGGGAAAGTGTATGGCAGAGCTTCGCAATCAAGTCAAGTCAAAAGTTCAATACAGTTCAACTTAGGCCAATAAGCAGCACTTTTTTATTTTAATACCAGCCTGTTACTGTCCCGGATCAGTGCAAAAGCTTCTTCCCATACAGAAAAAGCATGAGCGATTCAGATTTCAGTACTTTATCACAATTATTAGGGCTGGTAGCAACTGTTCTCATGTATCGTAATAAATAAATACCACTAACTAAATAAATCACGTCTGAACATCAAGGTCAAGGCTACGTCCTAAAAGAAAAACCAACCCGTAATATAACATAGGTATACTACAAAGAAACATTCATAAATAATATAGCTCAGGGCTTCAGGCAGGGAAATATGTGGAGAGCAATGTTAATAAAAGACCTAACAATTCTGCCGTTCCTACCTGAATAATTTTATGAAACTAAAACATGATACTGGCTTGGTTTATTTTTTTATATAAAATAGGCTGGTGCTTGACCACTTTCTCACCTGATGGTAAGCAATGATGTGGAATTAGGACTGATAAGTATATACTTATTATTATATAGGTGCTTACTAGCTTCGTCAGTGACTTCGCGTAGATTATCCCACGGAAACGTTCTACCGATATAAAAATTATGCTAATTAACATTTAGTCCAAGTGATGGTCTAGGTACTTTTGTGCTAAGTTTCATCCAAATGCCTTATGCCGTTGATGCGTGATCACCAAATATTAAAATATACAGTTTGATCCCCTACAACATCGGACTTAGGCCGGGTTTCTCACCGCTAAATTATCGCATAATTAATGTGACTCTGTCTGAATTGTCAAGCACGTGTTATCTGCTGTGATTAGTTGAATGAATTTTCAACAGCCAAATCACTGCAGATCCGGAACCCATGAGTTTCTGCCTAGGGTAAGCCTAATTCGGGTGCGTAATTGTTGTACATGGATCACACTGTCCCGTCCTACCAGGAATACGACGAATTAACAGTAACCTTGTATGTTTGTAAAAGGTAATTTCTAGGTATTCTCATCCCTTGGCAATTTATTTGACTAATAGGACAGCTAAGTACTCCATTTTAAATTCATAGTAACAGCCCCTAGGTACATCCTTTCATTATGTAGAACCAATACGAGACCGTCTCATGAGATCAACCCCTTATTTACCTTTAATAACTCTCACTGAATTCAGGGCTAATCGTCTAGCTTTACGAGAGCTCATTAGGAGTTCTTACAATTAATATAATTCAAGTAGTGGTGTCCTATTATTACCTGGATACAGAACTTAATAGTCTTGACTTGACCTAGTTTATTTTGATAATACTGTTACTCGTAATAACTTCACCTTTCGTCCCGGTTGTACAATTCGTATTTTTTTTGGACAGGTACGCGGGATACACCCGAAAGTCTACCTAATTGTCTTACCAATGGGTATCGTGTTAATCGTGTGTCGTAAAAATACATTCCCAGAGGAGCTTCTTCCTTCTACAGTTTTATAAGGCCTTCAAATCGTATCCATTGATGCCTTAATCAGTACCCATAAATCGGGAATGCCGCTTCTTTCTCCGTGACTTCTCACGGTAACACTCGTGCCTATAAATCTCCTGTGGGCCGACTAATTTGCAAGCGGTAGACGAATTAGAGGCGCCCACGCGTCTGTGAAGACCGGAGTTTCAATATTTTTGTTGATCAACGACTTATGAGTTTGATTAAGTTTAATTGCTGTTGCTTTAGTTATAAGTAGGTAGATCAAGTGTGTAGGTTATCTTTAAGATAGTGGTTTTTTGAGTTGGTTAATAAAATAAAATAGTTCCAGTTTCTAAATGCCTTCGTGTTGTTATCAATAGGTGGCGTCTTGACCAAATGTTGTGTAGGATGTCTGAGAGATAGAAAGGTTTTTATGTTGATATATAAATAAATCTATCTTTTCTCTCCGATTTCTAGAAGCTAGATGATGATTAATAGTTCATATTTCGACGAATGAAGAGAATTTGCTGAACTTTTTGAACAGTGTGGTATTCTGCAGTACCGATCCACATCTTTTAGTCTACTTACGTTTTATAATACTATACAAACCACACCCTTTTATCTTTTGAAATTGTATCAACTCATGTGACTCACTTTTATGTATTCTTTGATACTGTTAGCACCTGAAAAACATATTTTTAGTTATATCCGATTGTCTACAAATTAGCAGTATAAAATAGGTTGTAAATATTATTCACAACCTATTTCATACTGCTAATTTGTAAAATCTTAGAATATTTCATACTCTTGACATTTTCCTCTGATCTGCCATCTGTCTGTCCAAGTTAATTTCATAAGCCATAACATACCATGAACACTTCTTCTTCGCGACGTTCTACAAAGCTGGTTGGACATCTTCAAAATAAGGGCAGCGGCAGTTTGCCCCCTCTGTAAACCGTTTTTTATTCGTTCTGGTCTTGATTACTTATAATTGGGATTTGAATTTGAAATTGAGATGATATGACACAGAACGAGGAAAAACGGGCGTCAGTTTTTTAGTTTGATTCTGACGGTGAACGCCGAAAGTCTGTTTTTATTACTCAAAATTACGTATATATGTATAAGTGTATTTTTCTAATCTGCAAACTCTCACAACTGATATATTTCCAGCTTGTGTATGTGTAATAATTTCTGAAGGGCACTATTTAAAATATATTGTATGTGATACCTTAAAGAGAGCATTTTTACTGGAACTTTATCCTCAACGGTCAACTCTTTGCATCAAAGGGCTCGCTGTTCGGCGTATGAAGCCACAGCCCGTCCTCCACACCCCTTGCTGTCAATTACTGCCTACCTGCCCATTTTAACAGCCTATTCGTTCTGCTTCCTACGTAACTGCCTACCAACCCGTGTGCCTGCTTGTCCGTCGTGGTGCCTGCTCACCTGCCTTCCTCGAGCATTCCACATCTTGGTGAAATTCCTGTCCATCTTGCTGCATGCTTAATTGTCAACCTCGAGCAACCCACGTCGTGCAAAGCCGGCCCTTATTTTTTATTTTCAATATCCTTTATCTTAGTTTTTATTTTTAACAACTCTTTTTTTTATTAACGTGGCGTTTTTATTGACGTTTAGCTTTTCTGAGTTAAACTTAACTTTACAACAGATGGATAGATTTTGATGATTTCACGCGATTTCATTTAGTTTTATTGATATGAGTATTATCTCGTCTCATGGTAAGCGATTATGTGGTCCACTATGGAGCACGATCGCCTAGTTGTTTTGTATTTAAGTACTTAAAGACTCTCAGGTTTTATGCAAAAGACGAAGTTTTCTCTTGCTAAAGAGATCTAAACTATTCGGTAATGATAACCCAAGAATTCAATATTTGAGGATATTAGAACCATTGCACCCTCCTCCTAGTGACTCATACATACATTAAACAAATTCACACTCCCTCCACGTACAAAAAATAAAACAATTACCTCCATCACAGCAAGCCTACAGATACATTCTAATTGTGTCTTAAATAATCGCTCCAAAACACGTACACGATTAACAACACTAAAGTATGTATTTCGTAATTAGTTCGTTACGTGACGTAAGACGACGAGACGTAATTTTATGTAGATTACTCCAATCCATTTTGGGTGTATTCGGGGAGTTAGAAGTGGAACGGCCCAGGTTTAGAGCCTGTAGGTGTACTGGGACTTATTGGTTTATTATTTGGTAGATTTAAGTGAAAGTTTTAAAGCAGAATTTTAATCAAGAATATCAATTTTGGATGTCGTTAAAAGACTAACAGCTTTGTTCGATGGCATGCTTCGCAAATTTTTACATAATCGTCGATTAAATTTGATATATTATATTGATATTGGAAATGTCCCACTAAAAATGGGTGGGCAAAATGACTTACAGCAAGGAGTATTATTAAAGTGTCTAATGGGAACACTTTAGACGTTTTTGTTTTTATGAATATGTCAGGTCAGCCAAGAACTTAGCTACAAAAATAATTTCTGAAATGAATGAATTAATAAAATAGGACGAGAAAAGAATTCAATTACTTACTCGCTTTTTCTTCTAAAACAAACACAAATTCATTCAATAATTAATTAATGACTGAGTACCTTTCAATAGACCGTAGACTGATAAATTACCTTCACACATAAATGTATAAAATAATAATTATTAGCGAAAACAATGGTTCACGTTTGTGGAAATAATCGATTCTGCATTGGTTGCAGTGCACTCAAAACACAGAAAAGTGCAGAAGGCAATCAAAATTAAACAATTAGTGAAAATTCATGCACACATAGACACGGTTCAAGTACAGCGAGTGCAATCGTACTCTCGACTGTTAAGTTTCAGATCATCTACGTACCGTCTATGTGTGTGTCGTTTCTTTCGCGTGTTGAACCGAGCTGAGGAGAAGCTCATGGCTAAATAATAGGTAAAAGCCGTACAAGTCAACTTTCAACGTTATTGATTAACGTCAAAAGTCGACTTGTACGGCTTTGACGCTTAGCGATGATGGTCCGTGGATGGGTAGATATGGTTAGTCAGGAGCCAGAAAATCTAACTCCTGGCTTGCTTTGGCGAATCGTGTTTCCTAGTTACTGGGTCGCCGAGGTCAGATAGGCAGACGCTCAGCTCCATCCGGTAAGGGCGGTTACGCACTACACGTCCGTGTCCGTGATTTGAGTTCCGAGTTCAAAATATTCTGAATTATGACAGATTATAACGGATTCAGTTCGGATGTAAAGCGTAAGCTTCCCTACAAGAAGTACAACGGCTACTTCGGAACCGAAATTTCTCGGACATGGATCGGATGTAGAGCGTAACCGCCCTTAGACTGAAGCCGGTTCTTACAAAGTTGGGAAATGGCTAATCGGATTGATATTTGATATTGTTGTGTGGAACCAACCTTCCGTACCCACTATTCTGTGTTATAATGCACCCAAGAAGCGGTAATTAAAAGGCTTTTCATATAGTGAGCGTCGACAGTAGTATTATTTGAAATCGGCTTCCAGCTAAATGAACTTCCTTGAAAATATATTTTAAATGGAATCAAATGTTCCTTTGATTATATTCTGGGGAGGATCTAATTCTTTTAGTTTGTAGAATGTGAGAACTTTTTAATTAAAACTAGTTGATGAATCAAAGGTTAGGTGTCAGTGTAACTGCCAGACAGTCTCAAATCTAATCGCAGTCCATCCTGATGCTACAGAGGACCCGGTCCAAGCTGAGAGGGTGTCTCAAAACAGTGTCTTCGTACAAGACATATTAAATGTAGCACAGGATTTGCCTCAAGTAGACCGGCCTGAGAGTGCTGGCTTTTCATCTAGTCAAAGTAAAGAAGGTTTTCATTCGGTTATGTTTTCAGACGGTATTGGAAAAGGTTTCGGTAAATTACTAAATGGCAATCAGAGTCATTCCACTTTTAATTATTGCATGCCCGGGTCATCTTACAAGCAAATAATGGAATCTGTGACAAAGAATATTTATAAACCAGATACCAATTTAACTGTATTTGTAGGTAATAGTAAAAAAGTAAAAAAAGATGACATCACTGTGTGTGTAAAAGAGATGTTAAAGTTAAATTGCAGTAAAATTATTTTGTGTGCCTTCCCTTACTTGGATAAATGGTCAAATAGACAAAATAATCACATACACATGCTTAAGAAGCATCTGCACTTTCTGGTGAGTCACTATAGTGACAAACTTGTTTTTATTGACATCAACATTTTTGTTGATAAATTAAAGTCGACAGGCGATACTTTGTATCTGCCTCTTAGGGTAAGACATCAAATAGCTCGGCTATTATTTTACACAATAAACTCAGACATAAGTAGTATGGCGAAGTATCCAGTTATTATTGATATTAGTAATAGTACTAATTTAAAGGTGGTCAATACCTTGAATAACGTTAGCAAAAATGCTATTAATATTTATTCTTTAAACTATACTCGGAATTTTAATTCGATTCCAGATTTGGCAATTTCAGTGTTGCAACGTTATGACAAGTACTAAATAGTGACGTTGCAAAATGATTCGATATGGAAATGGAATATTTCCGGATCGATTCTTCTCGTTTATAATTTTACTCTCGTAAACTAAGTATATCAGGAAATTAAATATTTCTGAACCGATAATTTAGTTTTGACGATTAGTTAACGATCTGAGACTTTTCTTTTATAATTGTGTGTAAAATAAAAAAAAAATGTGATCATGAAAGATCATGACAAATAAAACAGATAGATGTATTATGGTAATAATTTATTTTATATATTGTCGCCGTCATCGCTATCGCTATCGCTGTCACTTTCTGTAACATTTATTATAAATGTGTCGGTGATATTGTCAATTAACATATCTAGCCTACTCATGTTTTCCTCTTCTTTGACAACATGGGATACGCATTTAGACCATTCGGTAGCCGTAATTTTTTGAATGCCTTCCTGAAATAAATTTCTCACGTCTGTCAATTTGAAAGTTTTATTATTTTGAGCTACATGCCCCTTTACCTGCGCCCATATCAATTCGATAGGGTTTAGCTCGCAATGGTAAGGGGGCAGTCTTAAAACCGTGATCCCATGTTGTGCTGCCATTTCGTCTACAGCGTACTTATTAAAAGACTCGTTATGTGGAATCAGTTCTAAAAGCGTAGCTTTAACCATATCTGGTTCGTAATGAATATTTTTATTTAAAAGCCAATCTTGAATGGCAGCTTTTTTCCAGCTCATTTTGTTTTTCGATTGTTTATCGATTTTTGTGTTCATCACTACACTATTATATGTGGTATCATTATTTCACAAAATGACAGTAGCTAATGTCAAATCTGGAATCGAATTAAAATTCTGACTATAGTTGATAGGACAAGGGAGGGTATCAATAACGGAATAGTTACGAGTATATCCACCATCAAAAAGGTACCTTCTTGCTCGCAAAAAAATAATTTAAAAGAAAGGTCTGAGCAGAATTCTCTGAAATTATTTCACCAAAGTATTCAGGGTTTTTCTTCAAAGGAATTAGAAATCGAACTGTTTTTAGAAAAAACAATGTTTGAAATTGTTTGTTTCACTGAGCATTGGCTGAAAGATTATGCAATGCTAATCAATTATGAAAATTATACTGTGGGCAGTTGTTTTAACAGAAATATTATGTTGCGTGGGGGTTCACTTATATTAATTAAAAATGGTATTAAATCAAAACCTCGTAAAGATAAAGTAGACCTCTCAGTTGGACATAGTGTTGAACTGTCCTGTGTTGAGCTGGATAAGCATTTCATAGTGTGCGTCTACAGACCCCCTAATTATAAGAACTACTCTATATTCGAGTCAGTGATGGAAGATGTTTTGGCAAAACTCGCAATGGGTAATAAGCTAGTAATTGTCTGTGGTGACTTTAATGTTAATTAATATTCTAGAAGATAATTCAGATAGAAGTAGGTTATTAAATCTCTTTAAATCATTTAATTTGTCACATGTGTTTACGGAACCAACCCGAACTACACTGACTTTTGCTACATGTATTGATAATGTTTTTTGTTGCTGCAACTACTTGGACAATGCCATTATAAATTATCTGCCTTCGGATCATAGTGGGCTACTTGTGACTTTTGAGTCCAGTATGCTAATAAAACAAGTGCAGATTCAATCCAGACCAATAACATCCGGTAAATTAAATAAATTTAACAGCACTTTAATCGCTAAGTTAAGCGATCAGGACCTCACAGTGAATGATGGTAATATTTTGTATGATGAAGTTTTTTCAGTGGTTCAAAAAGAGTTCAATAACACTTTTAAGAAGATAACTAAAACTATATGCCCTAAGTTTTTATTCAGCGACTGGGCGACTACAGGACTTAGAAAAAGTAGGGAAATACTTTACAAGCTATATGGCCTTAAGCCTTGTATGAACACTGAAACGTTTAATAAGTATGTTGCTACTTACTCGAGAATTTTTTTAAATACATGTAAGGCAGCTGAGGCCTTGTACATTAGAAATAAGGTTAAATTAGCAGAAAATAAAATCAAGACGGTTTGGAAAATTATAAATAATGAAACGAACAGGAATAAAAGAAATAATATTGATTACACGCTTGAGACCACACACGGACTTATTAGAGATAACAAAAAAGTTGCGCAAGAATTTGTAAATTTCTTTACCAACATCCCAATTAAAACTACTGAATCCTTAAATTCTTCGCCCGCGCTTGCTTTTGGATTATTAAACGCGAACGTTTCAGCCTGCCCGAATGTATTTAACTTTTCACATATAAACCCCATAACAGTAATAAAAGCTTTTAAGCAAATCAAGATCAAACCGACAGAAGATCTGTGGGGAATGTCCATTAAAGCTTGTACCTCCATTATTCGGACTATAGCGCCGTACTTAGCTGTTATTTTCAGTTTGTGTGTGGATCAAGGAGTCTTTCCGGATCTAATGAAATATAGTAAGGTTATACCACTTTTTAAATCCGGGGACAATAAAGATACAAATAATTATAGACCAGTATCCGTGTTGCCGGTTTTCAGAAAGGTATTTGAGAAGATAATGCTTAATCAAATGCTCATTCATTTTAATACGAATAACATCTTGCATGATAAACAGTATGGTTTCACCAAAGGACGTTGTACAACTGACGCTGGTGTCACCCTATTAAAACACATCTTTAATGCGTGGGAAGAGTCGCAGGATGCCATAAGTATCTTCTGCGACCTGTCGAAGGCGTTTGATTGCGTTAATCATGAAACATTACTTCTGAAACTTGAGCATTACGGGCTAGGTCAATCAGCGTTAAGTTTGGTTGAATCTTATTTAAGTGATAGACAGCAATTAGTTCAAATAAACGGTGTGAATTCGTCGGGTTTAAACGTGAAAATGGGGGTACCCCAGGGCTCAATTTTAGGTCCTTTCTTATTTTTAATATACATAAACGATTTACCCCGTTTATTGGAAAACAAACTAAATATGGTGCTATTTGCTGATGACATATCTTTAATTTTTAAAATAAATAGACGTACTTGTCAGGTTGACGACGCACATAGGAGTATTTGGCTAATAAAACCGGACAAAAGTCGGAATCAGTAAATTAGTCAAAAGTCTCACTGAATCTATTGTTCATCTAGCTAGGTAACCGGTCCATCAAATGACAGCCATTCAATCCCCGCAAGCTTCAAACTTGTTTACGTAGGTCAGTCGAAACTCATTCGTTCGCAGAATCGCATGTCTTTGTTTTCGACGCTCTCGGTTGCAGTATTACTTTGTTTTGTTATTGTGTTCTCGTGTTGTGGAGTTTTAAAAGAAAAACTTTTGAATATGGAAGATGAAGGTATGTACTGTATTTTAAAATATCAATTAGTTGATCTGCTGCTTAAATTTTATGTTTAAAAAGGGTATGATAACAGGCATAATTTGTATATATTTTTTTACTTAAATTTATCAGAAAACAGTGTTTTTGTTTATGTGTCCTGTCTTGTCCCGCTATCATTTATACATGGTCATAATAACCGGTCTTCCGACAATTGCACACCGTAGTTAAACAGTCCGCCCACGTCCGCCATTTTGTTTTGTATTACTTCAAAGTTAATGAGTGAAAAATGTGAATTATTTTAAATCATTATTTTTTATGTTTTTTTTCTACAGATTCTTCGGGAACTGTCAAGAAATTTACCAGAAGAGCATTGTATAACATCCTGAATGAATTTAAAGGAAAGAAAATGGAAGAAAAGTTTTTATTATTAGAAGAGAGACTTCTGAAACTGGCTAATTGTCCAAATAATGAAAAATCAAATTTTATCCGTTCTTTGAGGTGTTTCAAGACCACATTCAAGAAAAAATGGAAAGATGCTACTTACAAAGAAGAACGTTTCTTGAAAACTAATGAAGGCTGGCTCACATCTTCTATTGAATTGCCTTACTGGACGGAAATACCTACTCAAAAACCAGGACGACCATCAAAAACATTCGAAGAGCTTTGCGATCGCAGCAAACGACGAAAAACTAAAGAACTACGGGAGCAAGTACCTGTGGAGGAGTTGACGTATGCAGCTGGCGTGAGTCAGCGTATTTCAGGAAATACGGACGCATCAAAAATAATTAAAGAAATTATTGCTTCACCAACGAGAGCTACAAAAATCCGCAAAGTTATTACTAGGTCCAGAAAGCAAACAATTGTGAAGAAACATACACCAGAAGAAGCACTGGCCATCTTCGTTGAAGGTGACTTTACTAGGAGACAGTGGGAAATAATACACAAGTCTAATAAAAACATCTACCCCTGCTATTCGCTCATTCAAAAGGCCAAAACGGAATGTTATCCTGATAAAGAATCCATGCTCGTGACTGAGACATGCTCTGAGATTCGACTTCAAGCATTACTTTACCACACTGCATTGCGCCTGCACAAATATGTAGCAGAGGTTGTTGAAACGTGTTCAGAGCAAGAAAAGCAGAACATGGTTTTAATAACTAAATGGGGATGTGATGGGTCACAGCAAACTCAGTATAAACAAAAATTTGAGAACAACACTGACAGTGACGCTAACATTTTTCAGAGCTCACTTGTGCCTTTAAGACTGGTAGTTATTATTGAGGAAGAACAGAAAAAAATATTGTGGCAAAACCCAGTCCCATCCTCAGTAAGATACTGTAGACCTATAAGAATACGGTTCATACAAGAATCAAAAGATGTAACAAAGGAAGAAATCCTACACATCGAGAACCAAACCGATCAGCTTAAGAAAACAGCAGTGGACGGAGCAGGCAAAATAAAACATAAGCTTATACTTACAATGATTGACGGCAAAGTCTGCAATGCTGCCACTGATACTGCATCCACAATGAGATGCTATATTTGTGGACAGACATCGAAAGATTTCAATAAATTAATTAAAAAAGAGGTAAATGTAGAAACGCTTAAGTTTGGACTCTCAGTTCTTCATGCAAGAATACGCTTTTTCGAATCATTACTACATTTGGCCTACAAATTACCATTGGAAAAGTGGCAAGCGCGTTCAGCTGAAGAAAAAAAAGTTGTGAAAGAAAGAAAAGAAAAACTTCAAAAAGATTTCAAAGAAGAATTAGGACTACTAGTAGATGTTCCCAAAGCAGGATTTGGGAACACAAATGATGGTAACACGTCAAGGAGATTTTTTGCCGACCCAGAATGTGCATCTCGAATCACTGGCGTCAATGTGCATTTAATAAAAAGATTTAAAGTCATCTTAGAAGTGATTTCAAGTGGACACAGCGTTGATGTTGATAAGTTTGAAGCCTATGCACATGAAACTGCGAAAATGTACACAAATTTGTATGGTTGGCACCCTATGTCACCAACAATTCACAAAGTGTTAATGCATGGAGCTGAAGTCATATCTCATGCAATCCTTCCTATTGGCCAGTTATCAGAGGAGGCAGCTGAGGCGCGTAACAAGCACTTCCGGCAATACAGATTGAATTTTGCACGAAAATTTTCACGGGTGGATTGTAATAGAGACATATTACATAGACTGTTACTAAGTTCCGACCCATATCTGAGTAGTAATCGACCAAGGCAGCACAAAAGAACTCAGCCGTTTTCGCAAGAGGCAGTCAGTCTGATGATTGCAAGTACTCCTCATGAAGAAGATTACGGTGAAAATATAGACGGTGAAGAAGATGAAGACAAAGATGAAGAAAATGAAGACGACGAAGTTGAAAATGAAGAGTTTTAATGAGATTAATTGTTAATGCACACTTATTTGTAATAAAAAATAATGTTTAAATCGAATTCATATAAAAAACGCCTCAGATATTTTTGACCGGTTTTATTAGCCAAATACTCCTATGTGCGACGTAACTAACGCGCTACGGCAGGTTCAGGATTGGTTCACTGCCAATAATTTAGTTTTAAATGGTAAAAAAACCAAGTGTGTAAAATTTTCCTTGCCGAATGTAAAAAGTACTGATTGTGACATTATCTTAAACAAGGAGAAGCTAGAATTCGTCGATTAAACGGTTTTCCTGGGGATCACGCTAGACTCAACGTTACAATAGGGTCCTCATTTAATATCACTTGCAGGGCGGCTAAGAGATGTCAGCAAAAACTGACGGGGCCCGCCAAGGCCGATCCCTGTCTGGGTCGCGGATAAATTTGAAAGAGAGTTACCGCGGCCCTGGCACAAGCAACTGAAAGAACACGGGTCGGTTTTAGTCAGTTAAAGTCTGACACGCCCTTCCGCTTCACCCAGAGCGGGAGAAGTCATTTAATGAATACGCACTCAAAAAAAAAAAAAAAAAGGGCGGCTAAGTTCGGCTGCTTATGCTGTTAGAAAGATTCGTCAATTTAGTGACGTAGATACCGCGAGGCTGGTCTATTTTAGTTACTTTCACAGTATAACGTCTTACGGTATTTTACTATGGGGAAGGGCTGCAGACATTGAGTCAATTTTTATTCTGCAAAAACGAGCCATCAGAGCGATATACAATCTTCGCCGGCGCGATTCTCTAAGGGAACTGTTTAACATCATGACGGTTCCTTGTCAATATATTTCACATCACATCACATCATCAGCCTATTAATGTTCCCACTGCTGGGACACAGGCCTCCTCTCTGTGAGAGGGAATGGGCTGTAATCCACCACGCGGGCCCAGTGCGGGTTGGTGGATGTCACATGTCTTCGAATTTTTGGTTCTAGGACATGCCGGTTTCCTCACGATGTTTTCCTTCACCGTTTCGTCAATATATTTATGAAAATATAATGTACGTGAGAAAGAATTTACATCTTTTTAGTAAAAACGGAGATAGACATAATTACATTACTAGAAATAGGGACCAATTAGTTCAACCAGGTTTCAGACTGGCTAAAGTAGCCTCTTCTTTAATGGGGTACTGTACAAAATGTTACAATAAAATTCCTCCCCACATTCTAGAACTGAATGAGACGAAATTTAAAGCTTGTATAAAACGCACACTATGCAGGCAGGCATATTATATTGAGCCAAGCATTTTTTATCACTGATAAAAATGCTAGTCTTGCTCCACAACCACTAGGGCGCAAAAACAAGTGATATGCAGAACATTATTGTTTTGTAGAATTGTTGGACCTGCTGAAGACTGTATGAATATATTTGTATTATATAGACTCAATTTCTTTTAGTATTGTATAACTGCGCAGCACGTGTGTGAGTACTATGTACCCAACTGTAAATCTACCATTTGCTTTACCTTGGTGTCGTTCGTTGACTTGTGTTTGCCCTGGCAGTTGAGTGTGTCATGCTCTCTCAAATGTCTCTCTGATGGTGGCGTGTGTGTTGGATCATTCGGTTCGGTTTCACGCGGGCGGAGCCGCTGGCATACGCTTAATAACTTATACTACAAATTGAAAACGTATCCTCACATAAATAATATTTACCTAGAAGCTATTATTCTGGTTATCAATTTATTCAGTTCCTATTAGTCGTTCAAAAAACAATAGGTACAGTAAATAATAGGTATATTTGAGATGAAAAGAGAATTCAGTTTTTATGCCATCAGTGATATTCAAAATGCTCCTCCCACTACATGAATCAAATCTATTAGGTATACCCCATAAATAAAAAACCGAATAAAAGGCACTTAGTACAAAACACTTAAAATCCACTATAAAACAGCATCATATTATCACAATTACTGTTCACAGTTATTAAGTTTAAATTGGATAACAATTATCAGAATGAAACGCCAATCAAGCCACAGATGGGCTGTAATTAAGCGGTGGGCTAGTTAGCATGACAAACGAGTGGTTCCCGCACTGTGTTATTATACTGTAGTGAGGAGACTGTGGGCTATTCGTGTTTGAAATTGTAATAGAACGGTCAATTAATTTAAAAATGAAATCTTATATGAGTTGAAAATGACAATCTAACATTCAAACTTCATATTTTTGGTCAATCCAGCCACAGATGGGTTGTAACTAAGCGGTGGGCTAGTAAGCATGACAAACGAGTGGCTCCCGTACTGTGTTATTATACTGTAGTGTCTGACTGTAGTCTTTTAAAATCAATCAATCGTTCTAATTCACTTTCTATAATTGTATTCAAAGTGAAATAGAAAGATCGATTTGAAAATGGAATCTTTAAAGTGAAATAGAACGATCAATTGACTTGAAAACGGAACCAATCTTTATTATAATATTATTTAAACTGTGTATGCAAAAGGATACGTTTTTAGTTCTTTGAAGCTATAAATGAGCTGTATCTAGTTAACATGACAAACGAGTGGCTCCTGTACTTTATTAATATACTGTGGGCTATTGGAGTTTCAAAGTAGAATAGAACGACCAATCGATTTGAAAGAGGAATCTCTAAAGTAAATAAAATAGAATAATAAAAAAAACGATCCATTTGAAAATGGAATCTTTAAAGTGAAATAGGACGATTTATTTATTGATTGTAAAATATCCATATTCTAGTACTCAAAATTATTGCTATATTCTTAATGCAACATATATTAGGACGTTTAATTTTCACAATCAAGGCACAGATGGGCTGTGATTATGTGGTTGGCTAGTTAGCATGACAAACGAGTGGCTCCCGCGCTGTGTTATTACATTGTAGTGACAAGACTGGGGAATTAAATATTATTTATGTGAGGATACGTTTTCAATTTGTAGTATAAGTTATTAAGCTTATGTCAGCGGCTCCGCCCGCGTGAAAGTCGAAAATTATCCCGAGGGAACATATTCCCAAGAAAAAAGATATCATATGTGCTATTTCTGGTTTTCACGTAATTATGACACGATATCTTTTGAAAACCGCCAGATTCAAACAGTAAAAACCCCCATAACTTTAAAAGGCTGGACCGATTTTCATCAAACAGCTAAGAACACTCTCGATAAATTCACGCTTCAAACAAAAAGAAAGAAAGAGATAATTTATCGATAGAATATTATAGAATCTCGAGATATTTCATAATCTAAAGAAGTTTACTATTATCCGGTGACATAATTATATAAGCTTCGGTAATGTAACGTAATTTTAGTGAACGTAACTGTTTTTACGGAACTTTCAGTGCGCGACTACGACTCGCGCTTGGTGTTTTTTTTATTCGTTTATTAGAGATAGGAATAATTCTTCAATTGTAAAACAAACTAAGTAGTACGGCGAGAAATAATATTTCCAATTAAAATTCACCGACATAAAAGTTTCACTATTATCTAAATAAAATGCCACTATATCTATACCAATATTATTATATATTATAATATATATTATATACCTATAGAGGAAAGATTTTTTTGTTTGTTTGTACCGAATAGGCTCCGAAACTACTGGACGGATTTAAAAATTCTTTCACCTATGGAAAGCTACATTATTCCCGAGTAACATATGCTATAATTTTGACGGGAGCGAAGCCGCGGGGGTCAGCTAGTTGATAATAAAATGACTTGGAAACCACATATTGACCAATTGTGTTGTAAGTCGCTTGCACATAAGTCGATCAGCTTTTGCCCTACATGAACTTGCATACAAAGTCTAGTACACTCACAATTGGATAACAGGGGCTTGTTGCGTCTTTCCTCAGATATGGCATAATTTTTTCGGGGAACTCCACCAACTAAGATCTTGTTTTTAAGGCACAGAAACGGTGCGTTAGGGCCATGTTCGGTTTTAATCTATTGAGAGTTGTGTGCCTTTCTTTAAAGAGTACAGTATCTTACCATTGCCTGACTTGCATTCTTTTACTTCTAAGATTTTTACATTAAAGTTTTGATCAATAGGAGTAGATATAGGTTTACAATTTTCCATATTAAATCTATTCAATACATTTTCTAAATAGGATTTCTGACTTAATTCAGTCACACTATCTTTCAAATTTTGTTTAACATTTAAGCCAAGGAAATTTGAAATTAGTCCCAAATCTTTCATTTTAAACACTTTCTGTAAGTGTGATTTAAGATCACTTATCTGTTCTTCATTACTGCTAAACATTAAAATGTCATCGACATACAATAGCACATAGGTTTGGTTTTCTTGGCTACATTTAGTAAACAAACATAGATCATTTTTTGACTTTACATAACCTACCTTACTTATTATACTGTAAAATTTGTCATTCCAATATTTGGGTGATTTTTTTAATCCGTACAAAGATTTATTTAGTTTTACAATATTCTCACACCCATTATATGCCCCTTCTGGTAATTTAATAAATACATTTTCTTTAATATCCCCATATAAAAAGGCCCCAGTGACAACCATCTGGTGTATTGCTAAATTTAATTTAGTAGCAACTGAAATAAACAATCTAAATGTTGACAATTTGGCAACAGGGGAATAAATTTCATACAAATCTAATGAATCATTCTGTTCAAAACCTCTGGCAACCAACCTAGCTTTATATTGTACAATATTATCAAGTTTCTTAATTTTGAAAACCCACTTACTGCTTATGACCTTTTGATTTTCAGGTACTGGATAGACTGTCCATGTATTGTTTGCTTTTAGAGTCTCAAGTTCTTGGTTGATAGCTTCCTTCCACTGAAAGGCATCACTTCTCTGCATAGCTTCTTTATAGGTTCCTGGTTCTGTTTCTGAAGTATAAACGTTTTGACACGTATAGAATTGTGTTGGTTTTCTGATGCGTGTGATGCGACGAGATGGAGTTAGCTGCGACGCGTTATCACTCTCACATTCACTATACTCATCGCTTGTTTCTTCAGGTGCATATAAACTCTGCTGGTTTTCATCTGCCGTCTCATTTCTTAGGGTTGAATCCATCATAAACTCTTCTTCAGAGTTTTGTTAAGATACTGATGTCTTATTATTTACTGATTCTGTTACATAGTCTGTGTTTACTCTTTCTTGTTTTTTTAATTATTGGTTCCAAAAATATGACGTCCCTTTTCACTTGAACTTGATTTGTTTTCGGTTAAAATATCCTATAACCTTTAACATTTTCTCCATAACCCACCATAATACCAGCCTCTCCTTTAGAATCCCATTTTCTTCTTTTTTCTTTTGGTATATGGACAGATACAGGTGTACCAAAGATATGTAAGTTACTGAGGTCAAACTGTTTATTTGTCCATATTTCATAGGGTGTGGTGCGTATAACCTCTAGAAGATTACTAGTAAAATCACACGCGATTGAACCTAAATTATTAGAGTAATCCAGGCTATAATTGCTGATTCAGCAGTGTTAAATTGAAGGAGAAAAGTATGCAGATGAGACGAAAGGCAATGGATAAAGTTCAATTTACTAATTATGCCACATACCTTTGAAACAGCGATTCCCATGCAGATGCAGATGCCACGTTCGAGAAGTTCAGCTCACAGATTAGGTACACTATGCTGGCCAGCGGTACACAACACAGTAGGTCTAGGTAATACAGATAACACTTTCCATGTAGGTTCAATTAAGAGTTTTGGGCGAGTGGGTGATTTTGTGCGCGCACCTCCGCCCTGGTTGGTAAGAGACTGACCACCATCGCCGGCGGCCATCGTTGGCTTTGACGTAACGACCGTAGCGGCACGGCGCGGAATACCACCAAAACAACGATAGGTGACACTAATTTAATGAATTGGAACTAGTATACCAATGCCTTTCAGTCGCCCTATGGTGATGTAATAAAATATGAACTATAAATTAGGAAGCGTAACCATTTTCCCCGGCTTGAAAGTTCCTACTTTCGAAACACAAAGGAGAAGTAAAATAAGTTGCAGATCATCACAACTCTACCAAAGGTTATGAGAACTCTAAAGTTGCGACTCTCTATTATAAATAAGAATATACAATTAACTATTCTACGCGGTAATTAAATCTAATACTGCACATTGGTGCACGGTAAAATTAATTATTAATATAACGAAGCTTATTGCGTTGGCAAAGGGCACAACTTTACTACCGGGCGACTCTGAAGGATCCCGCTTTTAGTTTTTACCGATGCGACTCTACAAACTCCGTTTTTATCTGGAAATATTTCTGTGATTACTCCTAACGGCCAATGCAGCGGCATCACATTGTCCTGCATGGAGACGACAACCATACCGACCCGTATTGGATTGGCAGGGGTGTTCCATTTCTGTTTGGATTGTAGGGAGTGCCGGTACTCTTGGCGCCACCGCTTCCAAAAAGACTGGACCATTTGGTCAGTTAATTCATAACGCGAAATAAGATGTAACCGCGTTGCATTGACTTCGCGGGCGGGGAGAAATAATAGAGGTTTCGTATGCAAGAAGTGAACTGCCGAAAGATCCTCATGAATCTTAGCGATACGATTGGCTACGAAGGTGTGCCATCGATGCGGTGCGGAATGAATCCAACTCAAGGTTACAGTTGAATCCGAGAAAGCTACGACTGCCTCAATGGCGTGCCGAGCTGCGAAAAGATTATATACTCGCTTTATCACAGTTGATAAGAGTAGTGCGGCGCATAACTCGAGACGAGCTAGCGAAACTACTTTCAGTGGCGCGACTTTAGATTTCGCACACACCAGCGAAACGACGATACTACCGTCGGGTCTGACAACGTGGGCGTAAACCGAACCACCGTAAGCTTTCTCACTAGCGTCGGCAAAACCGACGAGGGAGAGCCTACAGCGTTCTACGACGCCGACATGTCGCAAAAATCTCAGTTCAGAGATAATTGGCAATTCAGCTTGAAATTGTTCCCACAGACGAACAATGCGAGGTGGTGGGACGTCATCCCATCCAAGTTTGACAAGCCAAAGCTCTTTGATAAGAAGCTTGGCGTATAAAATTATCGGTGCCACGAGGCCTAAAACGTCGAAAAGACGTGCAATGGAAGAAAGAATATTCCGTTTCGTGCAAGGGCGAACATTAGGGTTAACCTGGAATACGAAACAATCCTCATTAAACCGATATAAGATACGTTGAAGCGAACGATCTTGTGGGCGTATACCTATAGGTAGGTACATAGATTTAACATCTGCGGAAATAGCGACACTAAAAAGCCTAAAATTTAACAAGATGTTAAAAAGATCAGCCTGACGACAGGACCCTTCGTACAGGATATCATTGAGCGAGGTACCGTTATCTGTACTTGCACTAGCATCTAGGACCACGCGTAGCTTAGTGGTCACTTTATCCTCTCGAATAACAGCATGGTGAGGAATATAGTAGTCAATTTCTCGCTCCTTACAATTTCGTTTGGGCAACCCACATTCAGGTAAAATATTCTGCACCAAAGAAATATAATTGTTCTGTAGATAATACCGTATGACGTCATCATAAAGAAGCTTGACGTTAGGCAGCGATTTAAGTTTACGTTCGAGGCTATAGAATCTCTTGCGAGCTATATCAAAAGAATTTCCTAACGCTGACGCGTCTGTTTTCAGTGGTAAAGCTGCAACATACTTGCCATTTGGAGCGCGGGTAATTGTGCTACAATAAAACTCTTCACAGTGTTTATCATCCACACTCCCAACGGACGAAGCAGTAACATCTTCAATCTCCCAAAACTTACGAAGATCGAAGTTATCGAAAGAACTCGCAAAGAAAGACAGAGTGTCAGTTGAAGGTTCGATAATAGGTGCTTCTCCTAGAAGTATGTAGCCGAGCATAGTCTTCAATGCCCGATGCATTGGAGACTATGCTCGGCAACCGGGTGCGCTGGTCACGGTACCGGGTCGCAATAACTTAGCGTACAACGTGACTCCAAGTAACATGTCAATATTACCTGGCTCACCCCAGCTGTCATCAGCGAGTAGTTTAGGATTAATATGCTTCAATGCGGCAGTATCTATAGCGCCCAGAGGAAGCTGCCCGGTTATCTGATCCAAAACTAGAGCGTCAATTCTATACCTAGGCTGCGAGCAAAACCGTGAGCTGAACGTAAAATTCACCGAGCCACGAACGGCCTGCGATGTGCCACCAATACCACGAACGGTAGTTATTGAGTCCGTATGTATAGTTAGACCGAGCATACGGCAGCAACGCGATGTCATATAATTCTTTTGCGACCCAGGGTCCAAAAGACATCTAACCACCACGCCCTTACCCTTCCTACCCGCCACTAACACCTTGGCAGTAGCCAGAACTTTGGTACTACGTGTGGCCTGGACTTGAGCAGAAGAATGCGTACACAACGCCACACGATCAGAAGTAGCTGGGTCGGCCGCAGAAACGGAGGCTGGGTCACTAGCGGAAACCAGCGCAGGGGCTTGCGTCGATTGCTCAAAATGCAATAAGGAATTATGCTTACCGTTGCATTTCCTACATGTTGACTTAGATAGGCACTTAGAGACGGTATGTTGGCTACTTAAGCAGTTTACACATCTGTTATTGTCTTTTACAAACTTAAATCTATTATCCGCGCTCAACTTTTGAAACGCTTTGCACGTATACAAGTTTTTATGCGTGGATCGACAAAGCTAACATTTAGATTCAGTAGCCACAAACACCTGCGAGACCTTAAATGAGGTGCTGGGTCTACCTGCGGGGGCGGGCTTAGTTGCCGCAGAAGAGGAGCGATATAAGATTTTTACTTGTTCACGAACAAACTTTACGAAATAATCATAATCCAACTCTTGTTGATTACGAAGCGACATTTCAAAATGTTTTGCTGTATCTGAGTCTATTAACTTAAGACCCCAATGAATAAATATAAAATCATCCAAGTTATGTATTTTTAATTATTTGAGTCCAGCAACCGTAGAAGTTAATTTATCGAAACCTTGTTCAATATTAGCGGGTGTCGTTCCGAACGACTTCAATGAGAACAGTTGATTTAGATAATTAGTGGCGAGCGCGCGAGTATCCAGGTACTTTGCGATAAGCGCATCCCAGACAACGCGGTAATTATCGCCATAAGGTACAATACCTACTGCCACATTCCTAGCCTTTCCCTTTAGACACTGACCTCCATTATACAAGTACGCTGGACTAAACATTCTATATGAAATGACAGTTGATTTTTGTGCTGATTCAAAGCGCCCCGCTCGAGCGTATCAGGAACTAAAATTGACACATTTAGAGATAGGATACTACCGATATTTCTAAAAATTAGGTAATACTAATACATTTGACTGGAAATATTATATAATATTGGAACTAATATATCAGTATTAGTGATATTTTTAAATTACACTAATATCAAAATAGTAGTCTTGGCAAGGCATATCACTCATTTACTGTATTGACTTCTCGTAGTATGTTGGAACTAAATATCTCATATTGGTATTGGTGATGAATGTTATGTATATGAATGCCTAATAATCAGTAATAATATGTTCAAAAGCAAAGTGCAATACAAAATTCTGTAATCATCATCATGATCATCCACAGCCCGACTTCGACCACTGCTGAGCACAGGCCTCTCTCTTGTACCAATCACCACGTTCCTGAGCCTGGAATTAATTTTGGAATAATATCATGATAGTTATAACTTCACCTTGCTGGAATGCGATACCACTCTTATTTGCACCTTAACACTACAGAGACAGGATCTCAGCGATGAGAGCGAGAAATACGTCCGTTGTAAATGATTATCCATCTCATTTATTATTATTATTGTATAAATGGTGTTCCCTTCACGAACCCGATGGGCGCCAACCGAGTGAATCCGAACGATTGTAAGTATTAACTAACTAGTGTGCGAGGAGATACTTGCTCAAATATACTGGTTTTAAGGATAAGTTGTTAGCCTATCCCCGGTATTTAAATCTCACTGATCTGACAGTAATGTGCTAAAACTTTACTAGCACGCTATCCACTAGTTTATAGCTTGCAATCTGACCGAAAATATTTTTCAGTTTACCTTTACAGCAATTATTCTATTACTTAAAAATTAATCAAAATAAAAGTAACTGGTTTTTTTTATCTTACGTATTAAATTATTCTCACGATCGATAAAGCCCATAAAAGTATTTTTTACCGAAGGCTGTGTCCCATCTCTAATATTAGTTCCATGTACTCTCACGTTAGGTCACGTTGCTATCAGCGCCAAAATGGCGAAAATCAAATGTCTTCATTTTGTCATCGATAATATGAAGTCCAGCGTACTTGTATGATAGAGGTCAGTGCATTTAGACAACTCAACAGATAATGAATGCGATCAGAATCTGATAAATCTGCGTTCGTATGTATAATACGTTTGAAAGTCTCATAAAAGAACGGAAAGCTCTGAATATCACCGTCAAAGGCAGGCAGCTCAATTTTAGGTACCTTTATATGATGAGCCCTAGGGCTCACTGTCGGGCTAGGTTCCTTGGAAACAGTTGATTCAGTTAATGAAGCTAAAGTAATTTTTATCTCGCCGACCAAGTCATCAAATGAATGTAAGGCACTATAGCTTACTTCGCACTTTGGATCCAATGTCAATTTTAACATATTTATCTCGCCCATTATCTCATTGAATTCGCTACGTTGGCCGTCAATTTGTTTAGCCTGAGCAATAAAAGAATTACGTAATCTTTCTGTTGTTAAAGATTCTGTTGAATCCAAAATCCTTTGAACCCGCGCGAGATACGAGTCGCGTTTACTTTCCAATAATCTAAGTTTAACCTTGTCCGTCATAGTGAACAGAAGTTAAAATATGGTTAATTTTTTTTTTATCTTTTACGGAACCCGCGTAAGTGAAATTAGTGATCCAATCAAACTGATAACTCAACGAAAGATTTTACAACTTACGTAAACAATAGTACGGAACGATCCGTACACGCGAACCCTAACAATAATAAATTGTAAGGTGAAAAAAATATAAAGCGTACAAAGTTTGAATAACGTACAAAGTTTGAACCGCGTACAAGTAACAAAGGCTAATACAAATAAAATAGTAAGCACGCGAAATACCTTATGAACGTACCCATCTACCTATATTTATGATTAGCTTAGAGATACCTACAACCCGATAATTAACATTTATGTCGGATGCGAAGCGATATTTTTTTTTTTCCTTGTAGTATTCTATTTATATGAGATTAACTTACTCAATACATAGAATATGTACAGATTCTTAACCAACAATAAGTTAAGTGTGAAACTTAGAAACAAGTATAGTACTTATTTCTTCTTACACAATAAAATTCCTAACAAGTAAATACGCAGATGACCGTTCGAAGTAAATTATCTAGTAAGTACTACGCTTACAAGTTAGGTGCGGGGGTGATATGTATAAATATACGAATGTTTCCTATGAGGAGAACTAAACGCGTAAAGTTTATACAAATCTGTTATTTTACCTGAAGGTTCCTATCAAAAGATCAAGTTACCTTACAAAATAAAATAACACGCGACGCAATGATAATCTGGTTAATTGCAATAATTAATCAAATGCGGTTGAGTCTCAAATTATAAAGAATACCTACTCGTGCAATACGAGTATAGTGGGCATTTACTTAATGAACCAACAGTAGTAGTGTATCGTAAAATAATCAATGTCATTCATTCTGCAAATCTCGATTAGAAAAATATGTAAAAGTTTCCAATGCGTAAATAGAAATTAACCGTACGATAACAAGAACTGGAATATTCCACAGTCACGTAGGCCAAATTGAACGAATGTTTTAACTGACTACCCACAATTTTGATACACGAACAAAATACAAAGTACACTGTCTATTGTCGACTCAATCCACTTGTGTCCATTATGTACTTCTAGCGCCACCTGTCCGCAACCAATGACACTAATCTGAGTACCATCACCAATTATAACGGATTTTTGTGATGATAACGGCGAAAATGTTGAAAATAGGTTTTTATCTTGGCACATATGTTCACTGACACCTGTGTCCACCAACCACTTTGACTGTTGATAAGGTTCTGTGAGGTTTTGTTGCACTACGAACGCATTTTTATCTTTTCCTTTTTTAAACCAACACTCACTTTTGTTGTGCCCAATCTTGTTACAATAATAACACCTTTTCTCACTTTTGCTATTTCGTTTGTTACTGTTCTCATTTTTCGTACATTCAGCTTGATGATGACCAATCTTGTTACACTTAAAACACTTGATTTTTTTTTTATTTGGACCATTTTTCTTTGCAATAAACGCAGACGATGACGAGGCGACTTCACCCATCTCCCTCACTTTTTCTTCTTCCACCAACAAACGAGCGACTAGATTATCATAGGTTTGTTTTTCGTCCGGTGCAGACTCCCACGCAGACACGAAGTGTTTGTAGACATCCGGCAACGACATTAAAACCTTCGTTATGACAAACTTCTCCGAAATTTCTTCACCCATTTGTTTCAACTGGTTTTGTAACTACTGTATTTTCGACAGAAATATCGACATTTCCATTCCTTCTTCAATCAATCAATCAATCAATCATTTATTTGTTAACATATGTGTTTATAAATACAGATCTTAGTTTACATGAAATAGAGCGCTATGTTATGCCAGGAGGCGTACAAATATGGTGTTCAAATTTGATTTAGTACAAGTTAAATTCAATAAAATATATCAATTTATTAAAAAATAGTTTCGTTTAGTGTCAATTATTTAAGTCACACTTACAGTAGTTACTTATTGAAAAAGAAAAAAAATAATATAATAACAATATAGTAGTGTCATGTTAAATTAATTTATCATCTAAGTATTCGTCAACAGTATAATAACATTTATCAACAAGTAATAATTTAATTTTTTTCTTGAAATGTATTAAATCTATTTTTTTTATGGCATCTGGCATTTTATTGTAAATACGTGGGGCCATACCCAGAACACTCTTTGTTATTAAAGCAGTTTCACATTTGCGATTACACAAGGCATTTTTGTATTGACTACGAATTGGAACATCTCGTACAGTAGATATTTTTTCAAAAAGGTTTGGATTTGTTTTGACGAAAATACTAATTTCTAATATGTATAACGCCGGCAATGTAAGTATTTTTAAGGATTTAAAGCAAGGTGCACAGCTATCATCTGTTTTCAGACCACACATGGCTCTTATACATCTTTTTTGTGGCCTAAATATTAGTAATTTGTCTGAAGAATTGCCCCAAAATATTATTCCGAATCGTAAAATCGAAGCTACTAGACCGTGACAGGCAACCAGTAACGCATCTCTGTTTACTTTTTTCGATAATTGGAAGAGTGGAGATTGGATTGGAGATTTATTTATTTTTTTACATAATTGTTCTATATGTGCTTTCCAATTAAGATGGTTGTCAATATGGATACCTAAAAACACTGTTACTTTTACCTCTTCTATTTCGTTATCGTCATAGTTAACACATATTTTCGGTGTATTTGGTTTTTGGTGAAAATGCATTACTTTAGTTTTCTTAAGGTTAATTAATAAATTATTCATATTAAGCCAATTAATTATGTCAGTAAGTGTATTGTTAATTTCAAATTGATAGGTATTTAAATTTTTGCATTTTACTATGGCAGTGCTATCATCTGCAAACAAAATCATTTGTTGTTGTGTCACTCGTGGCAAGTCATTAATGTAAATGACAAATAGTGGTGGCCCAAGCATGCCTCCTTGTGGCACTCCATATTTTATAGTCCTGAATTTTGACAGATATGTTCGTTCTACTTTTGTCTCTGAGCACACTCTTGTGATTTCAGAACATTGCAATCTGTTGCATAGATATGATTCCAGTAATCTTAAAATGTTACCTCTGATGCCATAACTGTGTAATTTATCTAATAGAATTTTGTGATCCACATAGTCAAAGGCTTTGGTCATGTCTGTGTAAATAGCGCAGATGGGAGTCTTTTCGTCAACTGCAGACATCACATTATTTAAAAAATCAAATATTGCCATGTTCAGTGTCTTATTTTTTCGGAAACCATTTTGTTCTTTGCATAAAATTTTAAATTTGGTATAATATTGGTGTAATGAGTTATAAACGATTTTTTCAATTTTTTTTGAAAATTCGGATATTTTGGCTATTGGTCGGTAATTTTTTATATCTATTTTGTCTTCCTTTTTGTGAAGCGGCTTTATTATAACTTTTTCAGGTCTTCTGGATATATACCTTCGGTAATACTTAAGTTAATAAGGTGTGCTAGCACAGGTGCTATGATCTCAATGACAAATTTAATTACTTTTGTGGATATACCGTCAAACCCTACAGTACTTGTATTTTTAAGCGTTTTTGTGGCTGAAATAATATCTGAGTATAGAACAGGCTGCACAAATATTGATTGCGTTGTCAAATTACTGGGCTTATGATTTAATTGAATGTCATTAATTGTATTGCTTTCCATGTCGTCAATAAAATAATCATTAAATGCATTTACTATGTCATTCGGATTTGTATAAGTCAAGTTTTTGTTTTTTATTGTCATTATTTGTTCTTTAGGTAGATCATTTTTGGATCTATTAACTATTTGCCAAGTTGCTTTAGATTTGTTTTGTGAATTTCTAATGAAGTTATCATTTTGCGCTTTTTGCGTTAATTTAATATTTTTTTTGTACCGTTTATTGTAACTTTTAAAGTTACTTTTATTTTTATTTGTGGCGTGTAGTCTGTAAAGCCCATAACAAACGTCTTTTGTTTTTACTACAGGTTTTAATGCCACGCGATATCCATTTGACCTGTTTATTAGTGCTTATCGTAATTATTTTATCTGGAAAGGAAAGATTATAAAACAATGAGAAAAGATTATTAATTTTTTTTATAGGATACATTAACATCATTGCTTTCATATACTTCTTTGAAGGATAACTTTTGTATGCAAGATTTGAATTTTTCAAGGTTCTCTTTGGAGTAGTCTTTTTTAATTGATTTCCAAGATTTTAGGCGACAAGTTTTATTTATAGGTACTTTAAGTATTTGTGATGTGTGATCTGAGAAAATAAGATCAATAATTTTAGTTGTCCATCCTTTACGAAGATTATGTGCAAAGTTATCAATGC
The DNA here is from genome assembly GCA_964057195.1 of Orthosia cruda. Classification (NCBI taxonomy): domain Eukaryota; kingdom Metazoa; phylum Arthropoda; class Insecta; order Lepidoptera; family Noctuidae; genus Orthosia; species Orthosia cruda. The sequence goes on along the minus strand of OZ059840.1, from coordinate 25,357,748 downwards.
ACGTGTTACTATGAAGCCTAGTAGGCTGATTTAGAGCTAGTGTTAAGTTATAACTAAGTAGGAAATGTTCCAGTTCTAAAGTAAACTTATTTCTTAACAATACATTAATGTTCAGATCGCCACATAACACAATTTTTTTATTCGTTGATAAACATACTTTTTTCAATACAATGTCAAGTTTTGCATAAAATGTCAAATAATTATATTTTGGTACTCTATAAACACATATAATAATAATTGAATAGGATGTCAATTCTATTGCACAAGTTTCAAACACGCCTGTTACAGACTGCTTTGCTACGTCTGGTAATTCCTTGTACTGATGCCCTGCTCTTACTAGAATACACGCACCTCCCCGATTAGTGCTTCGTGAAAAACAATCAGCTAGGTGGAAGTTCGGAATGTACAGCAATCTCTCATGTCCAGAGGTTATGAAATGCTCTGTTAAACATAATACATCCAAGGTTGTGCCTTGTTTTTGAAAATTTTCTAATTGTATAGTCAGCAGGTCTGATTTATTCAACAATCCAGCAATGTTTTGATGCAAAATGTTAACTTGACTAAAGAAAAAACTGCTCGTTTCCTTCTGGTTCAGTTACTGTGTTTATTTGATTGTCAGGTTGAGAAAAGTCAGTATTTGAGAATTGTATGTCCATAGTCATGTCAAAAATATCCTTAAAAATTTATTCCATGCCAGAGTTATTTATCACACCAGTTCGTCTGTTGAACATACCTTAGGTTCTTATTGCTGTCCAGAAAATATGCATGTCCGTGAGTTATTATGTCCAGATATAATAAATTATTGTAGGTTTCCACTCTAGAATTATATAGGTAGTTGTTTGTGAAAAATTTGTACGTCGGAGTACAGACGATTATATTTGTATTCGATATTTCTTGCAATATTTGTCTAATTAGTAAGATGCTATTAAAATATTTATTTGTTTCTTTAAAGTCCTCCTCACCTATCAAAATAATACTTCATATTTATATTAAAAAAATCTTTGCTGGATTATGTGAATACTTGTTTCGTTTTTTTGTTCAAAAATACTTGCTAACTTTCGCCACATCTGAGAAGAAGTAGTGCAGGATATTATGTGTAGCATCACTTCTTCGGTCATCCTGGTCACCAACATAGTTTGCGCCTTTGTATCATTTTTCTCCCATGTCCTTCTTTCTTCCAAATTTTCTCCTTTTTTAAGTCTGCCTTCAACAATGTCAATTAGACTTTGAACTCGCAGTAAAACCATTGTCTGGAATTTCCAAACATTCCAATTCTTGATTCCTTCCAGTTTAATAACTGTACTTTTTCCGTCCATCGTGTGTCTTTTATAATCTTGCTAATAATCCTTCCTTGCAGCTCAATTCTAGCAAGTAATTTTTCCTTCCCGGCAACTTGACTTTCAACTGCAACCCACGTCCTCACGTGTTGCAATTTTTCTTTCTTCGGTATTTTCAACTAGACTTTTATTGGTATATGGACTGGGCCCACACCCTGATGAAAATGGTTATTTTGGAAGTAAAAATCTAAGTCTTCTTAGGTTTCTTTATTATTAGCACTTAGCACGATCACACAGTCGTTACACACCAACGGTTCAAGTTAGAAGAATGCGCACAGATAACATCATATTACCCTACAACCACAGATAATAACACCGTTAGGCGGTGTATCAAATAAGGCAGTTATTACATTGAATGTTAACAAAAACACAGTATGTTTTTGGTTCCAACGTTTTCGTTCTGGAAATTTCGACCTGCAGAACAAGCCTCGTGGACGGCCGGAGACCAAAGTTGATAATAAAGAATTGAAGGTTATTGTGGAAGCGGATCCATCGAAAACCACGTCGGATTTAGCTGCAGGCTGCGGTGTTAGTGATAAATTTGTTTTAATCCACTTGAAGCAAACTGGGAAGGTGAAAAAGCTTGAAAGTTGGGTACCTAATGAATTGAGTGCAGCAAACCGACAAACGCTCGTCGATTGCTGCATTACATTACTCAACCGGCACAATAATGAAGGGATTTTAAATCGAATCATTACATGTGATGAAAAGTGGATCCTGTACAATAATCGGAAACGCTCATCGCAATGGCTGAACCCTGGCGAACCAGCCAAATCCTGCCCCAAGCGAAAATTTACTAAAAAGAAAATACTTGTGAGCGTTTGGTGGACTAGTGCCGGTGTCGTTCACTACAGCTTTCTTAAATCTGGCCAGAAGATTACGGCGGATGTCTATTGTCAGCAACTGTAAACCATGATGGAACAGCTAGCTGCTAAACAGTCGAGGCTTTTCAATCGCTCTAGGCCACTGCTGCTTCAGGACAACGCTAGACCACACACTGCACAACAGAAGGCTACCAAATTATAGGAGCTTGAGACATCCACGGTACTGCCCGGACCTTGCTCCAATAGATTACCATTTTTTTCTTAATTTGGATAACTTCTTGCAAGGGAAAAAAATCAACTTCGATGGGGCAGTCCAAAGCGCCTTCAAAGATTTTATTGATTTCCTTCCGAATGGCTTTTGATTATTATATAAGATAGCAAAAGAGCATAGATAGCAATGGTACATACTTTTATTAAATAAATATATTATATTAAAATTAAAAAAGAAACGAATTTATGTTCCTTCCTTACAAAACGCCAATTTCATATGTGATGAACTAATATTTGAAGTAACTGTCTTTGTGAAACAGAATCCAGAACTTTTCGTGTTAGCATCTGAAGCTTACAATCGTACTCAACGAGATGACTGTTGCTCTATGTTCATAGAAGTAATACTGCCTTAATGTATAAGAGTATTTTTGCATATGGCACTAGTCCTTTATAAATAACTAGCTGACCCTCGGGGCTTCGCTCCCGTCAACTGCCTACCTACCCTGGCTACTTTGCCTATCCTGCCTACCATGCCTACCCTGCCTACCCTGCCTACCTTGCCTACCCTGCCTAACCTGCCTAACCTGCCTACCCTGCCTACCGTGCCTACCCTGCCTACCCTTCCTACCCTGTCTATCCTGCCTACCCCTGGCTACCCTGCCTACCCTGCCTACCCAGCCTACCCTGCCTACCCTGCCTACCCTACCTACCCTGCCTAACCTGCCCCTACCCTGGCTACCCTGCCTACCCTGACTTTCCTGCCTACCCTGCCTACCCTGCCTTTCCTGCTTACCCTGCCTATCCTGCCTACCCTGCCTATCCTGCCTACCCTGCCTACCCTGCCTACCCTGCCTACCCTGCCTACCCTGCCTACCCTGCCTACCCTGCCTACCCTGCCTACCTTGCCTACCCTGCCTACCCTGCCTACCCTACCTATCCTGCCTACCCTGCCTACCCTGCCTACTCTGCTTACCATGCCTACCCTGCCTACCCTGCCTACCCTGCCTACCCTGCCTACCCTGCCTACCCTGCCTACCCTGCCTACCCTGCCTACCCTGCCTACCCAGCCTACCCTGCTTACCCTACCTATCCTGCCTACCTGCCTTTCCTGCCTACCCTGCCTATCCTGCCTACCCTGCCTACCCTGCCTTTCCTGCCTACCCTGCCTATCTTATCTACCCTGCCTACCCTGCCTACTCTGCTTACCCTGCCTACCCTGCCTACCCTGCCTACCTGGCCTACCCTGCCTACCCTGCCTACCCTGCCTTTCCTGCCTACCCTGCCTTTCCTGCCTACACTGCCTACCCTGCCTTTCTTGCCTACCCTGCCTTTCCTGCCTACACTGCCTACCCTGCCTTTCCTGCCTATCTTGCCTACCCTGCCTACTCTGCTTACCCTGCCTACCCTGCCTACCCTACCTATCCTGCCTACCCTGCCTTTCCTGCCTACCCTGCCTATCCTGCCTACCCTGCCTACCCTGCCTTTCCTGCCTACCCTGCCTATCTTGCCTACCCTGCCTACCCTGCCTACTCTGCTTACCCTGCCTACCCTGCCTACCCTGCCTACCTGGCCTACCCTGCCTACCCTGCCTACCCTGCCTTTCCTGCCTACCCTGCCTACCCTGCCTACCCTGCCTTTCCTGCCTACACTGCCTACCCTGCCTTTCCTGCCTACCCTGCCTATCTTGCCTACCCTGCCTACTCTGCTTACCCTGCCTACCCTGCCTAACCTGCCCATCCTGCCTATCCTGCCTACCCTGCCTACCCTGCCTACCCTGCCTACCCTGCCTACCCTGCCTACTAATTTGTATCCATCATTAATAGTTTTCTCAGCGCACGCCAAATAATGTATTTTACAGACAACATTTTGCTACCTTGGGTTACATTATTGCAATTTTCATAAGGATCTGTATTTTTTTTTGAAAATATTTTATAGCCTATGACACTCAGGAATAATGTAGCTTTCTACCGGTGCAAGAATTTTCAAAATCCGTTCAGTAGATCCAGAGATTACCCCTTACAACGTCACAAACTCACAAACTTTACCTCTTTATAATATTAGTATAGATTGCCGAAGGAGCTAAAAAGCTTCCTGTTGATTTGTTTAAGCAATAATTAAAAATTCTCCTATGTCAAAATGTTATTATACTGTCGTAGATTTTTTAACGGATAAATTCTGACATTATGTATTGTATAATTCTGACATTATATATTATCTAATAAATTGTTATATATAATTATATTCTATTCTTTTATAATGATATTCTATAATAATTATAATATAATATTAATGCTTTTCCGACTGTAGAATATATTTTGACATAGAGTTTTATTTGTTTATTTGTTATTACTTTTTTATTTGGTGTTGAAATTTTTCATTTAATGATATTGGCTGAAATGAATTATTGACAATCATAACAATCATCATATTTGCACGCCACGATACGTGGCAAAACATGCCTGAACCTGTGTTTTTGATTTATGTCATCCGGCATGCACGTTATTGTATTTTTGTATGTGTAAACATGTTGGAACAAATAAATAAAAATGAATATGCAAAATGAAATATTATTGGGATTTGTGAAGCCTTTGGGAGCCTCCGCCCGCCCTGCGGCTCTCACAAAACCTGACGGATGGTGGGACGCGCGACGATTGCGTCTCGTTGCGGCAGTTTGTGCTCTGTGTGTAGGTAGGTGGGGGCATTGTTGCAAAAGTTCTAAACAGGAATACCGAAAAGACCAACTAGTTTACTCAAAATTCTGGGTCAGATTTTGTATTTTAGTTATTAATTAAAACATGAATACCTGTAAATCCAGGCTTTTTGTCCTTTACATGATGTTAACTCCAGTACGGAAAAAAAAAATACGTTTTTAGGCTTCGTCCCTCAAAAAGAAAAAGGAACTTATTGTATCACTTCATTGTCCGTCTGTCAAGATCCTTTTTCTCAGGAACAAGTAGATGTATAAAGTTTATATTAATATCAAATATTCAAGTCTGCAATCCCTTGGAGTTGTAAAATGTTAAACTATTAAGTCAACGCAATCAAAAGATAAAGCCGTTTATACGGCATATTTAACACTCGCAGTTAAGGGAATCAAAACCTATAGGGTACTTCCTATACCTATAAACACAGGGCTATGTTACAAGTTATAGGCATCGTCACGTAAAATATAGTCCTAAGAAACTAGATATACTCCCATCTTGATGACGTTATCTGTAACTCAAGCTCAGATTCGAAAATGTACAGACGGATGATTAAACTGCGTAATACGTTAAGCTGCAGCAAATACATGGATCTTCTCATACCTGTCTGAATAATGGAAATCGTAAGCGAGAGCGATTAATTTCTAAATCGACTTAAATTAAAGAAGTTATTAATAAACATAATTTTCAACACACTTGCTCATAAAGTGGCTCTAATTTCACCGCAATTAGGCACATAATGACACCTATAATCAAACTGTGACTTTTTCATTGCTATTATTCACAAGTGAGATAATAGTACATTATGGTACAAGTGAGTAATGTTGGTGATTACCGCTGAGGCGCCATTGAGACCCGAGCCGTTAGGTGAGGGTCTTAAGAGAGCCGAGGACGGTAATCATCAATACACACGTGTATCATACGACGTTTTTCAACACACTTGTGAAGAAAATAATCCTAAAAAATCATTTCCAACAGTGAAAACGAGTTGTGAATTTTTTTTCGCAATGGCGGGCAAAGTTAATCAGTTTTCCTATGCGCGCGCATCTAACAATGGCGATCGGCCATAGACTAAAAATAATGAGTTATCTTCTTTTTGCATTTTCGCGGATAGCGTTTTAGCCACGTACAAAATGGGGAATTTCAAGTTTTCTTTATTACAGACAAAAACAAAAGTTATATTTAAGTGAAAGTTTTATTTATTGAACACGTACAAGTTGAAATTATCTATTTAAATACGAAGTTGCATGAAATATGTTGCATTTGTACTATTGAGCACGATCTTTTTTGTATCGGAACTTTTTTAAGAACAAAGCAACTCAACCAATAAATTAAAAAAAGAAACTCTTTATCTCACTTGTGAATAATAGTAATGAAAAAGTCACAGTTTGATAACAGGTGTCATTATGTGCCTAATTGCGGTGAAATTAGAGCCACTTTATGAGCAAGTGTGTTGAAAAGAGTTTTTTTTTAATTTATTGGTTAGGTTGCTTTGTTCTTAAAAAAGTTTCGATACAAAAAAGATCGTGCTCAAAAGTACAAATAAATTATTGTACCTACCTATTGCTTGCTTATTTTATGCAACTTCGTATTTAAATAGATAATTTCGAACTTGTACGTGTTTAATAAATAAAACGGTCACTCAAATATAACTTTTGTTTTTCTCTGTAATAAAGAAAACTTGAAATTCCCCATTTTGTAAATGGCTAAAACGAAATCCGCGAAAAACCAAAAAAAAAGAAACCTCATTCTTTTAGTCTATGGCCGATCGCCATTGTTAGATGCGCGCGCATAGGAAAACTGATTATTTTTTTCCACCATTGCGAGAAATTTTTCAAAGCTCGTTTTCACTGTTGAAAATGATTTTTTTGCATTATTTTCTTCACTAATGTGTTGAAAACTCCGTATGATACACGTGTGTATTGATGATTACAGTCTTCGGCTCTCTTGCTCTCCGCTCAATGGCGCCTCGGCAGTAATCACCAACATTACACACTTGTACCATAATATACTATTATCTTTAGTGAGGTAACGGGGTTCTAAGTGCTGCTTCTGATGCTGTTCACTGGGGTGGTTTTAGTGAGATAAATATTCATTTTGAAGCATTCCCTCCGATAACAAAAATAAAAGGACTCAATTCAAATTATTACTGCCTTTCTAGGACAGTCAGGTAAAAACCACATGCAATACAATCAATCAACTTGCATCAGAAATAAATACAAAATCAATTAAATTACATCACATTTTATTAGAATCAAAATTATTAGATAAATGTGCATTCTTACCGTTGCAACTTTTCTCACCGTAACAGTAATGTTACAACTTATCTCACCTAAGCGATTGATGGATTGTCTCCACAGAACAGAAAAAACGCCTTCTGTCTTCTCTGTTCTGTGATTGTCTCCCAGAAAAGAAGCCATATCAGCGTTAAATAAAAATAAACCACAGATAATATTACACATAATATGCCTCTTACCATCCAAATAAACCGCCGCCGTTACTAGCGTTTTTCGTCTGACTAAAATAATTATTTTTATAAGTACATCGATAGCGTTCGGTTCCGTTCCACGACTATAGATGGTGTTAGCAGTGACTTGCAAATAAACGGGTATATTCGGTTCGTGACTATCTTTTTCTTTAACTACAATGACGATTTGTTTATAGTGTTTTTTAACACGTTTTTATAGTTTCATTGTACAAACTTGCATCGTTTTGATTTGGAAGTCGGTTTAGTTTTTTTGTTAAAAAAATATTATTTTTATGTTTTTAGTTTTGGTACCTAATATTACTACGAAAATCATTTATAGTCGGAGGGCTTCTCATAAAAATTTTCAACATGCCTAAACACGACTGGGATACAATGTCTTAATACGGAGTTCCGGTGCCTACCTTCCGGCTTCATCACCAGAGCAGTTCGATGGTACCATTTTCATTAGAACCATTTATTTCAATTTGCTTCATCACAGTCATTTAACTATTAGGGATATCTTATACCCAAAACATACCTAACATTGAGAAGTTCCAGTGGCCATCTATGGTCTTCTTCATCAGTGCCACTTCATCAAATGATACTTCCTTAATGCAAATGCTTGCCATGTTGATAAAAATACCACAATCACTATATATTTTATTATATATAATACCACAATCACCTATAAAATTTGAGGATTTCCCGCGATTTCTTTGGGATCCTGACTTGGTGACAAGAGAATTATCAATATCGGTTCATAATTGACAGAGTAATCGGTGAAAAACACATAAAACGAACTTAGAACCTCCTCCTTTTTGGAAAGTTGGTTAAAAATCGAGTGGCATGCCTCAGAAATGTAAAACCGCGCCATCTATTGAAATCAATTTTAAATAATCCGTTCAAATAATATAATCTTTGAAATGTGAAATATGTAATATTTTTGTGCTTACGAGAGTTGATTAAACAAGAACTTACAATTTTATGATCAATTCATGAAAATGTTAATTTCACACATAATTCAATGACAAATGGTATATCAAAAACAAAATTTACATATACTTTATTATACACTAAGATAAAAAACAATACAAAAATACATCTTAAAACAAACAAACATACAATAGGCGGCCTTATCGCATTCCGCGATCTCTTCCAGATGCAAATCGCACGATCTAGTGATATTTATTTGAACCAATTTTGCATTCTTAGCACTGGGAACCCGTGACTAACTAAGGAATTTGGGATGCCAAAAAAAAACATAAAAAAATCGATATTAATCACAATAGTTTTAACCGGGTCAGATATTTACAAGCGCTGCCGTATTCCTGCTATAGTTTGTTGAAACACTATTAAAAAACTAGTGCAACATGCCTCAACGACGAACAATGGTTTGTAACACTAAAGGAACCAGACCATTTAACTTGCAACAACCTCGCAAACACAGTTCGGAAATAAGCCCACCGAACTAGCATTGAAATTGGTCCATTGTTGTGAGATCGATCAAGGGCTCGTTTGCTAACAAAGGGGATAGGCCGAGTTACTCAGTTGAGGGCCATTTCAGAACCTTAACGAGACCTATTGAAAACTAACAATAGCATCTCGGTGAAACCTCAGCATTCTTGTAATAAATGCGTTTTCAATAATAACCCCCCAACTATTTTCTAAACTGCCATATTTAGATAACATTGAAGGGTAATTTTGAGAAGTGGATCGGGTTATTAGCATTATTATTTCTGTGCTGATTTCTGTGGTACACCATAAAGGCTAAGGAAATCATACCGCTCTACTAATAGGCAAACGGATGACGTGCAATCTCATTATGTATGACTAGGTACCGGACTCTAAATAAATTGACATTCTTCCAGCTGTAACTATTGCCCAAAAGTTTTAAATATATGGGACTGAAATCTCTATCAAAACGTTATCAGTCCCTTAAATTTTAACCCTCGACGGAAAAAGAGGGGTGTTATACGTTTAACGTGTGTTTCTGAGTATTTGTGGGTCTGTTTGTTTCATCGTAGCTCCTAAACGGATGAAGCATTTTTTTATATTTTTTTATTGTATCTTGATCGAGAGTGTTCTTAGGTATGTTTAATGAAAATCGGTTCAGCCGTGCAAGAGTTATGCGCATTTTACTCTTTGAAGCGGAGTATTTTCGGAAGATATCGAGTTATAATTACGTGCTTCGATGGATTGACGTTTTAAACAAAATATATAGGTAGTTTAAAAAGTATGATTTTTTTCATTTAAATTCGACAATCGCTATCGCTGTCTCTGACTCATTTTGTCTAGAAACTCAGATATAGAGTACATTACTATGATGAAAATTACTTAAAAAGTGCCTTACTAGAAATTAAGTTTCAACATCGCTTGTATCTTCCAAATTCATAAACAAGAAAAGCGGTATGTAGTTCACCAAGTGGATAATCTTACACAAAAAAACGAGCCAGAAAACTCAAAAGTTCAAAACGAAATGAAAAATGCAGGTTTTTGACCGTGGAAAGAGCAAAAAGCTTCCATGCTGAATAAAAGTTGCGAAAAAAATGTTGCGATATTTTTCTTTTTATGGATCAAAGAATATCAATAAAACTTTGGCATTATTTTGGGAATTTCTTATTTACCATAGAAACAATATATGCTTCAAGAAAGCTTTTATTTGATCAACTAAAGTAATAAAAATTCGGTTTACTGTGCGCTGCAATTTCACTAGAAAATCGCTTTGAATGGATAATAAAAATATAATACTTTCTCTTTGTATTGTAATCTGTAAAAAACAGAATAAAACAAAGCATCTCAAAACAGAAGATACCAAGAAAAGAACTCCAAAACCCTTTGACGATCGCAGAAGACACAAATTCCTTTGAAATTCGCGACGTAATAAATTCTCAGTCTGCGAGCTTGAGTGGGGGTGTCAAAAGCGTATATCACATTATTATGGTTTGTCAGGTAGAGTTCAATGTTGCCAACGCGTCGGGCGGTAGACGCCATATTAAAGTCTTCGGGTAGTCTAGACGGGCATTTGAAAGGACCTCTAAGTGATAGACTTTTAAATTGAATAGCTATTGTGTACCTGCTTATAGATCTTTGTGAATGCAATTTTGGTATAAGTAACCAAATTGAAATTGGGGAACTTTAATTTATTCATGATTTTTTGAGAATTCCAGGCCGATAGCATTTAATTAAAATAAGATAGTCTCTAATAAGATGTCTCTTAATAAACATAGAATTTTCACTTGATTTACATAGAATTTTCAAATCATGTGAAGAAAAGAAGAGAAAAGCATTTATCCTGAAGGACCATTATACTTTATTAACTCAAGTATTTTGGTCCTTCAGGAACAAAGCTTGTCTGAAAATATTTATTTTTATTCACTAAATACTTGGTACTACAAAAGGGCACTTTTGTAGTACCAAGTACCACACAAAACCCGATTTTCGCAAAAACTTGTCAGTACAATTCACTTCAATAAGACCAAACGGTTTATCCCAGGCCAAAGGTTCTTCTTTCAAAGGAACCGACCAGCTAGTAGTAAAGATTTTTTAATAAATGGATCAGATTTATCGAACAACGACATCTTAGCATTTGTATAATATACTATTACTGCAAATCTTCTTATACTATTTTCAGAAATAGTATCTATACAGAGGATGCGCGATACAATAACGAGAATTAGTGATGTGACACACGATTATTTACTACTAATTAATAAAACTTTTTTTAATCTGCCTTCAAGATTTCCGCTTCAAACTCTCACATATCATTTCATTGAATAAAAAAATATGAGTTATGAAACATTAATTTTTAATAAAAACTTATTTCATTCAGCCGTATGACTATGAAGTTGACAAAGACGGAACGAAGTTTTAAAATTATAAATAACGCTAATGATTTTTGTAAGCTGTTGTGCAACTCATTCTCAAGAAAACACGTTGTTTAGTCAGAGTTAAAACTAAAGGAAGCTTTAGGCACAAGTCCGCATTCGTACAGATTGTACAGTGTCAATGTAGGTTAAAAATGTCATGAAAGTTGATGATATTTTAATTAAAAGAATCGTGTGTCTATTTGGTCATCACATTGACTTGGTTTTATCCCTATTTATCTGGAGTTGACACAATATGTCTTATAATCATAATTAGCTGTCATCTCAGAAATCCCCTTTTACTTCCCTTTTCGAACCAAAAAATCTTTCCCATTGTTTATCCATCGTTTCTTTACTTTTCATAAAGTATTTTAATTAAAGATATTAATAAATACTGGCTCTAAACCCTGTGTTTCTAATATCCCATGAATGGCAATGGATGGCGGTACTTCATCAAGTTTGTAAGGGCAGTCGTGTACCGGCGACATATTGACGATGAAGTTTCTACCGGTAGGTACTCGTATTATTCAGCGGATTCAGTGTAATTCTTTACCGTAAATAAACATTCAACGCTTAAATTATTTTATACTGTTGTCACCGAGGTAGAAAATGCGGAAATGCCATATAAATAAGTAGGTAAAAATCAAAAATTATTACAAAAATTATTTGCGGCATGCAATCCTTTTCATAATAAACTTGTATATGGATACAATAATAAAGAATTGTCTGAAGAAAAGAAAGAATGAAAAATAAAATATTTGCGACTAGCACAGGAGATACAGACACTACAAACAAGACGACAAACAGAAAAAAAAAATTACGTAATACTATTATAGGCTTTAGATAGTACGAGTAAATTACAACCAAGTTGAGCACTTAATTAGGCATCAATCACCTCTTCATTTGATAAGCACTGTATTATAAACATAATAAATTTAGGTGATTTTATTCCGTTTCAGAGCAGTGGTGGCCCAGTGGTATCGGTCGCGACTTTCAAGTTGTTGGTCGTTGGTTCGAACTCAGGCAGGCGCTTTACTATGTGTAAATTATTTTATAACCACTGCTCTCAAAACGGTGAAGGAAAACATCGTGAGGAAACCGGCATATCCTAGAACCAAAAAATCGAAGACATGTGACATCCACCAATCCGCACTGGACCCGCGTGGTGCATTACGGCCCATTCTCTCTCACAGACAGGAGGCCTGTGTCCCAGCAGTGGGAAGATTAAAAAAAGATTTGAAAAAAGAACCGTTTGGCCTCAAGTTTCAACAGCAAGATGGAAAATATAATCCATTTAATAACTTTTAACTCGAATACAAACGGACATCACTATCTCGAATAGATTTCCAGCAATACACAAAAAGATCGCGGTCCGTTTGGCTATTTCATTTAAAATATGCATGAGACTCGGGTCAGAATGTCTTCTCGCACAAATAAAACTATATTGTTCAATATTGTAGAGCAAACGTCGCCAGAAATAGATTTTTATGTGTTTATAAACATTTAAGTGCTTTGTTAGGACTTGTTATTGGTGACCTACGTTTGGGTAAGGCGAATATTATGATGTTTTTCCTGATTGAATAAATTATTAGAGAACTAATTATTGTTATTGTGACTAATGTTATTAATAAACGATATTACTATTATTATGAATAAAAAGTATCTATTGAATGTCATCCGAACTAATATTGTAAAGAGGTAGAATGATTTGTTAATATTTATTTTAGTTTTTACCCGACTGCCGAAGGACGGTAATGTGTTTATCAGTCTATGTATATATGTTTGTTCCTATGTGGCGTTCTAGAGACCAAACGTGTTGGCCGATTTTGATGATTTTTACGTCAATTGATTCGTCTTAACCCTGCGAGTGTCACTAGCTACATTAAAATTGGAAAACAGAAAAATTGCGGCTTTTGGGCGCCATATTGTGGGGGACAATTTTTTTATTCTTCCAACCCCATCGTGGGGAGTATCAAAATAAAGAGTTTTAAGAGTAGGAATATCTTTAAATGTATTTATATTTAAAAAAAAATAACTTACAAGTTATAAATAAAAAAAGTTAATTCAAAAAATCAAAAAACCCGACTGCTTGAAAAGCGAACTAAAAAGACATAAACAAGAAGAAAATCATGCTGCGCAGTCGGAGGATACGTATTCGCGAGCTGGCTGACCAAAACCAGAGGTATCCTCCGACAGCCAAATTATCGGATATAATTCTATTTGCTGATGATACTTCGCTAATTTTTAAAATAGATAGGCAAGATACGGATGTCTTAAATGTCAATGAAAGTCTAATTGTTCTCTCAAAATGGTTCGCAGCTAACAATCTTTTACTGAATGCGAAAAAAACAAAATGTCTAAAGTTCTCTTTACCAAATGTACCACAACATGACCTAAACTTAAATCTTGACGGCAAAAATCTTGAAGTTATAACGGAAACTGCATCTTAGGGATTACTATCGATTCAAAATTGCAGTGGGGCGCGCACATTAGAACTCTTTCGGGTAGGTTAAGTTCGGCTGCATATGCAGTAAGGAAAATAAGGCAGCTAACCGATGTAGCTACAGCTAGGTTAGTATACTATGCTTATTTCCACAGTATTATGTCTTATGGCATTCTGCTGTGGGGATCAGCAGCAGACGTTGACTCAATTTTCATCCTACAAAAGAGGGCAATCCGCGCAATCTATAAAATGGGTACTCGCGAGTCCCTCAGAGAAAAATTTAAAGAGATCGATATACTGACTCTACCTTCACTTTATATTTTGGAATGTATTTTGTGTGTCCGTAAAAATTGAGGGCTTTTCAAAACTAGAAGCGACTTCCATAATTTAAATACACGCAGTAAGCACGAAATTGTAATACCCAAATTCAGATTAACGAAAACTAGCAAGTCTTTTCTTGTAAACAGTATACGCTTTTATAACAAGTTGCCAAAGTCAGTTATAGAACTGACCGAAGGAAAGTTCAAAAACTACATCAAACGTATCCTTGTATATATAATTAAAATTATATATAAAATCAAGGACTACGTTGAAGACAAAAACATTTAGCCTTAGCTCCTTCTGCGCATGCAGCTTCCCTGGTAACTTGTAAACGGCACAAATATGTGGATGTCTCTAACTATTCTCAATCTCATTTTTTCTTTCCTTCTTTTAGTTAGACTTTTTACAATGGTTTTCAATCATCTTTATAGCCCTTTGCTAAGAATAGTTACAGCACTGATAACAACATTTGTGCCACATGTTAAATTTAGTCTTGTTATACTTATTTTTATTTTTTTTACCTTTGTATAGATTCTTTTACTGATTATTTTGTGAATGTGTGTACATTGTAGGCCTTCTAGATGCTAGTTAACATTTGTTAACTTTTTTTATAAAATATATAATCTTTTTATTTTATTTTTTTAGAGTCTTACGACTTATTGTCATGAGTCGGGCCTACGTTGTCCCCCCATATCTAATTACTAATGCTGTAACATGGAAATATTGTAAAACCAAACCATTTTTAAAAGAGTAACCATGGAGTTTCTTGCCGGTTTTTCTCCATAGGAAACGACCAACCCGAACCGTGCACCTTTTGTCGACGTTTTATAAGTGCCCATGTAGGCCTATGTGAAATAAAAAAAATGATTTTGATTTTTTGGATTTTGACAGTAAGCAGTCGGGTTTTTTGATTTTTTAAATTAACTTTTTTATTATTTTATTTGTTTATCCTCGCACTGGAACGTATTGCAGCAATTACACCAGTGGAGCACAATCATATAATAAACCAACTATAAGACCAAGTTTCCTAACGATGTTTTCCTTCACCGTTGTCAGCGATGTCCAAGATAAACTTAGAAAGTACATATGAATTGAAAAAGTCACATTGGTACTTGTCCGGATTCGAATCCACGACCTCAAGCACGAGAGGCCAGGTCTTAGCCACTGGGCCACCACGACATAATATATGTGTAAGCTAAGATCTGATTACATAAAATCTTTCAAGAAATAAAATTATGTGGTTAAGTGGACTCGCGGGTGCGTTAGCGAGCGAGTCCAGCTGACCAAAGACTAGAAATCTACCTACCGCAAGGCACCGAAATTGAGAGAAAAAGATGGTAAAGCTATTAAGAATAGTAGGTTTCCTGAAAAATACTAAGTACAATGCTAAAATGAAAATCAATTTTTTTTATTTCACATAGGCCTACATGGGCACTTATAAAACGTCGACAAAAGGTGCACGGTTCGGGTTGGTCGTTTCCTATGGAGAAGAACCGGCAATAAACTCCATGGTTACTCTTTTAAAAATGGTTTGGTTTTACAATATTTCCATGTTACAGCATTAGTACTTAGATATGGGGGGACAACGTAGGCCCGACTTATGACAATAAGTCGTAAGAAACTAAAAAAATAAAATGAAAAGATTATATGTTATATAAAAAAAGTTAACAAATGTTAACTAGCATCTAGAAGGCCTACAATGTTCACACATTCACAAAACAATCGGTAATAGAATCTATACAAAGGTATAACAAGACTAAATTTAACATGTGGCACAAATGTTGTTATCAGTGCTGTAACTATTCTTAGCAAAGGGCTATAAAGATGATTGAAAACCATTGTAAAAAGTCTAACTAAAAGAAGGAAAGAAAAAATGAGATTGAGAATAGTTAGAGACATCCACATATTTGTGCCGTTTACAAGTTACCAGGGAAGCTGCATGCGCAGAAGGAGCTAAGGCTAAATGTTTTTATCAGCTACTGCTGCCCATTCATCGTCGGTACTGAGGGCTGTGTCCATATCGATGGGAGAGTCACCTTCCTCATCGACCCAAGATTTGGATTTGGACCTAGTATCTGCGTGAATAGCGGCTACGCGCTCTTTGTACTTTTTGTACTGAAGACGGGCGGACATCCTACGAGGAGAAGGCTTAGTAGCCAAAGTCAGAGGCTTTAGAGGGCTACGGTCTCTCTCAGAGGGAATTGGATCTGGCTTACTAATAAGAACCTCGAAAGGGTGGGTGATCTAGGCCCGGAAGTGGGCCTGATGGATGGGGAGGGTGATCTGGGAGAGTATTTCTCCTCACATGGCACGGGGGCCATGTTAGGTTCGGGTTCCAGTAAATCCTCAACGGTCGGATTTATATTGGTAATGATAATTGAAATGATAATTAAAATAAAAAGATTATATAGTAAATAAAAAAGTTAACAAATGTTAACTAGCATAGAATAGCTAGCACAGAATGACCGCCTCAAAAATACTTCTGAAACAGTCGTTTCTTTTTACAATTCATCCGCAAATGCCATGAAGTATCAATGGAAAATACCAGAGGGCTGGCTTTTTCTTCAAAGACAAAGACAAAGACAAAGATATTTTATTTCAACTAGGCCACAAAGCGGCACTTTTGAACGTTAGTTACATTAAAATTTACAAGGAATAAAAATTGATTCTACCGTGCATTCGGAAAGTAGCTTGTTATGGAGAAGAACGCACAAGAAACTCCATACTTACTCTTTTAAAAAAAAAAAATGTTTTTTTTACAATATTTAGGTACATAAGTACATACATTAATAAATTTATATGTGTGAGGACAATGCACCCAGAATCACTACATACTATACTAAGTACAGGTACAAAGTATTAAAAGTACTCACACATGTACTGTGCAGTTACATAATAAGCGCTAGAAAAACACTAGCATCCGAAGCAGTTAAGTTAAGACCAATCCCAACTGACGGCGCCCGTTCACGAACATGACGCATGAATCGGCACCACCCAGCTCAACCATCATGAAGGGAACCGAATGATCCAACACACACGCCACCATCAGAGAGACATTTGAGAGAGCATGACACACTCAACTGCCAGGGCAAACACAAGTCAACGAACGACACCGAGGTACAGCAAATGGTAGATTTACAGTTGGGTACATAGTACTCACACACGTGCTGCGCAGTTATACTATACTAAAAGAAATTGAGTCTATATAATACAAATATATTCATACAGTCTTCAGCAGGTCCAACAATTCTACAAAACAATAATGTTCAGCATATCACTTGTTTTTGCGCCCTAGTGGTTGTGGAGCAAGAGTAGCATTGAGCCAAGCATTTTTATCAGTGATGTAATCCCCCAACTTATAATATGTCTGCCTGCATAGTGTGCGTTTTATACAAGTTTTAAATTTCGTCTCATTCAGTTCTAGAATGTGGGGAGGAATTTTATTGTAACATTTTGTACAGTACCCCATGAAAGAAGAGGCTACTTTAGCCAGTCTGAAACCTGGTTGAACTAATTGGTCCCTATTTCTAGTAATGTAATTATGTCTATCTCCGTTTTTACCAAAAAGATGTAAATTTTTTCTCACGTACATGATATTTTCATAAATATATTGACAAGGAACCGTCATGATGTTAATGCCCTTAAACAGTTCCCTTAGAGAATCGCGCCGGCGAAGATTGTATATCGCTCTGATGGCTCGTTTTTGCAGAATAAAAATTGACTCAATGTCTGCAGCCCTTCCCCATAGTAAAATACCGTAAGACATTATACTATGAAAGTAACTAAAATAGACCAGCCTCGCGGTATCTACATCACTAAATTGACGAATCTTTCTAACAGCATAAGCTGCCGAACTTAGCCGCCCTGCAAGTGATATTAAATGAGGACCCCATTGTAACGTTGAGTCTAGCGTGATCCCCAGGAAAACCGTTTTATCGACGAATTCTAGCTTCTCCTTGTTTAAGATAATGTCACAATCAGTACTTTTTACATTCGGCAAGGAAAATTTTACGCACTTGGTTTTTTTACCATTTAAAACTAAATTATTTGCAGTGAACCAATCCTGAACCTGCCGTAGCGCGTTATTTACGTCGTCAACCTGACAAGTACGTCTATTTATTTTAAAAATTAAAGATGTGTCATCAGCAAATAACACCATGTTTAGTTTGTTTTCCAATAAACGGGGTAAATCGTTTATGTATATTAAAAATAAGAAAGGACCTAATATTGAGCCCTGGGGTACACCCATTTTCACGTTTAACCCCGACGAATTCACACCGTTTATCTGAACTAATTGCTGTCTATCACTTAAATAAGATTCAACCAAACTTAACGCTGATTGACCTAGCCCGTAATGCTCAAGTTTCAGAAGTAATGTTTCATGATTAACGCAATCAAACGCCTTCGACAGGTCGCAGAAGATACCTATGGCATCCTGCGACTCTACCCACGCATTAAAGATGTGTTTTAATAGGGTGACACCAGCGTCAGTTGTACAACGTCCTTTGGTGAAACCATACTGTTTATCATGCAAGATTTTATTCGTATTAAAATGAATGAGCATTTGATTAAGCATTATCTTCTCAAATACCTTGCTGAAAACCGGCAACACGGATATTGGTCTATAATTATTTGTGTCTTTACTGTCCCCGGATTTAAAAAGTGGTATAACCTTACTATATTTCATTAGATCCGGAAAGACTCCTTGATCCACACACAAATTAAAAATTACAGCTAAGTACGGCGCTATAGTCTGAATAATGGAGGCACAAGCTTTGATGGACATTCGCCACAGATCTTCAGTCGGTTTGATCTTGATTTGCTTAAAAGCTTTTATTACTGTTATGGGGTTTATATGTGAAAAGTTAAATACATTCGGGCAGGCTGAAACGTTCGCGTTTAATAATCCAAAAGCAAGCGCGGGCGAAGAATTTAAGGTTTCAGTAGTTTTAATTGGGATGTTGGTAAAGAAATTTACAAATTCTTGCGCAACTTTTTTGTTATCTCTAATAAGTCCGTGTGTGGTCTCAAGCGTGTAATCAGGATTATTTCTTTTATTCCTGTTCGTTTCATTATTTATAATTTTCCAAACCGTCTTGATTTTATTTTCTGCTAATTTAACCTTATTTCTAATATACAAGGCC
This sequence comes from Orthosia cruda, assembly GCA_964057195.1. Taxonomy (NCBI): domain Eukaryota; kingdom Metazoa; phylum Arthropoda; class Insecta; order Lepidoptera; family Noctuidae; genus Orthosia; species Orthosia cruda. Next base: position 25,338,437 of record OZ059840.1, on the reverse strand, counting down.
TTAGCTGCCTTACATGTATTTTTAAAAATTCTCGAGTAACTAGCAACATACTTATTAAACGTTTCAGTGTTCATACAAGGCTTAAGGCCATATAGCTCGTAAAGTCTTTCCCTACTTTTTCTAAGTCCTGTAGTCGCCCAGTCACTGAATAACAACTTAGGGCATACAGTTTTAGTTATCTTCTTAAAAGTGTTATTAAACTCTTTTTGAACCACTGAAAAAACTTCATCATACAAAATATTACCGTCATTCACTGTGAGGTCCTGATCGCTTAACTTAGCGATTAAAGTGCTGTTAAATTTATTTAATTTACCGGATGTTATTGGTCTGGATTGAATCTGCACTTGTTTAATTAGCATATTGGACTCAAATGTCACAAGTAGCCCACTATGATCCGAAGGCAGATAATTTATAATGGCATTGTCCAAGTAGTTGCAGCAACAAAAAACATTATCAATACATGTAGCAGAAGTCAGCGTAGTTCGGGTTGGTTCCGTAAACACATGTGACAAATTAAATGATTTAAAGAGATTTAATAACCTACTTCTATCTGAATTATCTTCTAGAATATTAATATTAAAGTCACCACAGACAATTACTAGTTTGTTACCCATTGCGAGTTTTGCCAAAACATCTTCCATCACTGACTCGAATATAGAGTAGTTCTTATAATTAGGGGGTCTGTAGACGCACCCTATGACATGCTTATCCAGCTCAACACAGGACAGTTCAACACTATGTTCAACTGAGAGGTCTACTATATCTTTACGAGGTTTTGATTTAATACCATTTTTAATTAATATAAGTGAACCCCCACGCAACATAATATTTCTGTTAAAACAACTGCCCACAGTATAATTTTTATAATTGATTAGCATTGCGTAATCTTTCAGCCAATGCTCAGTGAAACAAACAATGTCAAACATTGTTTTTTCTAAAAACAATTCGATTTCTAATTCCTTTGAAGAAAAACCCAGAACATTTTGGTGAAATAATTTCAGAGAATTCTGTTCAGACCCTTTTCTTAAATTATTTTTTTGCGAGCAAGAAGGTACCTTTTTAATGGTGGACATACTCGCAACTATTCCGTTATTGATACCCTCCCTTGTCCTATCAACTAGTTTAAAGAATAAATATTAATAGCATTTTTGCTAACGTTATTCAAGGTATTGACCACCTTTAAATTAGTACTATTACTAATATCAATAATAACTGTATACTTCGACATACTACTTATGTCTGAGTTTATTGTATAAGATAATAGCCGAGCTATTTGATGTCTTACCCTAAGAGGCAGATACAAAGTATCGCCTGTCGACTTTAATTTATCAACAAAAATGTTGATGTCAAAAAAAACAAGTTTGTCACTATAGTGACTCACAAGAAAGTGCAGATGCTTATTAAGCATGTGAATGTGATTATTTTGTCTATTTGACAATTTATCCAAGTAAGGGAAGGCACACAAAATAATTTTACTGCAATTTAACTTTAACATCTCTTTTACACACTCAGTGATGTCATCTTTGTTTACTTTTTTACTATTACCTACAAATACAGTTAAATTGGTATCTGGTTTATAAATATTCTTTGTCACAGATTCCATTATTTGCTTGTAAGATGACCCGGGCTTGCAATAATTAAAAGTGGAATGACTCTGATTGCCATTTAGTAATTTACCGAAACCTTTTCCAATACCGTCTGAAAATATAATTGAATGAAAACCTTCTTTACTTTGACTTGATGAAAAGCCAGCACTCTCAGGCCGGTCTACTTGAGGCAAATCCTGTGCTACATTTGATATGTCTTGTACGAAGACACTGTTTTGAGACACCCTCTCAGCTTGGACCGGGTCCTCTGTAGCATCAGGATGGACTGCAATTAGATTTGAGACTGTCTGGCAGTTACATTGACACCTCACTAACTCATTTGCGGCCAAAATGTGTTCTTTAATTTGTAATTTGTATATTTATTGTAAAGAGAACTAAGTCTGTTCTCAAGTACCTGCAATTCTAACTGCAAGCGGTGAGTGTCAATCTCATAAATTTTCTTGCTGTCTTCTAATTTAATTTGGTAATTATTTAATTTATTAACTAGGTCAACACGTTCTTTCCTGAGTGGAATATTTTTAATAAAGAACTTGTGTTGTTTCCTAAACTTGTTACCATTTCTAATTATTCTATTTAGTTTTGCATATTTTTTGAGTTTGTTATGACTAACTTTAGAACAATTTTTCTTATTTATTAAAGAATCTTCAGTTAGCTTACTTGTAGGTATTGAATCCGGTTTACAATTTGATTTAATAAGTTCATCATACAAATGGCAAGTTTCATCAACCTGAGTTGATTCCTGTTCTTTTTGTAATTTAAAAATAAGATTATTTGCGTGAATCAATTCTTCTTCTAGATCCCTAACTTTACCTAAAGCCTCCTCGTATAGATTACTGCAGTTATTGAAACCATCCGTGACTACCATCAGCTGGTCGCGTTCATCCACAACATTCTGGTATTGCTGACTAAGTTCAACTAGCTCCCGTTTAAGGATTGTGTTTTTATATACAATGTTCTCAACTTCTACTTCACAATCCTCTCTCTCTTGCAACATCTCCCGACATTGGTTTTGTGAGTCTTTAAGCTCCTGGAGTGCTGTTCTCAGTTTAATTTCTAAGTCCTGAGCAGCAGCCTTACGGGTCATCACAGGCATGGTTTCAGGATAGGTTACTGGAAATAGAAAAAAAAAAAAAAAGAAGCGGTGTGAACCGAAGGAATAGAGGAAAAACAAAATAAAGTAAAGCTGGAAATGGAGGAAATAAAGTGTAGTTCAGAAGAGAAATGAGGTAGGCTGTTGAATTGGCTGAAAAAGCTATTTATTACTGACTTTAGTTGCTTATGATTTTGCCTTGAGATTCTACCTTCTTTTTTTTTTATGTGGGTAAGATGGCCAGAAATTGAATGAATGTTTTATTGTAGTTTTCTAGTTAAATTATGCAAAATAACGATCATAGCGTTATGTAAATGATTATTATTAAATTATCTGAATAAATTAGTAGAATTATGCACAATTGGGATCTTAGATTTATTTTGTTTTCTACGATGTCAACAAAACCTTTTTAGATTCACTGCACAGTATTAAATCAACAGAATTTATACGTTAAAACTAACAAGAACGTGTTATAAGGTTAAAATTACACTTTGTGTGCTATAAATAAACAATACTGCCCTTAGAATATCCGTAGTTAAGCACTTCAGACTTCAGGTTCAGTCGTCAGCTGTTTGGTAGGTTACCGGTTTCGTGCCACAACTTTTGTATAACTCGATATTTTTCTAGTAAAACAATAATCCTGAGTATTTATAGCTTTTAGTTGTGTTTTACTTCTAATTAAACCCTAAATACACTTAAATAATAATTAAATATAATTTTAAAATACGGAGCACAAATTTGACATGTCACTCGGGCAGTGTTGCCAACTTTTTTCCCTTCCTTCGGTCAGTGAATGAGCATTGCCATCCAACGTGGCAATGATGCCAGCGTTCTGGGCACGTTTCCCATTGACATCGATGTGGACGTTTTTTTTTTCTTCTTCCTTTTGTATTTGTAGGCTTGTTTTGTTTTAGAATATTCAATTGTATATACCGCTGCTTATAAACTAAAGTGCCACAAATCCTAATTATCCAAAATCACTTTTAATTAAAAATGTGTCCAAAATCATCCTTAATTTCATATTTCACGAAGACACCTGTCAAAATCAGCCTCTTAATCCCAAATGTATGCATGCGCCCTTTTGGCATTTTCACGTATTGATGGCTATGTTCCGAGCAAAGCGGCTTTTTTTTTTAGTTGCGACCGGAGTACCGGCAAGCGCACGTCAGTGATAAATGATTTTATTTCTGTAACTTGGTTTGTACAAACACTTTTACATGTCGAACATAAACACATCAACACGGTCTAGGGATATTTTTAAAAAAGCGAATTACTATCAATGTGTTAATTATTTATATGATATGTATATATTTAAAAGATACGTTATTTAATATTCTACCATTTTTTAATAATGGTTAAGGTACTTCGATTAAAATTTCAGGATTTTATGGAAAAAAAATGAAGCATAGACGGAAACCGTATATTAAATTAAATTAAATTGTCATTTATTTCAGGAAGTTTTTCCCATATAAAGCATTACAAATAACATTGAATATACATAAGAATTCATATACATTAATTAACACATTAATAACATTGCATGCAAAATTTAAAATTGATTGAAGAGTACAATATTATACTTATTAGGTTAAATCAATTCACTTAACAGCATTTAATATTTAATAAGTAATTTAATAAAATAATCATAATTATAAAAACAATTGTCACTTAATAAATGGTGAGGAACTGGCATGTAGGTGCATCCACCTCTCCAATAACACCGAGTCCGGTGGGCCGCTCGGACAATACGCTCAGGATACTGTTTGAGCTGCGTCGGAAGCGACTTAGTAGCGAGGCGCTTCGCTTCCTAATAATAGCATGAAAGTCATCGGTTTGCGCCTGCACGAACATCGTAGAAGCGCTGCAAAACCGCGGCAGCCCCATCAGTACCCTAAACGCATTGTTGTACTGTACACGCATGGCACCGTATACTCGCTGCACATAGTTGGCCCATAGGCTGCACGTATAAAAAGACTGACAATATGCTTTAAATAAGGTCACCTTTACTTGTTCAGTACAGCGCGCAAACCTACGTGCCAACATGTTACAGCGCACCGACAGCGCCCTACGTTCCCGCTCTATATCCTCATTGTCAGACAAGTTATCTGTGACCCAGTGGCCCAGGTACTTAAAATGGTAAACCCTCTTCAGACTAACACCGCAAAGAGTGATCGGAGGTACAAAAGAGAAACATTTGGCACCAGATTTGAAAATCATGTACTCACTCTTCTTAGGGTTATACCTGAGCCCATGAGCCCCAGCATATGTCTCACAAATGCACACGAGTTTCCGCAACCCCCCAACCGACGGGCTCAGCAGCACCATATCATCCGCGTAGCTGATGTTATTAATAGGCACTCCGCCTATTGAAACGCAATTGAATTGCGAACTCAGCAGTGCTAATGTGGGTTGCTCCACATTAGCACTGCTGAGTTCGCCAATCAGCTGGTTCATGTACAGGTTGAACAAGCGTGGCGAGGTCACCCCCCCCCCTGCCTCACACCGCAATCCAACCCGGTGTCACACGCCCTGTACGTCACTAGTCTCCGATTTTGCTGAAACTTTGTGAGGATGTTGTTCTCAAATTGTTCTATTCAGTACCTTCAATGAAAAAAAGTGAACCTCTCGGGTTTGTCAAAAAATGGAAAACAAAAAATGACGTACAGGGCGTCATTTTTTTTCTGTAATGCTTAGAGATGCACAGCATACATCAAATAAATGTTCCCGAATATAAACCTACGAATGCTGAATATTGACTATACAGCACACACCAAACCACCGCAATATTAAATTCAAAATCGTTAAAATATAACCTAAAAATTTTGGTCCCAGAAAAAAGGCATTTTGATGAGATTTTTTTACCTGAAATAAATGTTCTCATTTAGCGCTCCACAAAAATGTAATTATATCACAGACACATGTGATACTTTCAAAGATAATAGCAAATCAAAATTATATTTAACATAACCAACACAGACCTAAAGATTTTTGCTGTACCTAGATGTGGCAATCAAATTTCCAAGTAGGTACATACTGAACTATCGTTGATACTATTTTTGACTTAGGTTTTTTAATGATAATATCATAGTGATATGAGAGCGTAAAAAAATCGATGGTATTTTTTGCACGCAATTCATTAATGCAGCTGGCGAAAAATGTTGCCTGGTAGAAATCGTCACGTAACGAGACGTTCGGTGCTGTCTGGCGAAGGTTCGGCTATTATCATCAATCAATGGCCAACATACAACGCATTGTGTTGCAGGCTTTATAATGGTGGCTTTATACGGATCTCACTATACAAACATAATTTTAAAGAGAAATTAACTAATTGGTTGAAGTTGTTAAGTTATGATGAATCTGAAAAGCTTATAGTAATCTATACTTCTATACTATAATATATACTATACTATATAATATTAAAAAGTGGAAGATTTGTATTTTTGTATGTAACGAATAAACTTAAATCTACTGGACGGATTTCAAAAAATCTTTCACCGTTGGGATTGTTGGGAAGCTACACTATCCCCGGGTGACATAGGCTTTTTATACCTGTATTCCCACGGGAACGGAAACTACGCGGGTGAAACCGCGAGGCATCCGCTAGTAGTAAAATAAAACTTAGTCTATGAATTTGAAATAATTATAATTTAGCACGAAACACACATTATTTTGTAAAGTTGCTAATTAAGTAAAATTTTTGTGTAATATTTTAGCACTAAATAAGATGGTGATATGTATTAATATGTGATATGAATTTTGTGTTTGACCCACTCACTCACCCATCATTAAAATTCTTAGGTACTTCTATTTGATACACAAGCTTCAAATTCTGAACACAATTGTAGTGTTTAAGCCGTCAACAACATTAGCCCCATTTTCTGCAGGGTGTAACATCATATTTTAAAAACTTCTTCTGCCCATGCCAATTTTCTCCAAGGAAGTTTTGCGGAAAAAACATTTTTCATTAATCCAACTTTTTTTTACTTATCTTAATCTAAAAAAGCTAAATATTTTAATCACATTTTCTCATAAAAACAAAACAATTTCGCATGCTGGGCAGAGTACAAAAAATATTCCAGAGATAGGATAGCCAGTTGGGTTAGATGGAACATATCGTTAAGGTTAAAACAAAGGTTAATAGGTTGCAAAAAATGAAAAAAAAATAAATGTAGATATCATTTACAGTTAGCGTCACATTAGATTCGAGAAGATGTTTCGTTAATTATACTTTATTTTAAATCAATTTATTACGTGCAAAGTTCAAAACTACAATGTCCATGAATACATGGAAACCTGAAATAAGATTAATAAAATTAAAATCGTTTTATCACTTATTTTACATTAGCAGTGACAAATTATGTCAATTTGTAAAGTAAATTAAGTAAATAGCTTAGAAATGATTGTTTATAATATGTATTGATGTATATTAATGATTGTGTATATTATATGATACTTTGTGACAGTGTTCTAAAGAAGGATTACTACACGTAAAAATAATAATATCCAAACCAATGTGATGTAGGTATTATACAGTCGAGGCAGAACCAGTTATAAACAACCTCTAGAAAACAGATAGTTCTGTACGCACCTATTTGAAATTGAATTGCCACATCTAGGCACTGCAAAAATCTTTAGGTCTGTGTTGGTGATGTTGAGTTTAATTTTGATTTGCTATTATCTTTGAAAGTATCGCATGTGTCTGTGATATAATTACATTTTTGTGGAGCGCTAAATGAGAACATTTATTTCAGGTAAAAAAATCTCATCAAAATGTCTTTTTTCTGCCACCAAATTTTTTAGGTAATAATATTTTTATGATTTTCAATTTAATATTGTGGCGGTTTGGTGTGTGCTGTAGTGTCAGTATTCGTAGGTTTATATTCGGGAACATTTATTTGATATATGCTGTGCATCTCTAAGTGATACAGAAAAAAAATGACGTACGGGGCGTATACGCCCTGTACGTCATTTTTTGTTTTCCATTTTTTTGCCAAACCCGAGAGATACACTTTTTTTCACTGAAGGTACTGAATATAACAATTTGAGAACAACATCCTCACAAAGTTTCAGCAAAATCGGAGACTAGTGACGTACAGGGCGTGTGACGCCCAACCCGTACACCTTGGAAAATTCTCCTGCCCATTTCACACTGTTCCGCTGGTGACTGTACCAATACCTAAATATCGATACTATCTCACCCGGCACCCATGTCTCACTGTGCAGCTTGTGCCACAGCTTGTCATAATTTACTAAATCAAATGCTTTCGAGAGGTCTAGGTAACAAGCGTAAACAGGAGTGTTTCTAGCCGTGTAATACTGTACAGTCTGCTTGAGACAGAGGATAGCCGTCTCAGTCGACAAACCAGGCGTAAAGCCAAACTGAGCGTCATGTATATGAAGGTGCTTCTCCAACTGTCTGTCAAGCAGCCTGTCCAGCACCTTGGCTATGACAGTAGCGAGTGAGATAGGCCTATAGTTAGATACATCCGACACATCACCGGTTTTGTTTGTTACAATCGGTACTACCACCGTGTACATGAGATCATCAGGTAAGTAATTATGGCTGATGCACAGATTAAACAACATTGCTAGTACCCTCGGCAGATGCACACCGGCGTGCTTCAAGTGCTCGATGCTAAGGTCATCATGACCTGGAGACTTACCTCTAACCATATTCTTAATAATGACAGCTACATCCTTGGCTGTAAAGCTGATACTAACGTTGCCATGCCGACACTCAGCACCAAGCACTTGCGCCGAAGGCCCAAGCGGCGACTCCACCTTGAAATGGCGTTGGAAGAGGCCAGCAATGTCGCTTGGTTCATGAGCGTCACCTACACTCACTGGAAGGCTCGACCCCGGATTTAATTTATTAGTTGACTTCCAAAATTTATTAATTTTTTTATCAGTATGATGTTTTGCGATAATGTCCATTTTTATTTGATCCTCATTGTATTGACAGTATTTTAATTTTGATTTAAATATTTTTCTAGTCTTACACATTTTATTATAAATATGTCCGGATTTAGGTTTACCCTCTAATAGCCACATCTGAAAACAAAGTCGAGCCTCCCTGTGGTCACCACTCACATATTTGTTCCAGCCAGGTACATATGTATTGAGCTTCCGTTTAGGTACACTATAACTTAGTTCCGCGCCCCTAGACAATATACAAACGATATCAAGGTACATTTTGTTTAATATCAACTTATGGTCCTGATTATTACATAATGTATCCGCACAATTAACAAATTCCAATGGAAAATCTAGCTCTCTAAGATTTGAATTACAATAATTAAAATATTTTTGTATCTGAGTTTGATCCGTTTCCCGACTACAAACTTTACTAGGATCAATACGTTTAGGCAAAACAACATTAAAATTACATTGAACTGAAATAGGATAATGATCCGACCAGTAGGTATCATACATGACGGACGCAGCAAGTACAGATGAACGCGCGGCGCCAGTTACTAAACAGTGGTCTAGCTAAGACTGTGTACCGCTCACCTGGCATACGAACGTATGTGAGTCACTCGGCAACAACTCCAAATCAACACACGACCACGATTGTTCCTTACAGAAATCCAACAATTCTCTCGCAAATAAACCGCCAGGGGGCGAGTTGAAATCACCGAGCACAAATACAGATTCCACATTGTTACTATCAATTATTGCACATATTTCACCAAGACACTCCGAAAACACTGGCAGGTTTTCACTTTTGTTTGTAGGCATGTATACCGAAAACACTATTATTGTTCGCTCAAGGTCAAGCTTCACCTTAATCGCCGTGAGACGCACACTACGACACTGTATAACCGACACCGACGGGAAGGCAGATTTTCTCCACAGCAGTGCTACTCCGCCGTATGGCCTCCCAGTTAGAACTCCTTCAGACGTATCCACAGCGGACTTGCCCGCATATGAAAAAGCGACGTCAATGTCACCCAGGAAAGGCAAGTCGTGAGGAAGCAGCCAGGTCTCTTGTAGTGCCACAATGTCCGCCGAGCGGCAAAGTTTTCTCACGCATTCAACGGATCTTTTGACATTTTTGCAATTAAAGCTAACGAGTGTATTTTTGTTGAGCATTAACTTTGTATGAGTGTTCAATTAGCCAAATCTCGATATTTCACGGAGGCGGTACGTCGACTTAGTTCCACAAAAGGGCGATATATTACTCCCTCTAGCCAAAAGTCATCAGTCAAAAATGTATCCAGTTTACACTTAGGGACATACACCTTGTAGGCATCATAATCTTTCATCGATTTCATGTTCATTTTCTCTAAGCGTACGTCAATGTTAGTCTTCCTCCTAACATATGTTATGATGTCACACACAGACGCGTCCTTTGACACATTATAAATATAAAGAGGTACTTTACAGTCTGCCGCCTTGAACTTAGAGTCAGCATCAACCGTAGCGTTGCCAGTTTTTCCCACAAAGCGATTCTGAAGCCTTTTTCTTTGAACAAGGTTCCATTTCTCATCCTTTTTCTGGGATTTCCACTCACCCTCATGCAATACATCAGAGAAACTTTTCTTTGCAATAGCACATCGATTGTTTTCATTCGGTGGATCTATGTGTACCGCAGTAGCGGGCACCAGTGGCGGAGTCGGATGACTCACCGACGGTGCCGGCGGCGGCGGCGACTGGCGGTCGTCGCTCGGCTTACTACCTGCTAACTTATGCTCGAGCGGCCATCCGTTATAAATACCGCACGGTGTTTTTACACTACCCTCCGTTGGTAGGATGGTATGCTGTGGAGACAATGCTAGGGGCCCACTCTCGTACTCAAAGCTCGATAATCTAGTTCTTCCAACACCCCGTCTTAAGGTAACATTGTTAACAATCGATGCATTCCTGAGCTCTTTAATTTCCAATTCCAGTTCCTCAAATTGTTTTACTGTCACGTATTCGTCACAAATTCGTTGCATTTCGCCTCTCATTAACACCAAATCCTTTAGTAAACGTGTAACATCTACGTGATCAAAAAGTACCTGCGGCAATCTATGCAGATCTCGTGCTACGAAAGTAGGAATATCCTCCGGATCAGTCTCCTTGAGCACGCAGATGATATCGTCGATATCCCTTAACGTTTTCCCATGTCGTCTTCTAATCTTCTTACGCCTTGTTTTCGACATGGAGTCGAACAATAAGTTTTTAGAAGCCAATATCTCAGAGTCATCGAAAGCACTAGCACAAATCTAACTAATACTTTGCTCGTTCATAACGTCAAGCTTATTACAAATAAAAGCCAACACCTCGTTGATCACCACATTACAACTTGCACATTTCACGATTTTGGAAACCATTATGAGTAACGGCCCCCACCCGCACGGTAGGTTTACGTGCAAAATAGGACTCGATATACGTGCGATGCCCGGCGCGTGCGAATCAAGAAGGAAGTATATGAATTAACTTTTAATTTATGAGTAAAAACTGAAAAATATAGGAAAATCATTTAATTTGTGTTTATAAACTTGAAGTTAGTAGTCTGAGAAAGCGCCCATGATGTTCATAACAAATCGGCAACGATTCGGCATGCTCAGAACAAGGTTGTCAATGTCTTGCTGCGGAATATTGTCCCATGTCCTTCTGAGGTGCGCAAAAAGTTGATCTTCTGTAGCCAGATTTTCAGGAACTTCCTTGAGAGCTCTTCTTTGCAGCATATCCCACGATTGCTCAATGGGATTTAGATCTGGCGATTGAGCAGGCCAGTCTAAGGCCCTAACATTGTGTGTATGTAACCAAGCTGCTACCGTTCTCGCCGTGTGTGCCCGGGCATTGTCGTGCATGAGCAGGAAATCTTGCCCCATTTGTGTTCTGTGGGGCAAGAATACGGGCCCCAGCACCTGTTGGACGTATCGTTCTGCCGTCATATTGCCCCGCACCCAAACGAGATCCGTCCGTCCTCCAAGACGAATTCCTGCCCAAACCATAATTGTTCCTCCTTGGTATGGGTGAACTTCCTGAGGGTTCTGAAGACGGCTCCATCGTCCAGGAACTCGCCAAACATGCGTCCTTCGTGAATCTGGATGGAAGCCGAACCTGGATTCATCCGTGAACAGCACATTGGACCATTGCTCACGGCCCCAGTCCACGTGGTTCCGAACCCATTCTAATCGTCGTCCACGATTGCCTCTCCGTAAAGGTGGGACCCGGAGTGGTCTACGAGAGCGTAGATTGCTTTCATGCAGTCCCCTTCTTACAGTTTGGTCACTCACAAGCACTTGGTGTTCCACTCGCAGCCTTTGGACCAATTGAGTCGCCGTTGCATTTGGTTGAGCTCGCGCAGTAATTTGCAAAAATCGGTCTTGTCTGGGGGTAGTGATGAGACTCGGCCCCCGGTACCTCTCCGCTACTTCACCTGTGGCACGATAGCGTGTCCACAATCATGAAATTACATTTTGATGGGTCCCTATGGCCTCGGCAACATTACACTGAACAGACCCAGCTTCCAGCATTCCCACAGCTCGTAACATCTCCGCCCTCGTCAAATGTTGGCGTTGCATGGCTACAATACCTCAATTTTAACTTTATCTTTCGTTTAAAATGAAAAAAAAACTGTAACTAAACGTAATTCGTATTGTTTTCTAAATTTCGCACAAATGAAAATTCCCTCTCCTACAAATAAAGACATTTTTATGCCACCGAAACAAAAGAATTTTCAAAAATTTGAATTTGGAATTAGTCTGAGATAAATTACAAACAAATCGGTGTATAAAAGATTCCAATGCGGCCAGTACTTTTCGAGTTATTTAATTGAGTATGAAATATCCCTAGACCGTGTTGATGTGTGTATTTTTTAAAACTAGATGAGGTCGGAGTTTTGTGATAAAGGGCCACAACGCGAAAATTTACCTATGTTGTGAGTGAATCTTATGGGCAATTGGGCCACATTTAGGAATGCGTCCGTATCGCTTACAAAAAGCGGTTTAAAATTCTTTATTTCTCAAAGATTACAAATCACTTACGAGGAAAAATAAAATATAAAAGAAAACTTAAGCAATTTCAAGTACAGATGCGCATAGACGGTAGGTATTGTGAAAAATAATAATAATAAGAATATGACATTTCTGGGTTAGTGGGTAATTTGAATTAACTTTGTCATTCGTGTTAACTAACGACAGCTTTTTAGCTGTTAAAAGGAACGGTTTACATGGAGTGAGTACGATAATAATATTGGACTCGGACAGATTTACTTTTTTGTAATGCCTTTGAAAATATGTTGTTTCAATAACTTTTTGAATAGAGATATTGACTTAGTATCTTTTATATGTTTAGGTAAAGAGTTGTAGATCTGTGTTTCTTGATACAAAATACACTTTTTACCGTAATTAGTTCGCGGTTTATATAGTTGTATATCATATGCTTCGCCTAGAGCTACGGGTATATATTTGATTGTATGTTGTGAATTTTATTTGTGTGTGTATATTTTTGTTTAAGATTTTTCGTATTAAAATACATGATTGTGTTATTTTGGTAAATTTGTGCAATATTAAATAATTTTGTCTCTTTATGAATTTTGATAGTTGGAGTTAAATAATTGAAGTGGAAGAGGACCTTTATTATTCTATTTTGCGCTCTTTATAATTTATCAAGATTTGTTTAGCCAGCTGATCCCCACACTTCTATCAAGTAAGCAATGTGAGGTTTTAAAATGAATTATAGATGGTGTAACGTACTTTTACGGGAAGATATTTTACAATACACCAATGTCAGTAAGACAGCTTATTTTTGTTCGTAGGTTTTCAATATGTGGTGTCCATTGCAGTTGATTATCAAACGTAAGCCCTAGATATTTCTCCTTGTTCACCTTGGTCAGTACAGCACCATTTATAAGTAAAGGTTTATGATCGTGAAGCTTTTTATTTTTCGCTGAAAATATTATGTAATTAGTTTTTGACGCGTTTACAGTTAGTAAGTTACTCAAAAACCATTTCTCTAGAATATTGAGATCATCTTGTGCTTCCCACATCACGGATTCTGTTGAATGACCAAAGTAAAACAGGTATGTATCGCTAAAAAACAAGTAAATATACAATTATTTTTGAGACAAAGGTGCCACGTTTTGGAAAGTGTCCGTTAACCAATAAAAAAATGCCTGATATGTTATTATTCTTATAAGCTTAAGAATTTTTCTGTGATAGGTCTGTTTAGCTCAAAATATATAATATGCTTGTGATATTTTCTTTAAGATAAAATATAAGCTTTGGGATTGCTGACATTGCTGTTTAATAAAGGAATACTTTGCTTTATGTTGTGCAATAGAATATCACATTTACTATATACGTATCTCCTATGTATAATTTTAGTAATTATACAAATAAGCTAAAATTTCTACAACTTTCAAATTTTAAATTAACGAGGTTTGTAACGGTCCTGAATGCTACGGCATCGGACTAATCGCTTAATTATTATTAAGCGTTAGTTCAATACATAATTAATACAGGAAATGAAGTACAAGTCCACATTGTGCTACCAAGACTTGTGAAGGACGGCGTGATTAAGCCTTCGTTCAATCCATGGTGTTAACCGGTAGTGTTGGTGAAGAAGAAAGACAGCAGCATGGGCTACTGTGTAAACGATAGCCTATTAAAGACAATTATTCATTGCCCGAGATCGATGACACGCTGGATACGCTAACGGGAATGAAGTGATTTTCTATCGATAAAATCGAAGGTCGAGGTAGACCATCGATAAAAGGAAAAGACAGGATTCTCTACACGCAAAGGATTGTGGCAAGTCAACGCTATGCCATTTGCATTCTCCTGCCACCTTTGAGTGATTGATGGAGCGGGTATTTACTGGATTAATTGGAGACGCCTGCCTAGTCTACTTGGACGGTGTTATCGTCGTGGGACGCACTTTAGAAGATGACCTCCGCAATCTGGATCAAGAGCTGTTAAAGATACGACGCGTTGTTCAGGCGGCAAGTCAACTCTTTGGTACGTGTGATTTCCTAAGAAGGTATTAAAATGGACTCGGATAAGATCGTTGTCATCTCAGAGGGTCGGCCAGTCCCAGAGACAAAACGCAAGTCAAAACATTTCTCGGTTTTGTGCTTCACTGTCGATGGTTTGCGAAGAACTTTGCTGAAATTGCTCGACCTCTACTAGCTAAGCTAACTGAAGATAAGATACATTTCTGCTGGAATGTCAACTGAAGTCGTCGCATTTCAGAAGTTGAAGGAACATACTAGGCTATCCTGACAATGAACATAAATTCATAGTAGAAACAGATGCCAGCAATACTGGAATCGGTGGGGTGTTGTCTCAATGAAAAGGAAATCATGAGATTGTAATAGCGTACTTCAGGTGAAGCAAAGCATTTAGTTATGTTAATTAGATATTTTGTATGGTGCCAAAACACTATTTTTGACATAAAAATTATCTTCTGTCTTTTTCTTAAGCCCTTATCTGATGACGGGACAAAATTTAATTTGCGTCGACAGGCGATATCGCGCACGTATTTACTAAGAAAAATTGAAGTGCGTATCGTTCGAATTGCATCGCATAGTGTCCATGTCAACATACTTGCATTTACTTAGTAAAAATAGCTTATCGGCGTGATATAAATCGAATTGCATCGTACCATCAGGAAAAGCACTTAGTTATTACCTCTAATCGACTCAACCTCTACGTCAGCGTTCCACCATCGAATTGCCTGAAAAATAACGTCCGTTGTGTTGACATGTAATTCTTCGAAAATCTCGATTCAAATACATACACATGCATAAACGCACGCCTTTTTTCCATGAAGGTAGGCAGACACTACAGAACGCCACCTGCTACGATCCTTCATACTCTTTTTGCTCTAATTATGTACGTTCTCTTGAGTCGAGAATGTGTTATATGTGATTGTTTAAAGCTAAGTTAAGGACCACCGTAAATCATATCAAGGAAAGAACCAAGGATACTAGAGGCAATCGTTTTACAACTCAATGCTACTGAACAGTTTTTATAAGGTCATTTGAACGAGTTATCCGTGCATAATTCTGTAGGGCACTCGAAAGTTTTGTAAGTGCAATCTGTGGTTCGTTGTCGGCTATCGACTGGCAACTATGCTATATTTACATTCTGATTTTAGCTTTATGCCACGAATAGACTGGTCCACCATTTTATTTAGGTAATTTAATTTTGGACCTATTATGTTATATCACGATTACAATATATTTAAAGATCTTTCTCTAACGTTTTCCCGTTCGGCCTCCTTTCTATTGTTAGGTTTTATCACTGACCTCTATTATACAAGTACGCTGGACTAAATATACTAAATGTTTTTTTTTTTCTACTTGGCGTCTCACAGTTCGGTCAAAGTGACCGTCCACTGCTTAACCGGGCTAGCCTGTGGAGACTAAGCTATATAGCCTCCAGCCAGGCACAAATTACTAAACCTAAGCGACTGCGCTAAGGGCTACCCCAGGTGGGGTCGGACCTCGGCTCAGGCCGTCGCTGGGAGGACAACACTATGGCTGGATCTTATTAAAAGTGATTCTACCATTCGTTCGGAAAAGCCTACGTGGAGAAGAACGAATAAGAAACTCCAATTATCTAACTATAATTTAACTAAGGCACAGCTCGCGGGCTGGCTTGCGTATCCTGTCGGGGACGTCGCGGCGGGCCTCGGCGGCGAGGGCGGAACGAAGGCGGTCTGTGTCTGCGAATTGTGCTGGTCTTTTTATTGCTCTCTTGGAGCAGGGTAGTGGCGTCATCGGGGATAGAGAGGACAAGCCTTGGTCGGCGAACTTTGGAGATTTTGGAAGGTTCATAGCGGGAGACCGCTTGAATTAGAGGGTTTCTATGATCGACAGCAGAGTCAAAGAAACGCTTGGTAATGCGTTTAATGAATTGTTGGATAGTAGGGATTCTCAGATCGACATGGAGTTCCTGGTCGCGAGCGTACCAGGGGGCTCCCGTGATCTTTCGGAGAAATCGGTTTTGTATAACCTGAAGTTTGTGTATATCATGGGGTTTTGCGTGTGCGAATACAGCACAGGCATAGGTCATGATGGGACGGATGACCGCAGTGTAAATGCGCAGCTTGCACCTAAGTGACAAGCTGCTGCTTGCGTTCACCATCCCATGAAGTCTGCCCATAGCGATGGCGGCTCGCGAGCGCGCCGCCTTAATGTGCTTGGCGAAAGTGAGGTGGTTATCGAGGGTTACAC
The DNA here is from genome assembly GCA_964057195.1 of Orthosia cruda. Classification (NCBI taxonomy): domain Eukaryota; kingdom Metazoa; phylum Arthropoda; class Insecta; order Lepidoptera; family Noctuidae; genus Orthosia; species Orthosia cruda. The sequence continues at coordinate 25,321,567 of OZ059840.1, read as the reverse complement.
CTAGGTACTTGGCTTGCTTCTCCCAAGGGATTGGCTTACCGTACATTGTGATGGGTCTAGGGGGAAGGGGGTCTTTGAATCTACAGTTATACTTTCGATCAGGCCTCGAGAATAGGACAGCCTGACTCTTGTCGGGATTGACTTCTATTCTCCAGAGGCGGAACCACTAGGCTAGAGTGTTGGCGGCTCTCTGGAGTTTTAGTGCTATGGCATTTGTTACTGAGCCTTTGCAATAGAGGGCCGTGTCGTCGGCGAATAGTGCCAACTGGCCCCCTTTGGTTTTTGGAATATCGCTGGTAAACAGCGTGAAAGCTAGAGGGGATAGTACGCAGCCTTGAGGGACTCCGGCTCGTATGGGGTGAGGGGAAGAGAGTTCTCCCACGACACGATAGCGGAAAGTTCTGTTCGACAACCAGTCTCGTAAGATGAGCACGAGACGATCTGGCACGCCAAGATTGTATAGCTTATAAATTAAGCCATTGTGCCAGACTTTGTCGAACGCTTTCGCTATGTCGAAGAACAAGGCACTGGTGAACATACCTTGCTGGAAGCCAGCACTAGTGTGTTCAACGAAACGGTGAACTTGTTGAATACACGAGTGTTCAGCGCGGAATCCGAATTGCTCTTTGGGGATAAGGCTCTTTCGCTCGACAAAGTCTTTGAGCCGCTTATAAATAAGTCGCTCATAGACCTTCCCGAGGGAATTCACCAGACTAATGGGACGATAACTGGTAGGCTCCGATTTCGGTTTACCCGGTTTAGGGATGCCTATTACAGTAGCCTGTTTCCAAGCTTGGGGGAAGATATTTTTGCTTAATGCAGCGTTGAAAATGGCCGTCATTAGCAATATTATTTGGGCAGGGAGGAGTTTCAACACCTTATTGGTGATGCCATCTATGCCTGGGGCTTTGTTGGGGTGAAGCCTTTTGATAACCTCCACTACTTCGTCTGGGGTGACGGGAGGTAGTGGGTCATCAGGGTCTTCAACGGGAGGAAGGGAGGTCCTACGTTCGACTTCAGCGTCTACCATATCTAGGTGAGCTTTGTCTACTGGTTGGGAGCTGGGTGTGCATTGAAGTTCGAGACTGTCAGCCAGACATTCGGCTTTTTCAGTGTTTTTAAATGCAACACTCTTATCAGGGCGAATAAGTGGGGGTATGGCAGATTCTTCAGTGAAGCGTAACTTCCTCTGAAGGTGCCAGAAGGCATGGTGGTTGGGCTCTAGTTCGCTCAGCATCTTATTCCATGTCGTAGAACGGAGCTCAGCCATACGTTCCTTTACAGCACGCTGTAAGTTACGCATGTGAACTCTGTTTGCGACACAGCGAAAGTTACTGTAGTCACGGATAGCTGCGTTCTTCTCGGTTAACAACTTCCGTACATCATCCGGGAGTTTCCCTTGCTGGATGTCCAGCACTGGAACCTCCCTTGAACATTCGTTCAGGACGGTCTGTACGTGAGTTGTAATCGAGTCGATCGCCGCTGTCGTGTCAGCGACCGAGTTTATATGACTGGGGATTGAGTCTAAGTGGGGTGAAATTGTGGATTTCAGTTTAGCACTTACTTGCCTCCAATCAGTGACTATTTTGGTGGGGGGTGGCTGTCCTGGATCTGGGAGGCCTGAACGACTACCTAGGTGCATGATCACAGGACGGTGATCAGAAGATAATTCCTTTAGCACTTCTATAGAACGAAACTGAAGGTTAATGTTCTTTAATAGCGCTATATCAAGGACGTCCGGGTTACTAGTGACGTTACCTGGGAAATGAGTGAAGCTCGGGGGGCCGATGACGTCATAATGAAGGGTATTGCTTAGGTTCTGTACCAGCTTTCCTCTAGAGTTAGCAACGGTACAGTTCCAGTCTGTATGTTTGGCATTGAGATCACCCGCTAGGATAACGGAGTGACTCGAATTGAATAGGGAGGTAAGATCTTTTTTGAGACCCTCTGGGTTATCCACCGATGACGCCGAGGGAGGAGGGCAATAGGCGGATATGATGGTGATCGTTTGATGACCAGTCATTCCAAGCCGACAGGCTGAGTACTTAAGGTACGAAGGGGGGTCGCGTGGGGTGATAACACTACAGTGGAGCTCATTTTTGTAATAAATGAGAGTGCCACCGCCGTGACAGCGAGTCATTGCGAACTATACGATAGTTGGCAATTTTGGGATCGCGTTGTTGGGGTTTAAGGAATGTCTCCTGTATGAGGAAGACGTCCAGCTGATGATCGCGAAGGAACGTGGCTATCTCATCACGCTGGTTGTTAATGCTATTTGCATTGAAAAAACCTAACTTAAGGGATCTCGGTTTGAGGCAATTACTTCTTAATTGCGAATCCATTGTCCATTGACAAATACAAGGCTATCTAGTTCCTTGGTAATAGAAGGACACCTCGAGAAGGCCTCGAGGCATGAAAAGGGGTTTTTGGGGTCGGCTAAACTTGTTAGTTCAGCGTGAAGGGAGCGGGCCTCTGGAGTCATCCAGATCGCGTATGCGTTGAAAATGGTTTCAGCGACACACCGATAGGAGCTCTGGCCGGGTTGGACTACAGGGGGGGGTGAGCGCGCGCCAACGACAGTGGTAGGAGCCACCTTGTTGGTTTGCGTTGGGGCCACTGTGGCCGGGGTTGTAATAGGCACTGGGATCCTAAGATCCATCAGCGCTGGAATGGGCTGAGTGTTAGATTGGGACGCCACACTTTGGTGGTTTAGCTTACGCCATGGAGAATCCCTCTGAGGGGTTAGACGAGGGGGGGCATGGGCTGGGGGAGCAATGCGTGCTTGACGCGCGTCATTGCGTTTGGCCACTGTGGGCGCGAGTTTTGGGGCTTTGGGGCAGCCACGGTAACTGGCGGGGTGACCTACCTGGCCACAGAGCACACAGCTGGGAGGCTCCGTGCACTCTGAGCGGTCCTTGGGACGGGGACAATCTTTCGTGCCATGATCCCCCAAGCATTTAACGCATCTGGGGGTGGCGAAGCAGTTAGCTTGGGAATGCCCATATAGTTGGCAGTTGTGACACTGACCAACAATAGTGGGGCGATACGGTCTCTCTATTGAGATACCGGTGAGAGAGCAAATGGATTTAATCCCGAAGATGGGATTGTGGGATTCGGTAGGGCTACACTCCACCACTACCATGTCATATTGCTGTCCACCTCTCGCTTTATGCAAGCGGTGCACAGCAATGACGGGAACTTTTTGGGCTAAGAGGTCCAAGTGGACGTCTTCCGTCGAGATCTCCTTTGGGATCCTTCGGATGACTACCCGGGTGGACTTCTCCTCAGGGAGGGAGTAAGTGTGGAAGGAATACTTCCGCACTTTGAGTAATCGGGTTAAATTCCGGAAATCCTTTGAAGAGGGGACTAGAATTTTAATGCCCTGCTGACAGGCACGGGCACTATTAAATTGGATTTTATTATCCCTACAGAGGTTGGACACATCGATCCACTTCGCCTTATCCTGTAGGAATATCGGCGGCGGGGGCTTGGTCTTATTGACCGTAGTGACTGGGGGGCTGGGGGGGCGACTAGACCGCTGACACGCGGTAGTGGGGGCGGGCTGGGTGCCTGTCGGCTCGGGAGAGGGACAGGGGGAGGCGATTGGTGAAGCAAACGGAGTTGCTACAAAGGTCTTTTTGGCCTTGGAGGCCTGGGCTGAGGCTTTTTTTTTTCTTCCTCTTTCCTCCCACGACTTGAAAATCGTGGAAGTCGTCTTCCTCTGAGGAGGTGACGGGAGGAGAAGAGGCCCGTGATTCACCGTTATCATGGTGATTCTCGGGGAAAGGAGTTTGCTCCATAGGGGAGTCTGGGCGGGAGATAGGCTCAGTGGTCTGAGAGGGGGTTGGGGCTCTAGTCCCTTAGCTAGTCTGGGGGACAGGGGATGGTGACCTTGGTGAGTCATCGTCAGGGAATGGCTTATGGGCCATGGGGCCAGGGCACTGGATTGGGCCCGAATTGAGGTTGGGGGCGGTGGCAGCTTTGAAGGCTGCACCGTAACGCTTTTTAAAATTGGGGTCGGTCAATAAAATCTCCTGGAGGAGGTCGACTACTGCCGCGAACGACATTATCGGTGAAAAATAATATATTTCCGGTAGGCCGAAAGGGAAATCTTCTATACTATATGAAATGACAGTTCATTTTTGTACTGATTCAAAGCGCCCCTGTCGAGCGTCTCAGGAACTAAAATTGACCTATTTAGTGATAGGTGAATACCGATTTTTCTCAAGATTAAATAATATTAATATATTCGCCTGGAAAATTATAATATTATAACTATTATATCAGCATTAGTGATATTTTAAATTACACTATCAAAATAGTAGACTTGGCAAGGCGTATCACTCATCTACTGTATTGACTTCTCGTAGTATATTGCAACTAAATATCTCATATTGATATTGGTGATGAATGTTATATGAATGCCTAATAATCAGTAATAATATGTTCAAAAGCAATTTGTAACACAAAATTTTGGAATCATCATCATGATCATCCACAGCCCACTGACAGCCGACTTTGCCCACAGCTGAGCCCTTTTTGTACCAATCACCACGTTCCTATGCCTGGAATTAATTAAGCAATAATATCATGATAATTATATGATATGATATAAACAAATGTTTTGAAGTAAAAAAAAAAAAACTGCATCTGAAACAGAGTTGAAAACTGATATAAGTCTTCACCTCCCTGGAATGAGATGTCACTCTTATTTGCACCTTAACACTACAGAGACAGGATCTCAGCGATGAGAGCAAGAAATGAGTCCGTTGTCATCCATCTCATTTGTACGCAAATATTTGTATGAATGATGATCCCTTTACGAATCCGATGGGCGCCAACCGAGTGAATCCGAACAATTATAATTATTAACTAACTAGTGTACTTGAGCGAGGAGATACTTCCACAAATATACTAGTTTTAAGGATAAGTTGTTGCATATCCGCATATTTAAATCTCACTGATCTGACAGTAATGCGCTATAACTTTACTAGCACGTTATCCACTAGTTTATAGCTTGCAATCTGACTAAAAATATTTTTCAGTTAAACTTTACAGCAATTATTCTATTACTTAAAAATGAATCCTAATAAAAATAACTAGCATTATTTTTTCTCTTACTTATTAAATTATTCTCACGATCGATAAATTATTTTATTATTATTAATACATTTATTTAAGATATCAAATCCATACACAAAATAATACATTGAATAATAAAAACACATTAAAACATAGGATTACAAATTAGATTATTAAAAATTAAATAACATTTATTGAAACAACATTAGAATTATTAAAATACCGTCAAAAGTTGTTAGTACATTGCTTATAAACTATGTTAGTGAGCGCCCATAACAATGCGCATCCATTTATTCTGGATTGGGCAATCCGTTCGAGACGCAATCATCTGCAAGATGCCATTGCTACTGCCTCGCACGCGCTGCCACAAGGAGGCTACCCTCTTCCGTATAACCGCATGGAAGCCGTCCGTCCGCGCCTCCGCAAACATGCCGGACGCACTACAATAGCGAGGCAGCCGCATCAGCACCCTGAACATATTATTGTATTGGACACGCAGAGCACTAGCAGCCCGTTGGGTGTAATTCACCCACAAGCTGCTCGAGTAGAATGACTGGCAATACGCCTTAAAAAGAGTTATCTTAACTTCCCTCGAGCAGCGTGCAAAGCGACGCGCAATCATATTCCCCCGGACTGCCAGCGCCCTGCGTTCCCTCTCTATGTCAGCATCATCCTGCAACTCGTCTGCCACAATGTGCCCCAGATATTTAAAGCTCGTCACTACACGAAGAGCCACACCATTAAGCATAATAGGCGGAACACGGACCGGACCACGCTTTCCACTCTTGAAGACAAGAACTTCGCTCTTCTTAGAGTTATATCTCAGTCCATGATCCGCCGCGTATGCCTCACAAATCGCAACTAGTTTACGAACAGCCCCCACCGAAGGGCCCAGCAGCACCATGTCATCTGCATAACTGATGTTATTTACGCAAACCCCATCCACATAACAACCCGTATGGGTGCTGCTGAGCTCACCGATAAGGTCATTAACATAAAGGTTGAAGAGCAGAGGAGAGGTGATGCCCCCCTGCCGCACACCACACTCCATGCTGTATTCATCAGATAGAGTCCCCGCCCATCGCACCTGGTTTCGCTGACAACGATACCAATGTTCTAATACCGAGACCACTTCCGCCGGCACACCCGCACCCCGTAGCTTCCTCCAAAGCCTCTCATACAAGACAGTATCAAAGGCTCTGGACAAATCCAGAAAGCACGCGTATACCGGCGTGTCCCTGTCAGTGTAGTATCGGACTGCCTGCTTAAGACAAAATATGGCGCTCTCCGTAGAAAGCCCACTCCTGAAACCAAATTGGGCATCATGCAAGCCTATGTACTTACTAAGGGTGTTATTAAGCAGGCTGTCAAACACTTTAGCCAACACCGTAGCCAGCGAAACAGGCCGATAGTTACCCTCGTCCGACAGATCCCCAGTTTTGTTCTTCACAACCGGAACAACTAAAGTTCTAGTGAGATCATCAGGCAAATAACCATGACATAAACACAGATTGCAAAACATGGAGAGCACGCGCGGCAGGTGAACACCCGCATATTTTAGATGTTCAATACTGAGACTGTCGCACCCGGGGGACTTCCCTCGCTGCATGCTGTGAATTATTTGTCGCACTTGCTTAGCAGTAAATCTGACAACTTGCTTCTGTGCAACAATCTCAGCATCATCACATCCGAGCGTGGAGAACAGACCCCGCGCAGAGGAATCACAATATGGTGTCATTTTAAAATGGTCTTTAAAGAGATTGGCGATCAATTTGTGATCACCGATGCCATTCACGCTCACAGGCAAGCCAGGCCTAGCATTCAATTTTCCAGTTTGCTTCCAAAATAATTTAAAATCCTTGTCAGTATGATGAGAGGCCATGATATCCATTTTTATCTGGTCCTGCCTCACCTGACACCACTTAAGTTGCTTTTTAAATGCGGATCGGCTGTCACACATATCAGAATATACTCGACCACTAATTGGCTTTCCAGCCTGGACCCATAACAAGAATTTCAGTCTGGCTTCCCTGTGATAACCAGCTACATGTCTATTCCACCCAGCTATATATCCACCTCTCCTCCGCCCCACCCCCCGCTCATAGGAAGCAATGGCGGCATTAGATAGGATTGACACAATTCTAGCATACATGGTCCCCAACAAGGTTTTATGGGCAACATTGCTACAGTGACCATCACAACATTGTGAAAACTCTTCAGGAAAATTAATATCCCGAAGCTGAGAGTGACACTGACGATTATAGGACTTGATTTGATCTGCGTTTCGCTCCCCCCATACAACCTTGTTGATCGAGGTTACTACCGCCTCCTCTTTACAAATTAACCTACCCAGATCACATTCAACAAAAAGTGGGAAATGGTCAGACCAATGCACGTCATAATCAACCCACACATTACTAATCGACGGTAAGGCAGCCTTAGTGACGACACAGTGGTCCAACCATCTCGCACACCCATGCGCCTCACTAACAAACGTAAACGTGTCAGACTTATCACCTAGAATCTTTACATCCACACATATCCAATCACGATCATTACAAAAATCAGATAACTCGACCCAAAATAGTTCATTTAGGTGGGCATTATAATCGCCTAATATATAACTAGCTTCCGTATCTCTGTTATCTTCAACAATTGCATACACCTTACTTAAACATTGCGTAAATTCAGGTAAGTTCGCTACACAGTCAGTCGGCATATAAATGCTAAATATTAATATAAACTTGTCACATACCCCAACTTTCACTGCGGTAATGCGCACATCATCACAATCTATCACTTTAACCGACTGAAACACACCTTTTCTCCACAATATGGCAACCCCTCCATAGGGCCTCCCACGCAATAGACCAGCAGAGGTGTCCACGGCCGATGTTCCAGTTCCTCCAAACTCCTCATCTATATCATTCAACAGCGGTAAGTCATGCGGTAACATCCAAGTCTCTTGCAGCGCTATGATATCGCCCATTTTGCATAATCTTCTTACACCATCAATAGAACGCTTCAGTGACTTGCAATTAAAAGATATCAAGTTACAAGATGTTTTGCTGAACATTATGAGAATTAATAGGTAGCCCCTGTGTTAGCCTCTCATTACTAGCATTGTATCTATCTCTAATATGAACAAAACGCCTGAAAGAAATACCTTCCGGCCAAAGGCTGTCATCAAGAAATACATCCAGACTCGATTTGCTCACATAAAACTTGTAGGCGCTATAATTTCGGTGTTTTAACATTTTTATCTTTATAGGTGATATTTTCTCTTTCGTTTTATTTAAAATATACTCCGATATAACAGCCTCAGAAACGTCTTTGTGCACATTCGTAATGAACAGAGGTACTTTATAATCAGCAGCCCTGAACTTACAGTTTTGTTCCAGACAAGCTTTCCCTTTACTCGACGAGAATTTGTTGGCGAAACGTTTTCTCTGAACAATTTTCCATGCATTGTCCTTTACTGGTGTACGCCACACTCCGCCTTTACTCATATTTGCATATGAGTTATCTGCTAAACAAGACGATTTTGGTTCATCTGCTTGTTTATCAACACCATCCATAACAATAAGATCATGCGATGACCCACATTTGTCTTCAATCGCTCGATAGCTGTTTAAACATTTAGTCTCCTTACTACCCGCATTATCGCCGTGACGCGTTGTTTCACTATCGCTTTGTGTAAGCTTGCCCTCGCGCACACCGTCAGCTGTTGGTATTAGTTGAGAGAGGGTAGACTGCGTATTTAATGTTTGTCCGTTAAATGACTCTGGTAACGGAGAAGCAATCGCCTGTGGCCCACTATTTAAATAATATGCACCGCGACATTGTTTATTTACAAACGGATCACTATCGATGCGCGTAGGAGTTCTAATTATCGAGTCATATTTGTTGCTATACAATTTTGATTCCATTTCACGTAACTTGTCCGTTGTGACATAGGTTTTTTTGATGTCATCCAACAGTGCTCGCATGGAAGTTATTTGCTTTAGTATCGACGTCACATCTACGTGATCCAAGGTAACAGGCGGTACTTTATGCAAATCCTTAGCCACGAATATCGGGAGTTTCTCTGGATCCACACTTTTAAGCACCGTTATGATGTCCACTATGTCCTTTTGTATTTTCCCTTCACTGCTCTTTTTTCTATTTACTTTTCTTATATCCGTAGCCACCGAATCAAAGAGTAAATTCTTTGACTTTTCCACATCTTCCACTTTAAAAGCGGTTCGACAGACACGTAACAAACTTTCTTGATCCATCACATCAATAGTGTTTGTTAGAAACGTCAACACTTCGTCAATAACAACATTGCAGTTAGCACATTTTACCGTGCACGACGACATTATTACAACGCGCAGCAAGACACAACCACTCGGTAGCGGCGCGGCGCGACACTGGATAAAGTCCATTAAAAAAAATTTACCGGAGGCTGTGTCCCAACTCTAATATTAGTTCCATGGACGCTCACGTTAAGTCACGTTGCTATCAGCGCCAAAATGGCGAAAATCAAATGTTTTCATTTTGTCATCGATAGTTTGAAGTCCAGCGTACTTATATGTAAGAGGTCAGTGGGTTTTATTATAAATTGAATTTGATTTAATTTCTATAATTATTCGCTATCGCAACATTTTGAAATGGAGTCGAATGTTCAATGCCGCGTTTTAAAAAAAAAGAAGGAAAATAAAAACAAATGAATGAGAGGCGGGAGAAAAGTGTTGGCGGGTTTTTGGAGTTAGTTTGAGCGCGGTTCGTTTTTGGATGAAAAACTCTGGAGATTAAGGATTACGAAAGTGTACCTACGAAATAATCTATATTTAATTAAATTTTGATAAACTGATTGTTGAAAGAGTAAATCAGTGTGTGATTTTAAAGTGAGTATTTATTATTTACTCTTTGGGTATTCTTCAATCCGCTATTCTTGAACACAATTGGCTGCTTGCTAGTATGTTTATCCAAGCCTGTTGTTATCCTGGTAGTCTTACTTTACTATGGAATTGTTATACATAATGTATACGTATAGGTTTATATCATTTAACTCTATATTATATTAATATATTAGTACACCGCAGACTGCCCCCTTTAATTCTGGTCATTTCAGCGCTGTTAAGGATAAGACTGCCATTGTACTCATAGAATTAATGTTTTCTGAAAAAGAGTTGTGACAACTAATTCGGTATACAATAAAGTATGTATATTATATTAAATTCTACATATTTAAAAGTCAATCATTACAGCCTTATTTAAAAAGTTATTTCGCTTCATGACTCATGCACAACACGAATTTTCACAAATACACACATCAATCTAAAATCCAACATTTGAAACAACAATCAAACAGCTCTAAAACGACAAACCTTTTACAATAAACCCCAAAATAATGTCCTCTACCCCACCCCTAATTCAATGTAAAGCAGCTATCAGCAAGCGAGTAGTGTCGTGTTTACTCAACTTGAAAGACTGCGGGAGCAAAAACCCGTAAACACGGCGGTCCGGCCCATATTTTGCGGAAAGGTGGCCGTCCTTCTAATTGATCGATGGTCTAACACTAGCGGAATTAGAGGTGGAACCGTGCGGATATCTAACCTGACCGAAAAAAGTGAAAAAAGTTTGAAAATAACTCTAACCTAGTTTTTATTTACCATTTTGTTTCTCTCGCTGCGGTGTTCTACGGTGAACTGAAAATGCAAAAAACATTGTTGGCTGATTCTTTGTGCTCGCAAAAAGTATTAATTAGGTGGTACAGTCTAGTCGTTTATACTTTCGTCAGTTTCTACATAGTCACTAGAAAATAATTTGATTTTTTTTTCCTTTTAAAGTAAGAAGTGTGTCCTTCCTTGATAAAGTAAAGAATTTGAAAACTTTTGATGTTACGACATGAAAAAAAATACAGTAGCGTTAACCTTCCAACCAATGTCTAGTAGACATCAAACTTAATCGTTTTTAATGAAATATAAAACAAATCTGTTCTTTATCCGGCAGTGTCACTTTTTAGGGTTCCGTAGTCAACAAGGAACCCTTATAGTTTCGCCATGTCTGTCTGTCCGTCCGTCCGCAGCTTAGCTCAGAGACTCATAGTACAAAAAAGCTATAATTTGGCATGGATATACATATTAATCACGCCGACAAAATGATAAAATAAAACCATGAGAAATATTTATATTAGGGTACTTCCTGTACACGTAAAGTGGAGATGTTTACGTTTACGGCCATTCAAAAATATTTCTGATTTTATATAATATTTTCGATTCAGGGATCCTTTTGCGTTAAAATAAGCTTTAATTTGCTAATGTTTGTTAGAGTCAAGTGTCCTCCCCAGCTAAATGGTTGCTTTTGGATATGTGAAAAATTCACGGCATTAGTATATAATATATTATAACGAAACTAAAAAGAAATCTATCACAGCTAAGTATGCTTTACAAGTTGGTCGTCTATCAACCAACTTACAAAATGTACTTGGAAAAGTAAACATTTTGTGCATTGATGTATGGGGACAAGAGTTTTCGAACGGCAAAGTTTGTTTTGGTCCTTCGTTAGAGCAATGTCCGGTGCTTTCATTGTTTATAAACGTTAGTAATGTTACCTATTTATTTTGGTGAATGTAGCTGTTTATCGGAAAACGGAAACGTCTGTGCGCGAGTAAGATTCGCACTTGCCGGTTTTTCCATTAACAATTCAAACAATACTCTCGTATTAAGGTGATAATATATACCTGGATGTGACAAACCTATTTGACGGTGACCGTACGTTGAACATAGTACGACTGTTCTGCGGTGCGAACCATCAGTGAATTAAAGAAACAGAAAGGTTTAATAAATTTATTATTATACATTTTCTCTAATTATTAGTCATAGTTTGAAGTGTGAATTCACGAGGGGTTCTATTCGTTAAAAGTCTAATAATAATTTCTGACTTTGGAGAGCTTTTGCTTTGTAGGTTACAAAATTGTATTATGGTGAAGTGAACTATCTGCAGTTGTTTTAAATGAAACAACGAATGGATAACAACGATTTGTAATATTTTACCCGTATATCCTAGACATTATGATCTACATAGCAAAACCAACATTCATCATTTTTTTGAGTCCACTGCTGGGCGAAGGCCACCCCAAATCCTTCCATACTCTTCTCACGCGGCGTCTTGAACCTATATTTGTAATTCGATTATATATTTTCACTTACAGAACATATGTGAACAGTTCAAATTTTAAATCTTATAATCAAATTATTCATTGAAAATACTTTTTATAAAACAATCTTTTTGTATTCTTCTCAGCTAACCCTTTCATTTGATAGTCCGCTATCTTGGGTTGTCCACCATATTGGATTTAGAATGACATCACTTAGCTAACCATGCATGTCATCCAAACTAAACTTGCATGCAAAATTTCATCTTAATCGGTAGAGGACAACTGCTTTAAATTCAGTTGCAAGATTTGACCCGAACACACATACATACAAACATACATACATTGCAAGTTAAATGTTAATAATAATAAAAGCTTGTAAAAATGAACCAGCCTGTAACAAATTCCACATCCCATATGATATATGTAGTCCTTACCTAAGAAATCACTAACACTATCAAAATACTACCAGACAGACGCAACTAAATAATGCATACAGCCAAAGTGTCGCTGCATCCCGTATTGATTCCAATTGGGTTTGAATTGGGCCTATCACGCATGATGCAGTATTCATAGTCAAGTCGAGCGGGCCCTTGTAAATATTTAACTCTGCACGGATCATTTGATGCGATTAAAGATTCCCGGGATTCTGGGACGTATATATAGGGTGTTAATTGGATTTAATTGTGTATAAGGGTTCGTGAATTTACATGCAATGAATGTGTTTGTTTGCGTTTTATTTTGTCGTATATTTGTCCTTTGGTAAGAGTTTGAATAGCTCCGTTATAATTATTCAAGATGTAATTAAATGAGCCAGTGAAATTCCTCGGGGTTCAAATTTCTAGGGGCACATTTCTAGTGGCAAAAAAGCTTCTATCTTTACTTATATTATTCAGCGAACCGATCGATGACCCCGTCATCTGTAGTTATTTGGAATTATGCAGTATTCTTAGTCGAGTTGAGCAGCCTCCCTTATAAATATTTATCTCTGCACGGATCATTTGATGCCATTAAAGATTCTGGGGATACAGGGCTGTACTTATAGTATGTTAATTCGATATAACTGGTTAGGTAGTTCTTGAATTATAGTTAATTATAGTTAATTTTACATGATGTGTAGGGATCGTCATGCTTAAGCGTATGTGTTTATTGTTTCGTATATGTACAAGTTGATTGGAGCCTGCAAAAATTAATAGTCGGTATTATATATTACAAAAACAGGTACGAAATAAATTGACACGACAGCTGATTATGGGGTCAACGGCAGCTGCTGCTAGTTTTGTTACTTGAAATTAAGTTAACGATCGATACCCATCAAGTTTGCGAAGTTTCAGTAGCCAATTATTTATTTTGACTCTATGAAATAATATGATAAGTTTAGATAGCAAATGCTAACGCATAGATTGAGGAATGAGGTAATAAGACAACGTTGTGGTCTTAAAGAAGATGTAGTGACTAAAATTGAAAAGAGTATGTTAAGATGGTTTGGCCATGTTGAGAGGATGAATGAAAGTCGACTAACGAAATGTATTTACAAGGCAGACGTGAATGGAAACGCCGGGAGGGGACGCCCTAGAAAGACATACATAGACCTTATAGGTGATGTTCTTCAAAAAGGCCAGGTGCGCAGTACTCATAACCGGCGTGTGTGTATGACTAGATGCATGAATGTGAGTGAAGCAAAAGAAGTATGTAAGGATCGTAGCAGATGGCGTTCTGTAGTTTCTGCCTACCCCCATGGAAAAAAGGCGTGAGTTTATGTATGTATGTATGCTAATGCAAAATTAAATAAAAAGTCACAGGACTTTTTATGATGATTAAGCTTTATTATAAACTAGCAAAAAGCTAGGAACATAAAACGTCCATAAAACACAACGTTTACATTTATGAGTTCGCTGTCAACAGCAACAAAATTTGTTAACGTGCCAACCATATTCGGTGACGCTAAGTGCTATGATGTAAAACTAACAATATTTAACATCGTGTACTAAAAGGTGGATTTGATTTTATTATTTTTGCCATCGACTTGCAAGACCGCCTGCTTAAATTCTAGAAAAGTAACGTTTGATGTATCAAAAATAAAACTACGCAACTTATTTACTTTAGTTAAAATCTTTGTGGTAAATGAAACTCGAGTTTCACTTATCTTTCTATCTTAATTCATTGATTTCAAATAATGATTTGTTCATGTATCTGGTGACTACAGCTGATTTTAGGGTCATGGACCGTTAGTGAAATCGTTTTTCTCGTACATACGGTTACACTGTATTTTTGATCAATACTCGGGCTTTCTGGAAGTTTCTTTTAAAATAATTATTTTTTTACCGTACATTGTCATTCAAACCAAACGTGTATGCAATTTCAGCTCAATCTGTTGTGCATAAGTATTTTAAAATTCAGTTGCATTATTTGACCCACATATACTAACCAACATCCTAACAATAATTATTAATTTAATCAATAAATGTAAACATTATATAACATACATACAATTGAATATTCTAAAAAAAAGAAACCTATATACAAAGGGGAGAGGGAAAAGGGTTAATTTTGCTTAAAAAAATTCATCCACATTGATATCAATGCAAAATGTGCCCAGAACGCTGGAAGCATTGCCACGTTTGATGGCATTGTTGATTCTCGGCCGAAGAAAAGGCCAGCCCTTTGGTCACGTGAAGAATCGACGAGCTTTGTGCTACTGTCTCGGATCCCATGGTCCTAACGTTTCAACCCCAAACGACTCAAACATATAACTTCCAATAAAGTTATTATATTTGCGCCGTTTGAAGTTTTCTGCACCAGCAGTCAAGGCAAGTTAAATGAAAGCTTGTAAAAATAAGCACAAAATAAATCGACCCAAATGAATCTATTGTGTAGTAGAAATAAGATTCCTATCCTGAAATAAGATAACTTCAAAAATTTACTGTCACCCACAGATTCACCCCACCAAGCACTGTCCAAAAAAAATATCACCAATGTGATTAATGTTCAGCGCACATCGGTCGAACAGACATTTTGTTTTGAGTTGACGCCACCATCCATCTTGGAGACGTTCGCTACAGTAATTAACTAACCCGAACTTGCCTCCTCATCTACGCCCAAATATATCGTTAGAAAACTGGATGAATGGAGAGATGTAATTAGTACAAAACTATCTGTTTGGTATTGTTTTGAAGATTGGTTTTGTTGATTGTATCAGATGGTTTGTTATAGAACACTCTGAATGATTGAAGGTATAATCAAAAATAAAATTTGATATTCTTGTTTTGTCTATCGTAATGTCTTCTGTGATGTGGCATGTATATAAAAGTTACAAATCTCCACTTAACATCAAATGCGGATTGATTAGAAGAACGAACGTGTAACGTGAAAATATAGCTTTATAGCTAACGCAGCAGATGAGTGTAATTTATAATAGAAGAGCTAACAACACATTAGGGCCAAAACAATGTGACATAATTTCAGCGATAATACTTTGTCAAAAGCCCAAAATGTAACGGTTTGGCCACATGACCTTTTGGCAGTTATCATCATCCTTCTAATGTTCCCACTGCTGGGACCCAGGCCTTCTCTCTATGAGAGAGGGAATTGGCCTTAATCCACCACGCAGGCCCAGTGCGGGTTGGTAGATGTCACATGTCTTAAAATTTTTGGGTTCTAGGACATGCCGGTTTTCTCACGAAGTTTTGCTTTATCGTTTTAGAGCATTGGTGATTAAATAATTTCAATCAATCTGCCTAGCCTTTACCAACTATGTTGGTGTCGGCTTCCAGTCTAACTGGATTCAGCTGAGTACCAGTGTTTTACTCCTTGTCTCCACAACCCAATAACTGGGTAACAGCGGTACCCCTTGGCTAGACTGGTGTCAGATCTCAAACTTCTGACTACTCGTAACGACTGTAAAATATAAGTTCTTCAAATGACAGCCGGCACCAAAGGCTTAACGTGCTTTCCGAGGCATGGAGGAAACTCGGTATGTTGAAATGGTCACCCATCCACGGACCAACTTCGTCAAGCGCTGGTTAACCTTGAAGATCGACCCGTGCGGCTGTTATTATTTAGCCACGAGCTCCTCAGTGATTAAATAATTTACACAAAGCAAAGCTGCTGTCCAGGTCCAAACCGACACGACGACACGTAAGTCGAGGCCGTTACCACTGGGCCACCACTGCTCTGAACTGCCCTTTCGGTAGTGAAAATTCATAATCGTAATCGGTGATAGCATATCTTTATCTCGAGACCCTAAGGGCCTTACTAGTTCTAGCTGCTTTTACCACCAGCAATCAGAGATTCAATCAGCTTTCAATTAATTCAGCTTTTCTGAAGCTAGATATCGACAGAAAAGCGACTGACTGAAAATGTGCAACTTTTCTATTGCCACGCCTGTTTGGTAAAGCCCTTATTAATACCATTCCGTAAATAAACAAAGAAATAAGCTTCCTTTACATAACAAAATACAGCGGTTCATATTTGAGCTGCAACTACGCGCCAGCAGATGTACAAAAGCAAAAGAAAAAAAATACATGAAAGTTATGTTTTTAAGTAAAATTCTTAAAGTTCCATGTCAACGGAAAGAAAAAAGATCAACAATTTGTAAAGTTTAATATTTTAGTAGGTATCAAAAGTTTCCTCAGTTAATTAGGTCAATATACGGATATTATAGGCTCCATTGTTTTGAATAAATCATGGTTTTGTTCAGCTGACATTTCCCAGGTGTACAGAAGTAACATTAATAAAACATTGCTATGGACTTAAATATTATTATTAAATATACCCATATATTGGAGACGTAAGGTATTATCGGAGAAATAATAACAAGAATATCTATGAAATATTGAATTTATATTAAGAGTTACAAGCCGCTCGATGGAATTTCGCATTGGTAAAAAATATCTTTCATAAAACTTTAATAACCTCAAAAAATCCTTGGCCTTTGGAAATCTTTTTTGCCTGGCCTGAAGAAAACACTAACATATTTTTCTTCACATCCACTGGATAGAATCATTCATGAAACTGAAGCCATAGAAAATAAATTTATACCACTTCTGCTACTGGCAGAAGAGAGACCATAAAGTTTCCACTCCACAGAACCTTAAAATTATTTGCTGACAACCTCTATTTTATTAGCTTCGACCCAAACTACGCACAAATCTTTGACAAACAATAAAAGCATCAATGATCATAGTTATTCTGGAAGCGTCCCATCTCCGCAATCGCTTTCGAATAAAAATATCGATTTCATTTTCCTTTGTGTGTTTGCGCTTAAAGTGAGCAAATAATAAAATAAGACGCGGTTACCAAATCCAATAATATCGCGGCACAAAGGGTCCTCGATTGTGACGGATACTGGGAATGGAATTTAATATTTTACTGAAGCTAGACCCGAAATTATTTTAGCTGAGGACTGGAATTGTGTAGCCGTGACTGGTGGTTCTGATTTCGAATATAATAAGCTTTTAGTTTTGGAGACGTTTCATGAATAGGGAATTTTCTGTGTGACAGATAGTGATTCGAAGTGGTGCGGGTGCTGGATATATCCAAACAACGATTAATATTAAATCTGGGGCTGCAAAAATGTCTAGAAATAGCCATACTCAGAAATAGTAAGTACTTTTATTTTATTTTATACACTTTTGTAGTTATATAACATACACTAGGACAAACTGATAAAAAAAATCGTAAGAATTACAAATAATCCTAAGCCCTAAGCAGTGCATTTATGTTTTTTGTGCACATTGATGTATTTAGCGCTTTACCACATATAAAAATGAGTTAACCTTTAAATCATTATGCTCAATTTATTTGCAAAATCAACTTGTTTTTTTTTACAAAACGAAGGGGTCGTTTTGTAAAAATAATTAATTAAGATTTTGTGTGTTGTGCTGTGTCTTTTGTTTGTACTAAATAAATGATTTATTTATCTATCTATCTGTACTTATTAAAAGTAGAAATGCAGTGACGCAGCGGGAATACCTAGTCAAACACCTTCGGGCTTGGTCCCTTATTGGTCACCGGCGGTTATTAAATGCTTTTGATTTTCCTAGTTTTGTTTGTTAGTGGCAAATTTTAAGTATCGGGCTTTAATTGAGTGGTTGGCTAGTTGGGGTTTAAATGGGGTTGTAGATGTTGTTATACTGTATTAAAGTTCATTGTTAATGATCATGGAAACTTTTAATATTGTATTAATTGTATTAATTGTATTTAACTGAAATACGTCCACTGCTAGACATAGGCTACCCCCAAGCGTCGCCGTCAAGAAAGAGAAGCAGAGCCGGTCACTACCGGCTCCGCTTCTCTTTCTTCGATAATTAAAAGCTCGTGCTATATTTCAATATCCTTATATATAACATTACGAATAACAAATTTAGAGTTATTATTAATTTCTTGCATACATTTCAAGCACTCTTTGACTTCAAAAATGTACAACAGCATTTACTCACAAACATAAAAATAGTTTACAGGAAAAATAAATCATTATGATAAAGAAACGCACCTCATAATTAAAAAAAAAAACAAAGAAAAAAGAACAACTAGCATCCTTATTTGAAAAGAACAAAGACTTAAGGACAATATTGTAATGACATTGAAATTAAAAAGCAGATGAGAACTTTTATTCCACTCGTAACATTAGAAAGTTCCGGTGAATTTGCTCACGCACCCTCCTTAAATGAATTATTCAGGGCGGCAAAATACAGGGTAAAAAGTTTAAAGAGCCCGTTGCCTGTCTAGCTGTCAATAATGTTCTTTAATTTATTTTTGCAGTCGCGTGCATTGGGTTCTTATTTAAATTAGCAGCTAATTTTACTATTTATTTATTTAGGATGGGGAGTCCTTTGCCCAACTGTGTGACAATATAGGTTTAATAACAAAATAAAATACTAATAAATTAATTATATTTATTTCATAGATACAAAACATAGATAAAATAGTAGATTAGGGAGCAAACAACAATTTTAAAGGCGAGTGTTTTTTTTTAATCCAGAGCGGAGCGAAGGATTCTAAAGTAGAATCCCGAGCGCAGCGACGGGTTCTAAAGTAGAATCCTGAGTGCAGCGAGGGATTCAAAGTACGTCACTCGAGCTGAAAATAGTGTTGCTCCTGAGGTGGACACTCTACTTTTTATCACCCTCTATGAAAAAATAAGTAAGTGCAACTTATGAACAAGAACATTACGTTTATTTATTTACATAAAATTAAAACCTAAGACAAAATTAAATAATTAGACGCTAATGTTTATATTTGAACAATTATGAAAGTGCATCGTAACAATTTTATTAGTATCATCCGTTACAGTTGTATTTACAGCTTGGGAATTATAAATAGTCTTGGAAATCCGTGTCTCAGGATGTAGTTTTTGAGTAACTTGATTATAATATTCTCACTTGAGGAAGATGCGCTAATTTTTTATCATTCTAAAATCTGAATGAGTTTGAAACAACTACGAATGAAGGCAGAATGCATTTAACTTCGCGCGTTGTTTATTTTTATCGACTTTTTTTTTATTTGGTGCACTCGCAGTTTTTCAGCCAGTCACATCTTCAATACATTGTTCCTGCATGAATTGAGATTCACCTCTTTGCTGATTGGAACATTTACTAACAATATCCACATTCTAAATTCAAATCTATTTTGGCCCCTAAGGGATTAATGAGCTATTTTGGTCCCTGTTTACAAGGAATAAACTAGCTCTGTTTGAATAGATGTGATAAAAAATATATTATTTATTGGCATTAAAAAAGAACAGAAAGTCCTTCTTGTTTAAATCAATTATAGTTTAGGTAAAAAATCATATAATTTTACAAAATACTGAACAAGTGAAAAAGGCTTTTTAGGAATAGGTATTATTAAGTTGAAATCTTTGAAAAAAAAATGGGGTCCGGTAACTTAGTACCCAACTCCTAAAACCGATTTAAAAGGCCCAGACTATTCTAGCAACTTAAGCCAAAAACGATGTAGACTGCTAAGCCGCGACACATTCGAAAAGCTTAAACGTTGTAAAAATACTCCAAACGCTGTTATAAATAAAGTCCCAGGAAAACCGCCTCTAAATCTGCCCGAAAAAGACCCACCTACATAAAGTTATAACATCGTTAGGCTTTCAAACTACAATATAAACTAGATAAAAGCATCATAAATCTAATCCTGAAAAAGTGATGTTACAAATATAAATTTCGCTCGAAATACACAGGTGCGTTAGTGCGTGCTATATATGTATATTATTTTTTTCGGATTATTTTGTCAAAGGATGTCAAAAACAAAGACAAAGACAAAGATATTTTATTTCAACTAGGCCACAAAGCGGCACTTTTGAACGTTAGAATACATTAAAATTTACAGGGAATAAAAATTGATTCTACCGTGCATTCGGAAAGTAGCTTGTTATGGAGAAGAACGCACAAGAAACTCCATACTTACTCTTTTAAAAAAATATATGTTTTTTTTACAAAATTTAGGTACATAAGTACATACATTAATAAATTTATATGTGTGAGGACAATGCACCCAGAATCACTACATACTATACTACGTACAAAGTATTAAAAGTACTCACACATGTACTGTGCAGTTACATAATAAGCACTAGAAAAACACTAGCATCCGAAGCAGTTAAGTTAAGACCAATCCCAACTGACGGCGCCCGTTCACGAACATGACGCGTCAGTTGGGCCCTATAATGTCTCTTCTAAATCCTGTATAATTTCTGTCAGACTGTCATTATTTATGACGCTTTAAAACAGCAGCGGTAAGAAATGTCGTGGTGGCCCAGTGACTAAGACATCCCGTACTTGAGGTCGTGGGTTCGAAACCGGGCAAGTACCAATGTGACTTTTTCAATTCATATGTACTTTCAAAGTTTATTTTGGACTTCTTTTATATTTTTATCGATAGGCTCGCGCTTGACCACTATCTCACCTGATGGTAAGCGATGATGTGGTGGACGGTGAAGCACGTCAATGCACGACATCGCTGACAACGGTGCAGGAAAATTTCTTTAGGAAACCTGGACTTATAGTGAGTATATTATAAGATTGTGCTCCATTGTTGTAATTGCATTACAAGTGCGAGGATAAACTAATAAATTAATTGTCATTACCATGTGGTTATGGTTTTGCGTTTGACTCTATTTTATTTTAACCATCAATTTAAAAGGGTCAAAAGTCCAAAATCTCATTAAATATAAAGTTAATAAGTTCCAATAAAGTCAATAATTGTTTCCATTCTTTGATTTGAAATTCTAGAACATCGTTTAAAACTTTGATCAGTCAAATTTATATTTCATTAAAAAAAAACATAATCATCAGCCTTCTTAAAGTTCCCACTGCTGGGACACAGGCCTCCTCTCATAGAGGGAGTGGGCTATAATCTACCACGCGGGCCCAGTGCGGATTGGTAGATGTCACATGTCTTTGAATTTTTGGTTCTAGGACATGCCGGTTTCCTCACGATGTTAATTTATGTTTGAAGGTACCTAATAATTAGGTTATATTTTGTTTACCAATCTTAACAAAAGAAAAAATAACTTTAGATTTACGAGTGAAGATTCAAATATCAGAGACCGTCAACTCACCAACCAGGGATAAGTCTTTTACCCCACCAATTTCATTATCATCGTTTATCTATACCCGTATATTGCCACAGGCTGTCAGAGTCAGATCAAAGAATATTTTTGTGCCGTTTTAATAAAATTTACTCCTCCTTGCCAAGGGTTCCCATCTTGAAAACATGAGTGCAGTTTATTGTCCACCCCTAAAGGGCGATG
Organism: Orthosia cruda; assembly: GCA_964057195.1. Lineage (NCBI taxonomy): Eukaryota > Metazoa > Arthropoda > Insecta > Lepidoptera > Noctuidae > Orthosia > Orthosia cruda. Next base: position 25,299,584 of record OZ059840.1, on the reverse strand, counting down.
GTACCTTTACAATATCTTTTATACATTCAGAAAAGTAATTTGTTTTGGAAAAGTACATTCGGATTTTCATCGGCAATCTTTTTGTCCATATTTTCAGTTGAATGGGACTTTTCAATGCTTATTGTCAACACTAACATGCGGTGAGACGAATCTTTATGATTTTGCGAAACGCTCCGTTATATTAGTGCAAATGTCTGACTAAGAATTTCTAACATAAAATTTATATGTATTGAATATTGTTTTCAATGATCCGTTATGGCCGTGCAAATGTCTGACTGAGAATATCTAATTTTAAATTTCTATGTATTGAACTTTAAAATATTGTTTTCAATGACATTCATAATCGTGCGACTTGTTTGATATTTGTTTTTAGGCAATAATATACGCTGCCTGGTAATCTCTTCCCACGATGGCCAAAGCACGTCACGATAAGTGTTACCATTGATTTTCCTTTTCAGTAAATTGAGGTACTTTCTCAATTAGTTATTGAAAATAAAATCAATTACTAACTAGCAGCACAGCTAGTTTAGTTACTCGTGTGATTCATGTATTTAGTTTCTTTTTTATATTTCAAATCATTAGCGCATCGCAATTGAGGAAGTATTCTTTGGCGAACCACATGACCCAGCTGTCACGCGTTGAGAATACCAGGTGGAGTATATTATTATAATATGGGGTAAACAATGTTATTGCACAAAAAAATAACCTCTTTAAAACCCAGACGAAGTACAAACAACTTTAAAACTTGGAAGTCCTTGTATAAAGGTCCTTCAAAATAAAATTACTAAGAACAAGACTTACCTAATATTTTACCACATAATATTCTTAACCAGACGTAGCTAATATTTAATAACCATTTTTACTCAACCTAGAATAAAGTCTCCGTAGAGTCATAAACCACAGTAAAACCTTATATGATATTAATATTCGATCAAGAAAAATTAATAAGGTTGCGTCGACACTAAGAGAGGACATGCCGTAAAAAGACCGTAACATTTATATGGGCCTATAAAACTGAGTGATATTAATATTAAAGCGTATCTTTTGAATTTGTTTTATGTACGTATTATTAGATACGACGAGAAAATCATTTTATAAGGTAAACATGTGTTTCTAATATCTACATTTTTAATGTATCTTAAAATAAAAATAGAATCGTGTTTTTGGGACAGACTCATAAAAAGCTTTGTGAATTATATCTACTTATACAAAAAAGATTTTAATTTAACTTCAATCCAAAAAACGAAACGGAACGATTGTTTGATCACCATTAAAAGTTTTGGAAACATTTTTTTTTTTTTTTTTTTTTTTTTTTTTTATCTATTATAGGCTCGCGCTTGACCACTATCTCACCTGATAGTAAGCGACGATGTGGTCGATGGTGGAGCACGCTTGCCTAGAAGTAACCTATTCACTCTTGACTTAAAGACCCCTAGATTGTAGCTATCGGGAAACACAGACTCCGGCAGGGAATTCCACTCCTTAGCTGTACGCATAATAAAAGTATTCCCAAAACGTTTAGTGCGTATTTTATTGTTTGCTGAGGGATGGGAACGTAAACAGAAAATGCCAACGGTTTAAAAAGCGAACGCTGAGTATTCAACTGTTTTTCGTTAACAACAGTAATAAGACTGCCAACTTTTATATAGCTTTCTTAGCTGATGAAGATCTTAGTCGATGAGAAATCTTTCTTTCAATGAATCTGAGCTAAAATAACAATTTCTTAACTTTATCTAAAAAGGCATGTTCTTCATTGAGAATTTGTATTTAAAATCGCAATAATTTAAAGAACAGCAAAAGTTGTTTTTTAGAAAAGTAAGTAAGTAAAATTGGTTGCTTATTTTAAAATATTAAAATGAGAAACCACTACAAGACTTACCGGCGTTACATATTTTCAGGACACCTAACAAAGTCTGAAATACGTAATTAATTTTCTAATTACTCAGACAGCGTCAAACAAGTCCATAATTATTCTACTACTAAAGAATAAATATGAAAACCGTATTACTTATAATAAATAATTAATAGTCGACTTGTCTCATTTGACTACTTTGCTTGACGACTATTCTTCAAAAATTAAAAAGTCTGTTATAGAACTTTTTGATTGGTCTTTGAAAAGTTTTAGTTTTCGACACCAATTTGTAGGAAGCATCTTTTTTTGGTAAGGCGTGTGTCACAATGATGGTACATGAGAAGGTAATATTGCTGATGTAGAATATCTAATTTAGGTTAGATTGGTTTAAAATAGTCTTATAAAATTGTTAACGGTCTAGGTTTGTAAAATGTGAAATATAAAACCATTCAAAAGAAAATTTAAAGTCATATAAAACTTTTTCGCCGAAAACACACTAGCAGATGGCTTGCTTAGCACCTAGATCTAGATCATACCGAGTCGCATGGCGATAGATGCTAAGTGTACAGTTTGGCCGGTAAGTAACATTTTAAAACGTTCGATTTATTGCGCTACTCGCCAAGTGAATCACAAGGCTTGTCGTTAAGCAAACCGCCTGTAAAGATCTAAATTTCCATTTTGACTCTGAAAATGACAATAAAATATCCCTCATTTCATAATTCAATGACACATTCTACCCCATATCTGATAGCATAATTTCCAACGAAGCCTAGTCAATTTTTTTTCATAAAAAGGTTAAGCGGTGTACCTTAGTAAACGTTTTGCCCCATACAACGTCACGAATGTAAACCATTTTGCCCGATGATCAAATATTTAAATGATGTTTGCTCGACCAATGCATGCACGCCCTAATACGAATATGAATTTAGTCGAGAGACGAAAAAACTCGAACGAGTGAATAATTCAGTGAATTGAGAAAGTAAAAGCACTCTTCGTTGGAGTAGAAAGTCTGTCTGTCCATCTGTCACTTACTTATGACATTAGAGTTGCCAGCCAAAAAATTACGCACAAACAAACGGAAAAAAAACCTCCTTATTCTCGTTCTTTTGAAGTGTTTGTGTACTTAAATCGAGAAATGTTTGGTTAGGGATCTTGATTTTGCTTAATAGCTCCTTTAAAAATGGCCACAAATAGGTTAGGTATTGAATGTCTTTGGTGTTTTTTAGCCTTATATCAAGGTAATTCGTTAAGGTGAGTCTGTTGGGCGCATTATGTCCAATTCGCAAAATGTCCAACTGTCTAATTCGCAATTGGTCCAGTTCGCAATTGGTCTAATTCGCAATAGGTCCAATTCCCAATTGGTCCAGTTTGCAATTAGTCCAATTCGCAAATAGTCCAGTTGGCAATTAGGGGGCCTTAATTAAAAAAAGGCGTTTTTAGACGACCTCCACGTATTTATTTATTTATTTATTATATACTTTATTGTACACCACTGAAATAATTACAGGACAAAACATTTATAAAGATAAGTGTACAATGGGCGGTCTTATCGCACAGGGCAATCTCTTACAGACAACCTTTGGATGGACTGAACGAGAGAAGATAGACATAGGGCTGTCAGTGTACAAAAACTATACTAAATAATATTACTTAGTTATAACATAAAATACATACATACAAATAAAATAATATACTAATAAATATCAAATATAGAACAGAGAAAGGAGAAGAATAGTTACAGAGAAAGGAAATGCTCCTTCACCATTTTTTTAAATGAAGGTAATGTTTGCGCACGCCTTACCTCAATAAGTAATGCATTCCACAAACAAGCTGCTTGAACCGTAAAAGATTTGTCGAAGAAGGATGTGGAATGCATACGAATGCTTAATTTTAGGTTTTCCGATGATCTCAAGGACCGAGAATGTGTGTCACAGAGGAACTGAAAGCGTTCTTTAAGATATAAAGGACTAGAAGAATTAAAGAGCACATTATGTAGTAATGAAAGGATGTGGGCATTCCGGCGAAGGCGAATAGGAAGCCATTTGAGCTTGGTTCGAAATTCAGAAACATGGTCATACTTGCGCAAGCCAAATATGAACCTGATACAGAGATTTTGAAGTCGCTCAAGCTTGTCCAATTGGTCTTGGGTGAGATCGAGATAGCTGGCATCAGCATAGTCCAGGATAGGGAGAAGAAGAGATTGTGCTAACGCAATTTTAGTGGTGATGGGAAGAAAGTTACGAAGGCGTCTCAGGAAACCCGCAGAAGCAAACAGTTTACGACTGACCTCTTGCAGTTGTTTAGTCCAGGAAAGGGTGCTGTCGATGTAAATCCCCAGGTCCTTCACAGTTTCAGCTATAGGAACAATGGTGTTGTTGAAAGAAACCTGGGGAAGTGTCGCCCAATCAATCCTAGAGACCGTTCGGGAACTTCCCACAACAGCCACTTGAGTTTTCGTCGGATTGATCTTCAGCCCAAACTCAGTGCTCCAGTCACCAATTCGAGCCAGGTCCGTATTAATAGCCTCAATAGCGTCTGATAACTCGCCGAGAGGGGCTTGAGTATAAATTTGGAGATCATCAGCATAAAGGTGGTAGAAAGAAGATAGCCGTTGAGTGATAGCATTAATAAAGATTGCGAAAAGTAGAGGAGATAAAACGCCACCCTGCGGCACACCGGCAGAGGTGTGACACCAAGAAGAGAAAGATTCCTCAATGCAAATACGCTGCCGGCGGCCAAACAGGTAACTATGAAACCAGTCAATTACCAAAGGAGATATGCCAAAAGAGCATAGGACGCCCAGCAAAATGTCGAAGTCAACCGTATTGAAGGCATTGCTGAAGTCAAGTAGAACAAGTACAGTTAACTTTCCCATTTCCATGCCTGACCTTATGTCGTCCGTAATATGCACAAGTGCTGAGGTAGTGCTGTGTCCCGGACGAAAACCAGATTGGAAAGAATTTAGCAGCTTGTGTTTGGAAAGGAACGAGCTGAGTTGATGGTGGACAAGTTTTTCAAGGACTTTGGATAGGAAAGGAAGAATAGAAACGGGACGATAGTCAGAGAAAGATGCAGGATGAGATTTTTTGGGTAGAGGAATAACATGGGCATCTTTCCAGGCTTGAGGGAAGACACCACCGGAAACAGAGAAGTTGAGGATGTGAAGGATAACAGGAAGAATGTCATCAAGTATGGGGATGATCATTTTACGGCTAACACAGTCACTACCAACAGCGTTGGACAAAATCGATACAATACTCTTTTTAACATCACAAGCGGTGAATTGACTTATGAAAAAAGGAGAAAAATCAGGTACCGGAATATTTGAAAGATTACTTAGCGTAGTAGCTTTAGTGGCCCTATCCAATACAGGCGAAGTAGAAAAATGAATATTAAGTAAATTGATATCCAAGTCCTTAGGAATCGTATTGTGAGACTTTTTTCCGATACCTAATGATTTGAGAAACTTCCAGACCTTGGCTGGATCACCGTTCTGAACGGAACTATGGATATATTGGCGGTTTGCGATTCTACACACCTTACTGCAGTGATTTCTAATTGAGACGTATTTTTCCCTGTTGACGTCATTAGGCCGAATTTTAAACTTAAACTTCGCAGCTGCCTTTTTAGTTAGTAAAAGTTTAATTTCGTCGGTAAGCCAGGGCGCTGGAAGATGCCTAACTCTCACGGCTCGAATAGGAGCATGTGTGTCGTATAGATGAACTAAGGTAGAAGTCAAGACTTCAACTTGTTCGTCGACGGATGAGGAAGTCACTAGTGCCGTCCAGTCAATATTACTGGCATCCTCTCGAAGTCGATCAATGTCCATACCATCAAAATTGCGAAGCAGAAGAGTTTTGAACTTATGCTTAGGTGGTCGAATTTTGTATGATGTGTAAATTAAGTCATGGTAGGAAAAGGCGTCAGCAGAACATTGACCATGTTTAGCGACGTGATCAAAAGACGAGACAATAATAAGATCGAGAAGTGAGGGAACAGAGTTAGGAAAATGGTGAGTGGCACCAAGATCGAGAAAAGAGAAATTGACAGATTCAATAATATGACGAAAAGAAGAAGAGCGGGAGTCTTGTTTAAGAAGACACGTATTAAAGTCGCCCATTATGATACAATGACTGTAAGAGGGGATTAAATCTTCCAAAATACGTTCGAAAGAAGAGAAGAAATTAATCCGAAGACAAGGGCAGTAGTAAACACCAAGGAGAATCTTTGAATGATGCAATTCAACTTCCAGGAAAAAATGTTCACCAGCGTTCGGCGGAGGCGGCTGCGTGGACATGTTAACTATAGAAAAAGGAATATAATTACGAAGATAAATGGCCACGCCGCCACCACCACCGACCACGCGATCATTCCTGATAAGTTGAAAGCCGGGAAGAGAGTAAGAGGAAGAGGGAAGACAAGGTTTTAACCATGATTCTGAAACAAGAATTGCATGGATATTCTTACAGTCAAAGCTTGCCAGCATATCGGGGAAGTGGGCCGGAATACTCTGGGCATTTATGTGGACTACATTAAAGTTCCTGGAGACATCGGCAAACAGTGAACCAAGGGTATCGGCTAAAGAAGGAACACTATCCAATGAATTAGAAGAATCAGCATCACTGCTACATTCAGGGCTGAGCATAAATATAAAAAATAAATACTTATTAAAATATACCTATAAAAACTTATAAAACAGTAAAGTCTACGCGGTTCAAAATGTCCCGTCCACCCGCCAGTGTTACTTAACAGAGTTAAAATAATTAAGTATAAACAAAACACAAAAATCAAATCCGATTTTGCAGTCCAGGCATAAAAACAAATAAATAAAAATAGGACCGTATAACAGAACGAAATTATGCGTCTAAGGTTGTCTTTTGTCAACGCAACATGAAGTGTCAAAGTCAGAAAATGACAGTGACAGATAACAAGAAAGATAAACAAAAATAACAAACCTATACCTCCACAAGAAATTAATTAAGAATAGCTGCGATATTATTGAAAAACATAGCTAATTATAGAAATAACTACTGAACACAATACACTATAAATACCTGGACTACTAAAAAAGGATTAAACAACGAAGAACTTCATCTTCTGGCTACAGTGCGCTTGGTTTTTGTTGCGGCTATCCTTCCCGCTGCGACCGGTTGAACAACGCCCGGCTCCGGCTGTCCAGGGACCTGTTCCGGCTGGGCGGCCATCAGCTCCGACTGCTGCGCGATCTTATTGAGATCGGCAGCGGAAGTGATTCGATGCCGAGATCCCTTCGAATCGAGGACGAACACAGTTCCTGCCGAGGTCCAGCATTGGGTCACACCAAATTTATCCCGTGCCGCCATGAAGACATTGTGCCTGGCTTTAATGAGAAACTCTGATATAGTGATGCCGGACCCCTTCAGCTTGGTCTTTCCGAACCAGATCTTATCACGGAGATCCACATCATGCAGCTTAATGAGGATAGCCCGGGGTTTGTGGGTTGTGCTGCGCCCCATCCTGTGACACCTCTTTATGCCAGTTGTGGCCAAGTCAATGTGTAGACGCTGCTTCAAAACTTGAGCCACCATCTGTGCAGTCTCCTCGTCAGGCTGCTCGGACACTCCGTGCAACAACAGGATTTTACGCCGCTCACGCATCTCCATATTATCCTGGCTCTGCGCCAACATAGCAACCTGCAACTGTCGTGTATTGAGCGCCTGAAGAATAAAAGCCCGGAAAGTTGCAAAATCCGCAGCCAATACTGAGGTAGTGATTGTTGTAGTGCATGGGGTCTTCAACTCCTTTTCAAATTCCGACATTCTCTGGCTGAAGGTTTGGGTCAAATCAGTGATGGTGCGGTTGATAGCTTCCATGTTGATGTTAGAAAAATTTAATTTTGTGTCTTAGTGGTAGATAATACTTCACTGGCAGGTGTAGATAATACTTCACTGGCAGAGATAATTAACTACCAATATGTGTCATAAATTATTATAATTGTTAACTTTTACTATTTTAGTTGTAATTTTAAATTAAAGAGAAAAAAAATTGTTGTTCTACTTCTGACTACTCACAATTAACATCATCACGTAATGTTGGGTGAAATTCAGCTCGAAGTATAAATGCATATAATTAATGATCAACACTTATATTAGAAAAAAACATATCTGTATAAATAATTAAGGCTGATAAATCATAGTATTGCTTGTAATTAAGAAAAAAAAAACATACATAAAATAACGTAATATCATAAATATTTCCATGAAGTGGAATTAACATAGTTGGATACCTAGTACGGTTCCTATCTAAATAAAAAGGAATTTTAACATCAACGCTTAAACAATGTAAGGCAAAGAAATATAATCTTTGTGAAAACCCCTTTTTTACTAGCCGTGTGGTGAGGGGCGGGCAGAACAGAATAAAATTGAGTAGTAAAATAAAATAAAATAGTATCGTATTAATACATACGTGTGTTGTCTTTAAAAACGTCAGAAAACTTAATGGAAAAATAAACTTATTATCTATCTACTAAACTCCGTAAATGACTTATTTTTTAATGTTTTGAACTGTCCTACTGCGATGCGGTTCTAAAGCTCAATAATCTCTGTGTATGAAAGAGATTCAGAAGAATTAAAATACCTTACAAGGATCCTCCTCCTCCTCGCGTCATGTTCCTTATTACTGAGAGTCGTGATTCCCTTGCTGTCGTGGAAGCAACTTTTCCTTTGCTAATTTGCGCCATCTATGCCTGTCTTTTGCGTCGTGGAGAGCATCTTGCAGTTTGGTGTTCAACGATGTGCGGACTTGGTCTGACCATCTTATTGGACTGCGGCCTCTAGGACCCTTCAATCTTGCCAGTAACCATCAGTTGTTCCAGGTTGTTTCCATCCTTTCTGGCGATGTGACCAAAGAACTCCAATATCCTACGAAGGCAGATCTTGGACAGTCTGATCTGATATTCAGTTCGCGGAGGATGGAGTCGTTGGTGGCGGTTCAAGGGATTTTCATCATCTTTCTCCAGCACCGCATCTCAAACGCATCTATGCGGTCACGGTCAGCTTTCTTTAAAGTCCACATTTCGTCTCCGTAACTGAAGAGTGAGAACACTAGGGAATTTACCAATTTCACTTTAGTCTTACGTGAAATATTTCGGTCTCTCCATATTTTCTGAAATTGGGACATTGCATTTTAGCCATCCCTATACGCCTCCTTATATCCTTCTCACTGGACCCCGTGTTGCTGATACTTGCACCTAGGTAGATGAAGTCGCTTACCGTTTCCAGCGCCAGAGCACCTGTAAACTGGAGAAGGTTTGCGCGATCTATCACTATTAGTTTAGTTTTGGCATGATTTATTCTGAGGCCTAGCTCCAAACTGATTGTTTCCATTATGTTAAGGAGGTCTACCATTTCATTTTCATTCGAAGCTAGAAGTGTAGTGTCATCTGCATAACGGAGGTTACTTAATTTGGTGCCACCTATAGTGACCCCACCTTCCCAGACTTCACAAGTTCGTCTGATGATTTACTCTCCATAAATATTAAAAAGAATAGAAGACAGAATGCAACCATGCCTTGCACCCTTACCGAAGTTAAAAGGCCCAGACATTGTTTTGTCAACCATAACCACACGCTGATTGGACCGATAAAGAGATTGGATGAGAGCCACCAGATGTTTGGGTTCTCCAAGTTCTTCCAGGATCTTCCACAGAGCCAACCAAATAAAACACATGATGATAGGGGTGTTAAATTCGTAGGACTTCTCAATTAGTTGGCGAATGTTCAAAATTTGTTCGCGAGTCCCTTTACCTTTGACGAAACCAGCCTGCTCTTGTGGAATTTGCCAGTCTAAGTAATGACGGAGCATTTTATTTATGACATGTAGTAACACTTTACTGGCGTGAGATATAAGTGCCAGGGTTCTGTAGTCCTAGTATCCTTCCAAGGATATCTATATCTAATTAACGACTATAATTTGAATTGGTCAATTTGCGTACTGGATCATTTGCTAATTGGACAATTATCGAATTGGATAAATTGCGAATTGGACATAATGCGCCTAAACGAGGTGCCTAATGTGGTGAACGTAAACGAAACAATAGGAGCATGTAAGGGTCGCAGCGGATACACAACATTACGTTCTGTAGTTTCTGCCTCCATATGAAAACAAACTGGATAATGAAAAATGTATATGGTTGACAGTTTTCACAGCTATAAATATAAAACTAGTAACACATTCACGACTTTTTTCTAGAGCCAACATTCCCCAGAAAAAAACTGCATTCAAATTTAAAAATCCCGTTTCAAAACATACATTCTATTTCCATCCAACTACCTTCAAACAACCAATAACTATTCCTTCCAACACAACCTAAGCGACAGCAAATTAAATACAAAGAATATTGGTCGTAATGACCCCCCGAAGTCTGCGAGACCCACGCCCCTTCCATGTCGGGCCACGTAATGGGATATCTAAAACTTGTCCTGTACGAACCTATTACGTATCGACAGGCTTTGGTTTAGAGTCGTTTAGTACTTTGTTGTTGTACTCGTAGTGTAATGCACAGGCCTCTTCTTGTTAGGAGAAGGGTTTTTTATTACACTTGCTCTGCTGATGGCGCTTTTCGTAAAATCATCCTGTCGGATTACTATGTTTCTTTTGCCGAGTAGTTCAAGTATAGGTAAGCTTCAGTATCGTAATCGCAACACAAAACGTTGAGGTATGCGGTCTGGAATGTTTTTTTGTTTCGTCGCCATATGCTTCAGTGGTGAGGAGGATTATGTGATCAATAAAGCATACCGCATGGTTGCGCGTTCCTATCAAAAGACTAAAACTTTAATGCACAGTCGAATTAAGTCGACTCCACAATATCATACGTTCAGAAGTATCCAGAAGATTCTTTTTATGTGACTAGCACAATTTATAAGTCAATTTTATGCCCTAATCCAGTAAAGGATATCTTTTTATTATAGGTACACTTTTGGGAGTTTCGTCCAAACATTTTTAGTAGTTAACGCTTTTGGCCACCATATCGTAGAGTAATAGCAGTAAACATACAAAATCAAAATATTTTATTTAATTTCACATAGGCCTACATGGGCACTTATAAAACGTCGACAAAAGGTCCACGGTTCGGGTTGGTCGTTTCCTATGGAGAAGAACCCGCAAGAAACTCCATGGTTACTCTTTTAAAAATGGTTTGGTTTTACAATATTTCCATGTTACAGCATTAGTACATATGGGGGGACAACGTACGCCCGACAATAAGTCGTAAAAAACTAAAAAAAAAAACAAAATAAAAAGATTATATAAAAAGTTAACAAATGTTAACTAGTATCTAGAAGTCCTACAATGTTCACACATTCACAAAACAATCGGTAAAAGAATCTATACAAAGGTAAAAAAAGAAGTATAACATGTGGCACAAATGTTGTTATCAGTGCTGTAACTATTCTTAGCAAAGGGCTACAAAGATGATTGAAAACCATTTTAAAAAGTCTCATTAAAAGAAGGAAAGAAAAATGAGGTTGAGAATAGTTAGAGACATCCACATATTTGTGCCGTTTACAAGTTACCAGGGAAGCTGCATGCGCAGAAGGAGCTAAGGCCAGAATTTTTATCTTCAACGTAGTCCTTGATTTTATAATATGCTTTTTTTAATAAGGATACGTTTGATGTAGTTTTTGAACTTTCCATCGGTCAGTTCTATAACTGACTTTGGCAACTTGTTATAAAAGTGTATACTGTTTATAAGAAAAGATTTGCTAGTTTTCGTTAATCTGAATTTGGGTATTACAATTTCGTGCTTACCGCGTGTATTTAAATTATGGACGTCGCTTCTAGTTTTGAAAAGCCCTCGATTTTTACGGACATACAAAATACAACCTACTCGAATCACACATCTTCAGCCGGCATTGACTCTGGTTTAGAGTCGGTTATTAGAATGCAATTATGGACTCCTATGTGAAAAGAGATATGTATTTTTTGCTTATTGTAGTACTGGTTCCATTAATAATATAGTCCTTGTTAGGTTCGGATTAAGCATTTCTTAGCTAAGAATGTTATTAAAATATTACGGATGCAATTTTTGTTTTGTCTTTGCTTTTGATCGAGAATGTTGAATAGTTAATTAAGGAAGTTATAAGGGTACCACAATGCTACAAGACAAACGTTTGTGAAAAAAAGGGAGTATTTATCCAGCTGTTGGACATACCAGGCTAATTAGATAGATAATAGAAAACAATAAAAGGCTTATTCAGCTGAGACTGAAAAAGAATATTGCTGCCCTCCTGACAATTCACTGCCTTTCGTTGCGTTTTATGATACCGTTGGGACCATTGGTTCGGGGTGGTTTGTTTGAAGGGAATCAAATGGTCGAACGAACGCTATATTTTGTCACTGTCACTACTAACCTAAATTAATCGAACTGTTTATTAAATTATCGTACTCTACACTTCTCTTGATTCTACTCTCAAGCTCATGAAGGATTTTATGGGCAGTTGTAAACATCAATTAGTAAACCCGTCGCGAATTTAGGGAACAACAACGACCCTAGAGCTAGATTGACCCGACACTATACCGAAGACATTCCGGACGTCAGCCTGTACGAGATTAGGATGGCTCTTAAAAAGCTTAAGAACAACAAGGCGCCGGGTGATGACGGAATTACAGCCTAACTCCTGAAGGCGGGTGGAAAGCCAGCACTTAAGGACCGGCAGGCATGGTGCAGGAGTGTGGTGGTACTCTTCTTCAAGAAGGGTGACAATGCCCTGCTGAAGAACTATAGGCCCATCGCACTTCTCAGCGATGTCTACAAGCTGTTTTCAAGAGTTAACTAGAATCGTCTCGCGCGCAGGTTTGACGATTTCCAGCCTCCCGAACAAGCCGGATTCCGTAAAGGCTTCAGCACCGTAGACAACATACATACGCTGCGGCAGGTTATCGTCTCTGCTTAGCGTTTGTGGACTACGAGAAAGCCTTCGATTTGATCGAATCGGGCTGAACTGCTGTATTTCCAACGGTGCCAAATCGACTCCCGGTACATTGAAGTGTTGAAGTGTTTATACAAAAATGCCATCATGTCAGTTCAACTTCAGTATCAGACCTTGGAACCTATCCTTCTGCAGCGACGTATGAGTCAGGGAGACGTCATATCTCCGAAACTGTTTACCGCTGCACTGAAGGATATCTTTAAGGTTCTGGACTTAAGCTAGGTATCAACGTCAATGGCGAGTACATCACTCACCTTCGGCTTGCCGGCGATGTAGTGGCCAAGGCTGAAAACAGGAACAGCCTCAGTACAATGCTCGATGACCTCAGTAGAGCTTCCGAAAGAGTGGGTCTTAGGATAAACATGGTCAAAACCAAGGTGATGTTAAATCCCACTCCCACTCCTGTCAAGGTCGTAGACTCTACACTTGAAGTTGTGGATGACTATTTCTAACTGAGACAAACGATCTAATTGGGTAGGGCCTACTTCGAGAAAGATGTCAACCGGCGAATCCGACTCGGCTGGGCAGCGTACAGATAGTTGCGCGGAATCATCTCGTCCAACTTACCACAGTGTCTCAAGACGAAAGTCTATGACCAGTGTGTGTTGCCAATGATGACCTATGGCTCTAAGACCTGATCGCTCACGATGGGCCTTATCAAAAAGCTTACAGTCACCCAAAGGGCAATGGAGATGGCTATGCTCGGAGTTTCCTTGCGTGGTCGAATGAGAAACGTAGAGATCCGCAAGAGAGTGGTGACCGCGAACCGGAAGACTTTGCTTTGGATGCTTCCCACCAGGTTCACTGATGACCTGGTGCAGATTGCGGGCACCCGGTTGATACGAGATGCTCGGGACCGGTTAATGTGGCGACGCTTAGGGAGGCCTATGTCCAGCAGTGGACGTCTTTCGGCTGATATAATGATGATGATGACTCTGCACTCATTATCTCAATTTATTTTGGTACCGTGCGGCGCATCGAATGTTTTCTTCTCTCAATCCTAAACCTATTTTGAAGGCAGATTCACACGCAGCACTTTCATCACGACATCTTCGTCATTGCTCTGTATAACATTCATACCATGCCAAACGATTTCCACACAACTTTTCAGTCATCGGTCCTACTTTCAGACTTCTTCTTTCATTCTCAAATATTCCCTATTGGAAACATTTAACTATTGTTCCAATTTTATTTTCATCCATAAAGCCTGCAATCGTGTGTATGTCCGCATTAAGAATACAAACTGTTTTCAGCACATTGAATTATGAAAGTGAACAAACCTATCTTGCCTGTAAAGCTTCATTCAGTATGCGTGTACGTTCAACACTTTCAGTATGGTAAACTAAATCAAACGAATTCATATACAGTACATTTTGTTTATACAATGTTTGATCATAAACATTTTTTAATAGATTTTGCAAACATCGGAAGTGCGTTATTTAGATTTGTAAATATTTTAGTAAAATGTTTTGTATTTGACCAATAATGTTATCGGTTTTTAACCCCGGAGGGAAAAAGAGGGATGTTATAAGTTTGAGGTGGCCTGTGTTTTGTGTACTTATGAGTTTGCGTATTTGTCGGTTCAGTAATTCAAAATATGAAAGTTTTACTGTTTGAATCGGCGTGTTTTTAACCCCCGCCGTAAAAAGAGGGGTGTTATAAGTTTGACGTGTGTTGCTGTGTATCTGTGTGTCTGTCTGTCGCATCATAGCACCTAAACAGATGAACCGATTTTGATTTAGTTTTTTTTTATTGAAATGTGATTTTGTCGACAGTGTTCTTAGCTATGTTTGAATAAAATTGGTTGAGCTGTTCAAAAGTTAAGGGCGTTTTACTGTTTGAATCGGGGTGTTTTCGCAAGATAAATGTGTCGGGGGTTTTACAATTTTGAAATTTTACTTGTCACAAGATATCGTGTCAAAACTACGTGTTCAATAGATCAACGAGTTATACACTCTTTGATTTATTGAACACGTAGTTATATACTAGCTATTAGATAAATTATATAGCATGAAATAAAAAGTGTCTTGGCTTTTTTTAATTTTACTTGTTAAGGTGACGACAGTCGCTAACGACCTTAAAGGAACAAAATGCGCACTCGTTTCACACCCGCGCGAGCCATAATTAGTAGTTTTTGTACTTTTCATGTTATTTAAAAAAAAACTTTAGATCAAAATGTAGATAAGTAAATTGTCTTTGAGATGGTGAAAATTTCATTTAAATACGCACGGCCGTTTTGGTGCAGTTGTCGTTTTTATGTCCGTGTTAGGCCTAACTTTACAATTTAATTACACTATGTTCCGTCCCGATCATTGGTATTTACTTGCAACACCGTTCCGGTGGGCTGTCAACGATTTTGACAGATGACACTTAACAGTCGAAAGAAAAAGCTTGTAATGTGAACACGTGGAAGTCGGGTTTTTGTCGAAACATATCGAATCGAGATGTGTTTCACCCATTGTATTTGTTAATCGCGCCCGCCGTTCGCAATCGGCGTTGTGGGGCGCCCCTAAAGTGGGTTTAGAGTATATTTTCACGCGCAGCGAAGTGCTTTTGCGGGAAACGTGCTGCCTGGTGGACGCCGGCCGGATTCTTCGGTCCAGACAGCCGTCAGTCTATCCCTTTTGTCCTTTATTATATATATATTCTCCTATCCCTAACCTCACGGCACGAGATTGATCGACGCCCAGGAGTCTACCGCAGGAATCTAAGGTAAGTGACGACACTATTACCGGTCAACCCTTGTGCCACCTTATACCTGTGAGATAGGTACCAGTACCTCTCGCAATAGGGAGCAAATCCCTAGCTTTCCACTGCTGCGTTACGGCAGTTTCGTGGGTACAGGTTCAGACAGGGTCCAGGAGTTCCCAACGCTGCTATGGGCCCCAGTGATGAGCTCCTGGCTTGGGATCCGCAGACCTGTATTTAACATTTGGTAGCAAGAGCGTGGGTTCATTCCACGATCATAGTATATGCTAGGACACTCGTTCACAGTGAACGCTGTATTATTTGTCGGTTTGCTTTTTATTGTTGAGAATACTGGGTTGGAAGGTGGTACATTTTGAGTCACTCAGAGTTGGTTGTGTCTTGTTAGGGGCAAAAATCCCCCACAGTTTCATTCCAATTTGTTGAAATAAAGTGTACAACTCACAACTTAATATTGTCACTCCGGGATAGAAGGTTACAGTTTTGTATTGAAATTTGTTTATTTGTTGTATACAATATAGGTTTGGTGCAGACTAAATAGTCTTCCCTAATTGTATTTAATTGAATCATAGTTATTTTTGGACCTTGAACCTTCTATCTTGGGTTTGTAAGTTTGTTTACATTATAAACATACTCAGTGCCGCTACAGAAGTTTTTGTTGTAAAGTGTGTTGTTGCCAATTGTATAAGAAAATTGGTTAGTTTGTTTGATATTGACATTAATATTCTAATTGATTCAAGTTAAAGTCATTGTTTTTAACTATTAAAGTAAATTGAATATTTAATTCTATTGTAAAATCAACCTACCCACTTTTGTGTTGATAATTTTGTTTTTTTTTGAATACTCTCTTGTGTGTTGATAATTTATTTTCTTGAGATACCCACTTTGCTTTTGATAATTTATAAATTGATATTTGGGGTTCCATACCCGCTTGTTTTTGATAATTTATAAATTGATATTTGGGGTTCCATAATAAATTTATACTGGAAAATAATTAAGTAAATGTAACAGGGTTCAGTACTATTTGTTGAATTAACTTGTTGTTTCTCTTACAGACTTTATGATTTGATATTTAATTTGATAAGAGAATTACTGTCAAACTGTTGTTTTGGTTACACACATATATAATTAATTTAAATTGTTGAACATTTTGTGTATTAATAATATTTAATCACCGTTGCTTGCATTTTGAAAGTATGACTGCCTATACATTTGCTTGTAAGATTAGAGCGGAAATGAGATGGGTGACCTTGGTGGTCTCTTTAATAAGTAGATCTGATAGATCAGAGGCTTTGTTGGCCCGTTATAGAGAACTCCCAGCCCGTCAAGCCAGGGTGGATGAATGCTTTGCGGAGTGTTTGGCGCTATTGTCCACCGAGGACACTGAGATAGCCGCTGCGATTGAGGTAGACTTCACGCAGTTTTACGGTTTCTCGGATGACATTGTTGAGGCAACCGCTAAGTTGAGGGGTTTTGCACATGGGAAATATGGTGGGGATGATGCCACACACCTCCCCCAGTGTCGTCTTTTGGATAACTCTGTTGTTGAAGGTCCCTCGCGGGCCCCAGAGTGCTCAACTCCGGACCAGCGTAGTGTTGGTGCGCGCCCCTCCACTTGTGGGTTGGGTGAGCCACGACGCCAGCCTCATAAATTTGTAGCGACTCAGGATCACAGTATGCGTTGCTTATATTGCAACACGGATGGCCATATGGTCACGTGCTGTCCGAAGTTCCTAGAACGGAATACAAAGGACCGACTTGGAATCGCCTACAGCCGCAAGTGGTGCTACACTTGTTGCTGTAGCTGTTGACAGCATTTGCTGCGGGATTGCGAGAGTTCGGATCCTTGCCCGCACTGTCAAAGTAGATACCACTGCGTGTTGTGTCCGGACCAAAATGGTATTGGTGGCCCTGATGATGCCGGACGCTCCCCCATAGGCGGGGGAGCGCATCCCCACCAACCACAGGTGGAGTCTCGACGGGGTATACCTCGCAAAGGCGGGGGCACCCCTCCACCCCTTCCTCAATTGGAGGAAGCGTCCGCTTTTCAGGACGACTACCAACCCCAGAGGGGTTATCAACTTTAGGTAGTCGCCTCCCTCTCCTCCACTACAGCCGCCCAGCCAGAGGCAGTCCTTCTGCCAGCTGTCCCTGTAATGATCTGTGGCCCGAAGAGTAAATCTTTGTTAGTTCGTGCTCTTTTGGATTCGGTTTGTCAAGGCTGTCTTGTATCCTTTTGTTTAGTGGAGAGATTGGGTCTCCAACGTGATTCCACCCTTCTACCATATGGGTGGTATTGAAGCGGTTGGTCAACGGGGATAAATTGAAATTTGTGTTTCGCCTGTTCATTGTGGGCCAAGAACCTTGGCCAAGGCCGTTGTTTTGAATGATATTTTGGGCAGACACCCGCAGGTAACCATTGGCCCTGCAGTGGTGAAATTGACGTCGGACCTAACTCCTGCCGACCCGAAGTGGTTGGTACCCGGACCCGTATATGGGTGCGGATGTTTTGGCTTTGATTTTGTCCGGGACCAAGTGGGTTCTGCAGACGAATGGGTTAGTAGTTGTACCGACGGTTTTTGATTTTGGACTTACGGGTCCCGTGTTGAAGGGCTCCGCCCCGCGGATTGAGGACCAAGGACTGATAATGGCATAGTCCTTTGTTGGCGTCGCACCTCAGCTCATATTTTGGAGGTTTTTGTAGCGAATAGAGTCTCACAGATTCAGAACTCTGAGACTGAACTGATCTGGAGACATGTCCCAGGAGAATTAATCCCCGCAGACTGCGCGTCACGTAGTTGCGAGGCTCCTGCCCTTGTTGACCATTCTCTTTGGTGGGGACCAGACTGGTTGACGCATTGCAAGTCGTCCTGGCCCCAGAATAGGTTCTCCTCTCCAGAGGTTCTGCCAGGCTTGCGTATTGGAATTGTTGAAACGCAACCTGCATATAATTTGGATTATCTTTGGACAGATACAGTTCTTTGTCGAAATTGTTAGGAGTTACCGCTTGGGTCCGGCGTTTCATACGTAACGGACGGAACCCTAATAATAAATTGTTATCCCCAGTTTTGTCGTCTTATGAACGCCAAGAGGCCCTGATGTTGTTGGTTCGTGCTGTCGAGCACTTTGACCACTTTGACCAGACTATTGAAGCCCTGAAGAAATGCTCAGCTTTGAAAGGCTCAATCCATTCCTAGACCAATCTGGTTTGCGCCGAGTTGGAGGACGACTGCGGAATTCGAACTTGCCTTATGGTGCTATCCTTTCTCGCTTCTTACGGGAGGAGCGTTGGTGAAATTGTTGGTTTCCGATCGACACATAAATAACGCACACGCCGGTTGCAACACTCTCGTAGCCATTTGCAGCGTGAATTTTGCAGTGCTATAAGTTGAAGGCTGCTCCCACTCTACCCATAATAGGTGATTTGCCATCCGACCGAGTGACGGAGAACAGACCATTTGCTTCGGTCGAAACCGATTTCGCTGGTCCCTTCTTGGTGAAGACTTCTCAACTTCGGAACGCCAAGGCTATCAAGGCCTACTTGTGTGTGTTCGTTTGTCTGGCCTCCAAGGCGGTTCATTTGGAACTTGTAACTGCCCTCAGCACAGATGCGTTTGTTGCAGCGCTAGGTAGATTTGTTTCCCGCCGAGGACTACCATCTTTGATCCGTTCTGATAACGGTACTAATTATAAGGGCGCTGATAGATATTTAAATGATATTTGTAATTATCTAAATAAGGATAAACTTTGAGATTTGCCATGGCGCAAATGGGTATTAATTGGCATTTTTGTAAATATTGCGATAGTAGCAAAACCGCTTCTCCGCCGTGTTGTTGGTGAAACTATTTTCACATTTGAGGAACTTGTTACGGTATTTTGTAAAGTTGAGGCCGTCCTCAATTCGCGACCTCTCTGTCCGATCACCTCAGATCCAAATGACCTGGAAGTCATGACCCCTGGTCATTTATTGATTGGTCAGCCCCTCAACGCCCTGCCGAAATACCCCTTCAGGGAAATTAAATCTTCGTAATTGACTGGTCTTTGGAATATTTGCATATTCTGCAGCGGCGCGTTGAGTGGTCTGACAAAACTGTCCCTCCCAAAGTTGGAGACCTTGTATTTGTTAAAGAACCTAATTTGTTGCCTTTATTGGCGTCGTGGACGCATTGTAGATTTATTCTATGGGTCTGACGGAGATCCCACAGTTGCAAAGGTCATGGTCGGAGATTCGGTTTTGAAGCGAGCAGTGGCAATTTAGCACGCTTGCCCATTATTGGCGGACATAACTCCTTATGTACGAGACGGGGGGATGTTCCGTCCCGATCATTGGTATTTACTTGCAACACCGTTCCGGTGGGCTGTCACCGATTTTGACAGATGAAACTTAACAGTCGAAAGAAAAAGCTTGTAATGTGAACACGTGGAAGTCGGGTTTTTGTCGAAACATATCGAATCGAGATGTGTTTCACCCATTGTATTTGTTAATCGCGCCCGCCGTTCGCAATCGGCGTTGTGGGGCGCCCCTAAAGTGGGTTTAGAGTATATTTTCACGCGCAGCGAAGTGCTTTTGCGGGAAACGTGCTGCCTGGTGGACGCCGGCCGGATTCTTCGGTCCAGACAGCCGTCAGTCTATCCCTTTTGTCCTTTATTATATATATATTCTCCTATCCCTAACCTCACGGCACGAGATTGATCGACGCCCAGGAGTCTATCGCAAGAATCTAAGGTAAGTGACGACACTATTACCGGCCAACCCTTGTGCCACCTTATACCTGTGAGATAGGTACCAGTATCTCTCGCAATAGGGAGCAAATCCCTAGCTTTCCACTGCTGCGTTACGGCAGTTTCATGGGTACAGGTTCAGACAGGGTCCAGGAGTTCCCAACGCTGCTATGGGCCCCAGTGATGAGCTCCTGGCTTGGGATTCGCAGACCTGTATTTAACACACTATGTTATACCAATAAAACTCAAAATATTCATAGATCAAAATTTACGAAAATGAACTAATGAAAGATCAAAAAAATAATAATGCGACTAGCTGTTTAGACGTGATTCTCATTTTCAAATCAGCTACTGAGGGGTATCTGCGCCTTAAGAACTATCAATCGATCTGCGTAACTTTTTCTCAATTAGGGTCGGCTTCCAGTCTAACGAAGTGCAGCTTAGTACCACTATTTTATAAGCCCCATGTCTGTCTGATCTCCACAGGTCAGTAACGGGATAACAGGATACCTCTTCGCAGTACTGGTTTTACAGGACTCTTCTGCATGTTTCTGCAATTTTATCATATTACTAGCGGTTGGCCTGACACGTTTTCTTCTTCTATTCTGCCCTATCAACTGTCACACTTTACTAGTGTAGCAGTTGACAAGGCAAGTCAATGTAAAATATGCTTTTTAAATTGATAAATGAGCCTGAGCCTGTGCGGTGGTGCGTTGGCGAGTCAACTATTAAGTACCTGGGCAACCAAGATCTGCTCGAGTGAAAATATAGAAATCGGCGTTTTTCATAAATGAAACCTAGCTAAATCGATTTATCGCTCCCAAAACCTCCTGCATAAAAAAAATCGTGAAAATCGTTGTAGCCGTTTCAGAGATTTAATATATATGTCAGGTTTAGTCAATAGTACGGACATCAAAACAAATCGCAAGCACGCCATCTGGCGGCAAAGCAAGAACAACTACGCATTGGCGCGCTTTTACTAAGCGCTTGCGCGGTGGGGACAGTGGAATAGAGCAGTTTTAGTACTGACCATCTCAGAGCTTAGACGTCGTAGAATCAGTATCGATCCGTAATATTAGTAAGCAAGATTGTAACTCTGAATATTTGAATAAACCCAGTGTATCGAATAATTTCTGTGATTTCATTTGCACGATTGTGCCCAACGACCTGCCCACACACGATGTCATAACCTAAGGGAATACATCCTGACTTCCCGATGGTTTGCATCTATCGGCCAGCCTTGATGCGACATCAGAATTGGGATTCAGTCGTGCTAATGAGATCACAGAAATTTTAAAAACAATGTTTGTGAAAATGGCGGTTACATTCTTGAAAAAATATTGCGGTGTCAGTTGAAGTGAAATCTGTTTTGGTTCGTTACTACGACTACCCTCAGTCTTGAATAATGAAAAACCCAATCCGGAGCGGAGCAATAAGGAGGCTATTAGCAACCAAGGAGCTGGACAGGTCAGGGAGGCGCGTTCGGACGTGTGGATATATCCATACACACGGATCTTTATGACAATCTGGTGAGTCGTTTTCATTTTGTTTTGACTATGGCCAAGAGTGTTCATTATTCAAAATTCTCGTTTTGTGTACGGTATGGCGGTTAATCAACATCGACCGATAGTCGGGATGGCCCGTGTCACGTCATAATTTAATGTTAGTTATCGATGGTCAAGTTTTGGTGTTGTTGAAGAGTTATTATTCTAATAACACTGGCAATAACCCTTGACTGGCTTTGGCTGACTATTATTATTTGAAGTTAGAACGATATGGTGACAGTAACGTACCTACCTGACACTTCAGTCTGTAAATCATGATAATTCCAAATGCAATATTTTGATAAGTTTTTTAGTGTGATAGTTTTATGTAGTGAGAGTTAACTAAGTTTGAGAAGAAGCATAGTTTTCTTATGTGGTCGGAGGGCCAAACGATCTAAAAGATGGTAAACCTTACCAGGCCTCGTTAATTGCGACTTCAAATGCTATAGAATTTATTTGATTCTCTAAAGCTCATATACCTACCTGGGCACTGTAATGTGTGGTTCATGTTTTTGACAGGGACTCTGCACTCACATTCGGTGTCCATAATAACACATTGATGTGCCTCCGGAAAACATACAGCATTGTTTATGAAGAAGCAGTGTATACTTAGCCTGATTTGCGCGGTCATTAGTAAGGATACTTTAGTTTAGCTTAAGAATACCAGATGGCGTAACTATCGCCAACGTTGTATTTAGTCTGTGCCAGCTAGGACGCGGGAACCGCTGTCACTTTTCGAATTCATAGCGCGGGAATCACAGGTAACGGTCGATCCTCGGATCGACGCGTTATACAACCAGGTCAGTTTTCTCACAAACTTTATATTGCACCAACAATACGTACCGAATGCTACTGTAAACACGAGTGACGTGATCGAACAAGCGGATATTATTAGCAATGAATTTTTGACTAATCCATCAACCGAAACTCCCAGGGCCTTGGATTTGGGCGCCTGTAAGACTAGTTTTGATGAGAAAAAAAATCTTAAATCAGCTGATGAAAAACGGTTACGTCAGTTAATAAATTTGCAGCATTTTAACACCCCCACGTGGCAACATATCCGTTATAAGAAAGCATTGGTAGAAATGCTCGCGTTTCCGGGCTTTTGCAATTTGAAAATTAACGATGAACTGTGTTGTCTGAATAAAGGAAAAGATTTCCTGTCCTCACCTGAGGAAATTATGGCTGCAACTACCAACGCCTTGTTACATCAAAGGGAACTTTTGCAATCCGGGTTACAGGGTATCATTGATTGGGCTCACAAAAACCCTGCCGAGCTAAAAGCCGATAACCTTTTTAATAAAATTTCTGAACCATTCGGTAATGAGTCGTCCTCTTATAAATTGTCTGAACAAACCTTACAAATAATTTGCGGTAAAAGGGCCGAATGTATTGAAACTAGACGTAAAAGAATTATTAGCGAAATTCCGGATAAAAGTATTCAAGCTGCGCTTAGCAATATACACCCTAGTGAAGAGTTTTTATTTGAAAAGACAAAACTTATGTCACTTATTCAGTCCCTAGGAGGGCCTCATTTCTGGCTATCACCACCACAAGCTCACAAAACTAAGGACCAAATTAAAACAAAATACAAGGAACCATTACCGTCTACCCCCAAATACAGACCTCAGACACAAAATCTTAAAAATAATAATTTTCGGGATACCTACAAAAAACAACAAACGAAACAAACGTACAAAGGGAAAAGCGACGGTTACAAACAAACTAAAAATTATTCATTTCGAAACAAAGACGGGAAAAAGTGACTACCCAACACATTTCAGGGGAGGTTGTTTAACTATGTTCAAAAACCGTTGGCAAGCACTTGGTGCAAACAAATTCATAATTTCAGCAATTTCGGAGTTTCGAATACCCCTTTACAAGAAACCTCTTCTGTTAATGCCAACAAGAAGGATCATGACTCAATATGCAACCAATCCATCCCCTGGAATGTCTCAGATTATCAAAGATCTATTGGATCAAAGTGTTTTGCGTCTAGTTTCCAAGAAAACGCCCAGTTTTATCTCGAAGCTTTTTCTGCGGAAGAAAAGCGACGGATCGATGCGCCCAATTTTCGATCTTCGAGAATTAAACAAGTTCGTCAAAACGAAAAGTTTTCGTCTGATTTCTCACGCCTCAGTCCCAGATTTTCTTCAACCTGGAGACTGGATGATAAAAATAGATATATCCCAGGCTTATTTTCACCTTCAAGCAGCAAAATCTCATCGGCCTTTCTTAAGAATCAGTTACAAAGACCAGTTATACGAGATGACATGTTTACCGTTCGGGCTAGCTTCAGCGCCGCACCTATTTTCCTCTGTAACATGCTGGGTCGCGGAGACCTTGCGTGCGAAGGGATGTCGAGTGCTAGTCTACCTAGACGACTTTCTTCTGGTCAACCAAGACCAATCCAAGTTATGTCTTCAGGCTGCGGAAGCCGTGAGGCACTTGGAACATCTGGGCTGGCAAATCAACCGCCAAAAATCTGTCTTGGTACCAACTCAAGATTTGGAATACCTTGGCATACGTTGGCAAACAGCTGTAAATACAATGTCTCTACCAATAAAAAGGAGACAAAGCATAAACTATGCACTAGACCGGTATTTGTTGAAAAGTCACATCAACCTCCGGGAATTGCAAAGTCTGCTGGGTCAGTTAAATTTCGCCAACTTTGTTGTTCCCCGAGGAAGACTACACTGTCGCAGAATGCAAATCTTCTTGCGACACTTCAACAAAACACGACCACGTCAAAAACAGCTGTTGCCTCAATTTGTGTTTCAAGAGATAATGTGGTGGCGCGGAGCCACAAATCACACATTGCCTGTACACAAAAAGCCTGCTACTCATTTCCTTGCGACGGACGCTTCGGATTGGGGTTGGGGTGCCCACATAGACGGAAATCTAATGTCAGGTGCATGGACAACTCACCAAAAAAGATGGCACTGCAACAAAAAGGAGCTATATGCAGTAATAGCGGCAATCAAAATGAATGCGAAGATGTTGCAGAACTCACACGTACTGATCCAATCAGACAATCGAACTCTGGTTGCATATATCCGGAAGGAGGGAGGAACCAGATCGTTAGGGTTACTAGCCCTAACCTTCAAACTATTATATCTGACGGACAAGTTCAAAATAACCCTATCAGCCCATTATCTACCGGGGAGTTACAATATAATAGCGGACAGACTTTTACGAGGAAAACCACTCGCAGAATGGCATCTTCTTCCTCAAGCAACAGCGGAAGTCTTTCGGAAGTGGGGGCTTCCAGAAATAGACTTGTTTGCGACACAAGAAACCGCGGTAGTGACAGACTACGTATCTCTAGACTGCAGAGATCGATCGGCAAACTATATAGATGCCTTCAGCAGACCATGGAACCATGGGCTAGCGTGGGTTTTTCCTCCTCCCAGCTTGCTGCCCAAAGTTCTGGCACATCTGAACAATGCAACGGGAATTTACTTGGTTGTGGCTCCAGATTGGCCTCGAGCTTTCTGGCTTCAGGACCTGAAATCCAGAGCTCTAGATTACCCACACGAACTTCTGAACCTGTCGGAGACTATGATAGATGTCACAACATCACAGCCTCCGCCACAAGTACAGACATTGACCCTGAAAGTTTGGAAAATTGGGGGTGGGGTGCCCAAATAAAAGACTGGTCCACACAGGAAAAAGAACTACTAAAGAAGAGCTGGCGGCGTTCAACCTTGTCAACCTATTTGTCACCATTGATACGTTGGTTGAGATGGTGCTCCAACTCTCAAGTAAACCCAAAATGTCCTCAACCTGCGGATATCGCAAAATTTTTAATGTTTCTCTTTCTAAAAGAGAATTTGTCCTATAGTACTATCCTTGTCCATAAATCGGTAGTCTTAACTTTCTGTGGCCCTCATGTGGAACAACCAACATTTTCAAATTTTATTATAAAACACACCCTTAAGGCAATAAGATTAGCCAAACCAAAAAATGTACGGCCTTCGTTTACGTGGGATCCACGTATCGTACTAAATTGGCTGTCATCAAATGCGCCTAAAGACACATTGTTCGATTTAGCACGTAGAACAGCCACAGTTTTATTACTGGCATCAGGCCGTAGGGTTCACGACCTAACTTTGCTGAAAATCTCTAATGACAGCTTCTTGGATGACGGCGATAATATCTGTTTAATACCTGCATTTGGATCTAAAACAGATACACACTATTATCGTCAGTCCGCATGGAAACTTTCACAACATAATGATAAAAACATATGCCCTGTCACTTTAGTTAGGCATCTAATTGAAAAAACTGTAACAAAGAGATCTGAAGTTGACAATTTGAACAATCTTTTTATCACTGTATTTAGTAACACAAAAGCTGCCTCACCCACCGTAATTGGGAACTGGGTACGCACAGTTCTCAGAGATAGCGGCATTCATGCATCTCCGGGAAGCTGTAGGTCAGCAGTAGCTTCCTTGAATTGGCTAGATAATCAACCAATTGACGATATTCTATCACGGGGTAATTGGAAATCATCTAATACCTTTTTTAATCATTACTGTCGCGAAATAGAACTCCATAAGGATAGCCGTCATTCATTTTTCAATACATTTACTTCTACCTAAATTACAAGAATAAAGTCTTGAATGTTTTGTAAACAATCGTCATTTAATCAATCATCGTTATTATATTCCTATTGATTAGTTCATAAAACATCTATATCGTGATTATCGTTACCTTTATCAGTAAAGATCAGATATTTTTAATAAAATACATAATATGTTATAAGATTATAACTATAAGAAAATAAATAAATGATTTCTATTAGATATACTTAATTCTCAAAATAAACATTTGATACCTAATCATCATAGCGTTGTGTTTTACCTATAATACTTCACCAGCAGATAACAAACACGTCTTCATAAACAATGCTGTATGTTTTCCGGAGGCACATCAATATAGCGGTTTTACATAAAAATAAAACCGATATTATGTGCCGAGAGGGAAAACATACAGCATTGTAGGAAGTTCTTCCTGGTGAAGACTATGAATTCGAAAAGTGACAGCGGTTCCCGCGTCCTAGCTGGCACAGACTAAATACAACGTTGGCGATAGTTACGCCATCTGGTATTCTTAAGCTAAACTAAAGTATCCTTACTAATGACCGCGCAAATCAGGCTAAGTATACACTGCTTCTTCATAAACAATGCTGTATGTTTTCCCTCTCGGCACATAATATCGGTTTTATTTTTATGTAAAACCGCTATATTTTGCAGGTTGAAGTTACTACTACTACTAGAAGCTCGTGGCTAAATAATAACAGCCGCACTGGTCGAGGTTAAGCAACGCTTGACGAGGTCGGTCCGTGGATGGGTGACCATTTCAACATACCGGGTTTCCTCCGTGCCTCTGAAAGCACGTTATGCCGTTGGTCCCGGCTGTCATTTGAAGATCTTTGACAGTCGTTACGGGTAGTCGGAAGCCTAAGATCTGACACCAGTCTTGCCAAGGGGTACCGTGTTACCCAGTTACTGGATTGTGGAGGTCAGATGGGCAGCCCCTCCATGTGGAACACTGGTGCTCAGCTAAATCCAATAGGACTGAAAGCCGACCCCATCGTAGTTGGGAAAAGGCTAGGCAGATTGATTAGATTAGGTTACTACACCGCTTCACCGGTTAATTCCCATCAAAGCTGTGTATGGTTAAGATTACTGTGTGAACATTTACTCTCGTAGTATTTTTCATGTTTCAGATACCATATTGTGTCGCAGTGGAGCCTCTGCTGCAGGCTAGCGGTCCTGATACTGCATGTGAAGGCTGCCGTGTCAACACCTGAGAGGTTAAGAGGAACGGCAGGCTAGCAGTTCGCAGGTGGTAGCCGAACGTTATGACAATAGCTATGGTGACAACAGCTTGTGGGGTCATAAGCTCGCAAGTTTGGAATAGAATACTCGGTGAGTCGCTTCCATTTTATTTCGATAGTGAGGTATTCTCTAGTGAAGAGAAGCTAGTCCGAGTTTTAAGAGTGTTCATGTTTGATCACTAAATTGGAAGTGGTTATACCTAGCACCATCACTAGACACACTTAGTAAAAGAGTTTCCTATTGGCGGTAATATTTTCAATATTTGGTTCAGTACGAACTTTAGTATGAGATATCCCATAAGAAGATGAGATATCCAAAATGACTGAATAACTAGTTGTCTTCAGAGGCAAAGCGAGTTAGTAGTGTCGTTGGGCTATCGCAATTGTACCTAGGTAGTATCGGTACTGGTCATTTGCGTGTATTCAGAACAGATCTTGTTGCGTATTGATTTACAACCACCGTCTTCAGATCTGAATTCACTTGCTTACTTTCAAAGTTATATTATGATAGATCTCGCGATCGTTTTCCTTACATGAAAACTGAGTTAGTGAGCGATAGCAAAGGGTTACTGTTGATAATCTGATTTTAATGATATTGATCCGAGTTAATTCGTGAACCTCCTTAATATTATCAGGGTTTGTTGTTTCCCTTTTATTAGCCGTCAGTATATTCCAAGATCTTTGAGTAAAAAGCGCGAATCTTGTGAGAAGGATACCCGATCACCAAGTTCCTTGAGAATTAAACATCATCGTTGATGAGAATGGTAGTGAAACCAAATTTGATTAACATGTCTACTCATGAGACAGATTCCGGACCGCACCTCATGCGTAACATGTGGCGATGGGTCTACGAAGAGGTTTCATGAGTTGAGTATGCATTGCCTTTGAATTATAACAAACCGTAACAGCATTGTTACTATTACTTTGCCTAGTTGTTGAACTTGTTGATCGTCTGACCTTTTTTTCTAATGAATGTTGTTGTGTGGGAAATTCTAGTACGAAAATTAAATAGGCCCTGTATTAAGTCCGCGATAGGTGACTATGAGGACAGGACAGGACGGTGATCGTTATACACCGAAAGCTTTAAATAGGTACGCTTAGTACCTACAAGTATGCACACGGTAGGTTGAGGAAGATGCCAGCGGGTCATGTACCAGTCGATGTTGATGTTAAAAGGATTTTAATGATGATGAGTAAGCTTAAGATGTCGAGTAATTGAGTCTATCAGCCGTATTGTTTGACCGTACCAGTGGATACTGGCGAAGGTCGGGGTCCATTGAGACCGTTATGTGAGAGCAATATAATTGCTGGTCGGCTATAGAGCCGTGGCGTTAGAGGTTTTACTCGAGAGGTTCAGTAAGCTTGGCAGTTTTTGCTGCAGAATAAGTTTTGAAATTTGTTTGGAATGACTGTGGTACATGGCGCAGGGTAATGATTTAGTTAAAGAGTACAGTTCTAAAATTTCCCTATTTTTACGAACCCAATAAACTAGTTTGGTCAGGACTAGTCGAGCGTTGTGTGTTGGCCTGTGTGGCAATTGGAGGCCTTTATGGCAACTGTAGGCCAGTGTGGAGACTGGAGGTCTTTGTAGCAACCGTGGGCCTGTAGGGCACCTGAAAGTCGGTGTAAAAAACATGTTTGTGTAAGGAACCTTACAGAAAATTTCTATTGAGTTATGAGGTAAAAGAAAGTAAACTCACATAGTCGCGCGTGGCGAGGTTACCATGTTAATGTTGTTGATGACGTTCGAATCGTCAAGCCCTCATTAAGAATATTGAAATAACGTGGTTTTCTAATTTTGATTACTGTGGGTAGATCGTGTTAGGAAGACACGCAAAGCTCAAATACCAATATTATTGAGATTGTAGATGAAGTAGTTTATGAATTGACTTACCATAGGACAGACTAAATCTCTGTGTGAACAGGTTCTGAGTTTAGAGAGTAGAGTTGACTCGACATCATGGGGATGTGCGAGTAGAGCGATTGTGATTGCAAAGACAGCTAATGGAGCAGTGAGATAGCCAGGAGAGCTATGTGATGGCTTAAGATCGTGAATAAGACACCTGGTGTCTTATTTCTTTTGTTTCATTTAATGTGACTATCAGTGGTACTTGGACTTTGTAATTAGGTGATTTAGGTACCAAATCTATGATAAAGTTGCTATTTCCTTTAAATTGGAAATAGAATAACTCGTTCCTTGCAATAGTGAACAGAGTGATTTAAATGATCATGTTTTATTGTTTAAAATGTTTCCTCACTCACCTAGAGTATGAGTCAGGATTGGACGAGCGAATACTGTTTGGAAATTTTGTATGTTTCAGAAAAACATCCCTTGTATGATGGGAGATTGCCAGGATGGAGTGGACTAAGACGATGTGTGGTGTAACACGAGGTGACCAAGAGATGGCATGGAGCAAGGACAAGAAGATGATGCCTGCGGGTGATAGATTTGGGGATCTGTCACCTGAGAGAGGCACGAGAAGGCGACGTGATGTGTTCCACGCTCGCCTCAAGAGGAACTACGGCCTAGAGAACACCATGTGGTTTTAGTCAGTAGGAGTCTGACAGACCCCTCAGCTTTCCCCAAGGGCTGAGGACATCCATGAGGTACACATTATTCGATACACTGTTAAAACCAGACAATGAGGAACAGACGAGGACGCCTGTCTCGCAGGATGGCCGTGTCGGGTTTAGTCAATAGTACGGACGTCAAAACAAATCGCAAGCACGCCATCTGGCGGCAAAGCAAGAATAACTACGCATTGGCGCGCTTTTACTAAGCGCTTGCGCGGTGGGGACAGTGGAATAGAGCAGTTTTAGTACTGACCACCTCAGAGCTTAGACGTCGTAGAATCAGTATCAATCCGTAATTAGTTTTTTTTTTTTTCGTACTAGTTCCACCAAAGTTATTGGTGCCTATGTTTTATCTTATCCTCATTCATACTAGTTCTCGCTTTTATGCTTCTCGCACTTTTATGCCTCATACTATATCTTTCATTCATCCTTCACCATTTATTCAGTGGGTGGGACTCCCACTTCATGACCTACTTCCTATGCTCATTACTGCTTATGCGTCCTATTTCAATTCTTTATTTCATTTCAGAACTATGGGGAAATAATTTGTTTTACTAGGGTTTTTATTTACATTGAGCATTACATCATTTTCTACTTATTTAATAATCTAAAACTAATTATTGTAGGTACTCTTTTTACATAATCTTATTTGCTATACATTATTATACACTTATTTAATAAATCTACTTTACACATAAATTACAATTTGTCTTATCCTACTGCTTATGCTATTTTACAATTTTTGTCCTTTTTTCCTATGTTTACTGAACTATATACATAATATAATAGTAACATAATTGTCTTATCTGGTTTTATTTTTATTTATCACTTTCTCGGCTATATTCACACAGTAGTCTATTAATATATTACGATTTTTGCCCGACATAACTTCTCGTACGCTTTCCCTATGCAGTTCCACACCCAATCCGTAATATTAGTAAGCAAGATTGTAACTCTGAATATTTGAATAAACCCAGTGTATAGAATAATTTCTGTGATTTCATTTGCACGATTGTGCCCAACGACCTGCCCACACACGATGTCTTAACCTAAGGGAATACATCCTGACTTCCCGATGGTTTGCATCTATCGGCCAGCCTTGATTCGACATATACATGTATACAAGAATTGCCCGTTTAAAGGTATTAGATAATTTAATAATAGTAAACTCGCCAACGCACCACCGCACAGGCCGACAGTCCGGTAACGACTGTTAATAATATATGAGGGGAACAATTGAGCCTGATAATATTTGCGTCTTAAGGTTCAACTAGTCGACGGCACGAACTAATTTGGGCGCGAGGTTAAAATTTATGCTATCTCATCCGGCAACACGTGCGAAAGAGATAGATGCTATGATGAGCAGTAATAAGCTAGTCCGCGTACGAATTAGCACTTTTGCATATTTGTATCGAAATGGATGATGATTTAGGACGAAAACGAGCGCGGAAAATTTTATAAACAGATCTTTGGGAGTCAATATATAATGCAAAAACGACTAAAACTAAATATAAAAAAAAAATATTGCTTTGTTAAATTAATGAACCATATTATAGGCCGTTTTGCAATTTTCCTTCTCCTTATGGTATTTATTTCCGCTCAAAGATGCGTTAAAATTAGTGTTGAAATATGGAACTTTCGACGCTCATAACTTTCAAATATTGTTTTCTTTTTACTTTTTGTTTCCATACAGGGCTAGATAATGATGAGAAAATTGATATCATTTTTTATTTTGAACGTACTCGTACATCGTCAAACAGTGGAGTAATCCCCAAACTACGTTTGTAGGGAAGAATAATCGACAAGTGTAACCTTAATAGCTTGTGTGAAGGAGAACACTTCTCGAAGCTCCTTTTTAGGGTTCCGTACCCAAAGGGTAAAATCGGGACCCTATTACTAAGACTCCGCGGTCCGTCTGTATGTCTGTCTGTCTGTCACCAGGCTGTATCTCATGAACCGTGATAGCTAGACAGTTGAAATTTTCACAGATGATGTATTTCAGGTGCCGCTATAATAACAAATACTAAAAACAGAATAAAATAAATATTTAAGTGGGGCCCCCATACAAAAAACGTGATATTTTTGCCGTTT
Organism: Orthosia cruda; assembly: GCA_964057195.1. Lineage (NCBI taxonomy): Eukaryota > Metazoa > Arthropoda > Insecta > Lepidoptera > Noctuidae > Orthosia > Orthosia cruda. The sequence continues at coordinate 25,267,284 of OZ059840.1, read as the reverse complement.
TTTGCGGTAATGGTACGGAACCCTTGGTGCGCGAGTCCGACTCGCACTTGGCCGGTTTTTTCTTTTATGAATATCATTCCTCACACAAACCATCCATCTTTACTTTACTTTTACTTTTATCTGATTACTCAATAAACGTTAATTTTATTTATTATTTAAATTTTACCTATTGTTTTTAAATAGATTAACTATATCAATTGCGGTTACTTACTACTTGGCAAATAAACTCTAAAAGCATATTTGAAATTGATATTCCAGACCACCTCCAATTGAAACCATCTCACCCATCACTATCCAACGATATATGAAAATTGATCTTACGGCAAAAAATAAAATAAAAGACAGGCATATCGTTTATCGTTGTTTAATTTAGATCGACATTTAATCGAATAGATAGATTGATTCTTGTAATAATCATTATATTGCAATACACGTCCGGTAACTTTTCACTTTACCCATGTCCATTATGGAGAATTCATTGATCAACTATAGGTAATACTCCTTAATTGTGCGCTATTTCTATGGCTCCCAAACCATAGAGTATACAAACCACAGACAACATTGTCAAAACTTTGCATACAAACCAAGCTTGCCAGTGACTGTCACCGTTTATTATAGATTTAAATAGTAAAGTTAGGTCGTCAGAACATTTTGCTTATACCCGTCCACCATACAAGAAACACGGTATTTTAAGATAACCGATGGCATACCTTCTATCTAGTGTCATAGGATAGTTTAATTGTCATAATTCGATATGGGTACAATTTACAGGAGCCAGAAAAAACTGATTGTTTTTACGACGCCGCGTAGGTAGGCATTTTTATAGTTCACTCATCGCTCATTGTTCAATATTATTTGGGAAATAAGAAGTATGCCATATAATGCAAAACACTGCATTAGATCAAATTAGATGGCATTAAAATTCAGTTTTCTTATTTATTGGAGTTATGTATTCTGATGATATAATTAGACCGACGATTTGTATGACTAAATTGGAGTGTCGGAAAAACGTGCGGTTCGTAATTGTCAACCCTTGACAATTTTGACTATGCCACAGATGACAGATGAAACTTGTGCTCACCGCCAAATGTTTCAGCGTGGCCAGTATTTTTGTTTTGCCTCTAGTCACTGTCATTGCAGCGCGGCGCGGCGTTCCGTACTCTGTGCTCCCGTCCCATAAATAATAACCCGTTATTAAGAGCAATTATTTTAATATAAACCTTATATGAAATATATATTTGAAGTTGTGTTTGTTAGTAATTTTGTAATTATTTTTAGGTTAAAATTTAATAAAATTTTAGTGCTCTCATCATCGATTATCTATAAATAACAACAAAAAGAAGAGATTGATGTATTATCTAGCTTTTTTCCACTGTTTTGGGATTGACAGTATAACCAATATTTTGCATGGAGTGACTGGTAATCTGACTTCCACAAAGTGTATGGTGTTAATAAAAGAAAGAAGAAGAAGAAACTGACTGTGAGACTTCAAACTATCCGTACCTAAATACTTCTAAGACAAAACAACGAAAAACAAAAGATGTTGACTTACTTACCATAAATTATAGGATAGATGCCACAATTGTGTACCATAACACATTTGTTAAAAAGGGAAACTAGAAATTCTGCCAAAACCGAATTCGGGATTTTTGTTAGATATATTGACGAGGTCGCATGAGGCAGCTTGGTTTTTTAGTTACCAATATCTGTAGCTTTTAGTTTATTTTTCTGTAAACAAATGGAGAACATTTTTTTTTGTAAATTGGATCTGCAACGAACGCCTTATCCATAACCAACTTAGTACATTACTTTGCAAGAACCATCTCCTTAATTTTTTCCAATCCGGGTTTCGTCCAGGACATAGTACTACAACAGCTCTTGTTAGCATTACAGACGATATTAGACTCGGTATGGAAAATGGAAATCTGACGGTTCTTTCCTTATTAGACTTTAGTAATGCTTTTAACACCGTCGATTTTGATATCTTACTCGGCATACTTGGCTCTCTTAACATATCTCCAACGGTAATTGATTGGTTTCGTAGTTACCTGTGTGGCCGCCGACAACGTTTTTGCATTGAAGGTTCTTCTTCGTCATGGTGCAATACTTCTGCAGGTGTACCACAGGGGGGCGTTCTATCTCCTCTTCTCTTCGCTATTTTTATTAATTCTATTTCCAATGCACTTCTCTCGTCCTACCACCTGTACGTCCTGGTAGAAGAATTGTCTGAGGCAGTTAATATGGTCAATAAAGATTTGGCTCGTATTTCTGAGTGGAGTTTGGCTCATGGTCTGAAGATAAATCCTACGAAGACTCAAGTCATTGTTGTCGGTAGTCCTAGGTTGCGCTTGAAAATTAACTGGTCGCAGCTCCCCCGGATTGTCTTTGATGGCTCAGCTATTCCATACAGCGACTCAGTGAAAGATCTGGGTATTTTAGTAGACAAAGACTTTTCGTGGAGTCCTCAACTGCAGGAAGTTAGCCGCAAGATGTTTGCGTCTGCGGGGTCTTTGCGCAGACTGCGCAATTTCCTTCCAACTGCCACCAAAACTGCACTTGCCCAATCCCTTCTTCTCCCAATCCTTAATTATGCCGATGTCAGCTATTTAGACCTAACTAAAGTGCAGCTAGATAAGCTTGAGCGACTCCAGAACTTTTGTATTAGATTCATATTTGGTTTACGCAAATATGACCATGTTTCCGAATTTCGAATTAAGCTCAAGTGGCTGCCAATCCGCTTTCGCCGGAATGCCCATATTTTATCATTACTCTACAGTATTCTGTTTATTCCTACAACCCCCACGTATCTCAAAGAACGATTTAAGTCCCTTCATGACACACATTCTAGACACTTGAGATCATCGGAGAATTTGAAACTTTTGATGCCTGGTCATTCCACTAAGTTTTACGACAAATCGTTTACAGTCCAGGCTGTGCGATTGTGGAATGAGTTGCCGTTGTCAGTTAGACAAGCCCAGTCACTGGTTTCTTTTAAAAACCTGGTTAAAAACCATTTCCTTTCTCTCTAACGCTTTTCTATTCTGATCGAATCTCTGTCTTCATTATTTAACCCTTTTTCTTTTTGTTTCTCTCTCTTTCTATAAATTTCATGTCATATTATGTATGCTTATATATAGGTTTATGTATAGTATTTATTATAGTAATATAATCTTGTATATATTTATGTTTTTATCTAATAGCAGTACACCGCTGACTACCCCCCTTTTTTATTTTAAGTTTTTTTTCAGTCCATCCAAAGGTTGTCTGGTAGATATCGCTGTCAGCGATAAGACCGCCTTTGTACCCGTTTTCATATGTTTTTCTTGTAATTGTTTATAATTTTATGGTGTACAATAAAGTATATTCTATTCTATTCTATCTGCAATTGTCCTCTACTTTTTTGGCAACAAGCATGCCACAGTAGTCCCAACCACTGCCACTCCTGAAAGCCAAAATCAACAATGGGAACGACCACAAAAGTACCGAGGCAAAAAGCTTGATGAGTCTCGGAGGTACAGTTTCACTGTATGTGATCCCGAACAGAATTAATCAGAAAATAAAACACGAAGTTTTAAGAAAAAAATACCACATCTCAAACTTTATTTGGTTAAATTTGAAGTCCAACCAGACTTAGGTACTACATTCAGTCTAACACAATAAGAGAACACTATCCCAGCATCCTAAGTTATAAGATGCAGTAGATTTCAAACCTAAACTTTCACCAGGTTCTAGAATGAACTATATAGGTCATCTTAGTGTTTGCGGTAACTATCCGTTACTTGACTGCACTTGGACTAACTTTGAGGATATCATTGGTTTGAAACCGTCTACGTTGCGGTCTTTAATTGAAACTAAGTAAGCCTGGACTTAATTCCCTTACGATCATGCTTAACAACGTGTGGGATAGGTTGATGTCCAGTGTTGGGCTACTGAGAGTTTCTCTGTTTATAATACGTGGAAGCTCAATGGCACTCCTTGAGTTTAAGATAAAGTGGCAATCTTACAGCGATAATGATTTGCAAAGGTCAATAATGTCTGGTAATTGACCACATAACATTTTGTTAGCTCCTGTCAATCCCACACTTTTTTGATTTTGCTTCTTTTTGACAATCGTCACTTTGAGTCTTATCTCAATGTTCTTACATACATTGGCAAAAAAGTTGATGACTCTATTATACTTATTCGTTCTATTTGAGAGCAGTGTTGGAGCAGTTGTTGCCGCCCCGACTTACGGTTTGTAAGTTGGGGGTGCTTATTTCATCACCACTGCTCTCTGCTGCTCTCAAAAAGGTGAAGGAAGACATCGTGAGGAAACCGGCATGTCCTAGAACCAAATATTCGAAGACAATGACATCCACCAATCCACATTGGGCCCGCGTGGTGGATTATAGTCCACTCCTTCTATGAGAGGAGGTCTGAGTCCCAGCAGTGGGAACATAAAAAAAGGCTGTTGATGTTGTTGTTATCTTCGGTTTACTGTAGAGTGCCACACATTCTAGAATTGAATGAGACGAAATTTAAAACTTATTATATATATATTTTCTTCCCCAGGGCAGTGTGCTGGTGCCGACGCTTTTTAACATCTATACGAACAACCAGCCCATCACCCAACACACGGTGCTGTTCTTGTACGCGGATGACTTGGCTCTAGCGACACAGGCAGCGACTTTCGATGATGTGGAACGGACACTGAAAATGGCACTCGACTTACTGGGAGTCTACTATGATCACAATGCTCTGCGACCAAACCCATCTAAGACACAGTCGTGCGCATTCCACCTTCGCAACATGCACGCAAACCGGACACTCAACATCACGTGGCGGGGAACTAGGGTCGAACATTGCCCGAACCCAACATATCTGGGTGTGACGCTGGACAGGGCTTTAACTTTTAAATCACACTGCTAAAGGTGTACGTAATTGTTTTAAACCGAAAATTCTTATGCAGCAGTGACCATAGTAAAATCAGTCAATTTAAAAAGTGTCTGAAAGATTTTTCCCAATATTAATTTATGTTTTAATGTTATTCACGTCCATTACTGTGATATATTTTTTTTTTAATTAGTCAGTCAGCAACAAAAATTTTGTGAACATATTTTTTTTCTTCATTTCGAAATTTTTGTAAAACGTACCTACACATTAGTTGCAATATTTTGTTGATTTTGTGTTTTCTTTTGTTTTGTTTTCGTTGCTTTTTTTTATCAATGCTTTTCTTCTCAATTCAGTTGAAAAAACAACCAAGACGTTAATTAATTTAAATAACAAATTGTAACAGACGGAGTGCTTTGTTTCTAGAAGTTTTTCGATCTTATTGTTTTTTTCACTTACCTACTAAGATTGTTCGACATTTAAACAAAAAAAAAAAAAAATTTTTTTTTTTCGCTTCCTCTTATACTTTCAAACTTATTTAATGATGGCATTTGCTGTTAAATTTATGTCGTTGCAAAAGGCAGAGCTAGAGTATGAGGTGGCTATTAGAGGAGAATCAAATGCTGCCACAGTGCAGGAACTACGCAAACAAATAGCTAAGTGCGGTCCATTGTTTCCGTCTGAGGACATTCTTACTAGCCCTTTCGACCCAGCGGACGATTTGAGTGGTGTTGTGGATGTTTTAGAAAAAACTAACGTCATTTTAGAATCTCCATCGTTAGATAAGAATACGTTGCTGCGTACTCAAAATTTGCTCAATCATTTATATCATCGGCTGAACCGTATTGCATGCGATGACAAATTAAAGGACAGTTATGACCAATGTGTCAACTTTTACAAAAAGACTGCATCAAAAATTATCTCGCTTAACGATTCAGCTATAGACCCCTTGGCTATCGCGAATAACGATTCTTCTTCCGCTGTTGCTTCGACACCTGTTAATGTCACCGTTACTTGTGAAGGTACCCTCAATAAATTTATAAAATTAAAATATGACGGTAAGTCTTGCGTGCGAGCGTTCATTCAACGTTGTGAGGAATTTTGCAACTCAAAGAGTATCTCACTCAATAAAATTTTGTCTAATGCTACTGAAATATTTAGTGGAGATGCATTGCATTGGTACAGGAGTATTAGGGATTCCGTAACGAGTTGGGACGAACTGGTATTGTCGCTGAAACGTGATTTCGACCAGTCTGATTTTGACTACAGACTGCTTTCTGAAATTTGGTCTCGCACACAAGGGAAGGTGAAAATATAGTAATCTACCTTTCCATTATGTCTGGACTTTTTTCGCGCTTATCGAAAAAAATTCCAGAGGAAGATAAATTGGAAATTATACTACACAATATCCGCCCAATTTATGCTAATACCCTTTCTTCTGCTCCCGAAGTTAAATCTATCGTTGAGTTGCGAACGTTGTGTCGTAATTATGAGAGTATACAAGCACGGTTTTCTCAATTCACTGAACCACCAAAGCCGGGCTCAAATACCTTAGCACCTGAATTCGCTTACGAGGGTCAATCGAGTAAAAACTATAATTATAGACAAAATAAAGGCTATAATACTACAAATAATAATACATCGAATTCTCCTAACTATGTACATGCCATTAATAATTCAATTACTAATACTAAACAGCGTTACTGCCCCCGTTGTCGCAATAACACGCATAATCTTAGGCAGTGTACAGCTAACAAAGATGAGTTAGTATGTTTCAAGTGTGGCCGTAAAGGTGTTAAAACTCCAGACTGCCCAGACTGTGGTAAGGCGAATCGTACCAACCAAAAAAACTAACTACCGAGAACTGTGTATATAATAAAAACTTCGATAGCGACGATTGGAGGAATTGGCTTCATACCATTAAATTATTTTTTGAATCGTATAACCTCTACGCAGTTCTCGGTAATAAACATGATGGCGATGACAGACCCTACGTTTCTGTTCAGACGAATGGTCTTACAGTTTCGGGACTTTTAGATTCTGGCTCTGCTATCACAATCTTGGGCAATAATGCACATTTGGTTTTGGAAAGGAATGGCTTGCCCCTTATTAAAGCAGATTGTATAACGGTAACAGCGGCAGGAGGTCAAAGTATAAAAAGTGTGGGTTATATAAATATGCCAGTTCATTTTGAAAATCAATTTCACATTTTAAAAGCATATGTCATTCCGGAAATTACAAAGAACTTGATATTAGGCATAGATTTTTGGCGTAAATATAAACTATGCCCTAGGTATGTCGGTAGCATTGCTATGGCAAAACCTGACAATTGTTCCTTAGACACAACGAATCATTCCTTCATACAAGGCTATGCGAATCTTGATCAGTCACAGAAACAACTTGCTGACAATATCAAGATGCAATATGAGGAGATTTCCTTCAATCGCAAGGGTCTAGGTGTCACAGGTCTTATCACACATTGGATTGATACTGGTGACTCGGAACCAATTCGCCAGAGATACTACCGCCTATCGCCTGAAAAACAACAAATCTTAGTGGAACAAGTCGACGAGATGCTTTCACTCGACGTTATCGAGCCTTGCGAGAGTGCTTGGTCATCTCCAGTTCTTATCGTTTCTAAGAAAAACGGACAACCGTGGTTTTGTCTTGATAGCCGTAAGTTAAATTCTGTTACCAAACGTGATGCCTATAATCTCCCGTATATCTCTGAGATCCTAGACAGCCTTCGAGATGCTCGCTACCTATCTAGCATCGATTTATCCAAAGGTTTTTGGCAAATTCCGATCGCTTCAGAAGATCGTGACAAAACAGCTTTTTATGTTCCTGGCAGGGGTACATTTCGTTTCAAACGTACTGCTTTTGGCCTTACTAATGCACCAGCTACTCAGCAGCGACTGGTTGACCTGCTCTTTTCGGAGTTTGATCTCAAGGTATTTGCATATTTAGATGACATTATAATCATTTCTAAAGATTTCAATAGTCACGTGACACTTCTTTTGCGTGTCCTAGATAAATTGAAACAAGCAAACTTAACCATTAACCTTGACAAATGTAATTTTTTTAGTTCTCAACTAAAATACCTAGGTTATGTGGTCGATGAGTCTGGTTTACGTACTGATCCGGCCAAAGTTGAGGCCATACTTAATTATCCTACACCTACTTGTCGTAAAGACCTCAAACGTTTTCTTGGAACGGCGACGTGGTACAGACGTTTTGTTCCAAATTTCAGTACCATTGCTGGGCCCTTAAATAAATTAACTTCATGCAAGAAGGGCAGTCCTCCTTTTAAATGGACTCCTGAAGCCGACTCTGCATTCCAAAAACTTAAAGAATGCTTAATTTCAGCGCCAGTTCTGTCATGTCCAGACTATACTAAGCCATTTGAAGTGCATACGGATGCTAGTAGTTATGGCGTTGGCGCAATGCTTACTCAGTCCATAGATGGCAAGGAACACCCAGTTGCATACATGAGTAAGTCATTAACTGCAGCTGAGAAAAATTATAGCATAACCGAACGCGAAACTTTAGCCGTCCTTACCGCTCTTGAACACTGGCGTTGTTATATAGAAAACGGTCAACCTTTTACAGTTTTTACTGATCATAGTGCTCTTAAATGGTTCTTGTCCCTTAGTAACCCTACAGGCCGACTAGCACGATGGGGTGTACGCTTATCCGCTTTTAACTTCGTCATTAAGCACCGTCGAGGCGTCGATAATGTCATACCTGATGCTCTGTCTAGAATGTTACCAGTTAGTTCCATCAGTACTTCCAGGTCGCATCTGGACACTAACGACTGTTGGTACAAAAAAGTTTATAATGGCTGTTTGAATGACCAATCCAAATTTCCAAATTTTATTGTAAAAAATGAGACTTTGTTTAGGTTATGTAAGAGCAAGTCTGAGCTGGCTGCCGAGTTTTCATGGAAAGAGGTCGTTCCTTCCGAATTTCATGAAACTATTATAAAAGAAAATCACTCTGAGCCTACGGCCGGGCATATGGGCATTTTTAAAACATACCGACGTCTGGCTTTACGTTATTATTGGCCTGGTATGTACCGGGACGTCGTTAAATTTGTTGGTACTTGTGATAAATGTTTAGCGTATAAGTCCCAAAACCATCAAGTTCTTGGAGTATTGGGTCGTCCAAAGCATTGTTCAAGACCATTTCAGATGATATCTATCGATCTTATGGGACCTCTACCTACTTCTAAGAAACAAAACAATTATATTTTGGTCGTTACTTGTTGTTTTTCAAAATTTTGCTTAATTTATCCTATAAGAAAGGCCACTTCGGAAATAATAACAAAAATATTAGAAGAATCCGTTTTTCTAGTCCATGGCATACCTCAAACTGTACTTATGGATAATGGCACGCAGTTTACCGGCAAGGTAGCAGAGGCTCTGTTTAAGCAATATAATATACCAAATGTACATTACACACCTAAATATACCCCTCAGGTAAATCTAGTTGAAAGGTACAACAGAACCATCATCACCTGTATTTCTACCTTTGTTGATGACGATCATAGATCATGGGACCTGTATATACCTAAGGTGCAGTTTGCAATCAATAACTCTGTTAACGAGGCTACAGGTTATACACCCTCTTTCTTAGTTTTTGGCCGTGAGCTTGTTACTTGCGGTTCTCATTTTATTGATAACGACCTTGGGGACGAAATAATGTTCTTGCCACGAGACATTTACGCTGAAAATTTAGGTTGTCTTTCTTCTATTTTCAATAACGTTCAGGCGAAATTATGGCAAGCTCATGTAAAGAACACCTCTCATTACAATTTGCGGCGTAAAATTGCTGAATTTAATGTTGGGGACGTGGTCATGAAACGTGCATATTTTTTAAGTGACAAGGAGACCCGTTTTTCTAAAAAGTTAGCTCCAAAATTTATAAAGGCCAAAATTATAGAAAGGAAATCTCCTTTAGTTTATGTGCTGCAAGATATGTCAGGCAAAAACATAGGCTCATGGCACATTAAAGATTTAAAACTAGCAGGTCGAAATATATAATTAGTTGCATTGGGTAGTTTTAATTTTCTATGAAGTATTTTATCCATACCTATTACCCCGTCTCGCCTTATATCCACCTGTATTTGGAGCCACTATTTGTTAGGTAACAAGTTTTATAATAGTTAGTTACCTATTTTATGTCATTGTGCGTCAGTTAATCTAGTAGCTAACTCTACAGTAACTGCTGCTAGTTTGTTTTGCGAGAAGTATGGAAGATTTTTTTGAAAGAGTAAACAAATGGTTTTGCATTAGGCCTTAAGCGGGTTTTATTTTTTTTAGTAATAATAAAACTCTTATCTGCGCGCGGGGGTATTGTAACGTTGAATAGTAACGATCAACGTTCCTAACTAAACCACCATAGCAAACTGCGGTAAAAACATGCACAGATCAACAAAAATCTTACAACCTAATAATTTAAAATAAATGACGATCAGATTACAAACATATTGTAGGCGATAATAATATCATAATAGGATAAATTAAACCTAATATATAACTATATATATACATTTAACGTAAAGATATTGAAAAATCGACTAGTCATTGCATTACGTTTCGACTCGATAACTTCTCGTGTGGCGGTAGTCACACATATATAAAAAAAAGAATTATTAAGTTCCAACACCACTCGGGCAACCGGACGGACATTGACGATCGGATATCTCAGCTGTTTACACGTACACTCGCTCCATAGTATCATTCCTACATACTTAGCGTGTCATTTTACGTGTACTCTTATAAGAAAAATAGTTGAATGATAACCACTACGAGTGTGTTCATTAAAAATAAATCGAGCTTCAGTGTTAACCCCGTATTGGGGTCCAAAGTCCCGGTTCAACCACCTGGGACCTTCATCGGAAGAACCGACATCTTAAGATCATCGTCAACTCTGCGGGACGTCATCCTGCTGGTGCCTAGTCCTCGGCCTTCCACGTCTACGAGACCGCTTCTGCTGCCAGGCCAGGATAGTACTTAGCGCCTACCTCCATTTTTTAAAGAAGGAAAATATATTAGAAACGGCTTTTTGTACCTGCGACCTTTCTTATTAAATTGTATGTAGATAGTGCTGCGTATTGTTTATCTCTCTTAGATAATCAACCCGCAAACGCTACACCACTTAACAACTCGGGGTAGACTAAAAAGTCGAAAGAGTTTCCTGCGAACCACACGGGCGATCCAAGATAGGCCGTCTAGGGAGAGGAGCAAAATGTGGTTAGAGAAGTACCCACCACCTCGTGACTTCATTAAGCCCAAGGAGCATCTTCCCCTCGGTCATGAACTGCAGTGGCCCATATGGAAGGCACTGAATTGGTTGCGCACCCAGGTAGGCCGCTGCAAATTTAATTTGGCAAAATGGGGGATTATTGGTCCAATGCACGCTGGGTGCGAGTGCGGTGCTCCTGTACAGACCATGCCCCACTTGCTGGAGTGTCCCGACTGTCCATTCACTTGCACCTTGGATGACCTGTATAATGCATCTGATGCTGCAATAAACGTGGCTACCTACTGGGCTCAAATAGTTTGATCAAATGTACCATCGTAACGAAAAAGCAAAAAGAAAGATGCGCTATAAAGGTATGCTATTATTCTAAGTTTTGCAGGCAGCAATATATTCTCGTAAAATATCAGATTTTATGTATACTATGAAGAAATTCTTTCAAAGAAATGGAAAGGTCTACATAAAGTAAATGGAGGTTGGTTTAGATTCAGCGAATCAACTGACTTCTGTACTCAAGAGGGTTCGATATCTAAATAATGGCAAATATATGCCTACTTATGATAGACATGAGGATTGCCTGGAAATATTTAATCTCGTATTTTAAGGCTGTCTAGGTAATATCTCTTATTACATAACGTTTTCGAGATGAATCCATAACAATCACAAGAAATGAAAATCTGTCCAAATTTTCTTAGCAAAATATGACAGAAAAACGCCCCGTAAAATTCCCCGTCGAATGTATTTGTCAAAACCGAATGTAAATTATGGGTTTTAACGCCATCTTACCCCATCTGTCCGTGATCCGTAGCTAAGAATAAACAAGTGTCGCGTAGTCAGCGACACCACTGCAATCAATCATCCACCAACATCCAAGTGGTAAAGCAACTTGGATGTTGGCACAGATAATGCAAACTTGATTCACTGCGTACTCCACTACAGTGGTGGTTCCACAGAGCACTGAGACGCCTAGACGGAGAGAGACGGCATTGTAAAAATCTTTGATGCGTGTCTTTGAGTGGCACTGTTTACTCATAGAAATTCACGGCCATGACCACGAAACCTTGTTTTCAACGCACATTGCGTGGGCACGAATATTATTACATAATAACTAGCTTCTGCCAGCAACTTCACCCTCTTCAAAATCGGAGATATCCCAAGGAAAGTAAAGTCTATCGTATGTCCTAATTAAGAACTTAGACAAGTCGTGTTCCAAAATTCTTTCTAATCCGTTCAATTGTTAAGACGTGAAAAGGTAACAGACAGACAGAGCTACTTTCGCATTTATAAATATAAGTATCTACTTATGGATGGATCTCTGCCAAACCCGCGATTCCTTGCTGTGTGGGTGGTACGCACACATCAATGATTGCTTATATGCACAATGACGTCATTCCTACGATAGTATGCAAGTGTGAGTGATTCACAGTTGAGTTAAGCCTAGCGGTGTAAATGTAGATTGAGAAGACTTTTGTGGGAGATAATTTGCCTCGATGTTTTTGCTCCCCCTTCTGTCCAAAGCAGATGAGGTTTAAGCAAATCGTCAGACAAATGAAAGACGAGACAAATTGTTTGAAGTGTCATAGTGTGGTGACTTAGCTAATTTATTTTTGTCGCGGCTTCTCTGTTATGATTAACTGTTGGGCTAATGATAGAATAATGACTTTTGGAGCATTTTAATATTAATTTCCTGAAGGAAAATTATGGCCATCAGTGTTATTTAGAATAATTATGAATATTTTATTGTATTGCTAAGCTACAATTAAAAATTGTAACGAGTGATAGTCTTAAAATTACTGTTTGATTTATAAGTTTATATCAATAGTCTAACGATATTTACGGCAACAGTAGCTTGTGAAATTTTATTCAACGGTTCGTCTTTTAAACAGGGTGAAACTCTAGGTCTATTTAAAAAAAATAAGAAAAACCGGTCAATTGTGAGACGGACTCGCGCACCGAGGGTTCCGTTAAAACAGCTTCATTCACCAACATAATTAGGTAACTAGTTCAACGGGAACTACCATATAGGTTTTCGACCTACAGGGTACTTCCGTTTGACGTAGAATTGTCAATTTTGGTTAAAAGCAAGGTCTTACAGCACAAGTTAAGGGAATATTACGAAAAGTAAAACAAGTTGAAAATTAAGAAAAAATTTGGTACTTACAAGTTTTCGCGAAAATCTGAATTAGCCCATATCTTTTTAACGTCAAGACTCAAGACCTTTTTATACACCCAATAGGAACTATAGACCTCAGTATCTATAAATTTCAACTTGCTAGGTCTACCCGTTCCTAAGAAAATCGGTGGTGACAGACAGACAGACAGACGGACAAGAAAGTAATCTTATAAGGGTCCTTTTTACCTTTTGAGGAACGGAACCCCAAAAACAACAAAAACGCGAAATATATCTATAACAAAAAGGAACGTTGCTTCAAAACAACATTCAGGAATGCGGAGCCCTCTGTAAAACATTTTAGTCGACTGTTCATCTCTACACGGCCACGTCATAATATTGCGTGCACTTATAATAAATTTTATCATATGCGAGCACCCGACTCTCCTCAAATGAATAATGCATACCGTTTGGCTTTTCATCGTATTCAAATGATATTAAGTTGTTATTTTTGACAAATCAACACTGACAAACCCTCTAACATTTTATTCTTCTATTATTTTCCACCAGTAAGAAAACAGCAATATAAAAAAACTGGCCAAGTGCGAGTTGGACTCGCGCACGAAGGGTTCCGTACCACTATCGCAAAAACACGGCCAAAAAAAAACACGTTTTTTGTATGGGAGACCCACTTACATATTTATTATATTATCGTTTTAGTATTTGTTGTTATAGCGGCAACAGAAATACATCATCTGTGAAAATTTCAAATGTCTAGCTATCACGGTTCATAAGACAGCCTGGTGACAGGCAGACAGACAGACAGACAGACGGACCGCGAAGTCTTAGTAATAGGGTCCTTTTTACCCTATGGGTACGAAACCCTGAAAATACACAATAAACGTTTTATGACAGTAAACTTAAACTGTAGACAAAACATACAATTTGAAATAAAAACTCTGACAATACTGCAAAAGTATAAAAAATAAAAAAACTTTTCTTATAAGGTGAGTCCATCCTTCTGTCAGTCAAGTGATGGGACACAAATATTTTTTAAGGGATGTATAAAATAAGTGACAAAGTTCTACAATGACAACGGCACACAATAAACTGAAATCGTCTCGGGTTTTTGAACCGGAACGCCTACACGAAACGGCTTCATAAAAATATATAGTTCTATCTTTTCATTACTGGCTTTTCGGACAGATTTTTATCAATTTTGTTTAATGCGTTGGAGGTTTTACTTCTTAATTAATTCGTAAGTTTAAATAGGACCACACAGTCCACTTTTGGGTATGCAGACAACAGCACTGTTGCTGAGAGATATTTATCCAACGCTCGAGCTACCGGGCCTCAGATCCAGTCTCTCCGGGAGGCCATGGTGGAGCGCTTTGTTGTAGTTATTGAGTTCTATCAAAATATACTAGCGACATCTAGGCTATATAAGTATGGTATATATAAGTATGTTAACTAAATGTTGTAATGAGGGTGTGTGCTAAAATAATAAAAGGCACTCTGCACTGATTAACCAACGTGTTTGTACTTTAGGTTATGGGCCCAGGAACCTGTCCTTGCAGGCAGTCTCCGAATGGGGCGATACCAATCTGGTCAGGTTTAATGCTGCTAAAACCCATGGGTAACCTTTTTCCGCTAAAAGCGCCAATTTCACCCGGCTTCAACTTTCCAAGATGTGACCGTGCCAATAACTGACCATCTTGATCTTCTTGGCGTAACGTTGACATCGAATCTCAATTTTGGTACATACATTGAGGCAAAGGCTCAGCTGGCTGCCAAAAAGCTGGGGTAGTTGCAAAGGTTAGAAAGTACTTCACGCCAGAACAGCTGCTCAGTTTGTATCAAGCGCAAGTACGATCATGCATGGAGTACTATTCTCATCTCTGTGACGGATCTGCCAAATACCAGCTTGATGCACTAGAGACGATCGAAAAGCGGGCCAAGAGGCTCATCGGAAATGAGGCACTGATTAACTCAAAGTGCCAGAGCCTTGTACATGGTCGCCGAGTTGCCAGCTTGTCGGTTTTTTATCGGTTGCATTTCGGGGAGTGTGCGATGCAATTGCATGATCTAATTCCGCCAAGCCCGTTTCATTATTGGACTACAAGACGTACGGCGATGCGCCATCGGTACATGGTGGACATCCCACTCATACGCAATAAACGTTTTGGAAATACTTTCATTATGCGTACAGCTAAGGAGTGGAATTCCCTGCCGGAGTCTGTGTTTCCCGATAGCTACAATCTAGGGGTCTTTAAGTCAAGAGTTAATGGATTACTTCTAGGCAGCGTGCTTCACCGTCGACCAAATCATCGCTTACCATCAGGTGAGATAGTGCTCAAGTGAGAGCCTAAAATAAAAAAAAGTTTACGCTATATACTAAATGAACCGATCCATACTACCTGTCACTCGATCTGTCTGTCTGTTTGTTACCTTTTTACTTCTCGACTGCTGAATAGATTTGGATTCAACTCGGCACATAGGTAGACCTTGCCCAAAATGATGATATAAGGTATTTCTTTTTTTTCCGGTATTACGTTCCCTTGAGATAATTTCAGAAGTTAGTTATGTATAAACGTTTGAAAAAGTAACCCATTAAGTATTTTTATATCTAGGTAGTAGGCTAAGGTCTATCACTCTGGTGACTCTAGGTCACTCTGGTAACCTAGAGTCACCAAAGTGACCTTACCGAAAATCTTTAAACCTAGTGAATAGGTACTTGACTATCCAGATGGGCCATTTATTATATAATGAGTGCGTATAAAAGAGCAGTTTGTACCTACCTAAGTCCCTGGTTTTTGATCCGTAGTTAACTTAACCTAATATTAAACATGCTAACCATCGGTTTAAATTTTCGATAAAACGCGTTTATTCATTGTGTAGGCTTCACAAATGATCAAATAAGAATAGAATAGTTCTTTATTTGCACAGAAAGTAGGTACCAGTTACAGATGTTAAGTTTAAAATGATCCTTATACTAACGCTTCTTATCTATGGCTTGCAAACGGTTTTTGCTTAAATAATAAAGACATTATATATATATTATTAACAAATTCAATCAAATCAATACAAATTTACCATCTCAAGATGAAATTAGGAAATAATTTGAAATAGGCAGTGCAACACATAATGTCAAGTTTACAAAAATGGGATTATTCATTCGTCAAGTTCAAGGTCAATACAGTATGTCGTATTATCAATTTGAATTAATATAGGTCAGAAATTTGCCAATTGAGTAATATCATTTATTAATTAATAGATCTGTCAATTTATTTTTGAAAAGTGGAAATGTCTCATTTTTTATTACATCAGGTATTTTGTTAAAAATGATCGGACATATAGAATCACACAATCATACTTTACATACATCATACTTTTCTTATGTATTTTCATAAACAGCGTTTATGAGCTTTGAACACATGTTCCCTCAGACTACAATTTCCCCAAAATATTATGCCGAATCTCAAAAGCGACGCGACTAACCCGTGGCTATTATTATATACCAATTAACCTTGTGGCTATAAATACTTTTTAGACAACTTAAAGAGTATATATGCAGCTGCACTAAGCTGTTTGTGGCTTCCAAGTTAAAGTTCTTGTTTGTGGCTAATCCACATCAAATATTCGATTAAAATCAAGAGTTAAATAACATGATAAAAATCGAACTTCCTCTTTTGCTTTTTTAGTTACATGGTGAACCAAAACTACCAGGAGGCCAGAATCATGAAAAAGTATTTGCGGGCCTAGAATCATAAGCGGTATACACTAACGGAGTACCAGGTGGTCAGAATCTATTGTAATTTCATTATTATTAATACATAATCTATATTAACAATAATGAAATTCCTGTTTCGACCGGATCGGGCGAAACTCAGCGGCCGAAACGCCTACTAAGCCGATTTATCTTCCTACTACCCTGTCCCTGTCCTACACCCTTCTTACTCCTTCTAATAAAGTGCCTATGTCCGTATACGCTGCTGGGGAACAAGCGTGTCATTCACGCGTTGTTAGAATTTTAAGTATGTGTGACGTCATTAAATCGTTAATTTTCATTTTTCAATGGTTTGCTACATAATACATACCTGTCATATTTATTAAGCACCTACCGACAAATTTCTAAGTACTGTAGAAGGCGTAGTCAGAGGTTAACAAATAAGTAGATATATTACTTTTATAGCTCATATATTTAGTAAGAATTTTACAATATGCCTGCCTTCTGGGCGGCTACACTAGAATTAACAATCAAAAACATATTCACTTATTTTCTATTCGAAATTCATTTACCTTTCAAGTAATACCAATTGCCAGTATTTTTACAGGCAAGTAGGTTGCCTTCTAGTTAAGCAGAGTCCTCACAGTACCTACCTTAATTATTATTGTGGTATCAACTACCTTCAAATGTAAAAGAGAACCCACCTAAGTAAATATTGTTTTGTATAGAGGAAATAACTCCAAACTTATGTGGTACCTCAGGTGCAATTTTGTACGCTTTTTAATAAGTCTGATTATTGTGGTTTATCATGTTTACTGTTGTATTGGTATATTAAAAATTATTTTTCCAAAAATTTCCTGACTTTTACTTAAATAATATAAACCTAGCTACAGTTTTCATTCTGACTGTACAAAATTTGCTTAGAAAAAAGGATTTCGGACTATCCTTTTTTCTAAGCAAATTTTGTCCAAGTCCCCAATCAAAAATATTAATAGTAATGAAATTCCTGTTTTCAGGATCGGACGAAGCTCAGCGGCCGAAACCTACTAAGCCGATAATTCATGTGGTTTAAAACTTTTAAGTAAAATTATAAAACTAACTAAATCATCTATAACTTATCAGCCCTCTCCACTATGCCTCTTTATTGAATATAAAATAAAAGTTATATTTTCTTTCTTCGCGGGAATCCAACTTAGAGGAAATGGTTTATTACAGGTACCGAATGATTATCAGCAACAGGCCTTTTCCTGCAACTCAAGTCCTTCTGTTACGCGCTATAAAGGCATACTATTATTCTAATCTTTGCAGGCAGCAATATATTCTCGTAAAATATCAGATTTTATGCATACCATGAAGAAATTCTTTCAAAGAAATGGAAATGTCTACATAAAGTAAATGGAGGTTGGTTTAGATTCAGCGAATCTACTGACTTCTGTACTCAAGAGGGTTCGATATCTAAATCATGGCAAATATATGCCTACTTATTATAGACATGTGGATTGCCTGGAAATATTTGATCTCGTATTTTAAGGCTGTCTAGGTAATATCTCTTATTACATAACGTATTCGAGATGAATCCATAACAATCATGAAATGATCAAACAAGAAATGAAAATCTGTCCAAATTTTCTTAGCAAAATATGACAGAAAAACGCCCCGTAAAATTCCCCGTCGAATGTATTTGTCAAAACCGAATGTAAATTATGGGTTTTAACGCCATCTTACCCCATCTGTCCGTGATCCGTAGCTAAGAATAACCAAGTGTCGCGTAGTCAGCGACACCACTGCAATCAATCATCCGCCAACATCCAAGTGGCTTTACACAGATAATGCAAACTTGATTCACTGCGTACTTCACTACAGTGGTGGTTCCACAGACCACTGAGACGCCTAGTCGGCTAGTGCTAGAGACGGCATTGTAAAACCTTTGATGCGTGTCTTTGAGTGGCACTGTTTACTCATAGAAATTCACGGCCATGAAAACGAAACCTTGTTTTCAACGCACATTGCGTGGGCACGAATATTATTACATAATAACTAGCTTCTGCCAGCAACTTCACCCCCGTCAAAATTGGATATATCCCAAGGAAAGTAAAGTTTTTCCTATGTCCTAATTCAGAACTTGGACAAGTCGTGTTCCAAAATTATTTCTAATCCTTTCAATTGTTAAGACTTGAAAAGGTAACAGACAGGCAGAGCTACTTTCACATTTATAAATATACTCGTAAGTACCTACTTATGGATGGATCTCTTGCTGCCAAACCCGCGATTCCTTGCTCTGTGGGTGGTACGCACACATCAATGATTAGTTATATGCACAGTGACGTAATTCCTACGATAGTATGCAAGTGTGAGTGATACACAGTTGAGTCTAGCAGTGTAAATGTAGATTGAGAAGACTTTTGTGGGGGACAAGTTCCCTCGATGTTTTTGCTCCCCCTTCTGTCCAAAGCAGGTTTAAGCAAATCGTCAGACAAAAGATAGACGAGACAAATTGTTTGAAGTGCCACAGTGTTGTGGCTTAGCTAATTTATTTTTGTCGCGGCTTCCCTGTTATGATTAACTGTTGGGCTAATGATAGAATAATGATTTTTGGAGCATTTTAATATTAATTTACTGATGGAAAATTATGGCCGTCAGTGTTATTTAGAATAATTATGAATATTTTATTGTATTGCTAAGCTACAATTAAAACTTGTTACGAGTGATAGTCTTAAAATTACTGTTTGATTTATAAGTTTATTTCAATAGTCTAACGATATTTACGGCAACAGTAGCTTGTGAAATTTTATTCAACGGTTCGTCTTTTAAACTGGGTGAAACTCTAGGTCTATTTAAAAAAAATAAGAAAACGCGGTCAAATGTGAGACGGACTCGCGCACGGAGGGTTCCGTAAAAACAGCTTCATTCACCAACATAATTAGGTAACTAGTTCAACGGGAACTACCATATAGGTTTTCGACCCTACACCTATAGGGTACTTCCGTTTGACCTAGAATTGTCAATTTTGGTTAAAAGCAAGATCTTACAGCACAAGTAAAGGGAAAATTACGAAAAGTAAAACAAGTTGAAAATTAAGAAAAAATTTGGGACGAAAGTTTTCAAGTTTTCGCGAAAATCTGAATTAGCCCATATCTTTTTAACGTCAAGACTCAAGACCTTTTTATACACCCAATAGGAACTATAGACCTCAGTATCTATAAATTTCAACTTGCTAGGTCTACCCTTTCCTGAGAAAATCGGTGCTGACATACGGACAGACAGACAGACAGACGGACAAGAAAGTAATCTTATAAGGTTCCTTTTTACCTTTTGAGGTACAGAACCCCAAAAACAACAAAAACGCGAAATATATCTATAACAAAAAGGAACGTTGCTTCAATACAACATTCAGGAACGCGGAGCCCTCTGTAAAACATTTTAGTCGACTATTCATCTCTACACGGCCACGTCATAATATTGCGTGCACTTATAATAAATTTTATCATATGCGAGTACCCGACTCTACTCAAATGAATAATGCATACCGTTTGGCTTTTCATCGTATTCAAATGATATTAAGTTTTTATTTTTCTTTGGAATCTTGCCCTGGGATCGGACATTGTCTATATGAAGCATTGCATTATTTATTGTTAGTATATTAAGTTATTTCTGGGGTTAGACTTGCCTAGTACTGAATTTTGAAGTAAATGTTTAAGATAGAATATTCACATTTAGCAAGAATAGCTCAAGACCGTGCACAGTGGAGGAGAAAGATAAGGAGCGTCCACCCCAAGTAAATGGGATAAGGTCGCGACAGAAGAAGAAGATGATTTACATTTAGGTGTCGTCATTTTTTTTTTTATGTTACTCGACAAATCAACACTGACAAACCCTCTAACATTTTATTCTTCTGTTATTTTCCACCCGTAAGAAAAACGGCAAAATAAAAAAACTGGCCAAGTGCGAGTCGGACTCGCGCACGAAGGGTTCCGTACCACTATCGCAAAAACACGGCCAAAAAAAAACACGTTTTTTGTATGGGAGACCCACTTACATATTTATTATATTATCGTTTTAGTATTTGTTGTTATAGCGGCAACAGAAATACATCATCTGTGAAAATTTCAAATGTCTAGCTATCACGGTTCATAAGACAGCCTGGTGACAGGCAGACAGACAGACAGACAGACGGACCGCGAAGTCTTAGTAATAGGGTCCTTTTTACCCTATGGGTACGAAACCCTGAAAATACACAATAAACGTTTTATGACAGTAAACTTAAACTGTAGACAAAACATACAATTTGTAATAAAAACTCTGACAATACTGCAAAAGTATAAAAAATAAAAAAACTTTTCTTATAAGGTGAGTCCATCCTTCTGTCAGTCAAGTGATGGGACACAAATATTTTTTAAGGGATGTATAAAATAAGTGACAAAGTTCTACAATGACAACGGCACACAATAAACTGAAATCGTCTCGGGTTTTTGAACCGGAACGCCTACACGAAACGGCTTCATAAAAATATATAGTTCTATCTTTTCATTACTGGCTTTTCGGACAGATTTTTATCAATTTTGTTTAATGCGTTGGAGGTTTTACTTCTTAATTAATTCGTAAGTTTAAATAGGACCACACAGTCCACTTTTGGGTATGCAGACAACAGCACTGTTGCTGAGAGATATTTATCCAACACTCGAGCTACCGGGCCTCAGATCCAGTCTCTCCGGGAGGCCATGGTGGAGCGCTTTGTTGTAGTTATTGAGTTCTATCAAAATATACTAGCGACATCTAGGCTATATAAGTATGGTATATATAAGTATGTTAACTAAATGTTGTAATGAGGGTGTGTGCTAAAATAATAAAAGGCACTCTGCACTGATTAACCAACGTGTTTGTACTTTAGGTTATGGGCCCAGGAACCTGTCCTTGCAGGCAGTCTCCGAATGGGGCGATGCCAATCTGGTCAGGTTTAATGCTGCTAAAACCCAAGGGTAACCTTTTTCCGCTAAAAGAGCCAATTTCACCCGGCTCCAACTTTCCGAGATGTGACCGTGCCAATAACTGACCATCTTGATCTTCTTGGCGTAACGTTGACATCGAATCTCAATTTTGGTACATACATTGAGGCAAAGGCTCAGCTGGCTGCCAATAAGCTGGGGTAGTTGCAAAGGTTAGAAAGTACTTCACGCCAGAACAGCTGCTCAGCTTGTATCAAGCGCAAGTTCGATCATGCATGGAGTACCTACTATTCTCATATCTGTGACGGATCTGCCAAATACCAGCTTGATGCACTAGAGACGATCGAAAAGCGGGCCAAGAGGCTCATCGGAAATGAGGCACTGATTAACTCAAAGTGCCAGAGCCTTGTACATGGTCGCCGAGTTGCCAGCTTGTCGGTTTTTTATCGGTTGCATTTCGGGGAGTGTGCGATGCAATTGCATGATCTAATTCCGCCAAGCCCGTTTCATTATTGGACTACAAGACGTACGGCGATGCGCCATCGGTACATGGTGGACATCCCACTCATACGCAATAAACGTTTTGGAAATACTTTCATTATGCGTACAGCTAAGGAGTGGAATTCCCTGCCGGAGTCTGTGTTTCCCGATAGCTACAATCTAGGGGTCTTTAAGTCAAGAGTTAATAGATTACTTCTAGGCAGCGTGCTTCACCGTCGACCAAATCATCGCTTACCATCAGGTGAGATAGTGGTCAAGTGCGAGCCTAAAATAAAAAAAGTTTACGCTATATACTAAATGAACCGATCCATACTACCTGTCACTCGATCTGTCTGTCTGTTTGTTACCTTTTTACTTCTCGACTGCTGAATAGATTTGGATTCAACTCGGCACATAGACCTTGCCCAAAATGATGATATAAGGTATTTCTTTATTTTCCGGTATTACGTTCCCTTGACATAATTTCAGAAGTTAGTTATGTATAAACGTTTGAAAAAGTAACCCATTAAGTATTTTTATATCTAGGTAGTAGGCTAAGGTCTATCACTCTGGTGACTCTAGGTCACTCTGGTAACCTAGAGTCACCAAAGTGACCTTACCGAAAATCTTTAAACCTAGTGAATAGGTACTTGACTATCCAGATGGGCCATTTATTATATAATGAGTGCGTATAAAAGAGCAGTTTGTACCTACCTAAGTCCCTGGTTTTTGATCCGTAGTTAACTTAACCTAATATTAAACATGCTAACCATCGGTTTAAATTTTCGATAAAACGCGTTTATTCATTGTGTAGGCTTCACAAATGATCAAATAAGAATAGAATAGTTCTTTATTTGCACAGAAAGTAGGTACCAGTTACAGATGTTAAGTTTAAAATGATCCTTATACTAATGCTTCTTATCTATGGCTTGCAAACGGTTTTTGCTTAAATAATAAAGACATTATATATATATTATTAACAAATTCAATCAAATCAATACAAATTTACCATGTCAAGATGAAATTAGGAAATAATTTGAAATAGGCAGTGCAACACATAATGTCAAGTTTACAAAAATGGGATTATAAATTCGTCAAGTTCAAGGTCAATACAGTATGTCGTATTATCAATTTAAATTAATATAGGTCAGAAATTTGCCAATTGAGTAATATCATTTATTAATTAATAGATCTGTCAATTTATTTTTGAAAAGTGGAAATGTCTCATTTTTTATTACATCAGGTATTTTGTTAAAAATGATCGGACATATAGAATCGGATACATAAGAAAAGTATATTATAGTAGTAGTATGTTATAGTAATTAGTTTGAAAAGTATGATGTACCTATAGGGTACATCATACTTTTCTTATGTATTTTCATAAACAGCGTTTATGAGCTTTGAACACATGTTCCCTCAGACTACAATTTCCCCAAAATACTATGCCGAATCTCAAAATCGACGCGACTAACCCGTGGCTATTATTATATACCAATCAACCTTGTGGCTATAAATACTTTTTAGACAACTTAAAGAGTATATATGCAGCTGCACTAAGCTGTTTGTGGCTTCCAAGTTAAAGTTCTTGTTTGTGGCTAACTATCATAATGCCAAGGCATTTTCCTACTTTTTGTCCATTATAGTGTAAATGTTAGACTTCTGGTGGAAACCGTTGATAAAATGCTTTACATTAGTCTTCGGTATATTAATGATTGAATTATTTTGGTCAAGCTAGCGTATAATGTTTATTAAAGTATAATTTATGTCATGTTCATATGTTTATAATCAAAACATTTAATCAAGGCAGTACATTGTCAGCAAATAAGACCATAGGATGTTTAATGTATTTTTTTTTATAAACAATAGTCTCGCGCTTGACCACTATCTCAACTGATGGAAAGCGATGATGTGGTCGACGGTGAAGGAAGCAATGTAAGTGCGAGGTAAGTCATTTATATACAGCAAAAATAATAAAGGGCCTAGCACACTACCCTGTAGTACGCCATACCTAATAATTCTAGCTTTAGATAAAAAAAAATGGCGCTTAGTTTTAGATATATTCTTGATATTTCTGTGTGCTGCTTACGATTGTTATGATTTTAAGAAATTAAGTAAATTTCTTCTGATGCCTATGATATCTAGCTATTTTATAAGAATTTCATGATCAATACAATTAAATGCCCTCGTCATGTCCGTGAAAATTGCGAAAACTGGTATTTTTTATCCATATTTTGCAATATGACATTTATCAAATCATAAACCCTCCGGCCGTATTTATACCTTTATTTTTTCTGAAACCCCTTTGTTCCGCACTTAAAATATGATATTTAGATAATAAGTTATTAACTGAATCATAAATTATTGGTACTATAACCTTTTGAGCACATTGCTCGAAGAACGGATGGCCGATGGGGCCGAAAAGTTCTGGAATGGCGACCGCGAATCGGAAGACGATGGAAGGCCTCCCACTAGGTGGACTGATGACCTGGTTTAGGTTGCGGGAAGGCGCTGGTCGCGATACGCACGGGATCGGTCAATGGGGCGACGCCTGGGGGAGGCCTTTGTCCAGCAGTGGACGTCTTTCGGCTGAAATGATGATGATGATGATGATGACTATAACCTTAGAAAAAAATGGGCATTAAAGCAATGAGTCTATAATTTGCTAGATCTTCTTTATTGTATTTTTTTTAAAGTGGCTTCGCTATAATTACTGTTTTTAAACCATCCGGAAATACTCCAATACTTGATAGTTAAGTTAAATATATGATACAAACGCAAGGCGATATTAAAACAAATGTTGATATACTATCCATATCCAGTGCTACTTATAAGTTGAAGATTTATTTATTTGACCTTTTGTTAGACTAAAAATGAATAAACGCGTTTTACCGAAATTTGAAACCATTGGTTTAGCATATTTAACCATTGGTTGAGTTAACTACGGATCAAAAAACTGGGCCTAATGGAGGGGCATTACTAATTGGACGTGAATCTTGAACGTCAGGCCATAAGACAATTTTCATTTCACTGATATCCCAAAATTAATGAACAATTATTTTTTATTACCAAAGTAACAGAGTGATTTGAATTATATAAGCCAAGCTGGTGCCTGCTGCTCCGTCTGCGTGAGATTCAAAATAGTCCTAAAGAAACCTGGCTACAAAGTATTATATGTGCTAATGATAATGATTTTATTTCTGTAAGTTGGATTGTTCAAACACTTTTACATGTCGAACAAATTTTTTTAGAACTAGATGAGGTCGTCGTTTCCTATCTGACTACTCTGAGAAGAAAGGCCGAAACAAACTCAGAGGTCACATTCTCTTTTAAAGTCTAGACAAAATCTTGGTTAGATCATGTGAAGACCATGTAGACTGATGTCTGAAATGGTCTTTTGAGGAAAGAACCAGCCAGATTGAGTGGACCAGTCCAGTCAGTGCACGCATTTGTCAATAGCCGAGCAGCTTAACTAGGAATTTATGGAGCTCAACGATTCGACGAACAATATCAAAGAAAGGACATTCAGGTAGACCGCATAAACTACTCAAACTACCAGACCATGATTAAAAACTAAGATAAAATTAAATTAAAACAAAAAAAAGAGAATGATCCATATAGTCTTCACATTCACAATAATAAAAATTAAATAATATAATACTTTAAAAAGTAAATATTCTTGTCATTGCAAGAAAATCAAAAAAAAATAACAAAAATTATAATAACAAAATTCACGGTGCAATATATAGTAAAAAAACAAAATTAATTGGAGCAGCTCAATCCCAAGCCTTTTTGTCCTCAAGGTAATCTTTAATTGTATAGAACGCTTTCTGGCACAATTTACGTTTAATGTATGATTTGAATTTATTAAGACTTAGATCTTGTACGTTGCTTATTATAAAAGCGTACACATTGACATCTAAACGAGCCACCTATTTTCTTGAGCCTTGTTGTAGGTACTACATATTTGTGTTTGTTCCTAGTATTTATGTTATGGATATCACTGTATTTTTAAAACAATTTTATATTTTTATGGGCATATAAAAGATTTTCATAAATATACTGAGAAGCACAGTCATTACATTAATATCCTTAAATTTTTCTCTGAGAGAGTATGTCGGGCTTAATTTATAAATTGATTGAACAGCTCTTTTCTGCAAAACAAAGATAGTCTGGATGTCGGTGGTATTTCCCCACAACATAATACCGTATGACATTACACTATGAAAATAGCTAAAGTATACTAAACGGATTGTCTCTATGTCAGTTAAATAACGAATTTTCTTACAGCATATGCTGCGGAGCTTAGCTTCTTTGACAATTTATCTATATGTGGGCCCCACTGATGCTTAGCATCCAAAGTTAAGCCTAAGAATACTGTGCTATTTTCAGGATTCAATTCTTCGCCCTTTATCAACACATCGGTTTTCACCTGCCTAACGTGAGGTAGGGTAAACTTAATGTATTTGGTTTTGTTTTTCATTAAGAAATAAATTATTAACATTGAACCAGTGAACTACTTTTGAGATCGCACTATTTACATCGTCAGTAACCAGCTGCTGACGTTTAAGTTTAAACAAATAAATAAGAAACAAGAAAGGACCAAGAATTGGGCCCTGTGGGACTCCCATTGTTACCATAGATTCAGGAGATCTTTTTCCATTAACGTCAACGGTCTGAATCCTATCACTCAAATATGAAGTAAGAAGATCCAGAGCGCTGTTCCGGATCTCGTAATGGCGGAGCTTCCTGATTAGCGTTTCATGAAAAACACAATCAAATGCTTTGGACAAATCACAAAATACGCCCAAGGCATCGCACTTATCTTCCCATGCATTATAAATATGTTCTAAAACTCAACACGTCGTTCAACTGCTGATGCCGCAGCAGTTGAACGACCCCTTGTAAAATCGAACTGTTTGCTATGTAATAATTTACGTTTATTCAAAAATCTTTGCAATTGCTCTAAAATTAATTTCTCAAATATTTTGCTAAACGTAGGTAGTACTGAAATAGGTCTATAATTTGTAGGGTCTGATGTACTACCTGATTTAAACAAAGGTATTATTTTACTATTTTTTATTAGGTCAGGCAACTCCCCACAGTCGATACAATTATTAAAGATAATAGCTAAACTAGGTGCGACATTGTCAATAATAGACTTGGCAACTCCTACAGAATGATCCCACAGATCTGCAGTCTTTTTAAAATTTAAAGTGTGAAAGGTTTTAATTATGTCTTTACAAGTAATATGCTCAAAAAGAAATTCCAAATCGCAAACATTAACATTTTCTTTTAGCAAAGACTCAACAACATAAGGTGATGAGTTTAAAGATTTAGTAGTTGAAATGGGAATATGTGAAAATAAATTTTCAAAGGCCACTGGGACTTGTGAGTCTGATTTTATGATTTTGCCATTAATAGACAGGCCCTAGTCAATATCTCGGTTACCGGATCTTCCAGTTTCATTATTAATAATATGCCAAGTCGTTTTAATAACATTACTACTGTTTTTAATCTTCGAGCTCAAATAACGCGACTTGGCCAAACAACAAACTTTTTTAATTAATTTTGAATAATTTCTAACATATAAATTAAATTCAGCAGTGTTTACATAAGTCCTTTCACTGTACAGCTCATAAAGCCGTGTTCTACTTTTATGAATACCAATGGTAGCCCAATCACTAATTTAGATTATAAACTATCATGCAAACTGATATTAATTTTATTTACCCAATATGATTATTAGAGATTGTCTAGATTTCTCTTGCCTAATGTTAGACAGGATCTAAACAAAGTAACACCAACATTAACAACATTATCTTAATAATAAGAGCGTCTTTGTTTTGTCCTAGAATCTTCGCAACAAAGTTGGCAACTGCGCCGTGAAAGTCGTGCAACTTGCCGGAATCTGACTGACCATTCAAACTAATGAATTGCTTGTGAACGTCAGATACTTGCCGTATCCTGTCCAGTTTCTGTAATGAATATCACTTTGGTCTATTCAATGTAAACTTCATGTTGCGGTAGGCTAATTGGTGATGCGTTTCAAGCTCATGTTTTAAAAAAAATCTTTTCAGATTTGGTGGCTTAGTTAAAATGTATTTCACAAGTTTTCACAGTGAAGATTTAATTGTATTAGTAATATTTAATTCTTGGTAAAATAAATTCTTGGCAATTAAAAAAAAACATGACTGGCCCCAAAATACTACCCTGAGGAACATCCACCTCCATCCATACAGCCTACCATTTGTTATGATTATATTATTTTTTTATGTTGTTTATGACTGCTAAGGTCTTTTAGTGTTGTTATGATGTTATATAAAATACCAATGTTTCTTTTATTAATATAAAAACCAATTCACCCAAATATTGTTAAATATTTGTCATTGGCATTAGTGAACTTAATATTATATTTGCTACATCAACACATTTGTAACTGTCTATGCAAAGGTATGTTTAGCCAATATTGTTCCATTCCAAGTGTTCATATCAATCCTTTTCAAGGTTTGCCTGACCGTCAGGTATATTTTTACCAAAGCGATCTCTTCAAAAGGTGAGTTCATGAATATAATGAGGTCCGCTCGGGTTCTCACTATCAATAAGGAGTAGGTAAACGGTACTCGGGGTATGTTCTCTATATGCATTACTAGGTTTCTGAAAGGACTCCAGCCCTAAAAAATAAAATAATATCTAAATATAATAATAATAAAATAATAAATTAAATCCTTTAAAAATAAAATAAAAAGGGCTGAGTTACAAATTTGGTGTAGTATAAACAATATACTATCGTCGGATAGATAATAAATTTCTGTCACTTATTGACCCTGCAAGCAGCCTAAAACCACTTAAGATGGAATAAACCTAGACAATAATTAATGACTAACACCCAAGTCAAACGGGGACCAAATTCATGAGTTCAATATATGAAATCCTAGTTCATTATTTATCAGTACTGTTGCGTTTCTTATCATTAAACAAATAACAACTTACCGGAGGAAAAGGACAAGACCAATTCCCTGTCAGTTGCTTTGCGTACATCTGACCAAAGAATGGATCTTTGTACAAAAAGTCGCACAGTTTATACTCAAACTGTACCGGCACTGGTACAAAGCGTCCGCTAATGTATTAATTTAACTGCCCTTTCAGCTGAATATGAAACAAAATAACAAACACTGAAGAAACTCTTGAATTTCTTAGGGATCTAGACGTGTATCTTGTCTGACGAATATCAACACTCTCGCTCCTTAGCGTGTCTTGAATGTAGTCTGCGTTGAATAGTCTATATAATGCAAGGGAACACAATTATATTTTACGGCATTTTATACCATTCTTATAGAAAAAAGTAAAATAAGACTGAACTTTAGTTAAGTGATTATGAGCCTGGTTATTGTTTTTCTTTAAAGAATAAGCTCAAAACTTGACACAGATAATAACGAATGGTGAATTTCCAGTAATGTTGCTCCTTCAATGTTGAAAGCGCTATTTACATCAATACTAGCTATCCCACGCGGTTTCGCTCCCGTCAACTGGCTACCTACCTACCCATCTAGCTTACCTACCCTACATACATGTTTTTTGCGTAATTTAAACCGTTTACGTAGCGCACGCAACGGAAGCAGGAATAATGTTTACCGTTTTTGCTTCATTTTTCATTTATGCTCCGCTCCTATTGGTAGTAGCGTGATGTTATATAGCCTAAAACCTGTGAAATCGTCGGGGTTAAACGTGAAAATGGGGGTACCCCAGGGCTCAATATTTGGTCCTTTCTTATTTTTAATATACATAAACGATTTACCCCGTTTATTGGAAAACAAACTAAACATGGTGTTATTTGCTGATGACACATCTTTAATTTTTAAAATAAATAGACGTACTTGTCAGGTTGACGACGTAAATAATGCGCTACGGCAGGTTCAGGATTGGTTCACTGCAAATAATTTAGTTTTAAATGGTAAAAAAACCAAGTGCGTAAAATTTTCCTTGCCGAATGTAAAAAGTACTGATTGTGACATTATCTTAAACAAGGAGAAGCTAGAATTCGTCGATAAAACGGTTTTCCTGGGGATCACGCTAGACTCAACGTTACAATGGGGTCCTCATTTAATATCACTTGCAGGGCGGCTAAGTTCGGCAGCTTATGCTGTTAGAAAGATTGTCAATTTAGTGATGTAGATACCGCGAGGCTGGTCTATTTTAGTTACTTTCATAGTATAATGTCTTACGGTATTTTACTATGGGGAAGGGCTGCAGACATTGAGTCAATTTTTATTCTGCAAAAACGAGCCATCAGAGCGATATACAATCTTCGCCGGCGCGATTCTCTAAGGGAACTGTTTAAGGGCATTAACATCATGACGGTTCCTTGTCAATATATTTATGAAAATATCATGTACGTGAGAAAAAATTTACATCTTTTTAGTAAAAACGGAGATAGACATTACTAGAAATAGGGACCAATTAGTTCAACCAGGTTTCAGACTGGCTAAAGTAGCCTCTTCTTTCATGGGGTACTATACAAAATGTTACAATAAAATTCCTCCCCACATTCTAGAACTGAATGAGACGAAATTTAAAACTTGTATAAAACGCACACTATGCAGGCAGGCATATTATAAGTTGGGGGATTACATGACTGATAAAAATGCTTGGCTCAATGCTAGTCTTGCTCCACAACCACTAGGGCGCAAAAACAAGTGATATGCAGAACATTATTGTGTTGTAGAATTGTTGGACCTGCTGAAGACTGTATGAATATATTTGTATTATATAGACTCAATTTCTTTTAGTATAGTATAACTGCGCAGCACGTGTGTGAGTACTATGTACCCAACTGTAAATCTACCATTTGCTGTACCTTGGTGTCGTTCGTTGACTTGTG
Source organism: Orthosia cruda (assembly GCA_964057195.1). Lineage (NCBI taxonomy): Eukaryota > Metazoa > Arthropoda > Insecta > Lepidoptera > Noctuidae > Orthosia > Orthosia cruda. The sequence continues at coordinate 25,236,016 of OZ059840.1, read as the reverse complement.
TTTGCCCTGGCAGTTGAGTGTGTCATGCTCTCTCAAATGTCTCTCTGATGGTGGCGTGTGTGTTGGATCATTCGGTTCCCTTCATGATGGTTGAGCTGGGTGGTGCCGATTTATGCGTCATGTTCGTGAACGGGCGCCGTCAGTTGGGATTGGTCTTAACTTAACTGCTTCGGATGCTAGTGTTTTTCTAGTGCTTATTATGTAACTGCACAGTACATGTGTGAGTACTTTTAATACTTTGTACCTGTACGTAGTATAGTATGTAGTGATTCTGGGTGCATTGTCCTCACACATATAAATTTATTAATGTATGTACTTATGTACCTAAATATTGTAAAAAAATCTTTTTTACTTTTTAAAAGAGTAAGTATGGAGTTTCTTGTGCGTTCTTCTCCATAACAAGCTACTTTCCGAATGCACGGTAGAATCAATTTTTATTCCTTGTAAATTTTAATGTAACTAACGTTCAAAAGTGCCGCTTTGTGGCCTAGTTGAAATAAAATATCTTTGTCTTTGTCTTTGTCTTTGAACCTTTCTCGATAAATGGGCTTTCCAACACAAAAATAATTTTTCAATTCCATACAGTAGTTCCTGAGATTAGCGCGTCCAAAAAAACAAACAAACTCTTCAGCTTGATAATATTAGTATAGATAGATTAACGGAATGAAAGTATGGCTGAAGAAAGCATAGGTCCTAGTAGTGGATGACTCCAGGGTGTAATGGATGCTAGTTAACATTTGTTAACTTTTTTATATAATCTTTTTCTTTTTTTTTAGTTTCTTACGACTTGTTGTCATAATTCGGGCCTACGTTGTCCCCCCATATCTAAGTACTAATGCTGTAACATGTAAATATTGTAAAACCAAACCATTTTTAAAAGAGTAACCATGGAGTTTCTTGCCGGTTCTTCTCCATAGGAAACGACCAACCCGAACCGTGCTCATTTTGTCGACGTTTTATAAGTGCCCATGTAGGCCTATGTGAAATAAAATAAATGTTTTTTTTTTTTTTAATGATGACGATCATATTGTAATAAGAACCATACCGACAAGTTATTTCCGTATCCAGAGGTGGCCATGTAATCAAAATCTATATAATAAGGACTGTTACGACTATGCCTTCTGAACATAAACTTTATTACCATCAACCACAATGACCTGGTGACCCTTTCACTTTGATGAGTCAATGCTTTATAAAATAGGTATATACTTATGCTATCGTCATTATTTCAGTTTACAGACCGCCACGGCTGAACATAGGCCTGCCCCATCCAACATCGACCGATCCTAAGCGTCCCGCATCCAATAGATTTTCGGTCATCGGTCCACCTAGTAGGAGGCCTTTCACATAGCGAACTCCGGTACGCGGTCGCCTCTACAGATTTTAGGCCCCAATCACTTTCCGTTCTACGAGCAGTTTGCCCTGCACACTGCCACTGAAGTGGGACAATTGTCCGGGCTATGTCATCCTCTTGCGAATATCTTCTTTAAGGGCAAGCCCGACTTTTACATCTCTTTGATTCATTATTAAACAAACAAATAGTGATTTTTTTAATGCAAAAAAAAAATATATTGTAGTTCCATATATGTCCTTTTCATTTCTGACACTCAAAACATGATATCAAAAACTTCACTCGATAAAACAAAAATCGGAAGAGGAGGCTCAAACGATGTTTTTTTGATGATTTATATTATATTTCTTGAAGATTATGAAATATTTACTCCCAAAAAACATATCTAAAATAGTTAACAACTTAAAGAACTTTATTCTCAGAGTAGAATTTATAAAATAGTTTAATTGTTTTAATAATAAATTTATATATAACACAGCGGCCGCCGTACGGCTCTTCAGTCACCCGCGAGGCCTTGACGAGGCAGGACCTATGCCAGTTTTATTCGTGCTGGACTTCTCGCTAATCTATCGACCGATTTATTATGAGACCACAATGTAACAGAATCAGTAGGTTAGGAAAGTTTTTTAACAGACTTCAAAGAAGACCGAAATATTCGTCATGGGTGTATTTTATTTTGTTTTTTGGGTTATTAGACAAATAAAATAAAATAATTGCGATTATTAGTCAAAATAAAAATTCAAAATGGCGCCAACCGAAATTTATGATATGATTGTCATGGGTGTCATTTTCATGGTTTTTAAGGTCGATAAATGCTAATATGGGGTCAAAATGAAAATACAAGACGGCGCCGAACAAAATTTCTGAAACTTTCGTCATGGGTGTCACTTTCATGGTTTTTAGGATCCCTAATGCTAATATGGAGTCAAAATGAAAACACAAAATGGCGCCGACTAAAATTTCTGAAACTTTCAACATGGGTGTCATTTTCATGGTTCTAATTAAAATATAAGATGGAGCTCACTTTAAAACGGACACCCATGACCAAAGTTTAAAAAACGGCGCGAGAGCGCCGTTCGCTTTGCGGTAACAGTGGCGCGATAAATACCTACTTCGTAGGGAAAAGCTAGCCTTAATTTCACTTAAACTATACTTTATTATAGCCATTACAGGTTTTACATAAACAAACAACATATACTGTAACATAAACAGCCTACTATGAGCTGTCATTTCAATCATGAATCCACTTCATGAATCACTGGTGAAAAAGGTATGGTGCTCTTCGTTCTGTATAGTTAGGTTAGGTTAGGTTGTCACCTACGTGGGACGTGATGGCGTCGCAAACCAGCACCGCATGTCGTGCGGTGTTCCGCAGGGCTCGGTCTTGGGCCCGCCTCTGTGGAACATCGGGTACGACTGGGTGCTGAGGGGCGAACTCCAACCGGGCGTGGACCTGACGTGTTACGCGGACGATACGCTGGTCACGGTCCGGGGGAGTTCGTACAGGGAGGCAGCGTTGCTGGCGACAGCTGCGGTGTCACAGGTGGTGAGCCGCATACGGCGCCTTGGCCTGAAGGTGGCCCTCAACAAGTCGGAGGCCATAGTTTTTCATGGCCCCAAGCGGGCGCCGCCGCCCGATGCCCACATCGTGGTCGGGGGGGCTTGAATTGCTGTCGAGTCTACCATGAAGTACCTAGGATTGGTGCTCGACAGCCGGTGGGATTTCGGCCCCCACTTTCGGCGGCTGGCGCCCAAGTTGTTGGGCGCGGCTGGGGCGCTGTCAACGCTGCTTCCCAATCTGGGGGGCCCGAGCGCCGCCTGTAGGCGGCTCTACGTAGGGATCGTGCGATCGATGGCCCTGTATGGGGCCCCGATCTGGGCGACTGACCTGACGGCCGGCAGCATCGCTATTCTGCGAAAACCGCAGAAAGCGATGGCCGTCAGAGTCATCATGGGGTATCGCACGATCTCCTACGAGGCGGCTTGTGTACTGGCCGGATCCCCACCCTGGGACCTGGAGGCGAAAGTACTCGCGTCACTGTATCGGTGGCGCGAGGAAGCGCGGGCGCGGGGCGAGGGGCTGATGCAGCGACATATGGAGTTGCGTCAGTCTCAGCTACACGAGGTCCTGGTGGCGGAATGGCGGAACAGGCTTTCACGCCCTACCGCCGGCCTCATTACTATCGAGGCCGTCCGGCCAGTGCTCGAGCGCTGGCTCGGGAGGAGGCTTGGCTCCCTGTCGTTTCGGGTGACGCAGGTGCTCTCGGGGCATGGTTGCTTCGGGAAGTACCTGTGTCGCATAAACAGGGAGCCGGACGCCCGGTGTCACCACTGCGTCGACTGCCAGGAGGACACGGCGCGGCATACGCTGGCAGAGTGTGCCGCTTGGGAGGAGCCACGCTGTGCCCTCATCTCTGAAGTAGGCAGTGACCTGTCGCTGCCGGCTGTAGTCGAGTCTATGGTCGGCAGCGAGGAGTCCTGGGACGCGGTGGTATCCTTCTGCGAAATAGTCGACTCGCAGAAGGAGGCTGCGGAGAGGGTGAGGGAGATTTCATCCACTAACCCGATCCGCAGCAGACGCGCCGGGCGTCGGCGGAGGGCGGACAACGCTCTCTTCCAGCCCCCCTAAATGGGTCCAGGGGCGACGGACTCGGGGAAGTCCGTGGCCCCCCAGATATCAGGACCCGAGGTGGTGGCGCGTAGTGTTCCACGCGTGTTGTTCGAGGGGATCATCGCCACCCGGCTAAATAGCCATCTGCGGGAGGTAGGTCCAGACCTGTCGGACGCCCAGTTCGGTTTCCGACGGGGGCGTTCGACGGTCGACGCGTTGGCCCTACTCAGGGGCCAGGTGAAGGAGGCGGTCGAGGCTGGGGACGGAGTGTTTGCCGTGTCGTTTGACATAGCCAACGCCTTCAACTCCGTGCCCCACTCGACCATATTGGAGGCACTCCGGTATCACGGAGTGCCCCAATATCTGCGGGCGATCCTGGCCAGCTACTTGGAGGACAGAGAGGTCCTCCTCGTGGACAAGACGGCCAGGATCAGGCGCTACGGCGCGGAGTCCGGTGTTCCGCAAGGGTCGGTTCTAGGCCCCCCCCTGTGGAACATCGGTTTTGATTGGCTCCTGCGGGGCACCCTCCTCACGGGCACGAGTGTCATCTGCTATGCGGATGTTCGTTCCGTCTAGTGCAGGTGTTGTCCGGACATGGTTGTTTGCCGAAACTGTGGCGGGAGGGGCAGCTGTGCCTCCTCCGTAAAGAGGGACGCCCGGTGGATCCCCCTCGGCATACCGGCCCATCGTTCTGCTCGATGAGGTCGGTAAGTTGTTCGAGGGGATAGTCGCCGACCGGCTCAACAGCCACCTGCGGGGGGTGGCACCAGACCTGTCGGACGCCCAGTTCGGATTTCGACAGGGGCGTTCGATGGTCGACGCACTGGCCCTGCTGAAGGGCCAGGTGCAGGAGGCGGTCGAGTCGGGGGGCGGAGTGTTGGCGGTGTCGTTTGACATAGCCAACGCCTTCAACTCCGTGCCCCACTCGACGATATTGGAGGCACTCCGGTACCACGGAGTGCCCCAATACCTGCGGAACCTCCTGGCCAGCTACTTGGAGGACCGAGAGGTCCTCCTTGTAGACAAGACGGCCAGGGTCAGGAGGTACGGCGCGGAGTCCGGTGTTCCACAGGGGTCGGTTCTAGGCCCCCCCTGTGGAACATCGGTTTTGACTGGCTCCTACGGGGCACCCTCCTTCAGGGCACGAGCGTCATCTGTTACGCGGATGACACTCTCCTCGTTGCCCGGGGGAGGGACTTTAGGGCGGCGGCCTGTCTGGCCTCGGCTGGCGGATCCTTAGTGGCAGGTAGGATCCGCCAGCTGGGATTGAAGGTGGCGCTGCACAAGACCGAGGCCGTGTTCTTCCACGGGCCTCGGCAGCGCTACCCACCTGACGCCCACATAGTCGTGGAGGGCGTCAGGATAGACGTGAAGGCCCAGATGAAGTATCTGGGCCTAGTGCTGGACAGCAGGTGGCGCTTCGGCCCGCACTTTAGCGGGCTGTCGACGCGCCTGCTGAAGGCCGCCGATGCCCTATCGTGGCTCCTCCCGAATCTGGGGGGCCGAAGGAGCGATGCCGGCGCCTCTATATCCTTAAAAGTATGGCCCTGTACGGGGCACCCATCTGGGCGGACTCCTTCCACAGGAAGGAGAACGCGACCGCCATCCGCAGGCCTCAAAGAGCCATTGCACAGCGGGTGGCGAGGGCCTACCGCTCGGTGGGCTTCGCGGCGGCGTGCGCTCTGGCGGGCACACCTCCTTGGGAATTGGAGGCGTGGGTGCTCGCCAGAGTGTACGAATGGACGACGCGGCGGAAGGCGCACGGGGAGCGCCCCGCCGCGGAGGAGCGGGAGGCCGTGCGGCGGGAGGCGAGGGACGCAATAGTCCTCCATTGGACGGAGGACCTCGCCACCGCCACCTTTGGCTGTCGGACGCTGGACGCGCTCGGTCCAGTCCTGCAGGGCTGGCTCGAGCGGCCCCACGGTTTCCTCTCATTCCTTTTGGTGCAGGTGTTGCCCGGACATGGGTGAATGGCGCTCGAACTTGCCGGAACTTTTAGACGATCATATTAATCCTCAAGATGAAGAATTTCATTTTAAACAGCCAGAATCTACAAAAGCTTAAGGCCTTCGCTGGAATCCAAAAGAAGACTATTTTATCTTTCATCCAATAGAAATGACCACAGAAGGTATCCCAACAAAACGACAATTCTTGTCTGAAATCTCAAAAATCTTTGACCCCTTGGGCTGGGTGTCACCAGTCACAATAAAACTCAAAGTATTATTTCAAGAAACATGGAAAACGGAATTAGGTTGGGATCAACCGATTCCTCATAATATTGCCCTGGAATGGAATAAAATAAAGGCTGACTTACCTTATATATCCCAATTTAAAATACCTCGATGGATACAAACCATGGAGAATGATATAATTGAGCTTCATGGGTTTTGTGATGCTAGCACAAAGGCCTACGCTTGCGTTGTTTATTGTAAAATTACAAGAAAACACAAGACATACATAACTCTTGTTGCTGGAAAATCCAAAGTGGTACCTCTGAAAAAATCTCAATCTATACCTCGCTTGGAGCTTAGTGGAGCTCTTTTATTATCAAAACTTATGACCAAAATAATCTCATCTCTATCTGATCTCAAAATCCAAGCTTATGGCTGGGTAGATTCCATGGCAGTACTAGGATGGATAAGTGGTGAACCAGAAAAATGGAAACCCTTTGTTGCCAATCGAGTAAAAATGATTTGCGAAATTATCCCAAAAAATAGGTGGCGGTATGTGAAATCCCAAGAAAATCCCGCAGATTGCGCTAGCCGTAGTCTGACCGCATCCCATTTAGCAAATCATTCACTTTGGTGGCACGGACCCGATTGGTTACCTCAATACAATCCTGAAAAGAATCCAGAACCCATCTTATATAAAACAACTGAAGATCTTAGAAAGAAAAAGCTAGTAAACACTATTGCTGCTGACTCTAGCAATTCCGTTATAAAACAGTTATTAGAGAAATACAGCAGTTACAAGAAAATTATACGAGTTCTAGCCTATGTAAACAAATTCAACGACATCTTGATTTACAAAAAGAAGCGTGAAAACTATCTTACTCTGCATGACCTCAAACGAGCGACGGAAATGATAATAAAATATGTGCAACAAGAATACTTTTTCGAGGAAATATCTCAACTTGAAAAAGGTGAACCTTTAAACAGAAAAAGCCAGATCTTGAATCTCAATCCTGTCTTAGACACCCACGGAGTACTCCGTGTCGGTGGACGGCTAAAACATTCAAGTTTAGACCCCGAAATGAAGCATCCCATTATCATCCCAAATAAAACTAAATTAGCTGACCTTATAATAGACGAATCCCATAGATTTGTATTCCATGGAAGAAAAATCCCAAGCGTATCTCCTTGTCGACTATAGCTCTGTCATTAACGCTATTCTTATTGTCACTAATAAACTTATCTCAAGCATCTTATAGCTCTACCCCTTTGAGCAACAACAGCGTTTATTTCGATAAAATCTCCAACATGCATCTTATTAGAGACGATTGGCGTTTAATTGTTTATTATGACACATATCCCTACAAAGAAGGCACGTCGGCACTCGAGAAGTATATCAATTATCTTGAAACATTATGCTCAACTATTAAAGAACACACACCTTGCGCCGGTATCATCTTACAACTCGGGCACGAGTTCGAAGAAATTAAACATTACGATAGTATGTTGACAATGAATGAATCATTTGTAACTGGATATGAGCGGCGGCGCCGGCGTCGTGGACTAATAGACGGAGTAGGCTACGTCGCAAACAGCTTGTTTGGCGTACTAGATCAGCGTTTTGCGGAGAAATACGCACAAGACATCGACCTTTTGAAAGAGGAAGTGAAGGGCCACTGAGGGCGTGAAGGGCCTGCCCTAAAAGGCGGGCGGTCGTCGGCGGGGGACTGGACGTAAAGGCTGTGCCGGTTTCCCAGTCCTCCTCCATTCAGACGATGTGGGAGTGCCGCTGGGTTATTTTAGTGGGTATACCGGGCTTGCCCGGGGAGTCCCACATAGCCCGCCCATTCCCCCAATGGGTGGGTATGCGTAATGCATTTTTTCCCAGAGAGATAAAAAAAAAAAAAAAAAAGATTAGGTTAGGTTACTTTTTCGAAGTCCTTACGGCAGTCGTCGGGAGGGCGGCACCACGCCAGGTCGCCGTGTTGGGTGACCTTAACGCCAAGTCGGCGGCATGGGGCAACCCGGCCGCCTCATGCAACGTCCGGGGACGCGCCGCCGAATTATGGGCGGCTTCGTGCGGTGTGTCCCTCCTAAACAGGGGGGATGTTCACACGTGTGTGCGGCAGCGGGGAGGGTCAGTGGTTGACGTCTCGTTTGCCTCCCCCGTGCTGGCCGGCCGCGTTGTGAACTGGCGGGTGGAGATGGTGGAGACTCTGTCGGACCACCGTTATGTGCGGTTCGACATCTCCACCCAGGGCTCGCGGGAGGGAATGGCTCGCTCGGGCCAATCTCCCTTCCCGCGGTGGGCTCTCACCCGCCTGGACCGGGAGGCAGCCCAGGAGGCGGCGTTCCTCCAGGACTGGCTCTCGCCCCCTGTGGAGGCCCCGGACGTTGACGCCGCAGCGGTCCGGCTCCGCGGGTCGCTGACCGAGGTGTGCAACTCCAGCATGCCTCGGACGATCCTCTCGCGCCGCCGCTCCGCAGGCGGAGAAGGGGTGGGAGAAGGCGGTTGTACGATCGTCTCCTCTCACCTCCTGGTGGTGACTAGCGGGTGAAAGGCGCGGGGGCGCCTCTCGCTCGCATTGCACGAGTCACCACCCTCGTTGGGCGGGAACGGCCGAGCACTCGCGGTCGTTCCCGGGCCCCTCCACTGAGGGAGGGGCGTGAAGGGCGCCTGCCGTAAAGGCGGGCGGTCGTCGGCGGAGGGCTGGACGTAAAGGCTGTGCCGGTTTCCCAGTCCTCCTCCACACAGACGATGCGGGAGTGCCGCTGGGTTATTTTAGTGGGTATACTGGGCTTGCCCGGGGAGTCCCACATAGTTCGCCCATTCCCCCAATGGGCGGGTATGCGTAATGCATTTTTTCCCAGGGTGATCAAAAAAAAAAAAAGGTTAGGTTAGGTTAGGTCTCTCTCTCATAGCGGAATTATACATTATAATATTATTGGGGTCCGGCGAAACACGTTTACGTACGTGTACATAGACAGCGAAGATTTTGAGTCGATCTCACCGAACATTTCTTCTCAGTGCGTTGTATAAACTGACATCACCAGGTACAGACAGAACTGGCGATGAATATAAATACTCGCCAATAAGTTCTAGCATTGCCATCTGCTGCTGCCTCGCTATATTTGACCGCGAGACCGTAAGTAAAACTGTTTTGTTTCATAGGCAAAGACGAATAAAAACAAAACAACCAAAGGTAGTTAAACATTTATTTTATTTTTCATCATGTTTACAAAAGTACAAAAAAATATTTTCTATGGGTAATAGTTTAAAAATAACATTAAAGTTATAGACAATTTGAGGTCTCCATAAAAAGGGGTTTATTATCGTACTATTTCTAAACCTAGTTAAGTTGGTAGTTAGTATTCAATTTCCAATTCAGCAGAATTATATTCCTTTCGGAATAATTACGAAGATCAACAAATTCGATAAAAACTGGAATACAAGTGGTTTCGAAAATTCCAGCAAACACAGATATTTTTAACGTTCACAGAAAATATTAATACCATGCGGCATTATTGTGACATCCTATCAGCGAAAACAATTGTCAAAAAGTCCACGTCTGGGATGTACTTACGGTATCGTTATGGAGATGATAATGATGATTATCGTTAATAATTATTAATAAAAAGCCTTTTTATACAAAAAAAAACAACCGACTTCCAAATAAGAAAACTACAAAGTGAAAAATAAATTTATTTCTAGAAATCGGTGTCTTTCGTTGGTACCATTTTTTTGTGTAATGGGGTGTCCATTCGACTTCCAAAAATAAAGTTATTTTTCACTTTGTAGTTTTCTTATTTGGAAGTCGGTAGTATTTTTTTGTAAAAAAGCTTTATATTTTTAATTTTTTAGTTGTACCTAGCTAATAGGCAAGTTTTTTAGTAAGTTACCGCCAGAATAGATTACCCAAATGTCATGAAACTTGAACATAACCGGTGAAATGAGAGTGTACCAAGGTGAACTGTACACATCTGCGTACCCCTTTAGAGCGTACTGGCGTGATGTTATGTTATGAAATGGTATAAAACAGACGTGCGATTGCAGCAATTCCAAGAGATTTGCCGTTATTTATTGAAGAGTTCTGTTGTATATCTCCTAAGCCCTTCATCAGACCTTCACCAAATTAAAATGGTACCAATTTCGAAACATACTCTTTCAAACAAAAAAGGAATTTTCAAAATCGGTTTAAAATTGACGGAGATATCGGTAAACATAAAAATAAAAACAAAACACATAAATTCGAACATAGAACCTCTTCCTTTTTGATAAGTCGGTTATCGAGTTAATTAGGGTCTACTGTAAGCTGTAATTTGAAAAATTGGCTAAAACTAAATATCTTGGGGTTGTCGTAGACCATGCACTGCCCTGGTACCCTCAGCTTGAGCAGATTTCTGGGAGGATAAGGAAATTCAGTTGAAAAATCTTTAAAACCCTCAGACATATTGTCCCAACTAAAATAGAGAGCTGTAAAAACCGACCCAGAAATCTAAATGGAATATATGTGGCACTGGCCCAGTCTGTACTATAATATTGTATCCCAATTTGGGGCGGTACAGCAAAAACAAAATTTAGAAACAGAACGCGCGCAGCGTGCATTAATAAAAATCATGTATTTTAGAAATAAAAGATTCTCCACTGCAAGCCTTTAACCAAATAAGTAATTTACTCTCTGTAAGGAAACTGTACATAACCCAAACCATACTAAAAAAACATAAAAACGTACCATATAATGATAGGCAAAAAGCTAAAAGAAGGAAAGATTTAATCTCAAAGTTCCCCAAACTAAAACTAGATTTGCATGTAAAAAATTCAATAAACGCGCTACCCAGCTGTATAACAAAATTAACAAATACGTTTATGTATACAATAAAAGTTACTACGGCTGTAAAAAAGTTTATTAGACTGGATAAAACCACATACCTATGAGGAAACCGAGGCACTCCTGGAACACGTTGAGTAGCCAAAATATACTAAATATATATACCATAACATATAACTAAACACACCATACAACACCACACACCTCATCACACACACCACACCACACTACAAAACATATCACACACCTCACAAAACAATACGCACTACGCCACACATCACAACATTTATACCAAACATAATGCCATACTACTTATCACACTACACTTTACATCACCTGCACAGACTGGGAATAAGTTTTACAAGTTTTATTTTACTGTAAATAATTTAAATTGCAAATTTACTATATATTTTTATTTTCTTAGGATTGGTATGTTTAGTTAAAAATAAATACAGAAAAGTGTACTTACATTGCATATTTACCCATCAGGTCACAGTTCACTATAATACTGCTCGAGTTAGAATAAGTGTAAGACAATGATGTTGAAAGAGCGGAGCCTTCTAATACAGGTATTGTTTGCCTAAATGGGGAATCCATTCACATTAACATGTATTGTAATTTCTAATTGAAATAATAAAGTATTTTGTATTTGTGTTTATTTTATTGTATTTGTAATTAGTATGTTTTATTTAAGTGTAATGTTTGTAGATTTAGTTAAGGCAAAGAATACTGAAAATAGGCTTATATTAAAGATTTTTAAGCCAAATCTATGGCAGATAAGCGGCAATATTATACCTATATGTTAATCTTGAACATATGTCAGAAAACTTCTTTGCGGATGAAACACGTTTGATAACAAAAAACACATTTGAACGGCAAAGTAGCCTGTTAAATACCAATAATATCAATAGTCGGTAGGTTTGGTTTTTGAAAAATATATGTTACAATTTTATTTTTCCTTATGTTTCTCGTTCCAAAAGGTAGCGTTTTCCAAAGATTTTGTGGATTTTCTTTTTTCACAATGTTATATACTTCATCATTATTAATATGTACATCTTCAAGGATATTTATCAATTTCCTTTTAGAAAAGTTGTGTGATTCCTTCTCTTTATATTAGTTTAGTAAACATGGAGAAATCACATATTCATAAGCTTTTCCGTGGTCATTATATTGATCAATTTTGTTAACCAATTTTTCTATAAGGTCTGTCAATCTATACTAATATTATAAAGAGGTAAAGTTTGTGGGTTTGTGAGTTTGTGTCGTTGTAAGGGGTAATCTCTGGATCTACTGAACCGATTTTGAAAATTCTTACACCAGTAGAAAGCTACATTATTCCTGAGTGGCATAGGCTATAATACATTTACAAAAAAATTAGAGATCCTTATGAAAATTGCAATAATGTAACCCAAGGTAGGAAAATGTTGCCTATAAAATTCATTCTTTGGCGTGCGCTGAGAAAAACATTGATGATAGATAAAAATAGTAGGTAAGTAGGGTAGGCAGGTTAGACAAAGTAGGCAGGGTTGGCGGGGTTGGCCGGGTAGGCAGGATAGGCATGGTTGGCAGGTTGGGCCATAACCCACTAGGTGGTACGCGGAGGGACCGTGCACGTCTCGATATGTCAATGGACGGTCACCCATCCGTGGACGGCTCTTGGTAAACATACCTTGACCTTCAATCGACCCATGCAGCGGTTATTATTTATCCACGATCCTCTCAAGCATTAATCAGTATAATATAAATATTTTAGAAAAGGAACCGTACCATTACATTGTTGCCAGCTCCTACGTTTGAATCAAGTTCCATGTTAACATAATGAGGACTGTTACGACCGAGCTTTCTAAATGTTATCGACCTGTTCCTGAGATATTTATGGTTGATATATTCTATCTCATGCCTCTCTGGGACTATTTCCAAAGCCAGAAAAATACATATTTTAATGAAAACACAACATGAGAAATCTCTTCCACAAAGGTGTCTTACAAACTATACATGAAAATGAAAATTATTTTAAAGTATACACACGTCAAGTCCTGTGTGCCCTGGCAGTTGAGAATATTTTCTATTACATATGATGGTTCCCTTCATGATGCTTGAGCTGATTGTTGCCAATCCACGCGTCATGTTCGTGAACGGGCCCCGTGAATCGGTATTAGTCTTAATTTAATTGCCTCGGCCTGTTTTAATAACTTGTTGTATTTTTGAGTTGTTTGCTTTATCCTAGACCTTTTTACGTGCTCGTCAGTTTTTATATCGTTCTTACTATATATATTATTATATATTCATATAATTATGTAATTTTCCACTAGAAGAAGGTAACCAAATCCTTTGTTATTAAATTATACTGATTGAAAAGAAGAGTGTCCGTGGAGTTTCTTGCAAACTTTCTTCTTAATAGAGGCCTACTGACGCTTGCGAATGTGCAACTAGCTTCATATTTTGCTTTACAATTCAGAAACTAAGGTACCTAAGGTGTACCTAGTGTACCTAAGTACCTAAGGCTTCATTTAAATACATTATTTGAGTTTGAGTTTATTGCCTACCAAATTAGTATTGTGAAATATTATATATTAATTACCTAAATCAATCTCAAAATGTAAAGTAAAGTCAATAATTTCATTGTTACAACACTTCTGTTTGAATTGGAAAAGATTTTAATATGACCTATGCCTACGATCTATGATTGATGGAGTCATTCAAATACAGTTAGGTTAAATTTTGGCAAATAAAATGCGTGATTGTGCGTGTCGCTAATACCAACATTTTATATCAGTAGATATAATAGAATATAATATATTTTATAGTACTCCAAAATAGTTGCCACGGACATAATCCGTACTAATATTATAAATCCGAAAGTTACTCTATCTGTTTGATACGTTTCACGCCTAAACCGAAGAAGGATATAGGAATATATATATAAGAATAGGAATATTTAATAAAAAACTAGGAGACTCTTTATCCAGGGAGTACAGTTCCTTGGGATAATTTGCGACATTCACGTGGAAGCCGCTAACAGGAGCTACTTTCGTTTTTTTTTAAATGTGTTTTAATGTAATGCTTAACAAAAGAAAAAGAACCAACTTAAGATGAAATAATAATAGTTCCATAAGGTTACTGGTTCTAGGAAAGAAATGGAATGCAATTGAAATATCTGTAAGATATGAAAAATAAGCTTCAAAGAGCAATAATAGGCATAACCATTGTTCTTTTTTTTTTTTTTTTACAATAGCTTTAGTAAATGCGCACTTACTTATAGTAATTTTACCTAAAAAACGTGTATCCGAGGCAAACCCGAGTAAACCCATGGTTAGAGTCATTGCATCATGGTCACTACCCTTCCATATCATTTCTACTTTATTGCTTTATAATAACTTTATTATGTTCATACTTTTCAAAAACAGTTTTATTAAAAGTCAATTAAACTGATTATATTTATGTAGTACACTACAAATTGTTTAGTAACTGGGATTTTAAATACCGACATATTTGTCTAGATGCCTAACAGAGGTATTCCCAGTTGAAGATATCAACTCAAATGAAACCATAACATATATTTTAAGAAACAATGTCAAAATAAGAGCTTGTGATTGTATATACTCTCTCTCATTATATATCAATCCCAGAGTAGACTTTAATCTAATTTATACACAACGCTAACGTCAGGTCATCACTATGTAAGTTTAGAAAACAACCGGTCTATGCGACGTCAACGCAGCGTCTACGGCGGGCTTATTACGTAAGGAACAGCAAGTAGCAATAATTGTACAATTATTGCGCGATCAATTTAGTGACCTGGCTACTGAGGCCTTTAAGTCAAGTTTATTTTTTTGTTTGACTGTCATTTTTAACAGAAGCTTTTATCTGTCTGATGATCTATAAAATGTTTCATTTGATGAATTAACCAGCTTATGAAAGAGCAACACTTAGTGGAGGCTGTTTTTTTACAATAGTCAATTTGATTACTATTTAGCTCCAATATTCCGGTAAATTAATATTCGCAGATGTAAAGTTTTTGTGTAAAATAAATATGGCAGTGAAATTGATTAAAAATTCCTTGGAATTGTCGATTTTTATAAGAAATCGAATCGATAATGCATTAGGACATCACTTAATAGACTACATTATCTCGTATTTGAGCTATGAAACGTAAAATTGATTTTTCCAGTTTAATTTAGACATTGGCAGAATAGTCGATATCGGTGCTTGCCATATAAAAAAGAATATAATGGAAGATACTTATTGCGGACTTATCACAATTTTATGTGTTTGTAAGTATTTAGTAGGTAAACATATAAGCTTCGCTGAGGTAGCCAACACTACAGTATATAAAAATCCTCCACTTTACCGTGATCACTTCTGTTTCAATGATTCAACAAATAGTCCAGTTGCGTAGACATTAGAGACACAAAACAACACCAATTTGTCATTACAATATTCACTAAGAATTTGTCATTACAATATTCACTAAGAATTTGTTATTTCAATATTTACTTTTATATTATTATTCTAATTTGCGGATAATTAAAGTAGCTACAACATAACACACGAAAAAAGCCGCCAAATACTCAAAAACTTCTGTACCTACTCAGCCATCAGCGAGCGATTGGCAATCGACCAACAACAAGGGAAAAAGTAATCGCAATTTGACAGCCACATTTGCTCGCCGATCGCTGTCTCTCTGCTGTCAAAAACCATACGTAATACGAAATGAAAGCGATCACCTTGCGATAAATGCACATTTCAGTTTGCAGATTTTTATTGTTAGCAGTGATGTCGTAAAATTATTATGGTGTGGCTATAGCTCATATATAATGCGGATTCGTGATTGAAGAGCAATTATTTCGCAAAAATAAGCCTTCCAATTTTTTGACGTAAAGCGATAATCGCGCGATGATTGTACAATCTCTGCGCAAATATTGCTAATTGCTGTTTCATACGTAATAAGCCTGCCGGGCTTATACACGGCGTCTACGCGTCAACGCGTCAACTTTGGATTCAAAAACAACCCTTAATGGCCATGGCCATCTATACTTCACAACAACATTTTCATTACCGTGACCTCAGGCCAACATAAATCAATGTGTAATAAAATACAGCCAGTCTTTTTAAACTAAGCTCGGTCAGTGGTTCATTCAAACACAGAACGTGCGTATTTCTTTCACAGCTCGCGCCTTTATCATATTGGCGAGGCTTTTATCGATTTTATACTCAGCGCTAACGTCGCCTAATCGCTTTATTAGTTTTAAAACAAACCATCTACGAGATGTTAGTGCAGCAACTATGCGGCATCAACACCTCGTCAACGATCACTCTCAACAGCCAACTATTAATGCTTCTACACTTAACTACAACGTTTTCATTACCGTGATCTCGGGCCTCAAGTCAACATAAATCAATGTGTAATAAAATACGGCCAGTCCTTTTAAACTAAGCTCGGTTAGTGGTTCATTCAAACACAGGACGTGCGTATTTCTTTCACAGTTCGCGCCTTTCATCATATTGGCGAGGCTTTAATCGATTTTATACGCAGCGCTAACGTCGCCTAATCGCTATATTAGTTTTAAAACAAACCATCAACGCGTTGTTAGTGCAGCAACTATGCGGCATCAACACCTCGCCAACGATCACTCTCAACAGCCAACCATTAATGCTTCTACACTAAACTACAACGTTTTCATTACCGTGATCTCGGGCCTCAAGTCAAGATAAATCAATGTGTAATAAAATACGGCCAGTCCTTTTAAACTATGCTCGGTCAGTGGTTCATTCGAACTCAGAACGTGCGTATTTCATTCACAACTCGCGCCTTTCACTATAACTCATGCGTTAACGCCAAGGGGAAATATAAAAATGTAATGGAGCTAGAAAAAATATTCTAGATTATCTTTTCTGTGTGTATTTTTTTTGTTGCTAGTGTGGATTTATTTTTGTTACGTGTTTATTTTGGTCAGTTTTTAGTTAGAATATATTTTCTTGCCTGAAGGTTTCATACCTTATCGGGACGAGGTGTAGCCTACACCTCGTTTCTAGACGTTTTTAATCCTATACATCTACTATTAATATAAATATTCAAGCCTGTATATGTAGATGTTTGTAAATCAATTACACCGCATTTGAATATATGACCTGGATTAGGATATTAGATACTTTAATTCCAGTAGTAGATTTCAAATCCAAGAATTTTTTTTTTCATTCCAACTACTATTAAAACAACCGCATATTTTCATTGATCAACGCCTTAAATAATTCAAAATCAAAGCGTCAACCAAATGAACGAGACACCAGAAATCTGTACCTACCTTTCATGACAGCAGTTATTGTTGGACCGTTAATCATATTTTGGTATTGCTTTGTGCTCTACCCTTTAAAGGAAGCCCGTCTATTAGGCTATTAGTCGGTTGCGGATTCGGGCAATAGATATTGTACTTAAAATAATAATATCTTTGGTAGGTACTGCCATTTTGCTGTTAATGCTTCAACTTTAACAAAATAATGAGAGTTATTTTTTGTAGAATCCTGGCTTGATGTTATTATGTAACATATTTGAACCTTTTTGAACAGTTTGTCATGACAAGTGAAAAATATGCCGGTTTTATTTTATCTCCTCCTGCCCTCCATTTGAGCAGAAAGGCCTTCACTGCTTGATTTGCTGGTCATTGGGCTCTGCTAAGTGTCACCACATAGATGGTTCCAGTGTTTCTCATCCGCACTTATGCAAAAAAAATATTTCACTGAGTCCTTATTTTAGTTCTAATCCGGCGTTTATTTTCATTGGCTCTGCTTCTCCTGTTTTCTTGTTTAGCAGATTTTACAATCTACAACATCTCACAATATGTTACAGCGTTTTAAGTGCTTTACAAAAGATAAACAAAAGTGTAGACTAATCGAATACTTTGTCAAGACTAAATTGGGCGGCTCCTTTGCCAAATCCTACACTAAGAAGATTTAGGGCTTTTAAGCATTTTCTCTTAGACATTACTCCAAGTTATTCATGGGCCGTATTCACGCGGATAGCATCCGAATATATGTTCTAATACGGCAATTTCAAGTTCAATTGTTTGGCGTCAGGCCAGGTCGGGCTCAATTACTAGCTAAATAGTACGCTGACAGCGGTGCCAAGTAGTTTAGCGGTCATTATTGACGGGAGCATATGAGAATTTTGGCCGAACTTTTTTTTGTTGTGGTATTTTTTTGATATTAGTGCCGATTCACTTGAAAATAAGTTTAAATTAATTTAAATAACATGGTGAAGTTCAAGGCTTACCATACCTCTTACTTTTTCTTTTCTGTCCCCGTCTGCCACAGTAATTTTAATCAGTATTTTTTAATTCTCTTATTCTAGTTAGGTTTCTGAACAATAGAATCAGTGTAAAAAAAGATACAAAATTAACTTAAGAAAAGGGTTTGGTTTATACATGGTTAAAATGATGAACTAAACTTTATTTCATAAAATAAACAGAGCACTAAGTTAGAAGCCGGTTAAAAAGAGGTTACTAGAACAAGGAGAAAGTAGATATAATTTTCATACCGAAAAAATATAAACTTTCGTGCGAGCGGTACCGTAGAGGAGTTTACTTTTAAGTCTAGTTTTATAACTACAGGATTCATAATATAATGCATAAACCCTCGTATGCTTAAAATTATGACAGCAAGATTAATATTAGTTTAACCATACCTGTTTGTAGAAATACCTATTGGTTTGTCAAAATTATTATAAATATTTTAAGAAGGGTTTTAGCGCCTATAGATATTTATCACCGCTCTGCCCACCCTGGGTCACTAGACTGACTGATATTCCAAGACAGTATGATTGTTTTAAAATAATAAACTAGTTTTCTTTCAATCTTTATGACCCGTCACTCGCCTTAGGGCCGAGTTGAGACTTGACACTGAGAAACTACCAATCAGAACGCTGTATTTGCATAAACTGAGTTTAGTTGAACTAATCGCGATTAGTTTCATGGGTTAACTCGGCCCTTAGTCGGCATGATAACGGATAAAGGTCAATTCATGTCAATAAAGGGCCCTAACCAAGTGGCATTCTATCATCGTAAGCGTGACAATAGCAATTATCAAAAAGGCAAAACTGTATGGGATTGACAAGCAATTTCGAAAAGTCACGTGAACAATCCCTTGCATTTTGACATTTCATGTATCGCGTACGCTGACAACACCAGATTGAGTCGTGGCTTGGAACATAGGGATATTTTTGTTAATATTGACAAATGGCATTCACATACATTTAAGACATTGTACAAAAAACTCAATTTAAAAATATGAATATTATGAGAGTTTCTTGCCAATTCATTTATGAAAATATTATGTATGTAAGGGAAAATATACGTATACATATATTTAGTAAAGTCAGTGATAGACTCTATTGTAATACGAGAAATAAAGATAAGTTAGATTAACCATCTTATAGACTAGCGAAAGTGCACACACACATCTTTCATGGGGTACTGCGTTAAATTATATAACAAAATACCTTGTGATATATTAAAACTAACTGAAAGTAAATTTAAAACTTTAGTTAAAAGCACACTTTTTAAACAAGCATATTACAAATTAGATACAAATACAAATAATCTTTATTGACATAATTTTTTACAGCAGTTAATGAAGCCTCTGACTCCCGAACTAGGTGGACCTGTATGACAGGAGCCAGCGCCCTCCCCATTTTATATTGTCCTAATATCAAATTAAAATTTTAATTTTATAATAAATCATAATAATAAAATGCTTAAAAAAATTTGAAAATATTAAATTAAAAATTAATCAAGTAGCTATTCAGTCATACATAAATAAATTAAAAGAATTTTTAAAATACCAATAAAACTATTAAAATAACACAAATAAAAATAAAAGAAATAAATATTATTAAATAATCAAAAATTATTAAAGAAATATTGAATCATAATCATTACCATTATCACAACATATTTTTCCGAATTAAATAATATAAACAATTCAATTAAAGTAACTATACGAAATTAACCAATAACTATAAATTTAAATTAACTAAATCTTAGATCTTAGACGTGCTGTGTGAGTATGTGTATGTGGGTGCTTGTATGTTTGTGTGTGAATGTGTAAGTGTGTGTATGTGTGTTTTATATGTATGAATGAAAAGGTTTATAAGCAATAAATAAAATTAATGAGATTTATTCTTAATTACCATTAAGTATTTTCTCCACACTATCGTAATCAAGAGTGAAGAGCCAATTCTTCACCCTTAACTTGCAGTCACGTAGAGACAGTGGATAAAAGTTCAGGAGCCTATTAATCTTGTTATAGAGATATACAGAAAGATAGGCATTTTGTCGCCTTGCAAAAGCCGTACGACATCCGACCGCCTCAATGACATTTGGTATTGTCCGCTTATTTTGATATTTACTACGATCATATGGGGTACTTACGTGTTGTTTAGTTATAAGATGGAGAATAAATAGCTGTCTCACCGTAAGCACCCGGCATAGCTCATATAAAGTTTTTGTGGGAAATCTGAAAGGCTTAAATGTCATTGTCTTCAGTAAGGAACGTTGTGCTCTTTCAAGGCGTAAGAGATAGGTTTTGCATGCTCCTCCCCAAGCTCCTATACAGTAACCAATTACCGACTGAGCCAATGCATGATACACCGTACGGAGGAGATCGTTTCCTGCCACATGCCTGAGGTTTTTAAAAACCCATATGAGTTTCCTGACTCTTGATGTAACCATGTCTATATGGGGTTGCCAAGTAATTTTTTCATCTAAGAGAACCCCAAGGTATCTTACCGTTTTAGTTTTACTCACAGTTGTGCACGAGCACTGTTGAGTGAAAGGTGGTTCACATGTGTGAATACGAACACCCACATTTGGCTGCTTTACGCGAGCATTTGTGAACTGAACATATGAAGTTTTTAATACATTGAGGGTTAGCAAGTTATGCCTCAACCATGAAATGGCTTTATGGAGCCCTATTTCCGCGTTATGTTGTACTTCATTCCAAGTCTCTCCCCGAAATACAAGCGCTGTGTCATCGGCGTAAGAAAATATTTTACCTTTATTGAGTGTCATCTGACACAGATCGTTTATATAAATTAGGAAGAGACTGGGACCGAGAATGCTGCCCTGTGGGACCCCGTAGGTGACTGCGACGTCTGTGCTAATGGCACTGCCAACCCTAACCTTTTGTAAACGACCAGTGAGGAAATCTTTGTATATTTTGAGTACAATTCCTCTCACTCCACACCTTTCCAGCTTGCCAACAAGGGCAGAAATCGAGACAGTGTCAAAAGCCTTAGCCAGATCAATAAATACTCCAACACACTTCTGCTTATTGTCTAGACAAGATGTGACATAATCAACCAAAGAGCCAACGGCTCCATCTGTGCTTTTTCCTACCCTAAAACCAAACTGAGAGTCAGATAATATTTTATTTCGCTCTAAAAATTGAATAAGTTGGTTATTCAGTACTTTTTCTAATACTTTAGAGAGCGCTGGCAACACAGATATTGGTCTGTAATTTGTTACACTGTCTCGAGCCCCACCCTTGTAGACCGGTGTAATGAGCGCCCGTTTAAAAACACTTGGAAAAACACCTTGCTCTATGCACAATCTAACGATTGCGGTAAAGGGCGGGACTATAATGTGTTTGGACATTTTCAGAAATCTGCTCGAAATAGAGTCCCAGCCCGTTGCAGAGTCGTTTTTAAGGTTCATGATAAGGGATTCAATTTCCGATTCGTCCGGTGGAAGGAGTACCATAGAGTTTGCGACGAGAGGTATAGTGAAGTTGTTTGAAGGCAGAGTGATTTGGGGGTCACTAGAGCACTTAATTTTGTCCGCAAGGAGCTTTCCGGCATCAGCAAAAAAGTTATTCACCGCTTCAACGGCATCAGAGGGATCGTTATAATGCATTAGTAGATCAGTAGTAGGAATTTTCTGATTGGCAGTACCCGTGATTGATTTTATGGCTGTCCACGTTTCCTTATTACTTTTTGCATTTTGTAAAAGAGATTTTTCATAATTTAATTTAAGCTTCCGCAACAAAGCATTACAGAAATTTCTGTAGCGCTTGTAAGTAACTTCGAGAACTGCATTATTGGGATTTTTCTTAATCTTAGCATGAAGCTTATTTCGGTGTCGGATACACCGAACCAAGCCAGTTGTAATCCACGGTTTAATACTTCTCTTACGAGCCGGAATAATTCTAGACGTTGTATTTGATCTGAGAATCGAAGTCAAAATATCAGTAAAAAGAGTTGCGGCTATATCAGCATCAGCTGAAGAAGAGACGAAGGAGAAATCCATACATTCTAGGTTTTTTAGGGTTGCATTAAAATCTGTCTTAAAAATAATGTTAGGTTGCCTCATCTTCTCCCGCTTATAGGATAGACTAACAAGAACAGAGTCATGATCTGTGACAGTAGACTCTATGACGGTGATTATAGCTGGCTTATTTGACTTGATCATGATGTGGTCCAAACAGTTGTTTAATCGAGTAGGCAACGTCAATTTTGGTCCATTCATTGAGTCAAAGGCTCAATTGGCTGCAAAAAAGTTGGGGATCCTTGCGAAGGTGAGACGGTACTTCACGCCTGAACAGCTGCTCAACTTGTATAAAGCGCAAGTTCGGTCATGCATGGAGTACTGCTCTCACCTCTGGGATGGATCTGCCAAATACCAGCTAGATGCACTTGAGTCGATTGACAAACGGGCCAAAAGGCTTATTGGCAACGATGCACTGGTCGCCTCAAAGCTCCAGAGCCTCGAACATCGACGCCGAGTTGCCAGCCTGTCGGTTTTTTATCGGTTACATTTCGGGGAGTGCGCGACGGAACTGCACAATTTGATTCCGCCAAGCCCTTTCCATCATCGGACTACAAGACGTACGGCAATGTGCCATCGGTACATGGTGGATATCCCACCCATACGCACAAAGCGTTTTGAAAATACTTTCATTGTGCGTACAGCTAAGGAGTGGAACTCCCTGCCGGCGTCCTTGTTTCCTGATAGCTACAACCTAGGGGTCTTCAAGTCAAGAGTGAATAGGTTACTTCTAGGCAAGCGTGCTCCACCTTCGACCATATCATCGCTTAACATCAGGCGAGATAGTGGTCAAACGCGAGCCTATAACGAATAAAAAAAAAAAAAAAAAAACGTATGTCCCGGGAGAAGACCTAGTTCTGTAGTGAGGTTTAAATAAGGCTGACTATTTCTATCACTATTTTCTGGTTTTATATCAATATTTACATCTCCAATAATAATAATATTATTGGACTTAACAGGACGAAGTATGTTGTCGATGGAAGTCAAAAAACTGTCGATACAATATATGGATGGAGATCTGTACGTGGCCAAGATGGTTGTGTCATTGTTAAATGTTAACAACAAAAAATTTGCTCCTATGGGATCAGGTTCATTTACAGTACACTTGATGTCATTGGTAACATAAATGACAATTCCATCATTTTTGTTTAAGCTTTTCTTTGAAAAGTAACATGAGTAATCGTCTAAAAGTGGAGGTAGTTTATGCTCATTTAACCAGCATTCGGTTAAAATGATTATATCGGGTTTAAATGTAAGCCTAGCCAAATGAGCATTAAAACTATCCATGTTCTTATAGATGCTGCGAATATTTTGTGAGATTACAGTCAATGGTTTTGAAGCAGACTCTATTAAGTTTCCACATTTTTCCGGTTCACATTTATAAGACCTAGCCACTGAGACATCATCAATGTCCTGAATGATGTTATTTATAGCAGCCATTGGTAAAGCGTATGAATAAAGGTCTCAATTTCTGGCAAGGGTCTTCCGATAGAAAATAATAGTATGTAATTGGATTTAAGAAAAGTGCTATAAAAAGGTAAATGTTTTTGAAGGTTATGATATATCGCTGTGAGAACCCGAATGAGTGACTGTGCAAGAAAATTAAAATATTTATTGTAGATTAAAGTGTGTTTGTGCATGGATGTATGGGGTTGTGTATGGGTTTTAGAATAGAGTGGTTTATGTGGAGTAACTATGTAATTATGTAATGTTTTCAGCACGCCTAGAACGAGATTTACATTCATGCAAAATGGACAAAAGTCATGCTTAAAAACATAACTTAGTTCCAGTATAAAAGCCGAATTAATTAAAAGCCAAACCAGTCACAAACAACTAGCAGGTCCAAGTTTCTGGATATCCTCCCCTGAGTTTATTCGTATTTGAGGGTCTCCAACGTTTTTGCGCATATAAACTACGCCGTACGAGGTCCAACAGAAATTATACCCATAGTTCCTGTGGTGTGTTCTAGCTAGGTAAAACAATTTCTGATTTTTATGTGTAAGTCTTTCTGATACATAAACCGGTTGTTGATTCTTAAATTTAAGTTTGAAGTGGGTAGTATTGAGCTTCTCTCCT
Source organism: Orthosia cruda (assembly GCA_964057195.1). Lineage (NCBI taxonomy): Eukaryota > Metazoa > Arthropoda > Insecta > Lepidoptera > Noctuidae > Orthosia > Orthosia cruda. Next base: position 25,211,660 of record OZ059840.1, on the reverse strand, counting down.
TTGTCCTTTGCCTTATTTAACATTTTAACTCCCTTTATCACCTTATCTTTAGTTATTACTGAGTTGAAGTTTACTACAATCGGGTTCGAGTTATCTCTTGATTTTAGTCTGTGAACATCTTTAAGGTGATTATTACTGATATTGATGTTTAATGTTTGGCCCAAATTTACTACTAAATCGCAGAGGTCATCTTTTGTTTCCCCTTCGGACTTCGGTACGTTTCGAATTTCTATTTCCGTAGCCCTCGTGTTACGCTCTAGGTTCTCAATTCTTTCCTCAAGTTGTCGAATGAGCCTTTTGTCTACTTGTTTCTCAGCTTCCAAGGACGTTATGCGGCTTAAAAACTCGTCGTACTTGGCAGACATCACCTCAACACTCTGTTTTAGCTCGATGTTTTGTTCAATTATATTATTCATCTTAAGCATAATGTCCTTGAATTGTGTGTCCTGTTTATTCGACACCGTAGCAAGCATGGTCGTAGTATGGCCCGCGGAGGTAGCAGCATCTTTTCCCTCAAATTTCCTTTTTTTATTTTTATTACGGTCCTTGATGTTGGGTTCGAGTGACAGGTCAGGCGTCGAGTCACCCTGCTGCATCGTTGATTCGCGTAAATTAAATCGTACGGACGTAGTGGAAGGGTTTTCTTCGATAGCGACAGATGTTGTTGGCAGTGGAGACACAGGAGGAGAGCGATAAGCAGGCATCTTCTTCGTAAGTAATGGTTCGAGGTATCAAGCAATCAGAAGTTATCCAGAATTAAGCAGTGATTCGTAGTCAGCTATAATTCGTCGATTGTTTTCTGTGTGAAGATGCAGTTGTGGATCATGTGCAAAATATTATAAATAATAAAAAGTCATTAAAAAATATAAAAATAAAATCGGTAAAATGATGAAATAAATGTAGCAAAAAAGCAAAAAGTTAATCTGCACGCCGCCAGGCTCGAACTTGGAACACTGGTATGTGTGTCTTGAGAGCGGTCGCCACAGCCACTCGACCACAGAAGCTTCTATCGAGGTAGGTGAAATAGGTAGATAGCTGTTCAATTTCAATCGTAGCCGTGCGAACTGCGTGACGTTGACTATCAGTCTCAGCAGCTACCCGTCACTTTTTGCAAATCAAAAAACAATTAGGCACAACACAACACTTTAGTTTTTAAACTGTTTTGAAGTATTTACACATAAGATCTTTGCACTGATATATTGTTTCTTTACTTGTACATGGGATTTTATATATTTCCACTTCGGTAGTTTGTTTTAGACTTTTTTAGTAATAAAAACATACGGAGCACACAAAAACACGACTGCTCACCGCAACGGTCGGCGGGGGGGGAAGATGCTTATGTTCAAGATAAGAATGCTTGGAAACATGCTGGTCCTGCTCCATAGGGCAATCTTTAGTGTAGACAAAATCAAATTTGTTAATTTATATTCGTATTTTTTTTTTTTAAGAAATTGGAAATTTACACTGTTCCGTTGTTATTGAATTAGGTATTTTACCTATATTTGCAAGTATGTGAGAACCATGTTCCTATTTCCTATGTTCCTATTTATCAAATTAATGAATTTACCTGTTAATACTTTATACCTGTACGTAGTAAGGCTTTGTGGGAGCGCTGCGCGAGTGTGGGTGTGGGAGCAGGACAGAACACTGAACGATTTTATGTGTTTTTGCGGGTGTAATACCCGCACTTTCTGTTTTGTCAATCGTGTGCCGTATACGCATCTCTTCGGTGTTTCTGATACCTGCATTCCTTTTATTCACAACATAATAATATTTATAGTTTATTCGTAGTTTATTTTAAATATCTTACTGTATTTTTTTTGTGTTTTTGTACCTATTTTTACATGCGCTACAGACCTTGGTATCCGTACGTCACGTCCTAGGCGACCACTGAAAATCAGCGCCGTGTTGTGGGTCCCCCACGGCACAGCATTATGCTGAGTGGAAGCCTTCTTGCCACAATCACGACCTACATCTGCTTTTATTTACACTCGCATTTATTATTTTTTGTCTTTTATTTTACATTTCTAACATAACTTAAAAACTACTAACACTATCGTTAAGGGTTTAGTTTTCAAAATCTTTTACCACTGTTCTTGTTCTTGAAATGTAATGTTTGTATGTCGTTTTGTGGCATATCAATATTTTTTCTTTCTTTTTTCTTTCTAGTATAGTGTGTAGTGCTATCCTGGGTGCATCGTCCTCACATATATGAATTTATTAATGTGTGTACTTATGTAAATATTGTAAAACACCTATTTAAAAAAGAAAGGGTAATTATGGGGTTTCTTGTGCGTTCTTCTCCATAACAAGCTACTTTGCCGAATGCACGGAAGAATCAATTTTATAACTTGTAATTTTTTTATTTTTTTGTTTGTCGTTCAAAAGTGCCGCTTATTGGCGAAGTTGAATATATAAATTTGATTTTGACTTTGACACAAAATCTCCTCTCGCGATTCCCAAAAATACTAGGCCATGTCAGTACGGAACTATTGACAATAGAGAAGGTTTGCCGAGATCGGTTTCGCCCCAAATTGGTTTTGTGTCATGTCTATCGCATATTCGAATTGGTTTTAACCTCACTATGAAATAACTTTCCATATTGCGTGTTTTTCTGCAACTGGCACATCGCTGTTGCCTTTCTATTCACAAGTTTTTGCTTGTATGGGAGCTGTGATTTGTACTGGTGGAGATTTTTATTATATTTCATATTGGCTTGTTTGTTTTTTAAATTGGTTTTTAAAATCCAATTTTTATACTGGAACGGGTATGACAGAAAATTGTTTGCTGTTTTGGCTGGCTATGTCGTATTTTTTAGTTAAAAATGTTTTAATATCGGGAAACAGGCTTATTTGTAATAATAAACTATTATGATATTTCAGTATTTTCTGTAAAGTAACTGCTTTTTACATCAACAGATCATGCAATACTTAGGAGAAAATATTATAAACTCTAACTGCCAATGAATGTAAAAGTAATGAGCACAAAAATATCATGATATAAAAACAAAGCCCTGTCTCTGTTTTCGCGCAGTCGAGTAAAAACGCCAACACGCACACTACATCCAATTACTAACCATTGTGTGATATCGGAACGTAGCAGTATATCTGGACTGCTCACCGGTTTGCTATCTCGCTCTCTCGCAACGGATCAGTCATATTATACGGAGGTGTGAAAATTGCTATTAAGAAATAAATACTGTTTAATTAATACCAGTGTTATTTTTAGTACACAACAGTTTGGCGACGAGCACTAAAGAACCCATTATCAAATTAATATAAAATTGTACGCAAATAGAAGTGAAACAACGAAATTTTACAACAAATAACCCAAAACTACGGCACGCTTCGTTGTGAAGTTAGCTCCAATTGACATTGACTTGCGAGTTGCGAGCAGCATTCCAGCCCGCCATCTTGGTTCGCTCGCTGTTGAGTCACTGTTGACTAACGTCACGTCGGTCGAAGAAAAAAAAATATAAATAATAAATGACTTCTTGGATTTACAAATTGAATAAGACACAGTTAGAAGAGCAGCTAACAGAATACGGAATTGACACTCAAAACGAAACAGTTGATGAACTGCGAAAACTACTGAGCAACTACTGGAAAGGACAATTAAAAACAAACGTTCCTTCACCACAAACAAAGGCAATCAAAATCATGTCAAATTATGACCTGCAATCATTTAATGGTGAGTGCTGGGAATCTTTTGAACAACAACTACGATGTATAATCACATTAAACGAGGTACCAGAAACAAAAAAAGTGCCTCTACTGCTCACCAAGATTACACCAAAAGTTTTTGAGACATTGACTAGCTTGTGTGCGCCTAAGAAACCAATTGATTTAACATATATTGAACTGTGCTCAACTTTAAGTAAAAAGTATACGAAAAAGCAGTCATCAGTATTAGACAGAGCCGCATTTGAAGAATATTTATTGACATTAAAAAAACTAGCTGGAGTATGCAACTACAAAGATATGAACGACCAAATAAAGGAAAAGTTTATTGATGGAGTGCATTCAAGACTGACAAAGTTTGAATTATTGAAGAGCAATCCTGAACTGAGTTTGGAAGAAACAGTTATGCTGGCACGAACTGTGGAAACAGCCTTGGTGCATACTACCCATAAAAAGGAAATGGAGGTATCGGAGATGTTTCATTATGAAAAAAAAACCAAAACTGGAACAAAATAAATTTAAATTAAAGAAAAATCAATCAGTGAAAAACAAGGAAGTCAGATGCTTTTGCTGTGGCAACAATGGCCACATTAAGTCTGATTGCAGATTAATCAAGAAGTACTGTTCAGAGTGCGGGAAACAAGGACACCTGTTCAAAATATGTTCAAAGAATCCACAGAAAGTATACTCAATAGAGGAAAGTGATCTTGAAACCAAGCCGGATAAAGAGGATGATGTTGAAGCTTCAGTTCAGAAATTATTCAATGAGTATGACATGTACTCTATTAATGTAAGTAAAGTACCTCCGCATTATATAGTTATAAATGTAGCAGGGATAAATTTGAATTTTCCGTTAGACACAGGCTCAGAGGTGACGGAAATTCCGTTGAAAGACAAAGTCAGGCTGTTCAACCAGTTAGTAATTGAGGATTCCAATGTAAGATTTAAAAATTTTGATCAAACCATCTCAAAACCAAGTTGGCTTATTGAAAAATCTAACAGTAAAATATAAAAAAATGGTAAAAAAATTAAATGTATTTGTAGCCCATGATGATGTGCCACGAATAATAGGTCGAGACTGAAAATCATTTGATATGTAGCCACCAAAATTTATGGAAACAAATATAATGACTAAGCATTCAGACACTTATGTGAAAAAATAACTGTTTCAGAAGCAGAAAATCTAATCAAAGAGAAGTTCGCAGAAGTATTCAGCCAAGGGTGGGGTAATTTCAAAGGTGAAGCAATCACATTACAATTGAAACCAGATGCAAAACCAAAGTGCCTCACACCATTTGCGTTAAAAGACAAGGTAAAACTTGAAATTTATCGCTTATTACAGAATGGTAGGTACCCCAGTGGCCCCAATATTAAAAGCAGATGGATCAGTAAGGCTTTGTGGTGATTACAAGGTTACCTTGAATCCACATTTAGAAGTTGACCATTTTCCATTGCCCCATATTGATGACATTTTTAACACACTAAAGAATGGAGAATACATCTGCGAGTTTGATCTAAAAGAGGCGTACCTACAGGCACCTCTAACTGTTGAGTCTCAGGAGCTCACTACTATTGTAACTGAAGAAGGTACCTACAAATATCAATACTTACCATATGGTGTAAGTACAGGACCAGGTTCCTTTCAGCGGCTAATGTGTAAAAAACTTGCTGACATACCAAATACCACAGTGTTTATAGACAATATTTATATGGCAGGAAATGATATAAATGATATGTTAAATACCTTGTCAAAACTACAAGAATGTCAGTTTAAATTAAAACAAGAAAAGTGCAAGTTCTTTAAAAAAAGTATTGCGGTGTTTGGGTTTAGAGTTACTAAAAATGATATAAGCATAGTCAAATCAAATGTAGAACCATTATTAAGAACAAAAGCACCCACTAGTATGACATTGTTAAGGTCTTTCCTGGGAAAAATTAATTATTACAATCGGTTTCTAAAAAACATGGCCAGTACATTAGCACCATTGTACAATATAGTTAAGAAAAATAAATTTGAATGGACCCCAGAATGTAACAAAGCTTTTGAGAAAATTAAACAGAAATTGACATCTGTAAACAACTTAAGGCATTTTGACCCAAATTTACCATTGATTTTATCATGTGACTCCTCAGAAACTGCTTTAGGTGTTGTATTGTCAAACCGAGATTATGATGGTACTGTTAGACCAATTGCATATGCAAGTAAGAAATTAAACTCAGTAGAAATTAAGTATTCAACAATAGATAAAGAAGCAATGGCAATTATCTTTGGTGTGACCAAATTCTATAACTACAACATTATGCGATTTGCCTGTCGGCATTTAACTATAAGATTAGGCATATCAGCACGTCATCAAACCCAGCTGATTTCTTATTACGAGCATCATTGAAAGAAAAAACAGAAAATGTTAAATTACATTCAATTTGTATAAGTGCAGATGTAAGTAACATCTACCATGTAAACAATTCGAAATTGGATAAATTAGACTGGAAAACTATACAGACTGAAACAAAAAAAGATTTAATTTTGTCAAAAACAATTAGGCATGCTCTGGATGGATGGCCAGATAAAAAAATTATAGATAAGGAACAATTATTATTATTTTATAACAGAAGGGATGAAATTAGCACTGACAGAGGATGTTTATTTTAGGGTTACAGAATTATAATCCCAAGGGTACTAAGGGAATCAATTCTCACAGAGCTACACAAAAGCCACTTTGGCATTGTTCGCATGAAGCAAATAGCACGATCATATTTTTGGTGGCAGGGTTAGACACAGAAATAGAAAACATTACAAAAAGGTGTGAAATCTGTCTAAGAAATAATAAAAATCCACCAAAATCACAACTTAAACCATGGCCAGCGCCATCCCCATGGTACCGACTTCACGCTGATTTTTTAGGACCTTATTATAATAAAATGTTCATAGTGATTGAAGACAGCTATTCTAAATGGCCAGAAGCATTTGAAATGACTAACATTAGCGCCACAAGTACAATTGAAGTATTCAAAAATTATATATATGTATTTACCACCTTTGGTTTTCCAGTCCATTTAGTAACAGATAACGGCCCAACTTTCACTAGCACAGAGTTTGAACATTTTTGTCAACTAACTAATATAAAACATACATTTTCACCGCCATATCATCCAGCAACAAATGGGGCAGCAGAGCGATTTATGGAGACTTTTAAAACACATGTAACTAAAATTAAGGAAAGTGGTAGCCCACTCAAAACGGCTGTTAACCTATTTTTATTTGATTACAGAAATTTACCCCAAAGCACTACTGGTGTAACACCAGCCAAGTTAATGTTGGGTAGAGAGCTTAGAACTCGATTTACGTTGCTTAGGCCACCCCCTATTACTGAAAAGTCATATGAAATGCAAGAAAAACTAAACTTTATCATACAGGTAGCCGAAGTATACCAACATAAGAATTAGGACAGAAAGTAATGGTTAGAGACTACAGAAAGGGACATAAACCTTGGATTTCAGGCATTATAATGGAAGAATCCTGTCCAGGTGTAACCTATTATATTGATGTGGGGGGTTTAAAATGGAAAAGACATCTTAACCAAATTCGTACATGTGATCAATCGGTGGGAGAGTAAATGTCGTTACACTAGCTTTGGTCAGCGACATCGTCCGCGTGGATACGTGTTGATCTAGGTTATGGACTGTCGGTGTATCTAATTTCAATCAAGTCTGTTCGGCCATTCTGGCGTGATTGAGTAACTAATTTAATATTATATAAGCATTAGTTAAGTAGGGTAATCTAACTTTAAGATAGTTTTAGTTTATGGTGGCGGCGATTTAGGATTACCTAAGTTAGTTAGTTAATAAGTAATGTATTCTTACTTTAAGGTTGTTTTAGTTTATGGTGGCGGAGAGTGTGATATCGGAACGTAGCAGTATATCTGGACTGCTCACCGGTTTGCTATCTCGCTCTCTCGCAACGGATCAGCCATATTGTACGGAGGTGTGAAAATTGCTATTAAGAAATAAATACTGTTTAATTAATACCAGTGTTATTTTTAGTACACAACACATTGTTCTCCATAAATTGAATCCCCAAAATAAATCAAGACACAGTCCCTATTAAAATAATAACGAGAACATTATATGTCTCACTGTTGTGTTATATTAAGTGATTACGTGAAGTTTTTCCACAGCATTATAAAGGTAGTCATTCACCAAACGCATTTGTATAGCTGAGATTCGAAAAAGATTTCAGATAATGCGCCCAGCGCGTATTACGTCCGCATATCTGTAATGATATATACCAATCGTTAAATTTCAGTAAAGAATGCGGGGAACTTCGATCAATAATATACTAGATGACCGGCAAGAGCTTCAAAAAGGGGCCGAAAAATAAGAGCACAAATGTGGACGTTTGTGGTCTTATTTCAAATTATCCAACATAGCCAACGTTATGACGCGGATGAATTTGAAAGAGAGTTACCGCGGCCCTGGCACAAGCAACTGAAGGAATACGGGTGGGTTTTAGTTGCTGAAAGTCTGACACGCCTTCCCGCTTCACCCAGAGTGGCAGAAGTCATTGGTCGATTACCGAACCTAAAAAAAAAACTTATGACGTAAAAACGTGCAGTGTGCGTTCAAAAATTATGCAAATAACCACCGTAACAACGATTTTTTGGAAGGAATGTCTTCTTTCGGTAAGTTTATATCATTAAGTGTTTTTCATAAAGTAAAAACCCAATTAAATAGTAAATAAATATGAATCTATTACCAAATATTATGGTTGTATGACCGACGTTTGCTATTGTAACAAATATCGACTGTTCTAGAACTTTGTAATTTAGTCTTCAAAACATGCGTGTATGATTACATTTGTTTTGATATATGTTAAACAGCGAAGAAAGGTCATAAGAAATTTATAGCTTTTCGTAGCAGCTTTAAGCATTGCATTTAAGGTTGAATTTGATTAAAAGTACGTTTATTTCAACTAGAATTCTTAGAATTACGTAAACACAATTGGGAACAGTTTTAAAGAGACGTTTAGTATGGGATTTTGTATCTAGTGTATTATTGATCGAAGACGGGGAACCAAGCATTACAATGTGAACCACTTGTAATATGACCATCGCCGCGCTCAGCAACACGACCCATCGCCTGATATTGTCAAGACAACTGAATCGGTGTTGCACTTTCGAATGCTCCCCTCACATACAGTGTTACAGTTACAATTCGAACGGTTACAATAACGAATTAGTGTGTCCAGATGGCATAGTATTGTAACATAGTGCACAAAATCGAATCTTGCAAGATGCTTTTCCATGAACCCTATCGGCCCGATTACTTTATCCCATAGTTACACTGACCTCTATTATACAAGTACGCTGGACTAAACATACTATATGAAATGACAGTTGATTTTTGTGCTGATTCAAAGCGCCCCGCTCGAGCGTATTAGGAACTAAAATTGACACATTTAGAGATAGGATACTACCGATATTTCTAAAAATTAGCTAATACTAATATATTTGACTGGAAATATTATAATATTGTAACTAATATATCAGTATTAGTGATATTTTTAAATTACACTAATATCAAAATAGTAGTCTTGGCAAGGCGTATCACTCATTTACTGTATTGACTTCTCGTAGTATGTTGGAACTAAATATCTCATATTGGTATTTCTGATGAATGTTAGGTATATGAATGCCTGATAATCAGTAATAATATGTTCAAAAGCGATGTGTAATACTAAATTCTGGAATCATTATCATGATCATCCACAGCCCGACTTCGCCCTCTGCTGAGCACAGGCCTCTCTCTTGTACCAATCACCACGTTCCTGAGCCTGGAATTAATTCTGGAATAATATCATGATAGTAATAATTATATTAACAAATGTTTTGAAGTCAAATAATTTATTATCTGCATCTGAAACAGAGTTAAAGTCTTCACCTTGCTGGAATGCGATACCACTCTTATTTGCACCTTAACACTACAGAGACAGGATCTCAGCGATGATAGCGAGAAATACGTCCGTTGTAAATGATTATCCATCTCATTTATTATTATTGTATGTGGTGTTCCCTTCACGAATCCGATGGGCGTACAACTAGTGTACTTGAGCCAGGAGATACTTGCTCAAATGTGATAGTTTTTAGGATAAGTTGTTAGCCTAACCCCATATTTAAATCTCACTGATCTGACAGTAATGCGCTATAACTTTACTAGCACGCTATCCACTAGTTTATAGCTTGCAATCTGACTGAAAATATTTTTTAGTAACCTTTACAGCAATTATTCTATTACTTAAAAATTTATCATAATAAAAATAACTGGTTTTTTTTTTCTTACGTATTAAATTATTCTCATGATCGATAAAACCCATAAAATTATTTTACCGAAAGCTGTGTCCCATCTCTAATATTAGTTCCATGCGACTCTCACGTTAATTCACGTTGCTATCAGCGCCAAAATGGCGATAATCAAATGTCTTCATTTTGTCATCGATAATATGAAGTCCAGTGTACAATGTATGATAGAGGTCAGTGCATAGTTACAAATGTATGTCAAAGTCCCACAGCTGATAACGCAGGTTAATCGAGGCTGATCGAGTTGGTAGTAGAAGCACATTTACATTTCGTCCAGTAAATGACCACCTTTACATTAAACCTTTGTTACGATCCCCACAAAAATTGTGAAAATTAAAATAATTAGTAGTCATTCATTATTCTAGGACTATTGTATGGCCAACAATAGCTTGTCACATTGACAAGAAATAATTTATACAGCACCACTGTTCATGAATGTATAATTGGAGCCAATAGTTATTATCAATATTATTCATTGGAAAACTGACGGGATTGTCTAATGGCTTTTGAGTTCTTATGTTCTGTTTGAGTGGTGACAGTGGTTTAATACAAAATACAGGTAAATGACACGGACATACATGTTACGGACAAAACAAATTTATGACATCTTATGATGACAACGATGACGACCGCGTTTGAATTTACCGCTAGAGGCGCTTGTGTAGAGTAAGGTCTTCAGAATGTCAAATTGTATAGATTTTTGGCTATTAGCACGAGATTATTTAAAAAAAAAATGTGTGACTATTTACCAAAGGGAACTAATTTTTTGAGCTGTTATTTAAATATTCGAGATTCTTTTATGATCAGTTGAATAACATATTGAGTAGTTATTTAATTTAATGGCGGTTGATTAATGCGACAGTAAAACACGGACAGTAATAAAAAAACAATTTGTCGGTTATTTTATCATACAATGTCAATTCTAAAAATAATTAAGCAGTCCAATAACTGAATAAGCGGTAACAAATATGGAATGAGCGGTTCGATAATTAGTTCGGCAGATCATAGCGAGTGGTGACACCCGAACTCAAATTCATTGAAAAGAGAGGTAAATGTTCGTTAGTTGGGCGGAGTTTATTAGCGCGGGTGGCGGAAGCGACCAATCACAGGGTTGGTAATCGTTTCGCGTGAGCTCGTGTTTTGAATTCTTGCATTTGTTTTCGTAATAAGCGTGCGAGTGCATTATGGTCAGTGAATCAGTCGGCTTAGGGCTCAGATCAAGCAGTAAACAGATATAACGTACGGAACAAGAGAGCGGTGCCGCGATCTATACATATAAGTGTGCGTGACAGCGACGAGCGACACTGTAGGGACACGTACATCTGTGTGCATATAAGGATGCCAGATGTTGGGAAAAAACTCCTACAGTTTTTTTCGATGTTTCTCAAGAATATTATTGTTACTTACTTAAGCAGTATTTGGACTGAGTAATGGTTATCAAAATAAATTATAAATAGAAGAAGCATGTATAGTTTTTTAAAGACAATTCTTATTATTTTTATTATTCAACATGTATGATATCGCTTATCAATATAAGCGATATCATACATGTTGAATAATTACGCGAGGAAATTGAAAATGTGATTTTTGTTTGTTGAGAAATTTTGATGATGTTGTCAAATAAAAGGTCTTGGCCTAGAACCATTTTATCCGTTTGAATCATCTAAATCGGTTCACGCGTGTACGAGATAATCCAACCCTATCTATTAGGCTAAAATTTGTAAGGATTATGTGAAAAATTTATAAAAAACAAGGCTCAAAAGATTTCGGCTAAGCGAAAATGAACGCAAAAGTGGTCAACGAAGGTTCAGTATTATCACTTATACCCCCTCCCGGGTAGCCCGCGCCCCTGTCACAGCTCCACCGCGTGCCCCTGGTTCATTGAATTATATTTATACGAATAGATTGTGTCCATATTTTATAGATTTCTATTCGGATATAAAAAAGGTATTGAACAATTAATGGTGTTCCATTATTGATACTGAACCACTAAAAACAATTGCAAAAAGTTACAAAATTTGCCTGTATAAATACATAAATTAATCGATCTTCCTACGCCCCATGTACATTTCCCTAAATCAAGAAAACTTATTTCGATGTAAACTGGCAACACCAACCAATTACTGCCAATATTTTGTGTTCCGAGTGAGCCGTAAATATTAGTGGGTAAATCAATACCAAAACTATAAAATAATCCAAGTTATCTGTGTAAAGATATTCTATCTTCTATTTTTTGTTTTAAGGATTAACTTTTGCAATGTTTAAAGATACAAGACGACATTTTTACACATAAAATAAGAAATTAAGAATTGTGACGTGTAAGCAGTGCGACGCGTAGTTTCGTACTAACGCGAGATTGTATTAGTTTTTCAATTTGTATTGGTGGTTGCGCTGTTTTAGTTCCGTACTTGCCATCTGTTTACTGTTCTATAATCTAAGGCTTAGGGCACCCCGACACGGACAGGTTAGGTTCGAACGTCGTTCGTGTTAGGTTACTTTAGACCCTGCATACAGAAATTCGTCGTCGTCGTCGATTCATTTTGCATCGAAGCAAAAGTAATTTAATTCTTCATTACTATTTAAGTACTGTTTTTAGGGTTCCGTACCAAAAAGATAAAAAAGAACCTTTATGGTGCGACTTCGTCCGTCACACCGCTATATCTCGAAAACTACTTTACCACCTAATTGCTTATAGAATTGCTTAGAATGAGATTTCTTACCGACAAATTCCGATTTATTACTGCCCACACGTAACCGCTCGTTCAATCATTTTTACCGCCCATTTAATTATTTTCCTGCTCAATTATATATTCACTGATCCATTTCATTATTTTTTATTACTCATTTTTGTAATAGAGTTTTAGCGCACCTTAATTAATGTCTAAGACAAACTGTGCAAACGCACCATCTGAATATGATGTACTCTGTGGGCAACACCGGCACGCCCTTCTTGCACTGACGTACGTCAAGGCTACACACGTTCTCGATATTGCTCTGCAATATTATAATTTATAATATTAAGATTATTTAAAATAAACCCTCAGAAGACCTCCAATGATTGTTTTAATCAACTAATACTACATGGCGCATTCGGAGAAGAACCGGTAAGCAGGATTCAACAAGATTAATACAATAAAGGCATATGGCCGCCGGCCATTGAGGTAATAATGTACTACGCACTAGAGAAGTCACCACACATCACTGCTGTATTCCGTTCATGTGGGGTCGGCCGGCCGCACTTCACTCAGTTGCTTGCTAGATCTTGAGCGCCTATGTCATTGTTTGTTTTTAAACGAAAAAAACGTTCAAACGCATTAAATATGCGGTCGTGTGTTTTAAGATATTGCACTTATAATTCAACTAATACGGCGAAATGCAAAGGAATAAGTTTTCGTCAATGAGTAACTAGATAATCATTTTTAAATTGAAATATTTGGTGGGCGCCATGATGCCTCATTTCTCATATAGACTAAAAATTAAGATGTGACAATTTGTGTAACAAGTGTAGGTAGAATAGTAGTAGGTAGTAAAAACCAGAGACTTTGGTTTTTATAGCGGCAATTAACAATCTTAAGTACTCGTATATTCAGAAAGGAACTGACTGTGGTTATCCAAATAAATAGTTTAACAAATTGGTAGGTATGATAGGTGGGTAGGTGTCTAGGGTAGGGTATGTAGGTTCCAGCTGACGGGAGCGAAGTCACGGGGGACAGTTAGTACCTAAATAATGGGACGACGTAAATTACTTCAGTCAGCGTTTAGCTTTGATGTTCTTATGCAAAGCAAACAGGACGGTTAGAACTGAGACCTTACAGGTACTTGCTGGCATACTTCCGGTCAACCTTGAAGTGCAACCATGTGCTGCAATGTACTATTAAGCACTAGAAACCATGGACGCGGAGTAACCGTAAGAAAATCTCTAGATTATTTGAACCACATATTGACGTCTGGCAGGAACTTTTATCCGAATGGCAATGTAGGTGGTATAATAATTCCACCACCTCCACACATTCTTACCATCTGTTCGCGTGCCACTGGCCAGGACGTGACTGGAGGTGGATCACTGTTTTGCCCAATATCTCACAGGGCAAGGTAACTTTAAAAGTAAATTATTTTCCTTCAAGCTCGTTGCCTCGCCTTTATGTCAGTATTCTACATCTGACTGCGAATATGTACAATCTGCCCATCATATCTTATGGGAGTGTATTCTTTGGCAGAATGAAAGCAATACTATGTTGAATAATGTACAGGCTGCATCAGAAGATGTTTACTATACGGATCTTGTGTTAACTAGAACAAATTTCCGTGCGTTCAAGCGTTTTTGCCATACCTGTTTATTATTGGAATCAAATATAACACCTCACAATGTTAGGACCCATTAATATTAATGCTATTTTTTTTCCGTGGTGCTAGGCAACTGGGCTTATCCCAGTTGTAAATGACCTTTTGTGCCTATTGACCTTGTTTTTCCTGTCTCCTACTTGATATGGAGGGAACTGGAAATTTTTATTTTATCCTGCTCCTCCACTATTCTTTTCTGATTAATTTCGTTGCGGCATCCAAGACAGTTAAATTCATTCTCCGGGACTTCGTCGAGCTTCATTGCCTCAGTGCTTTTCTGGTGGTCGCCACTATTGATTTTGGCTTTCAGGAGTTGCAGTGATTTGGGAATAGTGCTGTGGGAATGTCCCAAAAAGAAATACATAAATATAATATTAAATTAATGTACTATTTTATTAATATAATATTAATAAAATATTACTTTACTAAGGTTATTTCAACAAATATTTTTTTTGAAAAATAGTGTGAATTCTAATGAAGCTTATTAGATATAAAGCTATGTAGGTACCGCTTCTGTAGTCAGTCAGCAATTTAGTCTATATGAGTGACAAGTTGTTGCAGAATGTTGAACGAAACGCGTAAGCGCCATGAAAATCACGGCGCTTCCGTCTTTTTGATCGCGAGAAAACTATACCTTAGAAGCGCTCTAGCGCTGCGTGTTTATACTGTTTTGTTAGACGGCTAATTATTGTTTCAGCGCTGCAGCGAAGTTTAGTTTAAACTCTTGTCAAAATGGAGCATGTCCTTTACTTAGGATAGCTTCTCTAGTACATATTATCTCAATGCCGCCGGCCGGCTTAAAGTTAGGTACTAATTACTAATAATAAAACGAAGACTAAGAACTACGAAGAATACGAATTACGAAGAAGATGCCGCCGAAGATCGACAAAGACGAAACCGCGGAGAAGAACACTTGCGAGGTCGACAACATGACTTGTGCGATCGAGTACAAGATGCCGCAGAGCTTAAACCTGGATGACCTAGGTAATTGCTGGCCGCAGTGACAGCGTTTTAAACAATCATTCCGAATTTTCGTGCTAGCCGCCGGCTTTGAGAAGCTTTCAGAAACAAGAAAAGCAGCCATACTGTTAAACTGTATAGGACAACAGGCACAGGAATTATATTTCAACGTTTTACAGACTGAGGATAAGTATAAATTAGAAGAAATTATAACATTATTTGATGAACATTTTAAGCCCAAGCAGAATGAGGTAATTAACAGTTACAATTTTAATAAGAGGAATCAAGAAGATGGAGAAACTTTTGATGCATTCTACACAGCCATAAGGAAGATAGCAGAGAATTGCAACTATAAAGAAAAAGACAGGATGCTACGGGATCGGATCGTCATAGGTGTCAAGGACCAACGGAAATAAAGGAACTTACTCTAGAGAAAGCCGTGGATGTTTGCCGTTCAGCTGAACTCTCAAAAGAACACATGAAGGCTCTGAACAGCTCGGAGGTGCATGCAGTACAAGCCAAGACTCCGTCTCATCAACCAGCAGATGCAAAAGCTAAGTATTCTGATACAAACAATAGGTTCTCGCATAATAATCACAATGTCAGTCAGTATAACAGGAACCATTATAAGTGTAGAGAGTGTGGGACTGAGCATGGCCCCAAAAATTGCACAGCTTAAAGGTATATAATAATATAAAGAAAAAATTAACTGTAGCTCCAACTTTAGAAAATTTTAATCCGAAATTGCCCTTGGTAATTCAGTGTGATGCTTCCAAAGATGGTCTAGGATGTTGCTTGTTACAAAATGGAAAGCCTGTAAGCTACGCATCACGAAGCTTAACACCAGCAGAACAAAACTTCTCACAAATTGAAATTATTCACTCCCGCGGCTATCTGGGACTAAAACGGGGAGGGAAAAGGAATAGAAATGTAAACATTGTTAAAATAAGTAAATTCTAGTTGTAATTTAGGTTGTTGGTTGCTAAGCAATTTTAAAAGAAATGTCTTGGTGCAATTAGTCTCGTTTGTATTAAATTTCGTTTTAAGAGGGGATGATGTAATACTACAATTTTTGTTTACTTTACTGCTTAGTTTTAGGATATACAATAGGTTCACCTTTGCCACCTTTGCCACCAACAGGCGTAAATTTATATAATATGTTATGAGGAAAGTCAATGAGGGCTTACGTTTTTGTGCTCACCAGTTGGCGCCACTGGCGAGTAAGATCCTTAAATATAGCTGTTAAACGTTGTTATTACGCGCACGGAAGCAAAGTTTGAATTAAAATCATTTCTAATGCAGTAAAAGTGCGATTAAATATAAAAGTATGCTGCAGTTTTGCGCAGACCCTTTTTCCCGAAATTAGGAGGATAACATTTCCAACTCAAAAGACTATAAAAGCAATGGTTGGTAAATCCCGTACCTATCTTAATCTGCAATATTTGGAAAAAAATGTAAATAAACTCGAGCTAAAAGCAAAGGGAGCAAGCCTATTGCCTTAAACCGGCCACAGATCTAGTCTGCGGGCTACTAAGAAATTCCAGATGGATAAACTCAATAATACCTGGCCCGAGAATCGAAATTTATACTGCACGTAGTGATAGATATTCGGCTTCCTATATCCAGTATAAAAACAGGTGAATAAGTTATTTTCCTCTGACTCTATCACATGTTCTAACATAAAGGAATAATGACAGGTATTCTTTTCACACCAACATCCTCATTTATATGACAAGAATATAACAAGTAAAATAAAAAAACCCCGACACAAACACCCTTTTAAACCACGTAATTTGTTTAGTAGTAAACATGCTTCGATCGAATCCATCGAAAACGTAACTATAACACGATAGTTTGCGAAAATAACCCGAAACAAACAGTAAAACGCCCATAACTTTTGAACTGCTGAACCGATTTTCATCAAACACAGCTAATAACACTCTCGATTACCTTTCAATCAAAAAAATAACTAAATCAAAATCAGTTCATTCGTTTAGGAGCTATAATGCCACAGACATGCACACAAATACACACATACTTACACAGATACACGGCAACACACGTCATACTTATAACACTCCTCTTTTTCCGTCGGGAGTTAATAAAGTTGTTCATGTAAATGGCTTATAAAAATATTCAAAGGGTTCATAAATTAAAGCCAAAATAACAGAAAAGTATTTGTCATAAAGTATACCTGACGACTTATAAAAGATGCTAACATTGAAAGTAAACAAATACGTAGGTAAGTGATAAAGAAGATATTACAAATAACAGTGATAATGTCGTGGAAAACGATGCAGTGACTACTTTTAGTACTCTTTTAGTATCTTGCAACGTTTTATTCACTGTTTATCTGTTCTATATTAATGAAGGATTGTATTTCTGTTCATTAGAAAGAGAGGCTTGAAGTTTTCTTCTTCTATATTCTATAGTTAAGATTTATATGATACAAAAGATTAAAAGTTGGCCTTTCTGAGCATCTCCAGACAGATATAGAAAGAAAAGTATCATTATGATGCCAGACTTGGCATCATAATGATACTTAAATGCATTATAGAATACATAATACCGAAGCATAAAAACGCATTCCGAAGACTTCAATAGAAAGCTTTATAAAGAATTTTCATTTAAAATCTTGACCAAACTTTTAGCTTAAGCAAACTAAGTACCTACTTTAATAAACCCAATTAAATAATAGCTTTTTGAAATCACTGAAACTACTAAATCGCTTTCATAAGCCGCCAAGCGAACTCCAACAGTTTACCGCACTAACTCGATTTTATAAAGCTTAAAATTGAAAGGCTGAATCAAAAGGCTGTTGCGAAAATGCAAATTGAAACATAGCCAAGTTCATTAAAGTTAATTTCCGTGAAATAAAATATCTGCACCGTGAATGTGACGCGGATTTGCGACACTGAGAGTCAGTTCGGAGTTCGGACGAGATGAACTTGATTATTGGATTTAATCTCGGTAGGTTGTTCTTCATTAGAGGATAGATTTTAACCCAGTAATGAGCTACGAATCTGGTTGATTGCTAATCTCTAATCGTAGCAAACGTCTTAAGGAAAATGAAAAACAGTAACTAGCAGTGACCACATCGCGACCACTTTGTATTTCAAGTGTTTGCAGTGACATTATCCACACTAGCAACTCCTCAGCAATATTTTAGTCGCCGCTTTTGTAGCCCAACTGAACGCCCCTTAAATTATGCACAAAACTTTTTAAAATGCTTGACGCTGTAGTCTGGATGTCTTCGGATGTGTAATGTGACATAATGCGATCCTCGAATGCAATTAACCTAATGTTTGACTGTCTCATTCCAGTATTTCACCTTTCGAGTTTAGTGCAAAAGTCTTGCTAGTGTGATGGTCCGTTTATTGAATCAGTGAGTTTGAATAATTTATTGAAATCAGAGGGATAGTTCTCGTGTTTCAATTAATTCTCGCATTCAAATCTCAGATTTTAATACTATCCTTGTACTACTACTACAGATAAGGGTTGGAAATACCTGCCAGAGTTTGTGTTTCCTCATAGCTACAACCTGGGGGTCTTTAAGTCAAGACTGAATCAAGAGTGTGCCTTTTAGGCAAGCGTGTTTTATTGTTGACCATAATTATCATCGCTTACCATGAAGCGGTCAAACGCGAACTCCTTTCCGAACAAATCCGTCAAAAACACCTACATTGTTTTGTACTCTGTGTTTGTTACACTGATTGTTGCGGTGAAGAGAATGCAACTTAAATTTGGACATTTTTAACTACAAAAATTATTGGCCTTCTGACCCGGTTTCGTTAATAGGTAAGTTAAGTTAAGCTGCCAGCACCAGATTGCACTGAACGGGTCAATCTGTGCTAGAAGTTTAGTTTTACGATCACTATCCTATTAAAACTACGGACAATCCTCACTTTCAGATAGCTAAATATCCAGCTTTGAAAATGCGATAATATTGAGCAATTAATGTATTGTTGTGATTGGCTAACAGGGATTTTTTTGAGGGCACATGAATGTGAAACTAATTTTTTTCACTAGATAAACGGCAGCCTCTACGTGCTCTACGTGAGTTATTTTGTCACCATACTCTAAATGCTATAATCCACTATTAGTAACCATTTAGTCCTTAAAATGAAGTTTATTCTAGTTCTGCGCCATAGCAGGAAACAATAAGTTGGGCGAGTCGTCCAGTAACTGGACTGCGTCGGCTTAACCTACTTTAATGAGCAGCTTTGCAATTTTCACACGTAACTCCAGGTGGGAGCTGCCTGGTCAGCACACATTGAAGTTCTCAGCGTGATAACGTTACTTAAGCTGGATAATTTATGCTTCGTGCAATTGGTGCATTTACCCGGCATCCTGCGGTATTGTATGTTTGATTTATATTATGCCGTGTGATGTCGCAGGTGAGGATTTGGGACTGCAATATGCAGGCTCGGATTGGAAGGTTTTGGTTGCCTCTTTTTTATGAGTGCCGACTTCGGGAACACATTTTTTGCCACTGTTTGCAACGAAGATGCACCTGTATGTGTTGCATTCCGATACTCTCGATTTTTTTCATAGAAAGTTTTTTCATAATGTTTTGTATTATTTGAATCAAGCAGGTACATTTAGCAACTTATCATTATAATGATTATAAAGCAGCTATTGAAGAGAACAACAGCTATTATTTCAATAAAACTCTCATTACCCTGCTTATGCAAATACTCCTATATAACAAAAATACACAACCTTAACTATTATTTACAACCAACACAACACTTTCTCACCCTAGGGATCGAATAAAAAAAGATTTCAAGATCTGGCATCGTTAGCACGACGCTTGAAAACTACTTTAAGCCAGGTGTTTTTACAATTGTGTGAATAGAAAGTAGAACTAGGGCACGCAATATTTCTATGGCACGGTGCGTGGAGGACCCTTATGCGCTCTTACCTTGTAGTAACGATCCTCTATTAGGGAGGAAGTGAGGAAGGGATGTCAAGCACTCCTCCAAAGCGAGAAAGTTTTGCTGTTTTGAGTAACGTCAGAACTGGGTTATTTTCTCGAGTACCCGTAGGGTTATTCTTGTTACAATGGATGCGCCGTGAAAGGGTTAATGGGATAGGTGTACATGAATATTGTGGAGAGTCGTGTTTTGTATATTCGCTGTTGATGATTGCAAAAATAAGGACTGTTTTTTTTATTTTGGGTGAAATATGTGTAAAGATCATCGTCGTGTAATGATCATGGGAATTAAAAATAACAAAACAAAAAAGGCTTCCGCTAACTCCTCTTCTTCTTGTCCTTCGTAGTAACGCTCTTGGCAGAGAGGTCGTGAACATCATGTTGCATTGAGATTTGGGCCTACATGAAAGCCTCACAATGCGACGACATAACTTTCTGTCGGCTGTGACTCGTGTGCAGTCATGCAATGGGCCGCCTATTGCAGCCGTGATCTGCGTTCAAGCGTTTTTGCTATACCTATTATTGGAATTAAATATAACAGCTCATATTGTTAGGATCCATTAATATTAATGATAATTTATCCGTGTTGCTAGGCAACTGTGCTTATCCCAGTTGTAAACGACCCTTTGTAACTATTGGCCTTGTTTGTTCTGTCTCCTGCTTGATATGGAGTGAAGTGGAAATTTGCTTTTCCTACTCCTCCGTTATTCTTTTCTGATTTATTTCGTTGCGGGATCCAAGACTCGTTTTAGTTCATCGAGCTTAATTGCGTCGGAACTTTTGTGGTAGTCGCCACTGCCTTCGATTACCTTTCCTCTTTCAGCACCATGTTTCAAGAGACAGGACTTATATCGTGTCTTTTACACCACATAATTTCCTACGCAACCACAGAGTTTTGCTCATAAATACAACCTTATTTATAAATGATCTTCCCTGAATGACAGCACATATTTTCAATATTATTTATTGCCATTACACACACAAAACGTCTGTTTGGAGCGATAGCGTTAAATTGTTTGCTCCTTGTCAAATGCGAGCATTGGGCGTAAATATTTGACAACGCACTACATCGGGGATGTTCGTTTATGGAAATAAAAACAATCATTTAGTTTGGAGGCCTGCGTTAGTTTGGGGTAAAAATGTCAAAAAGTATATTGTTTTCTTTTCAAAATTATGAAAAATGGTATCAAGATAAGAAGATAAATTTATTGGACACCTTTCTTTATTCATTAAGCACAACAAAAAAACTTATAGCATAAGTACACAAGAAAATACATATACAATAGGATACCCTGTTTCGTGGGATCTACTTATTTTGTAGTTAATGACACATTATTATTAGTTGTATTGTTTGAATGACAAGTTCGTTATTTGCTATTTGAGTGTAGTTTGGATGAAAAAACATTTGTGGTTGTATAAAAGCCTTATTCGACACAAAATCTTTCAAAAGCGAGTTCAGATAATAAAATCACTAATAAGAATGTAGGTAAACATTTTTTAGCATGGCACAGGTGTAATGTGCGTATGGGTTAGGAGTCATTCAGCCGCCTATGGAACTGGGACCAGGGCCTAGTTGCCCGTTTTATTTTTTTCTATTGCAAATCTGGGCCGACATCTCTTTATGTGTGTTTCAATGGCACGGCCACAGTGATATTAAAAAAACTAAGCTAAGATTGTGTAAAACATTGTAAAAGTTGATTCCCAAAACCATACATTTGTCAAAGTTATAGTTTAATAGTTTTAAGGGTAGGAACGTGGCCGCGGCATTGAAACGCATAGATCTTTAAAACTGAGCGTTGCAGAGACCAGTAATTTAGGTAAATAACAGACTGAAAATGAAAAAAAATATAAAAAAACCAAGGTTTGTAAAAGTATCGCAACGTCTGAAGGTTTTAATAAAAGCCAGATTTGAATTTAGCAAAATTTGTGGAAATGCAACAAAAATGCTAGGTTTATATTTCAGGAGCTGTAAGACTAAAACCCCGTTAAATCGGTGAAAAACACATTATCGCCGATATCTCGCTGACAAAGCATCACAGAGGACTGAATTTTTTTGTTAAACCTAGATTTGAATTTAACAAATTATGTAAAAATACACAAAAAAATCCTAGATTTATATTTCAGGAGCCGGTATCGCGTAGAAATAAGTCGTGATTATCTATCGAAGAAAGTAATTATTAGCGAGATCTTTTTTGTAAACAACACCTAATAGAACTACCGATAATCCGCATTTTTTTTTTTTCATTTTGTTAATCTTTCAATACGTTTTGAATGTATTATGTCATTTTGACCATTGCCATCACTGAAATCGAATTCCAATAATCGACCGAGTGTCATTCTATCAACGATGATGATGAAAAAGTCAAAAATGTTTGGGACTGACAAAGGCAACTATACAACCCCGTTGAAATCCATTGTAGAAGTAAGAAACGCTCTGTAAATAGTAACTTTTCAATTCGTTTAAGACAACCTTATTGCTTGAATACAAAATCACATAAAGAACCTGAAAAAAACAAATGACTTCCCTTTTAGCCTTTACGCTGGGTTAGGCACATTGCTGGTCGCACAGAACAAACATTTTGAAACAGCCCACTTGTACAGTTTGTTCTAAATCTGGCTGTTTGTAGAGTTAAGTAGTTTTCGGTAGAATTTATGCCTTTAAATGCAGCTATGGTACAGGTAATATTCGGGAGGGTTTAAGTTTTCTTTTATAGATTCTATTTCTTTCACACCAAAATAAAAATCATGAAATATCACCCCTGAAGGTTTAGCAGAGGTTCTAAATGTGTGTTATCATTCACTTTTTTCTGTACATAATGAACAATTTGTAAAGGAAGGTAGGTGCCTATACTTCTAATAATAATAATAATTCTTCTCCTATCGTTCAGTCCATCCAAAGGTTGTCTGTTAGAGATTGCCTAGATCGATAAGACCACCTATATACACTTGTGTCTGTGAAACTGTACGTTTTTGATGTTTACAGTTGGTAATAGCTGTTACCTGGCCCACCCTAAAAACCAACGAATTTGAACCCTCCGCCTGTAACATTAAGGGTTATTTAATTTTTATGAGTTTATCAGTTGTTGTTTGTAGGTATATCTACTCGATGAACAAATATAATAATAATACAGATACGCAAATTTGATCTGTAAAACGTTAGTATTAGGATATTTATTATAAGTATTTGTTAACCGATTTTGATTTTTATGCTGTAAGACTAAAAGTTTATCTGAGTATTGTAATATAATTAGTGTCATTGCTACTAATAGCTTATTTTAAAGATTATATTCAAGTAGATCTGGTCTCGTGGTTCGTGTATATAAGACTGAGGCGAACAAGATGCGAGTTAAAATCCTGCGTCGAGAATATTATTGTTTTGCTCTCAATTTAGAATCTATTCAATATATAATATTCTATTCGTATTTCTTACATTATTGTAAAGAACTATAGACGGACACATTCTTCAAATATAAAATGTCTTAATTGGTAATAATAATATCATAATAGTAATATTTTCGATTATCTTGTAATAAGGGTTGAACGAAAAATATGCGTATTCATTATAAAACTGGTAGTCAAATGTTATTAAGGTAAGATAATAAACATGAACCGTGACAATAAAACTAAAGCCCAGTCTACGCACACTTGGTATGACTACGCGCGATCATTTTCACCTTGCCTTACTAAATTGTGGAAAAGGTCTTTTTTTTTAATTTAACGTTATCATAATTATTATTGTTTACCATTTCTGTTGTTATTTTTATTTAAATTAACAATTTTAATTTAATATAAATATTTTTTGTTCATAAAAATATATTAACATTTTTATACAATTGAATATTCTAAAAAAAAACAGGAATTAACAATATTTTGAATTCAAAAAAACACATAATTGAATATAATAAAAAGAAGACAAGAAGTGAAAGGTTAGATTTGAACTCGCAACCATGTTGACACAGGTTCACTGATGGTGATGATAACGACTAGACCAAATCGACTTAACAAATATTGCTGAAATTAGCAAGTCCATCATGATGACAAAACAATATTCAAACGCTTACCTTTCCTAAGGTTATGTGTTAAAGATAAAATAAGCATTACTGTATCCTATAATATTTGCCTACCTTGCAGTGTTCTGTTGTATATCTCCGAAGTTCTTCATCAGATCTTCATCAAATTTAAATGGGACATTTCAAATAAAAAAGAATCAACAAAATCAATTCACCTAGTAAAAATTTTTGACACACATAAACAAAAATAAAGTGGAATTGAGAACCTCCTCCTCTTTGAAGTCGGTTAAAAATAATATAAATGTTTCATTATTATTCCATTAAAACCACCATAATTCTTGATGTATTAAATGCACTCTACGATAATCATCCTATATCATTAGGACAACAATTAATAATAACTAACCTATTTTAGCATAGGGACAGATATGCGAGGGATGAGAAAAGATTACTGTCATATTTCCGAACTCCCCCTTATAATTAGGCAAATGTAGCTAAGCATCTTATATGAGGAGACTGTCATTTGTTTTATATGTACAATGCCATTGTGAAATATTCGGTTTTTTATAGAATAGGTATTATTATGTTTGTTGAGCCATGGTTTGTTGGATGGAAACAAACAGACAGAAAATACGTGGTGGATATTCAAAGTGAAAAAACCCACGATAAGATTCGTAGATTGCTTGTTCATTTCATACACAAAAATGTCAACTACTAAAACATCGGGGAAAAATATTTCGTCAAAAGTATCAAAAGGGAAACGCTAGAAATTGAAGAATTTCTAATGTATCCCTTTTTTTTCATACTAATACAGGGTGCTTCAAAACAAATAACAAAATTTGAATAAAATCGGCCGCATTCCTGAAAACATTATTAATAATAACCTTTTGTGCTCAAACGATTAATAAAACGAGTTAACTCAATGGATGTTCATCACGGCCCAGAAAAATCGATTAAAAATAAAATCAAAATGAGTTTCATTACTAAAACATGAGAGCAGGGTTTTAATTTAGTTTCACGTCATTCTGTTTTGTGTTTAATTATTGCACACATTTATTTACACATTAGGTTAACGGCAAAAACGGTTACCTCTTTTGAAATAAATTGTCTGTGTTGTAAGTTGGACTTTATGTGGTGCACATAAAGTCCAGCTTCGTCTTTAGAAAACACGACCCGTTCGCTACCATCGCTATCCATTGCGCTTTTAGTACGTAATTATCATATTTTTAGACAGAGGACTGATGAAAACAAGCAATCGATTTAAAAAATAGGAGAAGAGAGATTGTGTAGAGATTTTCATAGTAGATGCCAAGGGACTGCGGGCCCCAACAATTTGTTACATGTATCGTTACTTGCTTTGTGTATTTTTGAAACAAAGAAACTCGGTCTTTTGTCCGAATCCTTATCTATAAGGTAGTAATTTTATTAGGGAAAGTCAACGGAAAAGTCATTGAAATGGCTCTGATAAAGAAAATGAAGAAAACAATTCTGCGCTCTTCCTGTTATTTCGGCAAACATTTTATCGAAATTAATGTTTTTTTTTTCCTTAAATATAATATTTCTTAAATAATTGGAGCCGATTGATTTTATTGTACGCAATTTTTGTTTTAATGGAATATTTAATACTTAAACGCAGTTTGTGTTTTCATAGTACCTAGACAAAGTGATCCAAAGTAGGAAATACTAAGTTTTATAAATATATTCGCGTTTTCATATACATACTCAGTACCTGGGCGACCGAGCTCTGCTCGAGTAAAAATTGAAAAACGACGTTTTCTAAAAATGAAACCTGGCCGACCTGCCCTGGCCTGGCTAGACCGATTTATCACCCCCTAAACCCCATGCATACATAAATTTCATGAAAATCATTGAAGCCGTTTCCGAGACTCAGATTATATACAAGAATTGCTCGTTTAAAGATATTAGATAGATGAATACGTGCTTGGAATCTGGATCAAAGCTAGAGCAACCTGGTTTAGTTTTTCTCTACATATAGTAAAACAACACCTCAAATAATTTAAAAATTCTTCGCCACGTTTCACTATTAAAATAAAACGGTCAACAATAGCGATTGCTTTTATCGAAAAAAAAGTTCTTGTATATATTTGGCAAAATTATATGATTGAGTAATTCCATAAAATAATTTGAAATACGATATTTTGACTTTATAAAATTAAATCAATAAACTATTTTCCTATTTCAACTGTCCCATATGGATTTGTTTTATAAAATTCATTTACAACGAATCTGAAAAATTCTTTTGAATCGTCAAATATTTCGTTGTGCCATATTGTTGGGCTAAATTGTTTCGAGGGCTACTGAGAGGGGGTAAAGAAAATTCTCGTGAACTGTGATTACGCAACTGTTATAACAAATATTAGTTTTCCAAGAACCAGTGATTAAACGCTCCATGATTTGATTCGTTTTCGTCAATTATATTAATAAATGTTTGCCGAGGCGCCAAGAGAACCCTAGAAATTGGAGTATAACAGTAACTAATTAATTATTCTTGTGAAACTTTTGGTTCAGAAATGTTACAATGAAATTGTAATTAGCAACGGATATTATTTCAGAGAAAAACAAAATGATATTCTTGGTCCTTAATTTATTTTCTGGGATTATAATAATACTTCGTTGAAATCATTTCTTATTATTTGATATATTATTTGGTAAAAACCATTATATAAAGCACAAAACCAAGTAGCTAATTCTTCTAAAATTCACTATCATTTATAGTCCCTAACATCAGAAAACGAGTAAAATTGCTAAAAATACCAAAACTTGGAACAGTTAGCACATGTTTGTCTGTTCCATCACTATGAAACCCAGTATTATTAATTGTCCCAGCGTGAGCTCCATATGACCTTTTCGTTTGTCCATTTAGAATTTTAGGCTTGCATTCAGCAAAAACTGTACGTTCATAATAACAATATTGTCCATCAATTCTTTGGGTAATAAAACGTCCGATCTGTGATTGTTTAATTTTCGTAAATATCACAAATCCCTCGTTTTTGGCAAAACCTGTGCCAAATAAATAATTCATCATTTTTATAAAATGGAGTATTGATTTTTTTATTCCTCCTTTATTATCAGAGGTTTAGATCCATATTTGCTTTTGGAATACGTGATAAAAAAAACGTTTTAGAATAGATTCGATGATGAATTCGAAAATGGAATTTTAATCTCCTTACAAAATACTGTATGCACTTTCCAATTTCAAATGATCTATTGCGCAATGAGTCGCAGTCGTGATCAATGTCTTTAATAGTTTAAAACGTGAATAAATCTTGATTTATTTCATTATCATGTGGTTTAAGTATTAAAGTGGCTTTAGAGATTAACATTTCTAATCAATCCATTGATTAAAATATATCACTGCAAGCAATCTTCTCAGTAATCGACGAATTACTAGATCCATCTCACTAGTGCCATAAATTCTCGTCTAAATACTTTGACAGACAATTCACAGAATTCTATACCTGTAACGCCCAACTTGATTAATCCAATAAAGCCAGAAGATCAATATAGTTGGCCCAAAACTATGTGAGGTTAAATCGTCCCTTTAAATCCCAAGTAGAACTTCCAATGAAATTATCGTCTCCAATCGATGTAAAGTTTACGTCGTTCCAGAATGGTTGTAACTCTCTGGAATTTAATCAACCATCTTATATATCGGGGATTCGTTACTAATCACTTTGGTATTCGGTAACTTTGCATGCTTAGTCTTGGACATTTTGGGTTAACACACATTTGTAATTGTTGCTGAGAAGACTAAGAGGTGAATATTTATTAAATCTCCGGGCAGAGTGGTATCGCTTTCATCGTTGCTTAGGGCTTCAGTAGTTCCTTTGTGTGTGTCCTTAGATTGGTTTTTGGAAGGCGTGATGGTATTTGCAATTATCGGGCGTTCTCAATTTTCTCTTGTTTCATTATTGCTATTGTTATTTTCTTTGGCCTACTTTGTGTAACTTTTGTCCATATATAAAAATAAACCTATACACTATACATTATTATAGGTACTTACGTGCCACATGATAATAATTCACCGTCCCTTAATTTGCGCAATAATTCAAAAACAACATCATTAGGACGGTTCATTTCAGTTCAATGAGTGAACACGAAGTGGAAAACAGCAATCATGGCGTGATTGCTGTTTTCCACTTCATGTTCACTCATTAAGATTTTATAATAAGTTTTGCCAAATAATGTGGGTTTTCGTACTCCAGTTTATTTTGATTCGTTCACAGTTGACGTATCTATTTCTTTTGTGTATTTATCGCAATTTCAGATTGGGTTAAATCAATCAATCAATCAATCAAAATTTCTTTATTCAATTAGGCCATTAAGCGGCACTTTCGAACGTCAAAAATAAAAATTAAATGTAATAATAATTGATTCTACCGTCCATTCGGAAATGTAGCTTGTTATGGAGAAGAACGGACAAGAAACTCCAAACTTACTCTTTTAAAAAAACAAAAATGTGTTTTACAAGTATTTGGTTACAATAATCTTGTAGGAAAAATACATATATGTGAGAACGACGTAAACAAAAAAAAAACGCACTTAAAAGCGTCTAGAGTAAAACAAACAATTAAAAATACAATAAATAGGTAATTAAAAACATGCGGAGGCAGCTAAGATATGACCAATCCCAACTGACGGCGCCCGTTCACGAACATGACACATGGATCGGCACCACTCAGCTCAACCATCATGAAGGGAACCGAATGATCCAACACATGTGCCACCATCAGAGAGACATTAGAGAGAGCATGACACACTCAACTGCCGGGGCACACTGAAGTCAACGAACGACACATAGGTACAGTAAATGGTAGATTTACAGTTAGTACATAGTACTCACATATGTGCTGTGCAGTTATATAATCCAAAAAATAAATTGAGTTTATACAACACAAATATACATTATAATTATTCGTACAGTCTTCAGCAGGTCCAACAATACTTCAGAACTTTTCTGCTTATCACTTGTTTTTGTGCCCTAGTGGCTGTGGAGCTGGAATAGCGTTGGGCCAAGCATTTTTATCAGCGATGTAATCCCCCAACCTATAATATGCCTGCCTGCATAGTGTGCGTTTTATACAAGTTTTAAATTTCGTCTCATTCAATTCTAGAATGTGTGGCGGTATTTTATTGTAACATTTTATACAGTACCCCCTAAAAGATGACGCTACTTTAGCCAGCCTGAAACCTGGTTGAATTAATTGGTCCCTATTTCTAGTAACATAACTATGTCTATCGCTGTTTTTACTAAAAAGATGTAAATTCTTTCTAATGTACATGATGTTTTCGTAAATATACTGACAAGGTACCGTCATGATGTTAATGTCCTTAAACAGTTCACTTAGAGAATCGCGCCGGCGAAGATTGTATATCGCTCTGATGGCTCGTTTTTGTAGAACAAAAATTGACTGAATGTCTGCAGCCCTTCCCCATAGTAATATGCCGTAAGACATTATACTATGAAAGTAACTAAAATAGACCAGCCTCGCGGTATCTACATCAGTAAACAAACTTGAATTACTGTTTTTAAGGTATTTGTGTTTAACTAATATTGTCTGGTGTTTAATACAACATGAAAACTTCTTTGATCAAGCAGCTTGCAGCCATATCGACTTGTTTTGATGATGAAATGAAAATAAGCATATAGGTGCAGAATAATAACAAAAGTAACAAAATAATATTGAAACTAACTATATTTATTTATTTATTAAAACTTTATGCTCAAGTACAAAAGCGGACTAAATGCCTCGGGAATTTTCTACCAGTCACCACCTCTTAGCAAAATTTATAGCTCTCTAGGTTAATGATTTTTACCTAGTAGCTTAGGCCCACTTGCACGAAGTTAAATTGACAATATTGTATGACATACTATTAATTTAAACTCGTGATGGCAACTAACTCTGAGTTAAGTTATTCGTGCAAATGGGCCCTATAAAAGTGCCTGCCTGTGGCGCCAATCAATCCACCAACCAATTAAAACGTTGAACTAAAACAAAACGAAGCGTTCAATTTTCAGGAGTTGCTTAAACTTTCATATTTGAACGAACACGTATTCGAATATGTAAGTCTATTTTTGAACGAGGACCGATTGTTTAATAACTTTCAAATTATCACGGGATAGAATAGAATATAAATATATTTATTCGACACAGACACAATACAACACCAACAAACGTGGAATAAAAGACAGCAAAGAAGTGCAAAGACAAATTGCGCTGAACGTGCCCATACCGAAAGGGTTACCAACTCATTATTTACCTAGCAAAAGTCAAAAGTTATTACCGGCACTGATTTAGGCATAATTATAGGCCTTTAACCTTTACTGTAAGACCTACATTCGAAGAAGTATACTTAAACGATAACAGCATATAAAAAACTAGCCAAGTGCGAGTCGGACTCGCGCACGAAGGGTTCCGCACCATTATCGCAAATAACGGCAAAAAAATCATGTTTGTTGTATGGGAGCCCCACTTAAATATTTATTTTATTCTGTTTTTGTTGTTATAGCGGCAATAGAAATACATCGTCTGTGAAAATTTCAACTGTCTTGCTATCACGGTTCATTAGATACAGCCTGATGACAGACAGACATGCAGACGGATCGCGGCGTCTAAGTAATAGGGTCTTATTATTACCCTGTACGGAAACCTAAAAATTACAAGTATGAGCTGTCAATTTGGTAGTGTCCGGTTTGAATTGAAAGACAGAAATTTCTTAGAATTTAGGTAAAAGATATTTTGTTGGTACTTATATAATAACAATGTAATACCTAATGGTAATAT
Source organism: Orthosia cruda (assembly GCA_964057195.1). Classification (NCBI taxonomy): domain Eukaryota; kingdom Metazoa; phylum Arthropoda; class Insecta; order Lepidoptera; family Noctuidae; genus Orthosia; species Orthosia cruda. The sequence goes on along the minus strand of OZ059840.1, from coordinate 25,180,571 downwards.
CATTACCTAAATTAATTAATATATTACCTAATGTTATATATTAATTCTCCCGGTTTTGGTCAAGTGTACCTAAACCAGTCCTGCCTGTTATAGGTGTCAAATGATATACATCACAAAAAAATCGACTAAAATATAGATTTCGAGTTTGTGTTCCAAAGAATTCCTTATTAAATCCACAAGATTGAACGAGATGTATGGTGTTACGTCGCGTGTCGACCGTTCGGTGTGACAGGCGGAAACAGAGAATTGCCCGACACATTGTTTTAAAGGATCATCTGAAAAGCTTTCACTTGTATTCCTGATTTATTTTTCTATACATATTAGGAAAGTCGATTAAATTTTTTAAGCAGATAGATATTTTTATATATTAGTTTTCTATTTCAATGAAGTAATTAAGTTTAATCAACTTTTAGATCGCAAAAGAGGCAAAGAAAATTATGTAGTGTATTTGAGTAACAGATTATTCAATACAAATGCAGACGGCAGCTTGCAATTCTTGATAATGATAATTGCAAATATAAAGAAACAAGAACAAGCTTAGAAGATACCTAACTAAAAATCAAGTCAAAAAAAATTATCTCAAAAGATATTATGTAATATATATAGGACACACAGAAATAGAACCAAGTAAGTCTTCAATGCGCTCTTAATTAAGCTCAACATTCCTTGCCACATTAAACAGAAGCACATTAATAAAAAGCGAAAGTACTAACAAATAAATTAAAACAAACGTAATGAGTGGAACATTCCTAGTGCTAACTATAGTATATGAAAACAAGGAGTAAGAATAAATAGAAGCGAAACTGCCACTCCGAATGCATAATAAATTGATAATAGTCCCTGTGCGTGAGAAACGTTCAATGCAACGAGGTTTGCAAAGCGTTTAGTTAACGGTTAGTTGTAACACCAATCACCTCTAGGGTACATGTATTGAGTTCTTGAGTCAGTAAAAACAAATTGGAGAAAATCGGAGGGTAGGACACCCTTAGCGAACAAGCGTTGATTTCCACAGGGTAGCAGTTATATGAGGCATCATGCGGACAGAGCTTTTGCTATACAAATGAACGCGAAGATCGCGTATCGCACAATGAACGCTTTCTGTTAGGACAACGCCTGAGAGTCGCTGAAAACCGAGTTATGTATGTATACGGGCCCTATTTCTTGCTGTAAGCTTCTAAAGGGAGATAGTGTTGTTACTATATGCCCAAAACAGCTACACTCTCATCACATTTTTCGATTAGACGGGAAGTCAACACTAACAGATTTGAAAAAGTTTAGGTGGATGAACACAATCGACTTACCAACCCTGATTTGACTTAAACAGGTGCGGGTAGCAGCATATCAGTAGGTGGCGGTACCTCTACGAACTTCTTTATTCTATCGTAGAAACTACAAAATACTGAGCTCTAATCATGTAGTTCGGAACCCAGGACATAGTAATTGGCCAGAACCCTCAAATACATTATGTGGACGATATGACCGTCTGGCTTTGCTTGAATTGGAATTTAAATACTTCTTGTTCTTTGTATAATAATATATTTATGTTAACGGCTTTTATTGTTTTAAAGTAGAAGTTTATAGGTAGGTTTATTTTTAGATTTGTATACTAATTTGAGGTTGTATTTGGTCAACTTCTTAGAGTTTGTATCTTGACAACTTCATTCAGCTCTGCTTACTCTAGTAGCTTTTTAAGGAATGTTTTTTTCGCATTTGTAAAAATTATGTTGGTTTCTCAAAACAGCCAACAAATCTCTTCGGTTATTGGCATGCTTTATTACTACAATATTGTAATAATAAGGGTTTTTAAACTACGATTGTTTGGGATTAGACTGGTCAGGTACAGTTTTGTAAAAATAGAACAGTCAACGTAAGACAGAACTTCGAAATTGTGTTCACTTCATTGTTACACTAAAGTCTACAACACCAGACACACTTCCACCATCAAAACAAAGAGACCCAACAAACTCTTCCACCAAAACTCTCAAGTAAAACCATAATACAAGATAGCAGAATAATATGAATATCCTTACATATAAAATTAATTTACACCTAACCCCATCGAAGAAAGATAGCAACTTCTGAGTCTTCCAAGGTTATATTAAATTCCATCCAAAACAACTTTCCAGAAGATAAGGGTGGTACGTAATTTCATTTAAGCCGTTTAAAACTTGAACTTCCGAGAGTCTGATTACATTTTTAACAATATCTTTAATTTATAGACGCTGACGAAAGTTTTATTGCAAGAGTTTAGGGGTGTGCGTTCTATCATTTTGTATTTTGGATTTAAAGCTCTGTTTTGACAAATTAAATTATTTCGTTAAAGAGGGTGTAGCATTTCACTACAACAATTATCGGTTTAACCTCTTTTTTGATTTGTCAAACTGGTCGTTTATATTATTCAAATTTTAAAATTTGGTTTGGCAAGAAAAGACAAGAAAAGCATGTCATTCACAGGAAATATTCATGCTATAGAAATCTCCAACCTTATTATTGATATTTTATAGCAGCTGTTAAAAGCGTCGATATTATTTGGAATGGCGAGCAAGATGGCCAGACAGACTATAGATAAACACCAGTTTATTTGGGCAAAGTTAAACCTCTCGTTTATTTACAACTTTTTAGAAAACATTCTTTTTTTTGAATTACATACATTTTAACATTTAAGTGTTATATATTTTAAAAATTAACTGTTAAAATCCTTTATTTTGATACTCCAAACGATGGGGTTAAGAGAAAAACAAAATTGTACCCCCACAATAAGGCGACCAAAATCCGCCATTTTTCTCTTTTCCAATTTTAATGTAGCCAGTGACATTCGCAACTCGCAAGGTTAAGAAAAATCGATTGACGTAAGAGTCATCAAAATCGGCCAACGCGTTTGATCTCTAGAACACCCAGCAGTCGGGTAAAAAGGCTGGTGACAACTAATGGCTACGAGAACTGGCATGTACCGTGGCTTCTTCCTAATTTTCTTTTGGAGTTTCGCTTTCTCTGATATCTGAGACTCTTTTTGTAACATGGTTTTTATTAGTAATTCTAAAATTCTTTGTCTGTAGATATCATTCATTAGAAGCCGGACTCCGGCCAACCCGTACGGGCAGAGCGCCTGACCCCTTGTTTACCTGCAGACTTCGTGCAAAGAGTTCTATTTATAATCCAACGGCTTGAATTTTAGTACAAGAACTGTAGTGCTGTTTCAGCCCGTAATCCAGCATTGGAGCGTCACTACCGAAGGTGGATTTTTTTCGTCGGGCGCGGATTGCCGACGAGTGGCTGACGCATATTTTTTTTATATCGTTAAGGATCTGTTTTGACCTGGATGCTTAAGCCAGAATCTAGGCGGTTGTAAATGCGTTGAGGATAGGCACGTGTATTCAGAGTATTCATATTCAAATTCATAACTCGATATTGATACCAACGGTTTTACTGTATTTTTAATAATGTGTTTTACCTTTCTAGTATTATTTTATATATCGGAGGAAGGTATACGATTAATAATCAGGAACAAAGAAATATCGCTTGTAAACTTATTAATTCAGTTTTGTTTAATTGGCAACATTTAGCTTCTGATTCAAATCTCGATTTGATTGACAACACTTTATTCTACTTATGTCAAAATACTCGATTCTGATTGGATGTTTTAAAAGCGGTAATTTGTCGGATGAGTTCTTTAGCTAATAAAAAGCAGGGGAGTCTATAAAGGCGCTGGTGCGTATAACCTCTAGAAGATTATTAGTAAAATCACACGCGATTGAACCTAAATTATTAGAGTAATCCAGGCTATAATTGCTGATTCAACAGTGCTAAATTGAAGGAGAAAAGTATGCAGATGAGACGAAAGGCAATGGATAAAGTTCAATTTACTAATTATGCCACATACCTTTGAAACAGCGATTCCCATGCAGATGCAGATGCCACGTTCGAGAAGTTCAGCTCACAGACTAGGTACACTATGCTGGCCAGCGGTACACAACACAGTAGGTCTAGGTAATACAGATAACACTTTCCATGTAGGTTCAATTAAGAGTTTTGGGTGAGAGGGTGACTTAGTGCGCGCACCTCCGCCCTGGTTGGTAAGAGACTGGCCACCATCGCCGGCGGCCATCGGTGGCTGCGGCGTAACGACGGTCGCGCCACCGCGCGGAATATCTCCAAAACAACGATATGTGACAATTATTTAATAAATTGGAACTATTAAGCCAATGCCTTTCAATTGCCATATGGAGATGTAATAGAATATGAACTATAAATTAGGAAGCGTAACCATTTTTCCCGGCTTGAAAGTTCCCACTTTCGAAACACAAAGGAGAAGTAAATAAAGTTGCAGATCATCACAACTCTACCAAAGGTTATGAGAACTCTAAAGTTGCGACTCTCTATTATAAATAAGAATATTCAATTAATTATTCTACGCGGTAATTAAATCTAATACTGCACATTGGTGCACGGTAAAATTAATTATTAATGTAACGAAGCTTATTGCATTGGCAAAGGGCACAACTTTACTACCGGGCGACTCTGAAAGGTCCCACTTTTAGTTTTTACCGATGCGACTCTACAAACTCCGTTTTTATCTGGAAATATTTCTGTGATTACTCCTAACGGCCAATGCAGCGGCATCACATTGTCCTGCATGGAGACGACAACCATACCTACCCGTATTGGATTGGCAGGGATGTTCCATTTCTGTTTGGATTGTAGGGTGTGCAGGTACTCTTGGCGCCACCGCTTCCAAAAAGACTGGACCATTTGGTCAGTTAATTCATAACGCGAAATAAGATGTAACCGCGTTTCATTTACTTCGCGGGCGGGGAGAAATAAAAGAGGTTTCGTATGCAAGAAGTGCGCCAGCGATAGTGAAGTGGGCTCTGACGGATCCGAGCTGATCGCATACAGAGGCCTCGAGTTTAATAAAGCTTCTATTTGAGTTAGTATAGTGTTAAGCTCATCAAAACTAAAATTTGCTGACCTTGCAGAGATTCGTTTTGACACTTTTTACTTCACTTTCCCAACAACCACCAAAATGTGGAGCTCTACAGGGGATGTTTTTAAGTGTTATTCGATGCTCTGCAAGTTCTCTTTCCCACAAAAGGGCGATATTCTTTAGCCAAGAATTGGTAGAGATCTCGTAGATAGGATTTGGCTCCAATAAAATTGGTAGCGTTATCTGTGTAAAGACACTGAACCGGTCCTCTACGCGCCAGGAAGCGTTTAAAAGCGGACAGAAAGCTCGCAGTGCTAAGATCTGAGGCAATCTCAAGATGCAGAGCACGAGTTGTCAGGCATGTAAAAAGGCAGATATACGCCTTCCTCGATTTTTGACCTCTAGCACGTATCGACGTGATCAAGAAAGGTCCCGCGTAGTCGCAGCCTGTTTGAGAAAAAGCCTTAGGAGCCAACTCAACGCGAAAACGTGGCAAATCCGCCATTATAGGAAAGGTAGGTCGCGGCTTTGCTCGAAAGCAAAGGTTACAATTAAAGGTAATGTGACGTGCAATACGTCGCGCGGACAGGATCCAATACTTCTGTCGTAAGATAGATACGAGCAAGGTTGGTCCTGTGTGGAAATTTTTCACATGATAGTGGGAAACTAATAGTTCCACTATATGATCTTGACGCGGAGGAAGGATCTGATGACGTGAGTCAAAATCTAGCTCAGAGTTTGCTAGGCGACCTCCAACGTGGATAAGTCCTTAGGAAGGGACTTAGCCGTTGTAGTGACTTAGAGCACAACTCATTGCGGGCTAAGCGATCCTGATCAACTTCAAAATGAATCCTCTGCACAGATCGCCACACAATAGATTCAGCGAACTCTAGATCAGACGCGGTAACGGGCCCTCTAGGGAGTCGTTTCATAAACTTATAAACGAAGCAAATGGTTTTTAAATATTTCAACCATGACGAGAATCTAGTAGAGTGAGCGTATAAAATGTTGTCGAACGGAGGACATCTGTCCGAGCATTCGTGCGAGAGCACAGGTAAAGCCACGGGCTTCATTTCAGGAAGCTCTTGCGACTCGCCTGAAACGAATGGTTTTATCGGCCATTCAACGCGCGGAAGTTTAAGCCACGGCGGTCCATTTAGCCACAACGGATGATGAACTAATTGAACAGGCGTTAAACCGCGAGAGAGGCAATCACTAGGATTTTCAGACCCTTTGACATGGAAGAAGTGATCTGCCGAAAGATTCTCATGGATCTTAGCGATACCATTGGCTACGAAAGTGTGCCATCGATGCGGTGCGGAATGAATCCAACTCAAGGTTACAGTTGAATCCGAGAAAGCTACGACTGCCTCAATGGCGTGCCGAGCTGCGAAAAGATTATATACTCGCTATATCACAGTTGATAAGAGGAGTGCGGCGCATAACTCGAGACGAGCTAGCGAAACTACTTTCAGTGGCGCGACTTTAGATTTCGCACACACCAGCGAAACGACGATACTACCGTCGGGTCTGACAACGTGGGCGTAAACCGAATCACCGTCGCTTCTCACTAGCGTCGGCAAAACCGACGAGGGAGAGCCTGCAGCGTTCTACGACGCCGACATGTCGCAAAAATCTCAGTTCAGAGATAATTGGCAATTCAGCTTGAAATTGTTCCCACAGACGAACAATGCGAGGTGGTGGGACGTCATCCCATCCAAGTTTGACAAGCCAAAGCTCTTTGATAAGAAGCTTGGCATATAAAATTATCGGTGCCACGAGGCCTAAAACGTCGAAAAGACGTGCAATGGAAGAAAGAATATTCCGTTTCGTGCAAGGGCGAACATAAGGGGTTAACCTGGAATACGAAACAATCCTTATCAGGGAACCAACGAAGTCCCAGTATTTTCTGTGTCGGATCTTTACTTAGGTCCACGCTCTGTGAAAGTCGTAATGACTCTGGAATATTCCGAAGAACATCGACACTATTGCTAGACCACTTCGTTAGCTGAAAATCACCGAGAGAGAATATTTTTATTAATTCACGAGCCGAGTCTATAGCCAGCGCAGTGCTAGATATAGAACTAACTATGTCGTCCATGTAAATATCTCGCTGCAAAATGTCACTGGCGAGAGGTAACTGCGTTCCTTCATCCTGACATAACTGTTGGATAGTGCGAATCGCTATAAAAGGACTACACTTTAATCCAAAGGGAAGCACTGAAAACTGATAAATTTGAAGTTCTTCTTCCTCATTAAACCGATATAAGATACGTTGAAGCGAACGATCTTGTGGGCGTATACCTATACGTAGGTACATAGATTTAACATCTGCGGAAATAGCGACACTAAATAGCCTAAAATTTAACAAGATGTTAAAAAGGTCAGCCTGAAGGACTGGACCTGCGTACAGTGCGAGGTACCGTTATCTGAACTTGCACTAGCATCTAGGACCACGCGTAGCTTAGTGGTCACTTTATCCTCTCGAATAACAGCATGGTGAGGAATATAGTAGTCCATTTCTCGCTCCTTACAATTTCGTTTGGGCAACCCACATTCAGGCAAAATATTTTGCACCAAAGAAATATATTTGTTCTGTAGATAATCCCGTATGACGTCATCATAAAGAAGCTTGACGTTAGGAAGTGATTTAAGTTTACGTTCGAGGCTATAGAATCTCTTGCGAGCTATATCAAAAGAATTTCCTAACGCTGACGCGTCTGTTTTCAGTGGTAAAGCTGCAACATACTTGCCATTTGGAGCGCGGGTAATTGTGCTACAATAAAACTCTTCACAGTGTTTATCATCCACACTCCCTACGGACGAAGCAGCAACATCTTGAATCTCCCAAAACTTACGAAGATCGAAGTTATCGAAAGAACTCGCAAAGAAAGACATAGTGTCAGTTGAAGGTTCGATAATAGGTGCTTCTCCTAGAAGTATGTAGCCGAGCATAGTCTCCAATGCATCGGGGCAACCGGGTGCGCTGGTCACGGGACCGGGTGGCAATAACTTAGCGAACAACGTGACTCCAAGTAACATGTCAATATTACCTGGCACACCCCAGCTGTCATCAGCGAGAAGTTTAGGATCAATATGCTTCAATTCGGCAGTATCTATAGCACCCAGAGGAAGCTGCCCGGTTATCTGATCCAAGACTAGAGCGTCAATTCTATACCTAGGCTGCGAGTAAAACCGTGAGCTGACCGTTAGATTCACTGAGCCGCGAACGGGCTGCGATGTGCCACCAATACCACGAACGGTAGTTATTGAGTCCGTATGTATAGTTAGACCGAGCATACGGCAGCAACGCGATGTCATATAATTCTTTTGCGACCCAGGGTCCAAAAGACATCTAACCACCACGCCCTTACCCTTCCTACCCGCCACTAACACCTTGGCAGTAGCCAGAACTTCGGTACTACGTGTGGCCTGGACTTGAGCAGAAGAATGCGTACACAACGCCACACGATCAGAAGTAGCTGGGTCGGCCGCAGAAACGGAGGCTGGGTCGCTAGCGGAAACCAGCGCAGGGGCTTGCGTCGATTGCTCAAAATGCAATAAGGAATTATGCTTACCGTTGCATTTCCTACATGTTGACTTAGATAGGCACTTAGAGACGGTATGTTGGCTACTTAAGCAGTTTACACATCTGTTATTGTCTTTTACAAACTTAAATCTATTATCCGCGCTCAACTTTTGAAACGCTTTGCACGTATACAAGTTTTTATGCGTGGATCGACAAAGCGAACATTTAGATTCAGTAGCCACAAACACCTGCGAGACCTTAGATGAGGTGCTGGGTCTACCTGCGGGGGCGGGCTTAGTTGCCGCAGAAGAGGAGCGATATAAGATTTTTACTTGTTCACGAACAAACTTTACGAAATAATCATAATCCAACTCTTGTTGATTACGAAGCGACATTTCAAAATGTTTTGCTGTATCTGAGTCTATTAACTTAAGACCCCAATGAATAAATATAAAATCATCCAAGTTATGTATTTTTAATTGTTTGAGTCCAGCAACCGTAGAAGTTAATTTATCGAAACCTTGTTCAATATTAGCGGGTGTCGTTCCGAACGACTTCAATGAGAACAGTTGATTTAGATAATTAGTGGCGAGCGCGCGAGTATCCAGGTACTTTGCGATAAGTGCATCCCAGACCACGCGGTAATTATCGCCAGAAGGTACAATACCTACTGCCACACTCCTAACCTTTCCCTTTAGACAACTCAACAGATAATGAATAAGATCAGAATCTGATAAATCTGCGTTCGTATGTATAATACGTTTGAAAGTCTCATAAAAGAACGGAAAGCTCTGAATATCACCGTCAAAGGCAGGCAGCTCAATTTTAGGTACCTTTATATGATGAGCACTAGGGCTCACTGTCGGGCTAGGTTCCTTGGAAACAGTTGATTCAGTTAATGAAGCTAAAGTATTTTTTATCTCGCCGACCAACTCATCAAATGAATGTAAGGCACTATAGCTTACTTCGCACTTTGGATCCAATGTCAATTTTAACATATTTATCTCGTCCATTATCTCATTGAATTCGCTACGTTGGCCGTCAATTTGTTTAGCCTGAGCAATAAAAGAATTACGTAATCTTTCTGTTGTTAAAGATTCTGTTGAATCCAAAATCCTTTGAACCCGCGCGAAATACGAGTCGCGTTTACTTTCCAACAATCTAAGTTTAACCTTGTCCGTCATAGTGAACAGAAGTTAAAATATGGAAACAAAAAAAACAACATTTTTTTATCTTTTACGGAACCCGCGTAAGTGAAATTAGTGATCCAATCAAACTGATAACTCAACGAAAGATTTTACAACTTACGTAAACAATAGTACGGAACGATCCGTACACGCGAACCCTAACAATAATAAATTGTAAGGTGAAAAAAATATAAAGCGTACAAAGTTTGAATAACGTACAAAGTTTGAACCGCGTACAAGTAACAAAGTCTAATACAAATAAAATAGTAAGCACGCGAAATACCTTATGAACGTACCCATCTATCTATATTTATGATTAGCTTAGAGATACCTACAACCCGATAATTAACATTTATGTCGGATGCGAAGCGATATTTTTTTTTTCCTTTTAGTATTCTATTTATATGAGATTAACTTACTCAATACATAGAATATGTACAGATTCTTAACCAACAATAAGTTAAGTGTGAAACTTAGAAACAAGTATGGTACTTATTTCCGTAAGCGATGCGATTGTGTTCGTAACGAAATACCTTCGTAAAACACAATAAAATTCCTAACAAGTAAATACGCAGATGACCGTTCGAAGTAAATTATCTAGTAAGTACTACGCTTACAAGTTAGGTGCGGGGGTGATATGTATAAATATACGGCTGTTTCCTATGAGGAGAACTAAACGCGTAAAGTTTATACAAATCTGTTATTTTACCTGAAGGTTCCTATCAAAAGATCAAGTTACCTTACAAAATAAAATAACAAACGACGCAATGATAATCTGGTTAATTGCAATAATTAATCAAATGCGGTTGAGTCTAGAATTATAAAAAATACCTACTCGTGCAATACGAGTATAGTAGGCATTTATTTAACGAACCAACAGTAGTAGTGTATCGTAAAATAATCAATGTCATTCATTCTGCAAATCTCGATTAGAAAAATATGTAAAAGTTTCCAATGCGTAAATAAAAATTAACCGTACGATAACAAGAACTGGAATATTCCACAGTCACGTAGGCCAACTTGAACGAATGTTTTAACAGACTACCCACAATTTTCAAAAACGAACAAAAAAATATATAATTACACCGAAAATTAACTGATTTATTAAATAAACTTATTTAGCGATATGAATCAACGTTGATATTCAATTAAATGTATTTTTCGGAGTTACAATTAGTGAAATTAAAGATTTACGTTAACAATTAATTTGCCGGTAGAAAGTACTACACGCAAGGCAGCCAGCCTTATTCCCAACGCAATAGAGGCGAGAATTGTGTGATGATCTGCAATTAATATGGAAATTTCCCAAACTTTTTGCTTATATTTAGACTTTTAGGACTTAAAATTAGGCTGTAAATAGGCCCAAATTTAATTTAACCAGTTCGAAGGACCAAAATGGTGCGTATAACCTCTAGAAGATTACTAGTAAAATCACACGCGATTGAACCTAAATTATTAGAGTAAAGCTATAATTGCTGATTCAGCAGTGCTAAATTGAAGGAGAAAAGTATGCAGATGAGACGAAAGGCAATGGATAAAGTTCAATTTACTAATTATGCCACATACCTTTGAAACAGCGATTCCCATGCAGATGCAGATGCCACGTTCGAGAAGTTCAGCTCACAGACTAGGTACACTATGCTGGCCGGCGGTACACAACACAGTAGGTCTAGGTAATACAGATAACACTTTCCATGTAGGTTTAATTAAGAGTTTTGGGCGAGAGGGTGACTTAGTGCGCGCACCTCCGCCCTGGTTGGTAAGAGACTGGCCACCATCGCCGGCGGCCATCGGTGGCTGCGGCGTAACGACGGTCGCGCCACCGCGCGGAATATCTCCAAAACAACGATATGTGACAATTATTTAATAAATTGGAACTATTAAGCCAATGCCTCTCAATTGCAATATGGAGATGTAATAGAATATGAGCTATAAATTAGGAAGCGTAACCAGGCGCTCTGAGTGCGTTCTGCCGCCATGTTTTTCGTGGAGTTAGACAAGAATCGCGCGGATGGTCATTTCGGAGTTGAAAAGAGTTGTGAGGAAAACGCACGCTTAATAATAAACCGGAATAAGACAAAACTTCACTTTTTTGGGCAATCGCGGTCAAAGTTTTGAGTCTCTACCTTGTTGAAAACATTTTGATGGTTTTCACGTATTTATGGTGTTATTTTTATTTTATTGGTCTTAAATTGTAGAGAGATATATAGCGAATATAACTGACATAATAGTTTAATTGAATTATTGATATTAAATAAATAAATTAAGTTTATTTTCTAAAGTTTCGACTTAGGCCAGTTTAGTATAAAAAATAATGACCAATTTTCAAAATGTTTGCAAACTAATATGTAATAATTCAGTTTAGTATTAATAAATAATATAATCTATTTAAATGTTTAATACTTATTACACTTTAAAAGTAAAACGGAATTAAAAATACAGAAATATTTCGCAAAACACTTTTATAATTGTGAAATAACAGTTTATATTTTATGTTTTATTTGCTTTCTTAACCTTATAACAACAGTAATAACCTTATAATAATCAGTCGCGATAGGAACTTATACAGGTTTGACGATTTCCAGTCTCCCGAACCAGCCGGATTCCTTTAGTACCGTAGACCACATACATACGCCGTGGCAGGTTATATAGAAGACCGAAGAGTATATAACCTGCCTCTCTGTTTAGCGTTTCTGGACAACGAGAAAGCCTTTGATTCGATCGAGACTTGGGCTGTACTGCAGTCTCTCCAACGGTTACAGATCGACTACCGATACATTGAGGTGTTGAAGTGTTTGTACAAAAACTGCACCATGTCAGTCCGTCTTCAGGATCAGACCTCAAAACCAATCCTTCTCTAGCGCGACGTGACACAGGGAGACGTCCTTTCTCTGAAACTGTTCACTGCTGCGCTGGAGGATGCCTTCAATGTTCTGGGCTGGAGGGGGCTTGGCATCAACGTTAATGGCGAGTACATTACTCAACTTCGGTTTGCCGAAGACATAGTGGTCATGGCTGAGACCATGGAGAGCCACAGTAAAATGCTCGATGACCTCAGTAGAGCTTCCGAAAGAGTAGGTCTTAAAATGAACATAGACAAAACCAAGGTCATGGTAAATACCTATGTAACACCCACTCCTATCAAGATCGGAGACTCTACACTCGAAGTTGTAGACGTTTATTTCTATCTGGGACACACGGTCCAGTTGGGTAGATCCAACTTCAAGAAAGAGATCAACCGTCGAATCTGACTCGGCTGGGCGGCGTTCGGGAAGTTGCGTGGTATCTTCTCGTCCAATTTACCGCAGTGTATCAAGACAAAAGTCTATGACCAGTGTGTGTTGCCAGTGATCACCTATGGGACCGAGACGTGGTCGCTCACAATGGGCCTTATCAGAAAGCTTAAAGTCACCCAAAGGGCAATGGAGAGGGCTATGCATAGAATTTCCTTGCGTGATCACTTCAGAAATGATGATATCAGAAGGAGAACCAAAGTTACCGACATAGCCCGAAGAATTACCAAACTTAAGTGGCAGTGGGCAGGGCATATTGCTCGCAGAACGGATGGCCGATGGGGCCGAAAAGTTCTGGAATGGCGACCGCGAACTGGAAGACGATACGTTGGAAGGTCTCCTACTAGGTGGACCGATGACCTGGTTAAGGTTAAAGAAAGCGCTGGACGCGGGGCGCACGGGATCGGTCAATGTGGCGACGCCAGGGGGACGCCTATGTCCAGCAGTGGACGTCTTTCGGCTGAAATGATGATGATGATGAGGAACTTATAATTATTTGTACTAAGTAACTAACGTATAAGTCATCACAAAATGCTTAAGAGATCTAGCTTTACTTTATTATGCTAAAGAACAATAAACATTTTAATACAAAACAATAAAAACTTCTTATATACTTACTTGTACTTGGTACATCTACCAATATTAATTAGAATCAACAGAACTAAGCAGGTTTTACCTATTATTCTTATGCAGTCTCGGAAATTGTGACTACTTAAAATATATATTTTTATTCTGACGCCAACGAATAATCTAATCATCAAAACATTTTTTAAACGTCTTTTCCGGTATCGAGTTAGGTTCTCACCGCAAATTTTCCTTTATGTCGTCTGCCGAATGAAAACGGGTGCCACGAAGTGGTAATTTGAGTTTAGGAAAAAGAACGAAGTCGGCTGGAGCCATATCTAGTGAAAAAGGTGGTTCGATGGTATTTGTTGAGTATTTGGTCAAAAATTCGTTCACAATGACAGCTTTGTGCGCATTATCGTGGTACAAAATCCAAGAATTTCTTTCCACTAATCCGGCCTTTTTCGTCTAAGTTTCTCTCTTGAACACCGCAGAACACTCAAATTATATTTACCGTTTGACCTTTCGGCAAGAATTCCGAGTGCACAACACCGCGATAGTCAAAGAAAACAGTCAATATGACTTTGACTTTTGATCGACTTTGGTGTCGTTTTTTCGGTTTCGGTTCGAATTGGAAGGTGCCACTCCAAAGCTTGTTGACCAGTTTGCATGTCAAACTCGTAAAACCACGTCTCATCACCAGTAACAATGCGTTTCATGAATGTTGGGTCGGAATTGACTCGTTTGAGCATGTCCTCAGCGACTCTTATGCGATTGAGTTTTTGGAGAAAATTCGGGTCTTTTGGGACTAGCCGAGCGGCAACATGTTTCATACCCAAGTCATTATTTAAAATGGTACGGACCGACTCGTGACACAAAAAGTTCGGCGGCTCTCTCTCTCAAACTTGAATGAGGATTTCATACTCCTGGACTTTCTGAATGGAGTTGGTCTAACGTGGTGACCTTGATTTCCTGCATGGTGAGCTGGACTTTATCGTCCGTTTCATTGAACAAACTCTAAAATAAATAATACACAACATTAAATAAAAAGGTAAAACCCTCAATTAATTTAAAGAATATAACGTAAAATAGTATTATGGATACTGTACACCGAGTGTAAACTTGCAAGAGAGTAAACTTAACTATTTTGTTTGCGTTAAATTTGACTGATAGATCATAATGATAAGATTATAAGGGTGAGAATAGAAATCTTAAAGCAAACGCGATAGTTACGTTGCAAATTTTTAGTCTGCACTTGTAACTACGTAAACACGACGTTATTTACTTACCTTTATTTCAGTACATCCAGCAGTTTTACTCATCATAAGATCCGTATCAGTACATCGAGCGTTATTACTCATCATAAGATATTAAAGGCATCGCTGCTTCCTATTTGCAGACGTCATCATCAGGCTTAAAACTATGGAGATAGAAATTTAATACTTATTATTAATGAGTATTTAAAATAAATTGAAAGGACATTTTGTAATAAACTGCAGCAATTGCTAGAGCAATTTTAGACTTTAGGATCATTTAAAACGTAAACCGAAATAAACACAAGTATTATTTAAATCTACCGAAAGTTTTGGTGATAAAGTGATATAAAATGGATTGTTTCTCGTATGTAAGTAATAATTTTATACTAAAACGCACTAATACACAATCTTGCTTATCTATACGATTATAATTTAATGATAAACTGCAACAAGTCTAAATAGTACATGCTGTATTATAAAAGCATATTCAACTAAAATTAAGTAAAACGAAACATGCTTGTTTAGAAAAAAAATGAAGTGAAATAGTCCCACCTGCGTTTGAAAATAAACAGAATTATTTCACCTTACTCCACCGTTGTCACAAAACAACGACATCTATCTCACATCACGGTCGCCGCATCACTAAATGATTCTTTATTGCATGAAATGCATTGTCGCGCGCTTTTGTAGAAAAGAGAGGGGTGAACTAATAATTGACCATTTTGGTTTGTTTCGCATGGCGGGATCGTACCTATAGATTCTTCAATCGGAGTTAGTTCGTTTTATTAACAAAAGTGGGAATCCTTAATTTTTGACATATTCCGGTTTATTATTAAGCGTGCGAAAAGAGTTGAGAACTAGACTAGCCGAAAGCGGCGTGTATAAACTTGAAAATAGTGTGTTTTTGCTGAAAGCAAGCGAAAGTATTGGTGACCGAATCGGCTGCTTTGATAAAATTGGACCAAGGACTATCTCTAAAACGGCATAAGTTACCTGCTTTGTGCAAGCATACCCGTTAAGGCGTTAAGCCCACAAGATCGAGTGTATATTGAAGATAGCCCCCTCATGTTTGCGACATCAGAAGTGTGTACCAATGCACGCACAAGGCGATGATAGACCAAATGAGACGAGTAGATAATGGCTGGCGCGCTCTCTTTGATGCAAAAATTAGCATGGAAGAACCTACCTACCTACTTAATGGAGATGTTTTGCAACTCGCCGGGTAATAGAGACAGGAATATCATGTAGCCCGAATTCAACCGTGAAGTGTGGCCTATCCTAGACAATATGCAAAGTCGGGTTGCAGATAATGTTAATGATGACATCGATGCCCAATCCTGACTAGATATTTGAGAAACGCAACTGTGGTGGTGATGTTCAGGGAAGTATAAACTTAAGTATTCTGACAATAATAAGTACCTATCTAATGCCTTGTGAAGTTTAGCCACAATACTGGTTTTCTTGTTAAAAAGTGGCTAAGATTTAAAATAAATCTCTATTTTCCGTTATGATGCTAAACGAAACTCAGCTAGTGTCATTTTGTCAGCGAAATTCACAAGAGATTAAGACGACTTGTGCAAATATAGTGCAAGAGAGCAAACATCCTAAGCTACAACTTGATTCAATAAAACATTACGCTTGTGTGAAAACTTGCTCATAGACATGAATTTTTCAGCCATTGGCACAATATGCAACAAATAGCAAGGACGTCTGTGCCCTTCAACATGGCTGTGGATACCACAAGACCTGTTGTGACCAGTTTAACTGTGTTACACATGCCGCTGCGGTGATCAATCAATTTAATATTTTCTGATAGCATCTAGAAGTCTGGACATTTGCATGGTTGGCACGGCTGCCTGACCTTTCTGGGGGTACAGGCTTAAAGGTATGTTATTTTGAATTGCAATTTATAACTATTTATAAAATTTTGTGACAGAAACGAATAGCTGTAAAACCGACTTCACGCAGTCTTGTCTGCCCTACCCTAGAGTGTAATTTAAGCCCGCGTAGGCGCGGAGCCACCCAAACCCCGTAGCGCCGGAGCGGTGACAGAAACAATGCTTGCTGCATGCTGCATGCCTGCTTGCTTGTTGCTTGCATGCTGCATGCCTGCTTGCATGTTGCATGCATGCTTGCTTGCATTCTGCGTCTCTGCTTGAACGCTGCATGCCTGCTTGCATGCTGCGTGCTGGCTTGCATGCTGCAAATCCCCTGTATTATTGATTAATCACTTCGGTTAGGTTAGGTTAGAATGGTGACTATTAAAGCGCGAAGGCGAGCAAGCTAAGCGAGCGTGCCGCGGCAGCGGCCGCCGATTACCAGATCTCCTCTATTTTTGGTGAATCATTCGGGTTAGTTTAGGTTAGGTTAATTCATTATATTATTGCAGCACACCACAAAGGGCCCAAACCAAACTAACACCGATACAAGCAGCTCCAATAAGAGCGGTGGGTACACTACATAAATATGAAAAACTATATTCCGTCAGTCACAAATACGAATTTTTAATTCCGAATGGTTCAAAATGCCGAATATAACAAGTCCGACTTCTATTTTTATAATTCCTATTTTTCTGTATTCCTAACGTTTATAATTACTATTCTCAAAATACCGAGTTTCAAACGATCGAATAACAAAAAGTCCGACTTAATGATAATACGAAACATCAAAAATACGAATTCCAATTATAAAAATTCCGATTAATACAATTCCAAAATAAAAACGCCTTGTAAAACTGAATAGCAAGACAAATAAACATATCTGCTTATTGCTTGCATCCAAACAAGCACGCAGCATGCAAGCAGGCATGCAGCGTGCAAGCAGACAAGCAGCATGCAAGCAGACAAGCAGCATGCAAGCAGACACACAGCATGCAAGCAAGCATGCAACATGCAAGCAGGTAAGCAGGCATGCAAAATGCAAGCAGGCATGCAACATGCAAGCAGGCGTGCAACATGCAAGCAGGCATGCAGCATGCAAGCAGGCAAGCAACATATAGCAAACATTGTTTCTGTCACGGCTCCGGCGCTGCGAGGTTTGGGCGGCCCCACGCGAGCTTATCGTCGCAGATGGTTTTAACATATGAAAATCAGAATTAAAAAAAATAGCATTAACGACTTTCGGTAAAAATAAATTTCGTGATTTTTAATAATAGACATTATAATTCTCAGGTATTATGAAAATCGGAACATCGAAATTCGAAATAAAATATTTAGGAGTATATGGGTGTTCCCGGTAGGAAGATGATGATGACTTTTATAGGGAAGGGAAAGGGAGTAGGCTTAGGTTACATATACTAGGAGAAAGTGAGGAATGCGTCGGATGCAGAGTTCAAGAAGTCTCAATAGATCAAGCTGGAAGAGCTTCTTAATTCAAAGTTTGACGATACGCCTGAATCTTGCCCCTTTACAGATACAACTGATTTGCATAATTAAATCTCTTGTAATTATGTTGATACAATTCGTTTTTAGTTCTATTTAGCATCGTATGTATTACTACGTTTTACTTTTTTTTTACTTTATTATAGATTTACCAAGGTTTTGCTTCGGCTCTCCTGGCCTATGAAACCTTGCATTTCTCCTGCATTTAAGCAGCTTTGACTCTCAACTCACAGATTATATAATACTAGCATAAAAATGCCTCATCCCATACAAAGAAACCGTGCCAAGTAGCTAGCGTTTTTCATCTGATTATACCATTTATTTTTTGTAAATCGATCGCGTTAGATAGAATATAGTATAATATAGATAATTCGGCGATAGATAGAAATAATCTAGTAATCAATCGATATCGACGGATAAAACAAATAATCAGTATAACCAGTACAGTACGTCGGGACAGTTTATTTGTATGAGATGAAACCCCACGACTATACTATTTATCATCTAGAGATTACCGCTTCCAATAAGCAAAAAAAAACTACTTAACCTCATGAGAATAATGTGTTAATATTAATGTTTTTAATTACAAAAATCCCGTAGCCAGTACAATCTCTTGTGGAATTGGACTCGTCAGTTTATTGTATCTCACGTTTCATTTAATTGTAATGACGCGGAAGGAGGAGTATATTTCTCATTAGTGGGTTTGATCTTGCAGAGAAATGTAGGATCTTGGAAACCATTTCTACCGTGCTGTGGGTTTTCCGGTAATTGGTTATTAAAGGTTGGGTTAAGGTTTTGTGTTTATTACTAAACAGCTGACTAGTGATCATCGCTTCTAATTAACTATTATCCGTAGGCATCAAGCCAAGACAATCGTTAGGATTTTTTAATAACTTGCTTACCAAAAGTATGTGATAGGTACTCAGGAAGTTGTGTCGTATTTCTCCAGATTGGATGATTATAAAACTGACTTCTAGCTTACATAAATAGCAATTCGGATATTGTTTACAGGCAATAAAAGTTTTCATTAAAATATCAAACTTATATTATGACGGCGCTGATCAGTCAGTCTGATCAAAATTAAATAAAGTGGCAAAACAAAATGTTTCCAAAATTTTAAATTAAGTCCTTGGTAATCAGGCTTAACTTAACGCGATTCAATCCACGGAGGCAGACTGGATAACTTTTATCTTTTTTTTCTTTTGATAAAATTAAACACTTCATAAGAAAATGCGACAAAAAATTTATATTCTTTTCGCGTTCTCTTGTGGAGATCTTTTTTATTTACTTCGTATTTTACTTCTTAACTTTTTATTGTATTTGTATTTGCTTGTGGCCTTTTCCTAAGGAGGTTTAAAAATCTTTTCCAGTATCAAAGACCGAGACTTTCATTTATACCTGGGCCCTGTATTTTATTTATATTTTATTTGTTCCTACCCGCTTTACCTTCGGCAAGAGAAAAACGTTTCTTTCTTTGTGTATAAAGTTTCTAATATCAGGAGTAAGGTCTCTCTAGGGTTCTTTAATATGTAGGTTTTACTTTTGATAAAAGTTGATCCATTGAAACATTTCTTTTATTTGACCGTTTGCATAGTACTTAACAGCTGGTCAAATCTTCACTGAATGGGTTCTTGAAGACAAAAGACGCCATTGAGGCTGGTTCAGAAAGTTTTGGAGAGAACACTAAGTGTGTTTTGGTTTGAAATGGTACGAGTGTACTGCCTTGAAAAAGTTATGGGGATTGCCCAGCAGATAGAGACAGGATATACTTAATTTAAAAAACGGTTTTCATTATTTCATAATTGGCGGTAGATTCTTATATTAGGCGACAATGAAACTGTTTATATTGCCCTTATAATAAAGTATGACTAAGTACGAAAGTAAATAATATCTAGTTCAAGCTTCAGCATAATATTAATTAAACAATAAATAACTCTAGTTTCTGCACAGGGTGAGGTAAAAGCGGGATAAAGTTTTATTTGACAAGTTTAGCAATGAAACATCCAGTAACTTCATGTACCTATTCCCAATGAAACTTTCAGACTGTTACACTGTTGCACGATGATCGTGCACATTCCCAAAATCTTACTAAACCTTTGAGAACGAGAACTTAAGGAATTGACTTACAAGGTTAGTGTACAATTTTGCCTAGGTAGTTCAGGGCACTGACTGTACGCCTTTCAGGTGTTTTTGCACTCAGTTGCATTCGATTCGTGGTCGTAATTTATTTGCGAATATCATAAAAATATTCCGTATTATATCCACATTAATCAAAAATATGAATCGAATACGAGCGAGTGCACAAGTGACTATATCAATTTAGTCTCAAGCTACTCTGAACGTGGTCTTCTGAGTTACATTCAGACACCACAGTGCACAGATACCATTGAAATGTTAAGAGAAGTGCATTTTTTGGGCAACAGATGGCGTTGTTCAAAAAGATGTTATTCCTGAATCGTACTCAACCTGTATCCAGTAGCCGTATATACTATACGAATATCTAAGACGAAATAAATATGTCTACAGCCTGCGGTTTTGCTGATCGGTGGCCGCCGCTAATTTAGCGGCCGAAGCGTGGCCCTAATACGGTGGCGACCGCTAATTTAGCGTTCGTACCCGCGCTTTCGTTTTCGCGGTTATTTTTCTGTCTGGGTATGCCGACTCGCGCGGACAGGTTTCTACGTGTCGCGGGCATAGACAACCATCATAGGCACCCGGGCTGCGCACGGGGTCTCGTTAAAACGGTTATATTTTCGATTGTATGGTGAATTTAGTGCTGTGGGTGTTAATATATCATGGAATGATAAGTGATGAAGTGTTTTTACTAGTGTAATTGTGTATGTGTCGTGAATGCCAGCAGAAATACGTATTTCAACGAACAATGTCCTCCATTGCTATTGCCATGCCGACCGTTTTGCCGTAAGTCCTTTTTGTCGACATCTAATTTTGCCTAATTCTTATCAAACTGTCATTATTTACAATAGTAGGTTAATTAGCAACGCCTCTAAAGCCGCTAATTGAAATGCTATCGCCAGTTCTTTGAATTTAGTCGAAAACAAAAACAATAACAAACAAAAGCGCTATTATAGCTTCTTACACCGACGGTTTTTTTTTGTTTTTCTTGTTTTCTAGGTTGTTTTTTAGGTAAAATACCTTTATTTTGTGTTTTTCCAATAGTAATTAAAATAATCTAGCGGATTGTGAAAAAAAAAATGAAAAAAGTGTCTTTATTTAAATTATAAAAGTGTCTGTTTTGGCGCTCTTTTTCAAGTGTTAACAATGTGACTCATTGTTCGTAATCTAAACAATTCTAACACCTAAGCCTTTGTCTGCGATAATACTATGTACCAAACTATGTAATAGGATACTATTCCAAGCCAAGTGGCTTATAGAATGCCAGGACCCGAAGTGTAAATATACCCATTTTTTTTTGTCGGCAGCCGGGTCAATTTCCTGAAGCGTAACTCTTTGAAGCTTGTGTTTTAAAAAAAATATGCGGTTGTGTGATCTAATGATTGATTTGTATAAAATAGGGTGAAAATAAGTAAAAAATATATTAAAAGATACACTTTTTTTTCTACCTACTTTTGTAAAATAATACGGGAACGTTTCGCGTACGCTGACTTCACAATTTTTTTACCAATATTTTACAAGTCAAAACTGGAATAATTAATTTGAAATCTGATAGTTCGAAACGATTCGTAACGATTCCAACAACATACGTTTCATGTATGTCCCCTTACGTCAGCCGGCCGACCCGTCACCGAAGCGCGTTTCGAGCGTTTTCGCCCGCCACCGACGAGTATAAATAAATAAATAAAAAACAAATTTGAGTTACTGTTATGCCAGGGAAGAAGAAATAAGCAAGCCTTGAGCAAGCGTGATGATGACTCATGACTTTTCCACCCGGGAAGAGATCTTTGGCCATTTTACGCCGAAATTAATATCATTTCTCATTGACTTCATAGTTATTATAAGACGAATTTGGCGCACTAATTATAAAATTACCAAAAATGTTCATACTGGACACTGCTAGAGTTAGAAAAAAGTTTTTTTTATTTCAATCACAGCACCCGCAGCCCTACAAATTTATACCAACCAATGATTCAGGTCATAAAAACTCTGTCTCAACAACAAAAGTACCCCAACTAATATTACAGCAATTACACAGTATAAAACATAAAACTTCTCACATAATTCGCGACACAGGTTACAAAATACTTGTTAACAAAGTATGAAAGTGTCAAAACTATCGCGCCAAATTGTTTTGCTACATTGTCCCGGTGGAGCGGTGTTTCATAACGTCCCATAAACTTGAACGTAAAAGCTAGGCTGATGCTTGAGAGGGAAAGAAAAGCGATAGAGGTAGCGGGAAGGAATGAGCTAAAAATTCTAGACGTTATAAACAAAAGAACAGACTTTGTTAACCTATTTATACCTGTACTAGCTGACTCCCGGGGCTTCGCTCCCGTCAACTGGCTACCTACCTACCTACTCTGCCTAACCTGCCTACCCTACCTACCTATCAATTTTTATCTACCATCAATAGTTTTCTTAGCGCACGCCAAAGAATGAATTTTATATGCAACATTTTGCTGCCTTGGGTTACATTATTGTTTTTTTCATAAGGATCTCTATTTTTTTTAAATATATTGTAACCTGTAATACTCAGAAATAATGTATCTTGCTACTGATGAAAGAATTTTCAAAATCTGTTCTGTAGATCCAGAGATTATCCCTTACAACGTCACAAACTCACAAACTTTACCTCTTTATAATATTAGTATAGATGAAGAGTGATATGAAAGAAAAGGTGACGGGGAGGTGGTGGTGAGGTAACGGTTGACAGGACGGTATGGAAGAAGAAAACGTATTGCGTCTACCTCAAGTAGTCTTCAGCGGATTTATTAGAGGTCAATGCGACATGACATCCGCTTCACCGCCTACCGCGGCGGTGCGCGGTGCCGTGTGTTAAACGCCTAAAATGAGACAAGGGCAGGAAGATGATGATTTTTTAAATCCATATATTTCATACTAGCTTCTGCCAGCGGCTTCACCCGCGAGATAAGTGTGTTCTGATCACAAGGGATCATTATACCGCCATGAAAAGTAGCTTGTGTGCTATTCCAGACTAAAGTCTTTGTGCGTGCCAAATTTCATCCAGATCCGTTCAGCTGCTCTAGCGTGATTGAGTAAGAAACATACATACACACACACATCCATCCACACTTTCACGTTTATAATATTAGTAAGATTCCTTGGATGGCAGAAAGCTATTAGGCTATCCATTGTCAAGCAGTATTTGATATCCTAAAAGCTGGACTGTGCAAATATCACACTAATATTATAACAGCGAAAGTTTGTGAAAGTGTGTGTTCGTATGTTTGTTGCGTCTTCACGCTCAAACGGCTGGACGGATCTGGATGAAATTTGGCACAGAGATAGAGTATGGTCAGATATAGCACATATGATACTTTACATCCCGGGAATATGTTCTTTCGGAATAATTTTTCGACAATCACGCGAGCTAAGCCGCTGGCAGAAGCTAGTCTAACATAATTCACAACTTAAACATAACTAGCCAAATGTAGGTATAGCACACATTTGCCTAACCCTTCGAGAAATTCAGGCAAATATTATGTTTTTCGTGAAAAAAAACTCCCTCAGATATTCACTGTCATTTTGTTATTGGGCTGTCCAAACATTAATTACACAAAATTATATTTCACTCACATTCATCATGCACCTGTAATATTCATCACCATCCCACCTACCTCCTCATATCACAAGACACAATAAATTCAACCCCAAATCTCCATTCACATCATCCGCTGTACCCACTATATCCCGACCTTTATGGGCCCGTCACTTACCCTCGGAAGTGTCGCCAACAGAGCATGCAATTAGGCAACGTTTTGTACAAATAATTATACCCAGAGAATTTCGTTCCTCAGTTTGCAACTCTTAATTCACAACGACAAACAGGTATCGTGTGAACCTACCCTCTTTACCATCAGGACAGATTAAGGCGTCTGAGAATGTCGTTTGAACGAACATGTTGAATTCTCGACTTGATTTTCAGTCTAATGTAGGAGTAATGTATCAAGTCGAACACATTAGACCGAAAAATAAAGAGAGATTTATATCTGTCAATTATATTCGAGAGTATTCTCGTAGTTAAAAGACAAAGTCTGTGATGTGACTATTTGATTAAATTGAAAGATGGAAAGAAAAAAATACACTCTTTTGTTTGTTGATTAAATTGGGTTGTTGATGAAATGTTAGATTGGATTTATTTGAGGTTGTTGACCTTTGTAGACAGACAGTGGCGACGATACTAAAAATAATAATGAAAATGAAAGACAGAATTTATTTTTCTAATTGTAATTACATTGAAATTATGTTTTTTCACCATTGTATACCTTCGGGGTGCATGAAAGGAGCCTTACCGAGTGGCGTTCATCTTAATCGCATCGCGATTCCAAACGCCCGGCGCACCCTGGACAGCTAGCACTCGGTAACGCAGAGTCTAGCTGACTAATCCTTTCGCTACGATGGTAAACTCAACTCAGTGTACCTATACCTAATTTAGGACTTTTTTTTTTGTATTCCTTTGTTCATCTTGTCAATGAAATTAAAAAAGAATACAATTGGCATAACGGTCCGATTTATTTGAAATACGATACTATTGTACGAGTATTTAAGCTTATCACCAGCCTCTCATGATTTTTATTTCGCAACTACTTACCAATTTAAAAAAAGAAAACAAAAAATATTCGAAGTTCCACTCTGTAACTGAATTGACGTCACCGTACTCCCATGGACTTTTACCACAGATATATTATATCTTACTAGATAACGCAAGTCCCTGTATCTGTATGAAAACCAAGCCAGCCCTTTTTGCACATGTAATTTAAGAACAAATTTATTTACCGATGAAAAATAATGTTTCTATTGTCTCGACCAACTTTTTTTGTAGATTTTTGCAGCTCAGTACGGCATTATTACACATTTTTCTCGATTTCGGTTGCTGTCTGGTGCTGGTTACGCTAAATGAAATTGCTAAGAGCATTGCTCTCACTTTTACTTTCTTTTTTTACCCGACTGCGCGGTGAACAGGAGGCTAATGTGTTTATCAGTCTATGTATATGTTTGTTCCTATGTGGCGTTCTAGAGATCAAACGCGTGGGCCGGTTTTGATGATTCTTACGTAAATTCATTCGTCTTAACCTTGCAAGTGTAAGTGAAATTAAAATTAAATGCAATTAAAATTGAAAGAAAGAAAAATGGCGAATTTTGGGAGCGATATTGTGGGAAGCATTATTTTTTTTGGTCAGCCAGCTCGCGAATATGTATCCTCCGACTGCACAGCACTATTTTCTTTTTGTGTAAGTCTTTTAGTTTGATTCTTAAGCAGTCGGGTTTTTTGATTTTTTGAATAAGCATTTTTGTTTGACACGTTAAGTGCACACATTCGCGTCATCTATTTAGTTTTATCTCTGTGTCCTTTACCATCAACACGGAAGTGACAATAGCAGTTTGCTATAAACTGTCACTGGCACCTTCACTTTGTGATGACACTAGTAGCGGTCCTTTTTTTACTTAAACTAGATAGCCTGTCGCTACTAACCCTTTTCTAAAATTATTTATTTTTTGCAATATAGCTTATCAATATTTTAAAAAATAACACAAGAAAATCAAAGTTCTACTCTGTAACTAAAGTGACGTCACCTCACTTCCATGGACCATTACCATCAACGCGGCAGTGACATAAAGAGCAGCTTGCTTTAAACTGTCAGCGGCACCTTCCCTTTGTGAATGATCGATGCCAAAGATTACTTTGTGATGGTGTAGCGGTCCTTCTTTTACATAAACTAGTTAGCCTGGGGCTAAAGTGTCGTATTACATGAACATAGGAACACGCGAGCAGGGTTAAGTGGTATGGGAGTGTGTTGTTACTAAGTTTTTATGAGGGGCTGAAAAAAAATGTTGTTGAAGATTTTTGTTTTGTTTATTGGGAAGTTAATTGTTTGTTACCAAGTAAATACTCACATGTAATTACGAAGGTAGGAGTTTTTGGTGTGGTCTTTGTCATCGTGGAAATTTTTAGTCCCTTTTTTTGATTGGGATTATTTTTGATGGCATATCATACTTAGTTCAACATATCCGTGTGCGTGAAATTTTGGGTCCGAAGTAGCCGTAGTACTTTTTGTAGGGAAGCTTACGCATTACATCCGAACACTATCCGTAATTACCTGTCATATTTCAGAACATTTTAACTCAGAACCCAAACCACGGACACGGATCACGGACACGGACGTGTAGTGCGTAAACAGCCTTACCCTCTTACTAATAAATACATAATAAAGTTACTCCAAGTATAAATCTATGAAAATGTATGGTTATTTCTGGTATAACTTTATTCTGTGTTTATTAGTAAGACGGTTAGTGTTTCAGGTGACAGTGGTTGTTTGGGTGTTGTAGCGCAGCTTGTTTGAGGCCTAAGACCAGCAGTGGACTGCGATAGGCTGGATAGTTTGATTGATACATTAGTTAGTGATAACTAATGTATCAATCATATTGGATACTTGTTTCTTAAGAAAAACTACCTATATCAGTTTTTCTTAGACGAATAACATAGATTTTCTGATTCCATATCAACATACTAAAATAATTTCAAAAATAAAAAAATATTAGACTATTCCTTATTACTTTACCCAAAATATTCAAAACAAAAACAATGGAACTTGAAACATGTTCAGAGGCCAAACAAAATGCAATGAATCAATGTTGAAACAAAGCGCGCATTCCGCTGCGATCATTGGCAAAACGGTTCGCAGTCTAGACGGATTGTAGACGAAATATGAAGGGCTGATTCTGAAGTGCGACGGTAAAACAATATTGTGGAGTGTAGTGTTTGTTTGAGATATGTCGTTGGTTCTGTTACTGATTTTCTAATTAGGAACTCGAATAACAGTTATTATAAAATGTTTGGTTGATAAAATAAATTAAATTGCATAACGTACCTAATATTGCTGGAAATATGGCCGACAGTGTCATAAACATCTATATTATTATGATGTGCAAATAGTTCTAAAAAGTCCGAATAATTACTAAACTAACACAGAAAGGGATAACAGTACAAGATTTGTAAGTTTAATATAAGCAAACTTTAGTTTAAACTTAAATAACATAATGCAATACTTATAAGGATCGCAGTGGTGGCCCTGCGAGACTTGGATTCTGGAATGGGTTTGAACCCAGGCATTGATGCAGGCACGTGATGAATTACGGCCCATTCGCTCTCACAAAGAGGAGGCCTGTGTCCCAGCAGTGGGAACATTAATAGGCTGATGATGATACTAATTAGCAAAACTCTGTTTTGTTGCTAGTTAGACGTCGGAAGTCTCAATAATCAGTCAAGTCTCAACTTAATCAGAAAGCAAAGAATCCTTTGGTAACTAACAAGACTACTATGAAAGAAAAACAGTGAAATTGAGGATTGATTATCTCCTAGAAAAGAAAAATGTTTCTGCTGAAAATCAAAATTAAAAATCATTATTTATATTGAAATCTCGTATCCGCTGAACACAAAACTTTCATTGGAGTCACAGCAACTTTCTAAGACGCTTTGCAGCCAATAATTCTGCCAAAAAGTCCAGCTCGTAACTCCCCATAACCATCTCGCCTGCAGTCGGGCAGCGGTGGGCGGAGTAGTGATAGCGGGCAACTGTTTACTTTGTAACACCGCGCCCCTAATGCATCACATTCTTATCTATACACTGCAGTGCGCCGTGGAACCACTGGGCGAAATTAGGGGATATTTTCTGGACTGCGGAAAAATAGGCTGCTTGGTCGTTAAGGGTGGAATGCATGGTGTTGGTTTTCAAGTCAAGGCATATTCACACTACGATCGGGTGTTTGTAGTGCGATTATTCTTTGAGATGAAAGCTGGGTGGCTTTTAGAAAGAAATTCTCGACGCGACGAATGTAATACGCAAGACAAGCGATGCCATTGGTTGTTGAAATGCTTTCAGCTAAACTCAGCAGCCAACATGTGTTTTCTTAATCTTAATTATTACCCGAATGCAAGGAAAGATTTATGTTTTTCGCGCGTATCTTGTATGTGTGTATGTATGTTATATTCTTTATTACCTCATATCTTTCAAACCGCTAGACGGATTTATATAATTAAGACATCGTTAGATACGTCTTGGCCGCCCAAGTGTTCCTAGATAGGTGAAATAAAAATAAAAAAGATGACGGCTTTTGGGCGCCATATTGTGAGTCCCAATTGTTTTTTTCTTTCATACCGACCGAGTGGGATATCAAAATGAAGGGTTTTAAGAGGTGATTATAAAAATATGTACCACTTATATATGTTTAAAAGTAATTCGAAAAAAGATGATAACTAAAAAGTTGTAAATAAAAATAATAAATTAAATATCAAAATACCAATCTGCTTCAGAAGCTTTTAAGTTCTAAAAAGCTGTAAAGAAGAAAAAAACATGCTGTGGATCAGGGGATCAGCTAATTCACGAATATGTATCTTACAACTGCACAGCCTGATTTTTTCTTAGTAATTCTGAAGCAGTCGGGTTATTGTTTTTTTTATTAACTTTTTTATTATATTAATTATCCATAATTTTGTTTCAGAAACGAGCCTGATAGCAGGACAGCTTCTTACTTCAAGTAGTTAAGACGTATAGAACATGGACAAGGATATCTAACATAGCCTCTAGTTTTGTGCGATACATGAGCTAGCTAGCGGCTAGTTATATCTTTTTCCACAAGATAGAATAAGAAGGAGAACCTTTGTTATAATCTTTTTTATAAAAACGTTGGCCACACTAGAAATATCGCCTGTATTATGAGTACGTTTACTAACATACACAAACAGCCAGACCCGGAACAACTACTTTTGGGTCATACAAACATTTGTTCCGTGCGGGAATCGAACCCATGACACGCAGCGCAGCAGTCAATCGCTTAACCACTGCGCCAAACGTGCCGTCCAAGAACATCCAACTTAGCCATTATTTAGCAGGCTACAAGTTTTTAATTGAACAGCTTTTTGATGTTATCATGACTTGACTCGAAACACGCTACTAGACGGCATCAAGGCAACAATGAGTAATTACGGAACATATTGTTCTAATAAATTCTCACGCTTGTCAAGCAGATTTGTGATCACAATCTAATAATATTTCATTATGCATGCTGCATTAACAATTTTATTTTTTCTTAATAAATACTTGCCTAAGTTAGGAAATCATTTTTTTGCACCTAAAGCGAAACTCTAAGCGAAACTTTATAAACAAACTAGCGTTTTCCAGGGGCTTTGCCTGCATGAAACTACAAGCCTCTTTATCAAAATTCATCAACATTGGTTTAGCTATTCAGACGTGAAAACGTAACATATGCAATGTGTCCGGACTTGCAGTAATAAAACTTTAAGGCCGTAAAATGCACTTACTTTTAATGATGTTATATATGTGTATGTCTACATTGTGTATGTGTGCGTGGGCTGCGTCCCTGCACTGCTTTAACCTGACAATAAACCAGTGTGCTTCTAGCTGTCAGTTGTTTCACTTGCCCCTACGCACCTACTTAACAGTGGCGACGAGTTTACCCACAATACAAAAAAAAAAGTAGTCTTTTATTGAAAAATGGCACAGTCATTTTGTGGAATTTTAACCACTTTCGATCATAATGTTAATGATTGGAAGACTTACAAAGGTCGTATCACGCAGTGGTTCATCGCTAATAACATCGATGCGAAAAATGATGCAGCGGGAACCAGGAGGCGAGCCATACTACTCAGCGCACTCAGCGATGGTACCTACAAGTTGGCAGCAGACTTAGCTCTGCCCAAAGACGTGCAAGAGGTACCATATGAGGATCTAGTGCAAGTATTGGATAACCACTTCACTCCGAAACGTTGCGGGTTCAGTGAGCGATACAACTTTTATGCAGCTTCGCAGCAGCCGGGCGAGACATATACCCAATGGGCAGCAAGGTTACGAGGCCTGACGGCACATTGCGGATTCAGCAATGTTGAGGAGGCGCTGCGTGACCGATTTGTGATGGGGATGATAGCGGGTCCAGAACGGGAGAAACTGTTTGCGCAGGACTTGGAGACCTTAAGCGTGGCGAAGGCGGTGGAGTTAGCAGAGAGCATAAGATGCGCGCGCGCGGGCGCGGGCGCTGCCACTACTGCTTCTACATCAGCAGATCAAGTACAGGTGTTCAAGATCACGAAAGGACAAAATAGTGCCAACCCGAGCAATAGTGCCGCGAAAGAAAAGTGTTCGGTGTGCGGTCGGGCTAATCACAAATCGTCAATGTCGGTTCGCAAACTATAAGTGTAAAAAGTGCAACAAAGTAGGGCATTTGCGTAGGATGTGCAATCAAATGCACTACGTTTCATTGGGGGATGTGAGCGAGGACGACGATGGTAAGTCGCTTTATAACATTAGTTCAGCTCGGGGGGAACCTATGACAGAAACGGTCACAATAAACGGTCAAAATTTAAAATTTCAAATTGATAGTGGATCAGCTGTGACAGTCATATCTGAGGGTACTTATAAAAAGTTATTTGCAAGTATACCATTACATACGTCACACAAGAGATTTTATAGTTACACGGGTAACCAAATGCAGTGCGCAGGCTATGTGCGTTTAGCAATAACATATATGCAGCGCACACACACACTTGATGTGTTCGTCATACGTCACGGCGGCCCACCGCTACTAGGGCGCGATTTCATATCAGTATTTAAATTAAAATTAGCTCAAGTTAATTTTCTTAATGATAGTCTAAGCATAATTGAGCGGTTGCAAATACAGTTCCCTGAAGTATTTTCAGACAAGCTGGGCGCTTTCAAAAACTATAACGTAAAATTAAAACTACAGAATGATGCAAAACCGGTATTTTTTAAAGCGCGTCCCATTGCGTTTGCTTTGCGCGACAAAGTCGAAAAAGAGATAGAACGGTTACTAAACCTAGGAGTGTTAAAACCCGTTAAACATTCGGACTATGCTTCACCTATAGTGCCCGTACTCAAATGAGATGGTTCGGTCAGATTATGCGCGGATTATTCAGTGACGATTAACAAGCAATTAATAATAGAACAATATCCCTTCCAACCATTCACGAATTATTTTCTAAATTACACGGTGGTCAGTAGTTCTCGAAAATTGATTTGTCCATGGCTTACAATCAATTTCTGCTCGATGATGAGTCACAAAACATAACCTGTATTAACACTCACCGGGGATTGTTCAAATACACGCGTCTAGTATTCGGCTTGTCGAGCGCACCGTCTATTTTCCAGCGCGCAATGGAAACTGTTTTGTCTGGATTGGACGGTGTGTTATGCCTGTTAGATGACGTATTGATAACAGCAAAAACAAAAGATTTGCATATGGAAAGACTACATATAGTTCTCAAAAGACTTCAGGACGCGGGGCTAACATTGCGAAAGGACAAATGTGAATTTTTTAAAGACGAAATACGTTATTTAGGGTATGTAATCAACAAGAACGGGCTAAAGAAAGATCCGTCAAAGGTAAAAGCAATTATCGACGCTCCCCTACCTACTAATGTTAACACTTTACAATTGTTTTTAGGACTTGTTAACTACTATCGGAATTTTGTTCCTCAAGCATCAAGCATACTCAGTCCTTTGTATGATCTATTAAGGAAAGGAGTTAAGTGGCATTGGACAGCAATTCATCAGAATGCATTCAATGAAATAAAAAAATGCTTAACGTCAGCACAAGTGTTAACACATTTTGATCCAAATTCGAAAATAATTTTGACGGTAGATGCATCTCCACATGGGTTAGGCGCTATTTTATCGCAAGTAGGTAATGACTTGTTAGAACGACCCATATCATTCGCGTCCCGCACGCTCGCGTCAGCCGAAAAACGATACTCGCAAATACAAAAGGAAGCCACAGCGATTATATTTGGTGTAAGGCGTTATCATCAATATTTATATGGCAGATCCGAACCATTTGTATTACGTACTGACCACAAACCCTTAATTTCTATTTTTGGTCCCTATAAGGGCATACCAGAGGTAACGGCTAACAGGCTACAAAGATATGCAATGTTTTTAAGCGCATATAATTACACAATCGAGTACGTTCGGAGTGCCGATAACAACGCAGACTATTTGTCACGAGCGAGTTTACGTCACGAGCAGGCAGAGGAGCGGGGAGACAGCGGCGCGAGCGCGCACGCCGCAGCAGCCGCGGCGCCTATCGACCGGGCCACTTACGTTAACTTTGTGGTTGAAGGCAGTATGCCAGTGACACTGGACGAATTGAGAAAAGAAACTTCCAAGGATATCACATTAGCGAAAGTAATTAAATACATTCATCAAGGTTGGCCTAGATATTTATTGTCGGATTTAAGTAGTAAGCCCTATTATTTGTGTAGGACACAACTATCACACGAAAATGGTTGTCTTATGAGAGGACATAAGGTAATTCTTCCGGAAACGTTGCGCTCAAAACTTTTACACGAGTTACATAATTCGCATTTGGGTATTGTGAAAACCAAAGCTGAGGCTAGGTCACGATTTTGGTTCCCAGGGGTTGACGCGGCGATGGAGACAATGATCAACTCGTGTGATATCTGTCAACAGTTGCGCCCCTCCCCGCCGCGAACGCCGATTGCTCCGTGGCGGTACCCGCCAATGCCATTCTATAGGATACACATTGATTTCCTAGGGCCGTTGAATAATCAAATGTTTCTCGTGGTAGTAGACGCGCACACCAAATGGGTGGAGTTGTACGACGTTACTATGTCAACAACTTCCACAACCGTCGTAGGAAAGCTATACGACTTTATGTCGAAGTACGGCCTACCACATACAATAGTAAGTGACAACGGGACAGCGTTTACGTCATTTGAATTTAAGAATTTTTGTACAAGAAACGGCATCGACCATTTGACGTCACCAGCCTACAATCCGGAAAGTAACGGGCAAGCGGAAAGTTTCGTCAAAATCGTGAAAAAAGGCATTAAATCATGTGTTATCTCTTCGCGCAATAAAAGTGATTGCAAATTAAAAATATTAAAATACTTATTTGACTATAGGAATTCAGTCCATTCTGTCACGGGGTTCTCACCAGCTGAGCTGGTGTTTGGCCGCAAGTTGAGGTCACGCTTAGACTTAATCAATCCGAAAACGCCGGCGGTCTCACTCACAACCCCTACTAATAATGTTCATCGTCAACAGTGTTCGCAAATTGAATCATGTGGACGATATAATAAACAAGTGTTTAAACCAGGGGATAATATAATGTACAAAAAGTTCATAAACAATGTTAAATACCATTGGTGTAGAGGTATTATTAAAAGGAGACTGGGTAAAGTACTTTACCTTATTCAAGACTTGAGCTCGTCGTGTGATGTTAAAAAGCATAAGAACCAAATATTATTATATAAAGGTAATGTTTCACAACAGCCACAACACCAGCTTGACCTTGACGACTTCAACAGCTGTTACAACGAGCCATCGTCTGTCAACCTTCAGGGACAGAGTCCCGCGGGGAGGGAAACTGATGAGGCAAACCTGCAATCACCACCGTCTGTAGACGCAGCTGTTGGGTCTGTTCCAGTTTCAAGGAATCCAGACAGACTTTTGAGAAACATTCCCAGGGTAGATTACAGACCTTTCTTGTAACTATGGTCTGTACTCATTTAGTTATTAATCTTGTTTTTGTGCGCAAGTTTGGTACATTTTTGGTCAAATAAGGGGAGGAAATGTTATATATGTGTATGTCTACATTGTGTATGTGTGCGTGGGCTGCGTCCCTGCACTGCTTTAACCTGACAATAAACCAGTGTGCTTCTAGCTGTCAGTTGTTTCACTTGCCCCTACGCACCTACTTAACAAATGATAAAAACACCTCACATAATGCAAATGCCAATTAAATTATAAAACAAAAATGTGCGGGGCTTCTGTGGGGTCTTTTTATCGATAAAGTTTTATTACTAGAAGTTCAGACACATTGTATATATGGAATGTCTGTTGACATTCATTATTTAAGATATTAGTATGTCTACTGTGAATCTGATACCTACACTACAGTGGTAATATTTGCTACTATTAATACCACAACAAAAAACATATACTTTACGAATAAACCCACACCTTAAATAACTTCACAAATTAATTTAATTAAAAAACTGCCAGAAATAAAACAGCAGAAACAGGAACCTGCAGCGAATTGATAAAAAGAGGAATCATTGGAAACAAAGATGTCCGACTTGAAAAGAAGTAACACAATGGACAAATTAGTGACAATGACGGTGCGTAAATGTGAAAATTTCTAAAAGAAATAATTGAGGCGTTAATTTTTTCATCACAATGTCATTCTTTTACAATTATGACGGCATCGGCAGTAGTACAAGATGCCATCGCCAAAATCTACAGATAGGCTGTTTTTGATAAGACTTAATTTTCATTAATGATACTTGATCCTATAGTGTGTGTGTATGTTTGTTACTCCTTAACGCTCAACCAGCTGAACGGATCTTGATGAACGCTCATTGAGCATAATCTGACCCTCTTTGCGAAGAGTGTTGGATTATAACCAAAATAGTGTAAACTAAAGAGCTATAATGTGAACTTGCATTGATTCATAATCGATCGAGAAAAATGCACCGAATCGTATATAAATAATGAAAATCAAGCGATTTCGAGGTCTTTATTTTTCATCTGTACAATTTGTTAAAAATTTACTTTCCAGAATGTTATCATTATTAGAGACACTATCGGATCGTGTAATAATCAGTGTGTTATTTTTTCAAAATTTATGGTTTCGCTCCTGGCTAAGAATATTGAGTTGGCAAGAATTCCATAATGCGGTTTTAGTTTTGATCAAAACGGCCCCGACATTATTTTCAGTGTTTGTAGCGTTTCGTCATAGTTTCAGATTTGGTTCTATTGAAAAACTCACATGTATACGATAATTGTATACTTTTTTCGGCATCCCCGTGACTCACATTAATATGATTAATGCCATAGTAAATCAGAGCCAAATATCAATATGTCGCATCTAGTGTGGCTGATAGATGGAAACTATCGGAATGTCAGCGTGTATTATTCCCTTAGACATCGTGTGTGAGCACGTCGGTGGGTACAATCGTGAAAATGAAATCACACAAATTATTCGATAAATTGGGTTTATTCAAATAGTCACAACTCGGTTAAAATCTTGCTTACTAATATTACGGATCTAAAGTGATTCTACGACGTCTTAGCTCTAAGGCAGTCAGTACTCAACTGCCATATTCTGCTGTCCCCACCACGCAAGCGGCCTATGCGTAGTTGTTATTTATTTGCTGCCAGGGGGTGAGCTTGTGTTTTGTTTTGACGTCCTTACTATTGACTAAACCCGACAAATACATTCTGCTATATTTCGTTTGTGTACGCCGTGGGTTTGGTTTCCATACTAAGATGCCCAATGACCTTTGGCACCACTATCAACACTAATATTATAAAGGCGAAATTTTGTGTTTGTATGTTTGTTACTTCTTCACGCTCAAAAGGCTGGACGACATAGGATACTTTTTATCCCGGAATATGTTCCGTTGGGATAATTTTCGAAATTCACGCGGATGTAGCCGCTGGCAGAAGCTACTAGATTATATTACTGCAGGGTTGACTGGCAAAATCTAGCCGTAAGTAGTGCTGTTTTTCATTTTTTTTTAAACTTTACTTTATGCTAAGAATTTCTTCTGTACCGTGGGCGCGTTTTTGCCATGAGCCAGCTTTCGTTTAGTCACAATTTATGGGTTGCCAGGTGTACGGTCTCATCGCCGTACATTTTTCTGCTTACGCTGTAACCTACTTTAGACCAGCGATGCGCGTCACGATTGCGCGTTATAAAAATAACCTTATTAACTAATTTAATCGTAGTAAACATACAAGTGTGTGACTATCAACAACTGAGAGAAATAATCGCCTCCGCTCAAGTACTGTAACTTACTCTCAATAAACTTAACTGCATCTTAGTGGAACGCGTTTCTCTTCACTAACTTAACTTACAAACCTTCACGACAAATTACATGTACGGACTTACAACCCGTACATTTATGGTCCTTCGAGCCTTCGCGTATCTTAGTGTGTTTGTGTCTCTTGTACGGTAGCGAATCGGTTCAGCTGGTCTCCCGGAAGAGGGTCGCCCCAGTTGGATTGAGAAGGCGCATATACTTAGCTCGAGTACAGGCACATTGAGTACCGGAACCAGCTGCAGATACTGGGTGAGTCTTCGACTACTAGAAGAGCCGTCACCTGCAGAACTGACTTCAACTACTGGAAGAGCCTTCGACTACTGGAAGCGCCTTCAACTATAACTAGAAGAGACTTCAAATACGTAAGGAAAGTTATCTTGTAAACTATAAGGAAGCTATTTGTCTAACAAATCAAGATGAATAAGCTACAACTCCAGTCTACGTGTTTCGAAAACATAAAAACATTATGCAACAACTACAAAAAGGATAGCAAGACAAGAAAAACAACTGATTACTTGAACAAGCGACTGTCTTCATTAGAAGCTCAATGGATGGATTTCAATGCAAGGCACACATTGCTTTTGCAGGAAATTGAAGATAAAAACATAAACTACTTTGTGGAAGATGTCTACGGCAAGACAAAAACTATGTATGAAACAACTAGAGCCGACATTACGAGTATGTTACAACAAGTTGCAGGAGAAAACGTCAAATTCGACCTTACGGAGTCCTCAGGGGAAGAGCTTGATGAGAAGACAAAGACGCTACTGACTAAGCAAGAATGTAACTTCAAGGCGATGGATCGTGCTATGGCTAAAATTGACTATGAAGGCCTAGCTGAAAAATGGGAACTTGATGATCACTTGTCAATCTTGAAGTCGAAATGGGATGCTCTTGACAACACTCACTGGGAACTGGAAGCCCTACTAAAAGGATCGAATCAGACATACTATGACATGTTCTACAGCATGGAATCCAAATACGACGAAACAAGAAAACGCCTGAAAGGCAAAATATGGTCTAACGCTCATCACGAACGTTCAGCACCGAAAATCGAGATACCAGAGTTTTCAGGACACTACAGCAAGTGGACATCGTTTAAAGATCTATTCCTGGAGACCATACACAAAAACCCGTCGCTGAATAACGCACAAAAAATGCAGCATCTGAAGACCAAACTGAAAGGCGAAGCAGAAAGGCTGGTGCAACACCTGGGCATCAGCGCCAACAACTACGCTTCATGCTGGGAAATATTGAATCAACGGTACGATAACCGTCGACTACAGTTCTCAGCCTATATGAACACTATGCTACAGTTGCCTGTCATACAGAAGCCTGACGCTTACAACTTGAAGAAGCTACATGACGTAACAACGGAATGTCTAAACGGC
Source organism: Orthosia cruda (assembly GCA_964057195.1). NCBI lineage: Eukaryota > Metazoa > Arthropoda > Insecta > Lepidoptera > Noctuidae > Orthosia > Orthosia cruda. The sequence goes on along the minus strand of OZ059840.1, from coordinate 25,143,010 downwards.
TTGACAAATATGGGTCTTGATACAACCGGTGGAGAATCTATGATTGTCCATGTGATGTCACTAAAACTAGACTGTGGCACATACAACGAATATATAAAAGACTTAAACGACAACAGAGAGGTACCAACACTTCATGAATTTCTAATGTTCTTAGAAAACCAGTTTACAGCGTTTGAAACCATGAAAACTTCGAAGAAAGAGGTACAGAATTCAGGAAAATCAACTGAAAACGAAAAACATACGTTTCGAAAAAACTACGATCAGAAAAAATGGCATCCGAAAACTTACCACACTTCGTATGGGCAATGCCCTCTTTGTAAAAACAATCATGTTCTAATGAAATGTCAGCAATTTGTGGACATGGATACTAAGCAACGTAACAACACAGTTGCAAAATTGCGGATATGCAAAAACTGTTTGTTCAAACACGAAAACCAGACTTGCAACTCTACAAAAACGTGTAAGGAATGCAATATGAAACATCATACGCTCTTACATTACAACAACTACAACAAAAATACATCTTCACCGAGCTATGAAAATCAGCGTTCAGGTCAACGACCAAAGGAAACTGAACCAAGTTCAAACCACCTATCAACCAACGAGATGGAGGTTTTACTTACAACCGTCCAGATCAAGGTCAAATCGTTAGATGGCACTTACATCGCTCTTCGTGCGCTCGTAGACCAGGGCTCACAAGTTAATTTGATAACTGAAAATGCAGCACAACTGCTGAGGCTGCCGAGAAGCAAAATGACTGCAAAGATATCGGGAGTTGGTACTGTATCGGGCGACTGTAAAGGGCGCCTGAAGCTAACATGCAAATCAATCCACTCCGAATATACTTTCGACACTGAGGCGTTGATTATGAAGAAATTAATCAACAAACTACCAAACTACACATTTGAACGACCTGAGTGGTCACACTTGCAAAACTTAAAACTAGCAGACCCTGACTACAACATTTCAAGGGCTGTTGACATACTGCTTGGAGCTGACGTATACGCAGAAATAATCCAAGACGGAATACTAAAGGGCGCACCAAAATCACCAGTTGCTCAACAGACACAGCTGGGATGGATTTTGTGTGGAAAACTAGAAACGTTTAACTGTCACGTCACCCTACTCGACTTGTCCGAAATAACGAAATTTTGGGAGTGTGAAGACGTAACAAAAGCAAACACTGATCAATCTCAAGAAGATCAATGTGAAACTTACTACAAGGAAACTACTCGCCGTGGTTTAGACGGAAGATACATTGTGAAGATGCCTCTATGTTCAGATTACGAACATAAACTTGGATCATCGAAAACGATAGCAGTATCACAATTGCTGCAACTAGAAAAACGGTTTCAAAGAAATAGCCGTCTTGCATTGCTATACAAAGGGTTCCTTAAGGAATACCTGGAGCTAGGTCACATGAAACTAACAAAACCTATACAATCGTCAACGACGGAATGCTACTTACCACATCACGGAGTACTTCGAGAAGAATCTACAACCACGAAACTCAGGGTTGTCTTCAACGCATCTCAGAAAACTAACACAGGATACAGCTTGAACGCCTTACAAGAAAAAGGCCCCAACCTACAAAAAGATATCCAAGAACTTATCATAAAATGGAGAACTTACAAATACGCCTTTACAGCTGACATCGAGAAAATGTACCGATGTATCTGGCTGTCTGAGGAACAACAACATTTGCAGAAAATTATCTGGCGAACTACACAGTCAGAGAAGCTGCAGGAGTACCAACTTTGCACGGTCACTTATGGCACTAAGTGCGCACCGTGGCTAGCCATGAGAACCATCAAGCAACTTGCATACGATGACGGCTGCAAATACCCCACGGCTGCTAAAATACTGTTGAACGAAACTTACGTCGATGACGTCATAAGCGGCCACAACTCACTAGAAGCGGCCCAGGAACTCCAGACATCTCTTATCGACATGTTAAAAGGAGCCGGGATGAACTTACGCAAGTGGTCCAGCAATGATCCAGCACTACTAGTAAACTTAAGCGATGAACAGATTTCACGCAGAACTACTTTTGACTTTAAGCAAGAGGAATCAATGAAAACCCTAGGACTAGGTTGGAATCCGCACGCCGACACATTTGTGTTTAACTGGAAATTTGAAGAAAAAGGTCGATCCGAGATAACTAAAAGGCGGCTGCTTTCTGAAATTTCGCAACTTTACGATCCGCTGGGTTGGCTATCACCCATAACTATTGCGGCAAAACTACTATTTCAAGAAGTCTGGATCAACAAACTTGACTGGGATAATCAGTTACCGTCACAAATAGCAGAAAAGTGGCTGAAACTAAGAGCTGACATACCCAATGTAAAACTTATGGTAATCAAGCGCTGGGTCCGTACAACAAACAAGAAGATAGAACTATTTGGATTCTGTGACGCCAGTGAAAAGGCTTACTCTTGCGTGGTATACAGCTGCGTCAGAGAAGAAACAAACAAGTCAACAATAACATTACTCGCTGCTAAAACAAGAGTGGCGCCGCTATCACAAACGATCACATTACCGAAACTTGAACTTTGTGGCGCACTCTTACTATCGCAACTCATCGAAAAAATCAGAGACGCCCTGAATGGCTTCGACATAACTACAAGCGTTTGGTGCGATTCCCAAGTGGTCCTGGCTTGGATACAGGGGGACACATCCAAAAGGGAAAAATACGTCGCTAACCGGGTTGAAAAAATAAGACAAATCATACCAGCCGAGCAATGGCGTTATGTGAAGTCACAAGATAACCCTGCAGACTGCGCATCAAGAGGCATGCTACCCACCAAGCTACAAACTTTCAGTCTGTGGTGGGAAGGTCCTACATTTCTGCCTAGCTTCCAAGAACAAAGTCGTGAAGAAAACGTAACATGCACATTTACTACGAACATAGGCAGCGTTTGCCAAGCAAAATCAAACTCGACGAACAAAGAAAACAATAATTGTATTCATAATTTATTAACTAATTGCAGTTCATTGACCAAAGTGAACAGAATTGCAGCATGGATACAACGATTCATTGCAAATACAAGAAACAAGGCCAAACGTGACACCGGATGCCTTACTTTGTGCGAATTAAGCAGTGCAAAAGAACAAATAATAAAATATGTGCAACAAACGGAACTTGCGCAAGAATACAAACAACTTCAAACTACTAAAACTATTTCTACTAAAAGTTACATTTTCAAACTTAAGCCATATCTGGACAACAAAGGCATCATCCGAGTCGGTGGTCGACTGAACCACTCTGTTCTACCTTTCGAGATGAAGAACCCAATCATCCTACCTAAGAGTGGACGACTTACTGAGTTGGTGATTCATCAAGCTCATCTTACGACTTTACACGGAGGAGCCAGATTAACTTTAGCGCACATCCGACAACGGTACTGGATCGTTGGCGGCAACAGAGCGGTAAAAGCTGAACAACGGCGCTGTGTGCGTTGCCACCGCTACAACCCATCGGAGTTAAACCAACTCATGGGAGAACTACCACCACAACGTGTGACACCATCGCGACCGTTCACCCACACAGGAGTTGACTTCACAGGACACGTGGAAGTCAAACTTAACAAAGGAAAGGGAGTGCGGACCTCAAAGGGTTACATATGCATATTCGTGTGCATGGTAACTAAGGCTGTACACATCGAACTCGCATCGGACTTAAGCACCGAAACATTCATAGCAGCCTTCCAGAGAATGTGCTCCAGGCGCGGTACACCAGGTCACGTCTACTCGGACTGTGGTACGAACTTTATCGGCGCATCAAGATTGCTTCAGAAAGAGTTTGAAGACTACAAGCAAATCTTATCGCCAGACTTCTTCAATAGTATTGCTGACATGGGAGTACAATGGCACTTCAATGCACCCGCTTGGCCAACCGCTGGTGGACTATGGGAAGCAGCGGTCAAGTCGATGAAGTATCACCTTCGTCGGGTGCTAGGAGACCAAAAACTGACGTACGAGGAGTTTACTACCTTGCTTGCGAACATAGAAGCATGCATGAACTCCAGGCCACTTTGCCAGCTTACTGAGGACCCCGAAGAATTCTATAACTATCTGACACCAGGTCACTTTCTAACGGGGGGACCAACAATGTCTCTACCACGAGCAGACTACAATGAAAAACATAACATAGATCTACGCCGACGATGGCAGCTAACTGAACACATGTACCAACAATTTTGGAAGAATTGGTCAAACGACTATCTAACACAACTTCAAAGGCGCAGCAAATGGAACAATCCTAAGAAAAACCTCAACGAGGGGGACATCGTACTAGTCCGGGACAACAATTTGCCGCCAGGAAAATGGGCCATGGGACGGGTGCTGAAATTACACCCTGGAGCCGACGGATACGTTCGAGTGACAACCCTGAAAACACAAACCAGTGTCATCAAACGACCAATTGTGAAACTATCTGCTCTACCCATCGAAACTACTTGCAACAGAGAAAGTGAAGAATGTCAGACGGACTTACAAAACGCTGACAAAACTAAAAGACCTACCACAACAAAACAGTCAACGAAAAAATGTCTTACAAACATTTTGATGTGTATTTTCACAATGTTGATATTCGTGAATGGATCATATGGTACGCAACAAAGGTCAGGAATTCAGATTACAAACCTGGAACCCGAGCGGCCGATTTATTATGACACCATAGGCAAAATTGAACTCATTCACGACGAATGGACTTTGCTTACGTACTACAATCTAACTAACTACTGGCAAGGCGTTCAAAACATTGAAAACTACGTCAACGGGGTAAATAGCTTATGCCAGAAAATCCATCAAAGCTATTGCCAAGCTACGACAGATCAACTTTCACACGAGATGGAACTACTCAACTTCTACAATACGATCCTGCTGGCTCCGCACAAGCATTTATCAACACGCAAGAAACGCGGCTTAATCGACGGAGTAGGCATGGTAGCAAACAGCTTATTCGGCGTCTTAGACCAGAGATTTGCTGACAAATATCATCAAGATATTGATGCCATTCAACGCAACGAAAACTATTTACGCGAACTCGCAAAAAACCAAACGTCAATTATGCAACTACAAAACGATGTTTTGAAGAAAAACGATGAAAACATTAAATTACAATGCAAAATGATAGAACGCTTCATGAATGAAACTAAGTCGAATTTGGGCAACATTGAAACAGAAATACAAATAATGATGGCTACAAGCTACTTCAACTCCGCTTCGCTCACAGCATCATTACTATTACGAAATCTTAAAGAAATTCAAACAATGCTCCTAAACACCCTCACGAATGTCTACAGTGGGCACATGGACGTGCACTTGATATCACCAGTCAGCCTAGTCAAACAAATGGAAGACATAGCCGGCAAACTGCCGAGAACTCTGACACTACCGACGACCAACATCAAGCAAGATATCAAGGAACTTTACAAACTGCTCTACGTGAAAGCACGAATAACAAAAAACTACTTTATGTTCGAAGTTCACATTCCGTTGATCTCGGATGAGGACTTCACCTACTACCGGGCTATCGCTATACCTTTTAAAACTGAGAAAAAATTCAAATTGATGCAGTTATCGTCAGAGTACATCGCCGTGAACTTTGAAAAGAAGTCTTACATCTCATTAAAGGATGAAGACTTCAAGCAATGTACCAAAAGACAAAAAGATAACTTTATTTGCAACGCAAACATACCAGTGTTCAACTTACAGAACAAGAATGCACCTTGCGAAGCAAAACTACTGGGTCATCGTGTAACTACGCCACCATGCAACGTCGTCAGTGTGTCATGCGACGAGGCATGGATCAAATTGCAAGAATCAAACAGCTGGCTGGTTGTTTGTTGCGGAAGATGCGAATTACGTACTGTTTGTGATAACGACGTAACTTCGCAAACTATCACATCAGCGGCTATTGTAACTTTGAGTCAAGGATGTGTTCTGCAGTCAAAAGAGCTCACCATCACTTCACACAATCAGTACAACAGCAACCTCAACGTAAACTACGACATGCATGTACCGAACTTGAACTCGTCGATTAATAACATTGTCAACATAACACTACACGGCTCTCAAGACGAACTCTTCACTCTCAAGAAAAACGACTTCACAGTAATCGACAAGAAACTACGGTTCCAACAAGAGAACGAGCCACAACTACCATCCACCATCACACAGCATGATATTCACCAATATGCAATTAGTTACTTTTTACTTACAATTGCTGTCATCACGTGTCTGGGGATCGTCACAAGAAAATACTGCGTACGGCTCAGGAAACGACTTCCGAGGACAACAAATACGAAGCCAAAACATGAAGACATCGAACTTCAGCCAATGGGACCTCGACAGCAGACTGCCAGAGACGAAAACCAGCAGGCGCGCGACCACGTCTGCCACACTCAACCTCAAGGGCATCGAGACAACATTGCCTTTACTTTTGATTAATTGTATACTTACTTTAACATTAAGCCTTAACTTTGTACAGGCGGTTCTTTCTCTCTCTTTACTCATCTTAACTTCTTTAGGGGTTGCCAATATGTACGGTCTCATCGCCGTACATTTTTCTGCTTACGCTGTAACCTACTTTAGACCAGCGATGCGCGTCACGATTGCGCGTTATAAAAATAACCTTATTAACTAATTTAATCGTAGTAAACATACAAGTGTGTGACTATCAACAACTGAGAGAAATAATCGCCTCCGCTCAAGTACTGTAACTTACTCTCAATAAACTTAACTGCATCTTAGTGGAACGCGTTTCTCTTCACTAACTTAACTTACAAACCTTCACGACAAATTACATGTACGGACTTACAACCCGTACACCAGGTGTAAAAAGGTAAACTGGAAACCCATAGATTGAGGCTTACTGATAGCTGGCAACTTTCCTTTTTACTATTTTCTACGTCACTTTATTTCAAACTAGCTTCTGCCCGCTGCTTCGCCCGCGTATAAATTGTTTTATCAATCCAAGGGAATACAAACTATGCTATGTGCTTTGCAGGGTCTCAAACTATATCCATGGCAAATTTCCATTATCCAGAGATTAACCCCTAGAACCTCACAAACTTTATCTCTTTTTAATATTTTATAGTAATATAGTATTAAGACGTTCGATTCCCTTTAAAAAAATATATATCTAGGTTAATTAACCAACATTAATTACAATTTATTTAATTATGATAATTGTGGCTGGATATTGTCAAGCTACTCGTATCTAGCATAAATCTATTCTACTATCAAGTATCATTCATACAAAATAAGCATTTTGCGGTGGGATCTTAGATTACAGGGAGCTACATACAATACATTGTACGTTTCATTCGTTATTGTTTCAAAAGGAAACGAAACGAACTGATTTCATTAGTGTTTCTCTTTAGTTAATGAGCTGGTAGTTAGTAATCCAATTTAGATTAATTATTTGTAGCGATGTTTCTAACTTACTAATACTTGAACGATAAGTAAGACTGCTTTTAGCTAAGTCTAGTAAACGTACCTATGGTTTATTTATTATTATTATTTATTATCTAATGGTTTTTAATTTTAATTTTATATTATAAAATGTTTTAGTTATCATTTTATACATTTTTTTATTCTATTAGTTTATTAAGTTGTTTCTGATTGTTTGTTCAATACTTTAGCATATGTGGTGCTTACCTGTAAAAATTGTGACACTCAACTATAGTTTTAAGTGAATAATTAGTGTAATATTCTTAGTGTTAAGAATTGTGAGTGAGCCTAATAAATAAAAAAATATATACTTGGGAACATTGACATACATTCTACCGATAGAAAAGAACATTAATGAAAACCAAACGTCGTAAGCGCCATAAAATTCATGGCGTTTCGTTCAACATAGTGTTAAGTATGGTGACCGGATTGCAGTACAGTACAGTCAAACAGAGTAAATGTTCGGATCACCAAATCTAGTGCGTGGTACATATATATAAACACATCAACACGGTCTAGGGATATTTGTAAAAAAGCGAATTACTATCAATGTGTTAATTATATATATGACATGTATATATTTAAAAGATACGTTATTTAATATTCTACCATTTTTTAATAATGGTTAAGGTACTTCGATTAAAATTTCAGGATTTTATGGAAAAAAAATGAAGCATAGACGGAAACCGTATATGAATTAACTTTTAATTTATGAGTAAAAACTGTAAAAAATAGAAAAATCATTTAATTTGTAGTCTGAGAAAGCGCCCATGATGTTCATAACACATCGGCAACGATTCGGCATGCTCAGAACAAGGTTGTCAATGTCTTGCTGCGGAATATTGTCCCATGTCCTTCTGAGGTGCGCAAAAAGTTGATCTTCTGTAGCCAGATTTTCAGGAACTTCCTTCAGAGCTCTTCTTAGCAGCATATCCCACGCATGCTCAATGGGATTTAGATCTGGCGATTGAGCAGGCCAGTCTAAGGCCCTAACATTGTGTGTATGTAACCAAGCTGCTACCGTTCTCGCCGTGTGTGCCCGGGCATTGTCGTGCATGAGCAGGAAATCTTGCCCCATTTGTGTTCTGTGGGGCAAGATTACGGACCCCAGCACCTGTTGGACGTATCGTTCTGCCGTCATATTGCCCCGCACCCATACGAGATCCGTCCGTCCTCCAAGGCGAATTCCTGCCCAAACCATAATTGTTCCTCCTTGGTATGGGTGAATTTCCTGAGGGTTCTGAAGACGGCTCCATCGTCCAGAAACTCGCCAAACACGCGTCCTTCGTGAATCTGGATGGAAGCCGAACCTGGATTCATTCGTGAACAGCACATTGGACCGTTGCTCACGGCCCCAGTCCACGTGGTTCCGAACCCATTCTAATCGTCGTCCACGATTGCCTCCTGATACCTGGAATTAGTCTGAGATAAATTACAAACAAATCGGTGTATAAAAGATTCCAATGCGGCCAGTAATTTTCGAGTTATTTAATTGAGTATGATATATCCCTGGACCGTGTTGATGTGTGTATATAAATATATCGATAGTTGGAAAGATATATATATATATTTTTTTTTTAAATATGGGCAAAGCAGCAGCTCAATCTTAGGTGTTAACATAAATAACTAAAAATATTTTTTTTAGGTTTACATAAATAACTGACCCTAAGCTTTTGGAATAGATTATTGTGTTGCTAGCTGTGCGGTCTTGTCCGATTGTTGCATACTGCGAGGGTAGTCGATCAACATCTCATTTAAAACGCATAATACAGTACTACAACACACTCACACAAAACTCCTCTTGCACAATTTACACGAGTTTTGAAATATAAGATATATTTTGTTGTTCTATTCTAAGTTTCTGTTGTAATATTTTTTTGTAATGTTAATAAATTGTGAATCCGTAATTAGCTGCAATAGTAGTACAATAAGTGTGTAAAGGTATTTTTGAGAGCTGTGAATTTAGTGATTAATAAATTAATGAATCTGCCTAGCCTTCTCCCAAGCATTTTGGGTAGGCTTTGAGTCTAACCATACAAAGCTGAGTACAAGTATTTTTTATGGAGTGACTATAGACAGCTACCTTTTCTACTCCTTATTGCCTCCCTCTAGTTGCAGCGATGACCTTGTTAGCGCTCCAGGAATCCGCTGGAACCGAGACGCACAGGACCGATCCAGGCGATACTTGGGTGATGTCTATTTCCAGTAGTGGACGTCTTTCGGCTGGAATGATGATGCTGATGATGATGACTAAAAATAGCAGCTATCACTGATAAGTTCTGAATGATATAGCGTATAAAAAGTTGTGAAGTCAAGTTTTCCAAATTCATCTACTAACTTTACTCCAATTAATAGAACTAAATTGACTTACAGAATCTTTCAATATGAATTAGTTAATAATCCAACACTACTAAGATATTAGTTCTAATGTTTTATAAAAGCTGTCTTTTGGACATTGTACAGACGTTTTGTCTAGACAATATACTCGTAGTAATATCACTTTACGTCTGAACTGGATATATTATGTGGCGCTAAATAGCTCTCTACAGGGCACTTAGCAAAATAGACAAATTGTCATGCATGCCTTTAATGTAAGCTTACTCGTATGTCGCACTAGAGTAGATATATATATATTATTCAGTGTTAAGCTAATGTACCACGATTTTTTTTTTTAGATTGCTTGGTAGTTACAATTGGAGTTAGCAGTAACAGAATCGGACTTCTAATTTTATTCAAACCTACTTCCTACAATGCAGTGGACGTCTGTCGGCTGAAATTATTATGATGATGGCTTTTTCCTGAAACAAGCAAATCCTAGTACCAAAAATTCGATTGATTACGGCCCAGACCATTTCCCTGAGAGGAGGCCTGTGTCCCAGCAGTGGGGAAATTATAGGCTGAGTATGGTTACGCTTAGGCTATTTTAATAACAACACTTCACACGTAAGTCAAAACTGAAAAGATTACTTCTAGGCAAGCGTGCTCCATTGTCAATAACATTGATGTTACTATACCACTAGATTAGATCTTATCAATATCATTTTATTTAAAATTTCAGTCAATCAAAAAGTTATAGAATACCGTGTATCTATTTGCATAACTGTACATAATAGTTCTATTTTCAACAAAGACATAACTAAACTTCACATAATTCCTCTTAATACGAATATAGTGGTGTCGCCACGCAACAGTAATTAAACACAATAACAAGTATTTAATAAAGCCTCCTCTCCTTCCCACCTTAATATAACATAGTAAGACGAGCAGAGTCTATTTCCAGCAGTGGACGTCTTCCTGCTGAAATAATGATAATGATTATCTCAGCATGCCGCACCTATTAACTATTAACTAAAAATACGCCCTTAATATGTATGCTAAAAAACCCTGCCAGCTCCCCTTTTAATAGGAAATTGTTGTTATTCATAAAGCCTATTAAATTATGAGCGAGAGTTCGGTTAGTCAAAACATTTGATATAGTACAATAATCCTGTTTCTGGAAATGGGTATTTAAGCGTTATCGATTTAGAAACACGAAAATATAACGTTAACGTTATTTCGGGATTGTTAAATATTTGGATGATACTTTTATAAAATTAACTGGCACTTCAAAACTTAGATAGAATGAAGAGAGATAGAATGTTATAGTTTATTTATTATACACCAAATTCAAATAAGAAAATATAAAATTGAACGGTTATTAGCCAATGGACTGCAACGATTCCATCGTATCCCTTCGATTGCACATTCCTGACAGATTTAATCTATATTACAACAGAAACATTTTCCAGTAGGATGAATAAACCCATCTCTACTCTAAGTATTTTTTATGGGTTTCATTGCAGTAGATATTTAATCCTTTCAAATAATACAATTAATTTCTCGCAATGTCATTGAATTCAAAAGACAAACTAATACAAGGACAAAGGGAGAAAGCCCAGTCATAACAATTTCAGAAACCATAATTAATTATCTAACAATAACTAACGAGAATCTAAAAAAAAAGAAATGAAAAATGTTTAACCCAATCAACGAGATTGAAGAATCAACATCAACCCGATGTCTGATCACTCGCTATGAACTCGTAGGCCGTGGCGATAGACCAAGGAAACGCCTCGACGGCCATTGTTAGAAACAGCATTGTCAAATTTCATTTTTTTTTATAGCCTATAGGCTCGCGTTTGACCACTATCTCGCCTGATAAAAAACATTAAATTTAAGCGTGTCAGAGAGTGTCACTGTTTACTTAAAGACGCGTGACAGTTATAAAAAAGGATATGCCAGCCGAAACTTGTATTTAATGCATGTTGTTATTTTGTTAGCAACGATGGAAACGATAAGAAATGAATATGTAAGAGGAAGTCTGAAAATGCAACAAGTGACCGAAAAGTTGGGTGGCAATCGGTTGTCATAATATGGGGAATATAGTAGCAGGAATGAGGCTGATTTGAGAAGTTTTGAGTATGAATGTGATTGGTGTTGAGAAAAACCAAAGAAGCAACACTCTACTTCCACCCCACAGACACGCACTACATCACATACAATACTCCCACATGCAAAACATTAAGCACTCAAATATTTTATAGTAACTATTAAAATTTTATAAATCTTATTATTAATTTTGTAGTATTTGTTATTGTTCTTTTTTATATTTTTCTGTTTTAATTTTGTAATATTTGTTATTGTTCTTTTTTAACCCCCAATTTATTCTGGAACGCTGTCGTCTCCCTCTTGTAGGTAGGCGTTAATAGCTGCGACGCATTTTTATAGTTTCTAATTAATTTAGCTATTTACGTAAGAAAACAATTTGTAAACGTGTATTTGTTCCTATCAAGATTATAAATATTTAAATGGATGGATTGCCAAGAAAGATGGTATTTCTAAAAAGGACGGTGAACAGAGAAGTATGGAAGAAGAAGATTTGATGCGCCGGCCCTAAATAAATTGAGATAAGGTCAGGATGACAATGATTAGCAATGACATATCTAGTCAATTCCGAGCTCTGTGTTTGTGACACACGGACGTGTAGTATGGAGAGTAATCGCGGCGAGACGGGTGTACTCGAAGCGACATCTCACGCTATTTGACTTCGTTCCTATCCATTTCATTTCACTTGTCTGGGCTGCCTGGTTATTTGTGGGATGTGAATGGTGTGATATACGGGTCTGAAGTTTGTGGAGCAATTGAACGTTGATATGATTTCTTGGATACGAGACCAGTCAATGTGGCGACGCTTAGGGAAGGCTAATGTCCAGCAGTGGATGTCTTTCGGCTGATTTAATGATGATGTTTTCTTGGATTGCCAATGATTTTTAGGGATTTTAAATTACAAATGGCGAGGAATGATACATTTATAATGATTTCATGAGTATATAGGGCTGCAGAATTAAATGGCGGGATTTATATCTTACACAACTTTAGTGTTGAAAAAGGTAGGTAAGTATTAAATTTACTTAGAAAGAATTGGGATGTTGAATTAAAAAAAAAAAAAAATATACGTTTTTCGAAACTTTACATGTCATAAAAAATATTGTCGTTTCAAAAAACTATAAAAAAAAATTTTTTCAATTGATTATACGCAATTGAACAATATGACTACAAACGGGCCACGATTGGTCGCCATGTTGGTGACGTCATAACGTTCAAGGAATGTCACGATAATACAGTGAAATGTACACGTGAATTGACTCAAAATATTATTTATAATAGCAAATTTTATTTATTCATGTGTGAAGGATTCATAAAGGCTTATTTCGATAATATACCTACGACGATTTGGAAGTTTTGAGCATAAATAAAGTAGTGGTAATGAATATTACGTGTTAGTGGACCGATGTGTGTTATTGTTGTTTACCAGGTACATTTAGAAACATAATTGTCATAACGTAATCGTTTTCACATATGGGTAGGTGATATTGGTGTAAAATAAAAAGTAAACAAACACGATTGGCGCGAAACTTCGACTTTGGATATCAAAAAAACTGCATTAGATACCACTAAATATAATACAACCCGAAATCTGTGGAGTCTTTATTTTTATTTATTTATTGCACATACTCCTAAAAATGTTCGGTAATTCTAGAAATAGGGACCAATTAATTCAACCAGGTTTTAGCCTGGCTAATGTAGCTTCATATTTTATGGGGTACTGTATAAAATGTTACAATAAAATACCGCCCCACATTCTAGAACTGAATGAGGCTAAATTCAAAAATTTGTATAAAACGCACACTATGCAGGCATATTATAGGTAGGATTACATCGCTGATAAAAATGCTTGGCCCAACGCTAGTCCAGCTCCACAGCCACTAAGGGCACAAAAACAAGTGATAAGCAGAAAAGTTCTGAAGTATTGTTGGACCTGCTGAAGACTGTATGAATATATTTGTGTTGTATAAACTTAATTCATTTTTGTATTATATAACTGCACAGAACATATGTGAGTAATAGTACTCACATAGGTACCAACTGTAAATTCATTTTTATTTTATTTTTATTCATTCATTTACTGTACCTATGTGTCATTCGTTGTCTTCAGTGTGCCCTGGCAGTTGAGTGTGTCATGCTCTCTCTAATGTCTCTCTGATGGTGGCACATGTGTTGGATCATTCGGTTCCCTTCATGGTGGTTGAGCTGAGTGGTGCCGATCCATGTATCATGTTCGTGAACGGGCGCCTTCAGTTGGGATTGGTCATAACTTAGCTGCTTCCGCCTGTTTTGAATTACCTATTTATTGTATTTTTAATTGTTTGTTATACTCTAGACGCTTTTATGTGCATTTTTTTACATCATCACATAATATGTAAGAATGTTGTACAAAAAAATGCACTAGTATTTGGTTACAATAATCTTGTTGGATAAATATACATATTATGTATTTTTTTTTAAACGAGTAATTGTGGAGTTTCTTGTCCGTTCTTCTCCATAACAAGCTACATTGCCGAATGGACGGTAGAATCAATTATTATACATTATTTTTTTTGCCGTTCGATAGTGCCGCTTAATGGCCTAATTGAATAAAGAAATTTTGATTTTACTAGAGGAAATTTAGACGAGTTACGACCTTTTTACAGTCTGGATGGAAAACAATTAGATACAAAATTATATTCGCCACAGGAAAAACCATTTAAAGTACAGTTTGACCGAGTCTTAATCTCAAATTCGCAATTTAAAAATCGGGGCCAAGTTTTCTCGATTAAACCGACTTTCTGCTCAAAATTCCAAAGCTCACCATCCTTACCCCCAGTACGTATCGTTTAATTACGCGGCGCTACTCGACCGGCCTGATAAACGACTCTCCACCAGCTCTACTCCATGACACGTTCAGGGTTTTAAGCCTCGCAGCCAACAATACCGCGATTATCATTATTGAGTTAGGATTCAGCTAGCAAGCGATTTGGGCCAAATGAGTTATAATTTTAGATTAACATAGTCTGGCCCATTTCTATTTCTGGCATAAATGTGCTTCTCTACATTAATGGAAAGGATGAAATAAACCACTGGGGAATATCATTAATGGTATTCAAGAGGATCGTCAATACGTCTCAATTAATTTAATTACACGGTTCCAAAGAAACAGACCTTCGGTGAAAATTGATAAAAAAATCCGATGTTATCTTAAAATATTTTCTTTCACGGGTTTTTTCACTGTAGTCCTCATAATTCTACAAAATCGTTATATATTAATCTTAGTACCTGGGTGACCGAGCTCTGCTCGGGTGAAAATAGAGAAAACGACGTTTTCTTAAAATGAAACTAAGCTAGATCAATTTATCGCCTCAGAACCCTCCTGTATATTAAATTTCATGAAAATCGTTGGAGCCGTTTCCGAGATTCAGATTATTTAAATACATATATACAAGAACTGCTCGTTTAAAGGTATAAGATTACTGTACATTTTTACTCATAGGCTCGAATTTGACCTCTATCTCACCTGAAGGTAAGCGATGATGTGGTAGACGATAAAGCATGCTTACCCAGAATTAATCTACCACTTATCTATACAAAATGAGCAACCAAAGGGGTTTATGACGTCATGAATCCAGTAAAAAATTCAATCATGCAAGCCGATAGGTACAGAGATACACAGACACGTGTCAGACTCCAGAAACTCATGCTGTCATTGTTAATTCTGGCACACTTGGCATCTATGCCAATTGAAATTGAATTGATTTGTCTTCGCCACGGTCTAAGTGGCGAAGACAAATCAGACAAAACAAGACGCAATGTAACATTCAGATTCAGAAGCTGTCTAGTTTACTCAGATCTATGAAGTATTTCTTCTTTAAGAGGAAATGCGGGCAGAGAGCTCCGACTGAATTGCCTTAGTAAAAACTCATAATTCTAGGTTTGGCTATCGTCTATTTCCGCCTCCAGTATTGGATACATTTAAAAGATATTCCATAAATTTAATAATAAGATATATGTCGTGCTTCTGTTTTTTGTTTTCATTTATGGTTGTCAAATTTTTACACTGTCAAATTTGCACGCTGTCAACAAAGGCCTACCCTTTTGTCATTGAGAGCATCGTTTAAGAGTTCTAGTGCTTTCAAAGATATTGTATCATCAAAAAAGAAAACATAGGGGCACAGTAAATATCTTTCTTTTTTAGTTTATGGAATATCTTTTAAATTGGTCTATTATTGGAGGAGGAAATAGGCGACAGCCAAACCTCGTATTATGACTTTTTACTCAGGATATTCAGTCGTTTAATTTGCATAAGTAAATAGTTTAAACAATAAAAACAACCTTCAGCAAACATCTGCCTAGCCTTTTCCCAACTATATTAGGGTCGGCTCCCAGGCTAATCGGATTCAGCACTAGTGTTTTACATGGAGCGACTGCCTATCTGACCTCCACAACCCAGTAACTGAGTAACAAGGTAACCCTTGGCAAGACTGATGTCAGATCTCAAGCTTCTGACTACCCCTAACGATTGTCAAAGATCTTCAAATGACAGTCGAGACCAACGGCTCGTGTAGCTATCAGCAAACATACCGATCCTTTTTTCTTAACCCTTGATCACCCAAAGTTTAGTGTTGACGAGGGTCATAATATCATAACTTCATAATGTCAAGACTAACCCTTACTTATAGGTTTCCTATGTGTGAATAGTTGCTAAATTGAAACAATTAATTGTTAATGGTCCACGTTCGTACGTTTAAATGAAGATGTTCCATTGAGCTTAAGGCGCAGATACCCCTCAGTACCTGATTTGAAAATGGGAATCATTTCTAAACGGCTAGTCATATTTTATTGAAAAATATTATAATTATATTACAAACATTTTCTTAATAATTTGATTTAAGAACATTTTGAGTTTTTTTTGTATAACAAGTGTAATTAATTTGTAAACTTATCTCTAATACGGAAAAAAATCGACAATCGCTCCAAAACCGCCGGGCGTATTTTAATGAAATTTTCACCATTTCAGAGATAATTTAATTATCTACATTTTGATCTAAGGCTTGAATCTGGGCGGGCACTGAATTTTGGGCTGCGCGAGTGTGAAACAAGTGCTCGTTTTGTTTCCTCGAGATCGTTGGCGACTGTCGTTATCTTATGTTCAGACACATATTGAGCGGCTACTGACCACATCTCGCGGTGGCGGGCAGGGTCGAGATATCTCTAAAATTGGTATCTGAAAGTTTTTCACGACTTTTTTCATGAATAGATTCCATAGTCGCACCAACTGGGACACATTATACGACATAATCGTTAGCCTAATGGCTTGACACTTGAGAACACAGACATAAATATAACTAGATGACGCGATTGTATGTACTTCGCGTGCCAAAAAACGGACAAAAGAATGATCGTAATCTGAGCTTTTTATTTAGCATTATCGGCACCGGAAATCCACCGAAATCTTTTTATGTTATACTAGCTGACCCGGCAAACTTTGTTTTGCCATAAAAACACCATACATTCACCTACCCTAACCTACCCTACCTACCCTACCTTACCTACCCTACCCTACCTACCCTACTCTACCTACCCTACCCTACCTACACTACCTACCCCACCTACCCTACCCTACCTACCCTACCCTACCTACGAAGGTAAGGTAACAACTTTTTTATTCTTATTTTTTTTTTCATATGAACCTTCTCCTAACAATAACAAACACAACAAAAAAAAAAAGGGAAATAAGTCCAGCCGTTTACGCGTGATGCCGTGACCAAGGGAAATAGGCATACATTTTTATATATATAGATTGAGCTGTAAAAAAATATATAGAAAATGTTGGCCGAGGCATTGGAAATGTTTTCATTCATTGGTAAGTAAATTTGATTCTAAATTGTTTGTGAAAAAGTGGCACGCTTGGTTTTCATACAGATGGAGGGACTTGCGTTATCTAGTTAGATTTATATCTGTGCATGACCTTACATAATGACAGATTTCCGAATCGAAAACAATATTTGAAACAATCAAAGTTCTAATACACGGTTATTATAGTTTATTTAAATTTTAAGTAGATACGTATCTCTTAATATTTATAAGTTTTCCTAAAAATACAGGTAACTTTTTATATTTTTCTTTGAAATGATGAGGAGAAAATCTCGTAGGTTATCGTGTGGAAAACACTCTTAAAATAAGTGCCTTCCCTTAACAAACAACTTAGCACGCTCGGCATGAAAATTCCATTTTCTAAATCATGGGGTCATTGTCAACATTAACGCCAATTTGGCTCGACCCCTGTCCCTCAAAATATGATCGCTGCTCATATCCTATAATTAATATGGAAAAGTGGTGGGGTAGGTCATCCTGGATTGGTTTTTACGCACCAACATCCAACACCATTAGAGGAGCCAGTCAGCGGAACAATTTAATTGATTTATTTATCCCTATATCTAATTAGGCTGGTACCAAAAATTGCTTGACGAAATTCAGGCAGAATTCCCTTCATAGCTGCCTGATACACAATTCGACGTCCAGTGCTAAAGCATGATAGGTATTCGCTATAAATGATGATGAATTTTCATTAAGTGAAGGTCTGCGAGCAAAACAAACGGTATTTTAAATGATTGAAATTCTATTCCATGTATTTTACGAGTCTGGTCTATTTATTTTGTAATATTTTAGGGTACTATTTTTGGAACTGTTTTGTTTTATTAAAATAAATAACACACAATAGATTTATTTTATTATTCTAGATATTTTAATAAATCAGTTTTATACCATTCCCCCTCTAAAAAGCTTATTTCATTCACTGAAAACAATGAATAAAAATTAAAATATCTAGAAATATTAAAAATTATAGATTGTTTACCTAGGGAGCAAACAACTATTTTAAAATAGAATCCTGAGCGCAGCGAGGGATTCAAAGTACGTCACTCGAGCTGAAAATTGTGTTGCACCCGAGGTGGACACTCTACTTTTTATCACCCTCTATGAGAAAATAAGTAAGTGCAACTTATGAACAAGAAGGTTACGTTTATTTATTTACATAAAATTAAAACCCATAAGAAATAAAATAAAATAATTAGACGCTAATGTTTATATTTGAACAATTATAGAAGTGCATCGTAACAATTTTATTAGTACCATCCGTTACAGTTGTAGATTTATTTACAGCTTGGGAATTATAAATAGTCTCGGAAAACCGTGTCTCAGGATGTAGTTTTTGTGAAACTTGATTATAATACTCTCACTTGAGGAAGACGCGCACATTTTTTATCATTCTAAAATCTGAATTTGAAACACCTACGAACGAACGCAGAATGCATTTAATTTCGCGCGTTGTTTATTTTTATTCAACTTTTTATTTATTTAGTGCACTCGCAGTTTTTCAGCCAGTCACATATTCAATACATTGTTCCTGCATGGTTTGTTATTCACCTCTTTGCTGATTGGACCATTTACTAACAATATCCACATTCCAAATTCAAATCTATTTTGGTCCCTAAAGATTAATGAGCTATTTTGGTCCCTGTTTACGAGGAATAAACTAATTTTTTTTGCATAGATGTGATAAAAACATTTTTTCATCACACCTATTCGAAAAACGACAATTGTCTATAGAGGATAGCGGGAGCCAAATCCAATTTTGCGCCCGTAGGATTTCAAGCTTTCTCTCTTCTGATTGGTCCGCTTCGTGCTTCTGATAGATTTGCGTAGTTGGGTTGGAGGCGCTCGCGAGAAGGTTTAATAAAAAAAAAAAAAACACTAACTAACATTCAATTCTCTATGGTGATAAACTCATTTTTGTGATTGGTTAGTAAGGAGTTAGTATTAAACTTACTTTTTGTTGATAAGTATGTGAAGTTAACCAAATAGGTCGAACGCATATGTTTGAATAAGTTACTGGCTGGTTCTAAGTTATGGTGGCAATATGCTTTAAAAAAACCGTAGTTCTTTCTGTAAATATATTTTCTAGTTTTGATTAGGTAGGTACTCGTAGCTTTTTATTTTTCTCTTAGGTAGTGATAAAAAATTGTGTGTATCACTCGGGGACAAAATATTTTGTTCTCGGGTGGCGTATATTGAATGCCTCGCTATATTACTTTGTCTCCTTGTAACACATATAACTATTATTACTTAATTGTTTTCATTTACGTTAATACAATTAAATTGAGAAATTATAGTTACGTCAAAATTAAATGTCAATAATAATGAATGTAATACAAATATTCAGCAATATTAATGTCATCATTTTCAGTTAGTTCAAATTATAATTATAATTTTGTATGAAGTTAAATAGACTTAATCTTATTTTTAGTATAAGAAAGATCGCCACATGAGAGAAAATCGTTATTTTAAGCTAGACTCTAACTGCTGTACTCAGAGAAATTTAACGTTTACTTAAGGCGGTTTTAGTACAAAATTTATACTAAGAAGATCTTTAAGTAATCGTTAACGTCTCTGAGGGTGGCGGTTAATATAATTTTACTGAGAACATGTTTCATGTTTTGATTAGGAATGGTTTTAGCCTTTTTTGGAATATTGTAACAGATTTTTCAGTTTTAAACGTTTTTAAACTTTTAAAACCCTCTATTTTGATACCCCACACAATATGGCGGCCAACAGCCGACGTTTTTCTATTTTACAATTTGAGTGACACTTGCAAGGTTAAGATTAATCGATTGACGTATATAGAATCATCAAAATCGGCCAACGCGTTTTGTCTCTAGAGCACCACATGGAAACAAACATAGATAAATACATATACTGATAAACACATTACCCTCCTTCGGCAGTCAGGTAAAAACTAACCACATATAAATACTATATATAACCTACTTACGGACCAGACAAAACAAACACTTCATCTTTAATAATCCATTTCAATAATCTTGTAATTACCAAGAAATACAACGTACCTATAACCAATAATACCCCAATCATGTTCTTAATAATCTGTAATATCATCTCGCTTATCTGAAGTGATCACAAATTGTTACTCACACAAAATCCCCGAACAATTCGTTCGCGAAAACATTTCAATTTTCCCCTCAAGATATCAAATCACTGGAATAGTACATTGTGTATTAAGGGCGGTATGTAAGGAATTACGATCGAGACTCTAGTAGAAGTCGAAGACTGAGGGCTTTCTGAGTCGAGGTTCGTAATTCCCGTACCGCCCGTGATACATACAATGTTTTTCATCACATTTGCGAGTAATAATTATGAATTATAGCTTTAATACACAAGTCAGCACAGCTGTTATTACGAAATACGTGAACTTTTTTTTAAGCGGTTGGCGAATTTTTGGCCACGCCACAGATTATACAGTGTTTCGTTCAGAAACTTTAAGGGCAAATACTTAGGTATACAGCCATGACGTACTGTAAAAAGAATTATATAATTTCGACGTTTTCATACTATAACTATTAAAATCGATTATTAAGAACATAAGTTGAGTATTTAAGTAACATGTAGCGAGATTGCAAAGAAATTCCTGTTTAGATAACATTTTAAGACAATTTTTCAATTGCGTGTAAACTCCTTGCTTTAACTTGCATGACCTGTGTGCTGTGCCATAAATTAAAAAAATATTACTTACCGCCCTAGGGTTTCATGACAAACAAAAAAGTTCAAGGGTTTTATATGGGGCATTAGGGCCAAGTTAACCTGTATTTTGTAAAGTTATAGTTAATCTTAAAGAAACAGTGTTGGTAATAAAGACAAGAGCAAAAAAACACTAACTCAAAAAAGAATTGTAATAAACAGTAGATACTTAATCTAACTTAGAATAAAAATTAAGGTATTTCCGCCACCTACAAACGCCAAAGTAAAAATAAAACATTTACAAAGGTAAATTAAAAAAAAAAAATATTTTCTATATTATTTTCTTATTGTCTTCTTTAACAGGAAAAAGTGTACGAAACTGAAAAGACATTCAGAGCTCCACAAAAGACGACGAAAGTATATAATTAATATCCTCTTGAATAAGTATGAATTTCGACTTGTGCGAAGTTCTTTGTTTTAATTCCAGGAATGTCACGTAGCCTCGTTAAGGGTTATGTACCGTCGAACTACTGCTAGTCAACGTTCATTTGTTTTTAGTGTTTCCACTCTGGTTATTTTTTACTCTGTGGGAAGATTTGAAAAAGGAATTATTATTATTAGTATTTGTTTTATTTTTGTGCAAAATTATTTCAAGCCAGTATTTGCTGCAGAACAAAATACTTATTTTTAACCCCTAACGGAAAAAGAGGGGTGTTATAAATTTTTTATTTGACTTTGTTTTACACTTTATCTGTACCCTGGTGTATGTTTTGAGTACAACGGTACAACACTATTCTCTGCCACTGCAAGTCCTGAAAATCAGAATCACAGAACAGTGATGACAATGAAGCTCGGCGAGATCCGAGGCAGCAATTCAACTGTCATGGATCCCGCAAAGAAATATAATTAGAAAAGAACAACAGTGGGAAAAGAAAAACATAATTGTGTATACAATAGGTTTAGTGACTTGGCTCTAGCAAGAACAAATTATTTCCCCCATATTTCTATTAGCCCCAGGCCCTATTATCAAACTCATTACTCCCGCAAGATTTAAAGCAAAAATTAGGTCATCGACACACACCTTTCATGTTGCCTCAAGCAATTTCCCGTTAATAAGGCCGAGTTCCGACGGGCGTTAAAAACAAAGGTGGTTGGTGGAAACGCGAGCATCGTGGAATAGGCTCGTTAACTTTTCAATTTTCCGACCTGAGCTTAGTAATAATTACGCTGTGACGCCCCACAGTGTGGCCCTAGCCTATTATTTACTATTGTTACGACCTGTAGGCATGCATCGAATTGTTTATAGGACCTTTTTTTCGGGGAAATTTTATTTTTTGGGTATAAAAGCATCAAAAAAGCTTTGGTCATAGAGGAACATGGTTTTTTATTCATCTCGTACCTTGAAAATGGAAAATCAAACAGCTGAACTGAACAGAAGCCGTAACATGTCAATGACATCATGATTCCATGATTTATCAAGAAAATACGAAGTGCCAGTTTTAACACGTCATGGTAAAGTCTCAAGCTTCTAAATAAAGCTACCTACCTACTTTCTATTTCTAAAAATCGTAAAATTTTATGAATTTTTTCGATATTCAAGGCAACCAGAATTCAATTCTTGACTATGGTATACGTCACATTTGAAATAATTTCTCTTCAAAGAAAGAAAATCCTTTTCTGCTGACATAATTTACAACTTCTACAAAACACTAACCACATATAGTACAAGAGGCATTGATGGACGAACGTGTAAATGTGGGCCAAGGCACACATACGTGAGTCCACCAATGCATAGTTGTGGCCAAGGTTTGAATAGTACTTTTCTTAAAAAATGCGCGGAAATTAAAACTTAGTAGTACCTAGAACTCATTTTGTCAAATACAATTACTTTTCAAAATCAATGTCGATTAACGAACAACAATTATTTTTCCCACGTTAAAGTGTTCATTTGTTTTTTTTTTCAATAAACAGCTTTCTATTTGCAAGCCAGTTCGAAATTTAAATAACACCTTTGATAAATTACCTCCTTGGTTGCCATTATTTCAGAGTAAAGTATTGTTCCATTTTTAAATTACACGACAAATATATGTTTATTACCGTAACGTAATAAAAATAACGTTTGCCAGCCGCTGCTATTGTATAACAATTTCAAATTATCTCGAAGAAGGCAGTCAAAATAATGCTCAAATTGCCAAGCATCTTGAGAAAACGTTATTTACGCTTATCTTAATTCGTGATAACCAGGAAGACGACAAATTATTCATCAGTAGAGATCAGAGTCGATTTCCAAGTATCCTAATCATACACACGCATATCCATAGGAACAAACAACCAAATTACGGGATTCTCCGCATTACAGCCAACTGCAGATCTATGGTAACAGTTGACATTGACAGTTTTATATCATAGCAGTAGAGGCGGTTTTCGTAATACCACTAACATGGTGCTGCAGTCTTATAGCTAGGGTGTCTAGGCTATCTGACAAAATAATATTTTGCTTTATAGACGAAAAACAGCGAAATAATGAAACTCAATGCTGTTTATCAACTTTAAATCATGTGCGAGAGTTTCTGGTGTCTAAAAATAAATCTAATTGCGGACTTTCCAATAGAAAATTTTAATTGAAATCAATTTTAAATCTCATCAAAAATAGATTTTTAAACATAGCAGTTTGGGGTGTTATTATTTTTATCTGGAATCTATTGATCGTTGAAAAAGACTGGTTTGAGAGAGTGATAGAGATTATTTTCCTGATTGTGAAGATATTACAGAATTAAAAACAGCCAAATATCAGATAGTGACACTAATTGGACGGCAACGAAGTATCACTAACATGTGGTCGATCGTACCTACGGCTCAAAGCTAGGCAAGTACCCACGGTGAGCAAGATTGAAACATTAGATTTCTAGTGAGAAGTAGCCTACCATCGCTTATGGGTAGCTAACTATTTTCCGAGCTGACTTCTGCAATTTGTGAGATGGCTGGCTGATAAGATTTTGGTAATTTTTTGCTGACTAGTAGTCGGTCGACTTAGTTTCTGGTGAACGCTCTTTTTTTCTTAATAGTCGTTGTCAGGTAGCCTTTTTGCCTGTGCTTCTTTGGGACTAGGTCAGTAATATAAGAAAAGAAAGAAATAAAATACACTTATTTTGCACAGACTAAAATACACACAATATACTAGATACATAATAATATACATCAGATGAAATAAAATAAATAAAGTGTATAAAGCCTGATGTAAGAAGGCTTGGCTTGGCTTTGTGGCCACATAATTTGCAACCACTTATTTTGTAAATTTTTAATTTTCCTTCAAAATTTTTATGGCATGTCAAAAACTACGACAGAATCATTATCTGCCATATTTTTCCTTTAATATTTTTATGTTCAATAACTTAAACGATTTCTCAAAGGAAAAAAATCGTGATCTCACCGCTCCTACAGCAGATATAATATGTAATTGCGGTACTCAAATTGATATTTTCTTACAGAACTGTTCCCTACTTTTAGATCCAAACCCTGAGCTATATTTGACGACACCCACACACAATCTCTGCTAGTAATTCCAAGAAAATATTAATCCACATAGAGCAAATCAATCATGGCACTAATTAGTTTCGTTCATTGCTTTCGCAATCGCTTATCAAGTCCTTATGATAAGCTATTCAATAGGCTTTATAAGTACACCCTACCATATAATTTTACATTAAAAACCAAGCTGACATATTTCGCATTTAATATTAATTAATCCAACGTCATTGAACGGAAAATATAATTGAACGTAAGTTGTGTAAAAGCCCGCAAATGATCTACATTCTCAATCATAAAGTAAATAATGAATGTCATCACTATTTTTGTTTGATATTCGAAATTAAAATAAAGGTAATGGGCATGTTTTTTTAAATTGAATTGGAAATTGTGGACGTGACTTTACATGAAACTTAATCGGCCAGTAATCGAAAACTTATTCTACGAATTCCTATTTCAAATAGTGTAGACATGGTGATTTTTAATCCATAGGCAGTCTTTCAGGAGGTGAAAGTACATGAATATTAAATATTTTTATTTTACCAAGAGACACAACCTGAAATGGAATTCTAGGGTGCTACTGAAATGGACCACGCTGAACACTACATTAAGTACTCTACAAGAATTATGTACTCTACAAAACGAATAAAAATAAAAACATTCGTTTCCATAAAACGGGTCCGCACTATAATTAAACTACATACCTACGTATCTACCTATTCGTGAGTATGTAGAATAAAGTGGTAGCAGTAGTGCATGGTATGAGAATGCAATGGTGAGGGAAAAGGCTCGCCGGCCATTACGCGGCTTATTTGATTAAGTAACAAATAGTTAAATTGCCGACGGAAAATTATGTGGGGCCCTCGAAATAGAAATATTGTTATAGTGGGAAGATTGGTGATGTTGCCATCACCGTCTAACTATTAAGTTGTGTGTAGATAATATCCTGTGAAATGTATGAAATCTGGACAAAAGTAATAAATATATCCTAATATAATAATCACAATAATATTATAAAGGCGAAAGTTTGTGAGTGTGTCTGTTCCTTACTTCTTCATACTCAAACGGCTGGATGGATCTGGATTAAATTTAGCAGAGAGATAGATTATAGTCAGGAATAGCACATATGATACTTTTTATCTCGGAAATATGTTCCCTCGGCATAATTTTCGATATTCACGCGGGCGAAGCCGCTGGCAGAAGCTAGTAACATTATAATTGAAAATGTTTGGTTACATTTTATATGACTCATTCAGACATCAGTTTTCAAACATTCAAAATACATTGATACAAACAATCTAGTGCTAAATACTAACGATTTATATTTAAACGATTTTATTTTACAGAGACTGTTTTTCGGTAGCATAACCAGGTTATTCTGAAAATATTATTAAATAGAGGAATGCAAGCGTATTTTTATTAAAACATCATGTTAACAAATTGCTGTAGTTAAATTTTTATGTTATTCACTATCTTTTCGTAGACGAATAAATTAATCTGCATAAACCTTTTTAAAGATGGCTAGAAAATTTTGGAATCACCTTGTTTAGATTCGTATTCGGTTTTATTGATTCTAAGTAGATATTTTGGGTATAGAATTTTTATCATTGCTATTTTAATCGCCCACCTGCCAAGCAAGTGTGATTATTATTGTTTGTGCCTTTTTGTATGGGAAGAAGCCTTTTGCTGTTATTAATATTATTATTTAAATTAGATAAGTCCAAAACCACACCCATACTACCACGGTACAAAGACTAACTCTATTTAGTATTTCAAAGAACATTTCATAATTATAATTAGGAGAACGACTACTCAGTTGATTTTATATTCAATAGAGCAACACTGGTTTATCAACCGTTGAAACATTTGCAATCAAATGCTAATTCCCTTTGGTTTAGTTAAACAAAAATAACAAATTATGCTTTCAAACACTGAAATTATTGTTGGTAATTGTATCTGCCTGAAATAGGATTATATCTAAAGTTTCAAGCTTCAATGTTTTGGTATTGATAAGTTAAATCCATTATAACATTACATTACGTCTGTATTCGCCGAAGGTTAGGACAGGATACATCCAAAATATATTTAAACTTAAGTCCGTGTAATTGGAGGCGAGTCTATTTTCATCAACCGGACAGACAAATACGGAAGCTACAATTGAGGAATTTCAGAAGGATACACCTATAAACACTTTCTCTGACGTGGGAACCAAATCAAGGCAATAATACACTCCGCAGAAGGGTTTGCGATAGCTAGAGCAACGAGGCAATTAATACGACGTTAAATATTAATGGCGTTATTATTAGGTTGTCTGTAAGAGATTGCCTAGTGAGTTAAGACCGCCCGTTGTACACTTGTTATTGTGAATGTTCGTCCTGTATGTTTTTTGTGGTGTACAATAAAGTATATAATAAATAAATAATGGACGAATAACCCACCGCAATTTATAGCTAGCTAATACTTCCTATAAGATAGACCGATGACCTGGTGAAGGCCACTGGAATCCAATGGATGCTAGAAGCACAGGACTGGGTGAAGTGTCAACACTTGGAGGAGGCCTTATATCCAGCAGTGGATGTCTTTCGTCTAAAATGATGATGAATATGAACAATGTGTCCGTAATAAACGGATAGATGAAAATAATCATAGCTATCTTCTACGTCCAACAGTCCAACATGCCTTGAACTGGATCACATGGCTTTTTCACGTGCCTGTACTAAATCAATATCCTTCACTACTATTTGTTGTTGAGTAGATATAGCTCCCGAATCTCAAGTATAGTGAACTTTGGCATTCGAAACATTGCCTCTAGTTTTATAAATTATCCGAACGTGAGAGTCAGGCCTCCGAATCCTGTCCGTATCGATATTCCTTTCTACTTTTCCGATTGTACCTATCAGTTGGATTCTTCATATAGAGTTCTCAAAATATGTGATATTTTTGGTACGAAAATATTCGTGGCGGAAATGAAACCAAAATATGAAGAGTGTCTGCTGCCAGTATAAGATTATATTCACGTCTCCGATCGCTGTATATTAGCTAGTGCAAATGGAAGAATTTGTTCGTTTAGAGAAAATCGTCACAAGCTGACTGTAGCAGCAAAAGCCCCGTAAAAACATGATACGACTGAAGATCCATTTCTGAAATAAAAATTGTCGCAAAATTTGAGTGCCAAAATTCGCGTTAGTTGCAGTGCTTGGTTGAACGAATTTTACAATAGTGAATCGCATTACCTGACTGGCAAATAATTTTTGACTACTCACTACTAGTAACCGAAGTTACTAGTAAAAAGTAAAGTGTAGGTAAAAGTAAAGTACCTCTACCATTCGTTCGGAAAAGCCTACGTGGAGAAGAACGAATAAGAAACTCCAATTATCTAACTATAATTTAACTAAGGCACAGCTCGCGGGCTGGCTTGCGTATCCTGTCGGGGACGTCGTGGCGGGCCTCGGCGGCGAGGGCGGAACGAAGGCGGTCTGTGTCTGCGAATTGTGCTGGTCTTTTTATTGCTCTCTTGGAGCAGGGTAGTGGCGTCATCGGGGATAGAGAGGACAAGCCTTGGTCGTAGAATTTTGGAGATTTTTGAGGGTTCATAGCGGGAGACCGCTTGAATTAGAGGGTTGCTATGATCGACAGCAGAGTCAAAGAAACGCTTGGTTTAATGCGTTTAATGAATTGTTGGATAGTAGGGATTCTCAGATCGACATGGAGTTCCTGGTCGTGAGCGTACCATTGGGCTCCCGTGATCTTACGGAGAAATCGGTTTTGTATAACCTGAAGTTTATTTATATAATGGGGTTTTGCGTGTGCGAATACAGCACAAGCATAGGTCATGATCTGAAACTGCGCATTTACACTGCGGTCATCCGTCCCGGATGACCGCAGTGTAAATGCGCAGTTTGCACCTAGGTGACAAGCTGCTGCTTGCGTTCACCATCCCATGAAGTCTGCCCATAGCGAAGGCGGCTCGCGAGCGCGCCGCATTAATGTGCTTGGCGAAAGTGAGGTGGTTATCGAGGGTTGCACCTAGGTACTTGGCTTGCTTCTCCCAAGGGATTGCCTTACCGTACATTGTGATGGGTTTAGGGGGAAGGGGGTCTTTGAATCTGTAATTGTACTTTCGATCAGGCCTCGAGAATAGGACAGCCTGGCTCTTGTCGGGATTGACTTCTATTCTCCAGAGGCGGAACCACTTGGCTAGAGTGTTGGCGGCTCTCTGGAGTTTTAATGCTATGGCATTGGTTACTGAGCCTTTGTAATAGAGGGCCGTGTCGTCAGCAAATAGTGCCAACTGGCCCCTTTTGGTTTTTGGAATATCGCTGGTGTACAGCGTGAAAGCTAGAGGGGATAGTACGCAGCCTTGAGGGACTCCGGCTCGTATGGGGTGAGGGGAGGAGAGTTCTCCCACGACACGATAGGGGAAAGTTCTGTTCGACAACCAGTCTCGTAAGATGAGCACGAGACGATCTGGCACGCCAAGATTATATAGCTTATAAATTAAGCCATTGTGCCAGACTTTGTCGAACGCTTTCGCTATGTCGAAGAACAAGGCACCGGTGAACATAACCTGCTGGAAGCCAGCACTAGTGTGTTCAACGAAACGGTGAACTTGTTGAATACACGAGTGTTCAGCGCGAAAGACGAATTGCTCGTTGGGGATAAGGCTCTTTCGCTCGACAAAGTCTTTGAGCCGCTTATAAATAAGTCGCTCATAGACTTTCCCGAGAGAATTCACCAGACTAATGGGACGATAACTGGTAGGCTCCGATTTCGGTTTACCCGGTTTAGGGATGCCTATTACAGTAGCCTGTTTCCAAGCTTGGGGGAAGATATTTTTGCTTAATGCAGCGTTGAAAATGGCCGTCATTAGCAATATTATTTGGGCAGGGAGGAGTTTCAACACCTTATTGGTGATGCCATCTAAGCCTGGGGCTTTGTTGGGGTGAAGCCTTTTGATAACCTCCACTACTTCGTCTGGGGTGACGGGAGGTAGTGGGTCATCAGGGTCTTCAACGGGAGGAAGGGAGGTCCTACGTTCGACTTCAACGTCTACCATATCTAGGTGAGCTTTGTCTACTGGTTGGGAGCTGGGTGTGCATTGAAGTTCGAGACTGTCAGCCAGACATTCGGCTTTTTCAGTGTTTTCAAATGCAACACTCTTATCAGGGCGAATAAGTGGGGGTATGGCAGATTCTTCAGTGGAGCGTAACCTCCTCTGAAGGTGCCAGAAGGCATAGTGGTTGGGCTCTAGTTCGCTCAGCATCTTATTCCATGTCGCAGAACGGAGCCCAGCCATACGTTCCTTTACAGCACGCTGTAAGTTACGCATGTGAACTCTGTTTGCGACACAGCGAAAGTTACTGTAGTCACGGATAGCTGCGTTCTTCTCGGTTATCAACTTCCGTACATCGTCGGGGAGTTTCCCTTGCTGGATGTCCAGCACTGGGACCTCCCTTGAACATTCGTTCAGGACGTTCTGTACGTGAGTTGTAATCGAGTCGATCGCCGCTGTCGTGTCAGCGACCGAGTTTATTTGATTGGGGATTGAATCTAAGTGGGGTGAAATTGTGGATTTCAGTTTAGCACTTACTTTCCTCCAATCAGTGACTATTTTGGTGGGGGGCGGCTGTCCTGGATCTGGGAGGCCTGAACGACTACCTAGGTGCATGATCACAGGACGGTGATCAGACGATAGTTCATTTAGCACTTCTATAGAACGAAACTGAAGGTTAATGTTCTTTAATAGCGCTATATTAAGGACGTCCGGGTTACTAGTGACATTACCTGGGAAATGAGTGAAGCTCATGGGGCCGAGGACGTCATAATGAAGGGTATTGCTTGGGTTCTGTACCAGCTTTCCTCTAGGGTTAGCAACGGTACTGTTCCAGTCTGTATGTTTGGCATTGAGATCACCCGCTAGGATAACGGAGTAATTCGAATTGAAGAGGGAGGTAAGATCTTTTTTGAGACCCTCTGGGTTATCCACCGATGACGCCGAGGGAGGAGGGCAATAGGCGGATATGATGGTGATCGTTTGATGACCAGTCATTCCAAGCCGACAGGCTGAGTACTCAAGGTACGAAGGGGGGTCGGGTGGGGTGATAACACTACAGTGAAGCTCATTTTTGTAATAAATGAGGGTGCCACCGCCGTGGCAGCGGGTCCTATCATTGCGAACTATACGATAGTTGGCAATTTTGGGATCACGTTGTTTGGGTTTTAGGAATGTCTCCTGTATGAGGAAGACGTCCAGCTGATGATCGCGAAGGAACGTGGCTATCTCATCACACTGGTTGTTAATGCTATTAGCATTGAAAAAACCTAACTTAAGGGATCTCGGTTTGAGGCAATTACTTCTTTATTGCGAATCCATTGTCCATTGACAAAGACAAGGCTATCGAGTTCCTTGGTGATAGAGGGATACCTCGAGAAGACCTCGAGGCATAAAAAGGGGTTTTTGGGGTTGGCTAAACTTGTTAGTTCAGCTTGAAGGGAGCGGGCCTCTGGAGTCATCCAGATCGCGTATGCGTTGATAATGGTTCTAGTGACACACCGATAGGAGCTCTGGCCGGGTTGGACTACAGGGGGGCGTGAGCGCGCGCCAACGACAGTGGTAGGAGCCACCTTGTTAGTTTGCGTTGGGGCCACTGTGGCCGGGGATGAAATAGGCACTGGGATCCTAAGAACCATCAGCGCTGGAATGGGCTGAGTATTAGACTGGGGCGCCACACTTTGGTGGTTCAGTTTACCCCATGGAGAAGCCCTCTGAGGTGCTAGACGAGGGGGGGCATGGGCTGGGGGAGCAATGCGTGCTTGACGCGCGTCATTGCGTTTAGCCACTGTGGGCGCGAGTTTTGGGGCTTTGGGGCAGCCACGGTAACTGGCGGGGTGACCTACCTGGCCACAGAGCATACAGCTGGGAGGCTCCGTGCACTCTGAGCGGTCCTTGGGACGGGGACAATCTTTGGAGGACCACCTCCAAGCATTTAACGCAACTGGGGATGGCGAAACAGTTAGCTTGGGAGTGCCCATATAGTTGGCAGTTGTGGCACTGACCAACAATAGTGGGGCGATACGGTCTCTCAATAGAGATACCGGTGAGGGGGCAAATGGCTTTAATCCCGAAGATGGGATTGTGGGATTCGGTAGGGCTACATTCCACCACTACCATGTCATATTGCTGTCCACCTCTCGCTTTATGCAAGCGGTGCACAGCAATGACGGGAACTTTTTGAGCTAGGAGGTCCAAGCGGACGTCTTCCGTCGAGATCTCCTTTGGGATCCTTGAGATCCCCCAAGAGGGGACTAAGATTTTAATGCCCTGCTGACAGGCACGGGCACTATTAAACTGAATTTTATTATCTCTACAGAGATTGGACACATCGGTCCACTTCGCCTTATCCTATAGGAATATCGGCGGCGGGGGCTTGGTCTTATTGACCGTAGTGACTGTTACAGTTGGGCTGGGGGGGCGACTAGACCGCTGCGAAGCGGTAGTGGGGGCGGGCTGGGTGCCTGTCGGCTCGGGAGAGGGACAAGGGGAGGCGATTGGTGAAGCAAACGGAGTTGCTACGAAAGTCTTTTTGGCCTTGGAGGCCTGGGCTGAGGCTTTGTTCTTTTTCCTCTTTCCTCCCACGACTTGAAAATCGTGAGAGTCGTCTTCCTCTGAGGAGGTGACGGGAGGAGAAGAGGCCCGTGATTCACCGTTATCATGGTGATTCTCGGGGAAGGGAGTTTGCTCCATAGGGGAGTCTGGGCGGGAGATAGGCTCAGTGGTCTGGCCCACCACTTGTGTACCAGAAGTCTGGCACGCCGGGGTAGAGACACCCGACCGTGCCAGGTGAATGCTGTGGGGCAGAGACAGGGGTTGACTAGGCTATCTACCAAGGCCAACTACCCTGCTCCCGACTCCTTCTAACTGCCGTGTCCTGAAGAGACTTGGCGAGTGGGCGGGTCACCACTCCACTTGGCTTCGTTAACACCGTTAGGTATCCACCAAGGACCACTAAGTCGTGGATTTTACCCGGAAGGGGCCAAAAATAGATGTCCCTACTAGTAACCAAAGTTACTAGTAGCGACACCTGTGGGCGGCGCGCGGAGACGCGGCGACCGCAGTGACGTCACGCAGAGCGCGACGAGCAGGAGAGAGGGGCGCGGTGGGGGCGGCGAGAGCGGCGGGCGGCAGCGAGACGACCGCTCGGCGGCGATGGCAGGCGAAGAGTGAGAGCAGTCAGATGGCGACTCCTGATATATATAGTCTGGCGCGTAAGCAGGCAAATTTAATATTTTAGAATAGTGTTTTAAGGGCTTTATAATAGCTTATAGTACGCAAAATGCGGTTATCTAGTAGTATTATAGTTGATATACTTTAGATATAATGTGTAAGTAATAATTTAAGCAAATAAAAAATATTTGTTTACTTATTTTGGACCCCCCTAAAATGGCTGGGTCGCAAGTATCGATAGGTGCGCTCTGCCCACCTACCAATCGTATTATTTTCCTTACACATTTGTTTTGTTAGGAAACACCATCTAGGTGTTCTAGATAGTATACCTTGGTGCTATGACTGAAAAACTGTACATAATAACAGTACATAGCCAGGTTTAAAACAGTTTCACTCTGAGATGGTAAATACATGCATTTTTGCTCAAGTAAGTATATAGAAAATTCGTTATAAGCGATTTAGCGCTTCTAGGTGACATGGAACTGTGTCCAGGCCCTATATATAGATGGCGTCTATGTAATTCTAGTACATAGACCTTACTTACTTGAAATAATGTGTCTGTATGTGCCAGCATGGACGTTTCTATGCGTCTGTCGCCTGAAGGACTATTGATATGCTATCTGAAGCATTATCTTCGGGGACCCTCGGGCAGGCGCCTGGACTCAGTCACAACACAAAGCTAATATATAGCTACACATACACACACAGAGGCGTTAAAGCCGTGGAACAACACGATATTTTCTATTTACGCCGCTTTCCGGCATCTAAAGTCCCAGAAGGGCTGGTGGTACACCCATCAGGGTACAACCATTCGATAGCCCAATTCTCCAGCTTCCCAACCACATTTTTGGAAGTAGCCTAGCTCTGGTGGTTAGGGAACTAACTGACTTAATATAGTAAGAGGTTCCATGGTTTTCTCGCATCGTCGACCACATCAGAGTGAATACTGGATCGAGGGTTGGAGCTGTATCCACCGGACTTCCACCATGGAATGGCCCATCGCGAGGGCTATCCGATGATGGTTGGTGAATGCGGATCCGCCCACCAGCTCGAGTACAAACTCGCTTTATATGCCGAAAACAGGCACAGAAGCTATGTTTTCGCACTTTTACGTGGCTGGGCCCGTGAAAGTGACAGATGAAGCTGTGAAACTGTCACAAATCGATGGTCCAGGAGTAGGGCTACAAATCCCTCGCTGGTACCACTAATGTGCACCATTGTAATAGAAAGTAGCGTGTAAAGCTATAAATTGACAGAACTTCTCCTTATTAGGCGATCTCCACGCAAGAGCTCCCTGAAAAAGACCTATCCAGAGACACAAGTCTCATCAAAATCGGTTCAGTAGAAGGGGAGTTTCTGTCGGTTTCCAGCGAATAGTCGTAGTGATTATTTACATAATTAAAGTTTATGCGCGCACGCTAATTTGCGGTCGTCGTTACGGTCAAGTATGATAGGAGGATAGTGCACAGAGGCACCATCCAATTCGTAGTCATTATTTCTCAAATATCAAACCCACGTCACTTTGCGTAACGAAGACCATGAAGAAGCTTCGCTTTTGGTCATGAAAACTGAAGTCTTATTTGCTCGAAGACAACGAACTATAGGTGCAAGGGGCGTCAACGCGTTCGAGCTGGAGCCTTACAACCTCCGGAGTGCCTACGGCCTCGAACGATCACATCCGTCCCGCACAAACAGAAATACGTCCACTGCTGGATATATGCCTCCCCCAAGCGTCGCCTCATTGACCGGTCCAGTGCGTTCCGCATCCAGCGGATCCCCGCAACCTTCACCAGGTCAGCGGTCCACCTGGTGGGAGGCCTTCCAACGCAATTTCGGAACTTTTCTGCCCCATTGGCCATCCGTTATGCGAGCAATGTACCCCGCCCACTGCCAGTTAAGTTTGGCAATTCTTCGGGCTATGTCGGTAACCCTGGTTCTATTGTGGATCTCTACATTTCTGATTTGATCACGCAAGGATATTCCGAGCATGGCTCTCTCTATTGCTCTTTGAGTGACTGTTAGCTTTCTGATGAGGAACATTGTCAGTGGCGGCCCGTTATCATTGTATTGCGCCCGACACCATAATCTAGCGACAAAGTACTTCGAACTTATCGTTTGTTAGATAATTGGTAGCAGAAATGAAAAAAAATGTCTGGTTATTTTTGGGTCGTGCTGTTTGTCGCTTAGGGGTTTGGTTGTATGTGCCGTATCTTGAAAACTGCTGAACCGATGATGATGCAACTTGCACTATTACCTAAAGTAAAGATACCTAACCCAATATAAAAAGAATGGTCACGATCCGATAAGTAGTATCGGTGAAATACGAGGACAAACATACATACAAATATACAAACAAACATACATACATACACTTATGAAATTTGTCACACATGTTACGAAGCCCAAATACAGTAACATATATATGAATATTGGGCAAAACAATATTACATAAATTCGTATCAAATTGAATACCGCCTTTTTTTGAAGTCGATACAAAGAGAGAAATAAAATCTTTTCAGAAAAAATAAACCGTGTTCTAAAGCAAAACACTAATAAGTCCAAAAATAACTTTCGTTTCGGAAGTCGGTGTCTTTGGTAGGAACCTCTTGTTTTTATCGTTTTTGAACACCGACTTTAGAAATTAAAGTTATTTTTGGACTTATTAGTGTTTTGCTTTAGAAGTCATACAGTACACGCTATTTACTTGAAATAGACTGATCATTGATTTGTTGATTCATAATTATTATAATTTGTATGCGTGTGCTACTCATCAAATATAATAACTAATTGATTCACGAGTTGATGAGCAAACCACTCAACAAAGAAATAAAATTACATTGGTAATTTCATTTTTCAAAAATTCACTCCGTTGGATATAATTATATCAATCAATTTCATAAAAGAAGATTGCTGTATCAGTGTTAAGTGACTAGCTTATTCCCCCGGCTTAGCTTATAACGCCTATCACATTTAAGTCTTAGTCCTCAAAATCAAAATATGATCATTTTTAACTAGACCTTATATAGGTACTTTTGAATTGTCTAACAAAAAAATATCTAGTTGCACATTCGCAAGCGTTAGTAGTTCTCTATGGAGAAGAATGTGCAAGAAAGTCCACAGAAATTCTATTCTATCAGTTTTAATTACAATTACTTGGTTACATCATTCTTGTTGGAAAAATACATATATGTGAGAACAATGTAAAACAGACAAACATGCAAAACAAGCAATTCAAAAATACATAAAGTACGCAATTAAAAGTAGGCCGTGGCAGTTAACTTATGACCAATCCCAACTGATAGTGCCCGTTCAAGAACACGACGCATGGATTGGCACCACTGAGCTCATGTGCTACTGTTGTATATTATATGTCAATATGAGGGTGGTTGCATCCACTCCTATATAAGTTGTGTCGCTTGCCAAATAAACTCAGTGTACTACCAGCTATCTGTTGTTTCACTTGCCTTACATACACATCATTGGCGACGAGGACTTACCCACAATTTAAAGAAAACAAACAAAAACGTTAAAAAAAAAACACATTTCGGCATTTTAACGAGTTTTGACCATAATATCCATACATGGCAAAACTATAAACAACGCATTACACAATGGTTCATTGCGAACGACGTGGACAGTGTACAGGATCCCAAAGGAGTGAAAAGACGGGCAATATTGCTGAGTGCACTCACTGACAGCACGTACAAACTGGCATCCGACTTGGCATTACCGAAGGAGCTGACGCAGACGCCATACGAAGACATTCTAACACTTCTCGACAGTCATTTCACACCAAAGAAATGCGGATTTGGTAAGTGGTATAATTTCTATGCTGCTACTCAAGGTCCAGAAGAAACATTCTCACAGTGGGCTGCGAGGTTACGTGGCCTCACAACACATTGCGGATTTCTGAATGTAGAAGAGGCGCTGCGTGATCGGTTCGTTATGGGTATGCTGCCGGGACCGGAGAAGGACAAGCTATTCGCGCGTGACCTTCAGGAGATGACATTGGCAAAAGCGGTGGATTTGGCGGAGAGCGTGCGCAGTGCACGGAAGGGAGCAGCAGCGTCATCATCGGCGTCGGCGCAGGCGCCACCGTCGAGCGAAGCGCTGTTCAAGATCGCCACCACAAACGAACCCAGTGCTAACAAAGAAAAGTGTTCCGTGTGCGGTTACAAAAATCATAAAACGTCTCAGTGTCGGTTTGCTAACTATACATGCAAAAAGTGTAATGTAAAAGGCCATCTACGAAAAAAGTGCAAAAAAAAAAATTTCGTAGGAACAGGCGGGTCGAGCGAGAGTGATGATGACGGTAATTCGAAAAAAATATGACCAATGACTACAATAGTTTCGATACAAAATATAAAGCTAAAGTTCGAAGTCGACACCGGGTCGGCAGTCACAGCGATTTCCGAGAAAGTGTGCAAAAGGTATTTTGAATCGTTTCCGTTATTATCATCGTCGGACCGATTATTTACGTATACAGGTCAAATTATCAACTGTCTAGGAGAAGTACAATTACCTATTACTTATAAAGATAAAACACACATAGTTAATGTTCGAGTGATACGTGATGGTGGACCCCCAATTTTAGGCAGAGATTTTATTAGTTTGTTTAAATTACAAATGTTGCAAATAAAATATTGTCAGTCAAACAGTATAGCCGAACAGTTAAAACAACAATATCCATTTGTTTTCTCAGATGAGCTGGGGCTATTTACAAAGTATCGGGTAAAACTACAATTAAAAGATGACGCGAAACCGGTTTTTTTTCAAAGCTCGTCCAATAGCAAGATAAGATAAACGACAAGCTCGATCGTTTGGTACGTATAGGTGTACTAAAACCGGTACAGTACTCCGATTACGCATCGCCTATTGTTCCTATATTAAAGCGAGATGGCTCAATTAGGTTGTGTGTAGATTATTCAGTAAGCGTAAACAAGCAGCTAGTTGTAGAACAGTACCCCTTACCAACGGCACAGGAACTTTTCACAAAATTACAAGGGGGGCAGCAGTTTAGCAAATTAGATTTGACGCAAGCTTATTCACAATTTGTCCTAGACGAGACATCTCAGAATGTAACTTGTATTAATACCCACCGTGGTTTATATGTATATACACGTTTAATTTTTGGTCTTGCTAGTGCCCCGGCTATTTTCCAACGGGCAATGGAGTGTTTATTATCAGGGTTGGACGGTGTTATGTGTATGCTTGACGACATTTGCATAACGGGACAAACTAAGGAGCAACATTATGAGAGATTGTGTGCGGTGTTGCAAACAACTGCAGGACGCGGGTCTAACACTTCGTAAAGATAAGTGTGTGTTTTTTGAGAACCAAATAGAATATTTAGGCTATACCATAGATAAGAATGGGTTAAGTAAATCAAAACAAAAGGTCCAAGCAATCGTTGAGGCGCCTACACCGACAAGCGTGAATAAGTTGCAGTCATTTCTAGGATTAGTTAATTACTATAGGAACTTCGTCCCTAACGCATCATCAATATTGACCCCGCTTTATTCATTGTTGCAAAAAGGCAATACATGGAAATGGGAGGACATACATGATCAAGCATTCAAGGCAATTAAGCAATGTTTAGCTTCAAATCAGGTTCTAGCACATTTTGATCACAATGCCAAAATTATTTTAACGGTAGACGCATCACCCAGTGGACAAGGTGTTATTTTATCGCAGATAGGTGTTGACGGAGTGGAACGACCAGTATCGTTTGCCTCTCGTACATTGAATTCCGCAGAGAAGCGATATTCACAACTACAAAAAGAGGCTACGGCAATTATATTAGGTGTGCGACGTTTCCACCAATATTTATACGGGAGGGCGGTTCCGTTTGTACTTCGCACAGACCACAAGCCACTGTTATCTATATTTGGGCCATATCGTGGAATCCCAGAGTTTTCTGCAAATAGGCTACAGCGTTACGCGATGTTTCTTAGTGGTTATAATTACTCCATTGAGTACATACGCAGCACTGATAACAGCGCCGATTATCTTTCGCGCGCCAGCCTACCAGACTATGAGTCAACGCCGTTAAGATGGGGGTGCG
Source organism: Orthosia cruda (assembly GCA_964057195.1). NCBI lineage: Eukaryota > Metazoa > Arthropoda > Insecta > Lepidoptera > Noctuidae > Orthosia > Orthosia cruda. Next base: position 25,103,792 of record OZ059840.1, on the reverse strand, counting down.
GCTACGAAACCGACGGTAGTTTAGTGCCGGTGGAAGATCGCACGTCGTAAGTTAATTTCGTTATCGATGGTAGTTTACCAGTTACGCGTAGCGAAATTCATAGTGAAACTATTAAGGATGCAACATTGAATAAAGACTTATCATATATTGTTAAGGGGTGGCCTGAGCGGTTATCAGATATATCAATGAAACCATATATTTTATGTAAAAACGAGCTGTCCTATGAAAGCGGTTGTATTATGCGAGGACATAAAGTAGTAATACTCAAGACACTAAGAACTAAATTATTAGCAGAACTACATAAATCACATTTAGGAATCGTAAAAACGAAAGCTGAAGCGCGAAGTAGATTTTGGTTTCCGGGAATAGATAACGCGGTAGAAAAAATGATTGCGGATTGTAAGGTTTGTTTACAGTTGAGACAGTTACCAGCGCGTGCGCCGCCAGCGCTATGGCCACATTCTCCGCAGGCATTCTATCGTATACATATAGACTATCTCGGCCCAATACATAACCATTCGTATTTAGTCATTGTAGATGCATACTCAAAGTGGGTAGAAGCGTATGATATGGGAACAAGTACGTTATCATGTTCGCTGATTAATAAACTGTATGAATATATGGCAAGATTTGGCTTACCGCATACCATAGTTAGTGATAATGGCACACAGTTTACGTCTGCAGAATTCAAAATGTTTTGCACATCAAACGGAATATCGCATGTGACGTCACCGGCTTATCACCCGGCCAGTAACGGGCAGGCAGAAAGCTACGTGAAAGTAGTGAAAAAGGGAATTATATCCTGTATGTTAAGTAATAGCAATACTAAGGCTTTGAACAACAGGTTATATAAATATCTATTTGACTATCGAAATTCCGTTCATTCGGCAACTGGCTATTCGCCTGCCCAGTTAGTGTTCGGACACAAACTGCGATCGCGATTAGATTTAATCAAACCAAACCCACCACCACCGGCGTCTGTCACTCTCACTCGAAACGTCGAAAACAAACAGTGTTTGCAGTTTAAAGTGCTAAATGAAAAAAAAGCTAGCATTTTTTTTTTAAACTGGAGACTATGTTTTGTACAAAAAAAACAACATAAAAAGCAAGGATCATGGAATAGAGGCATAGTAATTAAAAAAATCGGGAATGTAATATATATTGTGAAGGACTGCATAACTTCTTGTAATGTAAAAAAACATAAAGATCAATTAATAGCATATAAAGGTACAGCAGCAGTTTCGCCCCGGTTAGACGATTGCTCGATTAAAGCCGAAAACATCACTCTACAAGCAACTTCACCACCAAACCGTACACCCCCAGTGGACAACAAGGAGTCACACACGGGAGGGGAGGGAAATAGTGAAAGAAAAGGAATAATGGATACAGAAACACCGGCTGGCGCACCAAATGAAGATGACGACGAATTCTATGAGGCAACAGACGGGGCTCATGATCAACCACTCGTGGAGGCAGGGTCAAGCCAGACCCCACAGCCAGAAAGGCAAATGGCTGATGGAAAACAACTGCGAACTGTACCTAGGGTCGATTATAAACAATTTTACTAGATAATTCTAATCATGTTTATGTTGTCAAGCTATGGGGAGGAATGTTGTATATTATATGTCAATATGAGGGTGGTTGCATCCACTCCTATATAAGTTGTGTCGCTTGCCAAATAAACTCAGTGTACTACCAGCTATCTGTTGTTTCACTTGCCTTACATACACATCAGCTACCATCAGACAGACATTAGAGAGAGCATGACACTAAGCCTAAGTCCTATCACATTAAGTCTTCGCTCCTCGTATCTCGCGCGTATCTTATTAAGTGCACCCGCAATTTGCCGAAAAAAAAAGTAGCCTGACACTAAACGATGGTGTGGCTTATTTTGGTGAAAGAATTTTCAGAATCAGTACTTTCAGAGTCAATTTACGAACGTAGACAAGCAATTTTCCTTCTGATATTACTACATTTAAATTAGTACAATAAAAATAACAAACAAAAAGCATTCACTCAAAAAAGAAAATCATTACAAAAAAGTTCGCATCAAAAAAGTCTTGAACACACAAAAAAGCTTTAGCCGGAGTTAACTGGACTTGCCCAACCATAACAGTAATAAGGATTTCGGCTTAGGATACGCAATTAAGGGGTAAAAGTTTTAATAACCAACAACTTTATCTATACTATATATATAATATTATAAAGGGGAAAGATTTTTTGTTTGTTTGTTTGTATGTTTGTTTGTTTGTACCGAATAGGCTCCGAAACTACTGGGCCGATTTCGAAAATTCTTTCACCTATGGAAAGCTACATTATTCCCGAGTAACATAGGCTATAATTTTGACGGGAGCGAAGCCGCGGGGGTCAGCTAGTAGGTTATACGACGAAGGAATTGTATACGATCGATGTTTATGAGTTTATGAGGAGTTTTATTGGTTTAGAGTGGTCGGTCTGGTTGTAATAGGGTATTGGGGTTATAAGGGTCTGAGCATGTGGAATGATCTTGATCTAATGTGGTTTACATTTTTAGTTCTATGACGCAATACAAATGCAACGGGACTTGTGGGTCTTGGTGTTCGAGGTTATTCTTCGCATTACATGTTACGCTGAAGATAGTCATCTGTTTAGTTGTCATAGTGCAAGGGCTGCCTAAAGTAATCAGATTTCAGAGAGACCTTAAGCTTGTCTAAAATCTGATTATGATAAAGACAGTTCACAAACAAAAGTCTGCTAAATCAAATAATCAATCATATTACAAATAAGTTAGAAACGAATACACACGAATTAGAAGCAAAACACAATCAGTTATACAAAAAAAAATACAACAGATTAGATAGGATTAGTTTTAGTGAAACACCTGAGGATGATAGCTCAAAATGCAATAAATTATTATAAAGCTATGCCAAGTTTTGAAATAAAAAATACATTAAAGATTATAAATACATTATACTCTGCAGAAACTCTTTTAAATAAACAATATCCCGACACAGGTGAAGCTATGTAAGTTCATAACATAATGAGCACCAAGACGTTGAGGCATGAATAACAAAACAACACAGTATTTCATATTAATTTCACTAAAGCAAGCTCGAAAGTATTCGAGCACGGGTGCTTTTAATTAAAAATTAACTTGCTCAAGTCGGCGGCTTTTCTAATAGTTTCATTACTCATCAAGGGGTCTCGGTCTTCGTATCATATAAAGTAGGTTGTTCCGTGACTTGCAGACTCGGAAAAATCACTGTAGAGTATCATTTTGAGAGCTAAGTTCTTTAGGTTACGTAGAGGACATATAGTAACATAGGTTCAGTGTTGTTTTAATCCTATGTAAAACAGAAGCAACAAGACGAAGATGGAGGGAAGTACTGGACTCGTACTGAAAGGAATGTTCTGCAATGGCAGAGGATACACGTGTATCCAAAAGGGAGTAGAAGGCATTTGCCCAGCTGTGGGATTAGCCGGCTTAATAAATAGAAAAGGGTGATTTTTCGCCTACTGGCCAATCGGTCACTACGGGCCATAAATCCAGACTGGAAACTACTACATACAAGAAAAACTGATTACCACAAATAAATGTACGAGTTCGTAGCCGACTGCATACAGCAGCAGCAGATGAGGTGTCGCTGCAGTCATGATTCCGAACCCGACTGCAGACGGCAGCAGCAGACGGCAAGGCTGTGTTCCTATTGGTTTTGAGTGTTCCGTGAGACAAGATGTCTGACTACTCTCACTCATTACTAGTCACTACTGATCTGCGGTCGGGCGACACTTCGTATGCGATCGTGCGATGTGTACGCGCTGCAGCTGCGGAGGGTATTTCATTGAAATACATAGAAACCAGTAGTGTCACATCGACACGTCGTCTGCTGCTGTTGTATGCAGTCGGCCACGAACTCGTACCTTTAATCACGCTACTGATAGCTCTCATAAGAGGGAAGACCAAAGAGGCAGTCCAAATCAGACCAGATAGCCTAGACAAAAATTGAATTCGTGGTAGCGATTGTCAAAAACGTTGCTTTATTTAAAACCATAAGTTCAATAAAGATTTTTTTATTCTCCACCTCTAGCAAAACAGGGCTTAAAGTATTATGCGAACAAAATCGCGGGTAACAACTACTTAAGTAATATGATATCGTTGTCAACGAGTTTAAGACTGCGCATAGCATTAATATTAAGTGTTGGACTAATTCCTCGCAAGAGTGTGGAGTCACGCAGCTCTGCTGGGGCTAAGCGAGGGAGCGCGGGATTATACCTCCATTTGTTTGTTTATAATTGATTTTTGTTTGCGCGGATTAGGATTGTATTTTTGGGGTCTCAGGGTTTCCCATTAGGAGAAAGTTGGAAATTATTCATCATCATCAGCCGTTTAATGTTCCCACTGCTGGGACACAGGTCTCCTCTATCTGAAAGGGAATGGGTCGTAATCCATCACGGAGGCCCAGTGCAGGTTGGTGGATGTCACATGTCTTTGAATTTTTGTTTCTAGGATATGCCAGTTTCCTCATGAACGTTTCATTCACCGTTTTTAGAGAAGTCATGATGAATGAAGTAAGGCCGTTACAAGTGCGCCACCACTGCATATTTAATTGAAAATAGAAATCAATGAAATATTTTATATAAGGTACTGCCAGATAGATATACTACAGTATCATAGAGGATTAGGTTATTTTTATTCTGGCGATTCATGGTTCTTGTGGGACAGGACGGGGGCAGAGTCAGGGTAAAATCTAGTCATCTATAATTTGATAACTGCAATATTAGGAACATTATTGTAGACGTTAACCTCACAATAATGGCCTAGAACATTTTCCATCATCATATTACCTCTTTTCTACAAGAAATAAAATTATTCATTAAAAAATATTAAAAAAAAAAGTTTTTCTTCTCAGCAAACCCTTTCATCTGATACACATGTCACGGCAGTGCATAAAAAATAACTAGTCCGCCATTTTGGCCCATCCGCCATATTGGATTTAGAATGACGTCACCTAGCTAACCATGCATTGCACACATTTGATTTAAGTTAATGTTAATATATGTAGTTTTAGCATATCACTTTTATAATACGTTTTGTTTTTTGTATAATACGTCTTGCTATGGAAGAGCGGACTCTCCTAATACAGGCACTATCTGCCTAAAAGAAGGATCCAATCAAAAATTTTGTTTATACCTAAACTTGTTTTACCAATAAACTATTTTCAAACTATTTTCATTGTCATCTAAGCTGACGCTAACGTGTATGCAAAATTTCATCTTAATCGGTGGAGGATAACTGCTTTAAAATCCAGTTTCAAGATTTGACCTGAATACATTTACATACCTACATACATACATTCCAAGTTAAATAAAAACTTGTTAAAAACGAAGAATTTTCACGTCGCCACGTGAAAAATGTCCACACATCTTAGGTAAATACCAGGTATCTAAATAAATAAAAATTCAATGTCAGATACGTAGCCACGAACCAAAACCAACCAAATTAATGGCCAACCAATAAAATTATACGGTATGGTAGAAATCTAGAAAGATAGAATTTTCTGGCTTAATGAAAGAAGAAAACATTTTTACGAGAGATTTCCTCGAGAAAAGTTGTTACATAATATAAAGCTTATTCTGGGAATAAATGGTGCAGGATTTGCTTTGATATGGACGTGTGGTGAGAAGTGTGAAACATTTACATACAGATTTTAGGTAGATTCCGTCAGATACAAATTTATTTAAGTACATATTATATTAACATATATATAATTGAATATTCTAAAAAAATAAAAAAATCCTACATACAAATTCAAAGGGGCGAGGGAAAATGGCTCATTGTGCATCATTAAATTCATCCACATCGATGTCAATGGAAAACGTGCCCAGAATACTGGCAGCATTGCCAGGTTGGATGTTAATGTAATCAACATTTGACCGAAGAAAAGGTCAGCCCTCTGGTCACGTGAAGATTTGACGAGCTTTTTACTAATGTCTCGAAAAAGTCGATGCACTCCCAGACCCCATGGACCTAATGTTTCAACCCCAAACGGCTCAAACATATAACTTCCAATAAGTTCGCTTGAGTTTTTCTGCGCCGGTAGCAACCGCTCCAGCACAGCCCGCCTTGTTAAGAAGATAGGATGGCGCAAGGGTGTCGGCACATGTTCCATTCGACACCAAAGGCCTACCCATCTTCCAAGGCATTATGGTCATCCCGTCTCTTTCCATCGTCGCGTGCCACAACTTTGGGTTCTAAAACAGCTGGCACCCAATAAGACTGGTGACAATAAGAGCCCGACGTATGATGGTCATTAATTCTGGCGTGCCGTGATATCTGACCAGCGCTCCTACTGCAGGATAGGTTATAGTAACCAAGGCGGTCGACTGCTTCACAGGGTGCTTCCAAAGTTTTGATGTTACCTGAATCGATGTCCAAAGAAATTGTCAATATGTCAGATACATGAGTAAATTAACATAATTATGGGAATCTTCTCACATGCGTAGACATAGTATAGTCTAGTTTCTAGACATATGGCAACGTGACATACAAATAATGTTTTTATTACAAAATAATGAGTCACCTACACTAGCCTTTTTTTTCAACTATACATATGCTGATCAGTTTGAAGTCTAATATTTTACATGGAGCGACTATCTGAACTCCATAATCCAACAACTGTATAACAAGATACTGTGTGTTTGATTGAAGACTAGAGTCAAAAAAGAATAACTCAAAGCTTAATATGTAATTTGTTAACAACTCATTAGTTTTTTCTGAAGTATCTATTACGCTATATATTTTTAATTGACTTCAAAAAAAAGAGGAGTGGTGCGTATAACCTCTAGAAGATTACTAGTAAAATCACACGCGATTGAACCTAAATTATTAGAGTAATCTAGGCTATAATTGCTGATTCAGCAGTGCTAAATTGAAGGAGAAAAGTATGCAGATGAGACGAAAGGCAATGGATAAAGTTCAATTTACTAATTATGCCACATACCTTTGAAACAGCGATTCCCATGCAGATGCAGATGCCACGTTCGAGAAGTTCAGCTCACGGACTAGGAACACTATGCTGGCCAGCGGTACACAACACAGTAGGTCTAGGTAATACAGATAACACTTTCCATGTAGGTTCAATTAAGAGTTTTGGGCGAGAGGGTGATTTTGTGCCCGCACCTCCGCTCTGGTTGGTAAGAGACTGGCGACGATCGCCTGCCGCCGTGGCGTGGTGGCGGCGTAAAATGACCGTAGCGGCACGGCGCGGAATATCACCAGAACAACGATAGGTGACAATTAATAAATTGGAACTAGTATACCAATGCCTCTCAATCGCCCTATGGTGATGTAATAAAATATGAACTATAAATTAGGAAGCGTAACCATTTTCCCCGGCTTGAAAGTTCCCACTTTCGAAACACAAAGGAGAAGAAAAATAAGTTGCAGATCATCACAACTCTACCAAAGGTTATGAGAACTCTAAAGTTGCGACTCTCTATTACAAATAAGAATATTCAATTAACTATTCTACGCGGTAATTAAATCTAATACTGCACATTGGTGCACGGTAAAATTAATTATTAATGTAACGAAGCTTATTGCGTTGGCAAAGGGCACAACTTTACTACCGGGCGACTCTGAAGGATTCCGCTTTTAGTTTTTACCGATGCGACTCTACAAACTCCGTTTTTATCTGGAAATATTTCTGTTGTTTAGAAATTAAACAAACTTGTTTCTTGATAAAACTAAATGTATTGTACGATAAACTTTTACAGATTCTGAGTAGGTAGGTACTACACAATCGATATGCGTGCTACTTCGTTCGTTCGTGTTTGCGGAGTGTTGCCGGCGCCGCGCGCCGCCGCCGGCGCGCCTCTGCTCTTCTAGTGTTGCCCGCTTATGATAGTGTTGTGCGCGTACATCTTCCCGGGCCTTGAAATTGTGGCTTTCAAACTTCTGCTTTATTTATTATATTAGCGCCAAGATAATCTTGATTCTTCGCGCCGTCACTGTCAGCGACATCCTTTGCGTCATTAGTGGCCGGTAGTATGCACATTTTGTTAATAGCCCTCCGTAATGTGCCCTTTGAAGTAAGAACTTCGGCAACTCTGCTGATGCCATCCTTCCCAGGATATAAATGGGTAATGCGGCCAAGTTTCCATTGTAGTGGAGGAAGATTTTCTTCTTTGAGGATCACCAGGTCGCCCACACGAAGCTCACGTTGCCTCGTTTTCCACTTGGTGCGTTCCTGAAGTTCGGCAACATACTCCCGACGCCATCTCGCCCAGAATTGCTGTCGCAGCTGCTCAATATATTGGTATATGTTAGGGTGCTTGCAGGTGATAGGCAACGATGGCACTGAGGTGAGAGGTCGCCCTATGAGAAAGTGCCCTGGGGTTAATGGGGAGGGATCGGTTGGATCGGTTGAGAGAGGAGTAAGGGGGCGAGAATTTAAAATGGCTTCGATTTGTGTGAATAAAGTCGCGAGCTCCTCGAATGTTAGGGCAGCATTGCCGGCTACACGCTTCAAATGGTGCTTTGCGGATTTAACGCCTGCCTCCCATATACCTCCAAAATGAGGTGAGTATGCGGGGCTAAACTTAAACTGAATGCCTTCATTATTGGCATAATTAATAGCTGACTCACGACTGGACCTGAGTATTCTACTTATTTCATTGTTCGCGCCCCTGAAATTGGTACCATTATCGCAATATATAACATTAGGTTTACCTCTCCTAGAGACGAACCTTCGCAGAGACAAAATGAAAGCTTCAGTGCTCATATCGCTGACTAACTCTAAATGAATCGCTTTGGACGAGAGGCAAATAAACAAACATAGGTAACATTTTGAAATACGATTGCCTTTACCCTTACGACTAGAGATCATAAACGGGCCAGCAAAATCAACACCACACGAGTAGAAAGGAAACATGGAATAGCTTCTTTCGGCAGGTAAGTTTCCCATTAAAGGTTGTAATGTCTTCCCACGTAGGCGAATACAAACTATACACTGCTTTGTCGTGCTACGTGCTAAGTGTCTGCCTCCTATAGGCCAAAATCGTTCTCTTATTGATGCTAGTAGATGTTGAGGACCGGCATGAAATAGGCGTTCATGTTCGTATCTTAATATTAATTTAGTCAAATGATGCTTTGCATCTAAAATAATGGGGTGTTTTTTGTCATAGGCAAAATCGGAGTATTGAATTCGACCCCCAACTCTTAATATGCCATCTGAATCAATAAAAGGATTTAGAGGCAATAATTTAGACTTACGATTAAGAGTTTTATTATTTCTAATCAATTTAATTTCCTCTGCATAGCTTTCTAACTGACTAAACTTAACTAACATAAGCAAAGAATTATCTAATTCCTTAACATTTAATGGCCCATTGATTTTTGCATCTTTATTTTTACAATAATTTAGGAAACGTTGTACATAGACATATATTCTCTTTAATCTGTTTAAATTAGAGTGTTTCTCAAATTGAATTATTTTGTTTGAAACAACAACATGATATTCAATGGTGTGCGAGTTTTTAACTTCTGGTAAGATGTTAGGGATTTGTGTGTGGTTTTGTGTAGGCCAACAAGTTTGGTCATTAGCGAGGAACGAAGGCCCTTCCCACCAGACGAGAGAGGACTGCAATTGCTTAGGAGTCACACCTCTGGACGCAATATCTGCAGGATTTTGATCTGTGGGAACATGACAGAAGGTAAATCCAATTGCAAGTTGATTGATTTCATTCACTCGGTTACACACAAATACTTTAAGATCCCTGGGTGGGGTTTTTTACCCACCCTAGCACAACCTGTGAATCCGACCATATAAATTTACGATTGATATTACAATTTATTGACTCTAATACCTTTGAACATAAACGTGCACCTAACAAGAAGCCACATAACTCTAATCTGGGAATAGTAGTTGGGTTCATTGGTGCAACTCGTGCCTTAGCACACAACAATCTGACTGTAACTTCCTGATTACGATTTACAGAACGCAGGTAAATACAGGCTGCATATGCTTGTTGAGAGGCATCTACAAAACAATGTAATTCTATATAATTGGGTGAGTCACACAGAACTCGCCTTGTAATACGAATATTAGTTAAATTTGAAAATTCCTTTAATAGGTTAGCCCAGTTTTTACAAAACTCAGCTGGTACTGGATCATCCCAGTCTAGCTTAGAGGACCATAATTGTTGAACCACCGTAAGCTTTCTCACTACCGTCGGCAAAACCGACGAGGGAGAGCCTGCAGCGTTCTACGACGCCGACATGTCGCAAAAATCTCAGTTCAGAAATAATTGGCAATTCAGCTTGAAATTGTTCCCACAGACGAACAATGCGAGGTGGTGGGACGTCATCCCATCCAAGTTTGACAAGCCAAAGCTCTTTGATAAGAAGCTTGGCGTATAAGATTATCGGTGCCACGAGGCCCAAAACGTCGAAAAGACGTGCAATGGAAGAAAGAATATTCCGTTTCGTGCAAGGGCGAACATTAGGGTTAACCTGGAATACGAAACAATCCTCATCAGGGAACCAACGAAGTCCCAGTATTTTCTGTGTCGGATCTTTACTTAGGTCCACGCTCTGTGAAAGTCGTAATGACTCTGGAATATTCCGAAGAACATCGACACTATTGCTAGACCACTTCGTTAGCTGAAAATCACCGAGAGAGAATATTTTTATTAGTTCACGAGCCGAGTCTATAGCCAGCGCAGTGCTAGATATAGAACTAACTATGTCGTCCATGTAAACATACCATGCCTGTAATTATAGGCCAATTGCTATACTACCTGCTATTTCGAAGATTTTGGAAAGAATAATTAATAATAGACTTGTTAAGTATCTCGAAAGCAACAATTTGCTTTCCTCTTGTCAATTTGGTTTCCGTTCTGGGAGGTCAACGGAGGATGCGGTGCATAAGCTTACTGACCATATTATTAAGAGACTTGATTATGGGAACAAAGCACTTGCTATCTTCCTTGACCTTGCCAAAGCGTTTGATACGGTGTCTGTCCCGCGACTTCTAGCTAAATTGGAGCGCCTTGGAATAAGAGGGTTGCAGCTGAAACTGTTTCAGGACTATCTGAGTGGTCGTAGACAGTGTCTGAGGGTGGATGCCAACATTAGCACTGATCTACCTGTCACTTTTGGTGTCCCACAGGGCTCTGTGCTGGGACCTACACTTTTCTTAGTGTACCTCAATGACCTCTGTGAACTGAAGCTGGATCAGGGTATCATTATTGCCTATGCTGACGACACAGCCTTGCTATTTTCTGGTAAAAATTGGGAAGACACCTTCACGTTGGCGCAGAATGGTTTTAACAGGGTTTCAGAATGGCTGAAACATAATATTCTCACCCTGAACTCAAGCAAGACTATGTACATGCCCTTTTATACGCGAAGTCCTTTTAAACCCCCCATAGAGCTTACACTTAAATCACACTCTATTCATGCCCACCCAACAAATGCTACTACATGTAATTGCCCTTGTTTGACCAGAAAATCGGAGGTTAAATATTTGGGCGTCATACTGGACTCATCGCTGAATTTCAGTGCACATCTATCATTACTCCAATCCAAACTGAGAAAACTCATCTATGTTTTTAAGAATTTACGGTATGTAGCAGATTTTTTTTTTTTTTTTTTTTTTTTTTTTTTAAATTTTAAAAAAGGTTTACAGGGCACTCTGTCAATCGCTTCTAACTTACTGCATTTCATGTTGGGGCGGAGCTGCCAAAACCACTCTGCTTCCACTTGAAATTGCACAACGGGCAATTCTAAAAGTTAGCTCCTTCCGACCCATAGATTACCCCACACATCTTTTATACCAGTCATGGAACCTACCGACCGTACGCCAACTTTACATCATAACTACAATCCTAAAGCAACACTCCCTTACCCTTCTTGACACGAATATTCTTCACAAGCGTCGACGAAATGCTGTAGTTCCCCAGTCCTTTCAATTCAAACATTCATTTACAAATAGGTTTTTCTGCTTTAGTGGTCCTTTTCTATATAATAAATTAAATACTAATCTTAATATCTATACTTTAAGTAAACGTGAATGCAAAACCAAACTGTTGAACTTCCTAATTACCTGTGATTATGAAACTACAGAAGAACTTCTTAAAACATTAAGATAATGTTAAACTATTAAACACACCAAACAAAAGCACACAACACTCACTCAAACACATTCAACACAAGCACACCACACACAACACTCACTCATTCTGTTGTAAAATGTTATTTTGCTTTAAAGTTATATAATATTATGTAATCGTAACCACTGTTGTATTGTTCATAATGTCTGGCAAGTGAACTGCGTCCTGAAATACAGGCTCGGCCTAGCTCAGGCGCAGTTGCTCATTATTATTTTTAACATATATGTAATAGCTTTAATAATTTAATCATAATGTTCAAAATTGTACAATTTTATGGAGAAATAAATATAATTTAATTTTAATTTAATTTAATTTAAATATCTCGCTGCAAAATGTCCCTGGCGAGAGGTAACTGCGTTCCTTCATCCTGACATAACTGTTGGATAGTGCGAATCGCTATAAAAGGACTACACTTTAATCCAAAGGGAAGCACTGAAAACTGATAAATTTGAAGTTCTTCTTCCTCATTAAACCGATATAAGATACGTTGAAGCGAACGATCTTGTGGGCGTATACCTATACGTAGGTGCATAGATTTAACATCTGCGGAAATAGCGACACTAAAAAGCCTAAAATTTAACAAGATGTTAAAAAGGTCAGCCTGAAGGACTGGACCTGCGTACAGGATATCATTGAGCGAGGTACCGTTATCTGTACTTGCACTAGCATCTAGGACCACGCGTAGCTTAGTGGTCACTTTATCCTATCGAATAACAGCATGGTGAGGAATATAGTAGTCCATTTCTCGCTCCTTACAATTTCGTTTGGGCAAACCACATTCAGGTAAAATATTCTGCACCAAAGAAATATAATTGTTCTGTAGATAATCCCGTATGACGTCATCACAAAGAAGCTTGACGTTAGGAAGCGATTTAAGTTTACGTTAGAGGCTATGGAATCTCTTGTGAGCTATATCAAAAGAATTTCCTAACGCTGACGCGTCCGTTTTCAGTGGTAAAGCTGCAACATACTTGATATTTGGAGCGCGGGTAATTGTGCTACAGTAAAACTCTTCACAGTATTTATCATCCACACTCCCAACGGACGAAGCAGTAACATCTTCAATCTCCCAAAACTTACGAAGATCGAAGTTATCGAAAGAACTCGCAAAGAAAGACAGAGTGTTAGTTGAAGGTTCGATAATAGGTGCTTCTCCTAGAAGTATGTAACCGAGCATAGTCTCCAATGCATCGGGGCAACCGGGTGCGCTGGTCACGGGACCGGGTCGCAATAACTTAGCGAACAACGTGACTCCAAGTAACATGTCAATATTACCTGGCACACCCCAGCTGTCATCAGCGAGAAGTTTAGGATCAATATGCTTCAATTCGGCAGTATCTATAGCACCCAGAGGAAGCTGCCCGGTTATCTGATCCAAAACTAGAGCGTCAATTCTATACCTAGGCTGCGAGCAAAACCGTGAGCTGAACGTAAGATTCACTGAGCCGCGAACGGGCTGCGATGTGCCACCAATACCACGAACGGTAGTTATTGAGTCCGTATGAATAGTTAGACCGAGCATACGGCAGCAACGCGATGTCATATAATTCTTTTGCGACCCAGAGTCCAAAAGACATCTAACCACCTCGCCCTTACCCTTGCTACCCGCCACTAACACCTTGGCAGTAGCCAGAACTTCGGTACTACGTGTGGCCTGGATTTGAGCAGAAGAATGCGTACACAACGCCACACGATCAGAAGTAGCTGGGTCGGCCGCAGAAACGGAGGCTGGGTCGCTAGCGGGCGCCAGCGCAGGGGCTTGCGTCGATTGCTCAAAATGCAATAAGGAATGATGCTTACCGTTGCATTTCCTACATGTTGACTTAGATAGGCACTAAGAGACGGTATGTTGGCTACTTAGGCAGTTAACGCATCTGTGATTGTCTTTTACAAACTTAAATCTATTATCCGCGCTCAACTTTTGAAACGCTTTGCACGTATACAAGTTTTTATGCGTGGATCGACAAAGCGAACATTTAGATTCAGTAGCCACAAACACCTGCGAGACCTTAGATAAGGTGCTGGGTCTAACTGCGGGGGCGGGCTTAGTTGCCGCAGAAGAGGAGCGATATAAGATTTTTACTTGTTCACGAACAAACTTTACGAAATAATCATAATCCAACTCTTGAGTCTATTAACTTAAGACCCCAATGAATAAATATAAAATCATCCAAGTTATGTATTTTTAATTGTTTGAGTCCAGCAACCGTAGAAGTTAATTTATCGAAACCTTGTTCAATATTAGCGGGTGTCGTTCCGAACGACTTCAATGAGAACAGTTGATTTAGATAATTAGTGGCGAGCGCGCGAGTATCCAGGTACTTTGCGATAAGCGCATCCCAGACCACGCGGTAATTATCGCCAGAAGGTACAATACCTACTGCCACACTCCTAGCCTTTCCCTTTAGACAACTGAACAGATAATGAATGCGATCAGAATCTGATAAATCTGCGTTCGTATGTATAATACGTTTGAAAGTCTCGTAAAAGAACGGAAAGCTCTGAATATCACCGTCAAAGGCAGGCAGCTCAATTTTAGGTACCTTTATATGATGAGCACTAGGGCTCACTGTCGGGCTAGGTTCCTTGGAAACAGTTGATTCAGTTAATGAAGCTAAAGTAATTTTTATCTCGCCGACCAACTCATCAAATGAATGTAAGGCACTATAGCTTACTTCGCACGTTAGATCCAATGTCAATTTTAACATATTTATCTCGTCCATTATCTCATTGAATTCGCTACGTTGGCCGTCAATTTGTTTACCCTGAGCAATAAAAGAATTACGTAATCTTTCTGTTGTTAAAGATTCTGTTGAATCCAAAATCCTTTGAACCCGCGCGAAATACGAGTCGCGTTTACTTTCCAACAATCTAAGTTTAACCTTGTCCGTCATGGTGAACAGAAGTTAAAATCTGGAAACAAAAAAGACAACAATTTTTTTATCTTTTACGGAACCCGCGTAAGTGAATTTAGTGGTCCAATCAAACTGATAACTCAACGAAAGATTTTATAACTTACGTAAACAATAGTACGGAACGATCCGTACACGCGAACCCTAACAATAATAAATTGTAAGGTGAAAAAAAATATAAAGCGTACAAAGTTTGAACCGCGTACAAGGTTTGAACCACGTACACGTAACAAAGTCTAATACAAATAAAATAGTAAGCACGCGAAATACCTTATGATCGTACCCATCTACCTATATTTATGATTAGCTTAGAGATACCTACAACCCGATAATTAACATTTATGTCGGATGCGAAGCGATATTTTTTTTTTTCCTTGTAGTATTCTATTTATATGAGATTAACTTACTCAATACATAGAATATGTACAGATTCTTAACCAACAATAAGTTAAGTGTGAAACTTAGAAACAAGTATGGTACTTATTTCCGTAAGCGATGCGATTGTGTTCGTAAAGAAATACCTTAGTAAAACACAATAAAATTCCTAACAAGTAAATACGCAGATGACCGTTCGAAGTAAATTATCTAGTAAGTACTACGCTTACAAGTTAGGTGCGGGGGTGATATGTATAAATATACGGCTGTTTCCTATGAGGAGAACTAAACGCGTAAAGTTTATACAAATCTGTTATTTTACCTGAAGGTTCCTATCAAAAGATCAAGTTACCTTACAAAATAAAATAACAAACGACGCAATGATAATCTGGTTAATTGCAATAATTAATCAAATGCGGTTGAGTCTAGAATTATAAAAAAATACTTACTCGTGCAATATGAGTATAGTAGGCATTTACTTAACGAACCAACAGTAGTAGTGTATCGTAAAATAATCAATATCATTCATTCTGCAAATCTCGATTAGAAAAAATATATAAAAGTTTCCAATGCGTAAATAAAAATTAACCGTACGATAACAAGAACTGCAATATTCCACAGTCACGTAGGCCAAATTGACGAATGTTTTAACAGACTACCCACAATTTTCAAACACGAACAAAAAAATATGTAATTACGCCGAAAATTAACTGATTTATTAAATAAACTTATTTAGCGATATGAATCAACGTTGATATTCAATTAAATGTATTTTTCGGAGTTTCAATTAGTGAAATTAAAGATTTACGTTAACAATTAATTTGCCGGTAGAAAGTACTACACGCAAGGCAGCCAGCCTTATTCCCAACGCAATAGAGGCGAGAATTGTGTGATGATCTGCAATTAATATGGAAATTTCCCAAACTTTTTGCTTAAATTTAGACTTTTAGGACTTAAAATTAGGCTGTAAATAGGCCCAAATTTAATTTATCCAGTTCGAAGGACCAAAATGGTGCGTATAACCTCTAGAAGATTACTAGTAAAATCACACGCGATTGAACCTAAATTATTAGAGTAATCTAGGCTATAATTGCTGATTCAGCAGTGCTAAATTGAAGGAGAAAAGTATGCAGATGAGACGAAAGGCAATGGATAAAGTTCAATTTACTAATTATGCCACATACCTTTGAAACAGCGATTCCCATGCAGATGCGAATGCCACGTTCGAGAAGTTCAGCTCACAGACTAGGTACACTATGCTGGCCAGCGGTACACAACACAGTAGGTCTAGGTAATACAGATAACACTTTCCATGTAGGTTCAATTAAGAGTTTTGGGCGAGAGGGTGATTTTGTGCGCGCACCTCCGCTCTGGTTTGTAAAGCCTCGATGACACTGGGCTAGTTTTCAAGCTGCTAGTCGGCGCGTAGCAGCTTGAAAACTAGCCCAGTGTCATCGAGGCTTAAGAGACTGGCGACGATCGCCTGCCGCCGTGGCGTGGTGGCGGCGTAAAACGACCGTAGCGGCACGGCGCGGAATATCACCAAAACAACGATAGGTTACACTTAATTAATGAATTGGAACTAGTATACCAATGCCTCTCAATCGCCCTATGGTGATGTAATAAAATATGAACTATAAATTAGGAAGCGTAACCAAGGAGCTCAATACGTCGGTATCTTTTTTTTTATGTATGTTCCCTGATCACTCAAAGAAGCCTGGACCAATTTGGATAATTCTCCTTTTGTTTGAAAGGGTGTACTTTCCAGGTGGCCCCATCCCTGGAGAAATCGAGGGCACTCCTCAAATATTATAGGCATACATATAGTGATTTTGATATTTTCTACAACATTGCAATCATTTACACTCAGAAAGCATTTGGCGAAGTGGAACTGATTATGAAGGCCACTGATGGCCACTGGAACTTTTTAATGCAAAGTACGTCCCGGATACCCATAAGATATCTCGAATAGTTAACCGATTATGATGAAGCAAATACTCATAAAAAAAATGTACTTTGGCTATAAATTATTTGCATGGTAATTGGAGATACCTACCAAAACTAAAAAGAGCTACCGCTACCACGGAGAGATAGCGCAGTTATGTGGGACTCCAACCCACTAAAACTCCACGGTTTCCTCTTGTGCCGCTTATGGCGGGAACACGGGCACGCGTTAGCACTCACCGCAAACCCGCCGCGGCTGTCCGTCACCGGACCCTCCTCTGGGGTGTACCCCCTATCACCGGCGCACAAGAACGCATTGAAGGCTATGACCGTTCCAGGGACCAAACTAGCACATGGGTGCCAGACGGCCCCGTGTATGGCACCCTTGTTCCCTACTTTGTGAGACTTGGGATTAAATCCTATGCTCAGTAGTCACTCTTGCGATCGGTAGACAAAGAAATATCTTGAGTTTTGACGAAAAAACACAACATAACCGTACTTTTTTCTAAAACACGTGGTGGTATGTTACCGGCCGTGTACCCCGTATTATGCACTTTTTAAAACACAAACATGGAAGGAATACGATACACATTACACATGCCCGTCCTGTCCCCTCGCCTCAAATATGCAGACACGGAGTTACATTCACATTTACCGCTAACAAGCTTTCGCCCGCGGCTTTACTCGACAAAGTTGGCGGGCTGCCTTTTTGCATTGTTCATGTTTTTGCGTCGTTAAATATGATGGCATATGGTAAATGTTGAGTGTGGTTGTGACGTTGTTAACTTGTTATACATTTACAAATTCCCATACCGAGTATTCATAGTCTGTTTCGATTGAAACGTGCATATACGAGAATGTCGAAGCAAATCCATGAAAATGTGAGAAAAATATACAATGATAATAAGTCTTTCGTATCAACAATGCTGCGCTTAATTTATCAGTAAGTATTTTTGTAGTTTGTTTATTGCTTCGTCGTCATGGAAACCACCATTTTATCTTACTTCTCTTACTAATATATATATATGAAAGTTTGAAGGGATAATTGTGTGTGTGGATGTATATTTGTTACTAAATCACGCTAGAACGGCTGAACGGATTCGGATGAAATTTTGCACAGAGATAGATTATTTATTTATTATATTCTATATTCTACACAACAAAAATATATATATGTCGGGTTTAGTCAATAGTACGGACGTCAAAACAAATCGCAAGCCCGCCATCTGGCGGCAAAGCAAGAACAACTACGCATTGGCGCGCTTTTACTAAGCGCTTGCGCGGTGGGGACAGTGGAATAGGGCAGTTAAGTCTTGATAGCCTTAGAGCTAAGACGTTGTAGAATCAGTGTCGATCCGTAATATTAGTAAGTGTAGTGTATCTATCTCACTCACACGTTCACTTTGCCATCCCCACTTTCACAATCTCGTGTGCACCGCGTCAGTATTACGAGAGCCACTGGCCAGAGTAGACGTGTTGAAGTGTGGTCATTCAGTGCGTGAACGAGCCTGTGAATTGCCCCATAGAACCGGTCACTACAAATGGCGACGAGGATAAAGTAAGAAAAACATTGGTATAAATTAAAAGAAGAAGGATTGGGGTAAGTAGATAATGCATGACATGACACACGGTTATTTGTTATCGTTAGGCGCCCACATTCCGTTATGAAAATAAGACATTTAAGCAGGTCCTAAGGGTAAAATAAAAAAAATTACATAGTAAATACCTATTTGTTGTCTTAACATCATACGACTGCTTAAACATAACTATGTAGCGGAAAATAAATTCTGCTTAAGTATTGAGTAAATAACCATACCAAATTTTAATAATAAAGGACATTTAGTATCACGAAGGTAAAGAAATTCGTGTTATTCTAATCAAAGAGCCAAGGGCCATGACTAAGTTGTGTCTAATAACAAAAAACTGTGCTGTTAAAGAAACATCAAACTAACTATTCTAAAACGATTGTAAATTATATTGGTGGGTAGGTAAATAACAATTTACTTTACGATTTCAAATCATAACATCTGATCAAAATAATAAAATCGATGCATTGTTATTTTGAACCTAACGACTGCGGCTGCAACGCGGATATCTTTGTAATATTTACACAGAAAATCGAGAGTCTACCCTATTTAATGGAATAATTCTCTTCTGGTCACCGTTAATAATTCAAATACGGGTTTCCATAGATCGGGAAATACGTTTTGTTTGACTACTTAAGTTTTATGGCGACATATTGTGATTTCGTTTCCATTCGGACACATTTGGACACTATTCGAAATTATGGTACATCGATGCTATGGAATTTCGGTAATTCGTATGTTTGATTTGATGACTTAGGAGAATTAGTCATGGGGCACATGACATTCGAAATCAAGCAGTAAATCCAAAGATTATTTAGTCGCTCTAGTGAAGTTTGCAGTTACAACCACGCCTATGTAGAAATCCTAATGAAATAACTTAAAACATAGGTATACACGCACTGACTGTTTATGTGAATATGTACATTGTAGGAACATATATACCTAAATGCCTACGTATTTATTCATTGTTTATCGAACCTAACCCTTAAAATAAACAGGTTAAAATTGAATCGTCTACCGATTAAAATGTTAATGAGAATAAACAGTAACCTATAATATCACCAAAGGTGGTTAGGGCAAAAAAAAAAAAAAATTGTGTACATCTTAATAACCAATACAATATAAAATTAAATATCCATATTTGTAGCCGTAACTACTTCAAGGAAGGTCTCAAGTTTAAATTGAATCACGTCAAGTCACGCAGATTCCAAAAAGCTCGTAATGGGCACGTAAATATTTGTAACATCCTAAGGCCAAGCAGTCATGTTTTGGTTACATAAGCCATGCATATGAGTCCAAATTCCTGATGTAAACAGCGGTGACTCATGCAAAGACAGTGCTATATAAAATACAGGTTTCAGTTACGTAGTTTTAGGGCTAATTAAACGTAAAAAGAAAAGGAATGATTGATTTATGAATAGATAAAGTTAGTTAAATTACACTATTAGTTAATTAACAAATTCGTGTTAACTCTGAAATAATCTTTTCAAGACCTCGTTGTTTATTCATTGCCTACGAAGCATATACAGTACGTTTTGGAACAATATACTAAACTTATTACATTCTGGGCAAGAAAAAATATTTATGAGCTAGCTTCTTCCAGCGGCTTCACCCCCGCGCAGGTCGAAATTTATTCCTGGTGGACATTACACCAGGGTAAGTGGCCTATGTGCTGTTCCGGACTGTGATCTGTCTTTGTGCCGAGTTTCAGCCGGATCCGTTCGGCAGTTCTAGCATGGTTGGGTGGCGGACATGTAGCCGTCCGTCCGTACTTTCGCATTTATAATATTAGTAAGGTTTCCGATCTGTCTGAAATGACAGTTGCCTACCATTCTACAAAAGGGTTTGAGCTGCTGACCCTATCAGGTATGTACAATTTTTAGAGTGTAGTGGTCGTGAAAACAGATTTACACCATTGCATTTGTAACATTCTTAATTATTTTTGGAAACAGGACATACAAAATAAAATAAATATTTGTACAAAGACGAGTTTAGCTCTGGATTCGGTTTTCTACTATCAAACTTTTGAGTGGTGGAGAGAGTTTGTAAAAGAGGGTAGATGTAGTCAGGTGTAAAAAGTCAAACTAACACAGAAGGAATAAAATAAATCAAAAATATACTACATTCATAACAATACCCAATATATACAGTTAGGCTGTTTGATTCTTGACCCATCCGTTTTTAAACTTCAAAACATTAGAGTTTTCTTACTATATACCAGTCATCTCATGGTGGATATAAGACGTTTCAAAATTATAAAAAACTGAGTTACTACAGGCATCTGGTCGCGCAACTACTATGACCATTTTGTTCATTGCAGTAAGTAGATTATTAAATGAAAAAAAAAATATTGTGTTATAGCAGAAATTGGAATTAACTGTCGTCGCGCATTGTTTACTTGTATAATGAAGCGCAGAATAAAATTTGATAAAATAAATACAAAATACGAACTATTTAGAGTACTACTATTTGAGTTTATTCTGAATTCAAAGAAAAATGCTAAATATAAAGATGTTGAGTAAATATTCAATCTCCTAATATCATTGAAATGACAGCGAGATTGGTATCATTGGTTGGGATTGGCAATCTGCTAATATCATTGAAATGACAGCGTAATTGTCACTGACTTTCACTCTATAATATATTAGTATATGACTGTCTTATTAAATCGATGGCAAGTTGTTGCTGAGAAAAATTTATTTAAGCAAGATTAGACCTAATTGGGTTAGAATGCCCGTAGAATAATTAGTATAAGGTGGGTCAGGTTTCAATCTTGTTGATTGTACACATAATTATATTGTGTCATTGTAAAATAAATTATTTTCAACTGAAAATTTAAATAGAGATGTCGTGACACTGAGATTCGCGCCACTATACAATAGTATAACACAGAATTTACACTTACAGTTTTCTGGGTATTTAAAGCGAGACGCCTGAATGTATTAGAGTAGATACGATGAGCAATGGCGATCTCTTTAGTTTTGAGTATGAGTTCTTCATTAACGACAAACGGACAAAAAAAGTTAGTTTATGGTCAAACTAAGGTTTGCCTAACGGCTAAGCATATTTCAAGCGAAAAAAAATAACGTATTTATTTAGATTTCATGCACAAAGGTACAAAGGCGGACTTTATGGCATATGATTGGCTACATCATGGACGGGTGATGCCAGTTTAGGAGGCTGGATCCAAGGTGGCTGATGCCATAAGGTATGGCTAGATTCTAGGCGAGTTATGTCAATTTAGTTTAGATTCAAGGCGGGTCATGTTGTGTAATCGTGCCTATTTCATGTGGTATGAGTATTATGAAGGCTAAACCCAATATACGTAGATAACGATATGATTTAAAGTGGTGTACAGCTTGGAGAGCGCACTGGATCAAAATAGCCATATGGGTGCAAATCGATTAAAACTACCAAGTGCACTGCTGTTGTAAAAAGATACCTCGGGGACCAGACAACTATCGAAATATCAGTTTTAACAAAGTGCGACATCGATAGCCTTTAAGTTATTTAGCTGTGAAGATATGAAATATTAACGTTAACACTGAACTGTTTTTGTAAAACTATAAAGTTACCTACATAAACAGTTTCGTAGGTGGCCACACTCGATTGGTGTAGTGGATTGTCAGATTTCCAATGTCACTAAATAGTACTCAGTTGAGCTGGTAATTCGGGGACGTGTGACGTCTGCCGGGCAACGCTTAGCTCATGTGATGGATTGAGGCCTTGTCCCTGTCGCAGAGGGGAGGTTCGAATGGAGCATTATAGGCTGATTATGCTTATAGGAATAGTTGGAATAAAAAGACGCTGCCATTTAATTGGTTGGTTGTTCTGCCTTTAGATTGGCGGGTTTTGCTATCATTAAATTGGTGGGCTTTGCTACCATTAAATTGGTGGGTTTTGCTGCCATTAAATTGGTGGGTTGCTACCATTAAATTGGTGGGTTTTGCTGCCATTAAATTGGTGGGTTGCTACCATTAAATTGGTGGGTTTTGCTGCCATTAAATTGGTGGTTGGTTGGTGCCATAAAATTGGTGGGTTGCTGCCATTAAATTGGTGGGCTGCTGCCATTAAATTGGTTGGTAACTGCCATTAAGCTGCCACTAAATTGGTGGGTTGCTGCCATTAAATTGGTGGGTTGCTGCCATTAAATTGGTGGGTTTTGCTGCCATTAAATTGGTGAGCTTCTTATATTAAATTGCTGGGTGGCTGCTGACATTAAATTGGAGGAATTGTAATTTCTATTAACATACATCAACTCACACTTTTTTTTAAGTCCCAGTGACAATCTAGAAAATGTAACAAAATACGTATAAAACTAAAATCACAAACAAGTACTCATGTCACACATACTAATGTCCACGTACTAACAAAATAATTATATAAGTACACTGTAAAATTACAGTTTTCAGAGATTTTGGTGATAGCTTTATTTTCTCTCATTAAATTGAAGAAAAATAGGAGGGTGAAGGGATATTGAGAGCGTGAAAAAAAGACAAGAATCTGTCACGTGAAGAACAAACAATATAATTATGATTACATTAAGCATACCAAAAATACATTATACAAAATGAATTAATATTAAATATATTCTTAATAAAATCATTAATGAGGAAGGGACTAACTCGCACGTTCACTTTGCCATCCCCACTTTCCCCCACACAGACATACACAATCTCGTGCGCACCGCGTCAGTATTACGAGAGCCGCTGGCCAGAGTAGACGTGTTGAAGTGTGGTCATTTAGTGCGTGAACGAGCCTGTGAATTGCTCCATAAAATCGGTCACTACAGTAAGCAAGATTGTAACTCTGAATATTTGAATAAACCCAGTGTATCGAATAATTTCTGTGATTTCATTTGCACGATTGTACCCAACGAGCTGCCCACACACGATGTCTTAATCTAAGTGAATATATCCTGACTTCCCGATGGTTTGCGTCTATCGGCCAGCTTTGATGCGACATCAGAATTGGGATTCGGTCGTGCTAATGAGATCACACGTAAAAACAATGTTAGTGAAAATGGTGGTTACATTCTTGCAAAAGTATTGCGGTGTCAGTTGAAGTGAAATCTGTTGTGGCTCGTTTCTGCGACTGCCCTCAGTCTTGAATAATGAAAAACCAGTCCGGAACGGAGCAGTAAGGAGGCTAGCAACAACCAAGGAGCTAGATAGGTCAAGGAGGCACGTGTGGACGTGTGGACATATCCATACACACGGATCATTATGCCAATCTGGTGAGTCGTTTTCTTTTTGTTATAACTATCGTCCAGAGCGTTCATTATTTAAAATTCTGGTTTTTTTGCACGGCATGGCGCTCAGTGGATCGTCGGAGTGGCCCGTGTCAGGTCATAATTTAATGTTAGTTTTCGATGGTCAAGTTTTGGTGTTGTTGAAGAGTTATAATTCTACTATCACTGACAATAACCCTTGACTGGCCTTTGCTGACTATTATTGTTTGGAAGTTAGAACGATAGGGTGACAGTGACGTACCTACTTTACACCTCAGTCTGTAAATTATGATAATTCCATATGAAACATTTTGATTAGTTTTGTAGTGTGATGATTGTATGTAGTAAGAGTTATGAACTAAGCTTTAGAAGAAGCATAGTATTCTTATTTTGTGGTCGGAGGGCCAAACTATCTAAAAGGTGGTAAACTATAACAGGCCTCGTTAATTGCGACTTAAAATGCTATGGCAACCATGTAATTCTCTTAATCTCATATACCTACCTACCTGGGCACTTGGGACAGTATAATGTGATGTCATGTTTTTGACAGGGACTCTGCACTCACATTCGGTGTCCATCATAACACATTTTGCAGGTTTAGGTTAATACTACTTCTAGAAGCTCGTGGCTAAATAATAACAGCCGCACTGGTCGATCATCAAGGTTAAGCAACGCTTGACGAGATCGGTCCGTGGATGATCGGTCCATTTCAACATACCGGGTTTCCTCCGTGCCTCGGAAAGTACGTTGTCGTTGGTCCCGGCTGTCATTTGAAGATCTTTGACAGTCGTTACGTGGTAGTCAGCCCGAGATCTGACACCAGTCTTGCCAAGGGGTACCGTGTTACCCAGTTACTGGGTTGTGGAGGTCAGATAGGCAGTCCCTCCATGTGGAACACTGGTGCTCAGCTGAATCCGGTAGGACTGGAAGCCGACTCCAATGTAGTTGGGAAAGGTTTAGCAGATTTATTGGTTTAGGTTACTACACCGCTGCACCGGTTAATTCCCATCAAAGCTGTGGATGGTTAAGATTACTGTGTGAACATTTAATCTCGTATTATTTTTCATGTTTCAGATAGCATATTGTGTCATAGTGGAGCCTCTGCTACAAGCTAGCGATCCGTATGCTGCATGAGAAGACTGACGTGTCATAAACTGAGAGGTCAAGAGGAACGGCAGGCTAGCAGTTGGCAAATGGGAGCTGAACGTTTGACAACAGCTGTGGTGACAACAGCTTGTGAGGTCATAAGCTCGCAAGTTTGGAATGGAATACTCGGTGAGTAGCTTCCATTTTATTTCGATAGTGAGGTCGGATGGTCTCTAGTGAACAGATGCTATTTTGAGTTCTAAGAGTGTTCATGTTTGATCACTGAATTGGTAGTGGTTATACCTGGCACTATCACTAGATAATAAAGACACACTTACTAGAAGGCAAGCAATTAGTGAGTTTCCTATTGGCGATTTGGTTTCAATATTTGGTTCAGTACGAACTTCAGGATGAGATATCTCATAAGAAGGAGATGAGATATCCAAAATGACTGAATAACTGGTCGTTTTCAGGGGCAAAGCGAGTTAGTAATGTCGTTGGGCCATCGCAATTGTATCGAGTTAGGTACTGGTCATTTCCGTGTATTCAGAACGGATCTTGTTGCGTAACGATTTACAACCACCGTCTTCAGATCTGAATTCAGTTGCTTACTTTCAAAGTAATATTATGATAGCAGTAGATCTCGCGATCGTTTTCCTTACATGAAATCTGAGTTAGTGAGCGATAGCAAAGGGTTACTGTTAATAATCTGATTTTAACGATATTGATCAGAGTTAATTCGTGAACATCTATAATATTATCAGGGTTAGTTGTTTCCCTTTTATTAACAGTCGGTATTTTCCAAAATCTTTGAGTAAAAAGCGCTAATCTTTTGAAAAGGATCCCCGATCACCAAGTTCCTTGAGAATTTGACACCATAGTTGATGACAGTGGTAGTAAAAGCAAATCTGATAAACATGTCTACTCATAAGACAGATTCTGGACCGCACCTCATGCGTAACATGTGGCGATGGGTCTACGAAGAGGTTTCATGAGTTGAGTATGCATTGCCTTTGAATTATAATAAACTGTAACAGCATTGTTACTATTACTTTGTTTAGTTGTTGAACTTGTTAATCGTCAGACCTTTTTTCTAATGAATAGCGTTGTGTGGGAAACTCTATACAGGGCCTATTTAGTTTTCGTACTAAAGTCCGCGATAGGTGATTTATGACAGGACGGTGATCGTTATACGAGTACACCGAAAGCTTTAAATAGGTACGCTTAGAACCTGCAAGTATGCACAGTTTAAGGAAGATACCATCGGGTCATGTACCAGTCGATGTTGATGTCAAAAGGATTTTGATGATAATGAGCAAGCTTAAGTTGTCGAGTAATTGAGTCTATCAGCCGTATTATGTTTGACGTACCAGTCAGAGAGACCGTTGTTTGAGAGCAATATAATTGCTGGTCGGCTATAGAGCCGTGGCGTTAGAGGTTTTCACTCGAGGGTTTCTATAAGCATGGCAGTTTTTGCTGCAGCAGAAGTTTTAAAGTTTTGTTTGGAATGACTGTGGTACATGGCCCAGGGTAATGATTTAGTTAAAGAGTAGAGTTCTAAAATTTCCCTATTTTCACGAACCCAATAAACTAGTTTGGTCAGGACTAGTCGAGCGTTGTGTGTTGGCCTGTGTGGCTACTGTTGGTCTTTATGGCAACTATAGGCCTGTGTGGCAACTGGAGGCCTTTATGGCAATTGTAGGCCAGTGTGGTAACTGGAGGTCTTTGTAGCAACTGTGGGCCTGTAGGGCACCTGTAAGTTGGTGTAAAAACATGTTTGTGTAAGGAACCTTACAGAAAGTTCCTATTGAGTCAAGAGTTAAAAGAAAGTAGGTTCACATAGTCACGTGAGTGGTGAGGTCACCATGTCAATGTTGTTGATGACGTCCGAATCGTCAAGCCCTCATTAATAAAATTTAAATAACGTGGTTTTCTAATTTTGATTACTGTGCGTAGATCGTGTTAGTAAGACACAAAAAGCTCAAGTACCAATTGAGAAAGTAGATGACGAATTGACGTAACATACGACAGGCTAAATGTGTCTGTGGAACAGGTTCTAAGTTCAGAGATTTGATTTAACTCGACATCATGGTGATGTGCGAGTAGAGCAATTGTGATTGCAAAGATATCTAGGAGATAGCTAAGAGAGCAGTGAGATAGCTAGTAAAGCTATGTGATGGCTAAGGATCGTAAATGAGATACCTGATGTCTTATTTCTAATTCTTTAATGTGACATTAATGACTATCAGTGGTACTTGGACTTTGTAAACACGAAGATTGTGTGCTTTTAATCGATGATTGAGTTGCTATTTTCTTTAAATTGGAAATAAAATAACTCGTTCCTTGCAATAGTGAACAGAGTGATTTAAATGATCATGTTTGATTGTTTAAAATGTTTCCTCACTCACTTTGTAACGAAACGTTACAACAATGAACTAATGCTTCGTTCTTTGTTTGTTTGTGACTTGGAAAGCGGCGGGTACCTGAGGCGCGGGGGCGAGTGTTCGCATAGATCGAATGATAAAAAATGATTGCGCGCGGTCGCCCGCGCAGCAGTCGTCCGCCAGTCGCTCCTAGGCTGATTTGCGAGCACACGTATTGCTTTGCGTCCTGTCGAGCGCCTAGCAGACACGAGCGTTAATTTTTTAAACTTATATTTATTTCGCGAGTTAACGACGGTTTAATAAGTGCCGTTAAAGTTGTGCGTGGAAATCCCGAATTAGGGTAAGTTTTGAATAGCACACAAATTACGCAAAGCATAATCATTGCCATCTTCATTTCTTTTGCCAATCATTATTTATTGTACCTACCCCTATACTTCTCGTTACGCTACAGATGTAATTACTTTTTTCCAATAAACACCATTTAGTAATAGCCTCAGTTATAGCTAATAATGTTGCATCTTGCTACCTAATTTTCTTCTACCTTCAAGTTTATTAATAATTTTGAAAAATAAGTCTGTAACGTTTTAACGGATTCCTAATCATTGTTTTTACTGTTTTCTTTTTGCTCAAGCTTGCTTGATATTTATGTAAACTCCGTTCTGGTCAGTGCCACCACGTCAATACTACTACATTTAAATAGGTACTTTCTTATTGTTGTCGTCGGTGGTACCCCAGGACGGAGAATATTCGGCCACGATCTAATAGGCTGGAACGGTGGTTTCCAGGATCTACGGCTTCTTCGCTTCTGCAGCTTCATCATTTCTTCGGCATCGAGCACTTCGACAAGTACTGCGTGCACGTCACGTGTGCCGCAGTTCCGAAGGCCCACCTGTCGCTACGCCACTGGTGTGCTGAGCGAGTCGTGGCTGACACCTCGCCGTATAAGCTGCCAGAGACATCGACGTACAGCACCTCTGCATATCATCTGCCAGCTTCCATCTCCGGCTTCCTGCTACTACAGGAGAGTACCTATCCCTGCAGGAGTGACAACAGACGTCCGTATCCCACTACCTACAAATATTTGTGTGCCTCCGGCTAATCTAGTTTGGTTTTGCAAATTAAAACTTAATTTTTAAAGTACACGCCCGTTTTTTATTCAGTTGCCAATTCTTAGGTGGGAATAGATCGGGTGGAGGCTACAACTTAGAGTATGAGTCAGGATTGGACGAGCGAATACTGTTTGAAAATTTTGTATGTTTCAGAAAAACATCCCTTGTATGGTGGGAGATTGCCAGGATGGAGTGGACTATGACGACGTGTGGTGCAACACGAGGTGACCATGAGATGGCATGGAGCAAGGACAAGAAGATGATGCCTGCGGGTGATAGATTTGGGGATCTGTCACCTGAGAAAGGCCTGAGAAGGCGACGTTCTGTGTTCCACGCTGGCCTCTCAAGATAAATTATGGCCAACAGAATACCATGTGGTTTTAGTCAGTAGGAGTCTGACAGACCCCTCAGCTTTCCCCAATGGCTGAGGACATCCATGAGGATTTCCACATGATTCGATACACTGTTAAAACCTGGCAATGAGGAACAGACGAGGACGCCTGTCTCGCAGGATGGCCGTGTCGGGTTTAGTCAATAGTACGGACGTCAAAACAAATCGCAAGCACGCCATCTGGCGGCAAAGCAAGAACAACTACGCATTGGCGCGCTTTTACTAAGCGCTTTCGCGGTGGGGACAGTGGAATAGGGCAGTTAAGTCTTGACAGCCTTAGAGCTAAGACGTCGTCGAATCAGTGTCGATCCGTTTAATTAGTAAGCAAGATTGTAACTCTGAATATTTGAATAAACCCAGTGTATCGAATAATTTCTGTTATTTCATTTGCACGATTGTATCCAACGACCTGCCCACACACGATGTCTTAATCTAAGGGAATACATCCTGACTTCCCGATGGTTTGCGTCTATCGGCCAGCCTTGATGCGACATATATGTACCTACAGGACAAATAATAATAAGAGTAAGTGTACAATGCGCGATTTATATTCTGGAATAACACATAGGCTACTTTTCATCCCGGTATAATACTCCCTAGGTATAAGAAACACATTGCACGCGGGTGAAGCCGCTGGCAGAAGCTAGTTTTATCATAAACCAATACATTTAACTAACATTGAGCTATTGCAAAAACTATCATCTTCCTTTCTTTTTGTTTCAAGTTCATTAACCCCCGACGGAAAAAGAGGGGTGTTATAAGTTTGACGTGTGTTGCTGTGTATCTGTGTGTCTGTCTGTGGCATCATAGCGCCTCAACGGATGAAACGATTTTGATTTAGTTTTTTTGTTTGAAGGTGATTGTGTCGAGAGTGTTCTTAGCTATGTTTGAAAGTTATGGGCGTTTAACTGTTTGAATCGGGATGTTTTCGCAAGATAAATGGGTCGGGAGTTTTTTAAATATTGATTTTTTTCTTATTTTGAACTCGCCTTTCACTTACCTTAAGTTTATCTACCATTAGTAGGTCAGGGTATAAATAAATGTAATGAACCTTATATGCTGTCGCATCGATTTAACGGTGAGCCATTCGAAATTCAAATCCATCATATTGTTTCTGACAATAAACATCCCCGTCTATCACCTGCCAGCTCGCTTGCGTTTCAACATGAAGTACCTAATACTACTTCCACCTGTAGACTGTGGAGTGTTCACACGTCGAGTATCACTTGCGACGAACCACTAATTGGGTCACATCACAAGCACAGATTGAAATTAAATAGAGCTTGAAATGGAGCGTCGGGATGTGTATCAGTGGGTCTGAAAAGTCTTTGTTGCAGCCGCGGGCACAGCTAGTAGATATTTTTATTGTCCCACTGCCGGGCAAAGCTCTCCCCTGTAGCCTGCCAGTATTTTATCAAAAAAATCTACTCACTGAAAGATTGCTAATAAATTTAAAATCACTCTATATAAAGGTACACATTTCGCCAGTAAGAATGATTATTTAAGCCCCATAGAACAACACAATTGCATGCCTGCGCAATACTTCCTAAAAACATTTCTTTATAAAATAATCATCCCTTTTCGCTTTTTTTTTGACGACCAGATATGGGGGATCAACATAAAACTTCTTATTATTTAATCTCGGCCAATTTAACCCGATAGCTATTCATGAATTTGATTGGTTTGCTTTCACCATTGTTGTGTATTACCTATCTTAATTCCAATTTCAGCTTTATAGCCTTTATATTACGCCTCGTAATCAAGAAAAATCTTAATTGTGAACCTTCAAACTCGTTAAATCCAGTATTCTGTTGCATTATTTACTTACGCATACAGTATAACCGTAAAACGGTCCTAAAAAAAAACCGCCATAAGTAAAAATATTCCAACAAAGAAATCGTTTTCCCAACCCGAGCAACTTAACTTTCAGATACAATCCCACTTCGTATATTTCACACAGTTTCACATATAAACTACTTACACAAACAAAAATATTAGCGATAAAATAAAGCGATAACATAAATCACTTGCGACGGACGAACTCGAAACTGATACTTGGGAAAACGCTCACACACCGAAGGGTCCTATCAGCTTATCAGAACTGGGACTGCACTGCAAGCTATTTGTCAAACTTTCGCCGGCAACGAAAACATAAGCGTACATAACCATTATAACTTAACCTCCCATTCCACCTTCCCCTACCCTTGTAGCTAAATAAACCCCGATACAAAAGACAGGCAGGGAAGGCCAGGTTAACTGGTAACGACGGGCGACAGATTGAGAATATCATCTCATGTATAATTCACGCGCGAGTTTGAATCGAGAGCGCAGGAGTTCGAACATAATGCATTGCTGTTGCATTCTATGAAAGATTGTAGCGAATAAATGAATATTTTACGGTGAAACGATTCCATTTGGATGAATACATTAAAGCTCATCTTTTAGATAGTGGTATGGGAACATTGAAAACTGTTTTCTTATCAATTACTTGGATGATTCAATGTATCAAGAATGTTTTGATAGAGTTTTCGCAAATGGTTGTGAGTGCAAAGTTTTTATCGTTTCATCTGCCAGTCTTTCCTCCATTACAAGGAAGCAAACTTATGTAAATAGAAAATTAGTGTGTGTATCATAAACACACTAACTTTCTATTTGTTTTTATTATAACGAAAGATTATCATGACCATCGATAAGTAACAAGGAAAATATGTCGCTAATGTCGCGATAAACATGAAAAAACAACAAACAAAAACCAATAAGCAACAATCTAGGGGTCTTTAAGTCAAGAGTGAATGGGTTTTTTTTCTAGGCAAGCGTGCTTCACCGTCGACCACATCATCGCTTTCCATCAGGTGAGATAGTGGTCAAGCGCGAGCCTATTGATAATAAAAAAAAAATAAAAAAAAAACTGACAAACCCGTTGCTTGTCTAAGGCCTAAAGGCTGGTATCTGAATTATGTACTTGGTGTTGGGAACGGAGGAATGCCAAAGGAGAATGCTCATCGATGTATTGATTCCCGCACCATGCTGCATCAAAATCAAACTTTGATTTTTATAGACTACACTGACCATGTTAACTCCTGCAAAACTTCTTTTTGTAAACAAAACCCGGGTTAGGAGTTATTGTTATTTCATTAAATCGAAAAATTAGGTCTATTTTGTTTGACGCTACCAACGATGTACCTATGAATATATCTAGACACGTTATACACGGACGTTATTGTTATTAATAAAATAATAGTTTAGTAGTTTGATTAACAAAAGAAACGATTACTAGTCGATTCATCAAAACTCGATTCTATTGCGTTCTACATCTTTATGACCGGCTTTGAACGGCCAATTAACCATAGATAAAATAATGATAATCTTTTAATTAAAGATTATATTCTAGTTTTTTTTTAATTAATGTAGAATCAGCAACGTATATTTTTTTACAATGTGTAATATTTTAGAATAGAATTACGAACCCAAGTAGAGCATCGCAAACTAATGCACGTAATACAAGTCCAATCGAATAAGCACCGACATTGCTATAAATCCGAATGCATAGCGCTTAAGTCATACTTGAAAATCTCAGATATTACGAACTGTAACGTAAAGTGCTCATGAATCACTATTTCTAACATTTAAATAATGCAAGATTTTTTAAATGTCCTGCACGCAAAATAGTCCGTATCTTAAGCGATTTTACCACTCCAATAGCCAAAAAATTATTAGTAAAATTTGAATTTTATTTCCTAGACTAAACAGACATTTGGGGAGTTGTCACTTTATCGTTACAAAAAAATTGTGTCGTACCCTGATTATCCTGAGTGATCGAAAGTTTATCGAAAATCGAAGTAGATCGAAAATGCAAAAAAGAAACTAGCGGGCCTTACTTAGTCTCTCTACTCATTTATGTCAGACTTTATTTTATCGATCGCATTTATTTTATTGTTGATTTCATATTTAACACAATAATATTTTATGTAATATGTGTATGAATACTGTTACATTAAAATGTATTACGTTTTTATTCATAAAACATTTATTTACACTAATTAGTAAAATTAAATTGATGAGTCATGTCACATCGATTCGATGAACCATTTATGATTGAGCCTAAGACATTGGAAGTCTGATTGCAAGACGTTTAGTCTACGAAATTAAAAATCACACCTTAACAGAAATATATTAAATATATTTTTTTAAATCTTTTCAGGCAACTCCATGCATGAAGTTGCCTCTAAAAAGTTTAAAACACATTCGAAGCAAACTGAGCGCGAAGTGCGTCAAAGACGTCACGACTTTTTTTTAATGCTCAAAGGGTGACTCGAGTTTTCTAATTATTTGCGGCCCAAGCTTCGAATGAAGTGGACAGTACATTTTAATTCGTGGTCTCCGCAACCAGTAAGGGCCGGCCAATGAATTAGAAATAAGAAAGGAATCAGAGCGTCGACTAGGCATAAATATGTAGTAAGAATAATAGATTTTGCTAGCGGCTTTCCGTGTAAAGGTCGGAATCCTTCCGTCATAATTATTACTGTCTTTTACAAAGTGTGAGAGTAAAAAGTATTCTAAATCTTTCTCTAATCTCAAAATTCAACAAAATTGATTCATCGGTTTGGGCTTAAAACTGTAACGAACATACAGACAGACAGACAGAGTTGCTTCCACATTCATAATATCACTAGCTTCTGCCAAGTCTCATCCAAATCCGTTCAACTGTTAACAACAAACAGACAGAATTACTTTCACATTTATAGCATTAGTACGGATTAAGTATGTATACGTATGCCGAACTACTTATTGATCTGCGTATTTTTATAGGTCACTGGTTTTCCCACGCAGGTAAGTGAACTGGATTTATTTTTGCACAAGGAAGTTATCTTTCTAATGTAATGTGCGGGTGAATATTATATACGGGATTTATGTACCAAGTATTGGTTCACAGGATTTGAAAAGCTACACGGAAAAGGTGAAAGTGTGTGGATGAATAAATGTGTATACGATTTTTCTCATACAGTGAAGTAAATAAAGCGAAGAAAGGAGTTGAAAGGGATTTTTGCTTTTCGTTTTAAGCTTTTTATTAAGACTGGCTAGAGTTATTATTGAGACTTTAATGTACTCGTATCTAAACACTAGTGTTTCCCATGGTTTCTCCAGTTTGTTGTTATAATCTATGTAGCTTTTCGTACCGCGGCTTCGCTCGATATGTTATGATGTCCTGTTGGGCTCTTTGACTTGCCCTACGTCATGCATGTGCGTAGTTGCATATTTAAGAGTACGGGGCCATATTGTTGGGGTGTACCTATTACGAGACTCCCTATTACCAAATACGTTCTTAATTTTCAATAATCCGCCCTTTGCAAAGATCCTAGGATTTTCGGGAAGATTCAATTTTATAATTATCCTATGACAACCTATCTTACTTGGTCGTGCTTTTCTTTAGAAAACTTCCGCACACTTTCTGCCTACCTCCACCTCTGCAAAAAATCAACAGTCTGCAAATTTACACGACCAGTCTGGCCTACGTCCAAAACTCCCTAATGGAATGGTGTGCGGCTGTGACCAACCACTTCACAAAGTACACTTGAATGTAAAATTTATGCACCGTTTCATACCAAATATCCTTTTACTAAGAAGCTTCTTGATGTATCGGTAACGCCAATATGGCTGATGCATCGAATGTGTTCACTTTTGGCTTGAGTTGGTATAGTTTGGATGGAAACTAGGTTTAAGTTTGTAGAAAACTATCCTACACTCTTTTTGGTTTCTAGAAAGCTTATTGATATAATTATAACCGTTAAAGCTACAACCTTGAGACAATAAAAAAACTTTTTTGCAAAAAAATACTACCGACTTCCAAATACAAAACTACAAAAAATAACTTTATTTTTTATCTTTATTAAGTTGGTGCCTTTCGTAGGTACCAATTTATTGCGTTATGGACACCGACTTCAAAAAATAAAGTTATTTTTCACTTTGTAGTTTTGTATTTGGAAGCCGGTAGTATTTTTTTGCAAAAAAGTTTTTTTTATTTTTTACTTTTTAGTTGTACCTACCTAATAGGCAAGTTAGTAAGGTAACTATAACGCAGTATAAACAATAAACAGACATGCAGTTGCAGCAATCCCGAGAGATTTGCCGTTGTTTATTGAAGAATTCTGTTGTATATCTCCAAAGCTCATCATCAGATCTCCACCAAAAAAAAATGGGACCAATTTCGGAACATACGTTTTCAAACAAAAAGAGAATTTTCAAAATCGGTCCACAATTGACGGAGATATCGGTGAACATACACAAAAAATTGTCGTTGGAAGTCGGTTATAAATATCGAAATGTCAAAAAAGTATGAGATTGCCATGAGTTACCAAAACGTTATGCGGTTAATCCCAAATGTTGTCATTTCGAAAATAGAGTTCCATTTGGTTTTCGTATCATAATAGCCCCAAAAAAATCAGCATTGCCTTAGTTAAAACAGTCAAGACTAATCGGGCCGATTTTGATAAGAGTCTGTCTATCGTCTAGAAAATCTTTATTGAATTTTATGATGAGTGCGTGACAAAGACACCTTGTACCTCAACAAAGTGACATTTTGTCAGTGTTAACGATTCTTAAGTGCGAGGCCATACTAACGTAATTTTGTGAGTTGTAAGTCTCGTAAAGTGAGTCGCGGAATTTACGTTCAACTGAAATTCGGTTGGGATGCCAGACGGACGGACGTATTTAGTTGCTATTCTGCGTTTGTACGGGGCGCTGACGCTTGCCTCGCTCCCCTCCCACACCTCAAGCGCAATTCAATTGATTTAATGCGCGTTTGTCAGCAGGCAACTCATTTTGCGTCGCCGTGTGGCACAAACCGAATGCAGAGTAAATTCCGCGACGCATTTTACGCAACTCACAACTCACAACATCACCTTCGTTTGGCCTCACCCTAAAAGTCCAAAATATTTGGCCTTTCCCACGTGACCATTCGGTAGCGCATTTCAATCCCATACATTTTTTACAAGCTTTTTATTAACTTGCAAGATTCTAACATACCTACCTACATACGTATTTAGTTATGTTGGGGTCAAATCTTGCAATTG
Organism: Orthosia cruda; assembly: GCA_964057195.1. Taxonomy (NCBI): domain Eukaryota; kingdom Metazoa; phylum Arthropoda; class Insecta; order Lepidoptera; family Noctuidae; genus Orthosia; species Orthosia cruda. The sequence goes on along the minus strand of OZ059840.1, from coordinate 25,067,552 downwards.
AATTTTAAAGCAGTTATCCTCAACCGATTTAGATGAAATAATGCATGCAAGCAAAAAAGCTTCTTTATAAAAAGTTTTTTTTAATCGGAAAAAAAATATTAACTGCACGACAGTCACTGTCGCTGTTTGAATATCACTGTGCCAAGACCATCACTCTTCTTCTTTTCGTGTGAGGATGTGGCCACTTCTTGTGTCAGAGTTAATTAAGCCCAGACCCTCACTGAAAACTATAATATAAAACACCTTCACCAAAGCCCATCAATATTTCATCAAACACAACATTATTAAAACCTCTTGCCCACATAGATTTAAAAAGCAAACACAACATCTCGTCCTCTATTAAGATGCAACGTTCAACCTCGTATCAGGGATGTTGCTCGTTAAATTTTCAATCGGCCGCGTGAGGCAGGCTAATGACAGCTCAGTCATTACGCGTGGCTTTCTCTATGGACCTCCGTCCAGTCAATGGATAGTAAAAAACTTGGTTTTAGTGAGCGGGAAATATGGTATGTATGGATGGATCGATTCGGGGCGTTTTGAGAAGACCGAGTTGGGGATGGTTTTTTATGTGGCTGGTATCAGTTATATTGTGGTTTAGTATTTTCACCTTGGAATCTTAAGTTTGAGCAAAGAATGTACCATGTGCAATGAGCATAATTAGAGCAGCTCAAAACAAGTAGAGGAATTGATCTTTGCCCATTTCGGAAGGACTTATTCTGTGTCGAGTAAGAATCGGGGTACTAAGTGGTGAAATCAATGCAATTTGTACTGTAAACTTTACACTATATTTTTGCACTTCATTTATTTACCTACATATTTCTCATAAAATTGATTGCTACATGCAGCCCGTAATGCAACGCTTACCTACCTTCAATTATCTGTAAGAGCTCTGTAAATTGCAGAGACATCAACAAAATAAGCACTCAAATAAACTTGCTACATTGCAATTAAGCGCTGCTCATCTTAATCCACTTACATCTACTAAAAGCATAGCAAGACATTCTAAAAACTGCTGACATAATTCCTTCAACGATATATATATCACCCACTGCATTACTTACACGAAAATACTTAAATCTGCTAAGTTTAATCATAATATTTTCATACTCCTTTCAGAGCGCGACGAAGAAAATCGAGTCAAAGAGAAGATTTTATTTACTTCACATGGGTGTAAAAGGGGAACCTCTTTGAGATAAAAATATGGTACGAAGATGGTACTATCTTGTTAAAACAGAATCGGAGATACAAGTATAGCAAGCGCTGGTTTTCTTTTGCAAATAGTTTAAATTAAGTCGTAGGTTACATACACTTGAATCTGATGTTGATATAGAGTGCAGATTGTATTAGCTAAATGTTATTTTTTTTCAAGGAAGAAGAAATCGGCATGCAGAAAACTAGTTTGGCTAGCTAGCTTGCTAGTTTAATTTATTCTTGAGCGGTTCTTTTAGGTAAAACGGGGTGAATAGGAATGCATGGGTGAATGGGAAAAACATTTTGAAGGGAATTTTCACGTAGGTTTTTAGTAGGTACTACAATATATGTATTAAATAATTATTAAAAACAACACGATGCTTTGTTTGAAACCATAAAGTGGCATCAAAGTTAAAATCCTAATCAAAGTTTGATTCCTATTCACCCCTGCATTCTTATTCACCCCGTTTTACTCGGTACTGAAATTCATAATCTTACAATGAATAGCATAATAGCGACCATAAAAAAACAAAAGAAATACTTTAAATTAAGTTGAAGGAACTTCATATGCTATTGACAGAGTTCAGATTACTATAGGCAGATGTTCTTATTTTATAGGACGAAGAAATAGGAATGCAGGAAATCGGTTTGGCTAGCCAGGACGTTTAAAACCGAAGCGTCATTGGTTTTGCAATATCTCGAGCGGTTCATCTTGTTTTGAATATTTAATATTTATAATGTTAAATGCAAGAGTTCAAGTTGCATCGTCTTATAATGATGAGATTATTCAATTATGGAACACATTAGTACCATATTCAATAGTATATATTGTAGATGCATCGTATAAACTTTCCACAATCGACTGTATGTTAGAAGCTGATGCTGATGTATATTAATCTCGCAGAATTTTTGGAATACAGACAACTCTTGGAACTAAAACTTAAATGAGAACTACGGTGTAGCGATACACTTTACTGCCTGTAGTGTGTTTTTCTTCACTTATTGTCTTATTTTGTAAATAAAAATGGCGAATTAAAGTATGAATATTGAGAAAAGTTATGTGTTAGTTAAGTGGATTAGATAATATTATAAAGCAGTGCTTTGTAATGGTAAAAGGTATTTTATGCATGTGTATGCGTTTTTTAGGGTTCCTTACCCGAAGGGTCCAAACGGAACCCTATTTTTTGTCACTCACATGTCCGTCTGCCCGTCGTCTGTCACACGAGTTTTACGGCCAAACGGTTGGACCTACAGTCTTCAAATTTTCACAGTGCGTCTTGTTGACCCAAAGCCATGCAATTTTTACCTATCCTATCGAAAGGGGTATCGTTGTTTAGAACTTGATGAGCGGATAAATACCATATTTTTTGTTTTAAAAAATATTGAAATACAAAGGAAAAAAAGACCATTAGCAAAATTTTGTAAAAGAAGCTGACTTTCGTCAGAAAATGTTGTTCCGAAGAATTTTTTAACTTCCCGTTGACCCATGAACTTGAAATGTGGTCATAATGTATATTATTACGTATAAACAAATACCAATTTGTAAATAAATCAGTTTTTTTTTTTAAATTCCTTAATTTTTCTATTGCAATCAACTTAACTTTGCGGTTTGGTATGGAACCCTAAATGTGTGAAGTCCAACACGCACATGGCCGGTTTTTGTATATCGTTTAGTGTTTTTTTTTAATTGATTGATTTATGTGGTTTTATTTTGATTTGATTGGGATTAACTAAATAAACGATAGTATTGTTGTTATTCAGACTTCAACTGCATTGTGATACATAGTTATATAATGCCACAATCGAAAACTTCTTTTAAGATTAAGACATTTTATGCCCACTTAAGCGTGTTTATTAGATGCAAAGCAACCAATTTTCGTATCATTTACTATTTGTTTACCAAATAAGAAACTAAAGAAAAAACAAACTGTACCTGAACTCAACACTCAACCAACGCGATCCTTTTGAAAAATATTGACGAGCAAAGTTTGACGTCAGAAGATGTTTCTGGCGCCGCGCGAAACTTCAAACACCCATTCTTATCTAGAAACGAATCAATAAAAATCAGTTTTCGAAGTTGTGGAGGTAAACCGATTTGTCCGGTGTTATCAAGGAAACTGCTCTTAGTTCACAAGTATGAATGCTTTCCAAATGGGTGCGTTGACCGGGTTAGTTCGGCCAGTAGAGATGATGAATGGGATTTATCGACGTTCGATGGTGCAAGATTGATTTCTGTAAGAGGAAAAATGTTTTTGCAGAAATATAGTAAACATGGAGAGATCAGGATGGAAAAATATCATACGACATTCACTATTCATAAATGAGTATGTAGGTGGTCTGAAAATTTCTTGAAAGCATTTTAAACATGAAAACAAATAAGGATCAACTTAATTCGGCTTCAAAGATAGCAAATATCCAACTGCGGAAATCTACAGGAATCGGGGATCTCAGTATAGAATCAAAAATTCAAAATCCATCGGCTCTTTCTCTTTAACCCCCGAATTCTAAATTAAGAATTTGAAGTTGAGTATTTGTCTTATTTTACTTTAGCCTGAAAACTGCCCACATCGGCATTAAAGTAGGTTTTGACAAGTTCTTCACTTAAAATGCTTATTTACGAAACCGGCCTGATCTGATTTTCGCTGATCTGATACTAGATACAATATTTCCAAACTGCCCGAATAACCATTTCCTTCCTTATCGTAACGGATACCTCTAAAGCCGAAAACCGACTTGCAACACGCCATACCGCACAACGTAAATGTAGCATGCTCATTGGTTACATTTTCATTTTGTGGTTTTGCGTTTTGTAATTGCCCAATGAGGTGAGGTGCAGTTTCTTGAGATAATCGGATGTTACTAGTGTGTTTTTTCTAGGGATGTAATGGAGGCCGTCAGCGGAGGCGGAGGTGCATAGTTCACCCCTAGAGTTGTCACTCTCCAACGATAGTGATTACTGAAATGCCAAAATATTTGAATAGACTTAGGCCCAGAATTTACCCGACTGCCGAAGGAGGGTAATGAGTTTATCAGTCTATGTATGTTTGTTCCTATTTGGCGTTCTAGAGACCAAACGCGTAGGCCGATTTTGATGATTCTTACGTCAATCGATTCGTCTTAACCTTGCGAGTGTCACTGACTACATTCAAATGGAAAATAGAAAATGGCGGATTTTGGGCGCCACATTGTGGACGCCCAATTTTTTTCTTCCAAACCCATTTGGGATATCAAAATAAGGGGTTTTACGGTTTAAGACATTTATTTCTCAAAAAGAATACAATTCACTTAATATGAGAAATACAAGATAATCATAAAACTAAATATAAGAATTACTTAAGAAGAAGGTAGGCACTCGTAAATAAGTAAGTTAGTTAGTAGATACACAATTTTTTACAGTGTTGTGGGTAAAAGGAAAAACTGAGTGTACTATTACATATCGATTCTTGAAGGCAAGTCAATAGCAATTACACATTCTACCATTTATGTGTATTGTGAAAGATATCCTAGTTATGGTTTCTTTATTTTAAGCAAATTTATAAATAATGACAATTGTTACAGATGTAAATTAAATTGGTGTGGTAACAAATATAACCCATATTTAAAACCTAGAAAAATATTTTAAAATGTGGTGCTTTATGTTTTGTTTTGTATAAAGTAAAGGACTGTATCTCTTTAATGTCATTGGGTAATCAATTATACAAATCTGCTCCTTCGTATAATATATTTTTTATTCTGTAATTAGTTCGTGGCGGTCTTAAGCAAATGTTGTTTTTTCTTCTAGTGCTACATTTTTGTGATTGCTCTTTTGTTGTAAATGTTATTTTAGAGTGTATATTTTTATTTAATAGCTTATGTACCCATGTTATGTAACCATGTGTAATATTTATATATCTGTGATAGTGTCATCAATTTTGTTTCTTTATAGTTTTTTTCTTTCGGAGTTAGGTGTAATGGAATATAGGTTTTATTATTGTATATGTTTCGATTTATTTTATATGTATTTTAGCTGCAGTACCCCAAACCTCTATTAGGTATTCGAGGTGAGGTTTTACCATACAGTTGTATATGATATACCTAACAGATGTCGGTCAAATAAATAAATAAATAAAGTAAAATTAACTGTAAGCAAATTGTCTTGGAACCATCTAGAGAGAGTGTCTAAATCTTGTTGAGCTTGTTCGATGACCTCTTCCATATTGTTTCCAAATAAAAATAGGCTTGTATCATGAGTATAAAGTATTATGTCACCTGCCAAATTTAGGTTATTTATGTCATTCACGTATAATATGAACAGCAGGGGACCAAGAATGGATCCTTGCGGTACGCCGTAGGTCAAAGCTTCGTAATTACTTTGTGTATGACCAATACGAACAATTTGTTTTCTATTAGATAGATAAGACCGGAATATGTCGTGGGCAGTACCCCTGATGCCGATACTATGCAGTTTTTGAAGAAGGAGACTATGGCTAATTGTATCAAATGCCTTTTTCAGGTCCATACCAAGTGCTGCGCATTTTTCTTCGATATTGTTTTTAAGATTTGTCACAAGGTCAATTGTTTTAGTTAGTGTTGGATTTTGCGCGGGAACCATATTGCTTTTTAGAAAAGAAAAAAAAGTTTATAGTTTTGAGGTAATCAGCTAAACGTTTATATAATATCTTTTCGAATATTTTTGAGATTGTTGGGAGGACATAGATAGGGCGATAATTACCTGGGTTAGTCTTTTCCCCTGACTTAAATATAGGACGACCTTTTGCTATTTTCAAAGAATCCGGGAAGACACTGTTTGTAAACAATAGTTAATACTCATCGTGAGTTTAGTTAATATTAGATTTTTAATACTTTTTATGGTTTTGCAGCTAATCCCATCTAAGCCCGCACTAGTGTTTGAATTGAGATTGTCTATGATTTTGCTAGCCTCTGCTTCAGTAGTTGGGGTTATGTTTAGTAGTTCACTTGTTGTTGTTTGTGTTGTTGTCTGAGTATTATGTATTTGTTCCTATACTAGGGTCTGTTTTAGGTAATAAAATTACAAGGCCTACCCTTGTAATTTTATTACCTAAAACAGACCCTAGTGTAGCAAAAAAGGTGTTAAAATAATTACAAATTTCTTTAATGTCTGTGATTTGACTGGTTAGTGTATCTAGCTTTGAAGGAGCGTAGCATGATTTAGACTTGTTTCCAGCTAAGATCCCGATTAGCTTCTACATTTTTAAAGGTTTTCTTTCACCTATTTTGAACATATTACAGTAGTAACATCTTTTAGTATTTTGAATTTGTTGCAACGCGCTGTTTCGTAGGGTTATGAAATTGTTTCTTGTTAAGTCGTAATTGAGATTTTCTTTACAAGCAGACACCAGCTGATTCCTTTTATTTGGAATACTAATTATGTCTTTATTGACCCAGTCAGATTTTAACGTGTTTTGAATTTTGGTATTCTATTTTTAATTACTGCTTCCTTTATTCATCATTCATCATTTCAGCCGAAAGACGTCCACTGCTGGACATAGGCCTCCCCCAGGCGTCGCCACATTGACCGATCCCGTGCGTCTCGCATCCAGCGCCTTCCCGCAACTTTAACCAGGTCATCAGTCCAAATAGTGGGAGGCCTTCCAACGTATCGTCTTCCGGTTCGCGGTCGCCATTCCAGAACTTTTCGGCCCCATCGGCCATCCGTTCTGCGAGCAATGTGCCCTGCCCACTGCCACTTAAGTTTGGCAATTCTTCGGGCTATGACGGTAACTTTGGTTCTCCTGCGGATATCATCATTTCTGACGTGATCACGCAAGGAAATGCCGAGCATAGCCCTCTCCATTGCCCTTTGGGTGACTTTGAGCTTTCTGATAAGGCCCATTGTGAGCGACGTCTCGGTCCCATAGGTGATCACTGGCAACACACACTGGTCATGGACTTTTGTCTTGAGACACTGCGATAAATTGGACGAGAAGATACCACGCAACTTCCCGAACACCGCCCAGCCGAGTCGGATTCGACGGTTGACCTCTTTCTCGAAATTGGACCTACCCAACTGGAACTTTTGTCCCAGGTAGACATAATCGTCTACAACTTCGAGAGTCGAGTCTCCGACCTTGATAGGAGTGGGTGTTACATGGGCATTCACCATGATCTTGGTTTTGTCCATGTTCATTTTAAGACCCACTCTTTCGGAAGCTCTACTGAGGTCATCGAGCATTTTACTGAGGCTCTCCATGGTCTCAGCCATGACCACTATGTCGTCGGCAAACCGAAGGTGAGTAATGTATTCGCCATTAACATTGATGCCAAGCCCCCTCCAGTCCAGAACCTTGAAGACATCCTCCAGCGCAGCAGTGAACAGTTTCGGAGAAATGACGTCTCCCTGTCTCACGCCGCGCTGGAGAAGGATTGGTTTCGAGGTCTGATCCTGAAGACGGACTGACATGGTGGCGTTTTTGTACAAACACTTCAACACCTCAATGTACGGGTAGTCGATCTGGCACTGTTGGAGAGACTGCAGTACAGCCCAAGTCTCTATCGAATCAAAGGCTTTCTCGTAGTCCACAGACGCTAAACAGAGAGGCAAGTTATACTCTTCGGTCTTCTGTATAACCTGCCGCAGCGTATGTATGTGGTCTACGGTGCTAAAGCCTTTTCGGAATCCGGCTTGTTCGGGGGGCTGGAAATCGTCAAACCTGCGCGCGAGACGATTCGTGATGACTCTTGAAAACAACTTGTAGACGTGGCTTAGAAGTGAGATTGGCCTATAGTTCTTCAACCGGGCATTGTCGCCCTTCTTGAAAAAGAGTACCACCACACCCCTGCACCATGCCTGTGGCGTTTTGCCCTCCAGTATGACGGAATCAAACAGCTTCTGAAGGGCCCTAAGGACCGGTTTTCCACCCGCCTTCAGGAGTTCGGCCGTAATTCCATCATCACCCGGCGCCTTGTTGTTTTTGAGCTGTTTCAGAGCCATCCCAATCTCGTACAGGCTGACGTCCGGGATATCTTCGGTATAGTGTCGGGTCAATCTAGCTCTTGGGTCGTTTGCTAGACTCGCATCGGGCTTGCTGATCGATGTGTTCAACTGCCCATAGAATGTCTCGATCTCCCTGAGAAGCTCCGGTTTGGCGGATACGATCCTGCCATCGTCGGTCTTTAGTTTCGTGAGTTGGCTCTGCCCAATAGTCAGATCCCTTGAAAACACCTTGGAGCCTTTATTTCGCTCGATTGCGTCTTTAATACGCTCGGTATTGAAGCGGCGGAGGTCTCTTTTCAAGGATTTAGAGATCTGTCTATTGAGCTGCCGGTATTTGCACGCCTCATCTGAAGACTGCAGGATCATCTCACGCCTCTCCTTCATAAGCTTGAGGGTATGATCAGAGAGCTTTTTATTTCTATCTGTACGACGGGTCTTGAAAAACTTAGACCCGACCGTATGGACAGCTTCCACGAACCCGTTGCTGTATTCATCCACGGAGCTCCCTAGGCACTCGAAACGATTCTGGAGTTCGAGCTGAAAGCTCTCGGGGTTTTGGACCTGGATCTGTGCTGGCCGGAGCGTGGACTTCATCAGTCGAGACCTTTCAAGCTTAATATTAATGTTCAATGTGCCTCTTACCATGCGGTGATCGCTCCCGGTTTTTACCGAGTTGATCACAGAGACATCATTGAACATTTGCTTCTTGGTTGACATGATGAAGTCGATCTCATTTTTTGTTGCACTATCGGGGCTCTGCCAGGTCCACTTTCTGTGTTCACGCTTTTTGAAGAAGGAGTTCATCATATAGAGGCCCTCCTTCTCCATAAAACTGGCTAGTAGGTGACCCCGGCGGTTCCGTTGTCCAACTCCAAATTGCCCTACTTGCAGCTCATCCTCGTCTCGTTTGCCCAGTTTCGCGTTGAAGTCCCCCATGACAACGGTGAAGTGAGTTTTGAAACCATGCATGGCTCTGGAGATATCCTCATACATGGTCTCTACCTCATCGTCGGGGTGTGCCGAGGTCGGGGCGTAGACCTGTATGACATATCTTGAGGATATTCTGAGTATAAGGTACGCCACCCTGGTCGACACACACTCGATCTTCACCACGTTGTTCACAAGGGACTTGTGGACGATAAACCCGACACCACCCTGGGACTGCCGGTCACCCTCTCGGAAATAGAGCAGGTTACTGGATTTGAGGATTATCGAGTCCTCCCCCTCTCTTCGGACTTCAGATAACCCTATAATACTCCATCGCAACCTGCTCAATTCCTCTTCGAGTTCAGTGACCTTCTCGTCGGTCCGAAGTGTGCGTTGCCAGGTCCAGTCGTCGGTGATTATTGGGGTAGCCGGATCTCGTCCGGAGATTCTTAGCACCCCTTGCCATGCCGTAGCCACGACCGCTACCGTAGTCGAGGGTAGGCAAGCTGCCGGGTACTAGGGGCCATTTTTTATTTGTGCTATTCATTGGGGGGGTTTTGCCATAATCGCCACGCTTGGCAGGCGGGTTGGCGATCGCAGTATGGTTGTTATAGAAGCACAGAGAACGCTGCTGCCCATTCTCTGGGTTGTCCCTTAGTCGCCTCTTACGACACCCACGGGAAGACATGGGATGGTGAAATTCTTTACGTCCGGCACCATACGGAACTTCTTCCTTTATTGTCTTTATTGTTTATATCGTAGTCACTCTCAGAGACATTCACAATCATACTTTCTTCTGATTGGTAAAGCTTTGTGTAATCGAAGGTATGGTTCTTTACTTTCTTTTTCATTTCAGGTGCATATTTGCCAACTTCGAGATAGATTTGCTTGTGATCCGACATTCGAGACTCCACAATAGTTACATGAAATTTATGATTCTTTAGGTTGGATGAGACACGATTAAGGATCGATTTTTTGTAGCAGTATCACGTGTACTAAATTTTTCATCAGTGTTGTTTAGGATTGGATGTCCATGTTCTATCTTTGTATAATTTTTAGTTGATCGGTTTGGATTAAGCAGATCGTAGTTGAAATCACCAAACACTAAAGCTCTTTTCCTCCTCGTCAGCTGCTGTGAATATTCCTCCAAAAAATCATTATTGTTCGATTTTGGTGTTTTATATACGGCACCTATATCCCATGAGTATTTGTCTAAATTAACCCATAAGTAGTGATTGTTATCTTTACAAAGATCCTCAATGTAATTGTGTTTTAAGCAGTCATGAACAAATATGGATACTCCACCGCCTCTTGCGTTTTCTCTAATATTATAATAATGGGAGTAGTTTGGCAGTTTTAAAGTCTTGGCTTCAGATTCGGATTTGGATCACATGCACAGGACTGGATATGTTGTGTTGTATAATGCAGTTTAACTCATCTAGCTTTCCTGGCTTAACTATGCTACGTGCGTTAGCGTAAAGAAATTTTAGAGATTTAGGGTTTTTTATTAAGTTGTTGTAAGGGTTGGTTACTTCGTATGTACTGTTTATAGTTGCATCATCTGAACCTTGTATCGCTAGTTTTTTGGTTGAGTTTTCGTAATTGTAGGTATTCCTTTGACATATTTTATTGTTATATCTGTTTCGCCTCCGTCTACTCGCCGTTTCAATTCGTTTCTTAAATTTTTCTGATACTTTTGTTGATAGGGGGTCTCATGATCTCATCAGAGTAGATCTTTATATTTTCAGATTGTATTCTTGATTTATGGCGTAGAATGGATTTTGCGGGAATAGATGTCGAGAATATGACCTTTATAGGTCTAGATGCATCAGGATTATATTTTCCTAGTCGTATGGTTTTTGTTGGTTCCGTGCGGTCTGAAACAGCCATTTTTATAACCTTCATTACCTCCTGGCTGTCATGAATTTGTCTCTCTGCAGAGTTTGAGGATCTTATTTCTTCTACCCCTCGCATGATGACATTTTTCTCCCTCTGAGATCGGTCATAGGTCTTCGATATAATGTCTTCGTAGTTAAACAGAGGTGTGGTAATCGCGAAAATGGATCCAGATTTAAGTAAAGCTAATTCATTTTCAATAGTGTCCACTTGTTCTCAATGTTAGCTCGGAAGCCTGAGATATTAGCTAGCTCTGATTTTATTTTGACCTGTCCCGAGGACAAGAAATCAGTTGTTAGCTTAATCTGACTTATTTCTTCTTTTATAGCCGAAACATCTTGGGATATTTTGTTAAGATTTTCGGCCTGGGTTTTAGCCATATCATTTATGAGCGATTCCATTTTGTCTTGGAATCTTTTGGATTGTGCACCAAAGTCGTCATGTAGCTGTTTTCTCTTGCTGCGATATGTTACCTTGTTGATGGAGCCAAATAAAGTAATTTTACGCAAATCTGGTTGCAAACCACCAGCCGTTTCAGATCTCCCAATCATTCATCATTCATTATTTCAGCCGAAAGACGTCCACTGCTGGACATTGGCCTTCCCCAGGCGTCGCCACATTGGCCGATCCCGTGCGTCTTGCATCCAGCGCCTTCCCGCAACCTTAACCAGGTCAATTGTTTTTATTCTATGTTCTGGATGTTCATTTTTAACAAGTCTGTGAATGGCTTTATATTATATAATCTAGTTTTTTTCATTTGATACATTATTTCTACTTGTAAGTTCGTTTCTTCTGTTTATAAGATTTTTTGTACTATCTGAAATGTTGAATTTTTGTTTCTTCATTGTATTTTTGTTTTGTACTGAATGTAAGCTTTCATCAATCGCTTTCTTGATTTTATATCTTCTAATTTTATGTTTGCTGTCTGATTTCAAAGTTTCTTTAAACTACTCTTGTTCTTCTTCTGTTTTTAATGTTGAGTTGTTTTTTCTGTATTTGACTCTAGATTTTTTTGTTGTAGTTATCAAGAAAGTACTTCTAGAAGCCTGTGGTCGCCGTTGAATGAAAGTTGCTTTATTATTTCAATTTTTTTAACTTTTTCTTTGATGTTCGACAGTATGTAGTCTATTTGGCTTTTGATTTTCTTAGGCGAAAACCATGTCCTTAGTGTTCTTTTTAAACAAAATATTTATTATGAACAGGTTATTTTCCCAACAGAACTGTAGTAGAGCTTCACCACTTTTGTCTCTTTTTCCATAACAAGAAGTGCCCAGTACCCTGGATTCGCCCTTCAATTTCTGACCTACTCGGGCATTGAAGTCACCTAAAATTATAAGATTTTTTGAGCACCGTTTAAGGGATTGGTGGATTTTATCATAAAATTCTTTTATTTCCAGCTCATTTGCGTCTATGGCGGGTGCATGTACTTGAATGATAGAGAGCTTTATATGTTTAAACTTTATATGTAGAATGCAAATTCGTTCATTAATTGCAATAAAACTCTCTATATTACCTTTAAGGTACTTCTTGATGAGGAAACCCACACCATATAATTAACACATTCTAACTGAAATCTAGTTAGACACAGAACATTTCTCAAAACTTTAGCACAGATTGCTAGGTACTTGGCTATTGCGCGATGCATATATAATGGGGCTTTTTTTTGTAGTATTCGTACATAATGGTACGAAGCAAGCACTATAACTGTTAGGGTTCAATATATTTGATTTTCATCAATATATTCACGATAAAAACAAGATAGAATCGTTAAAAAGTAAAAAAACTGTATCAGCTATGTGATACAATTAATAGAAATGAACGTCGTGACGTCACACGGGCTCGGGTTTGTTCGGAATTGAAAAGCACCTAAATAAGACTGGGAGTATGAAAAAAGCTTCGAAGGAACTAACAACTGCTAAGAAATGGATTCCATGCCTAAATGAGAGCTCCACAACAATCAGTAACAACTTTTCTAGGTGAGGAATAATAAGCGTAGCTACTAATTTTTATAAAAATATCTATGCCTCACAAACATCATTAAGGGAAGAAAGCCAAAGTCAAACACAAATACAATACAATACCACCCTACAAAGATTAAGAAAGATACAATACACCCTATTCAAGACTTATAAATACTAAAATAAAATCCCTGAAGAAAGATAAAAGTAGCGGACCTGATGGCGTGTCAAATGAGGCTATTATGGCAGGAGACCTACTATTATTACGTCCGTTAACAGACTTATTTAATAAAATATTAGAAGATAAGACAATTCCTAGCGAATGGGCGGAATTAGATGAAGTTATTTTATATAAGAAAGGAAACCCTACAGACATAGGCAACTATCGACCTATTAGCTTGCAGTCAAATTTGTATAAGATGTTCTCCTCATGTTTGGAAGAACGCCTTGCAAAATACACGGAGAACCACCTGCCGGTTGAGCAGGCAGACTTTAGGAAAAATTACTCAACTGTAGACCACAACCACACTTTAGAACAAATCATCGAGAAGTATGAAGAAATGAAATTCCCGCTTTACTTAGCATTTATTGATTATGCAAAGGCGTTCGACTCAATTTCTCATGACAGCATGTGAAGAGCTCTGGAAGAATGCGAGGAACTGTCTGAAACTATAGAACTTATTAAAGACATTTACAAGAAAAGCATAAGCAGAGTTCGATTAGATAAAAGGGGATCATAAATAAATATATGTAGAATCGTTCGCCAGGGGGACCCTTTGTCACCAAGAATTTTTATCACTGTATTGCAAATCAAATGGGAAAGCAAAGGTATAAAGATTCAAGGTAAATATCTAAGTAATCTCAGATTTGCTGACGACATAGTGCTCTTCTCAGAAAGTGCATCACAATTAGAATCCATGGTAAATGAGTTAAACGCAGTCAGCTATGATATTGGTTTGCAACAAAAACCAAAGTTATGACAAACAGCATAAACATCCGCATATGCATCGAAAATGCTCGGTTGGAATATGTTTTAAGAGTACACTTAATTAGGCAAACAAATTTCAATTTAAAAAATCCAGGCAACGAGACGAACTAACTAGACGAGTGAACCTCACCTGGAACAAGTTCTGGAGTTACAAAGATGTTCTAAAATCAAATCCCCCTGTCAGCATGAACAAAAAAGTTTTAGATTCATGTATCTTACCCTGTCTCTCATATGCATCACAAACCTGGATTTATAACAAACACAATAAGAATAAGATACTAAGAACTCAAAGATCCATGGAGCGCAGCATACTAAATCTGAAATTAAAAGACCGAAAAAGAAATAAAGAAAAGAAAGAAAGAAAACTAGTTTATTTGGCACACACAGATACACACTATGTAGGTACAAATAAAACTTAATTTTACAACAATTACACACATAGTGTGCCCCGCGGCTGCACCAGAAAGGTCCAGTTCAGCAAAATGCCAGACAACTGGGAGTTGCCTGACGCTGGTTTTCAACAGAACCTTACGTTGAAGTGTACGGATGTGAATCAGTTTTACCGTGTTAAATATACAGGTAAATAAATATAAGTTAGTTTATAAACTATACAGGTATAGGTATGTCACTCGCCTCACGATCTCCCTCCATTTGGCTCTGTTAGATGAAAGTTTAGCGCATTCATTTACCGGACCGCCTATCGCAGATTTAATTTGGTCGGTCCACCTCATCGGTGACCTCCCGCGTGGCCTGTTACCGTTCACTCTGCCCTGCACCACCAGGCGCTCAATAGAGTCGTTATTCCGCCTTGAGACATGACCAAAGTATTTCAGTATGCGAGACTGTACTATTGCTGATAGACGCTGCTTGATGCCGAGTTCTTGGAGTATGGAGACGTTAGTGCGGAATTCTGTCCAAGAAATGCCAAGCATTCTTCTCCAACACCACATTTCTAGAGCGTCTATCTTTTTCCGTTTCAGTTCTCGTAGAGTCCATGTCTCAGCTGCGTACAGAAATATGGGGAAAACAAGCGCACGGACGAGCCTGATCTTAGTGGCTTTCGTTATACTGCGATTCCTCCATATCTTCCTTAACTTATCCATTGCCCCTCTAGACATCGCCATTCACCGTTTCAACTCATCCACGCAACTGCCATTGCTCGCAATCATAGCGCCAAGATATATATAAGACTGAACTACGTCACAGTTGGCAATCTGTATCACAGCCGACGAGTTGTTGTTGCTACGGTCTACAATCATTATTTTGGTCTTACTCCGGCGAGTGATAAGAACACCAGCGATCGGACAAATTTCATCGTGACCACGACCGCTCTGTCAAGAGCGAAACGAATAAGAAGAAGAAGATAGGTATGTATAATAATTTGGTGCGAAACATTATGCCATGTGCAGCTGAGCGAAAAAGACGGATTGCAAGACATAAGGGAGACAACCAAAGCAATTGACGCTCTAGAACACTGCAAAAAACTCAAATGGAAATAGACAGGCCATATTGCACGCATGAGTGATGATAAATGGACAAAACGGATAACAACATGGAACGGCCCAACAGGGAAGAGGTAGACCAGTAGATAGATGGCTCGATGAGATACAGAGAACTGCAGGAATAAACTGGATGGAAATAGTGGAGAAAATGGAGGAGGCCTACTCGTTGATAGGTCCTTATTAGCTATCACTAAAGTCACGATGCATTTTAATCATAAATAATCAATATGCATGTTAATATCAATATTAAGAAAAACAATTGTTATTTACATTAATAAGGAATAAAGAGGCTTTTTTACTTTTATTTTTTATTTTATAATCTCTTACTTTGATTAATAAAGACTAAGATAAGTAATTTTTATGGGAACTTTTGTGCAAAGTTGACATTGGTGTATAATTACGTAACTTGAAAACATGATTTTATGATAATAGAGATATATTCATTATTTTATTCATAAATGACAGATATAGGCTTTAAACTTATATTTCACTTTGTATTGTGAAAATCGGTTGACGCATTTAAGAGATATTTACTGAAGAATTAGTATAAGAAAAATCTACCAAGTTAATATTTTCACATTTTTGTTCTACAAAGTTTTTTAGTGTTTGTTAATATATAATATAGATATAAGTGTTAAATATTATTAAGGGATATGTAAATAATGGGAATCACCGAACATTTTAACGATTTAGTGCAAAAATTAATAAAAATAAAGGCTCCACAGATTTCGGGTTGTATCATATTTACTGGTATAATGAAGTTTTTTGATATACAAAAGTCGAAGTTTCGCGCCAATCGTGTTTATTTACTTTTATTTTACACCGATATCACCTACCACTTATTATGTGAAATCGATTAGGTTAGCAACAATAGCAAACACCGGTCCACTAACACGTAATATTCATTACCACTACTTTATTTATGCTCAAAACTTACAATTCGTCCATCAGGTCAATGAATCCATTATCACAAATGACTAAATAAAATTTGCTGTTATAAATAATATTTTTGCATAAATTTTCGGATAGGTTTAGTCAATTCACGTATAGTTGACACTGTATTGTCGTGAAATTCCTTGAACGTTATGACGTCACCAACATGGTGACTAATTGTTGCCCGTTTGTAGTCACGTGGTTCTCTCTAAAATTTTATCGATTTTCAATTGCTTATGGTAAATTGAAAAAAAAATATTTAAGAGTTTTTTGAAACGACACTATAATTTATGTTATTTATAGTTTCGAAATACATAAAAAAACTCGTATTTTTTTTTAATTTCAACTTCCCAATTGCGGTGAAATTAGAGCCACTTTATGAGCAAGTGCGTTGAAAAAAAACGACTTTATTTTCCTCCCTTCAAAACACCAATTTCATATGTAATGACCTAATATATATGAATTCAAAAAATATTGTATAAACACATAATTATTTTTGTGGATAGGTGAAATTTAAAAAAAAGAACCATTACAGTGCAAAATTTTCCTCATTTCATCAAAATAACCCCTAGTTACATCACAAGGTAAAAAAAAAATGCTAGCAAAGAATGCTTTCTCTAATTTAGAATGAAATTAAAATTATTCAATTTCTAGCGTACCTACCACTAAAATAGTCGGCTAAGTAAGAAACATAATTAGACCCGCCAAGACTTTAATGAATAAAATAATACTAAACTTATTCTGATTATTCTAACTAGAACAACGTCGTTTTAAACCATTCCAACTTGTGGAATGTATATTTTTAAGTTGTTAAGTTAGAATTTAGATTAGTGCTAGACTTTAAGGTTGTGAAGTAAGTAGATACTATGAAGGTAACATGTTAAATATATTGTTTAGTCTAAGTAAAATTTATGTATACGAGTATTATATAGGTCGTTTTTGTGGCAAATAAATCTTTTCCTTTCTTTCTTCTTAGAGTGCTAATCGTTATCTACTACGTACATAGCACATGTATATTGTTTTTACAAGCTTTTATTTAACTTGCAATATAATGTATGTATGTGTGTTCGTGTCAAATCTTGCAACTGAATTTTAAAGCAGTTATCCTCCATCGATTATAATACAATTTTGCATACACATTTAGTTTGGATGACAATGCATGGTTAGCTAAGTGACGTCATTCTAAATCCAATATGGTGGACAGCCGAAGATGGCTGACCAGTTATTTTTCGTGCACTGCCATGATACGGGTAACAAATGAAAGGTTTAGCTAATACAAAAAATAAATTAGATATTTTTTAAATTATATATCACTGTATTCCTCGATGGCTTAGGCAGTGATGCACCTAAGGTACACCCACATTTTGCCAGGTATGTTTGAGTTCCGTGTAATTGGGGGCGAGCCTTTTACCGTCAACCGGGCACAAGTTCAGGCTGCTTCTAAAATATTACAGACTAGCGGATGCCTCGCGGTTACACCCGCGTAGTTCCCGTTACCGTAGGGATACAGGGAGAAAAAGTAGCCTATGTCACCCGGGGATAGTGTAGCTTCCCAACGGTCCAAGAATTATTGAAATTGATCTAGTAGTTTTTATGTTTAATCGTTATATAAAAAATACAAATTCTTCCGCTTTATAATATTAGTATAGATGAATAGATGGAAAAACACATAATACTTTACCCTACTCAGAATTGCAGTTAGTAATTAAAAACATCACTGATTTCCATGGATCTTGGAAAACGTAACATCATCTTCTTTTAAAGTAATAAGGCCACGTAACAATTAAATCTATCACTATCAAGTAGATAATATGTAGTTTTAGATAACAGACGAAAAATAAGTCCTTATTAATCAAATGACATAACATTTTATGAGGTAGTTGATTAATGATTACTTGACTTTTAAGAGCGAAAAATAACGCCCACAAAACCAGATATTAATTCCTTCTAATAGAAACACACCTACTTGTAGTCTAGTGACATTTATAAGAATGTAACCTAGTGTCTACGAGAATATTAAATCTAATTTAGCACCCGTAACTACCATAATGAGAAAATTACTTACTAATTGAGGAATGGGTGGTTTGCTACGCCGTAGCAGGCTTAGGGCGATGATCTCATAGCAGCGTAGCCGCGTAGGCGTGAGGCCTACGAAATGTACGATTCGATGAGTTTCCCAGTAACTGTGCGTAGGCAGAAATAAATTTGGTCGTAGTATACTTGATATTTTGTTTTGTTTGTGGTATAAATACAAATTGATACTATATTCTACGAAATTTTGACAAATGTGAGACGTCAACACAATGATCGATAACTGTTTGTGTTTTGGCAATAGTGTATTGTTACCGTAAGGTGCAGCGTGGGTTGAGCTTCTACAAGGAGATATAACGACCGAGTAAAGGACGTGAGAAACGAGGGTTGTGGGCAACACAAGTTATCTCTATGACATTTCCTATTTCTTTTATTATTATTTATTTATTAAAATACAAGTTTATAAAATCTTAACTTAAGAACTATGCCTCACAAAACCGATTACACGGTTTGTCTGTGGGAACGGAACAAACAGTATTAAAATAAGGTTTATCATATACGCGGACACTTAATTTTTACTTATTGAACTTATAAAATAACTAACAATAATATATTATCATATATTAAAATATAATAAGGGAACTATCTTATGTTTTATCACATGACCCATATCTTATAAAACTACTTAATTATTTATTTGCTAACTCTCCCTACACAATCTGCAAACCACTTTCCTAAGAACATCATTTATAAACGCCTGAAAAAGAACTGCTTTTAAGGTGATGCTGGAACTTGAACAAACATAGTCAAATTACATCTACACTTATTTTATTAAGAGGTACAATACCTATATTGTTTTATCTATAAACGTTCGTAATAGGCATTGTCTGCCAGTATTGATCCGATTATGATACAAAATCATTTTACTGATACGAAGCTACATTATCGAAGCGTAGCTGGGGGAAAAAGTGTGGAATAACTCTGCACGACTTGACGATTTTTGTTAAAAATAAACACAAAAAATGTAAAAGAACTATTTCCCCTTTCCATAGGCGTTAGCTTATTACCACAGTAAGTGAGGAAACCTAATTAAAAACCACGACACTGCCTCAAGGCCTAGTTCGGTGTTAATAACACCATTTATCATAGTCTCGCTCACTCCTCACAAGTTAGAGTGCAAAAACACTGCTCCGGAAAATTAGGATGCTATTGTAAGTGTTACTAGTGTTAGAACTTCCCTCTAGGAAGTGAAAAGATGAACATATTAAAATAAGTACCTGAGCGACTGAGCTCTGCTCGGGTAAAAATAGAGAAAACGACGTTTTCTAAAAATGAAACCTAGCTGTCGCCCGCAAAACCTGCATTCTAAATTTCATGAAAATCATTGGAGCCGTTTCCGAGATTCAGATGATATAAATACTAGTTAATTATATAATTGCTCGTTTAAAGGTTTTAGATTAGATAGATAGATTAATCCTACTCGTAGTGGCAGTTCTTTGACAGTCGATACGAGTTTCTTGTCCGTTCTTCTCCATAACAAGCTACTTTTCCGAATGGACGGTAGAATCAATTATTATTAATTTAAAATGTTGACGTCCAAAAGTGCTGGTTAACCCCTCATATGTCCAACACAAATCTACGCGAGACACAATGGCTTTTGAATTGTTTCAGTTAAATTACGGCATACAAGGGGTCAATGGCCTAATTCAAATAAAGAAGTTTTGATTTTGATTTTCATACGGGTAGTCAGGCGTTAGGAAATATAACAACTAGACTTGTCGAGGGATCTCGTGTAATCCAGTTTGTGGAGATCAGATAGATAGGCAGTGAGTTCATGTAAAATACCTACTGACATTCCAGTTAGAGAAGCCGACCCCATCATAATTTGCAAATGGCTAGGCAGATTGTTTGAACAGTGTCGTGGTAGACAGAGGAGAAGATGGTGGGATGCTTTGGCTGGCTTCCTCGAGAAATGGAGTGAAGAAGACAGAGAAATTTAAGGAATGGGAAGAAGTTTTGACCAGCACTGAGTCTGATAAAAATGGCATGCCGTTCATTTATAATGGTTCAGAGGTAAAAGAAATTCCTTTATCGAGTATGGAGTCATAGATTCAACAATTTAATGGTGACGTTTTGGTTTAGTCAGCAATCCTTGTGTCTCAATATGGTATCAATGAAATTATAAACATACAAATAATAGATATTTCTTTAATCTTGTGGGTGGAAATATCGGCCTGACTTTGCAAGTTGCCGAAAACCCAACAATACTGTTTAGTAGGAATGATAAACACTAGGTAACAGTAGTAGATAGTAGTTATTCCCTCTTTAACACGACTCAAGAATCCAATTCCTCATCAAAATCACGATCCCGCAGGCCTGCGGGATTGAGTCATCGATCCCGTGGAGCCAGCGGGTTAGAGATTTTTTTGGTTCGTATAGTATTTTTTTATTAAATATGAAATGAGGACTGTTTAGAGAGAGTGTTTAGAGATTGTTTTTATTATTATTATCTTTTATTTAACTTTTTTCTTATTTATTACATTTTTAATATTTTTACAAAACACACACAAAAAAGAAAAACATTTAAAAATATAAAAAATAGAGGCCCACCG
The DNA here is from genome assembly GCA_964057195.1 of Orthosia cruda. Classification (NCBI taxonomy): domain Eukaryota; kingdom Metazoa; phylum Arthropoda; class Insecta; order Lepidoptera; family Noctuidae; genus Orthosia; species Orthosia cruda. The sequence continues at coordinate 25,046,559 of OZ059840.1, read as the reverse complement.
GTATCGGGAACAGGGTCCAAGCTACCGGCGGTCAGGGCTCCAGAGAGAGGAACCTCCTAACAATACGAGCCGTGTCCAGCAGTACTGCTTTCTGGATCAGGCCCTTGACCCAGCCGCCTAACGAGAGCCTCCTAAGGTGTTGGTCGAGGCTCGTGGCTATTAAGCCATGGGCTGACACGACTATCGGTACAATGATCGCTGAGTCCACATCCCACATGTCGACAACCTCGCGAGCCAAGTCAAGATACTTGATTTGCTTATCTTTCTCGGCTTTCACGAGGTTCCCGTCATGCGGGACAGTTATGTCAACAATCATTGCACGCCTCTCGATTCGGTCCACCACCACTATATCAGGCTTATTAGCGATAATAGTCCTGTCAGTGATGATGGACCGATCCCAATACAATGTGATATTGCCATTCTCGAGAACTGGGTCGGGCACATACCTGTAGTACGGCACCTCCGACGCCACAAGAGTGTATTTCAGAGCAAGTTGCTGATGGATAATCCTGGCTACAAGGTTGTGGCTATGCAAGTACTCTTCGTTAGCTAGACGAGAACAACCAGAGATAATGTGGCGGATCGATTCACCCAGACGGTGACATGCCCGACAGATGTCAACCGTGCCATCCTTTACAATAAATCTCCGATAGTTATTCGTCATGATAACTTCGTCCATAATTGCACAGACGAAACCTTCGGTTTCCCCAAAGAGGTCACCGAATCACAGCCAGGCTACGGACGCTGATTGATCTACATCGGACCCTTGTAGGGCCCGGAAAAAGCGTCCGTGAAGCTCCTTACTCTGCCATACCTCCCTGCGATCGTTAGTGTCAAGCACTACAGGCTTGCGCCAGTTCTCATTCGCCAAGGAGAGCGGGGTGAGTCCCTTGTCCACTGCTACTACATCTCGATGAATACCCACGTCGGTGTTTAGAAAATATTCTCTGAGATTGCATATCTCGCGGTTGTGGAGGTTTTTGGCATTTAAAAAGCCTCGGCCTCCACACTTCCGCGGGATATACAATCTCATGACTGACGATCGTGGGTGATGCATTCGATATGCAGTCAGCAGTATACGGACCCGCCTATCCAGGGCGTCAAGTTCCGTTTGAGTCCATTTGAGTATACCGAAAGAGTACATCAGCGCCGGCATGACCCAACCGTTGAAGGCGTGCACCTTGTTTTTGCCCGAAAGAAGGCTATTGAATACCTTCTTCAGGTGGCCAAAGAAGCGTTCCCTCAACGATTGCTTCATGTCTATAGTACTGATACCTAACGCTTCCGACATACCCAAATACTTATAGGTTTCGTTTGGAGAGAGGGATCTCAGGTTTATAGAATCCGCAAGTTGATTTCCTACGGATTCCACAATCTCCCCTCGCTTTACATGCATGACCGCACATTTGTCCACACCAAACTCCATCCTGATGGCGCTACTAAAAGTTTCAGTTACCTTTAGTAGCTCCATCAGCTGAAGATTGCTGGGGGCAAAAAGCTTCAAGTCATCCATGTAAAGGAGGTGAGATATAACCTGACCACCTCTCCTCAACCGATAGCCTAGCCCTGAATTCTCCAGCATCAAGCTTAAGGATGAGGATTCAAGGCAAGGCAAAACCAAAGTGGACTCAAACTATCGCCCTGGAATATACCTCGCTCGATCCTTACAGGTTCGCTATTCCTCTGGATATTTCGACATCCTGGATAGCGAAAGACTGTGCTCCATTGCCTCATACACGACATCAGGAAGGTGCGTAGAGTTGTATCTATTTTATACAATTCTAGCACCCTCATGAGCCATGTATGAGGCACCGAGTCATAGACCTTCTTATAATCTATCCAACATGTCGACAGATCCTTTCGGGAACGCCGAACCTGTTGGCTAATGGCCATATCAATAAGGAGTAGCTCCTTAGTACCGCGGGACCCATTCCTACATCCATTCTGAGAGACCGACATGATGGAGTTATTGTCAACGTGTTTATTAATTTTTACTCTCAAAATGGATGTAAGAACCTTATAGACCGTCGGTAAACATGTAATTGGTCTATAATTTTTGGGTTTCGCGGTGCTACCAGACTTGTGGAGCAGGTGGGTTATTCCTGTTGTAAGGAACTTGGGTAGCGAACCAGACTCTAAGGCTGCCTGGTAATGAGATGCCAAACGAGCGTGCGACCTTTGTAGCCACTTGATCCAAAAGTTGTGCAGTCCGTCCGGTCCTGGAGATTTCCAGTTCGGCAACGGATGGACTGCAAGGGCTACATCTTGGGGGCTGATCGTGATAGCCCCCATTTCTTGTATTGGATCACACGCTCGTTCGACCTCCCGAGTCCATTCACCTTCGGTGTGACTGACAGGCACCGACCAGATGCTGCGCCAGAATGAACACAAAGCGTCATCATCCGGCAGGTGCGTATCAGTCACACCTTGGTTGGGTCGCTCCCAAGCCCGATAAACCCACCTTTCGTTACTTTGGAATGTGCGATTCTGGGTGTATCGCTCCACTCTCCGCCTGTACCTACGAATACGGTTTGCCCATGCATACACTTTTTGCTTCAGGAAGTCGATGCGCTCTGTGACATGGGATATATAGTCTCGGGGGCTGACATCAGTCCCCGAAAACGCCCATCTCACAAAGCGCATCACTCTTGGGCGACTATTGCCCTCCCTGAAACTAATTAGTTTGCCGATGAGTTCTCCGGCCCCACCAATACGACGTTCGATCCTGCACTGCCAAGCCGGTACGGCTGGTTTCGGTCGTGTAGCTCTGTCATCTGCAAATTTGACATGAGCTACACGACATGCCGCTACAGCCGCGCAGAACATAATCGAATGTGCATAAGTGAGGTCTTCGCAGTCATGAAAATAGTTTGACAACTGCGAATCCAGAACAGCCACCAGCGCCCCATTTTTGTTATGCATGGGCAAACGAGGTAATCGTGGCCTAAGTTCGGGTGGCATGTAGCGATAATCCCGAATAGCACACTCCAAAGCATTCCTCAATTCCTCATTGCACTGGGTACTTACGTTTGTAACCCTGTCACTACTCTCCACGTCAGCATTGATGGCAATATGGTTTGACTGTGGTGGTACCACAGCCTGCGACGATGGGGCAGTGACACGGTTACCCATTTCCGTTCGGAGGCGATCAAGTACAGTATCATCCAACATACGATTACGCTGGATGACCCGCACCTGATCCGAAAGTCGTTGGGCCGAAACGTTGACGGCTGGCTCAAGCACCCGAAACAAAGAGAGCATCCGGACACGGTACGCGGTCAGGTTGTTTCCTCCCTCTGTAGCCCCAAAGTATGCATGACATTTGCATTGATGGATGGTGTCCATCTCATGCGCTGCACACTTCCGCCGGGTGCTGGGACCCTATCAGAGACGGGTAGGCCTCGAGGTCCTAAGCGGTCCGGCGGCCGGCGTCCTCTCCGACGACGCGCAGGTGGTGGTGTCGTCGGCGGCGAGAAATACTCGTCGCTCGAGCTCGACGCAACTGCCGCGGCCGATGTCACAGCACTCACGGTGGGGCTAGGTTCCGGCGGCGACGAGGTGGAGCTGGGCGACGAGGCCGGAGGTGGTGGGCGTGCATTGCGTGCTGCAGCTCGCGTCAACATGACGTCTATTCTATTTTCCTCGTTACTTGTTGTAATTCGGTCATTTTAATTCGGTTAATTCAGTCAGCTTTCAGTGTATTATTGTTTAGTTTTATTATTATTATTGTTATTAAGTAGGCTCATTACTAATTATCAATTGTATATAATGATGTTTAAGAGGTATAAATAATCAGCTTCTTTTAAGGAACGATATTGTATTGACATTGATTAAGTTCCGTTCCGGTACAGGATTCCGACAACACAAAATAGAAATTCATTATTTATTTTCTGTAAGTTAAAAAGTTTTTCATACAAATTCTATAGAAAAGAAACGAGTTCCATGGAAAAGTTGTTAAACCACTTATTAATGAGCCTGTGCTGGGGTTCTTATAAATAATTAGAACGTCGTCTGAGCCCATTTTTTTTTCATTCCTGCAAACGTGCGTGGTCCCGCATGAGTAAACCCGAATTTCTTGACTTTTTAAACTTAAGTGCATATCCCAGTGACTTAATCCACTGCAACTGGCTAACATCTAATAAAATTTAAAACAGGAGATACAGAACCGCATACCCAACGTCTAAACATATAAAATAAAATATCGTCATAACTAGTGGAAATATTGCCCGAATCTCGTCGAACTAATAATAAAAAATGGGGGGCCGAGTCACCCACGTCCGTAGGAAAGTACCCCATGCGATACCCTACACGTGGTCCCCGGGTGGTGCCAATCAGGTGACAATAACTGGTGGTAGGCTTCGGCCGAAGGCTTGCGACCACCCACCGGGCAAAGACGTACCGCCAAGCGGCCTAGCCGTGTTCCGGTGCGATGCCCGGTGTAGCCACTTCAGGAGATGGGTCGAGATGGCGGTTCTATTGCAGACAGACCAGCCTGGCACGTGCTGTTATGGGCGTATCGGGTGACTGGTCGCGGAGGGTAGCGGGATCCGAGGCACGGTGCACCGCTGGCCGACCGCAGGTAGTTGGGGGCCCAAGTAGTGTGCCAGCCCCACACGAAAGGCTGCCCCGCCAACTGACGAAAAATCCCGGAATGCACCATCGTGCTGGTTGGCGACCAGAAGGGAGGGCCCGATGGTCATTCCCGGGGGGGCTCGGGCGTCCCCGCAGTCTCCAGACTAGTCCCCCAATGATGGCGTCCATTCAGTGCGTGTCTGAAGGTAAACAGCATGAAGCCACATCTCACTTCCCTCTCCTAACCTTTCTTCACTCACTCGCAAATGATGAAAAAGAGAAAAATGTTTAAAGTTGAACAGCGGCTGCACCCCCTCCCACTCAAAGTGCACCTCACTAACATCAGAGGTCTGCACTCAAATCACATAGCAGTCCATCATCACCTGGAGACTGATAAGCCGGCTCTCTTTTTTCTTTCGGAGACGCAGATCAGATGTCCGTCAGATGTATCGTACCTAACATACCCAGGGTATACCCTGGAGCACAATTTTAAGCAACGCGCGGGTGTATGCATGTATGCCCGAGACGACATCTGTTATCGGCGTCTCCGAAACCTTGAGGACTCTAGGTTCTCTGTGCTGTGGGCTTTAGTGGACATGGGCCTTGATAAAATTGTTTACGCCTGTGTCTACCGCTCGCACAGCGGGGATCAGGAGACAACCAGGCTCACTGAGTACCTTAGTGAGGCGGCTGATACGGCACAGCAGCGGTACCCTTCTGCCCAATTGGTGTTACTGGGGGACTTTAATGCCCACCACCAGGAGTGGCTTTTCCCGTACCAGCGCACTGATCATGCTGGGCGGGAGACGAGAAAGCTTGCGCTTGCGTTAAATCTCGCCCAGCTGGTCCAGGGGGCAACGAGGGTGCCGGATGTTGATTCGCACACAGCCAATTGCTTGGACCTTCTGCTGACTACAGATCCAGACCGCTACTCGGTGTCGGTATCTTCACCTTTGGGTAGTTCCGACCATTGTCTGGTGAAGTCCGTATCCGTCCACTCCCCACCCGATCCCAGCCCAAGAGGCGCTCGGCGGGTTTGGCGGTACAAGTCAGCAGATTGGGATGGGATGCGTTCTTTTTTCGCATCGTATCCTTGGCAGCCTACTTGCTTCTCTATGGTTGATCCTTCGTCGTGCGCGGACGCCGTGTCGGATGTGTTGCGTCAGGGAATGGAGTACTTCATTCCGTTCTCTGACGTTGCAATGTCTAGCGCTGACCGGCCATGGTTTGGCGCCGAGTGCAAGTGCGCCAACACGCTCAAACATGAGGCGTACCTGGCATGGGTCGACGCTCGGAAGCGCAAAGCAAGCGACGTGGGTCAGCGCAAGAGAGCCTACAATAGGGCTGCCAAGTCCTGCAAGAAGGTGATGCTAAGATCTCGATTTGACCACATAAGCCGTATTGGGACCAAACTTGCTTCCTACCCAGCGGGTAGTAAAGCGTTTTGGTCCCTGGCTAAGTCGGTTGAATCGAACTTCTGCCGTCCCTCACTACCACCACTGCTGAAGCCCGACGGGTCACTGGCCCACTCCGCTGAGGAGAAAGCAAACTTGTTTGCCTCTCTTTTTGCGGAATCTTCGCGTCTGGATTCTGGTGACGCGCGGCCCACTCCTTCTCCTGATTGTTGCGAGACGAGTATGTCGGACATTCGCATACATCAAAAGGACGTTCGTAGGGTGCTGCGCAATCTTGACGTGAACAAAGCTAGTGGCCCCGACGGAATTCCAGCAATTGTTCTCAGAACCTGTGCGCCTGAATTGTCTCCGATCCTGACACGCCTGTTTCGCCTTTCATATGAGACGGGAAAAGTGCCGAATGCCTGGAAGCAAGCTAACGTTCAGCCTGTGCCCAAAAAGGGCAGTCGGGCTGACCCGGCCAACTACAGACCCATTTCAATAACGTCCATCCTCTGCAAGAGTATGGAACGAGTGCTTAATTCCAAGCTCCTGGCATACCTAGAAGCTAACGACATCCTCAGTGACCGCCAATATGGCTTCCGCCAAAATCGGTCAACTGGGGATCTTCTAGCGTATGCCATTCACATCTGGAGTGAGGCCATAGAGAGACACGGGGAAGCGCTTGCCGTCTCCCTCGACATCTCGAAGGCTTTTGACAGGGTCTGGCATGAAAGCCTTATTGGTAAGCTTCCTTCATTCGGTTTGCCCAGTGGTCTGTGCGATTGGATTGCAGACTTCCTGAGGGGCCGGTCCATTCGAGTGGTTATTGATGGCCGCTCGTCTGAATTACTGGATATTAATGCCGGGGTCCCACAGGGGTCAGTACTCTCAGCAACGTTGTTCTTGCTGCACATAAATGATCTGCTAAAACCCGGCACCTTTGGGTATGCAGACGACAGCACTGTAGCTGAGAGATACGTGTCCAACGCGCGCGCTACTGGACCTCAGATCCAGTCTCTCCGGGAGGCCATGGTTGGGCGCTTGAATCTGTCCTTGGAGGCAGTCTCCGAATGGGGCGATGCCAATCTGGTCAAGTTCAATGCTGCTAAGACCCAGGCGTGTCTTTTTTCCGCTAAAAGGAGCCAATTCCACCCGACTCCTTCTTTCAGAGGTGTGACCGTGCCGATAACTGACCATCTTGAGATTCTTGGCATTACGTTGACATCGACGCTCAATTTTGGTCCATTCATTGAGGCAAAAGCTCAGCTGGCTTCCAAAAAATTGGGGATACTCGCGAAGGTGAGACGGTACTTCACGCCAGAACAGCTGCTCAACTTATATCAAGCGCAAGTTCGATCATGCATGGAATACTGCTCTCATCTCTGGGACGGATCTGCCAAGTACCAGCTGGATGCACTTGATGCGATCGAAAGACGGGCTAAGAGGCTCATCGACAATGAAGTATTGGCCGAATCTAGGCTCCAGAACCTCGAACATCGGCGCCGAGTTGCCAGTCTGTCGGTTTTTTATCGGTTTCATTTCGGGGAGTGTGCGTTGGAATTGCATGAACTAATTCCTCCTAGCCCGTTCCATCATCGGACTACAAGACGTACGGCGTTGCGTCATCGGTACATGGTGGACATCCCACCCATACGCACCAAACGTTTTGGGAATTCCTTTATTATGCGTACAGCAAAGGAGTGGAATTCCCTGCCGGAGTCTGTATTTCCTGATACCTACAACCTGGGAGTCTTTAAGTCAAGAGTGAATAGGTTTCTTCTAGGCAAGCGTGCTTCATCGTCGGCCACATCATCGCTTACCATCAGGTGAGATAGTGGTCGAACGCAAGCCTATCAATAATAAAAAAAAAAAAAAAAAAAAACTAAAACTGGTGAAGCAATATCTCATCTCAGAGGCCAATGAAAAAGTTTTAACGTCCAAATATGATATAGTATAAGTGTGCATTCGCCGATATTCTCGATATCATGCTCATTATTTTTATTTATAAATACTAAGAAATTACAATACAAAATAACATACTGTAACAAATAAATTTCCGTAACGGCTTTCAGCGACATCTGACAGAGTTGCTCTAGAAGCAATTACAATTATGAGAGAAAGCTAGTAAGAGATTCACGACTTTGACACTAGATGGCGTTGAGGTCGGGGCGGAATTATTAAAATTCTTTATAAAACCTATTTGATATTGTGTGTATTAATATAATTCAACAAGTACACAATTTCCTACATATCTAGGTTATTAATCTCTGGTAAACATAATTACTTAAAGAAAATATAGACATGACGTCTCTATTGGTTAATAAAATGCTCAGTGTCTATGGCCGGCAAGAGTGACATTTCTTTTCCACTGCTAATGGATACGTAGCTGGTCCAGAAATAAAATCCTATTAACAAAAGTTAAATAAAGCAATCGGAATGACTCGGAGGCGACAGGGAAACAGCCCTAAATATAAAATATAATGTGCCAGCAAGCGCTGTGAGTATTAGTGGAATTAAACTATATTTTCATGCTTGTGAGACATGTGCTTGTATGATGCTAATACCGCATTTTTCCCATCGACAGGGCTTGTTAAGACTAATTTTAAATATAACAATAAATAATAAAACATGGTCAACGACGTGAAATAGGAACAGCTATACAGCATTCAACAACAGGCTCCGAACACCCATGATATTTTGACCGGTGAGATACTGGATGCCATCTGCACACAGGAACGATGCTGATTGTGATATCATACATCTGATGCTAAGTTTTAAGGGTAGTTTATATCCCATACACAAGTAAGTGTGATACCTTTAAATTGTGATGCTGTAGTGATGCCTGTGTGCTATTAAACTAGTTGACCAAATAGAAAGACTTTTACTTCTGTCGACCCTCATGCGAAATCATCCCTGCAATTGTCTCATCCTGAACATCTACCCCTGAGCTGGCTGGTGAGTAAAGGAAAGTTACCTTACAATACAAGCTCATTTATCCATCGCGAAATATTGCAATCGACATCTTCTTGGGTCGTCGGCCACATCTACATCAATGTCTAGGTAGGGCCGCTCCATCGTCGAAGCCGAATAACTTGGCAATTGGTTTGAATATATGACGTGTGCCGCGAATGCACATGCTAGTTGCACGGATTATTGACATGATGATTCTTGATCTTAACCAACCCATCACTGCACTAAACGGCCTATTCCAGCGGTCAGCGATTGCAGCTCCAAGATGTTTTACGAAGGTAGACATTTGTGAAGCGAAAACTCCATCAACGGATGTAACAAGAGGGGTGAATGTTGCATGTATCAATTCACAAGCGTTTGAATATTTTCTTATTTTTTCGTCTTCGGCGGATTTAAGTACAGAGGCGACAGGGCGTGAAATATAATAAGGAGCGTCAGTGTCTACGACACGGATATCAAATAACGCCTCCCTCTGAGCATCCCAAACGCCACGGCAAGAAAGGTCTCCACGTAGTCCGCAGTCTCCTTCGGAGATGATGGGTTCTTTGACGATGTTTCCCCAAGCATGTTGACATAAGTCACAAATCTCTAATTTCATTATGACGACGTGTTATAAGATCACCCTTTTTACAGCATAGAGCATGATCAACATTGAAATCATCGCAGCCACAGCCATCGCATGATTTTAGCATAGAGACTGGTAATCTGTGGTAACGTAATGCAAGTACGTCTCTGAACTCTAATGGGGACAGATCGAAATGGTCTTTCTTAGATGGTATGATAGATAGCCAGTTGGAGGATTTCGTTTTCATTTTTGTGGCAATTGAACGTTCAATCGCTCTTCTTTTGGTAGGAGAGAGTTTGACCATGATAGTATCTAGGAGTTCATCATTGAGAGACTCTTTCTCTTTGCGGCATTCTTTCTGTGCAGTTTTAAGGAAATTATGATGTTGAGAGATGTGTATTTTCTTTCAAAGCAATTGAGAGGACTGCAGAACCTTTTTTAGATCATACATAGTTCATGTTTGTCATTTTTGATAGAGCGGAGATTGCTAGACCACCTTTCTGAACGGGTAGAGAGAATAAGTCAGCTTCCAAGGGTGAGATATCACCTCCTAGTAGAGTGGGTAAAAAATTCGTACGCAGTTTATTTGTTAGTGGATCGAAGAATTGGTTTATGTCATCTAAGACTCTTAAAAGGAATGACCATTGGAATTGAACTGCTTTAGTGAGGGCAGTATAAGCAGCTTGGGGTGAGTCTTTACAGATAAGTGATAGTTTTTCTATTTTCCAGTTTTTAATTTTCTTGTTTACAAAATCTTCTTTTCCTTTACCAATATAACTACCAAGAAAGCGAGATCCTGTTATGATGGCTATGTTTATTCCCTTGAAAATCTGTTGAGCTGTTTTCTTGTCATTCTCGGAAATTACTAGGTATGATTTTTTGTCTTGAGGAAAGTAACCATATTCTGGCCCTATTTTACTCATTTTATCCTACCATTGACGTAGGTGTTTGAGCTTGCCTTGGGCGGAAGAGTCATCTGCATACCAGCATTGGGTAGTTGCTTGTTCTTTTTTTAGTGGTATGACGTGACCGCCCATACTATATTCGTGACGTCGGGGTGCCACGGCCCGCGTGAAGGACATATTACACTTCGCCACATTGAAGTGTAACTTGTTCTCCACACTCCATGCCACCACCCGATCTATGTCACGCTGAAGCTTTTCACAGTGCGACTCGTTGGTTATCCGCATGAACAACTTCAGATCGTCGGCAAATAATAGGCAGCCAGCGTCTTCAATGACCTCCGGGAGATCATTGACCATGATAATAAATTCCAAGGGTCCTAAATTCGTCCCCTGGCTCACCCCCGTAAGGGTGCAATACGGGTCAGAGGTGTAGCCTGCGTATTCCACCACTTGCTTGCGGTTCGCCAAGTAGCTCGAAAAGAACTTTAAAAGGGCTGGGGTAAAACCAGCACTCGCATTTTACTTAAAAGAATATCATTGTCCACACTATCGAATGCCTTCCTAAAGTCAAAGTAAGCGACGTCTAGTTGGGCACCTGCCTCAGAGTCCAGTACTGTGGAGGCCTGGTTTAGGAAACACATTAGATTCGAATTCGTGCTGCGGCCCGCGCGGAAACCATGTTGTGCGTCGTTGAGCTGTGAGACTACTTGCGAGTGGATAGATGAGCACAACGCGCTCGAAGATTTTAGCAAATGGCGACAGTACTGCTACAGGTCTATATCCACTAACGTCTGAGCTTGGGGCGCCTTTCGGAACCGGAGTAACCCTGGTCAACTTCCAGCCTTCCGGATACGAGCATTCCCGTAAAAAGCTGTTGAACAGATGCATGAGCGGCCGGGCTAATACATTCCTACAATCCCTAACAATGAAGGGGGGCACCCCGTCTGGTCCAACCGAACGCTTAGGCTTAAGGCGCGTGAGCGCGGCACCCACCTCGTTGAAAAACAGCTGCCCCACGTGAACGCGGGTGCCGCCTGAGTTAGAGCCTGGTTGGCATTCTTTTTGGAAAAGGTCGTTCATAGCGTGTATAGCACCTTCGATACCGCAGCTTAGGCCACTACAGAGTTGTGGTTGAGCACAGGCTTCGGTGACCTCAGACCCGGTGACTAAAATCATGCATTTGGAAAGGATCCTGCGTAGGCATTCACCAATGCCAATCGGTCTCACACCTGGGCATTTGTCTAGTGCAATGAGTTGACTTGACATAAGGGCTTGAATTTGGCTCCATGGTACAAAATTGTTATTTAAATGCATTGTTAATTGTGCTACTGCAATCCTCAAATGTAGGCTTGCTTCACCAAATCGTAACAAGTAATCTTTCCAATTTTCTGATGTGGTGCCTGTTTGGCCTCCACCGCCGTGTAATTTTCTCGCAACTGACTCCACATGTTCGCTAGTTATGTCTACTTCTAGTAATGGAGTCAATTCAGTCAGGTATTCGGTCAGGTAGTGTAAATAGACTTGAATCAGGATTCAATCCGGAGGGGTGCTTTTCAAGCAATACATCCATGACAGTCTTTCCAGTTACGTCAATTTCGTCTTCAGGTTTAAGGATTTTGCTTGTATCTTTTGTCAATAGCCAATTTAGGGCTTCACGTGTTTTTCCTCGCTGGATGAGACGCGTGAAATTTTTTGTGACATTCGTCATTATTTTCATTATATTTTTTTCTGCTATAGGAGTTACGAAGAGAGAGGTCTGCTTTCATGGCTTCGGTTATTAGTATATCGAACTTTCTTCATCCCAAAGATTTTGGCGTCGGTCAAGTAATCTCGTTATATGTTTCGCATTGTTATAGCGGTTTGAGAAACCTCTTCATCCTTGTGTCTATCATGAAAAGTGGACTGTATTTGAAGGGTTCTGGCAATAGTGCATTGAAAATAAGCGGGAAAATATTCACGGATCAATTCGGGCGATCTAGTATGGAAATGAGGGAAGTAGTACGCCTTACCTTGTAGTGGTCGATGCCAGCCCACGTGTGGCAGCGAGCTGGTGTTCTTCTACTCCAAAATGGCTCCTTCAGGATCCACACACTTCACACAATTGTTTTATATCCGCGAGGCGGGTTAATAGACACGGTTCACAAGGTTCTCTGCAATCTAACTAATTAGATGCATCAGTCTCCAGCCTGGTGGCTTGGAAAGCTGGCGGTTGAGATACGAGGCCCGTTCACGTTGAAGTTTCGGTTCGTTCTGGCGACCTGTCATTAAGGCGTACATAAAGGGAAAAGGAATGAGGAAGGAACGAGATAATTAAGATATCGATCGCCCGCGAAATCTCAAATGCGTTTGTCTATGTGTTTTCGGTCATTGATTTATGACATTTACAAGAGATGGCGCTACCATTTTCCCGGCCTTAAAGGGTCACCTTTAATGAAAATTAAACTTAGCCCTATGAGGTGTACTACCGTATACCTGTTCAGCAATACGGACTAAGATGCGGATTTTTATATTTCAATTATTAAGATTTAAGATAAATACTGCGAGTTGCATAATACATTAAGTTGCATACCTATAGTTAAATTTTAATAGAAAATTATGTTGCGTCGCTAACTAACTAAGAGACCTAACTATCAAGCCAGGCCTTATTGAGTCGGTAATGGACACAGACGCACAACAGGGCGCACATAGCTACCCTTTGCGGTTTTCACAGTAACAACACGGGTTGTATCTGGTTTATTGTTTTTTAAATTTAAAATATCGTTACGGAAATGAACATCCTGTACAGCTCGCAGCAATTTAATTTCTGCATATTTCAGATCAGAGCTTGATACAGTACGTGCACTAGGCAGTTGTCTTAAAAACTTATAGACGTAAACAATAGCGCGTAGCAACTTAGACCACGACGAAACACGTAGTGCTAGCGCGTAAATTGGTGATTCCGTAACCTCAAAAACCACGGCATGAGCGACTGATTTCTGTTCGGGTACGCCCTCATGCAGTGCATTGTGTTCGAAAGTATGTATGGGCCACTCAGCTGGGTCATGAGAAACCCACGATGGTCCACGATACCACAATGGATGCTGCAAGAGCTTAGCTGGCGTGACACCACGAGACAGACAATCAGCGGGGTTCTCAGTACCTGCGACATGGTTGAAACAATTAGCGGGTATAAGCTCTATCTGCTTAGTAACCCGATTGGCAACAAAAGTTTGCCAGCGGTGCGGTGAGGAATTTATCCAGGCGAGCACTACTTTAGAGTCAGTAAACGCGTATACCTTATGGATGCGGTAGTGGGGCGATATTGTGTCTTGTACCTTGCGAAGCAACTTAGACAACAGTAGGGCCGCGCACAACTCTAGTCTAGCCACCGAAATGGTTTTCACAGGTGAGACTTTAGACTTCGCACTAACTAACTGCACGGAGTAGTTAGAACCATTGTATATTTGCATGTATACGACTCCACCGTAAGCACGCTCGCTGGCGTCAGCGAAACCTACTAAATTCATGGTGCATCCGTCGACCAACCCCAGATGACGCGGGATAATAATTTCATTAAGCGTAGAAAGCTCAGTACAAAACTGCTTCCAGGCGGTAACTATATGTTCAGGTGGTATGTCGTCCCAGTCACACTTTGCTAGCCAAAGTTCCTTAATTAAGAGCTTAGCGTATAGAATAGTGGGGGCGACAAAACCCATTAAGTCCCATAGCCGAGCCACTGTGGAAAGCATGGTTCGCTTGGTACATTTATCATCTGGTGTGGTGACGTCAAAGCGGAAACTGTCACAAGACTTGTCCCAGCGTAAACCCAGGACCTTATGCGGTATAGACTTCTCATACTCGATATCGGGCGAAGCCTTATGAGTATCAGGTATGTGTGCGAGAACCTCTTTCGAGTTACTTGTCCATTTGACAAGGTCGAACTGGCCTCGCTTGAAGAGCTGAATAAGCTCATCACAAAGCGAAATTGCTTGCGGTATGGACATGACACTACAGGCAATGTCATCCATATATAGGGCGGAAGAAGCAGCAGCAGACGCTGCAGGGAAATTATCGCCTTCATCAGCGACTAACTGGCGGACTACACGTAACGCGTGATATGGACTAGACTTAAATCCGAAGCAAACACGATTAAATTGGTAGACCATTATAGGTTCATGTTTACTGAATCTGTAAAAGATGCGATGAAATCTACGGTCCGATTCACGAACGCCGACATTGAGAAACATTTGGCGGCAATCAGCAGACAGGGCTATTTGAAAGAGACGAAAACGAATTATAATATTAAATAAATCACCCTGTAGATTAGGGCCTGCATGTAGAATGTCATTGATTGACTGTCCCGATGTAGTTTGACTACTAGCATCTAAAACTACGCGAAGTTTAGTAGAAGTCTTATCTTCGCGAACGACACCGTGATGCGGAATGTAATATGTCCGATTAGAAACGTTGTCATCTTTTAAAACCGGACTCAAATATCCCTTGTTAATGTAGTCCCGCATGACGTCATTGTAAGCGCTGCGTAACCCTAAGGACGCATCAAGTTTGCGCTCCAAACAATGAAAACGCCTAAGTGCGGCAGCGTATGAGTCGCCTAGCGAATAAGGGTCGTCGCAAAATGGCAGCGACACAATATATCTACCACTGTCATCGCGAACAGTGGTAGCGCGAAAATGTTCTTCGCACTCGAGATCCTTAAGGCTCTGCGAGGGCGAGGCGGAAATTTCTTCAAGCTCCCAGAATCGCTTGAGAAGCGAATCTAAACTGGGATCTTGAAGAACAGAACAACATGAAGTTGTACTCGTACAGTGTGAAGTATGTGCCGTAGGTACGGAACCCATAACCACATACCCCAACACAGTTTCAATAGCGGGAGGTATATTATATTGCTCGCTATGCACTATGTTAGGCAAAAGCAAGCGCGGGAATATAGCAGCACCAATCAAAACATCGATACCGCTCGGCTCCGCAAACTTCGAGTCTGCGAGCGGTAATGTTTTGAGATGTGTAAGTTTAGAGACATCGACGAGAGCGGTCGGCAATGTCTCCGTAATACGTTCAACAATAAGCGAAGAAACGTTAAAATTAATATCATTACTAAAACGAGAATATAATTTAATATCTACGGAACCTTTAACTGGTTTTTCCGACCCACCGATTCCTTTAACTATTAAATTAGAAGTATGAAAGTTCTTCCAAAGTCCTAGACGCTTAAAACATTCAGAAGTAATAAAATTACTTTGAGATGCGCTATTTAGTAAACAACGTATTATGTGCGGCTTATCATTTACATCGTAAATTACGACTTGAGCAGTAGCGAGCAGAACGGTTGTATACGCCGTACATTGCGGGCTATCTCTCGCCGACGGCGACGCCGCAACGCACCGAGCGTCAATCGAACGCGATCGAGCGGCGCCAGCGACAGAGGTCGTACACAACGATACCTCAGACTGTGAGGTAATAGAAGGTACTGTCGGCATAAGCGTTGGGACCGGATTCGGCTGTGACGTTACTACAGTTGATAAGTGCGGGTTTTTATTAAAATGTAACAATGTATGATGACGTTGATTACATGCGCGACACTTTAATTTAGAAGAACAGTTAACCGTTTTATGTTTAATACTCAAACAATTGACACAAGCATTGTTGTCTTTCACACATTTGAAGCGAGCTGTCGGAGTCAAATTATAAAAAGCGGGACATTTATATAAGTGTTTATGGATATATGCTTCGCACAGACACTTGTTTGAATTATTTAACTCAGAGCAAGCTACATAGGATTGTGGATTAGGAGCGGTCATTTTATTATTAAAACTACGCGATTTATTAGACTTATGTGAATTGTCTGAACTATTAGGCTTATTATTGTTAGCTAAGGGTGGTTGGGTATTACGGAATATCCGACACTGATCATTGATGAAGCTGACAAAACTATCTAGAGTGGGAATCTTACGATTACGTTCTGTCATCTCAAAAGCGCGAATAGTTTCAGTGTCAAACTTTTTTATTGCGAGGTGCAATAAAATGAAATCCAGAAGGTCAACTAATTTTAGATTCTTTAGGGAATTAATTGCGGTGACGAACTTGTCCACAAATAGCTGGTAATTCGAAACAGACGCGGGACCGGATAATTTAAGATTTAAAGCTTGATCCAAATAGGTAGACGCGAGGACACGAATATCCTGGTACCTATCGAGGAGTGCCTGGAACATGACTTGGTAATTCTCAGCACACGGTGTGACTCCCGCGAACACAGACTGTGCCTTCGGCGACAGCTTACCTATTAAATAGTACAACCTGTCTGCATCCGTCAGCGACTTATTGTCATGAACTGTAGATTTAAAACTTGCATAAAATAATGGCCAGTTTCGTATATCACCGTCGAACGACATGAGTTCGATTGGCGGCAACCTTGGTCTACATGTTGCGGAATCACTCATACTGTGCCTCCCGGACGGCTTATCTTCCAATTGAGACATCACACGTTTCACGGAACAATACATATCCTCGAATGAGGCGTAGGCTTGATAGCTAGGCTTCGCATCGGGATATACAGCCAGTAAACTAGCATTATAATCATCCAATAATCTATGAAAGTCCGTTCGAATATCATCTATTGTTACACAAGAACTGAGAAAGCCTTCTCTCACCGATTCGGAAGTATTAGCGACTTTAGAGCGATCATAAATTGACTGAATACGCTCGAAAAGTATGTTACGCTTAGCTTCTAAAATCACCAACTGTTGATCTTCCGAAGAAGCGATTGCTTTCGCATCACGCGGCATTGTTATGTTATGTAGTTACAAATAACCACACAAACAAAACAATGTACGGTAATTATTTAAACGAACAACTATATGTAGAAAAGTAATACTACTGTTTGTGACTGTACTGTGACAACGGGTTTCGCAATATTTGCGTAGTAACGAAGTAAGTTTTTTCGTAGTACCCACTAACCAAAGTAATTATATTGTACAAAATGTTAATAGCATTACTATCCCAACCAGTTTTATTGTTAAGTTTGAATATTGTTTAAGATAAATGAATAGGTATAAATATGCAACTTATAGCCCGCAATCGTCTAAACGTATTCGGTAAAGTTATGATATTTATACTGCGTAGGTACCTACAAGTAGTACACCTATTTTATTTTTCTCTTATAGAATGAATGTCTACCCCGCGGTATTCAGAAAGTAACTTATTCCTAACACTTTATAATTGGAGGTAGGTGATTCCTATAAGGGCGGTTAAACTAAAAGACGCTTGAAATATGGAAATTTACAATACGACAAGTTAGTTTTAAATAAGAATTATTTTTAATAATAGCAGATACGTAATTATGAACCTGCTATAGCGGCGTTGATGGAACCACGTATTGGGTTTACAACTTGATTATGTGGGTAGGCGGCTAGGTGCCACGACCCTAGTAGGAATTTATGATTGATTCCTACGTAAGAAATAAAGGAAAATGGATATATTATAGTAATATATCCGGCTCGAAGGACCAAAAATGTTATAGTGGTTTGAGAAACCTCTTCATCCTTGTGTCTATCATGAAAAGTGGACTGTATTTGAAGGGTTCTGGCAATAGTGCGTTGAAAATAAGCGGGAAAATATTCACGGATCAATTCGGGCGATCTAGTATGGAAATGAGGGAAGTAGTACGCCTTACCTTGTAGTGGTCGATGCCAGCCCACGTGTGGCAGCGAGCTGGTGTTCTTCTACTCCAAAATGGCTCCTTAAGGATCCACACACTTCACACAATTGTTTTATATCCGCGAGGCGGGTTAATAGACACGGTTCACAAGGTTCTCTGCAATCTAACTAATTAGATGCATCAGTCTCCAGCCTGGTGGCTTGGAAAGCTGGCGGTTGAGATACGAGGCCCGTTCACGTTGAAGTTTCGGTTCGTTCTGGCGACCTGTCATTAAGGCGTACATAAAGGGAAAAGGAATGAGGAAGGAACGAGATAATTAAGATATCGATCGCCCGCGAAATCTCAAATGCGTTTGTCTATGTGTTTTCGGTCATTGATTTATGACATTTACAAGAGATGGCGCTACCACGCATGTTTAATATTCTTATTTCTTTTTAACATGACGGCAACGTAAATCAAAATGCGTTCAGAAGGATAATCTGATTTAACAAGATATTCTATTTCTTCGGCTAATTTATGAATAAATCTTCTACTTTTTTTTTATTATTATCAATAGGCTCGCGCTTGACCACTATCTCACCTGATGGAAAGCGATGATGTGGTCGACGGTGAAGCACGCTTGCCTAGAAAAAACCCATTCACTCTTGACTTAAAGACCCCTAGATTGTAGCTATCGGTACTTACAGTGTTGGAGGGAAGGTCATAGAGTTGCCCATGATGAGTACACACTTTTTCCCATCGTTTTTGCCATATATCTGTCTTCGATCCTATTCCATTAAAAAACGGGGATCCAAAAGCATCTTCGAGACATGTTGTGGTTATGGTCTGGGTAGTTGCTGGAGGTGGATTCTCAATATGAGCGACACGCATATGTCTTTGTAATCCATTTATTCTAAAGGTTGTAGGACAATGAGGACACTGCACGGTATTTGATGAGGTTTCACTTTGTCATGTTGAATTTTGGTCTTGGGTACTCATTTTTTATTTTATTTATTTATATACACAATTAATTTAGTTATAATACAGTAAATTATGAAATAAAGGAGGTAATAAATATTAATAATGTAGAAAATTTAAAAGAAATTTTTTTTCGTAGTTGACGACTTGTCAATTTCTTTTTCCTTATATTCTCTATATCTGCTGTATAGGCACGAACAAACTTCTTCCACTAGCGATACCTATTCTACAACGAGTTTTTCTTAGTCTCGTATTTACGTATAAATAAGTAGAAAATATAAGACAAAAATAAAATATTATTAAAAATCTTAAATTGATCACTTACAGACAACATTTAGCACTTTACTGCTGATTCATAAGTAAAAATTAACCACAAAAGTTTTTCATATAACTGAGGAATAAGGTAAGATATAGGAATTTCAAAAATTGTTTAAAGGGGTTAAAAATTTGTACAGAACTTTATAAATTTACCCAATAAAAATTCCGTCGGGGAGCAAGCTTGGCCAATAAATTTTTGCTTGGCGCAGCTTGCATCTTTCTTTTTCAAATATCTCTCAGCTAACATCAAATACCTTTTATTAATTCCCTTTCAAGATCAATTTTCTTTCACAATATGCTTGGTTAGCAATACCAAGCATATTGTGAAAGAAAATTAATCTATATATAGATATGATATTAGAGCTAAATTGACAATAACAAGCCAAATAACGAGGTGATATCAGTTTATTCCATTCTTTTTTGTATCGAATAAACGTTAATCTAACTATCATTTTGTACATGACTGTACCAAGATCGTAAAGTACCAAATGATAGAATTATGGTCTCTCATTAGAGTTTGGTGATAGTTTAATATTTATAGTTTTAATTTGTGTGTACTATACTAGGTTTTATACTTTTAAGTTTAGTTTGTACCTGGTTTTTAAGGTTATGTCAGTATATGAGTAGACAATATGTAAATAATGATAATTTCTTATGTGTGTGTCCATCTTTGAGAGAAAGGAGGAAAACTGAAAGCTGTAAAAGCATTCATCATTAATCTGTATATAGGCACCAAAACTGGTTTTACAACAAACGGTAGATATTTAACAACAACAATAACATCACATATCGTACCTACAAGTCTTCAAAAACCGAATCGGTTTATTTTGTGAGCTATAGACTTTTATTTTAAGGGCGTTTGTAAAGACTTCAAAACTTACTTTTTGTATAATTGTAGATATTATTTACAATAAAAAATATTACAATAAAAAATTGACAGCTTAGAATGCCATGGCTATAGGCGCACCTATACCTACCATAGATAGTCGACTTTTATTAAACTTCATCTTATTTACTGTCGTCAAGATGTGAATTATTTAGCCAGACTCGAGTTTCATCAAAACAAACTCAAGAGCGATGAATAGGTATTTTAATTGGAATTTAAATTTAGAAAATATCGCATGACTGAAGAATGACACATGACAGCAAAGGAGTGGCATTCCCTGCCGGAGTCTGTATTTCCTGAAAGCTACAACCTGGGAGTCTTTATGTACAAAGTGAATAAGTTTCTTTAAGGCAAGCGTGCTTCATCGTCGACCACATCATCGGTTAGATGAGATAGTGATCAAGCACAAATAAAAAATACTACGCGAAAAAGGCAGCATCACCTGCTGTCTACTATTTCCCAACTGATCCACTCCACTCCATCTAATCCGATTTGATGCAACTGATTAGGTACCAGTATTTTTCAAAGAGTGACTTACATCACGATACCCCTTGGTAAGACTGGCTGATAGATTTTTTGGTTCCTGGCTACTCGTAACGACTGCCAAAGTTGACCTAAATGACAACCGAGACTTTTAGAGGCACTGAGAGGTCTCGGTAGGTAGGGAGTGGTCACGGATCCACCAATCCTTGCAAGCGTTTCTCTACCTTGAGGATCGAACCATGCCCTCTATATGTCGTACGTTAACCTACACATAGTAAAAACTATTGGTAAAGTCAATCTATATTAAAAAAATTGTCGACCAAGTGCGAGTCGGACTCACGCACTGAAGGTTCACTACAAACAGCTACATTCACCAAAATAATGAAATTACATTACTGAAGTTCATAAATTAATAGGTCACCGAACATTGCTCTAAAGTCGTCACAATCTGAGAAGTCCGTTGACGTTTCTCATTTTACATGCCGCGATAACTTTCTACGTAAGAAATTGAAAAATCAAATTCATAATCCTTATTAATTTCTATGTTACCCATACACTATAACAACGAGTATCATATCATATAGCAAGCATCAAGTTTAATTATTATTAAATATTTTCATAGCTTTCAAAACGGGCCTTTTATTTTTTGACAACTTTAAGGACGAAATTAACATTGATGTTGGATAACTGTAGTCCCCATACATCAAACATAAGTTGCAGTCGACCTATGTCGAAGTACGGGGACTACCAACCCTTTGTCGCCCGTGTTACTACCAATCTTACTACCAGTAGTAATACTCTTAATTAGATTCCATTTCTTACTATTGCAGTAGTAAATTGTTAGAAGGGTAATTATAATTTTTCCCTTGTTACTACCTATGATAGTAATAAATAATTATGAACCAAGTGAAGACTGAGAGAGATAAGAAAAGTAAATATCTTGATCTGGCTCGCGATGTGGTCGACATGTGGGATGTGAATACAGCAGTCATTGTGCCGATAGCCGTGATGGCGATAGACATAATAGCCAAAAGCCTTGAGGAACATGTGAGGTGGCTCTCGTTGGGCAGCTGGATCAAGGGCTTGATCCAGAAAGCGGTACTCCTGGACACGGCGCGTATAGTTAGGAGGTTTCTCTCTCAGGAGCCCTGACCACCGGTAGTTTGGACCCTGTTCCCGATACCGGAGGGCTACAATTTATTATATTTTTTTATGTTATTTTATTTTATTTTTATAAGCTAATATTTAAAAATGTAAAAAGTATGTACATTAATTGAATAAAGGGAATAATTATAAAGAATCTGGCGACATATTGGGTAGATTACAAGAATGCCTATGATTCAATGCCACATACATGGCTCATGAGGATGCTGGAGTTGTATAAAATTGATGCAATTCTGCGCACCTTCCTGAGGTCATGTATGGAGCAGTGAAGGACGGTCCTTCACAATCCAGGATGTCCACAGATTCAGGAAAACAGCGAATCTATAAAGATCGAGCGCGGAATATTGCAGGGTGACAGTCTGAGACCTCTGTGGTTTTGCTTAGTCCTGAACCCTCTCAGTATACTCTGGAGGGTTCGGGCCTGGGCTATCGGTTGAGAAGAGGGTCAGGTCATATCCTTCCTTTAAATGGATGACCTGAAGCTCTTTGCCCCCAAAAACTTGCAACTGATGAAGCTACTGAAGGTAACAGAAACCTTCAGTGGCGCTATCAGGATGGTTTGGTGTGAACAAATGTGCAGTCATGCATGTAAAGCGAGGGGAGAATAAGGAATCCGTGGGAATACAACTCTCGGATTCCATGCACCTTAGATCCCATTCCTCAACCGAAACTTACAAATATTTGGGTATGTCGGAAGCACTAGGCATCAATGCTACTGAAGTGAAATAGTCGTCGCTTCTTTCTCAGACAGAACTTGATGCCCTGGATAGGAAAGTCCGCACATTGATTACCGCAAAAACAATGAACCGATGCACTAAACCTTCCAAACCTAGAGCCCAATATCTTTGTCTCCATATTTAACAGAAGGCCTGCACCAACGGGTAATTGTCCTTGGGTGCACTTACGTAGTGCATACAGAGATAATCATCGGTGTTACATATCGTGATACAAATCTAACAAGGCCCCTGCGAGTTGGCTTCGGCCCCTGGCACTCACACGACACATTGTTAAACAAATATAAGATAATATCAATAATAATATATTTTAAATACAGGTCTTCGGGTCCCAAGCCAGGAGCTCAAGGCTGGAGCCCATAGCAGCGTTGGGACTCCTGGACCCTGTCTGAACCTGTACCCCACGAAACTGCCGTACCGCAGCAGTAGAAAGCTAGGGGGTTCGTTTCTTATTGGCAGATATACTGGTTCCTATTACGGGTGTAAGGTGTCACACGAGTTGGTCGGTAATATTATAGGCACTTACCTGGGATTCCTGCGGTAGGCTCCTGGGGGTCGATCAATACCGTGCCGTGAGATTAGGAATAGGAGAATATATATAATATTAGGACAATAAGAGACAGACTGACGGCTGTCTGGACCGAAGGCTCCGGCATCCACCAGGCAGAACACGTTTCCCGCAAAAGCACTTCGATGACATCGCGGGCGCCCCACAACGCCCCACGACATGGTGTTGCAATTAAATATCAAATAGTGATCGAAACGTTTGGTTCAGAACAATATATATTAATAGTATGTCGTTTTTGTGTTGAATAAACACTTTTTCTTTCTTTTTTCTATCATTGGTTCTAACAAGGGCAAATTGTAGTTACCCTTCTAACAAATTACTACTGCAGTAGTAAGATAAATAATCTTAAGTATTACTACTGGTAGTAAGATTGGTAGTAACACGGGCGACAACCAACTGCAATAAGTTTTTTTTGATGTAGGTACAAATTTACGGATTTCGGCTTTTTTCTATTACTTGTGCTAGACATTGTTTCATGCCAAATTTTATGATTCTAGAAGTACCCTTTAGATTTTGATTCCCTTGCGAGTGTAAAATATGCGTCATGAACGGCTGTATCTCTTGATTGCGTTGATCTTATAGGTATATTTTTTCACAGCTGCAAGCGGTTGCAAACTTGATTATATGATATTAATTTCAATTCGATACCTCTGCGTTGCCGAGATCAACAAAGTGATCCTATAAGGGTTAGGTTTTTTCCTTTTGAGGTACGTAACCCTAAAAACGTTTACGTAAGAATCCCAATAAGCTCTAAGTTAGAGTTTTCACTTACAATACAATCCTCCAATCACTTATATAGGACCCCTAAGTCCAAACTTTATCCTAATATTTCAATAGCACTTATTTTCATCTCGCACCTAAGTGCAAACTAAGCTATTGAATATCTGAGCTCTATTCAATAACTTGGTTTGACAGAATCTCGTGAACTTGAGGCAATCGAGCGGAATACTAAAATAATTCTGCCCGAACATTTTCATTCGATAATATCTACTCTTACTTACTTTTAGTACCTATGCATTGCCAAATTACATGGAATGTGAATAAAATAAGTAAATATTTTAGAACACGGACTAAAGAAGCTTTGCGAAGTATCAGAATTTTACTGGCGAACTGATTTGGATATCCAGAGACTTTTTAAGAAAAAGGCAGAAGGCCTCAATTTAATTATAACAAGAGTTTTCTTCAGATCGACAAAGCACATGTAGAAAAATTCGGTACAGCATTTCATTTAAATTTTACATTTTATAGGGTCACCGTAAGAAGAGTTGGCGAGATGACTTACACACCTAACTTCTGCAAGGGCTGTTTCTAATGGGAGTGATATAAACAGGCTCAGGAAAAGAATGCCTGGAAGAATTTGGGGTAGGTCTTTTCCCAACAGTGAACAGTGTAGGCTAATATAAAAGGGTCGTTATCGTAATCGGTAAGGACAATATTAACACACAACTAAGTAGACCGGCATTCGATTTAGATTTGTTATTCTATGTATTCTTCATTGGTAAATACTTCTCTTATATTATTTTTTCTAGTTTGACTACTTAAATAATATTGTACCGACATAAGCAAATGAGTATCTATAAGTACATACTACTACTCGCATATGATATCATCGGTAGCTAATGTAAGAATCGCTTTTCGAAGAACGCCGTGGCGCCTCTCAAGCCACTCCTCAAAGAGGGGCATGCTCTCACTGCCTGCTTCGAGATGTCGCTATTGGTCCTTGATGTGGGTCAATGGAGTAAGAATCCATAACATATTGTTATCTTAAAGTAAGTAAGTATTTTAATAACCTTTCGCAAAGGGTAAGAAAATACACCAAGGAATATAATCCCAATTTTCTACGACCGCTTCTGTTCCGAGGCTGAATGTCAACATACGTTTGCCTTTCATTTTGTATAATCTGTATTTACAATGGCCGCCATCCTAAATAATGAGCCAGTCAAGTCATTACTTGACTGGCTCATTATTTAGGATGGCGGCCAGTGCCACATGTCTTTTCCCATTGGAAAGGACATGTGGCACTGTTTATGGTAACGTGACTCATAGACAAAGGAAGTAGCAGATTGTGTGCATAGACATAAATAATGGATTGACTAATATTGCCACAAAATGAGAGTTTTTGTGAAATGTGAAATCGAAAACGCTTTCTGCCACAATTTACGTTTAATAAAAGATTTGAATTTATTAAGACTTAGATGTTGTACGTGGCTTGGAAGCTTATTATAAAAGCGTACACATTGACATCTAAACGAGCCACTTATTTTCTTGAACCTTGTTGTAGGTACTACAAATTTGTGTTTATTCCTAGTATTTATGTTATGGATATCACTGTATTTTTTAAACAATTTTATATTTTTATGGGCATATAAAAGATTTTCATAAATATACTGAGAAGGCACAGTCATTACATTAATCTCCTTAAATTTCTCTCTGAGAGAGTGTCTTGGGCTTAATTTATAAATTGACCGAACAGCTCTTTTCTGCAAAACAAAGATAGTCTGGATGTCGGCGGCATTTTCCCACAACAGAATACCGTACGACATTACACTATGAAAATATATATATATATCTGAAGTCTGATTACTGCAGGCAGACCTTTCCCTGTGGCAACCCCAAACAGATTACGATCTTTAGCATAATATGTAATGCGAAGAAGAACCTCGAACCTCTAGACCAACAACTCCCGTTACATTTGTATTGCGTCATAGAAACCACATTATATCAAGATAATTCCATATGCTCAGACCCTCATAACCCCAATACCCTATTACATCCAGACCGACAACTCGAAACCAATAAAACTCCTCATAAACTCATAAACATCGATCGTATACAATTCCTTCGTCGTATAACCTATAAAATTGTTGGTTATTAAAACTTTTACCCCTTAATTGCGTATCCTAAGCCGAAATCCTTATTACTGTTATGGTTGGGCAAGTCCAGTTAACTCTTGCTAAAGGTTTGTTCACCTTTTGTGTGTTCAAGACTTTTTTTAATGCGAACTTTTTTGTTATGATTTTCTTATTTGAGTGAATGCTGTTTGTTTGTTATTTTTATTGGAATAATTTGTATGTAGTAATATCCGAAGTAAAATTTCTTGTTTATACGTTCGTAAATTAACTCTGACAGTACTGATCAGATTCCGAAAAAAAATTGACCAAAATAAGCCACACCATCGTTTAGTGTCATAGACAAATTTTTTTCTGGCAAATTAAGTGCGGGTGCACTTAATGAGATACGCGTGAGATACGAGGAGCGAAGACTTAATTTGATAGGTCTTAGACTTAGAGTCATGCTCTCTCTAATGTCTCTCTGATGGTGGCACATGTGTTGGATATTGAGCTGACTGGTCATAACTTAGCTGCTGCTTTTAATTGCGTACTGATCGTATTTTTGAGTTGTTTGTTTTGCGTGCACGTCCTTTTTACATCGTTCTTACATATATGTATTTTTCCAACAAGAATGATGCAACCAAATAATTGTAATTAAAACTGATAGAAAAGAACGCCTGTGGACTTTCTTGCACATTCTTATCCATAGCTACTACTGACGCCTATATATAGTATGCAACAAAATTATTTTTTTGTTTGGCAATTCAAAAGTACCTATATAAGGTCTAGTTGAAAATAAAAATATTTTGATTTTGAGGATTTAGACTTAAATGTGATAGGCGTTATAAGCTAAGCCGGGGGAATACGCTAGTCACTTAACACTGATACAGCAATCTTCTTTTATCAAAATTTACTGATATAATTATATATAAGGTAGTGAATTTCTGAAAAATTAAATAAACAAAGTAATTTTAATTCATCGTTGAGTGGTTTGCTCATCAACTCGTGAATCAATTAGTTATTATATTTGATGAGTAGCTCGCATACAAATTATTATAATTATGAATCAACAAACCAATGATCAGTCTATTTCAAGTGAATAGCGTGTACTGTGTGGTAAAACCGTAAATACAGAGGTCAGGCATTATAATATTCTATTAGAGGATCGCTCTTGCAATTATCATCAAAATATTAATTAACATTTCGAATTAATGAATTTGAAATTATTAATGATTACCTAAAGTACCTAATATACGACAAATTTTGTTTAGTGTACGTATAGATCGTGATCGATTGGATGTTCATAATTATACACATAGATGTAAAAAGCTTTTACAAAAAAATAAAAACTAAAAGAAAGAACTAACTTTTAAAGAAAATCACTAAAAAGTGCAAAAATAACATTCGTTTCGGCAGTCAATGTCTTTGGTACCTCTTGATTTTATCGTTTTTCAACACCGACTTCTTCAATAAAAGTATTATTTTTGTGTTTTACTTAAGAAATCGGTTTATTTTTCAGTTTTTTTTTATTTCTCTCTTTTTAGTTTTGGTACCCAATCACTAAAAGGTAAGCAAAATCTATAGAAAGCTACCTAAAGAATTGTCAAAATACCATAATTACTTAATTTATTCATGGCTCTCCATGTGTAAATTAAGTTATTATGGTATTTTGTCAGATATTATGGTTTGTTGTGCCATGCTTGGAGTAACCTTGCGTGATCGAATCAGAAATGTAGTGATCCGCAAGAGAACCAGGGTTACTGACACAGCCTGAAGAATTGCCAAACTTAACCTAACGTGGGCAGGGCACATTGCTCGCAGAACGGATGGCCGATGGGGCAGAAAAGTTCTGGAGTGGCGACTGCGAACCGGATAACATTGTGTTGGAAGGCTCCCACCAGGTGGACCGATAACCTGGTGAAGGCTGCGGGGATCCGTTGGATGCGGGACGCATAGGACCGGTCAATATGTCAACACTTGGGGGAGGGCTATGTCCAAAAGTGGACATCTTTCGGCTGATATGATGATCATGATGATGATGACTGACAATTACTGAAACAGAAAATCTAAAGCAATGCCTGACTAAGGTAGAATTTAAAACCCTGTCCAGCAGACACGCTTGTAACTCCCACGCCAATGAGGCAGTCTTGTACTTAAACTTTTGTAATGAAAAAAGTAAAATAGTTTTGTTAACTTCTTAGGACATAATCTCTGGAAAATTCTTTCGTCGAAGAATATTACACGAGACCCTCAGTGAAAGATAGTTTTTATCCCCGAAAATGACATTGTTCCCGTGACCGCGGGAGCGAAGTCGCGGTAAAAAGCTAATAATAAATACTAGCTTTTGCCAGCTGCTTCGCCCGCGTGGGTGTCGGGAAGACACAAAAGCTTAACAAATTATACACTTAACCTTCCTCATGAATCAATCTGTATATTGGTGAAAACCGCATGAAAATCCGTTTAGTAGTTTTTGAGTTTAGACGCGGCGGACAACAAACCAAAGTCCTTGTTTTATAATAAGGTCAAAAATAAAGAAAGTAAAAAAGTCAAATATATTTATGCACTTTTGAACGCCAAACAAAAAATAAAATTAAAATTTACAAGTAATAAAGGTTGATTCTATACCGTGCATTCGGCAAAGTAGCTTGATATGGAGAAGAATGCTAATTTTATTAATAATTTTAATTAATTAATTTATAAAACTCTATAGGGTCTCCTCGTCTTTTTAAATCATTTTAACATTTTAATCAAACAATTAATATGTAGTGATAGTAAAATCACATCATTCCAATCTCCATGGTAAACTTACCCTATTAAGGCCACTAAGTCCCATTTACATCGGTCCCTATTATCCATCCAGAACATATGGCTGTTATTGAGACGACCTTTAATGGGGTATCACCTCTGTAGTTGTAGGTCGAGAGACATAAATTATTACTATTAATATTGCAAGGGTGGTAGATGTCTGTCTTTTTTATTGCGTGATTTGATTTATTTAGACGGCAGATATTGATTTGTGAGTAAGTCTATATGCAATCTTATGTCAAAATAACCATGATATGGGCTTTGTTTTCGTATGGTGAAAAGGTGTAGTGTAAAATTACCACACAGGACATCGACCTAATCCCGCCACACTATGTATTTCTCACCTCTGAAACTCCTACAAGCCACAGTGGTGACCAACATTTAAACACCGAGGTAATAAATCTTGAGTCCCAGAGAAACAATTCGTTGGTTTTCGATACCAAAACAAAATTAATTTAAGAAGTATATTGGAGGAACCGGTCCTATGCCAAACGGACATTAGGCAGTTATGCAAAAAACAATAGTCAATATAAAAAAAATTACAATATTCAAAAACTGTTTGCGACACCTTTCACATACAATTTTAAAAATAACTCAATCGCCGCACAATCTGCAATATTGGTAAACAATTATTGGCAAAGCTTTTGAATTGATTTAAGGTCTATCCACACATATCAGGGCCGTGCTCGGGACGTGGACGGACAAATATATCGGTGTGTACATTTTATATGAACTTGTTCACATACGTGCACGGTCAGCTTCAATGCCTGCGCCCGGCCCTGTCCCGTCCCGGGCACGGCCCTGATATGTGTGGATAGACCTTTTACATCGAACATTTTCAGTTTTAAAACATAAACGGGTATCAATGCCGCCATTATAATTTTGCACTGTCCAACACTAACATTGAAGAGCTCGTAGCTTGGTAATAAAACCACATGGGTCGATCTTCAAGGTTAAGCAACGCTCACAGAAGTTGATTCGTGGATGGGTGTCCATCCATTTCATACTCCGAACCGTTAGTGGCTTGGAAAGCAGGTTAAGCCGTTAGTCCCGTCTCTCTTTTGTATTTAGGAGCCAGCAAATCTGACATCTGTCGTGCCAAGGAGTATCTTGTTATAGATAGTTCAAATCATCTTTGCGCACGGCGCTATGTGTGGGTAAGTATGACGTGTGTGGGGTTGTTTGCTTTGACGATAACTGCCGCGTCACTGCCACACAAATGCATAATGTATCATTACAAGCGCACGCACACATTACTCATCTGTTGTTGTAGTTGAAATATCTATAATATACCCAATTACTGGGTTGTAGATATCATTTAGGCTTGTTTTCTCTTCTGTTAGACTAAAAGCCCACTCCAACAAATATTTAGGAAAAAACAAAGCAGAGAGATTGTCAAACATTAAAACTGTTTGTTAAATCTGATTTAAGATTTATAGACACACAAAAGTTAATTAATTCAATTCCATTCTTTGAACTCTGCCCGGGGCTGGAATTAACGAGAAAATAATTCGCCCAGAAATTAGATTCGATTTAGTCAGGTTGACATTTGAAACACGGGGATCGTAAATGTTTTGAATAGATAAGTAAACAATTGGACTGTTTTGTATTGGATTTGTAGACTGTATTAAGTTCGTTCTTAGAAATTGGGTAAGATTTTAAACTAAATCCAAATCGGGTCTGAGTTTCTAACGAACATAAGCGTTTCATTAAAGTATCTACTCGTTTGCCACTACGGTACTACGTCAGTTGTTACAAAATTAGTACAAGTTGACCGCTTAACTCTTATTTTTTTTAAAC
Organism: Orthosia cruda; assembly: GCA_964057195.1. NCBI lineage: Eukaryota > Metazoa > Arthropoda > Insecta > Lepidoptera > Noctuidae > Orthosia > Orthosia cruda. The sequence continues at coordinate 25,015,950 of OZ059840.1, read as the reverse complement.
GACTTGGCACTGTCGACGCTAGGCAAGCTATAATTCAAACTGTCAACTTTTCAAATTTACAAACAAATTCTATTTATCATAACCCTAATTTTATACAACGGTCATTGTGATAATGTGATTTTACACGTATATTTTAACAGATGCACATGACCGATCAGTGTTGCTACATTTGGGGAAGGCCTATGTCCAGCAGTGGACATCTTTCGTCAGACATGATGATTGTTATGATGACACATATGACATAATATTCCTCAAAAACATACTTACACAGTTCAAGTTTATATTCCGCTGTAAACTAAACTTAATTTCTTCAAAAATACTGTCAAATAAAATGTTATACAAAAAGTTAAGTTTATGCCCGTATAATATTATAACGGCTCGACCTTGCCCTTAAAACGGGTACACTGCGAACATATTTCATCTATACTAATATTATAAAGAGGTAAAGTTTGTGAGTTTGTGAGTTTGTGAGTTTGTGAGTTTGTGACGTTGTAAGGGGTAATCTCTGGATCTACTGAACCGATTTTGAAAATTCTTGCACCGGTAGAAAGCTACATTATTCCTGAGTGTCATAGGCTATAAAATATTTTCAAAAGAAATAGAGATCCTTATGAAAATTGCAATTGAATAGGCCCAGGTTAAAGGAAAGCAAGTGGACTGTATATAGGTTTATTAGGTGGTTTACAATATAATAGCAATTTAAGTATTATTAAACAGGTAAGTATATGTCTAAGCGCGGTCGTGTCAGACGATGCAATGTCGAGCCGAGACGCTGCTGTGCTACCGGCCCCCGCGCCGCCGCCGTGCCGCGTCGCTCGTTGACGACGCCGTAGTGTGTTCGATGGTTTTGGATGTGTGTGCGTGAACATATTCCCGGGCCAGCAGTGGATGATGACTCGAACAGTCCAGCCAGGTTGAATGATTGGTTGATGAATGCATGAAGTTTATGTTGATTGGTCCATGTTGATTGTTTGAGACATGAATGATGATCGGTCCAGATGGGTTAATTGAATAATGAATAATCAATTTGGTGGTCCATCTAATAACGGGCAAATTCTGTGGAATGCCCTTCTGATTGTGCCTGACTGTACTTTGATGTCCGCTACGCGAGCCTCTCCGTCAGGTCCCGGATAAAGCTTCAGTATCCGTCCCAGTGGCCAGTGTGCTGCAGGTAGCGTCTCGTCCTTTACGATGACCAGCGAGCCCTCTGTGAGCGCGCCGTGTGAGCGTTGCCACCGCGTCCTTTGGTGCAACTGGGAAATATATTCCTTATTAAAGCGTCTCCAAAAATGCTGGCGCAGAAGCTCGACTCGTTGATGCCTCGGCAGCCGTGATGGGTCGCAGTCGGACATCTGTGGGTAAGGTAACACAGTTAGAGGACGACCAATTAGAAAATGGAAGGGACGGGAATCAAGTAAGTTCACTGATTTTTAATGAGACTTTGAGTTTGGATGAGAAGTTTTTAAGAAATAAATTGGTCGAACTCACGAAACTGTGCTACCAAACCCTTTTTCGTCCTTTTTCGACTGATGCTGCCGACGCTGCTTGATTGTGCTGCTCCCAGATGCTAGTAGGCTGCGCTCGCTGTTGCGATGACCGCTGTTTGACCTCCAGCTGAATTCCGGACGTTTTGTGATGGCGTGGCTTTTTCTTACGATCGCGACTCGACTTTTAAACCTATTTGATTGTTGCTATGACGGATCTGAAGGACCATGAATAGGCCCAGGTTAAAGGAAAGCAAGTGGACTGTATATAGGTTTATTAGGTGGTTTACAATATAATAGCAATTTAAGTATTATTAAACAGGTAAGTATATGTCTAAGCGCGGTCGTGTCAGACGATGCAATGTCGAGCCGAGACGCTGCTGTGCTACCGGCCCCCGCGCCGCCGCCGTGCCGCGTCGCTCGTTGACGACGCCGTAGTGTGTTCGATGGTTTTGGATGTGTGTGCGTGAACAGCAATAATGTAACCCAAGGTAGCAAAATGTTGTCAGTAAAATACATTATTTGGCGTGCGCTGAGAAAACTATTGATGATAGATACAAATTAGTAGGTAGGGTAGGTAGGATAGGCAGGTTAGGCAGAGTAGGCAGGGTAGGCAGAGTAGGCAGGGTAGGCAGGGTAAGCAGAGTAGGCAGGGTAAGCAGAGTAGGCAGGGTAGGCAGGGTAGGCATGGTAAGCAGAAAAGGCAGGGTAGGCAGGAAAGGCAGGAAAGGCAGGAAAGGCAGGGTAGGACGGGTAAGCAGAGTAGGCAGGGTAGGCAGGGTAGGCAGGAAAGGCAGGAAAGGCAGGGTAGGCAGGGTAGGCAAGATAGGCAGGGTAGGCAGGAAAGGCAGGAAAGGCAGGGTAGGCCGGGTAAGCAGAGTAGGCAGGGCAGGCAGGGTAGGCAAGATAGGCAGGGTAGGCAGGAAAGGCAGGGTAGGCAGGGTAGGCAGGGTAGGCAGGGTAGGCAGGGTAGGCAGGGTAGGCAGGATAGGCAGAGTAGGCAGGATAGGCAGGGTAGGCAGGAAAGGCTGGGTAGGCAGGATAGGTAGGGTAGGCTGGGTAGGCAGGGTAAGCAGAGTAGGCAGGGTAGGCAGGGTAGGCAAGATAGGCAGGGTAGGCAGGAAAGGTAGGTTAGGCAGGGTAGGCAGGGTAGGCAGGACAGGCAGGGTAGGCAGGAAAGGCAGGGTAGGCAGGATAGGTAGGGTAGGCAGGATAGGCTGGGTAGGCAGGGTAGGCTGGGTAGGCAGGGTAGGCAGGGTAGGCAGGGTAGGCAGGGTAAGCAGAGTAGGCAGGGTAGGCAGGGTAGGCAGGGTAGGCAGGGTAGGCAGGGTAGGCAGGGTAGGCAGGTTAGGCAGGGTAAGCAGAGAGGCAGGGTAGGCAGGGTAGGCAAGATAGGCAGGGTAGGCTGGAAAGGCAGGGTAGGCAGGAAAGGCAGGGTAGGCAGGGTAGGCAGGGTAGGCAGGGTAGGCAGGGTAGGCAGGGTAGGCAGGGTAGGCAGGATAGGCAGGGTAGGCAGGATAGGCAGGGTAGGCGGGAAAGGCAGGGTAGGCAGGGTAGGCAGGGTAGGCAGGGTAGGCAGGGTAGGCAGGGTAGGCAGGGTAGGCAGGGTAGGCAGGGTAGGCAGGGTAGGCAGGGTAGGCAGGGTAAGCAGAGTAGGCAGGGTAGGCAGGGTAGGCAGGGTAGGCAAGGTTGGCAGGGTAGGCAGGGTAGGCAGGATAGGCAGGGTAGGCAGGAAAGGCAGGGTAGGCAGGATAGGTAGGGTAGGCAGGGTAGGCAGGGTAGGCATGGTAAGCATAGTAGGCAGGGCAGGCAGGTTAGGCAGGGTAGGCAGGGTAGGCAGGGTAGGCAGGATAGGCAGGGTAGGCAGGATAGGCAGGGTAGGCAGGGTAGGCAGGAAAGTCAGGGTAGGCAGGGTAGCCAGGGTAGGGGCAGGGTAGGCAGGGTAGGTAGGGTAGGCAGGGTAGGCTGGGTAGACAGGGTAGGCAGGGTAGGGGCAGGGCAGGCATGGTAGGCATGGTAGGCAGGATAGGCAAGGTAGGCAGGGTAGCCAGGGTAGGTAGGCAATTGACGGGAGCGAAGCCCCGAGGGTCAGCTAGTCCCTTATAAAAGTAAACAACGTTATGAACGTAGATCTTTGTTTCTTTCAAAGAAAGAAGGAAAGGGATAATTTGTTAGTTTATTTATATTGTTGGTGCGTCTGGAAAGGACTGAACCGATTCCGAACTTTTTTCATTGATTTAAAGCTACAGTATCACTCAATTTTCAAAGTCAAAGTCAAATCATTTATTTCAATTAGGCCACTTTTGAATGCAAACATTTTTTAAGATTTTTTTATTAATTTATTAATAATAAAAATTGGTGTTTCTGCCAATTCGCAAAAGTAGTTGGTTATGGAGAAGAATGGACAAGAAAACTCAATTTTTTACCCGACTGCAAGGAAAGGGTTAAGTTTTTCGCGCGTATTTTGTATGTGTGTATGTAATATTCTTTATTACCTCATTTTTCAAAGCGCTATACGGATTTATATAACTAAGCCGTCGTTAGATACGTCTTGACCGTCCAATTGTTGAAGATGACATTTACAAAAACAAACGGCGGATTTTGGATTTTTGGCGGATTTTGAGCGCTATATTGTGGGCGTCTGATCTTTTTTTCTGCAAAATGGGGTTTATCAAAGGGGATTAAAATAGGAGTGGTATATCAAAATGAAGGGTTTTTATATGTTGGTATTTCTTATTGCGGAAAAAATCACGTCCCATAGGCCACGTGATGAAGCCGCGAGAAAACGCTTGTACTTTATAAAAGCTAATATTACGTACAAACGCAAACTTTTTTTTCTTTTACAGCTTACATTAAGTTTCATAATATAACTTGTGTGGGCTTATTTAATGATGTATGCTTATGTGTTATAATAAAGTATCCTTTTTACAAGCTTACCTTAATTTATGCAGTCATTTAGCGCTAACCTACACGTAGGTGCTAAAATTTGCAATATTAACCTGTTTAAGTTCAAATGCAGATATTATTCATACATTTTATTTTATGAAAACTGTCACTTGTGGGAAAACAGTTTTCTCACCTAACAAATAAACAATCTTTCATAACGGCAAAAATGTTCAATCGTTCAAAATTACATATCCTGCACTCTAATATATCTTTGATAATATTGAACATTATTCGCATTTTTCTATTTAATGAAAAGTTCAAAAGTAATTATTAGCCTTTCTACCAAAAGGGCTTTGACAAAACTTACAACATTACTCTTTGACAATAGCCAAGATAACTTCGTTATCAATTAATTAAGGGCTGGTATCTGATTGTTGGTTGGCTACATATTTTTTTCCCCTGGCCAAACATTAGCGACAATCTCACTTAAGTTTAATGAACAACTTTATTAATTTTATTCCCCTGTTGCCATGTCACAACCTTTCGTGCTGTAAAGGTGGTCTGAAGAAGGTCAACGATGTTGCGTCCTTCAAATAAAGCCGGCAATTAATTTACCTGCACCAAGGTTTCAGTCTCTCGTTGTAAAACTTATGAAGAGAGTTATCAACGAGATTGGGGCGGAGTAGGTTATCTAGGGGACCTCAATAGATCCCAATGGGTCGAAGTGTCCGAGTTATATCTCGGCCCCTCCACAAGATTTATTTATTTATTTAATTCAACCTTATCACATACATCTTTACAGGATTACACCCAATACGATAAATGCGCTTAACTACAGTAAACCTAATCTTTTACATAACAGTAGATATCTAAACTAATTTTATGTTAACTTGTTTATATAACAAATTTTATCTATAACTAATTTTAAACAATCCACTCCTTGTGAATTCACCCAGAGTACAGCAGAGGCGGCTCAACTTGCAAGCTCGGCCGCCGCCGTAGCCAGACGTACCTGTCCGGAACATACAGACACACCTGTCCTAAAACCGTTGCATTATGCACTTTCCCTCTCAATATTTTGAAAATATATGAGGTGAGTGCCAGTTCCCTCCTAACCCTCAACTCATTATATCCTACCATACCTAAAATAAATAAAGTAGGATACATTAAGGGATAAAATGGGTAAACACCGTAATACCTCATATACAAATATCTAATAAATTTGTTCTGTACCTTCTCCAGCATGAGACTATATTTAGCTTCATGTGGAGACCAGATGACTGCGTTACATTCTAGCTGGCTCCTAACCAATGCATTATATAAAGCTATAATGGCTTTCAAATTCGTGAACCCTCGGTCCGTACGAAGCATAAACCCTAAATTTCTATATGCTCTCTTGCAGCAACGCATAACGTGGTCACGAAATGTCAAGCTGGTGTTAAAGCTTACCCCAAGTCCTTGACTTCCGTGACCCGTGTCATAGGCAAGCCATCAATATGATAGCCATGCACGATGGGATTGTGTGCACGAGAAAAAGTTATTGTCACACATTTCGAAATATTGAACTGCAACAGATTTTCTCTGCTCCAGCTCACTACCCTGTCAATATCCCTTTGTAGCTTGTCACAGTCTTCGCTCCTTTCCACTGTGAGGGACAATTTCAGGTCATCGGCAAACAACAAACAGTGAGCGTCTTGGACTACTTCTGGTAGGTCGTTAACCACCAGGAGGAACCCCAAAGGTCCAAGGTTACTGCCCTGACTCACTCCAGACCTCGTGAAATACGGATCTGACACGTGTCCCGCATATTCCACGTACTGTCGCCTATCTCTCAGATAGCTGGCATAAAACTGGAGCGAATGTGGGGTGAAACCAACACCAGCTAACTTTGTAAGCAACATGTCATTATCGACTAGGTCGAATGCTTTTCGAAAATCGAAGTAAGCAGCATCAATTTGCCCCCCGCTATCCACTGCCGGCACCAGATGAGCCATGTGGCAGAGAAGATTTCTGGTGGTACTCCTTCCCGGTCTTAAACCATGCTGAGCGTCTGAGAGCTGTGCGCTAACCTGTTGATAAATAATCTTGTGAATGGCAGTTTCCAGTACTTTAACCGGCGTTGACAATACTGCAACTGGCCTATATCCATCCACAGATTTTGCTGACCCTCCCTTAGGAACAGGAACAACGCGAGTCACTTTCCATCTCTCTGGGAACACGACAGTTTCTAGACACTTGTTATAAATGTGAAGATAAGTTATGAAGGTTTTTTTCTGTCTGGGGGGTAATATTTTACTACGAAAATATCTAAAATTTATAGCCTAGTAAGAAATGAAGAAGCTTCATAGGGGGTTCTTGTTGGTTTTTCTAGATACGCAGTTTTGCAATAAAAAATATCAATCTGATTGTAAATAATGTAAAACGAATTAATAAAAATATCACGGGGCAGTTACTTTCATCCTCATTTTAATACATTTAATTCAGCGAAATCAATTTTGCTTTCTCATTGTGATATACAATGAAGTTTATTTTATCTTTTTAACAAGATATGTCCGTTTTTGCATGTCACTTACTGCCTCAGTCCTGAATAAACGATGACTTTTGTACACCACAACACTATAAGAATTTCCAGTTTGAAAACTAAGCTACGGTCATCATTATCTGGCCAGCACTTTACCAATTATGTTGAGGTTGGCTTCTAACTTAACATGTTGTAGCTGTTTATATGGAGTGACTGCCTAACTGACCTCTACAACCCAGTCAGGTATATTGGCAACACGACACCCAGCCAAAAATTAGGAAGAAACCTAATGAAAAGAAATGCCTTGATTTTCTGATTTATCTTCCTAGTAAGACTACAAAAGGGAAGCTTCCCAATACAAACTTCTGTTGGCGATTAGCGGAAGACTCCTGAACGAGATTAAATTTCTTTATTTTTCACTGCCTTTCTTTTATTGTGGGCGACTCTAATTTATTTCACTTGCTATTATTTTTGACGTTAATTTTCACATTTTTTTTTTAAAGACGGAGTATAGGATCTTTTGTTTGTTAATAAAGGATTAATTAAAGGTAAAAACTTGGTTATTTTGAGACTTTATTTGGAAGAAGACAGTCGTTTGTCTTCTTTTGTTTTATTATCTTGATTCATGGAAACGGACGATTTGTTTACTTTTTAATTAAAAATAAAATGTACCTACCTGCTTATATCTATATTTTTATTGTATGTTGTAACTGATTTTTTCGTTGTATCTTGTATTGTATTTTGTATATTAAGTTGTATGTATTTTAAGTGTACTTATGAATAAACGTTAATTTAATTTAAATAGGTAAATAACGTAAAATGACCTAGTAATTTTCGTAAAAGCACGTAGTACCTCAAACAGTAGCAAACAGACACCACGCAAAGTCGCAGAATCAGATCACCAACGCCCCTGGCTACGTTGTTCTGCAACGCTATGTTCTTCGCATGGCCTATATTCATACATAGGTTGTTGTTTTAAAGTAATAAATATTAATAACACAAAAACACAATTCACTACATTTCATACTATGTGTACATTTTGCGGCGAAAAATTCGAATAAGCAATGAAACGCAAACAGGCGTTATGCAAATGCATTTTCACTATGAAAACGATGAAAATGTACACTCTATTTTCTATGTAAGCACAAAGCTTAAGAGGGAGTCACCGAAAAGCCGCAGGTTTAAATAGGGAGCGGTTCAAAAGCAGAGATTATAATAAAATTTAAATATAGTAAGCTGTTTAAACGGACGTGGTCCGAATGATTTATAATTACAGCGCGGATTTCGTATTGTGCGGTGCTGCTGTTCTTAAAACTAAAGGGTGGTAAGAAATAAATCTTTATTTTTGAGGTTAGTACGCAAATTCATAATACTTTTGGCATCCCAGGGTTCTGCAGCTGATTAAGAACTAGAAAGACAGTACGTCTACATCTGTTTTCCACGGTTAACAAACCGAGACAAGGTAAATCTTAGACCACCATAGAATTATTTTTTTATTATTTACCATAAGGAATAAATAACCTAGGATCTCTGGATCTTAGGATCCCAGGAGGCCAATCGCTAGTGCGTAAGAGAAGCCCTCTTACGCACTAGCGGTTGGCCGCCTATGAGGTTCATTTGAGCGGCCAGCCGCCTGACGCGGTTGGAATAGCGGTTGACCAACGGTGGTTCGCAGTTCACAGATGACCACTAGAACTCCTTTAAGATAAGTTAGTCACGGGTATAAGTTATCTCGAATAGTAAAATATAAAAAGTTTTAACAAAAATAAATCGACTTCCAAAAAAAGCATTACAAATTGAAAAATTACTTTCTTTACCGAAGTCGGTGTCGAATAACGAGTAACAATAGGTAGATACCAAAGACACTGATTTCGGAAAAGAAAGTAATTTGCCACTCTGTAGTGTTTATTTTTGGAAGCCGGCGAATTTTGTTTGACGCACGGGATCGATCAGTGTGGCGACGGCTGGGGGAGGCCTATGTCCAGCAGTGGACGTGTTTCTGCTGAAAAGATGATGATGATGATTTTTATTTTCGACCTTCCTTTTAAAACTCAAAATATTACTTACCCATCTGTTACCCTGCAGCCGGCACCAAGTGTATGGAGCATGGTTTATCTGCAAAGCTTCCCTGGATTTTGTGCAGTGCGTAAATATTTTACGGTGCATATGCCATGGGATGAAGTTGAATCTCTGGAGCTCTTTGGGCGTGCGAGGTTATAATAACTTCGCGTTAATTGCCGTAGGAGATACCGCGTAATGTGATGTGAATTATGTTGTAGAAAAAAGCGGCGTAAGGGTAAAATGTGTGTTTGATAAGATTAATTATTCACAATCAGAATGAAATTATTTCAACGCTTTTACAACCGGTTTATTTTTTAATTGTTTATATTCACGTGTCAAAAAGTATTCGCAAGTCAGGTGATGCGATTGGCTATTGAAAAGTTCGTTCAACCAAGCACAGTAACTAAGGCAAATTTTCTCTCAAATTTTGCGACAGTTTTTATTTCAGAAATGGAGCTTTAGTCATCTTTAGTCGTGTCATGGTTTTATGGGGATGCTGTTCTACAGTCTTGAGCTTGAGAGCTTGTGAAGATTTTCTTTACAAAAAGGAACAAATTTTTCCACTTGCACTAGCTAACAGACAGCGATCGGAGAAGTGGATATAATCTCATACTGGCAGCAGATACTGTCCATATTTTGATTTTATTTCCGCCACGAACATTTTCGTATAAAAAATATCACATATTTTGAGAACTCTATAAAATATGAAGAATCCAACTTATAGGTACAATCGGAAAAGTCGAAAGCCGGAGTTCAGAGGCCTGACTATCACGTTCGGATAATTTATAATACTATAGGCAATGTTTCGAATGCCAAAGTTAACTATACTGAAAGATTAGGGAGCTGTATCTACTCAACAACAAATAGTAGTGAAGGATATTGATTTAGTACAGGCACGTGAAAAAGCCACGTGATCTAGTTTAAAGCATATTTGACCATTGGACGTAGAAGATAGCTACGATTATTTTCTATCCATTTATTGCAGACACATTTTTCATATTCATCATCATTTTAGACGAAGGACGTCTACTGTTGGATATAAGGCCTCCTACAAGCGTTGACACTTCGACCAGTCCTGTGCTTCTAGCATCCATTGGATTCCAGTGGCCTTCGGTCTATCTTATAGGACCTCCTTTATATAGGATTAGCTAGGTATGACTTGCGGTGGGTTACTTGATTGCTTCTATGCTCTAGCTGTCGCAAACGCCACTGCAGAGTATGTGGGCCGTGATTTGGTTCTCTGGTCAGAGAAAGTGGTATATGGTATATCCTTCTGAAATTCCTCAATAGCAGCTTCTGGATTTGTGGTCGGTTGATGAAAAAAGACTCGCCTTCAAGTATATTGACTTAAGCTTAAATATATTTTGGATGTAGAAGGTAGGACACCTTACCCTTCGACGAATACAGACGTGAAGTAATGTTATAATGGATTTAACAATTCAATATCAAAACTTTGAATCTTAAAACTTTAGATATAATCCTATTTCAGTAATATAACGCACAAATGCCAGTTACAATTACCAACATGAATTTTAATTTTTGAATGCATAATTTGTTATTATTGTTTACCTAAAACCAAAGGGAATAAGCATTTGAATTCAAATGTTTCAACGGTTGATAAACCAGTGTTGCTATATTGAATATAATATCGCGAGTAGTTGCTCTCCTAATTTTAATTACGAAATGTTTTCTGTAATACTAAATGGAGTTATTGTTTTTGCCGTAGTATGGGTGTGGTTTTGGACTTATCCAATTTAAATAATAATATTTTTCAACACACTTGCTTATAAAGTGGCTCTAATTTCACCGCAATTAGGCACATAATGACACCTGTTATCAAACTGTGACTTTTTCTTTACTATTATTCACAAGTGAGTTATAGTTTTTTTTTTTTAATTTATTGGTTGTGTTGTTTTATTCCTAAAAAAGTTTCGATTCAAAAAATATCGTGCTCAATAGTACAAATGCAACACGTTTCATGCAACTTCGTATTTAAATAGATAATTTCAACTTGTACGTGTTTAATAAATAAAACTTTCAGTTTCACTATTACAGACAAAAATACAACTTATGTTTTGTCTGTAATAAAGAAAACTTGAAATTCCCCATTAATAATAATAATAACTGGACCGGACGGACTGCACAACTTTTGGATCAAGTGGCTACAAAGGTCGCACGCTCGTTTGGCATCTCAGTACCAGGCAGCCTTTAGAGTCTGGTTCGCTACCCAAGTGCCTTACAACAGGAATAACCCACCTGCTCCACAAGTCTGGTAGCACCGCGGAACCCAAAAATTATAGACCAATTATATGTTTACCAACGGTCTATAAGGTTCTTACATCCATTTTGAGAGTTAAAATTAATAAACACATCGACGATAACTCCATCATGTCGGTCTCTCAGAATAGATGTAGGAACGGGTCCCGCGGTACTAAGGAGCTACTCCTTATTGATATGGCCATTAGCCAACAGGTTCGGCGTTCCCGAAAGGATCTGTCGACATGTTGGATAGATTATAAGAAGGCTTATGACTCGATGCCTCATACATGGCTCATGAGAGTACTAGAATTGTATAAAATAGATACAACTCTACGCACCTTCCTGATGTCGTGTATGAGACAATGGAGCACAGTCCTTCGCTATCCAGGATGTAGAAATATCCAGAGGAATAGCGAACCTGTAAGGATCGAGCGAGGTATATTCCAGAGCGATAGTTTGAGTCCACTTTGGTATTGCCTAGCCTTGAATCCTCTAAGCATGATGCTGGAGAATTCAGGGCTAGGCTATCGGATGAAGAGAGGTGGTCAGGTTATATCTCACCTCCTTTACATGGATGACTTGAAGCTCTTTGCCCCCAGCAACCTTCAGCTGATGGAGCTACTAAAGGTAACTGAAACTTTTAGTAGCGCCTTCAGGATGGAGTTTGGTGTGGACAAATGTGCGGTCATGCATGTAAAGCGAGGGGAGATTGTGGAATCCGCAGGAATTCAACTTGCGGATTCCATAAACCTGAGATCCCTCTCTCCAAACGAAACCTATAAATATTTGGGTATGTCGGAAGCGTTAGTATCAGTACTACTGACATGAAACAATCGTTGAAGGAACGCTTCTTTGGCCGCCTGAAGAAGGTATTCAATACCCTTCTTTCGGGCGGAAACAAGGTGCGTTCAACGGTTGGGTCATGCCGGTACTAATGTACTCGTTCGGCATACTCAAATTCACTCAAACGGAACTTGACGCCCTGGATAGGCGGGTCCGTACATTGCTGACTGCATATCGAATGCATCACCCACGATCGTCAGTCATGAGATTGTATATCCCGCGGAAGTGTGGAGGCCGAGGCTTTTTAAATGCCAAAAATCTCTACAACCGCGAGATATGCTATCTCAGAGAATATTTTCTAAACACCGACGTGGGTATTCATCGAGATGTAGTAGCAGTGGACAAGGGACTCACCCCGCTCTCCTTGGCGAATGAGAACTGGCGCAAGCCTGTAGTGCTTGACACTAACGACCGCAAGGAGGTATGGCAGAGTAAGGAGCTTCACGGACGCTTTTTCCGCGCCCTACATGGGTCCGATGTAGACCAATCAGCGTCCGTGGCCTGGCTGCGATTTGGTGACCTCTTTGGGGAAACCGAAGGTTTCGTCTGTGCAATTATGGACGAAGTTATCATGACGAATAACTACCGGCGATTTATTGTGAAGGATGGCACGGTTGACATCTGTCGGGCATGTCACCGTCCGGGTGAATCGATCCGCCACATTATCTCTGGTTGTTTTCGTCTAGTTAACGAAGAGTACTTGCATAGGCACAACCTTGTAGCCAGGATTATCCATCAGCAACTTGCTCTGAAATACACTCTTGTGGCGTCGGAGGTGCCGTACTACAGGTATGCGCCCGACCCAGTTCTCGAGAATGGCAATATCACATTGTACTGGGATCGGTCCATCATATAAGCCTGATATAGTGGTGGTGGACCGAATCGAGAGGCGTGCAATGATTGTTGACATAACTGTCCCGCATGACGGGAACCTCGTGAAAGCCGAGAAAGATAAGCAAATCAAGTATCTTGACTTGGCTCGCGAGGTTGTCGACTTGTGGGATGTGGACACAGCGATCATTGTACCGATAGTCGTGTCAGCCCATGGCTTAATAGCCACGAGCCTCGACCAACACCTTAGGAGGCTCTCGTTAGGCGGCTGGGTCAAGGGCCTGATACAGAAAGCAGTACAGCTGGACACGGCTCGTATTGTTAGGAGGTTTCTCTCTCTGGAGTCCTGACCGCCGGTAGCTTGGACCCTGTTCCCGATACCGGTAGGCCTCTATTTTTTATATTTTTAAATGTTTTTTTTTTGTGTGTGTTTTGTAAAAATATTTAAAAATGTAAACAATAAGAAAAAGTTAAATAAAAGAATAATAATAATAAAATTTCTTTATTTATCTCTCCCATTTTGTACGTGGCTAAAACGCTATCCGCGAAAAGCCAAAAAAGAAAACTCATTATTTTTAGTCTATGGCCGATCGCCATTGGTAGATGCGCGCGCAAATGAAAACTGATTTATTTTGCCCGCCATTGCGAAACAATTTTCACAACTCGTTTTCACTGTTGGAAATGATTTTTTAGTATTATTTTCTTCACAAGTGTTTTGAAAAACATAATTGATGATTACCGTCCTCGGCTATCTTAAGACTCTCACCTAGCGGCTCGGATCTCAATGGCGCCTCAGCGCTAATCACCAACATTACACACTTGTACCATAATGTACTATTAACAGCTCATTGCAAGCCCTTTTCATATACAGAGAAGGCACGAGTATTAGTCATCTCGCTGGCGATTTAAATAAAAAATCTATACCCAACTAAGAATCAATACAATCTAACCAGATGATTCCAAATTTTACTAGCCACCTCTAAAAAGGTGTATGCAGATTTATTTATTCGTCTACGAAAAGATAGTGAAAAACATTAAATTTTAAATAATGCAATTTGTTAACGTGATGTTTTAATAAAAATACGCTTGCATTCCTCTATAGAATAATATTTTCAGAATAACCTGATTAGTGCTACCGCAAAATAATCGCCTTAAAATATCAGCCAGTATTTAGCACTAGATTGATCATAACAATTTATTTTGAATGTATGAAAACTGCTTTCTGAATAAGTCATATAAATTGTAACCAAACATTTTCATTTATAATGTTAGTGGCTTCAGCCAGCGGCTTCGCCCGCGTGAATGTTGATAATTATCGCGAGGGAACATATTCGTCGGATAAAACGTGAATGACGAAATCCTATGTGCTATATCTGACTATAATCTATCCCTCTGCTAAATTTCATCCAGATCCACCCAGTCGTTTGAGCGTGAAGAAGTAACGAACATACACAATCAAAAACTTTCGCCTTTATAATATTATTGTGATTAATATATTAGGATTTTATATGTTCATTACATATCCAGATTTCGTACATTTCACGGTATATTATCTACACACAACTTAATAGTTAGATGGTGATGCCGACACAACCAATCTTCCCACTATAACAATATATCTATTTCGAGGGCCGCACACAATTTTCCGCCGGCAATTTAATTATCCTTTACTTAATCAAATAACCCGCGTAATGGCCGGCGAGCCTTTTCCCTCTCTATTGCATTTTCATACCCTGCACTACTGCTACCACTTTATTCTACACACTCACGAATAGGTAGATACGTAGGTATGTAGTTTAATTATAGTGCGGTCCCGTTTTATGGAAATGAATGTTTTTTTATTTTTATTCGTTTTGTTGGGTACATAATTCTTGGTTAATGTAGTGTGTAGTGGCTGTAGCACCCTGGGATTAGATTTTAGTTTGTGTCCCATGGTAAACTAAAAACTGTTTTTGTTTATGTGCTTTCACCTCCTGAAAGAATGTCTATGGATTAAAAATCACCCTGTCTAGGTATTCTTATTGCCAATACGAGTACTATTTGAAATAGGAATTTGTAGAGTAAGTTTTCGATTACTGCCCGATTAGGTGTCATGTATAGACACGTCCACAACTTCCATTTCAATTCCAATAAAATGTTCCATTACCTTTATTTGAATTTCGAATATTAAACAAAAATAGTGATGACACACACATTATTTACTTTATGAGTGAGAATGTAGGTAATTTGCGGGCTTTTCCACAACTTACGTCCAATTATATTTTCCGTTTAATGACGTGGGATTAATTAATGTTAAATGCGAAATATTTCACCTTGGTTTTCAATGTGAAATTATATGGTAGGGTTTACTTATAAAGCCTATTGAATAGCTTATCATAAGGGCTTGATAAGTGATTGCGAAAGCATTGAATGAAACTAATTAGTGCCATAATTGATTTGCTCTATGTGGTTTAATATTTTATCGGAATTACTAGCAGAGATTGTATGTGGGTGTCGTCAAATATGGGGTGTAAAATGTCGGGTGTGGATGTAAAGGTAGGGAACATTTTTGTAAGAAAATATCAACTTGAGTACCCCACTAATTATTTTATAGAAGCGGTCTCTAACTATTCTCTGTTTTTTTTGTTTTTCTTCTTTTAATTGGACTTTTTACAACAGATCGCAATCATCTTTATAGCCCTTTGCAAAGAATAGTTACAGCACTCATAACAACATTTGTGCCACATGTTAAATTTAGTCTTGTTATATTTTTTAAACTTTGAATAGATTCTTTTACCGATTAATATGTGAATGTGTGAACATTGTAGGCCTTCTAGATGTTAGTTAACATTTGTTAACTTTGTTATATATTATATAAACTTTAATTTTTTTTAGTTTCTTACGACTAATTGTCGGGCCTACGTTGTCCCCCCATAGTACTAATGCTGTAACATGGAAATATTGTTAAACCAAACCATTTTTAAAAGAGTAACCATTGGTATTTCTTGCCGGTTCTTATCCATAGGAGTCGACCAACCCAAACCGTGCACCTTTTGTCGACGTTTTATAAGTGTACATGTAGGCCTATGTAAAATAAAAATAAAAATTAATTTTGATTTTGTATTACGAAAACCGCCTCTACTGCTATGACATAAAACAACTGTCAATGTCAACTCTTACCATATACCTGCGGTTGCCTGTAATTCGGAGAATTTATATTACTTAATTTGTTTGTTTGTTCCTATTTGTGTATGATTAGGATACTTGAAAATCGACTCTGATCTCTACTGATGAATAATTTGTCGTTTTTCTGGTTATCACGAATTAGGATACGCGTTAATAGTGATAATTCAATATTGTGTAGTAGAAGTGGTTCATTATTTCTGTAGCAAAAGATTTTCTGTCTTTGAAAACAAATTATTTCAAATGTGACGTATACCTTAGTCAAGAATCAAATTCTTGATTCCTCGAATATCGAAAAACTTAATCAACTTTCAGGATTTTAGAAATAGAAAGTTGGTAGGTAGGCTTATATAGAAGCTTGAGGCTTTACCATGACGTGTTTAAACGAGCACTTCGTATGTTCTTGATTATTCTTTTGCACAACGGAATCATGATGTCATTGACACGTCATATTACGGGTTTAGCTGTTTGATTTTCCATTTTCAAGGAATGACATGAACAAAAAACCATTTTTCTGTTACCAAAGCTTCTTTGATGCTTCTACACACAAAAAATAAAACCTGGTCCAAAAAAATGGTTCTATAAATAATTCAATGCATGCCTACAGGTCGTAACAATAGTAAATAATAGGGTAGGGCTACACTGTGGGGCGTCACAGCGTAACTATTGCTAAGCTCAGGTCGGAAAATTGAAAAGTTAACGAGCCTATTCCACGATGCTCGCGTTTCCATCAACCACCTTTGTTATTAACGCCCGTCGGAACTCGGTCTTATTAACGGGAAATTGCTTGGAGTAACATGAAAGTTGTGTGTCGATGACCTAATTTTTACTTTAAATCTTGCGGGAGTCATGAGTTTGTTAATAGGGCCTAGGGCCAATAGAAATGTGGGGGAAATAATTTGTTCTTGCTAGAGCAAAGTCACTAAACCTACAGTATACACAATGATGTTTTTCTTTCTCCTCTGTTATTCTTTTCTGACTAATTTCTGCCAGTACTGTTCTGTGATTCTGATTTTCAGGAGTTGCAGTGTCAGAGAATAGTGTTGTACCGTTGTCCTAAAAACATACACTAGGGTACAGATTAAGTGTAAAACAAAGTCAAATAAAAAGAAGTATTTTGTTCAGCAGCAAATACTGGCTTGTAATAATTCTGCACAAAAAAAACAAACACGCGAAATAATTCCTTTTTCAAATCTTCCCACAGAGTAAAAAATAAACAGAGTGGAAACACTAAAAACAAGTGAGCGTTGACTAGCAGTAGCTCGACGGTACTTAACCCTTAACGAGGCTACGTGACATTCCTAGAATCAAAACAAACAACTTTGCACAAGTCGAAATTCCTACTTATTCAAGAGGACATTAATTATATACTTTCGTCGCCTTTTGTGGAGCTCTGAATGTCTTTTCAGTTTCGTACACTTTTTTTTGTTAAAGAAAACAATAAGAAAAAAATGAATATTTTTTTTTTTAATGTGCCTTTGTGAATGTTTACTTTTTACTTTGGCGTTTGTAGGTGGCGGAAATACCTTAATTTTTATTCTAAGTTAGATTAAATATCTACTGTTTGTTACAATTATTTTTTGAGTTAGTGTTTTTTTGCTCTTGTTTTTATTATCAACACTGTTTCTTTAAGCTCAACTTTAACTTTGAAAGATAATTTTATACATTTAGCTAGCTTCTGCTAACGTGAAAGTCTCAAAATTATCCCAAGCGAACATAATCCCAGTTTAAAAAAATATGTGTACTTTTCTCCTAGTCCAGGATGATGATTGATGATTCATGTATCAAATTCATTCAAATCCATTCAGCCACTAAGATGCGAAAATAGAACAAACAGACAGAGAGTATGCAATAATGTTTGAGAACAAAACTTGTTTTTTTTTATAAATGTGGCTACTGCATTAACTTTATTTTTATATTTTTGTGGCCACTTCATTAGTTCCAAAAACCATCTTATTTAGCCAGTACAAGCGTAAGTCACAAAAGAAATGTTTTTACAGTCCCATTTTTCTGGAAAGGCCTTAAAGCTAATGTTCGAGTCCATTATGTCTGCCGAATGGCCCCGTCTGACAGTCTGATCACTGTTCGGCTAAACGGATATTAAAATTTCCACGACTTGAATTATACTTTCCAGTGATTTGATATCTTGAGGGGAAAATTGAAATGTTTTAGCGAACGAATTGTTCGGGGATTTTGTGTGAGTAACAATTTGTGATCACTTCAGATAAACGAGGTGATATTACAGATTATTGACAACATGATTGGGGTATTATTGGTTATACGTTGTATTTATTGGTACTTAGATGATTATTAAAGATAAAGTGTTTGTTTTGTCTGGTCCGTAAGTAGGTTGAGATATTGGCAATCATTTTATAGGATAGTGTTTATATGTGGTTAGATTTTACCCTTTTTGCCGAACTAGAGTAATGTGTTTATCAGTCTATGTATGTATCTATGTTTGTTCCTATGTGGCGCTCTAGAGACCAAACGCGTTGGCCGATTTTGATGATTCTATATACGTCAATCGATTCATCTTAACCTTGCAAGTGTCACTCAAATTGGAAAATAGAAAAACGTCGGCTGTTGGACGCCATATTGTGTGGGGTTTTAACCCTTTATTTTGAATAAAGGGTTTTAAGAGGTCATTTCAAAAAGATATAACACTTATATGTTTATATGTGCCTTTTTTTTAAAAATATGTTAACTAAAAGGTTATAAATATAAAAAGGTAATTAAAATTAAAAAACCCGACTGCTTAAGAAGCGAACTAAAAAGACGTAAACAAGAAGAAAATCATGCTGTGCAGTCGGAGAATACATCTGGTTTTGGTCAGCCAGCTCACGAATATTTATCCTCCGACTGCACAGCATAATTTTCTTCACGATCTTAGATCTTTTTTAGATCTTTTTATTTATTTAGGTGTATGTTGCGGCATACATGCCGCTACAAGGTGGCGTACTTTCGAAAAATGTTTTTGTCCAACAGATAGTAGCTGATCATGATCAGCTGGAGTTGATCATAATTTACAAAAAATGTTCTTGTCGTTGGAAGTGACAGGGTTGACTATTCTAAAGTCGGAAACTTCAATATTACATAATGTGCTTCAGAACTTTGATATAGTATACAACTACTCACCTAATTTTGAAACCCCGCTTTCCTTTGATTGCTACATTTGGCTTCTGAAAGGTAACATGTTTCAACTTTCAAGGTTGTTCAGCACATTCCACTATAAATTTATGTTTATTAAACGTACCGTACCTAATCCTGTAGTAAATGATAAATGATAAATTATAAATGATTTTATTTCTGTAAGTTGGTTTGTACAAACACTTTTACATGTCGAACATATTTTTAAAACTAGCTGAGGTCGGCGTTTTCTATCTGACTACTCTGAGAAGAAAGGCCGAAACATACTCAGAGGTCACAGTCTCTTTTAAAGTCCTGACACAATCTTGATTAGATCATGTGAAGACCATGTAGACTGATGTCTGAAATGGTCTTTTGAGGAAAGAACCAGCCAGATTGAGTGGACCTGTCCAGTCAGTGCACGCATTTGTCAATAACCGAGCAGCTCAACTCAGAATTTAAGGAGCTCAACGATTCGACGAACAATACCAAAGAAAGGACATTCGGGTAGGCCGCATAAACTACTCAAACTGCCAGACCATGATTAAAAACTAAGATAAATTTAAATAAAAACAAAAAAAAATATCCACATAGTCTTCACATTCACAATAATTAAAATAAAATAATACTTTAAAAAGTAAATATTCTTGTCATTGCAGGAAAACCAAAAAAAAAAACATTTATAATAACAAAATGCATAGTGCAAAATATAATAAAAAAACAAAATTAATTGGAGCAGCTCAATCCCAAGCCTTTTTGTCCTCAATGTAATCTTTTGCTGTGTAAAACGCTTTCTGGCACAACTTACGTTTAATGAAAGACTTGAATTTATTAAGACTTAAATCTTGTACGTGGCTTGGAAGCTTATTATAAAAGCGTACACATTGACATCTAAACGAGCCACCTATTTTCTTGAGCCTTGTAGTAGGTACTACAAATTTGTGTTACAGTACGTTTGTAAGTTACATTAATGTTATAAGGTACCAATTGCGTAACATTTGGTAAGTTGGTCATAATTCAAGTGACGCTTAAGGCGTGTTATATATTCCCGTAAGTAAGGACTAGTCAGATTGATAACTACCGGCTTCCAGTCTTACCAGATTCAGATGGATACCAGAATTTTACATGGAGTGATTTATATAAGTTTAAATAATTTGTATTTATGTTTGTCAAAGACACAATGGACGACAATGTGGTGACATTTGGGGGGAGGCCTATGTCCAGCAGTGGACGTCTTTCAGCTTAAATGATGATGATGATGATGTTTGTCATAACTAGGACCACCCTGTCGCTCGCTCATTTCATCATAGAACTCATCCATCGCTTTCCATCAGACGAGATAGAGGTCAATAAAGCAACTACGAAACATACTTGTGTAGCCTTAACGTTTGTGTGCTGACTAACCAATAAGTGTGGTGACGGAAGACGTCACCCCTACCAACGGACAGTGGACAAAGAACGCGATACAGTACGTCACGCTCGTGAAACGCTCGTGCAATAGTT
Source organism: Orthosia cruda (assembly GCA_964057195.1). Classification (NCBI taxonomy): domain Eukaryota; kingdom Metazoa; phylum Arthropoda; class Insecta; order Lepidoptera; family Noctuidae; genus Orthosia; species Orthosia cruda. The sequence continues at coordinate 24,995,274 of OZ059840.1, read as the reverse complement.
TTTCTTTCACCTGTTTGTGCCTATGTTCTTTAATTATATACCTTTTCACTGTTGACGTGCGTTAGAACTTATTTGAAGATCCAACACACTCTGAGAAGAAGAATATTCTTCCACTTGTTTCACTGTCTTATTTGCTTTACTACCATTCCAGGCACTTTCGACCTCCCTTGATAGGATTTTATTTTCACAAAAATTGCAAAATTTTCTTGCTGAAACTAGTGAAATGACAGTATAATGGTTTAGAAATCATGGAAAAACTTGTCTATAAGGAAAGGGTTGAACAGGTTTTTTTTCTGTATAATTTTAAAGGTCTTCTTACACGAACGTTGGTTGGGTAATATTCGCCCTTATTTCGTTCTCAACTCCAATTGAGTTTATAAGGCTTCAGTTTCAAAACTGATATTTTTTCTTGGTAGAGAAAAAAAGTGTGAGTGGTGAACCTCTATTGTGTCTCGAATAGGTCTTCATACCTTATTGTACCGTCAAATAAAATGAAGCTTACGTAAAGGATGTTATTTAAACTAAAGAATATACCTTAACTAGCGAGCGATTCGTTCCGGCTTCGCACGGGACAAATTATACAAAAAAACTCAAATCAAAATCCGTTGCGTGGTTTAGAGGAAGTTAGCGGAGGAACAGAAATGACGTCGACAGGCGCGGATAGCGACATTGTTTTTTAATATTAAGAGACAAGTAATAATAAAAATGAAATAAAACTGATTTATTACAATATCTAGAATAATAAAACAAATCTGATTTATTTTAATAAAACAAAACAGATCCTAAAATAGTACCCTAAAATATTACAAAATAGATAGACCAGACTCGTCAAACACAGACAGAATATAATTTCAATAATTTAAAATACTATTTGTTTTGCTCGCAGACCTTCACTCAATGAAAATTCATCATCACTTATAGCGAATACCTATCATGCTTTAGCACTGTCCGTCGAATTGTGTATCAGGCAGCTATGAAGGGAATTCTGCCTGAATTTCATCAAGCAATTTTTGGTGCCAGCCTAATTGGATATAGGGATAAATAAATCAATTAAATTGTTCCGCTAACTGACTCCTCTAATGGCGTTGGATGTTGGTGCGAAAAAACCAACATAAAAAAAAACAAACAAACATCCAGGATGACCTACCCCACCCCTTTTCCCATATTAATTATAGGATATGAGCAGCGAAAATATTTTGAGAGACAGGGGTCGAGTCAAATTTGCGTTAATGTTGACAATGACTCCTTGATTTTGAAATTATAATTTGCATCCAGAGCTTGCTAAGTTGTTTGTTAAGGGAAGGTACTTACTTAAAGAATGTTTTTCACTCTATTACCTATGAAATTTTCCCCTCATAATTTCATAAAAGAAATATAAGAAGTTACCTGTAATTTTCGGCAAACTTATGAATATTAAGACATAGTGTATCTACTTAAAATGAAAAGCTATAATGTAAGGGTTAGTCTTGACATTATGAAGTTATGATATTATGATCCTCGTCAACAACAACTTTGGGTGATCAAGAGTTAAGAAAAAAGGATTGGTATGTGTGCTGATAGTAACTTTGTTTTTATTATTTAAGGCATTTACTTATGAAATTGCCGTTTTATAACGCTGGTTACGGTAAACTGTGATTACTACGGTCTGATTTAGAATTGAAAAGTGAAATACATTTTATATTTAAGTCATTTTATTCCTTTTTCAAAAAGTGTAAAAATAAACATTGGTTTTGTAATATTGCTACACGGAAACAAAACTGAGGGAAAATCATGATAATTACTAGAATAATTATGATTCACATAAGTCTGTAATTCGTGAAGCAGGAACCGCACCTATTTTTCAGGAATCTTCAAGGATATTTTAGTACCTGGAGAAAAAGATAATGAAATGTAATTTTAAATGTTAAGAGAAAATGCGGTCGCAGACATCCGACTGAATATCTTAAGTAAAAAGTCATAATTCGAGCTTTGGGCCTCGCCTATTTCCGCCTCCAATATTAAACCAATTTAAAAGATATGCCATAAAAGACATAATGTGCTTGTGCTTACCCTATGTTTTGCTTTAAGATGATACACTAGAACACTCAAAAGATGCTCAAAATTGCGCTGTCAAAGTGTACAAATTTGACAACTATAAATAAAAAAAAACAAAAACATAGAAGCACAACGTAATATCTTTTTTATTAAATTTATGGAATATCTTTTATATTTGTCCAAAACTAGAGGAGGAGCTCTCTGCCCGTATTTCCTTTTAAAGAAGAAATACTTCATAGATCTGAATTAGCTAGACAGCTTCCGAATCTGATAGTAACATTACGTCTGGTGTTTTCTGATTTGTGTACGCCACGGTCTACGTGATAAATAAATTCAATTTGAATTGGCATAGATGCCAGGTCCGACTAGTGCGAGAATTAACAATGACAGCATGAGTTTCGGGCGTCTGACACTGATACACAGACAGTGTATCCCTGTACCAATCGGCTTGCACGATTGAATTTGTTATTGGATTCATGACGTCATAAACCCCTTTGGTTGCTTATTTTGTACAGATAAATGGTAGATTAATTATTTGTAAGCGTGCTTTATCTTCTACCACATCATCGCTTAACTTCAGGTGAGATAGAGGTCAAATTCGAGTCTATGAGTAAAATGTACAGTAATCTTATACCTTTAAACAAGCAATTCTTGTATAAATGTATATATATAATCTGAATCTCGGAAACGGCTCCAACGATTTTCATGAAATTTTGTATGCAGGAGGTTTCAGGGGAGATAAATCGATCTAGCTTAGTTTCATTTTTTTTTTGTGATGGGTTTGCTCTTGACTCTAGTCTAAGTCATAGGTGACAGAGACAGAGTTGACGATGGAGTGAGCTTACCCAGAAGAAGCCTGTTTACTCTAACTTTGAAGAGATTCGGGTTGAATGCATTCGGAAACACAGACGCAGGTAGTGAGTTCCATTCATTCGCTGTGCGCATTATGAAGAAAGTTTGGAAGCACTTGGTGCGAATTGGTGGAATGGCAACAAGGTAAGGATGGTAACTTGCAGTGCGTCTAGATGACCGATGGTAGAAGGGGGCTGGTGGGATGAGGTCGTGGAGTTCTTGAGCACACTCACCGAAATAACAGTCTGTAGAAGACCAACAAGCAGGCAACCTTGCGGCGAGGAGCCAAGCTGTGAAGCTTGGTATCCACCAGTTCAATGTCGCCGATGAGCCTCTTGGCTCTGCGTTCCACCGAGTCAAGCGCGGAAAGCTGATACTTTGAAAACAAACTTCAACTTTATATTTTTAGAAAATGTGGTTTGCTCTATTTTCACCTGAGCAGAGCTCGGTCGCCCAGGTACTAAGATTAATATATAAGGCTTTTGTAGAATAATGAGGTCAACAGCGAAAAAACAGAGGTCAAGAAAACATTTTAAAATACCATCGAATTTTTTGTTAAATTTTCACCGAAGGTCTATTTCTTTGGAACCGTGTAATTAAATTAATTGAGACGTATTGACCATCCTCTTGAATGCCATTTATGATATTCCTCAGTGGTTTAATTCATCCTTTCCATTAATGTAGAGAAGCACATTTATGTCAGAAACAAAAATGGGCCAGACTATGCTAAGCTAAAATCATAACTCATTTGGCCCAAATCGCTAACTAGCTCAATCCTAACTCAATAATGATAATCGCGGTATTGTTGGCTGCGAGGCTTAAAACCCTGAACGTGTCATGGTGTAGAGCTGGTGGAGAGTCGTTTATCAGGCCGGTCGAGTAGCGCCGCGTAATTAAACGATACGTACTGGGGGTAAGGATGGGGAGCTTTGGAGTTTTGAGCAGCAAGTCGGGTTAGTTGAGAAAACTAAGCCCCGATTTTTGAATTGCGAATTTGAGATTAAGATTAGGTCAAACTGTACTTTTAATGTTTTTTCCTGTGGCGAATATATTTTTGTATATATCTAATTATTTCTATGCAAAATGTAAAAAGGTCGTTACTCGTCTAAATTTCCTGTAGTAAATTTAGTACTTACCTACCTTTATGAACACTAAAGTTGTGTAAGATATAAATCTTTTGTGGTGCGGGTTCCGACTCATCATTTGGAGACCTTCATGAAGGAAGAATTTTGGCCGACGGGTGTCGTGTATCGGCGTTTCCGCGGAAGGCTACATGACACCACGACTCAGCGCAATACATCGCCGACCCAACATACTAAATAGATTTTTGTTTATTTTGTTAAGAATTATGTATTAGTTTATTTTTGTATGTGTAATTTGTGTATGTTATCTATGGGCCTTAGTTGCCTGAAAATAAATAAATAAAACAAATCCCGCCATTTACATCTGAAGCCCTATATACCCATAAAATCATTGTAAATGTATCATTCCTCACCATTCGTAATTTAAAATCTCCAAAAATTATTGGCAGTCCAAGAAAACATCAACATCATCATATCAGCCGAAATACTTCCAAAGCTGGACATAGGCCGCCCCCAAGCGTCGTCACATTGACCGTTCCCGTGTGTCTCGTATCCAATAAAAAAAATTCAACGTTCAATTGCTCCAAAAACTCTAAACTCGTATATCACACCATTCACATCCAACAAATAACCAGGCAGCCCAGACAAGTGAAATGAAATGGATAGGAACGAAGTCGACTCGCGTGAGATGTCTCTTCGAGTACACCCGTCGCGCCGCGATTACTCTCCATAATACACGTCCGTGTGTCACAAACATAGAGCTTGGAATTGACTAGATATGTTATTGCTAATCATCATCCTTCTGACCTTATATCAATTTATTTAGGGCTGGCGCAGCAAATGTTATTGTTCCATACTTCTCTGTTCACCGTCCTTTTTAGCATTACCATATTTCTCACTATCCATCCATTTGAACAAATACATATTTTACAAATTGTTTTCGTACGTAAATAGCTACATTAGTAACTGCGTCGCTGCTGTTAACGCTCACCTCCAAGAGGGAGACGACAGCGTTCCAGAGTAGAGTTTGGGGTAAAAAAACAATAAAAAATATTACAACATTAAAATAGTCATACATAAGATTTATAAAAATAAATAGTAAAAATTAAATAGGTCAGTGCTTAATATTGTGCACGTATGTAAGTGTAGTGTTGCTTCATTGGTTTTTCTCAACACCAATCACATTCATACTCTAATCAACTTCTCAAATCTGCCTCATTCCTGCTACTATATTTCCCATACTATGACAACCGATTTCAACCCAACTTTTTGGTAATTTTTTGCACTTTCAGACTTCCTCGTACATATTAATTTCTTATCGTTTCCACCGTTTCTAACAAAATATTAATATGCATTAAATACAAATTTCGCCTGGCATATCCTTATTCATAACTGTCACGGGTAAACAGTGACACTTTCTGACATGTTTGGTTTGTGTGGAAAGTTGACAGTGGCCGTTGAGGCGTTTCTGTGGTCTATGGCCACGGCTTACGAGTTCATAGCGAGTGATTAGACATCGGGTTGATGTTGATTCTTCAATTTAATGATTGGGTTAAAAGTTTTTCTTTTGTTGTTTTTGGATTCTCGTTAGTTATTGTTAGATATTAATTGTGGTTTCTGAAATTGTTACGACTGGGCTTTCTCCCTTTGTCCTTGTGTTAGTTTGTCCTTTGAATTCAATGACATTGCGAGAAATTAATTGTATTCTTTGAAATGATCAAATGTCTACTGCAATGAAACCCATAGAAAGTACTTAGAGTAGAGATGGGTTTTGTTCATCCTATTAAAAAAAAACAAATGTTTCTGTTGTAATATGGACAAAATCTGTCGGGAAGGTGCAATCGAAGGGATACGATGGAATTGCTGTAGTCCATTGGCTAATAACCTTCCAACTTTATATTTTCTTCTTTAAATTTTGTGTATAATAAATAAACTATAACATTCTATGTTTCTATGTTTAATAATCCCGAAATAACGTTAACTTTATATTCTCGTGTTTCTTAATTGATAACGCTTAATTATGCATTTCCAATAACAGGATTATTGTGAAATTATTATTATTATTACTATTATTATTACATCAAATGTTTTGACTAACCGAACCCTCATCGTTAAAGTTCACAATTAAATAAGCTTAATGAACAAAAAAAATTCCTATTAAAAGGGGAGCTGTCAGGGTTTCTGAGCAATCATAATCATGGCAAAAAGCAGGCTGAGTAGGTGTGACAGATACTACAGTCGCACCAGATAAAAAAAAATATCATCAAAATCGGTTCACCTAGTAAACAGTTTTGAGGTTACAAACATAAAAAAATACAGTCGAATTGATAACATCTTCCTTTTTAAAGTCGGCTAAAAATGAAAGGGCCTGCATGTTGAAAGTCCTTTTTAAAATCTGAAAAAAGTGCCCAAAAGGCCGAGAATATATAGCTGAAACCAGCTGAAACTTTTCAGATATATTCTCGGTATTCTCTCAGCAGCTTAGATGGGCCAATGATTAGGTTGAGGTGGCGGGAATCCGTTGGATGCGGGTCACACGGGACTGGTCGATGTGGCGACACTTGGGGGAGGTGTATATTAAGCAGTGGACGTCTTTCGGCTGAAATGATTATGATGGTTCTCTCAGCATGCCGCACCTATTAACTTTTCGCCCTTAATATGCTTGCTAAAAAACCCTGCCAGCTCCCGGCTTACTATGTCATATGTAGGTGGGAAGGAGTGGAGCATTTATTAAATACTTGTTATTGTGTTTAATTACTGTTGCGTGGTTTCGCTATGTTCGTGTTAAGAGGAATTATGGGAAGTTTAGTTGATATGTCTTTGTTAAAGATAGAACTATTATGTACAGTTATGCAAATAGATACACGGTATTCTATAACTTTTTGATTGACTGAAATTTTAAATAAAATGATATAGATAGGGTCTAACTCGGGGGGGGGGGGGGGGGCGGGGGCCGGATTAACCCAACGCGAATGTATATGTACATCCGTGGTGTAGTGATTCGGACTGCCAGGCACTTCTTCTCATGCAACCGAGCGGGTGGGCAGGTTGTGGATAGCCTAACTCCGGCTGCGGGACCGACCGCTGGCGGCTGCATCACTGCCAGTGGGTGATCCCGCGGTCGGGGCATCACCTAAAGAGATCCCGGACAAGAGAAGTTCCCGAAAGCCGAAATCCCAGGCCTAGGGTAACCCATATACCATCGTCCTATGTGCCTATCACCTAACAAAGCCATCCCTCCCTATCCACACAGATCCCGTCGATCCCTAAATCCCTAGTTCAACGCCCAGGCCTAGGGTGACCCCCCAAGGAACCCACACCCACATCCATAAAATTCCTTACCCCCTATCCCTCAGTCCCGTCGCTCCCAGAGGAAGGGTAACCTCGGTTCCAAAAAAGCCCACTCCCCGACAAAATGAAAAATCAATGCAGGAAGACAAACGCACTACCCAGGTGGGTCCCGGCCAAGCCGGGGAATCCCACACCGCTTCGGCGGTTAGCTCCCAGCGTATTATGGGGGGAGCACATAACTGCAACGTCGATCAACTGATGCCGCGCTTTTCTGCGCGGCCGGCAGCTGACCAAAGGCCCATTTCACAGGCTGCGATTAACGCGCCCTTACACTCGACTCCGCCTGCGACCTACGCGGCAATACCCACTACACTGGGCATGCCCCCCGCAAACCTCTGGCAACAGAGCATCTGGCAACAGAACATGCGGGGCAGCCACACCCATGTAGAAAGTGACCCAAACCAACACAGTAAGACTGACACGGGGAAGGATGACAGACCTGGCAGCTCTAACACTCTCCCGGCTGTAGCCGATGAAGTACGCCTGGCAAAGTGCGGAAAAAACCCAGCCCGGGGGAAGAAAGTAGGCGACCGAAAGCGCAGTGCGCGCGAAAGCGACAGCCAGCGCGGAGCGCGATCGGACGCTGAAAGGAGGGTACACGACCAGCCGCAAGTACGCGCAGGGGCAACCCAGCGTGGAAAAGGGCCGGACGCGATATACGTGCGCTTCTGGCCCACGACCCGCCCCTCCGACACCCAGACTTCGACTCGATCACCCGGCTGGAATGTGCAACTTCTTGCCTCGTCGCCGGGGGATACGCACGACGACGAACTTTACCGGGAAGTGGAGACGGAGAGATTATCTGATGGATCAGTCTCCGACTAAATCTACTCCACCTCCACCAGCACCCCTCAACGTCCAAACAAACCTCCAGCATAGCCAGACTGCCACGGCTAGCTTACGCAGGGCACTGGAGGTAAAACACCAAACCATTGCACTGATCCAAGAGCCGTGAATCAGGAACAACAGAATATGTGGCCTCGGTAACATCGGAGGTAAGATAATTCTGGACACACATGGCTCTGATAACTTGGCTTATCAGAGCCATAGAGGAAGCCAAAAGGGTCCTGGGGTGGGAGCGACGGGTATCATAGGTATGATACGCGTCGCTCCCACCCCAGGATCGATATACGTGCGCTTCTGGCCCACGACTCGCCCCTCCGACAACCAGATCATCAGCACTGACACAAAACCGACAGAACCGACGATGACACAGACGAGCGACACGGACATTGTCCAACTCGAGGAGGAGATGGCCCGAGCAGCAATGGCCGATGACGCCGAACCCACAATGCCCGCATCACCCGGCTGGAATGTGCAACTTCTTGCCTCGTCGCTGGGGGATACGCACGACGACGAACTTTACCGGGAGGTGGAGACGAAGAGATTATCTGATGGATCCGTTTCCGACTAAATCTACTCCACCTCCACCAGCACCCCTCAACGTCATCCAAACAAACCTCCAGCATAGCCAGACTGCCACGGCTAGCTTACGCAGGGCACTGGAGGTAAAACACCGAACCATCGCACTGATCCAAGAGCCGTGGATCAGGAACAACAGAATATGTGGCCTCGGTAACATCGGAGGTAAGATAATTCTAGACACACATGGCTCTGATAAGCCAAGAACCTGCATCTACATACCCAAAGAAATTCCCTTTACGCCATTGACCCAATTCTGTTCCAGAGACCTGACAGCTGTCAGGCTCCAAACCGAAGGTAGCGTTCCGGATGTTGTACTGGCCTCGGCATACATGCCAGGCGAGGACACAGACTGCCCGCCAAAGGAGTTGGACGACCTGGTGCAGCACTGTGAGCGCGCCAGTTTGGACCTGATCATCTGTACCGACTCAAACGCTCACCACCCGCTCTGGGGCAGCGACACACCGAACTCCAGAGGAGAGTTACTATCCACCTTTTTATTCTCCACTAATCTTAACATCGTTAATCGCGGCTCAGAACCCACTTGGGTCACGGTCCGTGGACAGACGATTATAGACCTATCACTCGCTACAGAAAACGCGACAAACCTTATCCCAAACTGGCACGTATCGGACGAGCCTTCTTGCTCAGACCACAGAAGAATCCGCTTTACACTAACTACAAACACTAAAAAACCCGCACCGAGGCGAAACCCAAGGCGTACCAATGTGCCCGGGTATAAAAACCGTCTGGCCTCGCTCCTAGCTGGGCATCTAGCACAGGTAACCATAAGGGACCAAGGACAATTAGAATACACCGTAACAAAATTATCCGAATATCTAACCGAAGCTTACCACGCATGCTGCAAATCAAGAGCGCCACAAAGCAGGAACGAGAGGAACCCCTGGTGGAACGCTGAACTTGGTAAACTCAGAGAAGCGCTGCGTAAGCAATTTAACAGAGCAAAAAACACAAGACTCCCGGAAGACTGGGAGTTAAACAAAGAAACCCAATATGTATACAAAAAACAGATAAGAACCGCCAAGAGATCGGCATGGCAGAAATTCTGTGAATCCATTGAGACAAATAATGAAGCCGCCAGGGTACGGAAGATACTATCAACCGATCAGGACCGAACCCTCGGCACGCTGAAAAAACCCGATAACTCATACACACAAACTGATCACGAGACCAGCAAGGTCCTCCTCGAAACTCACTTTCCGGACTGTCAAATCCTGGAGGACAAGACGTGGGAAACTGATATCGAATGGAATCCAACGGAACAAGACTGGTCAAGAGCCCACAATATAGTAACAGTAGACCGGATAAAATGGGCTATCAACGCTTTTCAACCTTTCAAGTCGGCGGGGCTGGATGGCATCTTCCTAGCCCTGCTGCAGTGGGGGGTAGATTATCTAACACCATGGCTGCTGGAGATCTATCGAGCCAGCATAGCACTTAGATACATACCTCTAGCATGGCGAGAGGTGAAAGTCATCTTCATACCCAAACCTGGAAAAACCGATTACACACAACCCAAGGCGTATAGACCCATAAGCCTCACATCCTTCTTACTGAAAACCCTCGAAAGACTCTGCGATAGGCACACCCGTGATGGGCCTCTCCGGGTAAAACCACTTCACAAACAACAGCATGCGTACTCCACAGGTAAATCAACAGAATCCGCGTTGCACAACGTGGTTTCTAAAATTGAATGCGCAGTGGACCATAAATGCTCAGTACTGGCTGCCTTCATTGATATCGAGGGCGCTTTCGATAAGACCACGTTCAACAGCATAAACACGGCCCTCGACAGACGTAGCATAGACCCGACCCTAGAAGGCTGGATCACCAACATGCTCAAACTGCGAGAGGTTCAAGTCACGGTTAACAACACCACAAGAGCCGTCGTAGCGAAGGACTGCCCACAGGGAGGCGTCCTTTCGCCACTCCTGTGTAACCTAGTTGCAGACAGCCTCATTAAAACACTCAACGACAAAGGTTATTTCACTGTTGGATACGCAGATGATATAACAATAATAATAAACGGGACCCACGAAAATACTCTATGAAATCTCATGCGTCAAGCCCTAGTAGAGGAATGGTGCAGCGAGCACCAACTCTCAGTGAACCCCACAAAAACGGAACTAATTCTCTTCACGAAAAAGAGGAAACCAATGACAATGCAATTACCAAGATTCTTTGGAACAACCCTAAGCCTCTCAACTGAAACCAAGTACCTGGGTATTTACTTGGACAAACAATTGAATTGGGCGAAACACATGAACTATATCACGACTAAAGCCAGTATATCCCTGTGGCAGTGCAAGAAACTGCTGGGCAGGAATTAGGGAATCAGCCCCATGGTCACCCACTGGCTATACACTACAGTCATCCGACCAATCATTACATACGGCTCGTTGGTCTGGTGGCCCAGGACAGATCTCAGCACAACCCAAAGAGATCTCAAAAACCTGCAGCGGTTTGCTTGCATTGCAATAACTAGCAGTATGAGAACTACACCCACGGCCGCCCTACAGGCAATGTTGGGACTGCCACCTTTGCATCTTATCGTGCGGGAGGAGGCAGCCCTGGCCGCTTTTAGACTCCATCTATCAGGTACCCTAAATAAAGACTCCAGAGTTAAGCACACACGCATAAAGGAGGACGCGATCAAGCGAAAACCCATGTTAGCGTCACCATGCGACAAAGCCCCAAAAACACACCACTTTCATAGACACTACGACATAATACTTACAGAAGAACGATGTGACTACTCGGGCTCGAAAGAGACGAGCGTATACACTGACGGATCGAAGACGGACTCCGGTACCGGAGTCGGGGTCTTCTCACACGACCTAAATATAAATATATCCAGACCGCTAGGAGAGTTCAACACCGTCTATCAGGCGGAGTGTGTGGGCATCATACTGGCGGTCCACGCCCTAGAAGCCAGGAGGGTTACGAACACTCACATACGTATACTCTCCGACAGCGCCTCAGTCCACCAATCCTTACGGAAAAAATACATCACATCAAAATTAATACTAGAATGCCACAACGCACTAGAACAAATAACCGTATCTAATCGTAACACGGTGACACTGCAATGGATAAAGGGACTCAGCGGATCGTTGGGTAACGACGCGGCTGACGAGCTTGCGAGACGCGGATCCAGCACGACGGTCCATGGACCCGAACCTGTTGTACCCATCCCCTTCAACCAAATACGCAGGTGGCTACAGGAATTCACCCAGGCACAAGCGGAAACCTGGTGGACCTTGGCACCAGGCTGTAGGCAGTCCAAAGAGGCTTTGCCATCTTTAGAGAGTAGGCTTACCAGACGTTTGCTACGCCTGGAGAATGGCCTGCGCCTGGTGACGGGGACCATCACGGGATACTGCTCACTTAACAAACACTTCCACACCATAGGCATAACGGATAGTCCTCTATGCAGGGCATGCATGGAGACTGAGGAAACCGTTGCGCACGTTCTCTTTGAATGCACAGAGGTCACCCAGATAAGAACACAAACCCTCGGGTCGCCCAGATCATACACAGACGTTCTAAGTAAACCAGGAGCCCTAATTAGCTTCTGGAGGGAGGTGGGCTGGTTGGAATAATCCACCCAACGGCCGCTATGGCCCACGCACAATGGTCCACTTGAAGGACTAAGTGCGGAAACACTAGAATGCCACAACGCACTAGAACAAATAACCGTATCTAATCGTAACACGGTGACACTGCAATGGATAAAGGGACACAGCGGATCGTTGGGTAACGACGCGGCTGACGAGCTTGCGAGACGCGGATCCAGCACGACGGTCCATGGACCCGAACCTGTTGTACCCATCCCCTTCAACCAAATACGCAGGTGGCTACAGGAATTCACCCAGGCACAAGCGGAAACCTGGTGGACCTCGGCACCAGGCTGTAGGCAGTCCAAAGAGGCTTTGCCATCTTTAGAGAGTAGGCTTACCAGACGTTTGCTACGCCTGGACAGGAATGGCCTGCGCCTGATGACGGGGACCATCACGGGATACTGCTCACTTAACAATCACTTCCACACCATAGGCATAACGGATAGTCCTCTATGCAGGGCATGCATGGAGACTGAGGAAACCGTTGCGCACGTTCTCTTTGAATGCACAGAGGTCACCCAGATAAGAACACAAACCCTCGGGTCGCCCAGATCATACACAGACGTTCTAAGTAAACGAGGAGCCCTAATTAGCTTCTGGAGGGAGGTGGGCTGGTTGGAATAATCCACCCAACGGCCGCCATGGCCCACGCACAATGGTCCACTTGAAGGACTAAGTGCGGAAACCAAACCCCATAACATAGATGGAACATAGATAGGATCTAATCTGGTGGTATGGTAACTTCAATGTTATTGACGATGGAGCATGCTTGCCTACAATTAATCTTTTCAGTTTTGACTTACGTGTGAAGTGTTGTTATTGAAGAAGCCTAAGCTTAACCATAATCAGGCTATAATTTTCCCACTGCTGGGACACAGGCCTTCTCTCAGGGAAATAGTCTGGGCCGAAATCATTCGAATTTTTGGTACTAAGATCTGCCGGTTTCAGGAAAAAGCCATCAGCACCATAATTTCAGCCGACAGACGTCCACTGCATTGTAGGAAGTAGGTTTGAATAAAATTAGAAGTCGGATTCTGTTACTGCTAACGCCAATTATAAAAAAAAAACATTAGCTTTTTCATAAACATAAGCTTAACACTGAATAATATATCTTCTCTAGTGCGACATACGAGTAAGCTTACATTAAAGGCATGCATGACAATTTGTCTATTTTGCTAAGTGCCCTGTAGAGAGCTATTTAGCGCCACATAATATATCCAGTTCAGATGTAAAGTGATATTACTACGAGTATATTGTCTATACTAAACGTCAGTACAATGCCCAAAAGACGGTTTTCGCGAAACATTAGAACTAATATCTTAGTTGTGTTGGATTATTAACTAACTCATATTGAAAGATCCTGTGAGTAGATTTAGTTCTATTAATTGGAGTAAAGTTAGTAGAAGAATTTAATTAGGGAAACTTGACTTTACAACTTTTTATACGTTAAATCATGCAGAACTTTTCAGTGATAGCTGCTGCTTTTAGTCATCATCATTCCAGCCGAAAGACATCCACTGCTGGAAATAGGCCTCCCCAAGTATCACCACCTGAATCGGTCCTGTGCGTCTCGCTTCCAGCGGATTCCTGCAGCCCTAACAAGGTCATCGCTCCACCTAGAGGCAGGTAGTAAGGAGTAGAATAAGTTGCTGCTTTTAGTCATTCCATGAAAAATACTTGTACTAAGCTTTGTACGGTTAGACTGGAAGCCGACCCCAAAATGTTTGGGAGAAGGCTAGGTAGATTTATTTATTTATTAATCACTAAATTCACAGCTATCAAAAATACTTTAACATACTTATTGTACTACTATTACAGCCAATAACGGATTTACAATTTATAACTTGGACCTTGGCCTATAACTTGGACACTGATTTTGTGGGTTAATTTTAATATTTCTACACCGGCAACGGTAGTGTATGTGAAACTGTTTAATATTAAGATCTTTATGTACCATATATTTAGAAATAAATCTTATCGTTTCGTAATATTACAAAAAAATATTACAACAGAAACTTAGAATAGAACAACAAAATATACCTAATATGAGAAAACTCGTGTGAAGTGTACAAGAGGAGTTTTGTGTGAGTGTGTTATAGCACTGTATTATGCGTTTCAAATGAAAGGACAATCGACTACCCTCCCAGTATGCTACAATCGGACAAGACCGCACAGCTAGCAACACAACAATCTATTCCAAAAGCCTAGGGTCAGTTATTTATGTAAACCTCTAAATTTTATGTTCAGTTATTTATGTTAACACCTAAGATTGAGCTGCTGCTTTGCCCATATTTATCATGTATATATACAATATTATACATAAATTTACCATAATTATCTTTCCAACTATAGATATATATATATATATATATGTACTACGCACTAGATTTGTTGATCCGAATATTTACTCTGTTCGACTGTACTGTACTGCAATCCGTTCACCTTACTTTACATTAAGTTGAACGAAACGCCATGAATTTTATGGCGCTTACGATTTTTGGATTTCATTAATGTTCTTGTCTATCGGTAGAATGTATGTCAATGTTCCCAAGTTAATATTTATTTATTTATTAGGCTCACCCACAATTGTTAACACTAAGAATATTACACTAATTATTCACTTAAAAGTATAGTTGAGTGTCACAATTTTTACAGGTAAACACCACATATGCTAAAGTATTGAACATTCAGAAACAACTTAATAATCTAATAGAATAAAAAAAATGTATAAAAAGATACCTAAAACATCTTACACTATAAAATTTAAATTTAAAACCATTGGATAATAAATAATAATAATAAATAAACCATAGGTGCTGTTACTAGACTTAGCTAAAAGCAGGCTTACTTATCGTTCAAGTATTAGTAAGCTAGAAACATCGCCACAAATAATTAATCTACATTGGCTTACTAATTTCCAGCTCGTTAACTAAAGAGAAACACTAATGAAATCAGTTCGTTTCGTTTCCTTTTGAAACAATGAACGAATGAAGCGTACAATGTATTGTATGTAGCTCCCTGTAGTCTAAGATCCCACCGCAAAATGTTTAATTTTTATGAATGATACTTGATAGTAGAATAGATTTAGGCAAGATAGTTTGACAATATCCAGCCGCAATTACCTTAATTAAATAAATTGTAATTAATATTTGTTAATTAACCTAGATATATACATATTTATAGGCAATCGAACGTCATAATACTATATTACTATAAAATATTAAAAAGAGATAAAGTTTGTGAGTTTATGAGATTGTAGGTGGTAATCTCTGGATAATGGAAATTTGCCATAGATATAGTTTGAGACCCTGCAAAGGACATAGCATAGTTTGTATTCCCTTGGATTGATAAAACACTTTATACGCGGGCGATGCTACGGGTAAAAGCTAGTTTAAAATAAAGTGACGTAGAAAATAGTAAAAAGAAAGGTTGCCAGCTATCAGCTAGTCTCAAACTATGGGTTTCCAGTTTACGTTTTTACACCTGGCAACCCATAAATTGTGACTAACCGAAAGCTGGCTCATGGTGAAAACGCGCCCAGCGGTACAGAAGAAATTCTTAGCATAAATTAAAGTTTAAAAAAAGAAAAACAGTACTACTTATGGCTAGATATTGCCAGGCAACCCTGCAGTAATTTAATCTAGTACTAGCTTCTGCCAGCGGCTTCAACCACGTGAATGTCGAAAACAATCCTAACGGAACATATTCCCGGGATAAAAAGTATCCTATGTCAAAGTAAGAAACATACAAACACACAAAATTTGGCCATTCAAAGGTCATTGGGCATCTTAGTATTGAAACCATACCCATGGCGTACACAAACGAAATATACTAAAATGTATTTGTCGGGTTTATTCAATAGTACGGACGTCAAAACAACCTAAGGGATACATACTAATATGTCTTAACCTAAGGGATACATCCTGACTTCCCGATGGTTTGCATCTATCGGCCACCCTTGATGCGACATATTGATATAAATATATAGCTCTAATCACTATCTAGACTATGGCATTAATTAAATTCATGTGATCGAAAAAATTATAAAATTATCGTATACAGGTGAGTTTTTCAAGTGAACCAAATCCGAAACTATGAGGAAAAGCTACAAACACTGGAAGAAGTCTCGGGACCGTTTTGATCGAAACTAAAACTGCATTATGGGATTGGAAAAATAAACTGCCTGATTATTACACGATCCGATAGTGTCTCTAATAAGGATAAAATTCTGGTAAGTATTACACACGGCAAACTTAAGAAAATACTTAATTTTTAACAAATTGTTCAGACGTAAAATAAAGTCCTCTGAAATCGTTTAATTTTAAATTTTTTATACAGTTCGGTACATTTTTAACCGACTTCTCAAAAAGGAGGAGGTTATCAATTCGACTGTATTTTTTATGCGTGTTACCTCAGAAGCTTTTACTAGTTGGACCGATTTTGATAATTCTTTTTTTTATTTGAATGCTGGTGCTTGTCTTGTAGTTCCATTTAAATCCCATCAAAATCTGATGAAGAATTTCGGAGATATACAACATAACTCTTCAATAAATGACGCCAAATCTCTCGGGATTGCTGCAATCGCATGTCTGTTTATTGTTTACATCATTTCATAACATACCATCACGCCAGTATGCTCCAAACGGGTACGCAGATGTATAAAGTTCACCCTGGTACACTCTCATTCCACTGGTTATGTTCAAGTTACATGTTATTCGAATTATCTATTCAGGCATCACTGTGGGCATTATAGTTACCACCACTAAAAATGGAAGAAAAAAAAATCGACTTCTAAAGCAAAAAACGTTTAATTTTTTTGTTAAAAAGTTTTTCTTGATCGATTTTGAATCAAATATATATTTGTAAAGCATGTTCACAATATAGCTCTTTAGTTTAAAACTATTTTGGTTATAGTCCAACACTCCCCGCAAAGAGGATCAGATTATGCTCAATGAGCGTTCATCCAGATCCGTTCAGCCGATTGAGCGTTAACAAGTAACAAACATACACACTCACACTATAGGATCAAGTATCATTAATGTAAATTAAGTCTTATCAAAAACAGCTTATCTGTAGATTTTGGCGGTGGCATCTCGTACTACTGCCGTCATAATTGTAATAGAATATAGTGATGAAAACATTAACGCCTCAATTATTTCTTTTAGAAAATTTCACATTTACGCACCGTCATTGTCACTAATTCGTCCATTGTGTTACTTCTTTTCAAGTCGGACATCTTTGTTTCCAATGATTCCTCTTTTTATCAGTTCGCTGCATGTTCCTGTTTCTGCTGTTTTATTTCTGGCAGTTTTTAATTAAATTAATTTGTGAAGTTATTTTAGGTGTGGGTGTATTCCGAAAGTACATTATTTTTTTGTTGTGGTATTAATAGTAGCAAACATTACCACTGAATTGTAGGTATTAGATTTTTTTTCTAAAACCAGCTTTCATCTCAAAGAATATTCGCGCTACGAACACCCGATCGTAGTATGAATATGCCTTGAGTTGAAAACCAACACCATGCATTCCTCCCTTAACGACCCAGCAGCCTATTGTTCCGCAGACCAGAAAATATCCGTTAATTTCACCCAGTGGTTCCACGGCGCACTGCACTGTATAGATAAGAATGTGATGCATTAAGGGCGCGGTGTTACAAAGTAAACAGTTGCCCGCTATCACTACTCCGCCCACCGCTGCCCGACTGCAGGCAAGATGGTTATGGAGAGTTACGAGCTGGACTTTTTGGCAGTATTTTTGGGCGAAAAGTTTCTTGGAAAGATGCTGTGACTCCAATGAAAGTTTGCTGTTCAGCGGACACGAGATTTTAATATAAATAATGATTTTTGATTTTGATTTTCAGCAGAAACCATTCTCTTTTCTAGGAGATAAGTTGACAATTTTACAGATTTTTTTTGTTAGTAGTCTTGGTAGAGTAATCAAAGGATTGGTTGCTTTCCAGTTATGTTGAGACTTGACTTTGAGACTTGCGACGTCTAACTAGCAACAAAACAGAGTTTTGCTAATTAGTATCATCATCATCAGCCTATTAATGTTCCCACTGCTGGGACACAGGCCTCCTCTTTGTGAGAGAGAATGGGCCGTAATTCACCTGTGGGCCCAGTGCGGGATGATGGGTGTCACATGTCTTTGAATTTTTGGTTCTAAGACATGCCTGTTTCCTCACGATGTTTTCCTTCTCAGATTTGAGAGCAGTGGTGATGAAATAATATACACAAAATGAAGAGCCTGCCTGGGTTCAAATCCATTAGAGAATCCAAGTCTCGACCGTTACCACAGGGCCACCACTGCGCTCTTTATAAGTATTGCATTATGTTATTTAAGTTTTAACTAAAGTTTCTTATATTTAAAGTTACAAAACTTATTCGGTTATCTCGTTATTTCAGTGTTAGTTTAGTAATAATTCGGACTTTGGAGAATTATTTGCACATCATATTAATGTTTATGACACTGTGTGAGCCATATTTCCAGGAATATTAGGTACCTACATTATGCAATATAATTTATAATATCAACCAATATTTTTATTTTTCCGCAACTATTCTACGAGTACCTTATTAGAAAATCAGTATCAGAAACAACAAATGAACTCAAACAAACACTACACTCCGCAATATTGTTTTACTGTCGCACCTCAGAATCAGACCTCCATATTTCGTCTACAATCCGTCTAGACTGCGTTCCGTTTTGCCAATGATCGCGGCGGAATGCGCGCTTTGTTTCAACATTTTTTCATTCATACACGTTTCATGTTCCATTGTTTTTTTTTTTAATATTTTGGGTAAAGCAATAATAAAAAGTCTAATATTTTTTTAGTTTTGAAATTATTTTTGCTAGGTATATTGATAAGGAATAAAAAAATATTTGTGCGCTTCGACACCCAATAACCACTGTTACCTGAAACACTAAGGTCGGTTACGCACTACACGTCCGTATCAGTGATTTAAGTTCTGAGTTTAAAATGTTCTGAAATATAACAGATAATAACGGATGGTGTTCGGATGTAGTGCGTAAGCTTCCCTAGAAAAAGTACTTCGTACTCGCAATTTCACGGACACGGATCTGTTACGGCGAACTACCTATGATATGCCATAAAAAATAATCCGAATAAAAAGGGAGTAAAGATTTCCACGATGACCAAGACCACACCAACAACTCCTACCTACGTTATTACAGGTGAGTATTTATTTATTTATATATGTACACACAAAAAAACTTACAGAGAAAAGAAGGAATACAGATAGAAGAGCACAAAGGTACTGCTTATTTCAATAGAAATTTCTTCCAGCAGACCTGCGACATGAAAGTTGGATGATAGACGAAGACACAGTGTGTAGAAAGAAATAAGGAAACTTAAAATAGACAATAATAACTTAACTAATTATATATAAATTACACATATACCTTAACTACATACATAAAAGATAAAATACATACAACTTATAATATAAATATATATAAAATTACAAGATCGTGGAAAGGTGACGACGGTGGTGTTCTTATACCTGCTTCTTGATTAAAGATACATTTTTAGAGTCACGGATTTACTTAGTAACAAACAATTAACTTGCCAACAAACAAAAAAAAACCTCCAACATGTTTTTTTTTAGCTCCTTATAAAAACTTAGTAACAACACACTCCCATACCACTTAACCCTGCTCGCGTGTTCCTATGTTCATGTAATACGACACTTTAGCCCCAGGCTAACTAGTTTATGTAAAAGAAGGACCGCTACACCATCACAAAGTAATCTTTGGCATCGATCATTCACAAAGGGAAGGTGCCGGTGACAGTTTAAAGCAAGCTGCTCTTTATGTCACTGCCGCGTTGATGGTAATGGTCCATGGAAGTGAGGTGACGTCACTTTAGTTACAGAGTAGAACTTTGATTTTCTTGTGTTATTTTTTAAAATATTGGTAAGCTAAATTGCAAAAAATAAATAATTTTAAGAAGAAGGACCGCTACTACACCATCACAAAGTGTCGTGTAAGTCTTTGGCATCGATCATTCACAAAGTGAAGGTGCCAGTGACAGTTTATAGCAAACTGCTATTTTCACTTCCGTGTTGATGGTAAAGGTCACACATAAAACTAAATAGATGACGCGAATGTGTGCACTCAACGTGTCAAACAAACATGCTTATTAAAAAAAATCATAAAACCCGACTGCTTGAGAATCAAACTAAAAGACGTACACAAGAAGAAAATAGTGCTGTGCAGTCGAAGGATACATATTCGCGAGCTGGCTGACCAAAAATAATTATGCTCCCCACAATGTCGCTCCCAAAATTCGCCATTTTTCTTTCTTTCAATTATAATTGCATTTAATTTTAATTTCAGTTACACTTGCAAGGTTAAGACGAATCAATTGACGTTAGAATCATCAAAACCCACGCGTTTGATCTCTAAAACGCCACATAGGAACAAACATATACATAGAGACATTAGCCTCCTTTTCACCACGCAGTCGGGTAAAAAAAGAAAGTAAAAGTGAGAGCAATGCTCTTAGCAATTTCATTTAGCGTAACCGGCACCAGACAGCAACCAAAATCGAGAAAAATGTGTAATAATGCCGTACTGAGCTGCAAAAATCTACAAAAAAAGTTGGTCGAGACAATGGAAACATTTTTTTTCATCGGTAAATAAATTAAATATTGAATTGAATATTGTTGATTGATATTATATTATTATTTGTTGTTAAATTGCATGTGCAAAAATGGCTGGCTTTTCATACAGATACAGGGACTTGCGTTATCTAGTTAGATATAATATATCTGTGGTAAAAGTCCATGGGAGTGAGGTGACGTCAGTTCAGTTACAGAGTAGAACTTCGAATATTTTTTGTGTTCTTTTTAGGGTTCCGTACCCAAAGGGTAACGGATAATGGAATAATGGTACAGAACCCTTCGTGCGCGTGTCCGACTCGCACTTGCTTACTAAACTGGTAAGTAGTTGCGAAATAAAAATCATGAGAGGCTGGTGATAAGCTTAAATACTCGTACAATAGTAATGTATGTTATGCCGATTGTATTCTTTTTTCATTTCATTGACAAAATGAACAAAGAAAATAGTTCTAAATTAGGTATACAATGAGTTGAGTTTACCATCGTGGTGAAAGGATCGTCCAGGGTGCGCCGGGCGTTTGGAATTGCGATGCGATTAAGAGTAACGCCACTCGGGGAGGCTCCTTTCATGCACCCCGAAGGTATACAATGGTGAAAAAACATCATTTCAATGTAATTACAATTAGAAAAATAAATTCAGTCTTTCATTTTCATTATTATTTTAGTATCGTCGCCAATGTCTGTCTACAAAGGTCAACAACCTCAAAGAAATCCAATCTAACATTTCATCAACAACCCAATTTAATCAACAAACAAAAGAGTGTATTTTTTTTTTCAACTTTCATTTTAATCAAATAGTCACATCACAGACTTTGTCTTTTAACTTCGAGAATACTCTCGAATATAATAATTGACAGATATAAATCTGTCTTTATTTTTCGGTCTAATTTGTTCGACTTGATACATTACTCCTACAGACTGAAAATGGAAAATCTAGACGAAAATTCAACATGTTCGTTCAACCGACATTCTCCGACGCCGTAATCTGTCCTGTTGGTAACGAGGGTAGGTTCACACGATACCTGTTTGTTGTGAATTAAGAGGTGCAAACTGAAGAACGAAATTCTCTGGGCATAATTATTTGTACAAAACGTTGCCTAATTGCATGCTCTGTTGGCGACACTTCTGAGGGTACGTGACGGGCCCATAAAGGTCGGGATATAGTGGGTACAGCGGATGATGTGAATGGAGATTCGGGGTTGAATTTATTGTGTCTGTGATATGAGGAGGTTGGTGGGATGGTGTGATGAATATTACAGGTTCATGATGAATGTGAATATAATTATGTGTAATTAATTTTTGGACAGCCCTATTACAAGATCACAATGAATATCCGAGGGTAACCGCACTGAAATTGCGTGATGATATGGACATAATTTTTAACCGAATTGCAAAAAAGGAGGAGGTTCTATGTTCGACTTCTTGTATGTTTTTTTTTGCCGATATCTCCGTCAATTGTGAACCGATTTTGAATTCGTTTTTTGTTTGATAGAGTATGTTCCGAAATTGGTCCCATTTTAATTTGGTGAAGATCTGATGAAGAACTTCGGAGATATACAACAGAACTCTTCAATAAATAACGGCAAATCTCTCGGGATTGCTGCAATCGCATGTCTGTTTATTGTTTATACCTTTTCATAACATAACATCACGGCATTACACTATAATAGGTACGCAGATGTGTACAGTTCACCTTGGTACACTCTCATTTCGGCGGCTATGTTCATGGTATTCGGGTAATCTATTCTGGCATTATAAAGGCAAGTTACTTAATAGGTACAACTAAAAAGTGTAAAACACTACAAAGTGAAAAATCACTCCTTTTTTCGAAGTCGGTGTCTTTGGTAGGTACCAATTTTTTTCGTTATGGACACCGACTTCGAAAAAGAAAGTTATTTTTCACTTTGTAGTGTTTTTAGTCGGAAGTCGGTAGATTTTTTTTGTAAAAAAGATTTTTTATTTACAACATAATGTGGTTTGTAAGAAGAAAAGTTTTTTTTACAAAAAACATAATATCACACCTATATTTCTCGAAGGGTAAGGAAAATTGTACTATACCCACATTTGGCTAGTTATGTTTATGTTGTGAATTATGTTAGACTAGCTTTGCAAGCGACTTAGCCCGCGTGATTGTCGAAAATTATCCCGAAGGAACATATTCCCGGGATGAAAATCCTATGTGCTATTTCTGACCATACTCTATCTCTGTGCCAAATTTCATCCAGAACCGTCTAGTTGTTTGAGCGTGAAGACGCAACAAACATACAAACACACACACTCACATACTTTCGCCTTTATAATATTAGTATGATTTTTGCCCAGTCCAGCTTTTAGGATATCAAATACTGCTTGACAATGGATAGACCAATAGCCTTCTCCACCCAAGGAATCTTACTTATATTATAAATGTGAAAGTGTGGATGGATGTGTGTGTGTGTATGTCTAAGTCAAATATATTTATTAAACTAGGCCAAAAAGCGGCACTTTTGAACTTCATACACAAATTAAAATTTACAAGTAATAAAAGTTGATTCTACCGTGCATTCGGCAAAGTGGCTTGTTATGGAAAAAAATGCACAAGAAACTCCATACCTACTCTTTTAAAAAAAAATATGTCTTACAATATTTACATAAGTAGGTATATACATTAATAAATTCATATATGTGAGGACCATGCACCCAGAAAAGCACTACACACTATAACTACGTACAGGTATAAAGTATTAAAAGCATTAACAGGTAAATTCATTAACTTTATAAATTAGGAACATGTTTCTTACATACTTACAAATATTGCAAACATAGGTAAAATACCTAATTCAACAACAACGGAACAGTGTGTGAGACAATTTCTTAAAAAAAATGAATATAAGTACTATTTATATAAATTAACAAATTTGATTTTGTCTACACTAAAGATTGCCCTATGGAGCAGGACCAGCATGCACACACATAGACTTTAGTCTGGAATAGCGCACAGGCTACTTTTCATGCCAGTATAATGTTCCCTTGGGGCAGGAAAAAATTATCTCGCGGGCGAAGCCGCTGGCAGAAGTTTGTATGAAATATATAGGTTTAAAAAATGTGAGTTTGTGACGTTGTAACGGGTAATCTCTGGATATACTGAACCGGTTTTGAAAATTCTTTCAACAGTAGAAAGATACATTATTCCTGAGTATCATAGGCTATAAAATATTTAAAAAATAGAGATCCTTATGAAAAATTCAATAATGTAACCCAAAGTAGCAAAATGTTGCATATAAAATTCATTCTTTGGCGTGCGCTGAGAAAACCATTGATGATAGATAAAAATTGGTAAGTAGGTAGGGTAGGTAGGATAGGTAGTGTAGGCAGGGTAGGTAGGGTAGGCAGGGTAGGCAGGTTAGGCAGAGTAGGTAGGTAGGAAGCCAATTGACGGGAGCGAAGCCCCGGGGGTCAGCTAGTACAGGTATATTTAGGTTAATAAAGTCTGTTCTTTTGTTTATAACGTCTAGAATGTTTAGCTTATTCCTTCCAGCTACCTCTATCGCTTTTCTTTCCCTCTCATGCATTAGCCTATCTTTTACGTTCAAGTTTATGGGACGTTATGAAACACCTCTCCACTGGGACAATGTAGCAAAACAATTTGGCGCGATAGTTTTGACATTTTCATACTTTGTTAACAATTATTTTGTTACCTGTGTCGCGAATTATGTGAGAATTTTTGTGTTTTATACCGTGTAATTGCTGTAATATTAGTTGGAGTACTTTTGTTGTTGAGACTGAGTTTTTATGATCTTAATCATTGGTTGGTATAAATTTGTACAGGTGTGGGTGCTGTAATTTAAATAAAATAAAACATTTTTCTATCTCTTGCAGTGTCCGGTATGATCATTTTTGGTAATTTTATAATTACTGCGCCAAATTCTCTATGAAATCGATATTAATTTCAGCATGCAAACCTTTGCGGTCTCTTCCCAAGTGGAAACCTCATGATTAATCATCACGGTTGCTCAAAGTGGGTTGTCGATTTTATTTCTTTTGTGTGTTGCTGGCATGATAGAACTCAATTTTGTTTTTTGCCCAACACTTTTCCAGTTCTATGGCATCGTTGGTGGTAGCGCATATATCGCTTTAGCTGTATGTTTAAATTCATCAAACTATGTACAAGAGAAGAAGTATTGACTTTAAAAGGGTGCCCACAACTTACTTACCTACCGGTAAGCAAGTTGTAGGTCGTGATTTCGAACCCAGGCAGGCGCTTTACTTTGTGTAAATTATTTCATCGGCACTGCTCTCAAAACGGTGAAGAAAAACATTGTGAAGACACCAGAATGTCCTAGAACCAAAAATTTTAAGACATGTGACATCCACCAACCAACCCGCACTGGGCCCGCGTGTTGGATTACGGCCCATTCCCTCTCACCAGTGTCCCACTAGTGGTCACATTAAAAGGTTGATGATGATGATGTTTAGATAGGTATTAAGCACTCTGTTTCTGTTTTATTAAGAAAAACACTTTTTTTTAAACCTTTAATTCACATCTAAATTCTCTTCGGAGTTTCGCTCATCCTAAGGGGAAATACTCCGCATCTGTAACAGCATCCCCCTAGGCAGAAAATTAAACAATTTTTCATACATTCCTCTTCACATTCTCAGGATTTGAAAGATTTATAGCTATAAGACTTGACGCTGTGTCATTGGGCCGAAGAGCAATAAATGTGAGAGCATCGGGGACAACACTTTGTTTAAAAGATTGACGTTTAAATAGGTTTGTTTCTTTTTAAACTGAACTATTACTCTTAGTTCTAGGCTGGGCAGTAGTGGACGAATACAATCCATTAGATGACTTTATGGAAACAAAGTGTTTTTTGAGCCCATGAAAAAAGGTTTTCCATATTTTTTATAAGTACTAGCTGCTACCTACCTACCCTACCCTACCTATCTATCTTACCCTACTTACCTACCCACCTATCCTACCTACCAACCCACTTACTCTACCTTACCCTCCATACCTAACTACCCTACCCAACATACATGATTGTTGTGTTACTTTAACCTTTTACGCAGTTGTGTTACTTTAACTGTTTAAGCAGCACACGCAGCGGAAGCTTTCAAAAGTAATAAATTTGCCCCGTTTTTACAACATTTTTCATTGATGCTCCGCTCCTATTGGTATTAGCGTGATGTTATATAGCCACAGCCTTCCTCGATAAATTGGTTGTCAAAAACAAAAATATTTTTTCAGATCCGACTGGTAGTTCCAGAGATTAGCGCGTTCAAACAAACAAACCATCAAAGTCTTCAGCTTTATTATTATTATTTAGATGTTTTTTTAATACACAACAGTAATATTTACCGGGCCTGAAAATCTACTTCAATCTCAATCAATCAACTGTAAGACAATTTTACGCCTGAAAAAATATTCATACTCATACAACACGTCGTAATCTCATCTGGGTCAAATGTTGCCCATGGCGAAATTTTGTAAAATTGTAAGTGTTTTCGACAGATTGCGACTGAGACTAAAATACGAACGTAAAATATTGGGAGGAGGAGGTCACTGTGTACCTAACTAATGAATGGGATTTTATCTTCTAATCTCTGATATCTTCTGATCTAATTTAATGAAATCTGCAACAAAGGATAATGGGCAAAAATGTAAGGAACTTTTTCCAAGAGCCTACACTGATGATACTTGTGGGAAACGAAAGTAAATTAATGTCATAGGATTCTGGCAAAAGATTATCAAAATCCGTCCGAGGATTCTTTTTATATGGGCATGTTAACCTGACTACAAGAAATATGAAGCTTTATAGAAGTGTCCATAGTGGTTCGTGTAAAGAAAGTTCACAGCGGAGAGTCAGAGCGCGCGCGCTCCGCCTCCGCCCCACAAAAACGTCCACCGCGTGCATACTGCCACTGTGCAAAACTACTTAAATTTTACTTTACGTTGATAAGTCTAAAGAATCCTCCGAAGAATTATGTGACACGTATCTACTTTCAATTTCCAAAAGTTTTTTCAGTGGAGGCTCTTGGACTACTTTTGCCCATTGTCCTTAGGCATAACAAATTTCTCCTAGAGTGAGATATGTTCCAAGTACAATAGCACGTACTTACGACCTATCCCAAAATGCCGACACCAATTTGTTATTTTTGTCCATATATCAACAATAGTCCAGCCAGACATCATCAATCTAGATATTGTGTATGAGAAAAACAAATAATGAATAACAAAACCGCAGGCTGTAGACATATTTATTTCGTCCTAGGTACTCGTATAGTATATGGCTACTGGATACAGGATGAGTATGATTCAGGAATAACATCTTTTTGCACAACGCCATCTGTTGACTAAAATTGAACTTCTTTTCAATGGCATCTGTGCACCGTGGTTTCTGAATGTATTAATATTTAAGAACTCAGAAGACCACGTACAGAGTGGCTTTAAATTAAATTGATAAAGTCACTTGTGCACTCGCTCGTATTCGATTCGTATTATTGATTAATGTGGATATAATACGGAATAATATTTATGATTTTCGCAAATAAATTACGACCACGAACCGAATGCAATTGAGTGCAAAAACACCTGAAAGGCGTACAGTTACAGGCCCTGAATTACCTAGGTACTAATGTGTACAGTAACCTTGTAAGTCAATTAATTACTCAAAGTTCAGTAAGAGTTTGGGAATGTGCACGATCATCGTGCAACAGTGTAAGAGTCTGAAAGTTTCATTGGGAATAGGTAAATGAAGTTACTGGACGTTTCATTGCTAAACTTGTCAAATAATACTTTATTCAGTTTTTAACTCACCCGGTATAGAAACTAGATTTATTTATTGGTTTAATTAATATTATGCTGATGCTCGAACTAGATATTATTTACTTTCGTGCTTAGTCATACTTTATTATAAGAGCAATATAAACGGTTTGTTTGTCGCTAAATACAAGAATCTTTCGCCAATCATGAAATAATGCAAAATATTTTTATATTTTGCATATCCTGTGTCTGTCTGCTGGGCAGCCCTCAATAACTTCTTCGAGGCAGTACACTCGTACCGTTTCAAACCGAAGCACACTTTGTGTTCTCGCCATCACTTTCTGAACCTCTAGGCTGGCGTCTATTGTCTTTAAGAACCCATTGAGTGAATATTTGCCCAGCTGATAACTACTATGCAAACGGTCAAACAAAAGCTATATTTCAATGGTTCAACATTTGTTTATAAAAAGTAGCAATTGTCATATCCTAAGTTCGAATGTAAATCAAAAATAAAAACTACATCTTAAGGAACCCTTGAGAGACCTTGCTCCTGATATTAGATACTATACAAAAAGAAAGAAACGTTTTTCTCTTGCCGAACGTAAAGCGGGTAAGGACAAATAAAATATAAATAAAAAAAGGGTCCAGTTATAAAATAAAGTCTCAGTCTTAGATACTGGAAAAGATTCTTAAACCTCCTTGGCAAGGGCCTCAAGCAAAAACAAAGACAATAAAAAGTAAACAAGTAAAATACGAAGTAAATAAAAAAGATCTCCACAAGAGAACGCGAGAAGAATATAAAATTGTCGTCGCATTTTCTTATAAACCGTTTAATTTTATCAAAAGAAAAATAAGATAAAAGTTATCCAGTCTGCCTTCGTGGATTGAATCGCGATAAGTTAAGCCGTGGACTATGACTTAATTTAAAATTTTTGAAACAATTTGTTTTGTCACTGTATTTAATTTTTATAAGTCTGACTGATCAGAAAGTCCAGTGAAAATATAAGTTTGATATTTTAATAAAAACTTATATTTCCTGGAAACATTATCCGAATTGCTATTTTTGTAAGCTAGACGTCAGTTTTATAATCATCCAATCTGGAAAATACGACACAACTTCCTAAAACATACAAACATAGTTTTGTTAAGCAAGTTATTATAAAAACCTAACGAATGTCTTGGCTTGATGCTTACTGATAATAGTTAATTAGAAGCAATGATCACTAGCGGACTGTTTAATAATAAACACAAAACCTTTAACCAATGACCGGAAAACCCACAGCACCATAAAAATGGTTTCCAAGATCCTACATTGCTCTGCAAGATCAAACCCCAATAAACTAATGAGAAATTTACTCATACTCCCGCGTCATTACAACTGAATGAAGCGTGAGATACCTTAAGCTGGCAAGTCCAATTCCACAAGAGATTGTACTGGTTACACGATTTTTGTATTTAAAAACATTAATATTAACACATTATTCTCATGAAGTTAAGTAGTCTTTTTTTGTTTGTTGGAAGCGGTAATCTCTAGAAGATACACTATCGTTTTTTTTTTCAATATTCTACCGCGGACATGTGGCAGTCCGCGCTCTTTTTTATTGTGTTTATATTTTGTTTCATCCCTCACTAAATACTATATATATATATTGCACACTGGCATTACAATTTTATGTTTCTATTTACTACTTACCTTATGTTATTAACTATATCTATTGGTAAACTTTCGGGGAAGATGCATGGCAGTGCGAGCAGACCAGTCCTGGCCGACGGTTCCGGATATAGAACCCCGTCGTTAGGACGTTAAGGTGAGTATGAACGACTCGCTCCACCATGAAGCTTCACATATAGACAGGGTGATGGTTTGGGTATGTGTTTGGGTTGGAGTTTTTGGATTGGACTTTTTAGGTGGTGTTTTGATGATGTCTGCTGACCAGGGACTTCGCTAGCGTAAGTAAGGCCTCTATGACGACTACGTCTCGATGCTGCATGGCCGTCTTAAGATTGTAGTTGACGACCGTTTTAGTCGGCGCATCCATCGCCCTCTTAGCGAAGGGGCCTGCAGCGTCATCGGCGTCGTCGGTGTAATAGACGCAACTGAATGTATGTCTGGACACCGCCACTACCGCGTGGCAGATGCTGTCATGGACCTGAAGCCTCCTGGACTTGGTGTTGATGATGATGACGCTCTCGTAGGTCGACCCCTGAGCCTCGTGTATGGTTAACAGGCGCGACCCCTCGCCAGATCCAAATCCCTGGCTCGCAAGAGAGGCTTTCTCCCCCTGCGTATGAACCAAGAACAGGGTGTTTTGGGCAGAGCTCGGTATTTGCGCCCCTGTGTAACCTTTCACCTTCAGGGAGTGGACCCGCGACAGCGACGACTTGGAGGAGTATATACCGGGGTATATCTCACTCAGTGAAAACTCCACGACCATTGGATTGCGGTGTGTGCAGAGAAACTCCTGGGTGATGCCAGCGACCAGGTATGGACGGATATACCTAAGCTCGAAAAGATTCTCTCTGTCCAAAAATGAAATGGTTAACGTCTCCGACGAGTACAAGCTCGCTTGCTCCAGACAGCTTTACTGCCACGATTATGGCCCCAAAGTGGTTCATAAGAGCCTCGTCTACCGTAAGATGGTAGCATTTGTCTTGGCTCTTGAAACCGTTTGCTAGGATTGAGGCCATAGTGCGCACCTTGGTCTTTGCTTGGTCTCCTAAGCGGCGCGCAAGCTTTTCCCTAAGATCTTTGGCAGCTTCTGTTGTCGTGGTGGCTATCACGTCCCTGTCCTCGTCGAATTGCTTTACCAGCCCAACTATCCTGCAATGCCGGGATACCTGAGGTCCCCGAAATCGAGTAAGCCATTGCCAGGATCTTATCACCCGGCACGCTTTTGGTTCATTTGGCGGTAACCACTATCGGGTCGTCATTTGGCAAACTGAACTAGAGTTTGCCTGAGCACTCCGTTCGGAGGCACTCGGAGGAGGCTGGATTGATCCAACGCGAATGTATACGTACATCCGTGGTGGAGTGATTCGGACTACCAGGCACTTCTTCTCATGCAACCGAGCGGGTGGGCAGGTTGCGGATAGCCCAACTCCGGCTGCGGGATCGACCGCTGGCGGCTGCATCACTGCCAGTGGGTGATCCCGCGGTCGGGGCATCTCCTAAAGAGATCCCGGACAAGAGAAGTTCCCGATAGCCAAAATCTCAGGCTTAGGGTAACCCATACACCATCGTCCTATGTGCCCATCACCTAACAGGAAATTTGTGTCAGGAGCACAAAGGTGCATTGAAGGAGGCATACATATATGAATGGTTTCTTGATTTTTGTTATTTTATTTTTAATGTTAAACTTTTATGTTTCTACTCGTATATAGTGTATAACATTATTTATTATGTGGTATAACATCATCTTGGAAATACTGTAAGATGTTGTACTTATTGTTGTAAAATAAATAATAAATAAATAACAAAGCCATCCCTCCCTATCCACACAGATCCCGTCAATCCCTAAATCCCTAGGTCAACTCCCAGGCCTAGGGTGACCCCCCAAGGAACCCACACACACATCCATAAAATTCCTTCCCCCCTATCCCTCAGTCCCATCGCTCCCAGAGGAAGGGTTACCTCGGTTCCAAAAAAGCCCACCCCCCGACAACATGAAAAAACAATGCAGGAAGACAAACGCACTACCCAGGTGGGTCTCGACCAAGCCGGGGAATCCCACACCGCTTCGGCGGTTAGCTCCCAGCGTATTATGGGGGGAGCACGTAACTGCAACGTCGATCAATTAATGCCGCGCTTTTCTGCGCGGCCGGCAGCTGCCCAAGCGCCCAATTCACAGGCTGCGATTAACGCGCCCTTACACTCGACTCCGGCTGCGACCTACGCAGCTATACCCACTACACTGGGCATGCCCCCCGCAAACCTCTGGCAACAGAGCATTTGGCAACAGAACATGCGGGGCAGCCACACCCATGTAGAAAGTGACCCAGACCAACACAGTAAGACTGACACGGGGAAGGATGACAGACCTGGCAGCTCTAACACTCTCCCGGCTGCAGCCGATGATGTACGCCTGGCAAAGTGCGGCAAAATCCCAGCCCGGGGAAAGGAAGTAGGCGACCGAAAGCGCAGTGCGCGCGAAGGCGACAGCCAGCGCGGAGCACGATTGGACGCTGAAAGGAGGGTACGCGACCAGCCGCAAGTACGCGCAGGGGCAACCCAGCGTCGAAAAGGGCCGGACGAGGGAGCACGCGATCGGTCGCTTGCACGCGAAGCGGCAACCCAGCGCGACGAGCGGCCGGACGCGGGGCCCCGCGACCAACCGCAAATACGTGCGGGGGAAACCCAGCGCGAAAAGCGGCCGGACGCGGACCAAAGCGAGCGGGGGCAGGTACGCGAAGGGGCAACCCCGTGCGAAGAGCCACTGCAAGCGGGAGCATCTGCCGGGGCTGCCGCCCGATCCCAAGACACCGACAAAACACAAAACCTGACACGACCTAGACACAAGAGGTGTAAGCGCTCTCATGCCTCACGTCGGGCGTTGCTGTCATTTAACGCCCTGCCAGGCACCTCAATTCCGAAGCCTGTACGAACTGGTAAGGGGCTGGAGAAGAGGACGCGCCCCAACGACACAGCCTCACCCAGTACGCTTCAGGGGGACGCCAAGCGCGTGAGAACTCACTCCGCATAGGGGGAGCAGAGAATCTACGCGCGGGCCACAAAGGACATCCCTGCGCGGCTGGCGGTAGCAATCTGCCTTCCCCACCCCAGTAGAGAGCTAACCAGGTTGGAGGCCGAATACATAAAGACCGCCCTAGAAGACAGACTTATGGACGCGGACCCGTCGACACCACTCCCGGCCTTCCGCGGATACCCACGGGTAGCGGATGGCACGGTGCAGGTATGGTGTGAAGACGAGAACGCCCTGACCTGGCTGTCCCAAAACGTGCCCCTTATAAAACTCCCCGATAATGACCAGACGCTGACGGTACTGAGACAGACCGACGTGCCCACCCGTGTCCGAGCCTCGCTCTTCGTCCCTCGCTACAGAGGTGATGTGGGCAAGCTCCACGGTATTTTGATCCGTCAGAATACCTGATACAACATCGCCAGTTGGTCACTATAAAGGGCGACTACCATCGGTGGTACCGCTACGGGACATACCTGACCCTGGGGCTGCCACCGGAGGAAGCCGAAAGGTTCCTGGGGCAGGAGCGACGGATATCGTACCTGCTAGGGTCGATATACGTGCAATTCTGGCCCACGACCCGCCCCTTCGACACCCAGACCGTCAGCACTGACACAAAACCGACAGAACCGACGACGACACAGACGAGCGACACAGACATTGTCCAACTCAAGGAGGAGATGGCCCGAGCAGCAATGGCCGATGACACCGAACCCACAATGCCCGCATCACCCGGCTGGAATGTGCAACTTCTTGCCTCGTTGCCGGGGGATACGCACGACGACGAACTTTACCGGGAGGTGGAGACGGAAAGATTATCTGATGGATCCGTCTCCAACTAAATCTACTCCACCTCCACCAGCACCCCTCAACGTCATCCAAACAAACCTCCAGCATAGCCAGATTGCCACGGCTAGCTTACGCAGGGCACTGGAGGTAAAACACCGAACCATCGCACTGGTCCAAGAGCCGTGGATCAGGATCAACAGAATATGTGGCCTCGGTAACATCGGAGGTAAGATACTCGTAATTCTCGACTTGTGTGTCGAGAATTACGAGATATCTCTAATAAGCCAAGAACCTGCATCTACATACCCAAAGAAATTCCCTTTACGCCACTGACCCAATTCTGTTCCAGAGACCTGACAGCTGTCAGGCTTCAAACCGAAGGTAGCGTTCCGGATGTTGTACTGGCCTCGGCATACATGCCAGGCGAGGATACAGACTGCCCGCCAAAGGAGTTGGCCAACCTGGTGCAGCACTGTGAGCGCGCCAGTTTGGACCTGATCATCTGCACCGACTCAAACTCCCACCACCCGCTCTGGGGCAGCCACACACCGAACTCCAGAGGAGAGGTACTATCCACCTTTTTATTCTCCACTAATATTAACATCGTTAATCGCAGCTCAGAACCCACTTGTGTTACGGTCCGTGGACAGACGATTATAGACCTAACACTCGCTACAGAAAACGCGACAAACCTTATCACAAACTGGCACGTATCGGACGAGCCTTCTTGCTCAGCCTACTGAAAAATCCGCTTTACACTAACTACAAACACTAAAAAACCCGCACCGAGGCGAAACCCAAGGCGTACCAATGTGCCCGGGCATAAAAACCTTCTGGCCTCGCTCCTAGCTGGGCATCTAGCACAGATAACCATAAGGGACCAAGCACAATTAGAATACACCGTAATAACATTATCCGAATATCTAACCGAAGCTTACCACGCATGCTGCAAATCAAGAGCGCCACAAAACAGGAACGAGAGGAACCCCTGGTGGAACGCTGAACTTGGTAAACTAAGAGAAGCGCTGCGTAAGCAATTTAACAGAGCAAAAAACACAAGAGTCCCGGAAGACTGGGAGTTATACAAAGAGACCCAATATGTATACAAAAAACAGATAAGAACCGCCAGGAGATCGGCATGGCAGAAATTCTGTGAATCCATTGAGACAAATAATGAAGCCGCCAGGGTTCGGAAGATACTATCAACCGATCAAGACCGAACCCTCGGCACGATGAAAAAAGCCGACAACTCATACACATAAACTGATCACGAGACCAGCAAGGTCCTCCTCGAAACTCACTTTCCGGACTGTCAAATCCTAGAGGACAAAACGTGGGAAACTGATATCGAATGGAATCCAACGGAACAAGACTGGTCAAGAGCCCACAATATAGTAACAGTATACCGGATAAAATGGGCTATCAACACTTTTCAACCTTTCAAGTCGGCGAGGCTGGATGGCATCTTCTCATCCCTGCTGCAGTGGGGGGTAGATTATCTAACACCATGGTTGCTGGAGATCTATCGCGCCAGCATAGCACTTAGATACATACCTCTAGCATGGCGAGAGGTGAAAGTCATCTTCATACTCAAACCTGGAAAAACCGATTACACACGACCCAAGGCCTATAGACCC
Organism: Orthosia cruda; assembly: GCA_964057195.1. Taxonomy (NCBI): domain Eukaryota; kingdom Metazoa; phylum Arthropoda; class Insecta; order Lepidoptera; family Noctuidae; genus Orthosia; species Orthosia cruda. The sequence continues at coordinate 24,960,385 of OZ059840.1, read as the reverse complement.
ATAAGCCTCACATCCTTCTTACTGAAAACCCTCGAAAGACTCTGCGATAGGCACACCCGTGATGGGCCTCTCCGGGTAAAACCACTTCACAAACAACAGCATGCGTACTCCACAGGTAAATCAACAGAATCCGCGTTGCACAACGTGGTTTCTAAAATTGAATGCGCAGTGGACCATAAATGCTCAGTACTGGCTGCCTTCATTGATATCGAGGGCGGTTTCGATAAGACCACGTTCAACAGCATAAACACGGCCCTCGACAGACGTAGCATAGACCCGACCCTAGAAGGCTGGATCACCAACATGCTCAAACTGCGAGAGGTTCAAGTCACGGTTAACAACACCACAAGAGCCGTCGTCGCGAAGGGCTGCCCACAGGGAGGCGTCCTTTCGCCACTCCTGTGGAACCTAGTTGCAGACAGCCTCATTAAAGCACTCAACGACAAAGGTTATTTCACTGTTGAATACGCAGATGATATAACAATAATAATAAACGGGACCCACGAAAATACTCTATGCAATCTCATGCGTCAAGCCCTAAAACTAGTAGAGGAATGGTGCAGCGAGCACCAACTCTCAGTGAACCTCACAAAAACGGAACTAATTCTCTTCACGAAAAAGAGGAAACCAATGACAATGCAATTACCAAGATTTTTTGGAACAACCCTAAGCCTTTCAACTGAAACCAAGTACCTGGGAATTTACTTGGACAGACAATTGAATTGGGCGAAACACATGAACTATATCACGACAAAAGCCAGTATATCCCTGTGGCAGTGCAAGAAACTGCTGGGCAGGAATTGGGGAATCAGCCCCATGGTCACCTACTGGCTATAAACTACAGTCATCCGACCAATCATTACATACGGTTCATTGGTTTGGTGGCCCAGGACAGACCTCAGCACAGCCCAAAGAGATCTCGAAAAACTGCAGCGGTTTCCTTGCATTGCAATAACTAGCAGTATGAAAACTACACCCACGGCCGCCCTACAGGCAATACACCCTACAGGCCACCTCTGCATCGTATCGTGCGGGAGGAGGCAGCCCTGGCCGCTTTTAGACTCCATCTATCAGGTACCCTAAATAAAGACTCCAGAGTTAAGCACACACGCATAAAGGAGGACGCGATCAAGCGAAAACCCATGTTAGTGTCACCATGCGGTGGCTACAGGAATTCACCCAGGCACAAGCGGAAACCTGGTGGACCTCGGCACCAGGCTGTAGGCAGTCCAAAGAGGCTTTGCCATCATTGGACAGTAGGCTTACCAGACGTTTGCTACGCCTGGACAGGAATGGCCTGCGCCTGATGACGGGGACCATCACGGGACACTGCTCACTTAACAAACACTTCCACACCATAGGCATAACAGATAGTCCTCTATGCAGGGCATGCATGGAGACTGAGGAAACCGTTGCGCACGTTCTCTTTGAATGCACAGAGGTCACCCAGATAAGAACACAAACCCTCGGGTCGCCCAGATCATACACAGACGTTCTAAGTAAACCAGGAGCCCTAATTAGCTTCTGGAGGGAGATGGGCTGGTTGGAATAATCCACCCAACGGCCGCCATGGCCCACGCACAATGGTCCACCTGAAGGACTAAGTGCGGAAACCAAACCCCATAACATAGAACATAGAGCACTCCGTTATACTATCGTTGAGTTTAATCTCGTGTGCTTTAATCTCGGCGAAATGCAAGGTTTCATAGGCCACGGGAGCCGAAGCAAAACCTTGGTAAATCTATAATAATGTAAAAAAATGTAAACTGTAGTAAAAGATACGATGCTGAATAGAACTAAAAACGAATTGGTATCGTCAGAATTAAAAGAGATTTAATAAAGCAAATCAGATTATATGCCCCTTTACGCGCAAGGTAAGATTGAGTATCGTCAAAGTTCAAGAAGCTCTTCCAGCTTTTTCTGTTGAGACTTCTTGACCTATGCATCCGATACATTCATCAATTTCTCCTAGTTTATGTAACCTAACTCTTCTCCCTATCCCTTCTCTATTATAGTCAAAATCATCTTCCTACCCTCTTCCCATTTTACTTGGGGTCGGTGGAACACGTTTTATCTTACCGCTATCTTCAGTGTTGACTCACGCTATCAATACCTCCTTTTTATTTCCTCTGTTCCCTCATAAAGCCTATTTATAAAATTCGATTCAACTTTACTGTCTGTTATCTTATATCTGTTTATAAGCATCCAAGGTACCAGGGCACCATATAATTAGATTGGTTGTTTGTTTGTCTGTGCAGACCACAGACGCACAACTTTTGTTTCGTTCCGCGACCCGATCGCAAGTTGTTTCTTTCCGTAAACAACATTACGTCGCGATGTTTTCCATTTTGTACTGTCCAACTTTATAACTGTTTTGTTTACTTTTTGGTCATTTGAAAAAGGGTTGTGAATTAGAGGTTCAGTAGATAGGAAGTGGAACCTACGGTTAGAAATAACATGATGTGAAAAAAAATACAAAGTCAAACGTAGAACCTCCTCCTTTTTGGAAAGTCTATTAAAATGATGTGTACTACTAATGATGTATAGGTAGAAGGAAGAACTGCAATGGCTCGAATAGAATTCAGGACAAAAATTGGCTTCTAGGGTCCTCAGAAAAACTCTAGGCTCACTTGCGTCATAGACTTAACTCAGAGTAAGTTGCTAATACAAGGTTAAATAACAAATATTTCATATATTATTGGCCGGGTTATTTATACCAACTCGGAGTAAGTAAGATAACCCAGTGTGGCACAAGCGCGCTTATATAATAAAATCAATATCTTGTTTGTTTTCACCAATCACTTTATCAATCGTTTAAACTCTGGTAAGCCAAAGGAGGAAGGTATTTTCATTATATTATTGCAGCACACCACAAAGGGCCCAAACCAAACTAACTCCGATTCAAGCAGCCCCAATATGAGCGGTCCGTCGCGTGGGTCCCACGATCGTATATAACGGCTAGGACGTCGTAACTCTTTGTGATGGATTAGTGCTTTGCCGGCTTTTCAACGGAACCCCAAATGGACGGACCCTTGAGGGAGCAGCATCTGTCTACCTAGTACTCTATGAACAGTTTTGGTTAGTGTAAAATGTTTGTTTAATATACATTTTGTATGTGGCAGAGGTTTGTGGTTTATTTGATTAACCTTTGAATAAAATTATAATTTAGATTTTTTAGGTTTAGCACTGTATAGAACCTTAGACGCATGCGGTATGTCAAGCAGGTAAAATAATACTCAGTATACTTATATAGATAGTGAATCAGAGATAACGGACGAATAATATAATGGTACAAGCAATTGTACCTAAGAAAAGTTATAACAAATAAACGTATGGAACATAGGACTGCTAATTTCATCATCAGCCTTATAATGTTCCCACTGCTGGGACACAGAAATCCCCTTTGTGAGAGAGGTAATGTGCCTAAATCCACCGCGCGGGCCCAGTGCGGGTTGGTGGATGTCAAATATCTTTGAATGTTTGGTTCTAGGACCGGTTTCCTCACGATGTTTCCTTTATCGTTTTAAGAGCAATGGTGATGAAATACTTTACTCAAAGTTAAGCGCCTGCCTGGTTTCAAACTCACGATCTACGACGTTACCACTGGGCCACCACTGTTCTTTTGACTGACTGCTAAATTGCCATTTAATAATATAAAAACTATTAATACCTGCTTCCGTACCACGACGTGTCAAAATTATCATAGTTTGACTGTGAAAAAGGGACATGTATACAAGTCATATCATCTGTCCTTTACGCACACTTAAAATAACCTTGTTCTTAGTGGTTATGGTACCTCTGGTTAGATACTACTATAACGATATAATAATCATCATCATTCATAATCCGACTTCACTCACTACCAGCTGAGCTTAGGCCTCTTTCTTCTCGTCAGCCAGCCTGATCCACGTTCTACCCTTTGTGGCGTTGTAAAAAAATATTAAAAATTTAGCGCCACGTTATTAATATAATTTTGTTTTAAGGTAAAATACACCGAAAATATATAATAGAATACAAAAAAGTAAAACACATTATTTAAAATACAGAAAAACCGCTGGTATCAATATCGAGTTAAATGGAAATGAAACTTAGGAATGAAATTTCGACAAGGTTTAAAAGTAGTAATCTGAATACACGTGCCTATCCTCAACGCAGTTGCAACCGGCTAGATTCTGGCTCAAGCATCCAGGTCAAAACAGATCCTTAACGATATAAAAAAAATATGCGTCAGCCACTCGTCGGCAATCCGCGCCAGACGAAAAACATCCGCCTTCGGTAGTACCGCACCAATGCTGGATTACGGGCTGAAACAGCACCACAGTTCTCGTAGTAAAATTCAAACCGTTGGAAATAAAAAAACAGAACTCGTTGCACGAAGTCTGCAGGTAAACAAGGGATTAGGCGCTCTGCCCATACGGGTTGGCCGGAGTTCGGCTTCTAATGATTGATATCTACAGACAACGAAATGACTAATCAAAAACGTGTTACAAAAAGAGTCTTAGATATCAGAGAAAGTAAAAGTCCAAAAGGAAAATTAGGAAGAAGACACGGTACAAACTAGTTTTCATAATGTAGAGCTTAGTTGTCACCAGTCTTTTTACCCGACTGCTGGGTATTCTAGAGACCAAACGCGTTGGCCGATTTTGATGACTCTTACGTCAATCGATTCGTCTTAACCTTGCGAGTTGCAAATGTCACTGGCTACATTAAAATTGGAAAATAGAAAAATGGCGGCTTTTGGTCGCCATATTGTAGGGGTAGCCGAGGGTAGAAGAAAAAATAACTGTCAACATCGTCTCCGTGATCTTTTCGTCAAATAAATAGTAATACGTAAAGTTAAAGCCCAATTTATCTTGGAAAACTAAGATCAGTGTTCAAAAGTTAAGGACAAATTGAAGTTTTTAGAAATAAACAATAAATAGTGCAAAAGAAAACCAGTGCTAAAAACTTAACTATCAGCGACTTTACTAAGTGAAATTACGGCAGCAAACGTGCTAACGTTTAGTGAAACAGAAAAACATTAAGGTGAATAACTTCGTACACAATCCAGTGAAATACCTAATTAAAACTTACTTTTATTCCCAAAAAATACTAAGTCACGTCGATCGAAGTTTTTAGAAGGTCCGCAAGAGGTCACTACTGGTATCATAAACAAACGTCAACAAAATTTTAAGTTATTCTTGAAAAAGATGGAACAGGTTATGGCAGCACTTCTTTCAATTCAAAGGGATCATGAGGATCAGAAGAAAATGATTTTTAAAAGCGGAGAAGATGTGGCAGAAAAAGTAACGACAAAGATAAACAATATCTTGGAAGAAAAATTCAAATTCTTCGAAGAAAAACATGAAATTCTTAAGTCTAGAGTGGACAACCAAGAACAAAGACTATACTACTTAGAAAAGCAAGCAAGACAACTTTCACATTACAACGTCTTTTTTGGTTTGGAGGAACACGAAAAATGTTACTCTAATTTCGAAACCATCATAATAGATTTTGTGCATAAACATTTCCCGGTGAAAATTGACTGCAGAGACTTGCAAGCCTTATGGCTTGCAAGTCTCTGCAGTCAATTTTCACCTTTGGTGGCTTATCACCTTTTTTCCCCAGTCTTCATAAGAAGACTGGGGAAAAAAGGTGATAAGCCACGACCGGTTGTCGTTACTTTCACGACACTTAGCTAGAAGATCGACATTCTCAAAAATAAAGGAGTGACTAGGCCCAGGTTAAAGGAAAGCAAGTGGACTGTATATAGGTTTATTAGGTGGTTTACAATATAATAGCAATTTAAGTATTATTAAACAGGTAAGTATATGTCTAAGCGCGGTCGTGTCAGACGATGCAATGTCGAGCCGAGACGCTGCTGTGCTACCGGCCCCCGCGCCGCCGCCGTGCCGCGTCGCTCGTTGACGACGCCGTAGTGTGTTCGATGGTTTTGGATGTGTGTGCGTGAACATATTCCCGGGCCAGCAGTGGATGATGACTCGAACAGTCCAGCCAGGTTGAATGATTGGTTGATGAATGCATGAAGTTTATGTTGATTGGTCCATGTTGATTGTTTGAGACATGAATGATGATCGGTCCAGATGGGTTAATTGAATAATGAATAATCAATTTGGTGGTCCATCTAATAACGGGCAAATTCTGTGGAATGCCCTTCTGATTGTGCCTGACTGTACTTTGATGTCCGCTACGCGAGCCTCTCCGTCAGGTCCCGGATAAAGCTTCAGTATCCGTCCCAGTGGCCAGTGTGCTGCAGGTAGCGTCTCGTCCTTTACGATGACCAGCGAGCCCTCTGTGAGCGCGCCGTGTGAGCGTTGCCACCGCGTCCTTTGGTGCAACTGGGAAATATATTCCTTATTAAAGCGTCTCCAAAAATGCTGGCGCAGAAGCTCGACTCGTTGATGCCTCGGCAGCCGTGATGGGTCGCAGTCGGACATCTGTGGGTAAGGTAACACAGTTAGAGGACGACCAATTAGAAAATGGAAGGGAGTGAGAACCGATAGATCAGATGGATCGGATGAAAGAGGTGTGAGAGGCCTCGAATTAAGGATGCCTTCTATCTGAACAAGTAATGTGTACAATTCCTCATATGTGAGGTGTGCCAAGCCTAGAACCCTTTTGAGGTGGTATTTTACTGATTTAACTGTACTTTCCCACAGTCCTCCGAAGTGAGGTGAGTATGGGGGAATGAAGTGAAAGTTAATTCCTTGCTCTGCAGCGCAGCTGTAAATTGACTCACTGTGATTCCTGATGAAATTGGTGATCACGCGAGCAGCACCTACCAGATTTTTCCCATTGTCTGAATAGATATGATTGGGTTTACCCCTACGAGAAATGAACCTCTTAATTGCTGCTATATATGACTCTGTCGTCAGATCTGTAACCAACTCCAAATGCACAGCTTTTACTACAAAACAAACGAAAATACAAATGTATGATTTAATTAGTACACTTCCACGCCCTTTACGGTTATTAATCATAATTGGCCCTGCATAGTCTACACCTACGTCACTGAATACAAAATTTGCATGCAGTCTCTGCTCAGGTAACGGACTCATTATAGGCGTTATAGTTTTCCCTTGAAACCGTTTGCATGTTATACATGATTGTGTCGTTTTTCTAGCTAAATTACGTCCTGAAATTGGCCAAAATTGTTGACGTATGTGTGACAGCAAAAGTTGTGGGCCAGCGTGTAAAAGTGTTATATGGTATGTTGAAAATATGATTTTAGTAATATGATGAGCTGTATGCAAAAGGATAGGAAATTTCCTATCGTAATTGTATGCCGAATGGGCTAACCTTCCGCCCACACGAATGAGTTTATTATCCCCTAAAAAAGGGTTAAGTGAATTAAACTTATGTTTAGCAGGTAACTTTTTATTATTTAATAACAATTCGTATTCCTCAGGAAATGATTCTATTTGTACTATCTTTGCTAACTGGTATCTAGCTACATTAAGTTCTATGGTTGATAAAGGTTTGATGTCACCTATGCACACCTGTTTGTTTACGTTACTTGTGTTGAAAGTGTTTGAAAGTTTATTTCTGCAGTGATGAATGAATCTAAGTATGTAAGCTACGATGCGTGTAAGTTTGTTGAAATTGGAATATTTGTAAAGAAAGGAATTGTTGTTATTTGTTTCAATGAGTGTAAAATGCGTTTGGGACCTGACTTCCGGAAGGTCAGTTACGCTGAGATGGCCAGGTTGTTGAGGCCAGCTGTCGTTATCATCATTCCTTAGGAAGTCAGGCCCTGAAAACCATAACTGTGTCTGTATTAATTGTTTTGCATTAGTACACTTTGTTATAATGTCTGCTGGATTCTGTTTGGTTGGTACATAGTACCAGGAGTGTGGATCAGTATGTTTCAGAATGTCTGTGACTTTGTGTTTGACAAATGTTTGCAATTTATATGTTGGTGTATTTATCCATGATAAAACAATTGTCGAGTCGCTCCAATAATAACACTTATAGTTGTTTATGTTACGAAGTGAATTTATAACTTTATTACATAAGTTAACACCGGCTAATGCTGCGCATAATTCAAGTCGCGGCATTGTGAGTGTTTTCAAAGGAGCCACCCTTCCCTTAGCCATTAGTAACTGAACACTTATATTGCCATCTGTTGTATAGGTACGTACGTATACGCAAGCACCGTACGCATGTTGCGAGGCGTCGCAAAAAATATGTAGCTCAATATTATTACGTGATGAGTCACAGAATGCATAACGAGGTATAGCTAACTGATTTAAATAAGATAACGATTCTACAAACTTCGTCCATTGTGTCTGAATCGAAACCGGTATTTCACCGTCCCAACTAATGTTATCCACCCACATCTGTTGCATTAGTAGTTTAGCTTTAAGTATGCACGGACTAATTAGGCCTAATGGGTCGAAAATATGACCTATAGTGGATAAAATCGTGCGTTTTGTAATGTGTTTTTGTGATACGAAGTCTGAATGTACTGTGTATGAAATTGTATCTTTGTGAATGTTCCAATAAATGCCTAAGGTTTTAGATGGATCGTTTGAACTTAGATTGACAGTTGTTTTATCTGAATCATGAAAACCTAGTTTTTTCAGTACGGGGGGACAATTAGATAACCATTTTCTAAGTGGAAATTTATATTTTTTAAGCTCGGAAAATACTCCTCTGCTTATTTCCAATAGACTGGACTCTTCATCTGTCCCCGTCAAGAGATCATCACAGTAAAAATCATGTAAAATCACCTCCGCGACTAATTTGTGATCATAGTTGTCTGAATGGTTTTCAATTTGTTTGTCTTGACAATCTAAGCCAATTTGTTTAATGCAGCGTGTTGCTAAGAACGGCGCTGATGCCGTGCCATATGTGACAGTGTTGAGCGTGTATGTTTGAAGTGGTTCCGTTGGATTGTGTCGCCATAAGATTTGTTGTAGGGGTCGCTGATTTTCGACTACTGCAATTTGGCGAAACATTTTTTCTATGTCAGCTGATATAATGTATTTATGCTGACGAAACCGTATGAGTATGGAAATGAGATCGTCCTGGACAACAGGACCCACTAACTGTATGTCGTTAAGCGATAACTTGCTAGACGATTTAGCGGAGCCATCGAATACCGCTCTGAATTTAGTGGTGGTGCTTGACTCACGTATAATACCGTGATGTGGTAGGTAGTACACTGGTGAGCGATTGAGTGATTGTACGATTGATTTTTCGTTATTATTTTTTGAATGAATGTATGATGATTGTGGTGGAGTTTTGTGTGAATAATGTGAATGTTTGTTTAAAGTCATGTGACCGAGTTGTATATATTCTGATATGAATTTTGAATATTGTTCTTGGTATGTGTGATTTGAATTCATGCGGTTTTCTATGGAAAGAAACCTTTTTTTGGCTTGATAATAGGAATCACCTAAACACTCAGGTGATTTTTTGAATGGAATAGTGACAACAAATCTGCCATCTTTTTGTCTTGTGGTTGTTTGTTTGAAAATGATCTCGCACGCATCTGAGTCGCACGGATCATTAATCTGAGAATTAGATAAACTATCTAACTCCCAAAATCGTGATAATTGATCTGAGTTATTGTTATTGAAAAAACAATTGTTTGTGTGCTTGTTGGTGTCTGTTGTACACCCTGAAACTAGCCAGCCGAACTCTGTTTCTTGTAGTGTTGGCTGTTGTTTACCTAACTGAATTCGACTGTTGCCAATTATCTGCCAAAATATGTCAGCACCTAGTAATAGGTCAATTGCAGCAGGTTCATAGAACAGAGGGTCAGCTAGTTTTAAATGTTTAGGTAGGTTAATAGCTTCTGTGTTGATGCGCACGTTAGGTACTGAGTGTGCAATTGTGTCAAGTACCAAACATGGCATATTGACTGTGAATGAATTGTGTATTGATTTTATTTGAACGTGTGTGCTATGAAAAATACTTGTGTGTTGTTGATTGACGCCTGAAACTGTGCCTTGTATGGATTCGAATGTTAGATTGAGCTTTGTACACAGACTATTTGTTATGTAACTAGAGGTACTTCCACTGTCCAGCAATGCTCTCGCCAAGTGTGGTGTTCCATCACTGGCAATAACTTGCACTAGGGCAGTGGAAAGTAAAACTGATACGTGTTGTGTACTAGTGTTACTGGCGAGTGTAGTGTGTTCTGATCCTAGTTTTGGTTGTTCCCTATGTAACATTGTATTGTGTTTTTGTTGGCAATACTTACATGCACCGCCGCGACAGGATTTGGTCTCGTGCCCGGTATGTAAACAGTTAGCACAATAGTTATGTAATTTGGAAACCTTTTCTATTCTTTTTTGCACTGTCATTTCCTTAAATACTGGACACGAGAACAAATAGTGTTGTGATTTACATAAGGGACAGTTAGGCATGCGATTTTGATTTGTGTGTGTTTGTGTAGTTGATTTGAATGAATTTGATCTCGAATCTGTTTTGATGTTATGTTTAGTGTCTTCAAGATTTTGTAAAAGAATGGCACGATCATTGAGATATGTTTTTAAATCTTGTAGTGTGGGGTTTTTCTCAAGTGTGCTCTTGTGTTCCTCCCAATGTCTGAGTGTTTTGAAGTCTAATTTGGAGGCAACAAGATAAATTACCAACGTATCCCAGTACTGCGTGGGTTCACCTATGTTTTCAAGTGCTCTGAGGTTTTTATTTACTGTATCCAGTAGTTGTCTGAGTGATGTTGCGGATTCATTACTTATGGTATTTATGCTAAACAATGCATGAACGTGGTTGTTTAGCAGCTGTCGCGTGTTATTGTACCTATCCGAGATGAGTTCCCAAGCTATCTGATAATTGTCTGATGACAATTCTAATGATTGAATAACTTGTGAAGCTTCACCTTGCAAAGATGCACGCAAATAATGATATTTTTGTATGTTGTCTATTGATTTATTTTTGTGTATGAGTGATTCGAAAGTGTCTCTGTATTCTAGCCAATTATGAAATTCACCTGAGAAGTGTGGAAGGTCAATGGTAGGTAATTTAATGAACGCTTTGGTTCCTGGTTCACCTGCATTTTGAGTTTGTACAGACCCGCTGACGCAAGCAGTTTCTTTGGATCGTATCAGCTGGATTCCGAGTGCAAGTTGATTCTGGTATTCTATTTCAAACTGCTCCCTCTCCCGCAGCTGTTCATCTGAAACCCCAATAATTTCGTCGATGTAGGTCTGGTTTTCATCAAAGTCTTTTGCAAGGGACTTGTAAGTTTCTAAGCGATTATTTAATTGGAAAATATCTAATTCTGTCAACGTTTTTTTCGATTTTATCGATTCAAGATAATTTTTGAAAATTGTGACCTTGGCTTTGTGACTAGCTCGTCTTTTTTTGTAAGTGCTGACCTGTGAATCGTCATCATCAGGTATATTAGATGTTTGGGGTTTTTTGGTTTCCATAATCAAAGTTATAAAATTAAAACGATACTTAAATTATATTGGATTTGTGGCAGGCACTGTGCAATGATCACGCAACTTTACCAAACTACCCTCGGTTTGAGACTCACTCGGTGCACACAGAGCAAGGCGATGTATGCTGGAGAACAAAGGAAAATGTTAGTTTATATTTATGAACGTGTTTAAGTAAAGTGGTTGGTAATTGGAATCCTTTGAATTACTAAAATAATTACGAAGAATTAAAAAAAGAATATGTGGGTAGGTGGTAAGAGAAAAAATAATTGTATGCAAGAATGACTTATTTTAATGAAATCTATGAAATGAATAGATTGCTTTCTGCTTGAAAATGGGAATGGACGGGAATCAAGTAAGTTCACTGATTTTTAATGAGACTTTGAGTTTGGATGAGAAGTTTTTAAGAAATGAATTGGTCGAACTCACGAAACTGTGCTACCAAACCCTTTTTCGTCCTTTTTCGACTGATGCTGCCGACGCTGCTTGATTGTGCTGCTCCCAGATGCTAGTAGGCTGCGCTCGCTGTTGCGATGACCGCTGTTTGACCTCCAGCTGAATTCCGGACGTTTTGTGATGGCGTGGCTTTTTCTTACGATCGCGACTCGACTTTTAAACCTATTTGATTGTTGCTATTCCGCATGACTAGGCCCAGGTTAAAGGAAAGCAAGTGGACTGTATATAGGTTTATTAGGTGGTTTACAATATAATAGCAATTTAAGTATTATTAAACAGGTAAGTATATGTCTAAGCGCGGTCGTGTCAGACGATGCAATGTCGAGCCGAGACGCTGCTGTGCTACCGGCCCCCGCGCCGCCGCCGTGCCGCGTCGCTCGTTGACGACGCCGTAGTGTGTTCGATGGTTTTGGATGTGTGTGCGTGAACATATTCCCGGGCCAGCAGTGGATGATGACTCGAACAGTCCAGCCAGGTTGAATGATTGGTTGATGAATGCATGAAGTTTATGTTGATTGGTCCATGTTGATTGTTTGAGACATGAATGATGATCGGTCCAGATGGGTTAATTGAATAATGAATAATCAATTTGGTGGTCCATCTAATAACGGGCAAATTCTGTGGAATGCCCTTCTGATTGTGCCTGACTGTACTTTGATGTCCGCTACGCGAGCCTCTCCGTCAGGTCCCGGATAAAGCTTCAGTATCCGTCCCAGTGGCCAGTGTGCTGCAGGTAGCGTCTCGTCCTTTACGATGACCAGCGAGCCCTCTGTGAGCGCGCCGTGTGAGCGTTGCCACCGCGTCCTTTGGTGCAACTGGGAAATATATTCCTTATTAAAGCGTCTCCAAAAATGCTGGCGCAGAAGCTCGACTCGTTGATGCCTCGGCAGCCGTGATGGGTCGCAGTCGGACATCTGTGGGTAAGGTAACACAGTTAGAGGACGACCAATTAGAAAATGGAAGGGAGTGAGAACCGATAGATCAGATGGATCGGATGAAAGAGGTGTGAGAGGCCTCGAATTAAGGATGCCTTCTATCTGAACAAGTAATGTGTACAATTCCTCATATGTGAGGTGTGCCAAGCCTAGAACCCTTTTGAGGTGGTATTTTACTGATTTAACTGTACTTTCCCACAGTCCTCCGAAGTGAGGTGAGTATGGGGGAATGAAGTGAAAGTTAATTCCTTGCTCTGCAGCGCAGCTGTAAATTGACTCACTGTGATTCCTGATGAAATTGGTGATCACGCGAGCAGCACCTACCAGATTTTTCCCATTGTCTGAATAGATATGATTGGGTTTACCCCTACGAGAAATGAACCTCTTAATTGCTGCTATATATGACTCTGTCGTCAGATCTGTAACCAACTCCAAATGCACAGCTTTTACTACAAAACAAACGAAAATACAAATGTATGATTTAATTAGTACACTTCCACGCCCTTTACGGTTATTAATCATAATTGGCCCTGCATAGTCTACACCTACGTCACTGAATACAAAATTTGCATGCAGTCTCTGCTCAGGTAACGGACTCATTATAGGCGTTATAGTTTTCCCTTGAAACCGTTTGCATGTTATACATGATTGTGTCGTTTTTCTAGCTAAATTACGTCCTGAAATTGGCCAAAATTGTTGACGTATGTGTGACAGCAAAAGTTGTGGGCCAGCGTGTAAAAGTGTTATATGGTATGTTGAAAATATGATTTTAGTAATATGATGAGCTGTATGCAAAAGGATAGGAAATTTCCTATCGTAATTGTATGCCGAATGGGCTAACCTTCCGCCCACACGAATGAGTTTATTATCCCCTAAAAAAGGGTTAAGTGAATTAAACTTATGTTTAGCAGGTAACTTTTTATTATTTAATAACAATTCGTATTCCTCAGGAAATGATTCTATTTGTACTATCTTTGCTAACTGGTATCTAGCTACATTAAGTTCTATGGTTGATAAAGGTTTGATGTCACCTATGCACACCTGTTTGTTTACGTTACTTGTGTTGAAAGTGTTTGAAAGTTTATTTCTGCAGTGATGAATGAATCTAAGTATGTAAGCTACGATGCGTGTAAGTTTGTTGAAATTGGAATATTTGTAAAGAAAGGAATTGTTGTTATTTGTTTCAATGAGTGTAAAATGCGTTTGGGACCTGACTTCCGGAAGGTCAGTTACGCTGAGATGGCCAGGTTGTTGAGGCCAGCTGTCGTTATCATCATTCCTTAGGAAGTCAGGCCCTGAAAACCATAACTGTGTCTGTATTAATTGTTTTGCATTAGTACACTTTGTTATAATGTCTGCTGGATTCTGTTTGGTTGGTACATAGTACCAGGAGTGTGGATCAGTATGTTTCAGAATGTCTGTGACTTTGTGTTTGACAAATGTTTGCAATTTATATGTTGGTGTATTTATCCATGATAAAACAATTGTCGAGTCGCTCCAATAATAACACTTATAGTTGTTTATGTTACGAAGTGAATTTATAACTTTATTACATAAGTTAACACCGGCTAATGCTGCGCATAATTCAAGTCGCGGCATTGTGAGTGTTTTCAAAGGAGCCACCCTTCCCTTAGCCATTAGTAACTGAACACTTATATTGCCATCTGTTGTATAGGTACGTACGTATACGCAAGCACCGTACGCATGTTGCGAGGCGTCGCAAAAAATATGTAGCTCAATATTATTACGTGATGAGTCACAGAATGCATAACGAGGTATAGCTAACTGATTTAAATAAGATAACGATTCTACAAACTTCGTCCATTGTGTCTGAATCGAAACCGGTATTTCACCGTCCCAACTAATGTTATCCACCCACATCTGTTGCATTAGTAGTTTAGCTTTAAGTATGCACGGACTAATTAGGCCTAATGGGTCGAAAATATGACCTATAGTGGATAAAATCGTGCGTTTTGTAATGTGTTTTTGTGATACGAAGTCTGAATGTACTGTGTATGAAATTGTATCTTTGTGAATGTTCCAATAAATGCCTAAGGTTTTAGATGGATCGTTTGAACTTAGATTGACAGTTGTTTTATCTGAATCATGAAAACCTAGTTTTTTCAGTACGGGGGGACAATTAGATAACCATTTTCTAAGTGGAAATTTATATTTTTTAAGCTCGGAAAATACTCCTCTGCTTATTTCCAATAGACTGGACTCTTCATCTGTCCCCGTCAAGAGATCATCACAGTAAAAATCATGTAAAATCACCTCCGCGACTAATTTGTGATCATAGTTGTCTGAATGGTTTTCAATTTGTTTGTCTTGACAATCTAAGCCAATTTGTTTAATGCAGCGTGTTGCTAAGAACGGCGCTGATGCCGTGCCATATGTGACAGTGTTGAGCGTGTATGTTTGAAGTGGTTCCGTTGGATTGTGTCGCCATAAGATTTGTTGTAGGGGTCGCTGATTTTCGACTACTGCAATTTGGCGAAACATTTTTTCTATGTCAGCTGATATAATGTATTTATGCTGACGAAACCGTATGAGTATGGAAATGAGATCGTCCTGGACAACAGGACCCACTAACTGTATGTCGTTAAGCGATAACTTGCTAGACGATTTAGCGGAGCCATCGAATACCGCTCTGAATTTAGTGGTGGTGCTTGACTCACGTATAATACCGTGATGTGGTAGGTAGTACACTGGTGAGCGATTGAGTGATTGTACGATTGATTTTTCGTTATTATTTTTTGAATGAATGTATGATGATTGTGGTGGAGTTTTGTGTGAATAATGTGAATGTTTGTTTAAAGTCATGTGACCGAGTTGTATATATTCTGATATGAATTTTGAATATTGTTCTTGGTATGTGTGATTTGAATTCATGCGGTTTTCTATGGAAAGAAACCTTTTTTTGGCTTGATAATAGGAATCACCTAAACACTCAGGTGATTTTTTGAATGGAATAGTGACAACAAATCTGCCATCTTTTTGTCTTGTGGTTGTTTGTTTGAAAATGATCTCGCACGCATCTGAGTCGCACGGATCATTAATCTGAGAATTAGATAAACTATCTAACTCCCAAAATCGTGATAATTGATCTGAGTTATTGTTATTGAAAAAACAATTGTTTGTGTGCTTGTTGGTGTCTGTTGTACACCCTGAAACTAGCCAGCCGAACTCTGTTTCTTGTAGTGTTGGCTGTTGTTTACCTAACTGAATTCGACTGTTGCCAATTATCTGCCAAAATATGTCAGCACCTAGTAATAGGTCAATTGCAGCAGGTTCATAGAACAGAGGGTCAGCTAGTTTTAAATGTTTAGGTAGGTTAATAGCTTCTGTGTTGATGCGCACGTTAGGTACTGAGTGTGCAATTGTGTCAAGTACCAAACATGGCATATTGACTGTGAATGAATTGTGTATTGATTTTATTTGAACGTGTGTGCTATGAAAAATACTTGTGTGTTGTTGATTGACGCCTGAAACTGTGCCTTGTATGGATTCGAATGTTAGATTGAGCTTTGTACACAGACTATTTGTTATGTAACTAGAGGTACTTCCACTGTCCAGCAATGCTCTCGCCAAGTGTGGTGTTCCATCACTGGCAATAACTTGCACTAGGGCAGTGGAAAGTAAAACTGATACGTGTTGTGTACTAGTGTTACTGGCGAGTGTAGTGTGTTCTGATCCTAGTTTTGGTTGTTCCCTATGTAACATTGTATTGTGTTTTTGTTGGCAATACTTACATGCACCGCCGCGACAGGATTTGGTCTCGTGCCCGGTATGTAAACAGTTAGCACAATAGTTATGTAATTTGGAAACCTTTTCTATTCTTTTTTGCACTGTCATTTCCTTAAATACTGGACACGAGAACAAATAGTGTTGTGATTTACATAAGGGACAGTTAGGCATGCGATTTTGATTTGTGTGTGTTTGTGTAGTTGATTTGAATGAATTTGATCTCGAATCTGTTTTGATGTTATGTTTAGTGTCTTCAAGATTTTGTAAAAGAATGGCACGATCATTGAGATATGTTTTTAAATCTTGTAGTGTGGGGTTTTTCTCAAGTGTGCTCTTGTGTTCCTCCCAATGTCTGAGTGTTTTGAAGTCTAATTTGGAGGCAACAAGATAAATTACCAACGTATCCCAGTACTGCGTGGGTTCACCTATGTTTTCAAGTGCTCTGAGGTTTTTATTTACTGTATCCAGTAGTTGTCTGAGTGATGTTGCGGATTCATTACTTATGGTATTTATGCTAAACAATGCATGAACGTGGTTGTTTAGCAGCTGTCGCGTGTTATTGTACCTATCCGAGATGAGTTCCCAAGCTATCTGATAATTGTCTGATGACAATTCTAATGATTGAATAACTTGTGAAGCTTCACCTTGCAAAGATGCACGCAAATAATGATATTTTTGTATGTTGTCTATTGATTTATTTTTGTGTATGAGTGATTCGAAAGTGTCTCTGTATTCTAGCCAATTATGAAATTCACCTGAGAAGTGTGGAAGGTCAATGGTAGGTAATTTAATGAACGCTTTGGTTCCTGGTTCACCTGCATTTTGAGTTTGTACAGACCCGCTGACGCAAGCAGTTTCTTTGGATCGTATCAGCTGGATTCCGAGTGCAAGTTGATTCTGGTATTCTATTTCAAACTGCTCCCTCTCCCGCAGCTGTTCATCTGAAACCCCAATAATTTCGTCGATGTAGGTCTGGTTTTCATCAAAGTCTTTTGCAAGGGACTTGTAAGTTTCTAAGCGATTATTTAATTGGAAAATATCTAATTCTGTCAACGTTTTTTTCGATTTTATCGATTCAAGATAATTTTTGAAAATTGTGACCTTGGCTTTGTGACTAGCTCGTCTTTTTTTGTAAGTGCTGACCTGTGAATCGTCATCATCAGGTATATTAGATGTTTGGGGTTTTTTGGTTTCCATAATCAAAGTTATAAAATTAAAACGATACTTAAATTATATTGGATTTGTGGCAGGCACTGTGCAATGATCACGCAACTTTACCAAACTACCCTCGGTTTGAGACTCACTCGGTGCACACAGAGCAAGGCGATGTATGCTGGAGAACAAAGGAAAATGTTAGTTTATATTTATGAACGTGTTTAAGTAAAGTGGTTGGTAATTGGAATCCTTTGAATTACTAAAATAATTACGAAGAATTAAAAAAAGAATATGTGGGTAGGTGGTAAGAGAAAAAATAATTGTATGCAAGAATGACTTATTTTAATGAAATCTATGAAATGAATAGATTGCTTTCTGCTTGAAAATGGGAATGGACGGGAATCAAGTAAGTTCACTGATTTTTAATGAGACTTTGAGTTTGGATGAGAAGTTTTTAAGAAATGAATTGGTCGAACTCACGAAACTGTGCTACCAAACCCTTTTTCGTCCTTTTTCGACTGATGCTGCCGACGCTGCTTGATTGTGCTGCTCCCAGATGCTAGTAGGCTGCGCTCGCTGTTGCGATGACCGCTGTTTGACCTCCAGCTGAATTCCGGACGTTTTGTGATGGCGTGGCTTTTTCTTACGATCGCGACTCGACTTTTAAACCTATTTGATTGTTGCTATGACGGATCTGAAGGACCATGAATAGGCCCAGGTTAAAGGAAAGCAAGTGGACTGTATATAGGTTTATTAGGTGGTTTACAATATAATAGCAATTTAAGTATTATTAAACAGGTAAGTATATGTCTAAGCGCGGTCGTGTCAGACGATGCAATGTCGAGCCGAGACGCTGCTGTGCTACCGGCCCCCGCGCCGCCGCCGTGCCGCGTCGCTCGTTGACGACGCCGTAGTGTGTTCGATGGTTTTGGATGTGTGTGCGTGAACAAGGAGCTTTAAAAGACACGATGTACTACATAAAGGAAGACTATCCACAGTCATTTTTGCAAAAAAGAAGAGAATTACAAGTACAAGTCCAAGCCGAAAGAGAGAAGGGAAACAAAGCCATAATTAAATATGATAAACTTGTCATATTAAAAAATAAACCAACACCCGCAAATAAAAATATCAACAAAAAAAGGAATCTTTCAAAGTCACCAGAGAATAACTCAAATGCTTATAACGAACCGAGATCGCAAGTAAAGAAAAATAATAAAATCCTAGCCACCCACACAGCTCAAAGGTCTTCTAGTTTTTCGGAAGGTGTAGTAAAACCCAGTATGCTTAACTTCCTAGTGAATAAAAACAGTAATATCAAGGCCACTCAAGACAACACCAAGATCGCATAGTAACGAACACACCTGCCCCTCCCAGAGAACTATAATATACAATTAAAAGAAATAATATCACATATAAAACATCTTTCAAGCCGGCTGGTCACCGTGGAAGAGTATGACCATAACCCTCCAAGGAAAACCGCAGAAGAATGGGACAAACATTTTAAAGAACTAACCTAATATTATCCATATATAAAAGTAGCTCAAGAGAAAGAAAAATGGATGTCTTTGGAGGAGGCCTGTACCCGTCCTTAGGGGTTCTTGTAGACAGGAGAAATAAAGCAAATAGTGTAGAATCGAATAAGAATATATATTGTAACTACTGTTAGCACAAAAACAAAACAACTAACATAACATAACAAAATATTTACTGTTTTATATGTCTATAAATAATTATTAGATGCTAGAAAGATAAAGTTATGAGTAGTATCACAGAAAATATAGCATAGCAGTATAAAGTAAAGAATAGTATAAGTAAACATTAACATATAGAACAATAAGTGTATTATAAGATATAGAGTTAAGTTATTTAATGTAAAAGATCTACAGGAAATAAAAGGCTTTTTTTTATTGTAGGGCTACAATTTTGTTTTTCTCTTAACCCCATCGTTTGAGATATCAAAATAAAGAATTTTAAGTGGTGATTTTTTAAAATATATAACACTTATATGTTACAATGTACCTAATAAAAAAAATGTTAAATAAAAAGTGATAAATAAACGAGAGGTTGAACTTTGCCCAAATAAACTGGTGTTATGTCTGTAGCCTTGTCTGGCCATCTTGCTCACCATTCCAAATAATATCGACGCTTTTAACAGCAGCTATAAAAATATCAATAATTAGGTTGGAGATTTCTATACCATGAATATTTCCTGTGAATGACATTTTTTCCATCTCTTTTCTTGCCAAACCAAATTTGAAAATTTAAATAATGTAACCGAGCAGTTTGACAAATCAAAAAAGAGGCTAAACCGGTAATTCTTGTAGTGAAATGCTACACCCTCTTTAACGAAATAATTTAATTTGCCCAAACAGAGCTCTAAATCCGTACATCCATCTAAAACTCAAGATATACAAAATGATAGAAACGCACACCCCTAAACTCTTGCAATAAAACTTCCCTCAGCGTCTATAAATTAAAGATATTGTTAAAAATTTAATCAGACTCTCGGAAGTTCAAATTTTAAACGGCGTAAATGAAATTACGTACCGCCCTTATCTTCTGGAAAGTTCTTTTGGATGGAATTTTATATAACCTTGGAAGACTCAGAAGTTGCTATCTTCCTTCGATGGGGTTAGTTGTAAATTAATTTTATATGTAAGGATATTCATATTATTCTGCTATCTTGTATTATGGTTTTACTTGAGAGTTTTGGTGGAAGAGTTTGTTGGGTCTCTTTGTTATGATGGTTGAAGTGTGTCTGGTGTTGTAGACTTTAGTGTAGAAATGAAGTGAACACAATTTCGAAGTACGGTCTTATGTTGAATGTTATATTTATACAAAACTGTACCTGACCAGTCTAATCCCAAACAATTGTAGTTTTAAAACCCTTATTATTACAATATTGTAGTAACCGAAGAGATTTTATTGACTTTTTTGAGAAACCAACAGAATTGTTACAAATGCCAAAATAAACATTCCATAAATAGCTACTAGAGTAAGCAGAGCTGAATGAAATTGTCAAGATACAAACACTAAGAAGTTGACCAAATACAACCTCAAATTAGTATATAAATCTAAAAATAAACCTTCCTATAAACTTCTATTTTAACACAATAAAAGTCGTTAACATTAACACATAATTACACAAAGAACAAAAAGTATTTAAATTCCAATTCAAGCAAAGCTAGACGGTCATATCGTCCACATAATGTATGTGAGGGTTCCGGCCAGTTACTATGTCCTGGGTTCCGGACTACATGATTAGAGCTCAGTAGTTTGTAGTTTCTACCATAGAATAAAGAAGATCGTAGGGGTACCGCCACCTACTGATATGCTGCAACCCGCACCTGTTTAAGCCAAATCAGGGTTGGCAAGTCGATGATTGTGTGCATCCACCTAACCTTTTCCAAATCTGTTAGTGTTGACTTCCCGTCTAATCGAAAAATGTGATGAGAGTGTAGCTGTTTTGGGCATATAGTAACAACGCAATCACCCTTTAGAAGCCTACAGCAAGAGAGAAGCTCGGTTTTCAGCGACTCTCAGGCGTTGTCCTAATAGAAAGCGTTCATTGTGCAATACGCGATCTTCGCGTTCATTTGTATAGCAAAAGCTCTGTTCGCACGATGCCTCATATAACTGCTACCCTGTGGAAATCAACGCTTGCTCGCTAAGGGTGTCCTACCCTCCGATTGCCAATTTGTTTTTACTGACTCAAGAACTTAATACATGAACCCTAGAGGTGATTGATGTTACAACTAACCCGCTTTGCAATCCTCGTTGCGTTGAACGTTTCTCACATACAGGGACTATTATCAATTTATTATGCATTCGGAGCGGCAGTTTCGCTTCTATTTATTCTTACTATATGTTTCCACATACTATAGTTAGCACTAGGAATGCTCTACTCGTTACGTTTGTTTTAATTTATTTGTTAGTACTTTGGTAGCTTCTGTTTAATGTGGCAAGGAATTTTGAGCTTAATTGAGAACGCATTGTACACAGACTTATTTCTGTGCGTCCTTTACTTGTTATATATCCTGCATTTGTAATTGATAGTCAGTTACTCAAATACACAACATAATTTTCTTTGCCTCTTTTGCGATCTATAAGTTGTTTACTTAATTACTTAATTGAAATAGTAAATGAATATATATAAATACCTACCTGCTTAAAAAATCAGATCTACTTTCCTAATATCTATAGAAAAATAAATCAGGAATACAAGTGAAGGCTTTTCAGATGGTACTTTAAAACAACAAGCAACATCTTCAACTCTGTCTCTGTCACCTATGACTTAGAATAGAGTCAAGAGCAAACCCATCACAAATAAAAAAATAAAATAAAACAATGTGCGGGATATGCTCTGTTTCCGCCTGTCACACCGAACGGTCGACACGCGACGTTACACCATACATCTCGTTCAATCTTGTGAATTTAATAAGGAATTCTTTCGAACACAAATTTGACACCTATAACAGGCAGAACTGGCTAGGTACACTTGACAAAAACCGGGAGAATTAATGTATCACTAATGGTAATTAATTTAAATTAACAATTTGATACCAGATTGTGATAATTCTTTTTTGGGACTGGTGTAAAGTATTTAAAACAAAGATTAACAAATTAGATGTCAAAGTCACAACGACACGTCAAAAAGCGTTGTCTTATAACTAGTCAAATAACCCGCCCCTAACTGTTCCCGGCGCAAAGGTGCCCATAACGCTTGCTGCATTGCCACGTTGGATGGCAATGGCTAACCTTTGCACCAAGAACGAGCTGGAGCGGGAGTCACCCGTTTTGTCACTTAGCCTATGCCCTATCTCACTAATGAGCTTCTTGGCCTCAGTGCCCCAACAGCCCATGGTCTGAACGGCAATGGGCACAAAATAATAAATATGTGGAGAAACCTACATACAAAAAAACATATATACATACACTTATGAATTTTGGCCCTCATTTGATACCTACATATACACAATATGAGTACTGTGAGGACTCTGCTTAACTGGAAGGCAACCTTCTTGCCTATAAAAAGCACTGGCAGTTGGTATTACTTGAAAGGTAAATGAATTTCGAATAGAAAATAAGTGAATATGTTTTTGATTGTCAATTCTAGTGTAGCCGCCCAGAAGGCAGGCATGTTGTAAAATTCTTACTAAACATATGAGCTATAAAAGTAATATATCTACTTATTTGTTTACCTCTGACTACGCCTTCTACATTTGGTGGAGGGCGTAGTCAGAGGTAAGTAAGTAATTTATCTACTAATTTATTAACCTCTACCCGGCGCCTCCACCAAATGTAGAAGGCGTAGACAGAGGTTCATAAATTAGTAGATAAATTACTTTTTTAGTTCATATATTTTGTAAGAATTTAACAATATGCCTGCATTCTGGGCGGCTACACTAGAATTGACAAACAAAAACATATTCACTTATTTTCTATTCGAAATTCATTTACCTTTCTAGTAATACCAATTGCCAGTATTTTTAAAGGCAAGTAGGTTGCCTTATAGTTAAGCTGAGTCCTCACATGGAAGAGGCCCGTTGTCAAATAAATGAAAAAAATATGAATGACAACTATCAAATTTGACATATTGAAGTTAATAGGGATGGGAAAGTAGGAAAAAATGTATCGATAGTTTTCTTATCGATATTCTCAAATAGTATCGATATATATAATTAAATTAGTTCTTTCCGTTGCATGTGCTGATGAGTTGTGAGCCGCAGGGGGAAGAAGAGGCTGGCAACGTTGACCACGCATCGAAGAAATGATTATTGGTTATGCGATTAAGGCATAGGCACAAGCCAGGGTATTAGTATAGGTTTCTTAAAGTAATAGTCATAACTGAAACCGATTTTGCTAACGGGGCATAGCCTTTGCAAAGGATGTCGAGTTGATATCATTGGTCCAGTTTATGTCTGATGTTTAAAAAAATAAATGCATTTATAATAATAAACCCTGGTGCAAGCTCTATGAATAGGATTAGAAATTCGATGCGATCCAGCCTTTCCTTCTCTGGCCTGATAAACGCACGAGATCGAAAAATTGTGTCTTATTTGAATTTTTGAGATTAAACCCCATCCGGGTCGATGTGAGTTGACGCATCATTCTTGTGTTGGGAGGACGCCTTGTTCCTTTTTTAGGGTTTTGGTCAAGGAGGTTCAAGCATGACGGCGTTGATTTGTTAGTGCGTATGTGCACGTCAACTGAAGTTAAAAGCACATATCGGAGCGTCCGATAACTCGTTTGTCATGATTAAGCCTTCCCCTTTTAAGGGTCGTACCTCAATTGTAAATGTGATTTCCCTATTAGGTAAATGCTCGGGTTAGGGTAAGGTAGGATTCATGTAACCTTCCAAGACATAGAATAGAAGCACTTCATATGATTCTGCGCGTCTATTCGTAGGGGCGTAGCTCATGTGAGGACTCTGCTTAACTGGAAGGCAACCTTCTTGCCTATAAAAAGCACAGGCAGTTGGTATTACTTGAAAGGTAAATGAATTTCGAATAGAAAATAAGTGAATATGTTTTTGATTGTCAATTCTAGTGTAGCCGCCCAGAAGGCAGGCATGTTGTAAAATTCTTACTAAATATATGAGCTATAAAAGTAATATATCTACTTATTTGTTTACCTCTGACTACGCCTTCTACAGTACCTACAAAATATCTTTTACCTAAATTCTAAGAAATTTTGTCTTTCAACTCAAAACGGACACTATCCAATTGACAGATGGAACTTGTAATTTTTAGGGTTCTCTACCCAAAGGGTAATAACGAGACCCTATTACTAAGACGCCGCGATCCGTCTGTCTGTCTGTCTGTCTGTCTGTCACCAGGCTGTATCTCATGAACCGTGATAGCAAGACAGTTGAAATTTTCACAGACGATGTATATCTATTGCCGCTATAAAAAACAACAAATACTAAAAAAAATATAAAATAAATATTTAAGTGGGGCTCCCATAAAACAAACGTGATTTTTTGCCGTTATTTGCGATAATGGTGCGGAACCCTTCGTGCGCGAGTCCGAATCGCACTTGGCCAGTTTTTTATATGGTGTTTTCGTTTAAGTATACATACTTCGAATGGAGATCTAACTAACTCGTGTTAGTTTTTGCAAACATCAACATACAAAACACGACACTCCACTGTATTCATGTACTCCTAACCCATTAACCCTTTCAAAGCGCGTCCATTGTAACAAGAATAACCCTACGAGTACTCGAGAAAAACATCCCAGTTCTTACGTTACTCAAAACAGCAAAACATTCTCGCTTTGGAGAAGTGCTTGACATCCCTTCCTCACTTCCTCCCTAATAGAGGATCGTTACTACAAGGTAAGAGCGTGTAAGGGTCCTCTACGCACCGTACCATAGAAATATTGCGTGCCCTAGTTCTACTTTCTATTCACACAATTGTAAAAACACCTGGCTTAAAGTAGTTTACTGGGTTCAAGCGTCGTGCTAACGATGCCAGATCTTGACATCTTTTTTTATTCGATCCCTTAGGGTGAGAAAGTGTGGTGTTTGTTGTAAATAATAGTTAGAGTTGTGTGTTTTTGTTTTTTGTTTTTGTTATTTGCATAAGGAAGGTAATGCAGTTTTCATTGAAATAATAGTTCTCTTCAATAGCTGATTTATAATCATTATAATGATAAGTTGCTAAATGTAAAGGGCTCAGTAAGAGCGCACTTTTTAAAATTGTTTTTTTTTCATGCATGTGGCGACTCTGTAATTTGATTGAATTTGACCTCTGTTTATTCCGATTATTAAAATGGAGCGCTTTTCGAAAGAACAACGCGTTATAATTGTGAAAACTCATTACAAATATATGAAATCATAAAATTACAAAAATATGACTCATTATAGGAATGTGATAACGGACTTATTGTGGCCTCAACTGGACGGCGTGAATCTGGACATGTGGTTTCAGCAGGACGGCGCAACCTGCCACACCGCGCATGAAACAGTCGACTTATTGCAGCAACGATTTCCAGACCACATTATCTCACGAAATTCTGATGTCAACTGGCCACCAAGATCATGCGATTTAACGCCATGCGATTTTTTTTCTTCGGGGCTTTGTGAAATCTCGGGTTTATGCGAATAAACCCGAAACAATTCCTGAGCTCAAATCGGAAATCCAACGCGTCATCGATGAGATACAGCCACATCTCTGTTCAAAAGTCATGGAAAATTTCATGAAAATAGTAATGGCCTGTCATCGGAGCTGTGGGGGTCATTTACCGGATATTTTATTCCATACTTAATCGGAAAATTCTTCTTTACAATACAAAATAAAAATATCACAACTCTGTCATAAAATACTTGTTTTTATTTTAAAATGAAAAAGTGCACTCTTACTGAGACACCCTTTACCTACTTCATTCAAATAATACAAAACATTATAAAAAAATCGAAAGAATTGGAATGCAACACATACAGGTACATCTTCGTTGCAGACAGTGGCGATAAATGTGTTCCCGGAGTCGGCACTCACAAAAAAGAGGCAACCAGCATTCCGATCCTAGCAAGCATATTGCAGTCCCAAATCCTGACCTGCGACATCACACAGCATAATATAAATCAAACATACAATACCGCAGGATGCCGAGTAAATGCACCAATTGCACGAAGCATAAATTAACCAGCTTAAGTAACGTTATCGCGCTGAGAACTTCAATGTGTGCTGACCTGGTGGCTTTCAATCGGTGCTCCCACCTGGAGTTACGTGTTGAAATTACAAAGCTGCTCATTAAAGTAAAGCCGATGCAGTCCAGTTACTGGACGTCTCGCCCAACTTATTGTTAACTTCTACTTGCCTGGTATGGCGCAGAACTAGAATAAACTTTTCATTTTAAGGACTAAATCGTAACTCATGGTGGATTGTGCATTAAGAGTCTGGTGACAAAATAACTCACGTAGCCGTGATGTTTATCTAGTGAAATAGAATAGTTTCACATTTTTGTGCCCTCAAAAAAATCCCTGTTAGCATAATTACAACAATATATTAATTGCTCAATATTATCGCATTTTCAAAGCTAGATATTTAGCTATCTGAAAGCATATTATCTGTGCTGAAAGTGAGGATTGTCCGTAGTTTTAATACGATAGTGATCGTAAAACTAAACTTCTAGCACCGATTGACCCATTCGATGCAATCTGGTGCTGGCTAGCTTAACTTAACTTACCTATTAACAAAACCGGATCAGAAGGCCAATAATTATTGTAGTTAAAAATGTCCAAATTTAAGTTGCATTCTCTTCACCGCAACTATCAGTGTAATAAACACAGAGTACAAAACAATGTAGGTGTTTTTGACGAATTTGTTCGGAAAGGCTCGCGTTTGACCACTTGATGGTAAGCGATGGTAATTATGGTCGACAATGACACGCTTGCCTAAAAGGCACATTCTTGATTCACTCTTGACTTAAAGACCCTCGGTTGTAGCTACGAGGAAACAAAAAATCTGGCAGGTAATGCCAACCCTTACGCACAAGGATAGTATTAAAATCTGAGATCAGAATGCGAGAATTAATTGAAACACGGGAACTATCCCTATGACTTCAATAAATTATTCAATCTCCCTGATTCAATAAACGGACCATCACACTGCCAAGACTTTTGCACTAAACTCGAAAGGTGAAATACTGGAATGAGACAGTCAAGAATTAGTTTAATTGCATTCGAGGATCGCATTATGTCACATTACACATCCGAAGGCGTCCAGGCTGCAGCGCCATGCATTTTAAATAGTTTTGTGCATAATCTATGGACGCCTGCAGATGGGCTCCAAATGGGCGGCGACTAAAATATTGCTGAGGAGTTGCTATTGTGTATAATATGACTGCAACCACTTGAAATAGAAAGTGGACACGATGTCAGTTACTGTGTTTCATTTTCCTTAAGTCGTTTGTTACGATTAGAGATTAGCAATCCACCGAATCCGTACCTCATTACTGGATAAAATCTATCCTCTAATGAAGAATAACCTACCGAGATTAAATCCAATAATCAAGTTCATCTCTTGCCACGACGCATTCAGTATTGATAAGTAAAATGTAATAATAGCAACTACGTATGAATAGAACTATACCAATTTCTTACAATTATATGCTTGTCCACATGTTTGCTGCTGTGTGTGGTTGCTGCTGTGGCACGTTTGAACTGACTTTCAGTGTCGCAAATCCACGTCACATTCACGGTGCAGATATTTTATTTCACGGAAATTAACTTTAATGAACTTGGCTATGTTTCAATTTGCATTTTCGCAACACCTTTTTCATTCAGCTTTTCATATTTAAGCTTTATAAAATCGAGTTAGTACTGTTGGAGTTCGCTTAGCGGCTTAATGCGATTTAGTAGTTTCAGTGATTTCATAAAGCTATTATTTAATTGGGTATATTAAAATAGGTACTTAGTTTGCTTAAGCTAAAAGTTTGGTCAAGATTTTAAATAAAAATTCTACATAAAGCTTTCTATTGAAGTCTTGGGAATGTGTTTTTATGCTTCGGTATTAATCTTACATAGTATAAAACAAAATCGCTGCTCGTTTTTTGTCCCTATGTATGCTTAGATCTTTAAAACTACGCAACGGATTTTGGTGTGGTTTTTTTTTAATAAATAGAGTGACGAAATTTTATAAACGGACCTTTTGGTCTCAAAATAAAATTATTTGCATTGTTGAGCTACTAATCTATTCCTGTATGGTGGTAGTTTTGCAAATTTCCTTCTTCTTATGGTATTTATTTCCGCCCAAAGATGCAATAAAATTAGTGTTGAAATATGGAACTTTCGACGCACATAACTTTAATTTTTTTTACATACAGGGCTAGATAATGATGAGACAAATTGACATATTTTTTTATCTTGAACGTACATCATCAAATAGTGGATAATTCGCCAGACTACGTTTGTGTGGAAGAATGATCGACTAGTGGAAACTTAATTTGCCAAAACAGAGCTCTAAATCCGAACATCCATCTAAAAGTCAAGATATACAAAATGATTAAACGCACACCTAAACTCTTGCAATAAAACTTCTGTCAACGTCTATAAATTAAAGATATTGTTAAACATTTGATCAGACTCTCGGAAGCTCAAGTTTTAAACGGCGTAAATGAAATTAGGTACCGCCCTTATCTTCTGGAAAGTTCTTTTGGATGGAATTTAATATAACCTTGGAAGACTCAGAAGTTGCTATCTTTCTTCGATGGGGTTAGGTGTAAATTAATTTTATATGTAAAGATATTCATATTATTCTGCTATCTTGTATTACGGTTTCACTTGAGAGTTTTGGTGGCAGAGTTTGTTGGGTCTCTTTGTTTTGATGGATGCAGTATGTCTGGTGTTGTAGACGGTGTTGTAGACTGTAGTGTAGAAATTAAGTGAACACAACTTCGAAGTTCTGTGTTATGTTGACTGTTCTATTTCTACAGAAAAATTTCCTGACCATTCTAACGTCAAACAATAGTTATTTTAAAAACATAATAAAACATATGATTACCCGTTGTGATTTTAGTGGCTATTTTGGAAAACCAACATAATTGTTACAAATGCGAAAAAAACATCCCTAAATAGCTACTAGAGTAAGCAGAGCTGAAAGAAGTTGTCAAGATACAAACTCTAAGAAGTTGAATTCAAATTAGTATACAAATCTAAAAATAAACCTGTCTACAAACTTTTACTTTAAAACAATAAAAGCCGTTAACATAAACACATAATTACACAAAGAACAAGAAGTATTTAAATTCCAATTCAAGCAAAGCTAGACGGTCATATCGTCCATATAATGTATTTGAGGGTGCTGGCCAGTTACTATGTCCTGGGTTCCGGACTACATGATTAGAGCTCAGTAGTTAGTACCATAGAATAAAGAAAATCATAGAGGTACCGCCACCCACTAAAATGCCCGCACTTGTTTATGGCAAGTCTATGATGGATGGATCCATCTAATCTTTTCCAACTCTGTTAGTGTTGAATTCCATTCTACTCAGAAAATGAAATGATAGTGTAGCAGTTTTGAGCATATTTATAGTAACAACACTATCGTCCTTTAGAAAACTAGAGCAAGAAATAGGGCCCGTATACATACATACCATTTAACTTGGTTTTCAGCGACTCTCAGGCGTTGTCCTAATAGAAAGCGTTAATTGTGCAATACGCGATCGTCGCATTCATTTATATAGCAAAACCGAAAGGCGCCTTCTGTCAGCGCGATTTCTCATATAACTGGTACCCTGTGGAAATCAAAGCTTGTTCGCTAAGGGCGTCCCACCCTGCGATTGTCAATTTGTTTTTACTGACTCAAGAACTCAATAGATGAACCCTAGAGGTGATTGGTGTTACAACTAACCCGCTTTGCAATCCTCGTTGCGTTGAACGTTTCTCACACACAGGGACTATTATCAATTTATTATGCATTCGGAGGGGCAGTTTCGCTTCTATTTATTCTTACTCTATGTTTCCACATACTATAGTTCGCACTAGGAATGCCACACTCGTTACGTTTGTTTTAATTTATTTGTTAGTACTTTGGTAGCTACTGTTTAATGTGGCAAATACACAACATAATTTTCTTTGCCTCTTTTGCGATCTAAAAGTCGTTTAAACTTAATTACTTCATTGAAATACTAAATAAATATATATAAATATCTACCTACTTAAAAAATCAGATCTACTTTCCTAATGTCTATAGAATAATAAATCAGGAATACAAGTGAAAGCTTTTCAGATGGTCTTTTAAAACAATGTGTCGGGAAATGATCTGTTTCCGCCTATCACACCGAATGGTCGACACGCGACGTTACACCATACATTTTGTTCAATCTTGTGGCATTAAGAGGAAATATGGGCAGAGAGCGCCGACTGAATTTCCTTAGTAAAAAGTCATAATTCGAGGTTTGGCTCTCGTCTGTTTCCTCCCCCAATATTAGACCAATTTGAAAGATATTTCATTAACTGGTAAAGTAAGATGTTTACTGTGTCCGTATGTTTTCCTTTTTTCATTTATATTTGTCCAAGTTGTACACTGAGCCTCTGTTGACAGCGCAATTTTGAGTATTTTTCGGATATACAATGATTGCTTCTAAAAATAATGTATCATCAAAAAGGAAAACATAGAGACATAGAATATATCATTCATTTTCAGTTTATAGAATATCTTTTAAATTGGTCCAATATAGGAGGAGAAAATAGGCGAAAGCCAAACCTCGAATTATGACTTTTTAATAAGGAAATTCAGTCGGCGCTCTCTACCCCCGTTTCCTCTTAATAAAGATTTTTTTCGAACATAAACTCGAAATCTATATTTCAGTCGGTTTTTATGTTGTATCATTTGACACCTATAACAAGCAGGACTAGTTTAGGCACTCCTGCCCAAAACTGGGAGAAATAATATATCATTAATATATATATTATTAAATATCTTTTACCTAAATTCAAAGAAATTTCTGTCATTCAACTCAAAACGGACACAAATTAAGTCACAGTTATAACTTGTAATTTTTTGATATAGTGTTTTCGTTTAAGTACCCACCTATTTCGAATTTAGACCTTACAATATACAATTATAATAACCCACCCTACTGCCCTAAATCACTGCTGGTGATAACTTTTGACTTTTGATGGGTAAAATGCTGAGTTGGTAACCGTTTAGTTATGGTCACGTTCAGCGCAATTTGTCTTTGAACTTCTTTATTGTCTTTTACTCCATGTTTGATGGTGTTGTGTTGTGTCTTTGTCGAATAAATGCATTTCTATTCTATTCTATTGTATTCTATTCCTTGATAATTTGAAAGTTATTAAACAATCGGACCTCGTTCAATAATAGACTTTTATATTTGAATACGTGTTGATTCAAATATGAAAGTTTAAGTAACTCCTGAAAATTTAACGCTTCGTATTGTTTTAGTTCAACGTTTTAATTGGTTGGTCGATAGATTGGCGCCACAGTCGGGTACTTTTCTAAGGCCCAACTTGCACGGAAAACTTAATTCAGAGTTAATTGCCAACACGAGGTTAAACTAACAGTTTGTCATACAATATTGTCAATCTAATCTTGTGTCAGCGTTAACCTAGATAGCTATAAATTTGGCTAAAAGGTGGTGACTGGAAGGAAATTCCCGAGGCATTAAGTCCGCTTTTATACTTGTGCATAAAATAATAAATAAATATAGTGCTAGTTTCAATATTATTTTATTTCTTGATTACTTTTTATAATGATTAGAAATTTGAAAAATATGACATTGGATTTTTTTATTTTATTTAATTTTTATACTAAATAAGTTGACTGCAGAAGAATTGTGTATAATTTATATAACTATTGAAGTACTTTATAATTAAATTGTATTTATAGTTAATTAATATTTATATTAACATTCTTCTATCTAATATTCTTCAATCTTTATTATTATGTACTTGACAGCGTCAGGTGGTACTGTATTACTATTTGGCATTATGCTGAGCTGAGGCCCTTTTGGCACTAATAGTTTTAATTATTTATTTTGTTTAATTTTATATTGTTTTTGTTTTTAATGCCAATAAACACATTTTTCTTTCTTTCTTTCATGAATTAGCATCTTTACTGTATTTTGAACATTGCATGCATTTTGGTTAAATATGGCTTTCCTAATTGCATTTTTTATGTCACCATGTTTTTGTACCCATATTTGCAAAATACTATATAAATAATTTTTATAAACTATAGGCTAGCGTTTGACCACCATCTCGCCTGATGTTAAGCGATGATGTGGTCTACGGTGAAGCACGCTTGCCTAGAACAAACCTTTTCACTCTTGACTTAAACCAAACAATACCACAATACTTTATATCTTATGTTTCCTTATCGTATCTTATCGACATGTTGAATACCAGCAGAATAGCAGCACCTACACGCTCATTTTCATTCCATCATCAAAACTAGTAGATAAGACCATAAAAACTGTATTTCATGTTTATTTAACCCAATCTGAAATTGCAATAAATACACAAAACAAATAGATAGGTACCTCAAGTGAATCCAAATAAACTGCAGGGCGCACATTATTTGGCAAAACTTATTATAAAATCTTAATGAATCAACACGAAGTGGAAAACAGCAATCATGGCGGGAAATGAACCGTCCTAATGATGTTTTTTTTTTAATCATTGCGCAAATTAAGGGACGGTGAATTATTTTCATGTTGCACGGAAGTACCTATAATAATGTATAGTGTGTTTATTTTTATATATTAACAAAAGTTACACAGGATATAAAGGGAAGCCAATATCATGTAGGTCAAAGAAAAGAACAATAGCAATAATGAAACAAGAGAAGATTGAGAACGCCCGATAATTGCAAATACCATTACGCCTTCCGAAAAACAATCTAAGGACTAGCACAAAGGAACTACTGAAGCCCTAAGCAACGATGAAAGCGATGCCACTCTGCCCGGAGATTTAATATATTCACTCCTTAGTCTTCTCAGCAAAAATAACAAACGTGTGTGAACCCAAAATGTCAAAGACTAAGCATGCAAAGTTACCGAATACCAAAGTCATTAATATTGAATCCCCGATATCTAAGATGGTTGATTAAATTCCAGAGAGTTACAACCATTCTGGAACGACGTAAACTTTACATCGATTAAAGTCAATAATTTCATTGGAAGTTCCACTTGGGATGTAAAGGGACGATTTAATGTATTACCACACATAGTTTTGGGGCAATTGTATTGATATTCTGGCTTTATTGGATTAATCAAGTTGGGTAGAACAGGTATAGAACTCTGTGAATTGTCTGTCAAGTTTTTAGACGAGAATTTATGGCGCTAGTTAGATGGATCTAGTAATACGTCGATTACTGAGAAGATTGCTTGCAGTGATATATTTTAATCAATGGATTGATAAGAAATGTTAATCTCTAAAGCCACTTTAAAACTTAAACCTGATGATAATCAAATAAAACAAGATGTATTCACGTTTTAAACTATTAAAGACATTGATCACGACTGCGAGTCATTGCGCAAAAGAGCACTTCGAGAAATCGGAAAGTGCATGCAGTATTTTGAAAGGAGGTTAAAATTCCATTTTAGAATTCATCATCGAATCTATTCTAAAACGTATTTTTATCACGTATTCCAAAAGCAAATATGGATCTGAACCTCTGATAATAAAGGAGGATAAAAAAATCAAAACTCTATTTTATAAAAATGACGAATTATTTATTTGGCACAGGTTTTGTCAAAAACGAGGGATTTGTGATATCTACGAAAATTAAACAATCACAGACCGAACGTTTCACTCCCCAAAGAATTGTTGGACAATATTGTTATTATGAACGTAAATTTTTTGCTAAATGCGAGCCTAAAATTCTAAATGGACAAACGAGCAGGTCATATGGAGCTATGGGACAATTAATAATACTGGGTTTCATAGTGATAGTAACAGACAAACATGTGCCAACTGTTCCAAGTTTTAGTATTTTTAGCTATTTTACTAGTTTTTTGATGTAAGGGACTATAAATGTTAGTGAATGTGAGAAGAATTAGCTAGGTACTTGGTTTTGTGCTTTGATATAATGGTTTTTACGAAATAATATATCAAATAATAAGAAATGATTTCAACGAAGTATTATTATAATCCCAGAGAATAAATTAAGGACCAAGAATATAATTTTGTTTTTCTCTAAAATAATATCAGTTGGTAATTACAATTTCATTGTAACATTTCTGAACCAAAAGTTTCACAAGAATAATTAATTAGTTACTGTTATACTCGAATTTCTAGGGTTCCGTTGGCGCCTCAGCAAACATTTATTAATATAATTGACGAAAACGAATCAAATCCTGGAGCGTTTATACACTGGTTCTTGGAAAACTAATATTTCTATCACAGTTGCGCAATCACAGTCCACGAGAATTTTCTTTACCCACTCTCTAGTAGCCCTCGAAACAATTTAGCCCAGCAATATACAACGAAATATTTGACGATACAAAATCATTTTACAGATTCGTTGTAAATTAATTTTAAAAAACAAATCCATATGGGACAGTTGAAATAGGATAATAGTAATTGAGGTGTTGTTTTACAATATGTAGAGAAAAACTAAACCAGGCTGCTCTAGCTTGGATCCAGATTCCAAGCACGTATTCGTTATCTAATACATTTAAACGAGCAATTCATGTATATAATCTGAATCTTGGAAACGGCTTCAACGATTTTCATGAAATTTAGTGTGCACGGGGTTTCGGGGGCGATAAATGGATCTAGCCAGGTTTAATTTTTAGAAAACGTCGTTTTCTCTATTTTCACTTGAGCAGAGATCGGTCGCCCAGGTACTGAGTATGTTTATGAAAACGCGAATATATTTCTAAAACGTAGTATCTCCTGCTTTTGATCACTTTGTCTAGGTACTATGAAAACACAAACTGCGTTAAAGTATTAAATATTCCATTAAAACAAAAATTGCGTACAATAAAAACAATCGGCTCCATTTTACAGGATGTGCTTAAAATATTTAAGGTGCAAAAATCATTAATTTCGATAAAATGTTTGGCGAAATAATAGAAAGAGCGCAGAATTGTTTTCTTCATTTTCTTTATCAGAGCCATTTCAATGATTTTTCCGTTGACTTTCCCTAACAAAATTACTACCTTATAGATAAGGATTCGGACAAAAGACCGAGTTTCTTTGTTCCAAAAATACACAACGCAAGTAACGATACATATAACAAATTGTTAGGGCCCGCAGTCCCATGGCATCTACTATGAAAAACTCTACACAATCTCTCTACTCGTATTTTTTAAATCCATTGCTTGTTTGCATCAGTCCTCTGTCTAAAAATATGATAGTTACGTACTAAAAGCGCAATGGATAGCGATGGTAGCGAACAAGTCGTGTTTTCTAATGACGTGGTGCACATAAAGTCCAGCTTACAACATAGACAATTTATTTCAAAAGAGGGACCCGTTTTTGCCGTTAACTTAATGTGTAAATTAATGTGTGCAATAATTAAACACAAAACAGAATGACGTGAAACTAATTGCCTTAAAACCCTGCTCTCATGTTTTAGTAATGAAACTCATTTTGATTTTATTTTTAATCGGTTTTGCTGGGCCGTGATGAACCTCCATTGAGTTAACTCGTTTTTTTTATCGTTTGAACACAAAAGGTTGTTTTTAATAATGTTTTCAGGAATGCGGCCGACTTTGTTCCATTTTTGTTTATTTGTTTTGAAGCACCTTGTATTAGTATGAATTCAAGGCTTTTTGGCGTTTAACTTTGTTAAATAAGATGAAATATTTTTGCCCGATGTTACAATAGTTGACATTTTTGTGTATGAAATGAACAAGCAATCTACGAATCTCTTCTTGAAAGATGCTTCGCTACATTTGCCTAATTATTAGGGGGAGTTCGGAAATATGACAGTAATCTTTTCTAATCCCTCGCATACTGTCCCTGCTCTAAAATAAGTTAGTTATCATTATTTGTTGTCAAATTGATAGAAGATGATTATCGTAGAGTGCATTTAATACATCAAGAATTATGATGGCTTTGATGGAATAATAAGGAAACATTTATATTATTTTTAACTGACTTCAAAAAAGAGGAGGTACGCAATTCAAATGTATTTTTGTTTGTGTGTCAAAACTTTTTACTAGGTGAACCGATTTTGATGATTCTTTTTTATTTGAAATGTCCTATATAAATTTGGTGAAGATCTGATGAAGAACTTCGGAGATATATACACACATAAACAAAGGCAAATGACTCGGGATTGCTGCAATCGCATGTCTGCTTTATGTTTATGCCAATTCATAACATAAAATCACGCCGGTACGCTCTAAAGGGGTACGCAGATGTGTAGAGTTTACCCTGGTACAATCTCATTTCACGGTTATGTTCAAGTTTTTTTTGTGTCAATAAACAATTTTATTCGGGTAATCTATTCTGGTATAACCAAACAAACAAAAATGCAGTAAGCATTTTTTTTTGTTTTATATACTTTATTACACAGTCGGTAATAGCTGTTACCTGAACCACCCTGCTAGCCGTTAGCTAGCCGGCCGTTAGCCAGCCCACTAAAAGTTAGACGATTTTGAACCTACTGCAATTAGCAGTAGATAAGTGTTATTCGTCTGATACGTATGAGCTTATCAAACTAGAATGACTTGTAAAAGGTTGGCAAATATAATAAAATAATAACAATAAAAAAAAATACTTTAACACTTAACGTTAGGGTAGGTAAGCGTTTTAATACGTTTTGTCACCTTCTGGACCTGTTAATTTTAATAATATTTGTTAAGTCGATTTGGTCTAGTGGTTACGTCAGTGAACCTGTGTCAACATGGTTGCGGGTTCAAAGCTGAGCCTCCAATTCTTGTCTTCTTTTTAGAATATTCAATTATGTTTTTCGAATTCAAAATATTATTTATTTCTGTTTTTTTTAGAATATTCAATTGTATGTTAATATATATTTTATGAATAAAACAATATTTATATTAAATTAAAATTGTTAATTTAAATAAAAATAACAACAGAAATGATAAACAATAATGATTATGATAACCTTAAATAAAATAATGGAAAAAGACGTTTTTTGAAATTGTGTGTTGTGTCCAATTATTACAAGTTAGGCGAAAATATTACATTATAATATTATTATGTATTACCAATTTAGAAATTTTATATTTGAAGAATGTGTCCGTCTATAATTCTTTACAATAATGTAAGAAATACTTATTATTTAATAGATTCTAAATTGAAAGCAAAACAATAATATTCCCGACGCAGGATTTTAAGCATAAAAAACAAAAGCGCTTAACAAATATTTAGAAATATCATAACGTTAATGTTTTAAAGATCAAATTTGCGTATCTGTATTATTATTGTATTTGTTCATCGAGTAGACAAACCTCTAAATAACAACTGATAAACTCATACAAATTAAATACTCCTTAATGTTACAGGCGGAGGGTTAAAATTCGATCATTTGTACGGTAGATCAAGTAACAGCTATTACAGACTGTATACCACAAAAAACGTAGAGGTTAACAAACACAAGTGTATAATGGGCGGTCTTATCGACCTAGGCAATCTCTTACAGACAACCTTTGGATGGTCTGAACGATAGGAGAAGAATTATTATTATTATTAGAATTATAGGTACTACCTTACTATAGAACTTGTTCATTATGTACACAAAAAAGTGAGTAAATTTTTTTTATAAAAAAATACAACCGACGTCCGAAAAAAAACACTACGAAGTGGAACAAAAACAGGAACACAGACTGCTGAAAACGAAGTTAATTTTCACTATGTAGTGTTTTTTTTTTGAAGTCGGTTGTATTTTTTGGATCATCTCGTTGGTCTAGAGATCTCAAGCGCTTCTGCCCTCTAAAGGATCAGGACCTGAGTTTTATTTCTGAAAGTATCAAAGTGTTATTGAGTTTTTCCATTCGCAACAACAGGCCGGAGTAAGGTTTATAAAAGGGAAATAAACTTGGAACTTAAATCTAACTGACTGAATGTTAGTGTTTATAGAACCTCTGCTAAACCTTCAGGGGTGATGATATTTCGTGATTTTTATTTTGGTGTAAAAGAAATAGCATAAAACTTAAACCCTTCCGAATGTTACCTGTACCATAGCTGCGTTTAAAGCTGGCATTCGATATCGGCGAAGGCGATAGTCAAAATGTAATGTATTAATCATGAGATTTTTCGATATCGCTTGTCAATCCCATGCAATTTTGCCTTTTTGAAAATCGCTATCGCCACGCTTTCGATGATAGAATATGACTTGTCTCGTGATACCGACACGGGATAGGGGTCATTCGACAGGACTTCTTCATGATTCTGGCCCCCTGGTAGTTCGAGTATAAATGCTTATTAAGTTCAACATCATCTAAAAAAGCAAAAGAGATGTGGGCCCAGAATACCAATAAAAAAGTGGCAACAGGGCCCCGGTCCCAATTCCATAGGCGGCCTATCGAATCCTAACCCATACCAGTGGTGTCTTATCCCATGCAAAAAAACTGTCCCGACGTACTGTACTAATTATACTGATTATTTTTGTACATCGATCGCGTTTGGTTCGGTTCCACGGTTATAGATGACGGTTTCTTTGTATGGGATATGTATGCTAGTATTATGTTATTTGTGCCCATATGCACATCACACCTGTGCCATGCTTAAAAATGTTTACCTACATTAGGTTATCTTATTAGTGATTTTAATGTCTGAACTCGGTTTTGAGTGATTTTATGTCAAATAAACAACCATACATGTTTTATCATCAAAACTACACTCAAATAGCAAATAACGAACTTATCAAACAAACAATACAACTAATAATAATGTGTCATTAACGACGAAAAAACTAGAGCGCACGAAACAGGGTATCCTATTGTGGGGTCTAAGGTTACTTTAATATGCTTAATATATGTATTTTCTTGTGTACTTATGCTTTAATTTTTATTTTGTTTGTTGTGCTTAATGTATGTAAAGAAAGGTGTCCAATAAATTTATCTTCATATGATACCATTTTTCCCGTCCGTAAAAGGACGGTAAGTTTTTTCGTCTAGTGCTACGTTTTTGTGATTGCCCTTTTGTTGTAAATGTTATTTTAGAGTGTATATTTTTATTTAATAGCTTATGTACTAATATGCATGTGTTATATTTATATATCTGTGATAGTGTAATAGGTAATGGAATAAGCGTTTTATTAATTTGTTTTGACATGTTTCGATTTGTTTTATATGTATTTTAGCTGCAGTATCCCATACCTCTATTAGGTATTCTAGGTGAGGTTTTACCATAGAGTTGTAAATGATATACCTAACAGATGTCGGCAAACAGCGGACAATACCTCGAAGCGCGCCTATGACAGAAGATAATCTAGATCTTAATTTATCTAGATGTGTCTGCCACGTCAGATGTTTATCTAGATGGAGTATAAGATAATTCTCTGAAGAAACTTGGGTTATAGGTTCGTTATTTATGTATAGATTTAAGTTGTTTGTGACGTTTTTGTTCCTAGCACCAAAAATAATACAGTTTGTTTTAGAGATTTTAACCGTAAGCAAATTGTCTTGGAACCATCTAGAGACAGTGTCTAAATCTTATTGGGCTTGTTCGATGACCTCTTCTATATTGTTTCCAAATAAAAATAGGCTTGTATCATCAGCATAAAGTATTATGTCACCTGCCAAATTTAGGTTATGTATGTCATTCACGTATAATATGAACATCAGGGTACCAAGAATGGATCCCTGCGGTACGCAGTAGGACAAAGCTTCGTAATTATTTTGTGTATCACAAATCCGAACAATTTGTTTTCTATTAGATAGATAAGACCGGAATATGTCGTGGGCAAATACCCCTGATGCCGATACCATTCAGTTTTTGGAGAAGGAGATTATGGTTAATTGTATCAAATGCCTTTTTCAGGTCAATAAATATACCAAGTGCTGCGCTTTTTTCATCGATATTGTTTTTAAGATTTGTCAAAAGGTCAATTGTTGCAGTTAGAGTGCTGGATTTTGCGCGGAAACCATATTGCTTTTTAGAAAAGAAGTTTATAGTTTTGAGGTAATCATCTAAACGTTTATATAATATCTTTTCAAATAATTTAGAGATTATTGGGAGGACAGAGAGAGAGCGATAATTACCTGGGTCCTGACTTAAATATAGGACTAACTTTTGCCATTTTCAAAGAATCCGGGCAGAGACCTTTTTGTACTCTCACTCATCGTGAGTTTAGTTAATATTAGATTTTTAATACTTTTTATGGTTTTTCAGCTAATCACTCATTATTCAACATAGTATTGCGTTCATTCTGCCAAAGAATACACTCCCATAAGATATGATGTGCAGATTGTACATATTGTACATATTTGCAGTCAGATGTAGAACATTGACATAAAGGTGAGGCAACAAGCTTGAAGGAAAATAATTTACTTTTAAAGTTACCATGGTAACTTTAAAAGTAAATTATTTTTTTATTTTCTCATAGGGCATGCCCTATGAGAAATTAGGCAACACAGTGATCCACCTCCAGCCACGTCCTGGCCAGCCGCACGCGAACGGATGGAATAAATTGGTGTAGGTATCGGCCCTTGACGGAATTATCCCACCTACATTGCCATTCGGATAAAAGTTCCTACCAGACGTGACCTACCATATGTGGTTTAAATGATCTAGAGATTTTCTCACGGTCACTCCGCGTTAAAAAGTCCGCGTCCATGGCCTCTTTTGCGGAATAGTTCATTACAGCACGTCACTGCACTTCAAGGTCGACCGGAAGTACGCCAGCAAGTACCGGTAAGGCCTCAGTACTGAACGTCCTGTATGCTTTGCATAAGAAAATCAAAGCCAAACGCTGACTTTGAAGTAATTTACGTCGCACCGCCCCTATTGTGGCCCTATCAGCCCAAACAGGCGCCCAATAGCAGATACAACCCAAGTAAGTAGCCCCATATATAGTCTTTAAACTCAAAAAAGACAGACCACACGTAGATTTAGACATTCTGGTTAAGGCATAGAAATTATTTTTTGCTTTTTCACCGACGATTTTAATATGATCTATAAATGCAAAATTCCTCTCTAACGCTAGACCAAGATAGCACACGGACTGCTTCCTTTTTACCGGAACGTTATTAAATTTAATAGTAGGACACGATTTAAGATAACCTTTCAAAATGAGTTGATAAGTTTTGTGCGGAGCAAAGGTCAGGCGGTTCCGATCGCCCCACTGAGATATTAATCGTAGGCAAGTATCAGCCAAGTTTTTGAGTCCAGCTCGAGTACTTGATTGAATGAGCAGAAGACCATCGTCCACGTAACCGGGTAATAAACAGCCGCTTGGAAGCGGAATCGCGAGGAAACCATCAAAGCCTTAATTCCATAAGGCGGACCAATAACCGAACCCTGAGGTCCTCCCATGGTAAAAGACTTCCGACATGGAATGATGGCCAAGTTTGAGTTTCGCGGAAACTAAATTGTATATATTTCTATAGCAGCCTCGAGTTTTCATTTTAAGTAATAGCATTGGCCACCATGCGTTATCAAAAGCCCCAGAAATATCTAGAAAAATCCCAATTACATACTTATGTTCAGATGTATTAACTATTTTCCTAACAGTAAGGGCCGCGTCTACGGTAGATTTTCCGATAGTGAAACCGAATTGATTATTATGAAATTTTGGGCCGTCCGGTAGCAAACGTGGAACGATAAGGCGCTCCAGGAGTTTTCCCAAAGATGGAAATAATGTTATGAACCTATTGTATATCCAGATATTTTTGAAAAAATACATATATGTGAGAACGATATATAAAGACGTGCACGTAAAAGCGTCTAGAGTAACAAACAATTTATTTAAAAAAATACAATAACGGGCCGAGACCGCTAAGTTATGACCAATCCCAACTGATGGCGCCCTTTCAAGAACATGACGCATGGATCAGCACCACTCAGCTCAAACATCATGAAGGAAACCGAATAATCCCATGTGCCACCATCGGAGAGAAATTAGAGAAAACACTCAACTGCCAGGGCACACAGAAGCAACGAACGACACATATGTACCTATGTGTCGTTAGTTGACTTCTGTGAATGGTAGATTTACAGTAGAAACATAGTACTCACACATGTGCTGTGCAGATATATAATACTAAAAGAAATTGAGTTGCAATAAAGTATACCTGACGACTTATAAAAGCTACTAACATTGAAAGTAAACAAATACACTTACCTACGTAAGTGATAAAGAAGATATTACCCATAACAGTGACAATGTCGTGGTAAACGATGCAGTGACTACTTTTAGTACTCTTTTAGTATGTCTCAACGTTTTTTATTCAATGTTTATCTGTGCTATATTAAAGAAGGGTTGTATTTCTGTTCAGTAGAAAGAGAGGTTTGAAGTTTTCTTCTTCTCTATTTTATAGTTAATACTGATATGATACAAAAGATTATAAGTTGGCCTGTCTGAACAACTCTGGACAGTTACAGAAAGAATAGTATCATTATGATGCCAGACCTGGCAATATAATGATACTTAACTGCATTATAGAATACATAATACCAAAGCATAAAAACACATTCCCAAGACTTCAATAAAAAGCTTTATAAAGAATTTTCATTTAAAATCTTGACCAAACTTTTAGCTTAAGCAAACTAAGTACCTATTTTGATTTAACCAATTAAATAATAGCTTTATGAAATCACTGGAACCTCTAAATCGCTTTCGTAAGCCGCCAAGCGAACTCTAATAGTTTACCGCACTAACTCGATTTTATACGGCTTCAAATTTAAAAGCTGAATCAAAAGGGTGTTGTGAAAATGCAAATTGAAACATAGCCAAGTTCATTAAAGTTGATTGCCGAAAATAAAATATCTGATTCTGCACCGTGAATGTGACGCGGATTTGCGACACTGAGAGTCAGTTCGGACGTGCCACAGCAACAACCACATAGCAGCAAAATTGTGGACAAGCATATAATTGTAAGAAATTGGTATAGTGCTATTCACGCGTAGTTGTCATTATTACATTTTACTTATCAATACTGAATGGCAAAAGACTGGCTGGATATGAACTTGATTATTGGGTTTAAACTCGGTAGTTTCTTTTTCATTAGAGATGGATTTTCGAAGTCGGTTGACAAAAAAATTAATAAAAATGAAACACAATAACACATCGCGTCCACTTTATATGCTGTGACTCCACAACTCAAGCTCAAGTGGTTGCAGTGACACTATCCACACTAGCAACTCCTCAGAAACATTTTGGTCGCCGCTGTCGTAGCCCATCTGAACGGCCCCTTAAATTATGCACAAAACTATTTAAAATGTATGGTGCTGCAGGCTGGACGCCTTCGGACATGTTATGTGACATAATGCGATCCTCGAATGCAATTAATCTAATTCTTGACTCTCGTCTCATTCCCGTATTTCAACTTTCGAGTTTAGTTCAAAAGTATTGCTAGAGAGATGGTCCGTTTATTAAATCAGTGACTTTAAATAATTTATTGAAATCAGGGGAATAGTTCTCGTATTTCTAAGAATTTTTGCAATCTCAGATTTTAATACTATACTTGTGCGTACAGATAAGGAGTGAAATTTCTGCCACAGTTT
The DNA here is from genome assembly GCA_964057195.1 of Orthosia cruda. Lineage (NCBI taxonomy): Eukaryota > Metazoa > Arthropoda > Insecta > Lepidoptera > Noctuidae > Orthosia > Orthosia cruda. The sequence goes on along the minus strand of OZ059840.1, from coordinate 24,916,569 downwards.
GTGTTTCCTCGTAGCTACAACCAGAGCGTTTTTAAGTAAATAGTGTGCCTTTTAGGCAAGCGTGTTTCATTGTCGACCATATCATCGCTTACCATAAAGTGGTCAATCGCGAGCCTTTCCGTAGAAATCTGTCAAAATCATCCCATTTTTTTTTTGTAGTCTGTGTATGTTACACTGATTGTTGCGCTGATGAGATTGCAACTTAAATTTGGACGTTTTAAAACTACAATAATTATTGGCCTGCTGACCCCGTTTTGGTACTAGGGAAGTTAAGTTAAGCTGGCAGTCAGCACCAGATTTCATCGAAAGGTTCAATTGGTGCTAGAAGTTTAGTTTTACGATCACTGTCCCATTAAAACTACGGACAATCCTCACTTTCAGATAGCTAAATATCTAGCTTTGAAAATGCGATGTACTGTTATGATTGTGCTAACAGGGATATTTAAACAAAAATCTGCTTTGATATTATAAGGGCAGATAAATGTGAAATTAATCTTCTTCACTAGATAAACGGACAACCTCTACGTGAGTTATTTTGTCATCAGACTCTAAATGCAATAATCCACCATTAGTTACGATTTAGTCCTAAAAATTAAAAGTTTATTCTAGTTCTGCGCCATACCAGGAAAGTAGAAGTTAACAATAAGTTGGGCGAGTCGTCCAGTAACTGAAATGCATCGCCTTAACCTACTTTAATGAGAAGCTTCGCAATTTCCACACGTAACTCCAAGTGGGAGCACCGATTGAGAGCCGCCAGGTCTGCACACATTGAAGTTCTCAGCACGATAACGTTACTTAAGCTGGTTAATTTATGCTTCGTGCAATTGGTGCATTTACCCTGCATCCTGCGGTATTGTATGTTTGATTTATACTATGCCGTGTGATGTCGCATTTGAGGATTTGGGACAGCAATATGCTTGCCCGGATTGGGAGGTTTGTACACATTTATTGCCACTGTCTGCAATGAAGATGCACCTGTATGTGTTGCATTCTGATTCTTCCGATTTTTTCACATGAACTTTTTTTTAAGCGGTTGGCGAATTTTTGCCCACACCACAGATTATACAGTGTTTCGTTCAGAAACTTTAACGGCAAATACTTACGTAGGTATACAGCCATGACGGAGTGTAAAAATAATTAAATAATTTCGACATTTTCATACTATAACTATTAAAATCGAATATTAAGAACCTTAGTTGAGTATTTAAGTAACATGTAGCGAGATTGCAAAGAAATTCCTGTTTAGATAACATTTGAGTCAATTTTTCATTTGCTTGAACTTACATGACCTGTGTGCTGTGCCATAAATTAAAAAAATATTACTTACCGCCCTAGGGTTTCATGACAAAAAGAAAGCCCGAGGGTTTTATATTTTATATGGGGCATTACGGCCAAGTTAACCTGTATGTTTAGATACTTTTTACCTGCAAGTGTGATGAAAAATATAAAATCGAGTATGCCGCAGTTTTTGGCAGGCCCTTTTTCCCGAAATAAGGAGAATAACATTTCCGACACAAAAAACTCTTTTTAAGCAATGGTTGGTGAATCCCGTACCTATCTTGATCTGCAATATTTGCAAAATAGTTACAACAATAATAAAATTGTAAATAAACTCGTGCTTGACGCCAAAAAACTATGAAATTTGACATTTTGAAGACCAAACTCTACACACTCTCTAGCGGATATTTCAAACGCGGTCGCCCTCATTGTCATCATAAGATGTCATAACTTTGTTTTGTCAGTAACAAGTAAGTCATTTACCTGCATTTTGTATTAAACCACTGTCAACACTCAAACAGAACTCAAAAGCCATTAGACAATCCCGTCCGTTTTCCAATGAATAATTATTGATAATAACTATTGGCTCCAATTGTACATTCATGAACAGTGGTGCAGTATAAATTATTTCCTGTCAATGTGACAAGCTATTGTTGGCGATACAATAAAAAAATAACAATAGTCATTCATTATTCTAGGACTATTGAGTCCTAGAATAATGAATGACTATTATTATTTTTAATTTTCACAAATTTTGTGGGGACCGTAACAAAGGATTAATGTAAAGGTGGTCATTTACTGGACGCATTCGTGTGTAATGTAAACGTGCTTTTGTACCAACTCGATCGGCCTCGATTAACCTCCGTAATCAGCTGTGGGACTTTAACATACATTTTTAATTAACGATAGGATGAAGTATGCAGCGTAATTGCGCAAGTGAATTCGACAAGGAAAAGGGTTTAACTGCCAACATTTAAAAATAATCACATGGACGGAAATCCACATCGTGTCATTCATATCGCATGTGATTGATCGATTGGTGGCGGTCAAACCCTATGCCTTGCCGAATTCACTTGTGCAATTAGGCTGCGGGTTAATAAGTTTGATGGAAAAGCATCTTGCATGACTCAATTTTGTACAGTATGTTACAATACTGTGCCATCTGAACACACTTATTCGTTATTTTATGCGTTCGCATTGTGAATGTTACAAGCTGTAACACTGTATGTGAGAGGAGCAATAGAACGTGCAACACAGATTCACTTGTTTTGAGAACGTCAACGTGTTGCTGGGTCATATTACAAGTAGCTCACATTGTAATGCTTGGTTCCCCGCATTTTTTACTGCAATTTCACGAATGGTATAATTACAGGGACGCGATCGTGATACGCGCTGGACGCATTATCTGAAATCATTCTCGAATCTCAGCTGCACAAATGCGTTTGGTGAGTGACTACCTTTATAATCCTTTGGAAAAACTTCACGTAATCACTTAATATAACACAATAGTGAGGCATATAATGTTCTCGTTATTATTTTAATAGAGAATTTGTATAGATTTATTTTGGGGATTGTATTTTTGGAGTACAATGGGTAGTAATTGGATGGAGTGAGCGTGTTGACATTTTTACACGACTGCGCGTTAACAGAGACAAGGTTTTGTTTTTATATCATGTTATTTTTGTGCTCATTACTTTTACATTCATTGACAGTTAGAGTTTATAATAATTCCCCCTAAATTTTGCATGATCTGTTGATGTAAAAATCAGTTGCTTTACAGAAAATACTAAAGTATCAGAATAGTTTATTATTACAAATAAGCCTGTTGTCCGATATTAAAAACATTTTTAACAAAAAAATACGACAAAGCCATCCAAAACAGCAAACAATTTTCTGTCATACCGTTCCAGTATAAAAATTGGATTTAAAAAAACAAACAAGCCAATATAAAATATAATAAAAATCTCCATCAGTACAATTCACAGCTCCCATACAAGCAAAAACTTTTGAATAGATTGGCAACAGGGATGCGCCAGTTGCAGAAAAACACGCAATATGGAAATTTATTTCATAGTGAGGTTAAAACCAATTCGAATATGCGATAGACGTGACACAAAACCAATTTGGGGTGAAACCGATCTCGACAAACCTTCTCTATTGTCAATAGTTCCGTACTGACATGGCCTAGTATTTTTGGGAATCGCGAAAGGAGATTTTAAAGTTTGAGAAAAGGGCGTTGACAAAGTGCCATACGTGAAAGCTTGCCATAGCGATTGGTACAATGTTTTAAATGTGAGGGAATGCCAAGCGTTATTGAAATGTCACGTGATCAATCGCTAAAATTTTGGCATTTCAACCATGACCATTCCTTTAGAATTTAAACTCTGTCTAGAGCTTCAGACCCTAGACCCTATCAGCGCTAGCGATAGCAGAGAGGGCAAAAACCGTACATTTTAGTCACCTTACAAAAGTAGCCCACTTCTTCTGCCCATATATGAACAACTTTCTCCATGAAAGTCGTAGCCAATTCTCAAAAAGAAAATTGCATTCCCATACAAATTTTGATCAGCTGACGATAACTTTGTAAAAATTGGTTTGGGAATTGACAGTGAGACATTTGGCAACTTCCGTGGAGAAAGTAGTTTATATAAATGGGTAGAAGGAGTGGTCTGCTTTTGTAAGATTACTAAAATGCCACGGTTTACGTATATGGGATTGACATGCTCTACCGAAATGTCATTTGGTCAGTATTAAAAAAAATAATATATGTATGTTCCAAGCCAAGACCACGCCTCAACCTGGTGTTGATAGTGAGATGTCAGCGAAGGCGATAGGTACTTGAAATGTCAAAATGCAAGGGATTGTTCACGTGATTTTTCGATATCGTTTGTCAATCCCATACAGTTTTGCCTTTTCGAAAATCGATATCGCCACACTTTAGATGATAGAATGTCACTTGTCTATGGTCTCTGACATTATCAAATTGGCAGTTATAACTTGTTTTTATTGACATGAATTGAGCTTTTTTTTTCGTTATCATGGCGGCTAAGGGCCAATTTCACCAATGAAACTAATCGCGATGAGTTCAACTAAACTCAGTTTAAGCAAATACAGCATTCTGATTGGTTGAAACCACTGAGAAACTACCTATCAGATAGCTGTACTTGCATAAACTGAGTTTAAATGAACTAATCGCGATTAGTTTCATTAGTGAAATCGGCCATAAGGCGAGTGAAGGTTCATAAAGAATGAAAGAAAACTAGTTTATTATTTTAAAACAATCAAACGGTCTTAGAATATGAGTCAGTCTAGTGACCCAGGGTGGGCAGAGTGGTGATAAATAACTATAGGCGCTAAAACCCTTTATAATAATTTTCACAAGCCGATAGGTATTTCTACAAAGAGGTATGGTTAAACTAATACTCGTATTATTCCTGCCATCATAATTTTAATCAGTGTTTATATAAGCATACGCAGGAAAATGCATTATATTATGAATCCTGTAGTTATAAAACTAGACTTAAAAGTAAGCTGCTCGACGGTACCGCTCGCATGAAAAGTTTATAATTTTCCGGTATGAAAAATCTACTTTCTCTTTGTTCTAGTAACCTCTTTTTAACCGGCTTCTAACTTGGTGCTCTGTTTATTTTATGAAATAATATTTAGTTCATCATTTTAACCACGTATAAAGCAAACACTTTTCTTAATTTTACTTTTGTATCTTTTTTGAATAACGACACTGATTCTATTATTCAGACACCTAACCAGAATAAGGGAATTAACAAATACTGATGGGCAGAGACTCAAGAAAATGACTGTGGCACAGATATGAAAAAGTCAGAGTTTTGGTAAGCCTTGTACGTCAACATGTTATTTAAATTAAGTAAATCTTGTGTTCAAGTAAATCTGCACTAATATCAAAAAATTACCACAACAAAAAGAAGTTCGGCCAAAATTCTCATATGCAGCCGTCAATATTCACCGATAAAACACCAAGTACCGCTGTCAGCGGACTATTTAGCTAGTTAGTGAGCCCAACCTGGCCTGACGCCAAACATTCAAATTGAACTGGAAATTGCCGTGTTAGAACATGTATTTAGATGCTATCCGCATGAATACGGCCCATGAATAACTTGGAGTAATGTCTAATAGAAAATGTTTAAAAGCCCTAAATCTTCTTAGTGTAGGATTTGGCAAAGGAGCCGCTTAATTTAGTCTTGGCAAAGTATTCGATTAGTCTACACTTTTGTTAATCCTAAAGCGCTTAAAACGCTGTAACATATTTTGAGATGTTGTAGATTGTAAAATCTGCTAAACAAGAAAACAGGTGAAGCAGAGCCAATAAAAATAAACGCTGGATTAGAACTAAAATAAGGACAACAACTCAGTATAATTATTTTTTTAAAGGTACAGGAATAGAATGACAAACAAAAGTGGAATTTGTGATTGTTGACATGACGACAAATAGAGATGTGTCCATGAAGATAATATGCGACCACATAATATTATAAATTGGAATAAGTGCAGGCGAGAAACACTGGAATCATCCATTGTAACGTTATGTTTAACTCAGAGGAGCTAAACGTAAGCCACGTTACTAAAAAGATAAAAATAAGAGCTGGCTTCGTACGACGTGCCGCCCGCGCAAAATGACTGACTGAGGGATCAGCTACGGCCGTTGCCGCCCGCCTCTTCCAAGTTGGCGAAGGGGCAACCGCAGACCAGGGCGGCGTGTTACGGTGCGATGGGACGGCTGGTGGAGCGCTACCGCAAGATGTGGGCCCTCGTGTTCAGCATGCGCAACCTGCGCGTACTGCTGGAGGGTGCGTGCGACCTGTCTGCTGCAGTTCATACCAGACTGGCACATCTTGTTATTATAACAGTAAAAAGTTCACTTGAGAGTATAATTGTTATTTATTTATAGTCTTCAGGGATTTATAACACTCATTCACAAACTGAATTAATTACAATTTTATTAGAACTTTGTGGATAAGAATATACTTTGTAATTGAAGGCTAAAATATGTCCTTCAAATTTCGAAACCAAATCCAAACTAAAAATCTGACACCCGTTTTTCCTCGTTCTGTTATATCTTCTGAAATTTAAATTCCAATCTCAATTATAAGAAATCATTACCAGAACGAATAAAAAACGGTTTACAGAGGGGACAGCTGCCGCTGGGCTCCGTGAACCTAGCACCCGACTTTGAAAAAACAAAACTTTTTTTGGTTTAATTGAAAGATATCAGTAAGTAGTGGATAGTAGTGAAAATTATTTCGTTAGTAGTGGCGCCAAAAAAAAAAAATGGACTGCAAAAAAAATGTTCGCCCCCGACATTGCAAAACCTAACTTTTTTCGATTGTATCTGGTAGGTAAGCGTTAGTAGTGGATTGTAGTGTACTTTTTTTCGTTTGTAGTAAAATAAAAAAAAATATAAAATATTTTCGACTTTTTTCTATATCGATAAATTCAATTTGAACGCTTATATGGTTACTACAAACGCTGAAAATTACTGAAAACCATCGGTAGAGGTAGGGAGAGGTTTATAGTTTAATTATTTTCGTTTGTAGTATGCTGAAAAAATTATAAAAAATATTTTAAGGTACCGAATTTTTGTCGTACAGATAAATTCAGTTTGAAAGCCTATACGGTTACTGCAAACGCTGAAAATGACTGAAAAACGTTGGAAGAGGTGTAAAGAGGATTGTAGTATTATTATTTTTGTTTGTAGTAAGCTGAAAAAATTATAAAAAAATATTTTAGGTATCGAAATATTTTTCATACAGATGAATTCAGTTTGAAAGCCTATACGGTTACTACAAACGCTGAAAATTACTGACAATCGTTGGAAGAGGTGTAAAGAGGATTGTAGTATTATTATTTTTGTTTGTAGTAAGCTGAAAAAATTATAAAAAAATATTTTAGGTATCGAAATATTTTTCATACAGATGAATTCAGTTTGAAAGCCTATACGGTTACTACAAACGCTGAAAATGACTGACAAACGTTGGAAGAGGTGTAAAGAGGATTGTAGTATTATTATTTTTGTTTGTAGTAAGCTGAAAAAATTATAAAAAAATAGTTTAGGTATCGAAATATTTTTCATACAGATGAATCCAGTTTGAAAGCCTATACGGTTACTACAAAGGCTGAAAATGACTGACAAACGTTGGAAGAGGTGTAAAGAGGATTGTAGTATTATTATTTTTGTTTGTGGTAAGCTGAAAAAATTATAAAAAAATATTTTAGCTATCGAAATATTTTTCAAACAGATGAATTCAGTTTGAAAACCTATACGGTTACTACAAACGCTGAAAATGACTGACAAACTTTGGGAGAGGTGTAAAGAGGATTGTAGTATTATTATTTTTGTTTGTAGTAAGCTAAAAAAATTATAAAAAAATATTTTGGGTATCGAAATATTTTTCATACAGATGAATTCAGTTTGAAAGCCTATACGGTTACTACAAACGCTGAAAATGACTGACAAACGTTGCAAGAGGTGTAAAGAGGATTGTAGTATTATTATTTTTGTTTGTAGTAAGCTGAAAAAATTATAAAAAAATATTTTAGGTATCGAAATATTTTTTATACAGATGAATTCAGTTTGAAAGCCTATACGGTTACTACAAACGCTGAAAATGACTGACAAACGTTGGAAGAGGTGTAAAGAGGATTGTAGTATTATTATTTTTGTTTGTAGTAAGGTTTTGTTCACAACCACTTTTTAGGAAAGTTTCAGTTAAACATATAATATCTACGGGACCTAGTTCCTTTTGTAAATTTGAAATAGCCTCCTCTATTAATTCCTGTTTGTTTAATACTCCAGCAATATTCTGGTGGATTACCGTGATTTTTGTATAATTAGTTTTGTTTGCGAAAAAACTCAGTTTTGGTGGCATTACCAACTTTTTTTTTTCCACAAAGAAGGTAGTAATTTTGGTTTGTGTGGTTTTTCGCGGTGTTGTAGGTGTGTTTGTTCTGTGCTGGATAATGTGCTTATTTTTAAATCAATTAAGGAACTCAGTCTGGTATTTCTTGTAGTCAATTCTTGTGTTCAACTTCAAACATAAATGCGATAGATAGTATTGGTGTTTACTTTTCATAGACCTGTTGTTGCTGCTATTTATGTATTCCAAATTGTGTACTTTTACGTATTTACAATTTTCATAATTTTGTATTATTAATTCCAAGTTGTAATTAATTGTATTTTCGTTTAAGTAAGGATTATATTGTACGTTAGTAACAAGTACAGTATTGTTTCGTAGTTTATAAAGGACGTTACACAACTCAGTCATCAGAGAGTAAGGGTTTTTGTCATTAGATCCTATCATTAAAACTATAATATCGTCACTGGTCAATGTCCTTACGAAGTCGTCATTACAGCTGTTCAGAATCTGAACCCATTCACCCTTGACTTAAAGACCCCTAGATTGTAGCTATCGGGAAACAGACTCCGGTAGGGAATTCCACTCCTTAGCTGTACACACTTCAACACCTCAATATACCGGTAGTCGATCTGGTACCGTTGGAGAAACTGCCGTACAGTCAAAGACAAAGTCTCGATCGAATCGAAGGCTTTCTTGTAGTTCACAAAAGCTAAACAGAGAGACAGGTACTCTTCAGTCTTCTGTATAACCTGCCGCAGCGTATGTATGTGGTCTACGGTGCTAAAGCCTTTTCGGAAGCCGGCTTGTTCGGGAGGCTGGAAGTCGTCAAACCTGCGCGCGAGACGATTCGTGATGACTCTTGAAAAAAACTTGTAGACATGGCTAAGAAGTGAGATGGGCCTATAGTTCCTCAGCCGGGCATTTTCGCCCTTCTTGAAGAAGATTACTACCACACCCCTGCACCATGCCTGTGGCGTCCGCCCCTCGAGTATGACGAAATCAACCAGCTTCTGAAGGGCCTTAAGTATAAGTTTTGTAGTTCATGAAATTGTTCTTGTAAAACTCTGTTCGCCCCAACAAAGTTGGTTCCGTTGTCACTGTATATGTGACGGGGAGCTCCTCTTCTGGCAGCCATTCGTTGTAGTGCAGCTAAAAATGCAGAGCTACTTAAGTCGGACACTAGTTCCAGATGAACAGCTCGGGTCGCCATACACACAAATAATGCTATGTAGCCTTTTGTTGTCTTTATCCCCCGTCCTTTGTTGCTTTTTATTTCAACATAGCCGGTATAATCTACACCGGTGTGATAGAAAGGGGGAGCGGGTTTGCTTCGGGATTCTGGTAGATCTCCCATTAACTGATGCTGCATTCGTGGTGAGTGTTTTCTGCAAAGTACGCAGTTTCTAACTTCCTTCTTGACCGCACTGTTGCCTCCGATTATCCAATACTTTTGTTTAATGTTTGCTAGAGTTAAGCGTGGCCCACCATGGTAAGTTAGTAGATGAGCTTGATTGATGACAAGTGTTATTAAACGACTTATGTTTGGCAGTACTGCTGGATGTTTCATCTCCATCCCAATGTCTGCTTTTCTTAGGCGACCACCTACCCGAAGGATACCCTCTCGATCGATAAAGGGATCAAATTTTAATAAATTGCTCTTGTTGTTCAATTTACCATGCTTTTTTAAGTGTTCTATCTCTTCTGAAAATACTGTTCTTTATACATGTTTAACTATCAATGATTTGGCGTTTCGTATTTCTAATAATGTGAGATACGACGGCAATGAGCCATGTTTCATTGATGTGACGTTGTTGTGTAATTGCATTGTTTTTGTAGCGCGTAATAACCATGCGAGTACTTTTACAGTTTTAGTAAATGAGTTGTATTTATCCAGTAGTTTACTAATGATGCTCTCTGTATTTGTATTTTGATGCTGAGTTATCAAAGCATTTGTTTTGTGACTCTGAATATGTTTCGTTTTAAGTTCTTGGTCTGTTGTAAAAAGGATTGGTTTTGATAACTCCAAATTTCCATCGAATGTTTTCAAAATGCTGGGTCCTTGCCACCACAGACTATGATGTTTTAACTGAGATGGCAAAATTCCCCTGCTTGCTGCGTCCGCTGGATTCTCTTCTGACTTGACATATCGCCAGCAGTCTGGTTTTATTACTTCAGTAATGCTTTTCGTTCTGTTTGCTACGAACGGTTTCCAGCGTCCGGGATCGCCTTGCAACCAGCCCAAGACAACCATCGAGTCTGTCCATCCAAATATTTGGATTTTTTGGTCTCCTAAGCAGCTGATGACTTTGTTCATTAATTTTCCTAGTAAATGTGCTCCCGACAACTCCAATTTCGGTAAAGTAACACTTTTCGAAACCGGAACTAGTCGAGATTTAGCCACAACTAATACTACTGAAGATTTGTTATGTTTTTTGATACGCGCATAAATAACTGCAGCGTACGCTTTTGTTGACGCATCGCAGTATCCATGCAGTTTGATTGTGTCATGAGGTTGATACCCGATCCATCGTGGTATTTTATATTCATTGATGTTTACTATATCTGTTTGTAACGTATTCCATTCGTTTTTAATGTTTTCTGGGACTTCTTCATCCCAGTCCAGATTATTTATCCATAGTTTCTGGAATAGAATTTTTAATTTTGTTGTTACCGGTGATATCCACCCTAAGGGGTCAAATAGTTTAGATATCTCGGCCAAAAGCATTCGCTTCGTCAATGTTGTATTATGTTTTGCTGAATTGTGTTTGAAAGTAAACTGATCATCTGTAGCATTCCACCGTAATCCTAATGTTTTGATGGGTTTTCTGTTTTGAAATTAAATATAATTTCTCCTTCGCTTGATTGTTATCAATGTTTGCCAAGAGTTCCGAACTGTTTGCTGACCATTTTCGTAATTACTACGAAATTTAATACGATCCATCCCAGTTGTGTCTGTTAGATTACCGGATGGGAAGGGCTTTCTCCTCTGATCAATCCCGATAGTAATATTATGCCATGGACGTTGGCATTAAGTAATAAGTCCACCGGCCTGCTTGAGTTGAATTCGGGATCTGCTAGCTTTAAATTTTCTATGTGACACCAATTAGCTCGATCAAATGTTTTGATTGGTAAGTTCCCAAGTAAGTTGTCCATTATTAGCACGTCTGTACTAAATGAAAAGTTGTTATGGATTGATGAGCAGTGAATAGTTAGTTTACCTTTACATTTGTTATGCTGTTCTCCTATGCCCATTACGATTCCTTTGCATCGCAATTTTTGTAATCCTAACCTTTTCACTGCCTCTTCCCTGATTAGGGACACTTGTGAACCCGGATCTATCAAGGCTCTTAAGACTTGATGGGACCCATCAATGGCTTGTACCTTGATTAAGGTAGTGGCTAACATCACTTCATTAGTTGTTAATGTATCCCCAGTGACATGAGATGAAACAGACACTATTGGGTTTTCATTAATTTGCTGTTGATTGATAATGGCCGCACTATTAGCATTTGGCGATCTTGATTTTGTGCAAGCATCATGCATAATTGAATTGTGCGTTCCTATGCAATTGCGACACCGTTTGGCCGAAGTGCATTGTTTACCATTATGATCGAATAAGCAATTTATGCATGCTTTCAATTGCGAAACTGTTTTTAGCTTGTTTTCGCCGGTCGATTCTAAAAACCTTTTACAATTATATAGGCCGTGCTGATGATCGCAAAGTGGACATTTCTACAGCATCGACACGTGTAACGCTTTAGAGAATGATTTACTGCTGTTGCTATGCTGATTGTTGTAGCCTGTTTGATGATTTTTGTTAACCGAAGTTCTTGTATCTTGATTGGTCTTTTGTGTAAAACTTTCATGTTTTCTACGCGAAGATTCTAGACTTGTAAACTTGCTCTCTAGGAAGTCGAGAAACTCTTGTAGTACTGGTAGCTCACGTGCGTTTTTCAAGGAATCTATGTAATCCCCAAATGTTTCCTGATCCAATTTTTGTGACAATAAGTTCACAAGTAGTGGATCCCATTTGTTGATGTCGACACCCAGGTTTTTTATACCATGTATGCTTTCTAGTGTGACGTCATGCAATTTTTTGATTTGTGTCCACGATTGCTGTTGAATGTTGGGTAAACCGAGTAAAGTGTTGACAATAGAGTTAAAAATAAGCTTTTTATTGTTGTAGCGATGGTTTAAAAGCTTGTGTTGTAGTTTTCACTGCTTATTGGAAGATGTTGCATAATCTTTTCTGCCTCACCTGGCAACTTTCCTTTCAAAAGTTGCATCTTCTGGGCGGCTGACATTGACCGATTGCTATGTATGGTCTCATTAAACAAATCTTTAAAGGAGTACCATTGGTGATATTTTCCTGTGAATATAGGGATATCCATTTGTGGAGTGCTATGTTCTCTGTAAGACACGGACCAGAGTTTCTTGTTGATTGCTCTTTTGAGACTGATGAACGTTTTCTCATTGTTGCTGTAGATGATGTCATACTCTTCATCTGCGCCACACAGTTCACCGTCAATTTCCCAGTGTAGCTCATCAACCTGCTTCCATTTTGATTGTAAAGTTCTAAGGGCGTCCTCTAATTCCCACTTTTCATTGAGATCTTCCAGATCAATGTTGGTGATGGCCCTATTAAAGGCTTTGATATTCGCTGTTTGCTTGCGAACCATGTCATCAAGTTTACTTGTCGAACCCTTTGACATCATCACTTGGCTGGTGCCCGGACCCCTTTCCGCTTGCTCTTGTTGACGATCTTCCTGTTTGGATTGAGACCGTTTGTGTGGTGATGGCGGGATTGTTGCAGCTAATCCCACACATTGCTCGGCAATTAATGTTTTAATGCTAGTGTATAGCTGACTTGTTTGCTCGTGTTCCAAGTTTAGAAAATATCTATGCTCACTGACCCCACTCGCACAGATACGTATGTGATTGTTCTGGTAATCCTCCCAGTAACTCTCAAGTAGTTCCGAACGACGTCTGAAATAGTCATCCGTCTTTCTTTCGGCTCCGTCCTTTTTTATGTTAATTTTCAATTTATTGAGCGCTTCACTAATCTCCTGTTGCGATTCGTAAAGTCGTTCCATGTTATTGGTGGATATAATGCTTATGTTGTTAATTAAAAAGGAAAGATCTTACTTGTGTTCTCCGTCTCTTACGGATGTTAGTTCGATGTTGATGTTGGCGGAAACAGATCTGCTGTTGATCCTGTTCCCTTGCTGCTGGCGACGCCCTGCTGCTGACGTCTTGATAATGTTTGTTTGTTGTTATGCGGACTGCTGCCACAATGATGATAGTTCAACGAACGAGGGTCCTCACTAATTTTTGGTCTGCTTTAACACTAGTCGACTCCTTCCGGACGGAGGACCATCAAAAACTCGCGAGGTCCCGCCCGATGGCTCGAAGGACCATGTAAAGGTTGTCTGTTGGGATGTTAAATGAGAGATAGAAATATTCACTTAAAACTGTATATTGTTAAGAAAAATGTTACAAATGTTTAATAGAGCGAGGTAGCACGCGCGACGGCACTTAATGATAATCGATCACGTACTGAGGTTAATTGGTATTTGGGTCGCTTGACGTAAACGCGTATAATGCTGATTTGGCTATAAATTTATAGTTATGATGTGCGGTTCGCCGTACAAATGGCGATAATCAAACGGGAACTGCTAAAGCAACGTCGAACCCACGTACTATTCTACGCCCGAATTTAGAAAAAAATTCAAGACTAAAATACATTTACCATTTATTTTTTATTTTGTTGCTAACAAAAAATCTATACTATAACCCATTTCTAACCTCTATTATCGTGACTTAATATAATTTTCATTTTCAGCGTTTGTAGTAACCGAATAGGCTTTCAAACGGAATTCATCTGTACGACAAAAAATCGGTACCTTAAAATATTTACTATAATGTTTTCAGCATACTACAAACGAAAATAATTAAACTATAAACCTCTTCGTACCTCTACCAAGGTTTTACAGTAATTTTCAGCGTTTAAAGTAACCGTATAGGCTTTTAAACTGAATTCATCTTATGAAAAGTATTTCGATACCTAAAATATTTGTTTATATTTTTTTTAGCTTACTACAAACAAAAATAATAACACTAAAATACTCTTTACACCTCTTCCAAAGTTAGTCAGTCATTTTCAGCGTTTGTAGTAACCGTATAGGCTTTCAAACTGAATTCATCTGTATGAAAAATATTTCGATACCTAAAATATTTTTTTATAATTTTTCAGCTTACTACAAACAAAAATAATAATACTACAACCCTCTTTACACCTCTCCCAACGTTTGTCAGTCATTTTCAGCGTTTGTAGTAACCGTATAGGCTTTCAAACTGAATTCATCTGTATGAAAGATATTTCGATACCCAAAATATTTTTTTATAATTTTTTCAGCTTACTACAAACAAAAATAATAATACTACAATCCTCTTTACACCTCTTCCAACGTTTTTCAGTCATTTTTAGCGTTTGTAGTAACCGTATAGGCTTTCAAACTGAATTCATCTGTTTGAAAAATATTTCGATACCTGAAATATTTTTTTATAATTTTTTCAGCTTACTACAAACAAAAATAATAATACTACAATCCTCTTTACACCTCTTCTAACGTTTGTCAGTAATTTTCAGCGTTTGTAGTAATCGTATAGGCTTTCAAACTGAATTCATCTGTATGAAAAATATTTCGATACCCAAAATATTTTTTTATAATTTTTTCAGCTTACTACAAACAAAAATAATAATACTACAATCCTCTTTACACCTCTCCCAACGTTTGTCAGTCATTTTCAGCGTTTGTAGTAACCGTATAGGTTTTCAAACTGAATTCATCTGTTTGAAAAATATTTCGATACCTAAAATATTTTTTTATATTTTTTTCAGCTTACTACAAACAAAAATAATAATACTACAATCCTCTTTACACCTCTTCCAACGTTTGTCAGTCATTTTTAGCGTTTGTAGTAACCGTATAGGCTTTCAAACTGAATTCATCTGTATGAAAAATATTTCGATACCTAAAATATTTTTTTATATTTTTTTCAGCTTACTACAAACAAAAATAATAATACTACAATCCTCTTTACACCTCTTCCAACGATTGTCAGTAATTTTCAGCGTTTGTAGTAACCGTATAGGCTTTCAAACTGAATTCATCTGTATGAAAAATATTTCGATACCTAAAATATTTTTTTATAATTTTTTCAGCTTACTACAAACAAAAATAATAATACTACAATCCTCTTTACACCTCTTCCAACGTTAAGTAAATAGACTATGAGATAAAGTAAACATAAAATAAGATCACAAATTAAACACAAGTCATAAAATTTAATTAGAAGGTGCCTACTTACAAGAAAATCTACAATGCATTCCTCTAATGATATGATTAACATGGAGATTTTTTTAGAAATTCAGATATAGAAATTCAAATAATATCAATATTATAATATGATTCAATTTACAAACAAAAATGGATGTATTGTTAATTGATCACGCTCATACGTATGAACGGAGGTGATCTAAATTCGACATCCAAATGAAGTTTGACCATGATTTTTTATTTGATCTGAGGTTTTGACATAAATATTGTCAAACTTCACTCGGATGTCGAGTACATTCTGTACTGAAAGGTCCCGAGGGATGCATTCATTAATTAGGAAATTAATTAATATTATTGGAGTGTTATAAGAAGGAAATTACGAAGAAGGAAAACGAATGAAATAAAAATCATGTGTCAATTGGTAATACCAGAAGAAAAAAAATCAATGACTTTATCTTGTTTAAAAATGTAATAACAATAAAAACGGCCAAATGCGACTCGCACGCACATCGTTCCAAATGAATCATGCAATGCATTTTATTTTAAAACCAAAGTCTTATTTAGGTTTTTCTGTAATGTTTATGTTAAAACTATTTGTTGTACACTACTTTCATCAAAAAAACACTACCATTTGATATGTATTCACCAAAAGAAGGGTCTCTTCATATTCGACTCTTTCGACCTACTTAACCTTTACTAAAACAATACAAAAGTATTGCAAGCGTACCGTAGACTCATTATATTCATTTACGTTGCATATCCATGTTTGAGTAACTGAAGTTCATATGTGTACTGTCAAATTACAAATGAATTCTTCCAGTTGATTCGGAGCAAAGACGTGATAGACAGACAAATAGACACAGGAGTAAGGCTATAACGTTTTCGTTTTGTCAATTGGCTGTACGGAATCCTAAAAAAACCTGGCAAAGTGCAAATCATTTCAAACTATTCAAATAAAATTTTAATATTAGTGACACGCACAATCACGCATTTTATTTGAAAATATTTAACCTAACTGTATTTTAATGGCTCTCAATCATAGAACGTTCTTTCAATCATAGGCATAGATCATATTAAAATAAATCCTTTCAACTGCTAGCAAAAGTGTTAGTAACAATGAAATTATTGACTTTGCTGTACGCCCTGGGATTGATATCGGTAAATTATTTAATATTAAAAGTTTTATTTACAATACTATTTTATAGGCAATATTGGGGACTACTATAAACTATAATGTACTATTTTATATTGATGATTGTAGTGCTAATCTCTAAACATGAGTGCTAAATTCGAAAAGTAAATTTGCGATGATTAACTTTGACATAACAATTAAAAAAAAATGCCTAACAATTTCAGGCCTTTTGTAAGTGATATTTATTGTAGTGAAGGTTTCTCACCGGAATCATGTTATTCCAACTCTGTGTCAAAAGGCGATTTAGAAAATCATGTGCGAAAAAACAATTTATTCATAAGTTTTGACATAGAAGATTTTGAAGAAAAAATGTATTTTAAAAATCTTTTTATTATTACATTACATTGGGTTTACTTAAATTGTTACTGTTTACATTTTCAAAACAAAACTATTGCAATCGAACTTTGCATTACAAAACAATACTCGTATGCTTGACATAATATTATAAAGTGCCTCATTGAATTTTCTAGAAGAATTTTATTCATGAGTAAATTGTTTTTCGTGAATAAATTGTTTTATGCAGGATTTTTTACAAGGAGATTATTTTTTCCAGGCTATGCAAATAGTCCCCGAGCGTCATGAGATGGAGTATATCAACCACAAATATCTCAGGAACATGTCGATAGCATTCAGGAAGCTCAGCCGTAACAGTCCACATTATGTCAACATGGAAATAGCTTCAACCATAGGAGCTGGCAATAATCTGACGGTACGTGTAATTTTTTTTTTTTTTTTTTTTTAACAACGTTTTAGGGACTTGTGGTCAAGCGGAGGTTAAGCTATATTTGCCAAGATCCAAACAACAGTTTAAGCAAATGGAGCCAAAGCATCGAAGGCAGAGCTCACTGTGTTGTTTATCTATAGTACAAGATTTGCAACTTCAAGAAAAAAAAGAATTGTAACATATATTTTTCAAAAACCAAGGTTGCCTTTTCCCAAACATCCTTCCAGCCAGCTTCTAGCTAACGATACAGCTCTCAAACTTTTGTCTTTAAAATATATATAAATGATAGCCGGAAGCGTTCTAAAAGAGATTGAACCATAATTTTTGTGTTCCCTGTTAAAATACTGATGCACTTAAATTTTTCAGATTAAAATGGAATTATTTGAATTCCTGGGCGGTCATTATATACCAACAGGTGTAGTAGGAGAATACAAGTTTTGTGATTTTCTATACAAAGAGCCATTTTTTGGCATGATGTATGCCAAATAATTTAAATTTAATTGGACGTGTCCTTTCCCTCCGGTGAGATAATTGTATAATTAATTGTAAGTCTTCTTTTCCAAGTAGTTTTTCAATTAGAATAACTTTAATGCTATTAAAGTTTCGTTTGATTCTGATTCAAAGAACTAATTAAACATTGTCATACAATACGAAAGAAGCCAGACTCACAACCCAAATAGCAATAGTAGATTATGCATTAAGGGGATAAATCAGTGTCTTACACGTCACGGGCGGTATATTGAACCCTGAGCGTGCTAGGGAGTTATGTAGAGTCCTGAATAAAGCGAGGGGTTCAAGCTGCCCAAGACGAAGACGGGCTTTATTCCAGAGGAGCATCCTCTACTTTTCACAACTTCTGCGAGACAATAAAAAGACGGCTCCATAAATTAAGTATTTATTTTATAATTAATATAAATCAAAAGTTCATATTGATGTTGGACACATATTATTAGTACAGATAAGGAAGGACAGAGTAACATTTCTTTTCGGTACATTTATGGAAGTTGTGGTGGAGTTTATTTCAGTACTCAAAGATGTAGAAACTTGTGTTTGGGTGTCATTTTGAATCGTGAACATTGGTGACAGCACCAAACACCCCTATTGTTCTTTTTTTTTTTAAATCGCACCTTTTTTTGCATTCTTCTTATAGTAACGAGTTTGATTTTTGAACAAGCATCTTTACAATGCCGTATTTGCTTTTTTACTTAGTGTTTTCCATGAGTTTCTACACGAATTTGACGTTCCAAATTCAAATCACTTAATTCCCTTGGGAGTTTCATACAACTTTATATCCCTTCAGAGGTAATGCTTAACTTTACGTTGAGGTTGCATGATATGTTATTGGACATTGTCGATCAGATGGTTTGAAAAATTATTTAATATAGCAGATATAATTTAAACAAATATTGATAGTTTTTATCTGAATAAAGTCAAACTAATTTAAAAAAAATTGTGGACTGAAAGTTAGAGTATTGATAATAATGTGTCTTGTATGTTAGGATGACCAAAAATATACAAACTTTAGTTTTCAGGGCGAATATCACTTCATGAATCTTACAATTCATCTGGAGAACTTCCCCTACAACATACCCTTCACATATTCGTCCCTGATCGTGAGAACCCGAGCTGATGTCCAGGGCATCTTTACGAATACCAACGAAGAAGTCTTCAGATGGAAGACTTTCGTTAAGATTACGCAAAAGATGAAGGATGCGAAGAAGAAGACGAAGTCGTTGGTACAGAATTTTTTATAGAGATTTTATAAATTAAATACATGCTTTAATTTATAACGCTATATTACTAATTCTATTATCATACTTTCTACTATCCTATCCTAATCCTTTGTGTGGTGTACAATAAAGAATATAATAAATAAATAAATAAATCCTACAAAAACAAAATTTAAAATCCCTGACAAAAAACTCTCTTAAGTGTAATAAGCCTCGTACTCGTGCTGGGGGCCCGACAAAATTAATAATCTTCGTATTTCGTGTCGATTAACTCAAACTATAATCTCAACCATTCAGATTTTGTCCGACCAGTGTGTAGCTACCCGGACAGCTCTGTCCTTCGCTACGTTCAAATCCTGTAATGTGCAGGTGGTCGGGCATAAAGGGCAGACAAGGTGATGTATTTGTCAAACTCTACTTTAGCTTGAAAACCTGTCAAACTCGATTCAGAAACCCACCTTTACTCACTAGAAATTTTGTAAATAGATAACAAATATCGACACTGCAATTAGTTTGGCAAGGTTAGACAGGAATGGCAATATAATATTTTCTAAATATGAGAAAATAGTTAATACCTCTCTCGCACTTGCGATCTCATCGAGAGTCGAGAGTGAATGTGATTAAATGCTTATTTTCTTAAGCGTAAGGCGGCTCCTTACGCTTAAACATTTTAATAACCACTTTGCTGCCAGTTACAGACTGGTAGACAAACCAGAATCACATGATCGTGCGTTGCCGAATACAAAAGGCAATGATTTTTTCTTAATAATAAGATTTCTTTATCTGTTGCCTCCCTGTCATGTAAACTTTTACTACTAATAAGATCAATTGGGATTCTGACTATTAGCGATGTATATGTGAACGGTATCATAGGCATGTTGTCTAAATGGGTTATTAAATTCTTGAAGATGCTTCTTCTCTGGTATATAAAAAAATAAATAAAAAAGCCTGGTATACAGAAACAAAAATACTATGATACACTTACAGAAGATACATAGTATTTTTAACAAACTTTAGAACAAACAGATAAATCTGATCAAATATGTGTATTTTTATTTGAAAATTGTTGTACACTGGAAATTCTCCTGTATCGTGAGTGCATTAACAAACATATAAAGTCACATACACAAACAACCAGACCCGGAACAAATATCCGTAGGTGTAGGCCATAAAAATATTTATTTTTTGCGGGAATCGAACCCACGTCACGCAGCGCACCAACCGATCACTCAACCACTGCACCAATCGTGTCATCGCAATGAAATTAATATGGCTAAGAGTGCGAGGAATACAAAAGAATAAATAATTGAGTAAAGCAATGATAATTATGAATGGAAAGGAAATGGGAAGGTTAGATGACGGATGACGATAAGCAAGTAAGCTGTGACAAAAACAAGTAGCAGAAGGCGAACAATTAAACAACAATGTATTTTAAGTGAGTACTCATGGGTGAGAATGGGCATGACCAGTTTCCACGCAATTGCTTGGCGTACATCTGTCCAAGATAATAAAAATATATTCAAATTGTAAAGCGCCCACTTATATTTTCGTTTAACTTCCATTTGATCTGAAATCACAGTAAAAATAACTATATTCATAAGACCGATTAAACGCCAAAGAAATTGACTTGTGCTTGAGACCTGGTTCGGTTAAAATAAATATTGAAAAACCCAAAAAAGATTGTGGTGGGAGACTAAGTAAAAATTATACCTACCGTTAAGTTATTCCCAAATGCACAAGCTGCGTTGAAATCAAAATCTATAATAATAAGGACTATTGCTACTCCGCTTTCTGAAAGTGAAGTGAATGGTATGCAGGCAACTATCACCAGATTCTGTGTCTACTCTCTCAGGAAATATTTCTTTAATAAATACTTAACTACTATTAATTTGAGTTTGAGTCATCGTGGTAAAAGGATCAGTCAGCTAGACCCTGCGTTACCGGGTGCTAGCCGTCCAGAGTGCGCCGGGCGTTTGGAATCGAAATACGATATATTTTACGCCGCTCGGGGAAGACAGCCGGCATCCCCTATATGAGCATCAACTCCAACCTGCGCGCCTGAAGAGTCATAAGAGCTTCTTGAGACATACGACCTATAATTTTTTCAGCATACTACAAACGAAAATAATTAAACTATAAACCTCTCCCTACCTCTACCGATGGTTTTCAGTAATTTTCAGCGTTTGAAGTAACCATATAAGCGTTCAAATTGAATTTATCGATATAGAAAAAAGTCGAAAATATTTTATATTTTGTTTTATTTTTTTTATTTTACTACAAACGAAAAAAAGTACACTACAATCCACTACTAACGCTTACCTACCAGATACAATCGAAAAAAGTTAGGTTTTGCAATGTCGGGGGCGAACATTTTTTTTGCAGTCCATATTTTTTTTTTGGCGCCACTACTAACGAAATAATTTTCACTACTATCCACTACTTACTGTTATCTTTCAATTAAACCAAAAAAAGTTTTGTTTTTTCAAAGTCGGGTGCTAGGTTCACGGAGCCCTGCCGCTGCCCTTATTATAAAAATTATAATGTACAACCAGCTTTATAGTAGAAGGTGTCTATGGTATGTTATGTCTATGGCTTAAGAAAATAAATTGGTCAGACAGTTGTCAGATCAAATGAAAATGTCAGAGTATAAAATGTTCTAAGATTTTACAAATTAGCGGTGAAAATAAGTTGGGGATGTTAAAACAATCAGAGATAACTCAACTAATGTTTTTCAGGTGCTAACAGTATCAAAGAATACATAAAAGTGAGTCACGTGAGTTGATACAATTTCAAAAGGGGTGGTTTGTATAGTATTATAAAACATAAATAGACTAAAAGATGTGGATCTGTTCTACAGAATACCACACCATGTGGTGACACTTAGCAGAGCCCTATGAACAGCAGTGAAGGCCTTTCTGCTGAAATGGAGGGCAAATGGAGATAAAATAAAACCGGCATATTTTTCACTTGTCATTACAAACTGTTCAAAAAGGTTCAGACTTGTTACATAATAACGTCACACCAGGATTCTACAAAAAATAACTTTAATTATTTTGTTGATGTGTCAAACTAACAGCAAAATGGCAGTACCTACCAAAGATATTATTATTTTAAGTACAATAGCTATTGCCCGAATCCGTAACCGACTCTAAGGAAGCCACAATGTCAATAGCCTAATAGACGGGCTTCCTTTAAAGGGTAGAGCACAAAGCAATTCCAAAATATGATTAACGGTCCAACAATAACTGCTGTCGTGAAAGATAGGTACAGATTTCTGGTGTCTCGTTCATTTGGTTGAAACTTGAATTTTGAATTATTTAAGGCGTTGATTCAACGAAAATATACGGTTGTGTTTTAGTAATAGTTGGCATAAAAAACACATTCTTATATTTGAAATCTACTACTGGAATTAAAGTAATCAATCCTAATCCAGGATATATATTCAAATGCGGTGTAATTGATTTACAAACATCTACAAATAAGGCTTGAACGTTTATAATAATAATAATAGGAGAAGGATCGGCAAGACAACCAGGGTTACCGACATAGCCCGAAGAATTGCTAAACTTAAGTGGCAGTGGGCAAGGCACATTGCTCGCAGAACGGATGGCCGATGGGGCAGACCGGCGACCGCTAACCGGAAGACTTTGCATTGGAGGCCTATGTCCAGCAGTGGACGTCTTTCGGTTGATATGATGATGATGATGAGGTGAAGGATAAAATTAAAAAATTTAAAAAAAAACATCAAAAATTAATGGATACGATTGAAAATGTCTAGAAAACTTACACCTCGGTTCAATAAGATTTGAAACCTTCAGGCAAGAAATCTTCAATGCTTACGTACTTTCAGACTGCGAATAACTCACCAAAATAAATCCACACTAGCAACAAAACAAAATATACGACAAAACAGAAAAGATAATCTAGAATATTTTTTCTAGCTCCATTCCATTTTTATATTTCCCCTTGGCGTTAACGCATGAGTTATTGTGAAAGGCGCGAGCTGTGAAAGAAATACGCACGTTCTGTGTTCGAATGAACCACTGACCGAGCTTAGTTTAAAAGGACTGGCCGTATTTTATTACACATTGATTTATGTTGACTTGAGGCCTGAGATCACGGTAATGAAAACGTTGTAGTTAAGTGTAGAAGCATTAATAGTTGGCTGTAAGAGTGATCGTCGTCGTGTTGACTTTGCGTAGACGCTGCGTAGACGTCACGTAGACGCTTCGTTGATGAGGTGTTGATGCCGCATAGTTGCTGCACTAACATCGCGTAGGTAGGTTGGTTTTTAATACTAATATAGCGATTACGCAACATTAGCGCTACGTATAAAATCGATTAAAGCCTCGCCAATATGATGAAAGGCGCGAGCTATGAAAGAAATATGCATGTTCTGTATTCGAATGAACCACTGACCGAGCTAGTTTAAAAAGACTGGCCGTATTTTATTACATTGATTTATTTTGGCCTGAGGTCACGGTAATGAAAACGTTGTTGTTAAGTATAGATGGCATGGCCCTTAAGGGTTGTTTTTGAATCCAACGTTGACGCGTAGACGCCGTGTAAACGCCCCGTAGACGCTGCGTTGACGTCGCATTGACCGGTTGTTTTTCATACTAACATAGTGATGACCCGACGTTACCGGTGTGTATAAATTCGATTAAAGTCTACTCTGGGAATGATATATAATGAGAGAGAGTATGCACAATCAATAAAAAAAATATCGTTTACATTTCGGGGAGTGTGCGATGGAATTGCAAGCTTTAATTCCGCCCAGCCCGTTCCATCATCGGACAGCCAGACGCACGGCGATGCGTCACCGGTACATGGTGGACATGCCACCCATACGCACAAAACATTTTGGGGACACTTTTATTATGCTTACAGCTAAGGATTGGAATTCCCTGCCGGAGTCTGTGTTTCCCGATAGCTACAATCTAGGGGTCTTTAAGTCAAGCGTGAATGGGTGTTTTCTAGGCAAGCGTACTTCACCATCGACCACATCATCGCTTACCATTAGGTAAGATAGTGGTCAAGCGCGAGCCTATTGATAATAAAAAAACAAGCTCTTATTTTGACCTTGAAATTTCTTAAAATATATACTCGTATTTTGGTTTCATTTGAGTTGATATCTTCAACTGGGAATCCCTCTATTTGGCATCTAGACAAATAAGTTCGTATTCAAAATCCCATTAACTAAACAATTGGTATTGTACTACATACATATAATCAGTTTAATTGACTTTTAATAAAACTGTTTTTGAAAACAGGCAGTTTAAACATAATAAAGTTATTATAAAGCAATAAAGTAGAAATTAAATGGAATGGTAGTGTCCATGATTTAATAACTAACTATGGGTTTACTCGGATTTGCCTCGGATATACGTTTTAAGGGGAAAATTACTATAGGTAGGTGCGCATTAATTAAAGCTTTTGTAAACATATTTAAATTAAATTAAAAAGGATTATGCCTATTACTCGTATTGCTCTTTGAAGCTTATTTTTTCATATCTTACAGATATTTAAATTGCATTCTATTTCTTTTCTAGAACCAGTAAGCACTTATGGAACTAGTACTTTAGTAGGTTCTTTTCAGAATTAAAAAAACTAAAGTAGCTTCTGTCAGCGGCTTCCACGTGAATGTCGCAAATTATCCCAAGGAACTGTACTCCCGGTATAAAAAGTCTAATATTATTTTTTATTATATATTCCTATATGTCCTTCTCCACAGCCCAATCTAACTCTATCTAGACAGAAAAAAAAAACAATCGAAATTGGTTCAGATGTTTAGACGTGAAACGTATCAAACAGACAGAGTAACTTTCGGATTTATAATATTGGTATAGATTTATCCGTGGCAACTATTTTGCAGTACAAAAAAATATATTTTATTCTATTATATCTATTGATATAAAATGTTGATATTAGCGACACGCACAATCACGCCTTTTTATTTGCCAATATGTAACCTAACTGTATTTGAATGACTCTATCAATCATAGATCATAGGCATAGGTTATAATAAAATCCTTTTGAATACTAGCAGAAGTGTTGTAACAATGATATTATTGACTTTGCTCTACGCCTTGGGATTGATTTCGATAATATATTATTATTTTAAATTAAAACTTATATTTCACAATACTAACTTGGTAGGCAATAAACTCAAACTCACATCATTTATTTAAATGAAACCATTTAAAGGCACTAAGTTTCTGAATTGTAAAGCAAAAGATGAAGCTAGTTGCAAATTCGCAAGCGTCAGTAGGTCTCTATGGAGAATAAGGTTTGCAAGAAATTCTCTTCAATTAGTATAATTAAATTACAAAGGATTTGGTTACCTTATTCTAGTGGAAAATTACATAATGGTATGAATATATAATATATATATATATATAGTAAGAACGATGTAAAAACTGACGAGCACGTAAAAACGTCTAGGATAAATCAAACAACTCAAAAATACAACAAGTTATGAAAACAGGCGGAGGCAATTAAGACTAATACCGATCCACGGCGCCCGTTCACGAACATGACGCATTGATTGGCAACAATCAGCTCAAGCATCATGAAGGGAACCGAATGATCCATCATATGTAATATAAAATTTGAGAGAGCATGAAATACTCTCAACTGCTAGGGCACACAGGACTTGACGTGTGTATACTTAAAAATAATTTTCATTTTCATGTATAGTTTGTAAGACACCTTTGTGGAAGAGATTTTTCATGTTGTGTTTAATTAAAAATATGTAATTTTTCAGGTTTTGGAAATAGTCCCAGGGAGGCAGGAGACTCTATCTCCTGCCTCATATCTCTATATCAACCATAAATATCTCAGGAACATGTCGATAACATTTAGAAAGCTCGGTCGTAACTGTCCTCATTATGTCAACATGGAACTTGATTCAAACGTAGGAGCTGGCAACAATGTGACGGTACGGTTCCTTTTCTAAATGTTATACTGAGTAATGCGAATGAAAATGAAAAGAAATAAATAATGGATCATGGATAAATAATAAGGTTATATATATGTTTGTTTACCAAGAGCCCTACACGGATGGGTGACCGTCCATTGACATATCGAGATGTGCACGGTACCACGTAGTGGTTAATGGTCCCATTCTTTCTCAGAGAGAAGGCTGTTTCTCAGCAGTACGAACATTATAAGCTGATTATGCTGTTATAAGTGGCAAATCTCGTTACAAAAACTAACAAAACAAATACGGCATTTGTAATATACAGAATCTTTAATCATAAATCTTATCGTATTGTTCCTAAAATAGCGCTAACTGTGATAAATGACGTAGGCTTTGTAGGTAAAAGGGTTACTTCAAATGACGACATTCCCTGAAAATAAGGTGTAGGCACTTAAGCTTATACCTTCGCGAATATATTCTGATGGCTTCCCAAATTGCCAATAACTAGTTTGTGAAGCAAAATTATTTATTGTAATATGTTCTAAGATATTATGTTGTTTACCTATTGTACATGATTTGTTTGTGAAAACGCTAATTTTTAGAATGAGTATTTCAGTAAAAAAAAATCAGTTGAAGATGCAATTATTTGAATTCCTGGGTGGTCATTAATGGCAGGTCATTAAATACAGGTATACTAGACACGTACAAGCTGTGTGATTTTCTATAAAAAGAGCCATTTTTTGGCATGATTTATGCCAAGCAATTGACTGGAAAACGGTCGTGTCCGTTCCCTCCAGTGAGTATCCCCTGTAACTCTTCAGTTATATGTGAAATACAAGCTTATTCTTTTATTCAGGTATTGCTCTCAACCAGAAAATCTTTAATTTGATCAAAGTTCAATTATGTTTCGTTCGATTATGATAGCAATAACTACTTCAACATAGTCCTGTAATAATAATGAAGCCAGACTCACAACCCCAACAGCAAAATCATTTAATATAGCAGTTATAAATTTTGCATAATCAACTTCTTAAGAAAAAATCGTAAGGAAACCAGCATGTCCTAGAATTATAAATTCGAAGATATATGACATCCATGAACCCGCATTGGGCCCATGTAGTGGATTAATGCCCATTCCTCTCTCACAGAGAGGAGGCCTGTGACCCATCAGCGAGAACATTAAAAGGCTGATGATGATGGTGATGATGAATGTATGCTAAAAAGACCAATGATAACTTAGCTATACTTACTTCTAGGGCGAATATCATTTTATGAACCTTACGATTCATCTGGAGAACTTTCCTCACCACATACCTTTCACATACTCGTCCATGATTGTAAGAAACCGAGCCGATGTCCAGAGCATCTTAACGGCTAACAACGAAGAACTCTTTAGGTGGAAGACCTTCGTGAAGATCACACAGAAGATTAAGGATGCGAAGAAGAAGACAAAGCCATTGATACTAAATTTCAATAGATATTTAGTAAATTAATTTATACATTAAATATTTTCTATACTATAAACGAGGATGTTTTATTATCCTATCTTATTAATTCTACTATCTTACATACTACAAAGCCACAGTCATTTATTTGTATTAAATACACACAATTAAAGGTACAAAAGATAGTAAAATAAATTATTAACA
Source organism: Orthosia cruda (assembly GCA_964057195.1). Classification (NCBI taxonomy): domain Eukaryota; kingdom Metazoa; phylum Arthropoda; class Insecta; order Lepidoptera; family Noctuidae; genus Orthosia; species Orthosia cruda. The sequence continues at coordinate 24,888,844 of OZ059840.1, read as the reverse complement.
CCTTAATCTATAAGATAAGGTGCTTTCAATAAGAAAATCTCTTTACAATTTAACAATTCTTTTTTTTTTTTAATAAACCTATGACGTTTTTTTATGTACTAAATAGCCAACATTTTAATGAGCCTATATATATACACACGTACATACATACTTACATAAATACTAACATAAATACTTACATACATACTTACTCACATACTTACATCTAATACAGTTCTGTGACTAACTGATAGACTGACTGAGACCAATTAATTTTGAAAACAATGTTTTGTTCGCTTATCACAATTTTTTAATATTACCAAAGGTTGAAGAATGTTTTGTGGCATTAAATCCTCCTATGTACAGTAACTACTGCATTACGTAAACCATTAAAGATGGCAACATGGTAAAATGATATTCAGAAAAAACGTTGATGAGCAATCCTCAACTCGGCTTAGTAGGCGTTTAAGCCGCTCAGTTTCGTCCGATTCGGTTGAAAAAGGCATTTCATTATTATTAATATTTTTGAGTGGCGTTTCGGCCGAATCCTTTTTAGGGGCCAAGTAACCACAGTTAAAAGAAGTTACCATATTTCTAGCACCGTTTCGGATTTGGAAAATCACAAAATTTCGCTAGAACATTGTGATGAACTTTTAGTATTTTAAGTGATTTTTTTCGCTAGGAACTAATTTTCAGATCATAGAAAAACGCATGAGTCTAAAAGATTTCTAGTTGGTATAGGTATATGATTGTTTTTTTTAATGAAAGTAGTTGATTGTTTTGATCGTATTGTTTACGAGCACATGACAGACTGTTTAAATATTATAAAAGGCTACAGGTTAAATCGACCTAGATCCTTTAAGAGGTTGTAGTTGCCATCATTCCTGACTGATTTGACTATGAAACACCGTACCCGATCCCGGGGGAAGGAAGTAGGCGACCGAAAGCGCAGTGCGTGCGAAGGCGACAGCCAGTGCGGAGCGCGATCGGACGCTGAAAGGAGGGTACGCGATCAGCCGCAAGTACGCGCAGGGGCAACCCAGCGTAGAAAAGGGCCGGACGCGGGAGCACGCGATCGGCCGCTTGCACGCGAAGGGGAAACCCAGCGCAACGAGCGGCCGGACGCGGGGCCACGCGACCAACCGCAAATACGAGCGGGGGAAACCCAGCGCGAAAAGCGGCCGGACGCGGACCAAAGCGAGCGGGGGCAGGTACGCGAAGGGGCAACCCAGTGCGAAGAGCCACCGCAAGCGGGAGTATCTGCCGGGGCCGCCGCCCGATCCCAAGACAACGACAAAACCCAAAACCAGACACGACCTAGACACAAGAGGGGTAAGCGCTCTCATGCCTCACGCCTGGCGTTGCTGACATCTAACGCCCTGCCAGGCACCTCAATTCCAAAGCCTGTACCAACTGGTAAGGAGCCGGAGAAGAAGACGCGCCCCGACGACACAGCCTCACCCAGTACGCTTCAGGGGGACGCCAAGCGCGTGAGAACTCACTCCGCACAGGGGAGGCAGAGAACCTACGCGCGGGCCACAAAGGACGTCCCTGCGCGGCTGGCGGTAGCAATCTGCCTTCCCCACCCCAGTAGAGAGCTAATCAGGTTGGAGGCCGAATACATAAAGACCGCCCTAGAAGACAGACTTATGGACGCGGATCCGTCGACACCACTCCCGGCCTTCCGCGGATACCCACAGGTAGCGTATGGCACGGTGCAGGTATGGTGTGAAGACGAGAACGCCCTGACCTGGCTGACCCAAAACGTGCCCCTTATAAAACGCCCCGACAATGACCAGACGCTGACGGTACTGAGACAGACCGACGTGCCCACCCGTGTCCGAGCCTCGCTCTTCGTCCCTTGCTACAGAGGTGATGTGGGCAAGCTCCACGGTATTCTGATCCGTCAGAATACCTGGTACAACATCGCCAGGTGGTCACTATACAGGGCGACAACAATCGGTGGTGACCGCTACGGGACGTACCTGACTCTGGGGCTGCCACCGGAGGAAGCCAAAAGGGTCCTGGGGTGGGAGCGACGGGTATCATAGGTATGATACGCGTCGCTCCCACCCCAGGATCGATATACGTGCGCTTCTGGCCCACGACTCGCCCCTCCGACAACCAGATCGTCAGCACTGACACAAAACCGACAGAACCGACGATGACACAGACGAGCGACACGGACATTGTCCAACTCGAGGAGGAGATGGCCCGAGCAGCAATGGCCGATGACGCCGAACCCACAATGCCCGCATCACCCGGCTGGAATGTGCAACTTCTTGCCTCGTCGCCGGGGGATACGCACGACGACGAACTTTACCGGGAGGTGGAGACGAAGAGATTATCTGATGGATCCGTCTCCGACTAAATCTACTCCACCTCCACCAGCACCCCTCAACGTCATCCAAACAAACCTCCAGCATAGCCAGACTGCCACGGCTAGCTTACGCAGGGCACTGGAGGTAAAACACCGAACCATCGCACTGATCCAAGAGCCGTGGATCAGGAACAACAGAATATGTGGCCTCGGTAACTTCGGAGGTAAGATAATTCTAGACACACATGGCTCTGATAAGCCAAGAACCTGCATTTACATACCCAAAGAAATTCCCTTTACGCCACTGACCCAATTCTGTTCTAGAGACCTGACAGCTGTCAGGCTCCAAACCGAAGGTAGCGTTCCAGATGTTGTACTGGCCTCGGCATACATGCCAGGCGAGGACAAAGGCTGCCCGCCAAAGGAGTTGGCCGACCTGGTGCAGCACTGCAAGCGCGCCAGTTTAGACCTGATCATCTGCACCGACTCAAACGCCCACCACCCGCTCTGGGGCAGCAACACACCGAACTCCAGAGGAGAGGTAGTATCCACATTTTTATTCTCCACTTATCTTAACATCGTTAATCGCGGCTCAGAACCCACTTGGGTCACGGTCCGTGGACAGACGGTTTTCTCACGATAATTTCATTCTCCTTTTTGAGAGCAATGGTGATGAAATAAGCACCCTCGACTTACAACCCGTAAGTCGGGGCGGCAAACACTGCGCTAATTTCTGGAGAATTTCTGCGATAAGGTTTGTCGCGTTTTCTGTAGCGAGTGTTAGGTCTCACGATAATTTCCTTCTCCTTTTTGAGAGCAATGGTGATGAAATAAGCACCCTCGACTTACAACCCGTAAGTCGGGGCGGCAAACACTGCGCCAACACTGCTCTCAAAGAGAATGAGTAAGTATAATAGAGTCACCAACTATTATGCCAGCGTATGTAAGAACATTGAGATAAGACTCTTTAGACAAAGTGACGACTGTCAAAAAGAAGCAATATCAAAAAAGTGTGGGATTGACAGGAGATAACAAAATGTTATGTGGTTAGTTACCAAACTTTATTGAATTTTGCAAATCATTATCGCTGTAAGCATGCCACTTTATCTTAAACTCAAGGAGTGCCATTGAGCTTCCGCCGAAGCTCTCTCTTTCTACTTTCTCCTTCCTTCCTTCCAACTTAATAAACAGTGAAACTCTCAGTAGCCCAAAACTGGACATCAACATCTTCTACACATTGCTAAGCGTGATCGTAAGGGAATTAAGTTCAGGCTTACTTAGTTTCAATTAAACACCGCAATGTAGACTGTTACAAACCAATGATATCCTCAAAGTTAGTCCAAGTGCATTCAAGTCTCGGGTAGTTACCGCAAACACTAAGATGACCTATATAGTGCATTCTAGAACCCGGTGAAAGTTTAGGTTTGAAACCTACTGCATCTTATGACTTAGGATGCTGTATGTAGTACCTAAGTCTGGTTGGACTTCAAATTTAACCAAATAAAGTTTGAGATGTGGTATTTTTTTCTTAAACCTTCGTGTTTTCTTTTCTGATTAATTCTGTTCGGGATCACATACAGTGAAACTGTTCCACCAAGACTCATCAAGCTTTTTTGCCTCGGTACTTTTGTGGTGGTTACCATTGTTGATTCTGGCTTTCAGGAGTGGCAGTGTTTGGAGTCCAGTAGTCACTGTCGCGTGCTTGTCGCCAAAAAAGAAGAGGACAATTGAAAATCCAATTTACAAAAAAAAAGGTTTTCAATTTGTTTACAGAAAAATAAACTAAAAGCTACAGATATTGGTAACTATAAAACCAAGCTGCTTCATGCGACCTCGGTCTTTATATCTAACGATAATCCCGAATTCCGATTTAGCAGAATTTCTAGTTTCCCTTTTTAACGGATGCCACAAATTTGTTAGGGTACACATTGGTAAGTAAATCAATAACTTATGTTTTCAGTTGTTTTGTTTTAGAAGTATTTAGGTACGGATAGTTAGAAATGTCTCAGTCTGTTTCTTCTTCTTCTTTCTTTTATTAACGCCATACTCTTTGTGGAAGTCAGGTTGGCAGTCACTCGATGCAAAATATTGGTATTCACCTGCATCTGGTTTTACTGGTCAGCCAATCACAAAACAGTGGGCAAAAGCTAGATTACGTATCAATCTCTTTTTTCTTATTTTTTTTTCATTGACAAACGATGATGACAACACTAAAATTTTATCAAATTTTAACCTAAAAATAATTACAAAATTACTAACAATCAACAACTTCAAATAGATATTTCATAAAAGGGTTTATATTAAAATAATTGCTCTTAATAACGGGTTATTATTTATGGGACGGGAGCACAGAGTACGGAACGCCGCACTGACAGTGACTAGAGGCGCCATAGCAAAAAAGAACCTGTCCGCGCTGAAACATTTAGCGGTGAGCACAAGTTTCATCTGTCATCTATGGAATAGTCAGAATTGTTAAGAGTTGTCAATTACGGACAGCACGTTTTTCCGACGCAAAAATTTAGTCATACAAATCGTCGGTCTAATTATATCACCAGAATACATAACTCCAATAAATAAGAAATCAAAATTTTAATGCCATTTAATTTGATCTAATGCAGTGTTTAGCATTATATGGCATACATTTTATTTCCCAAATAATATTGAACAATGAGCGATGAGTAAACTATAAAAATGCCTACCTACCTAAAAACAATCAGTTTTTTCTGGCTCCTGACTCCTCCAATTGTACCCAAATCGAATTAAGAATTATGACAATTTAACTATCCTGTGACACTAGATAGAAGGCATGCCATCGGTTATCTTGAAATACCGTAAAATACCGTGTTTCTTGTATGGTGGACGCGTATACGCAAATGTTCGGACGACCATAACTTTACTATTTACATCTATATTAAACGGTGACACTCACTGGCAAGCTTAGTTTGTATGTAAAGTTTTGACAATGCTTTCTGTGGTTTGTGTACTCTATGGTTCGGGAGCCATAGGAAGTAGCGCACAATTAAGGGGTATTACCTATAATTGATCAATTAATTCTCCATAATGGACATGGGTAAAGTGAAAAGTTACCGGAAACGTATTACAATCTAATGATTATTATAGAAATCAATCTATCTATTCGATTAAATGTCGATCTAAATTGAACGACGATAAACAACATGCTTGTCTTTTAGTTTTTATTTGCCGTAGGATCAATTTACATATATCATTGGATAGTGATGGATGAGATGGTTTAAAATGAAGGTGTTCTGAAATATCAATTTGAAATATGCTTTCAGAGTTTATTTGCCACGTATTAAGTAACCGCAATTGTAACATTTAAATAATAACCAAAATTAACGTATATTGAGTAATCAGATAAAAGTAAAAGTAAATTAAAGATTGACGATTTTTGTGAAGAATGATATTCAGGAAAGAAAAAAAGGAGCTTTGAGAAGTGTTCTCCTTCTCACGAGCTATTAAAACGCAAATATCATCAGGCTTAATTGTTCCCCTCAAATATTATTAACAGTCATTGTCGGACTGTTGGCCTGTGCGGTGGAGCGTTGACGAGTCAAATATTATTTAATATCTACTACCTTTAAACGAGCAATTCTAATAATGTATATATATATCTGATAATGTATATATTAAATCTCGGAAACGGCTCCAACAATTTTCATGAAATTTTGTATGCAGATGGTTTCGGGGGCGATAAATCGATTCAGCTAGGATTAAATTATAAAAACGCCGATTTCTATATTTTCACTCGAGCAGATCTCGGTCGCCCAGGTACTTCATAGTTGACTCGCCAACGCACAGGCTCAGGCTCATTTATCAATTTAAATGAGCATATTTTAAATTGACCTGCCTCGTCAACTGCCACACTAGTATAGCGTGACAGTTGACAGGGCAGAATAGAAGAAGAAAACGTGTCGGGCCGACCGCTAGTAATAGATACAATTGCAGAAACAAGCAGAAGAGTCCTGTAAAACCAGTACTGGGAAGAGGTATCGTGATATCCAGTTACTGGGCTGTGGAGATCAGACAGACATGGGGCTTGTAAAATACTGGTACTCAGCTGCACTTGGTTAGACTAGAAGCCGACCCTAATTGGAAAAAGGTTAGGCAGATCAATTACTCAGTAACTGATTTTAAAATGAGAATCACGTCTAAACAGATAATCGTATTTTTTTTATAAGTCTGTTTCATTAGACCATTTTCGTAATATTTTGATCTAAGAACATTTTGAGTTTTATTAGTATAACATAGTGTAATTAATTTGTAAAGTTAGGCCCAACACGGACAAGAAAAACCACAACTGCACCAAAACCGGCTTGCATATTTAAATAAAATTTTCACCATCTCAAAGACAATTTAATTATATCTACATTTTGATCTAAGGTTTTTTTTTTAATAATATGAAAAGTACAAAAACTAATAATTTTGGGACGCGCGGGTGTGAAACGAGTGCGCATTTTTTTCTTTTAAAGTCGTTGGCGACTGTCGGCGTCTTAACAAGTAAAATAAAAAAAAAGCCCCAGACACTTTTTATTTTTCTAGTAGTATACACTCTTTGATCGACAATCTATTGAACACGTAGTTACGACACGATATCTTGTGAAAATACGCCAATTCAAACAGTAAAACGTTCATATTTTGAATGACTGAACCGACAAATACACAAACTCATAAAAACACAAAACACAGGTCCACCTCAAACTTATAACACCCCTCTTTTTCCGTCCGGGGTGAAAAACCGATAAAATTATTGGTCAAATACAAAACTTTTTACCAAAATATTTACAAATCTAAACAAGTTCCGATGTTTGCAAAATCTATTAAAAATTGATTATGATCAAACATTGTATAAACAAAATGCATTCGATATGAATTCGTTTGATTTAGTTTACCATACTGAAAGTGTTGAACGTATATGCATACTGATTGAAGCTTTACAGGCAAGATAGGTTTGTGCATATTTATAAATCAATGTGCTGAAAACAGTTTGTATTCTTAATGCTAACATACACACGATTGCAAGCTTTATGGATGAAAATAAAAATAGGAACAATAGTTAAATGTTTCTAATAGGGAATATTTGAGAATGAAAGAAGAAGTCTGAAAGTAGGACCGATGACTGAAAAGTTGTTTTTAAAGCAGTTGGCATGGTATGGATGTTATGCAGAGGAATGACGAAGAAGTCGTGATGAAAGTGCTGAGTATGAATGTGGCTACAAAATAGGTGACTATTCAGATGTTTGGAAGAAGAAAACATTCGATGCGCCGTACCAAAATCAATTGGGATATATGAGTGCAGAGTCATCATCGTCTACTGCTGGTCTATATCGAGCGGGTCCCCGCAATCTTCACCAGGTCATCAGACAACCTGGTGGGAGGCTTCCAAAGCAAAGTCTTCCGGTTAGCGGTCGCCACTTCAAAACTTTTCTGTCTCATGGGACGTTCTGCGAGCAATGCCCTGCCCACTGCCACTTAAGTTTGGCAATTCTTCGGTCTATGTCGGTAACCCTGGTTCTCTTGCGGATCTCTACATTTTTTATTCGATCACGCAAGGAAATTCCGAGTATAGTCCTCTCCATTGCCCTTTGGGTGACTGTAAGCTTTCTGATGAGGCCCATCGTGAACGATCACGTCTTAGAGCCATGGGTCATCACTGGTAATACACACTGGTCATAGACTTTCGTCTTGAGACACTGTGATAAGTTGGACGAGAAGATTCTGCGCAACTGCCCGAACGCTGTCCAGCCGTTGCGGATTCGCCGGTTGATATCTTTCTCGAAGTTGGCCCTACCCAACTGAATCGTTTCTCCCAGGTAGACATAGTCGTCCACAACTACAAGTGTAGTGTCTCCGACCTTTATAGGATTGGGTGTAACATAGGCATTCAACATCACCTTGGTCTTAACCATGTTCATCCTAAGACCCACTCTTTCTGAAGCACTACTGAGGCCATCGAGCATTGTACTGAGGTCCTCCATAATCTTAGCCATGATCACTATATCGTAGGCAAACCGAAGGTGAGTGATGTACTCGCTGTTTACGTTGATACCTAGCCCTCTCCAGTCCAGAACCTTGAAAACATCCTCCAGTGCAGCGGTGAACAGTTTCGGATATACGACGTCTCCCTGTCTCACACGTCGCTGCAGAAGGATAGGTTCCAAGGTCTGATCCTGAAGTTGAACTGACATGATGACATTTTTGTATAAACACTTCAACACTTCGATGTACCGGTAGTCGATTTGGCACCGTTGGAAATACAGCAGTTCAGCCCATGTTTCGATCGAATCAAAGGCTTTCTCGTAGTCAACAAACGCTAAGCAGAGAGGCAGTCTGTACTCTTCGCTCTTCTGTATAACCTGCCGCAGCGTATGTATGTGGTCTACGGTGCTGAAGCCTTTACGGAATCCGGCTGGTTCGGGAGGCTGGAAATCGTCAAACCTGCGTGCAAGACGATTCATGATACTCGTAACTCTTGAAAACAGCTTGTAGACATCGCTAAGAAGTACGATGGGCCTATAGTTCTCCAGCAGGGCAATATCACCCTTCTTGAAGAAGTGTGATAATGCCCTGCACTATGCCTGTGGCGTTTTCCCCTCAAGAATGACGGAATCAAACAGCTTCTGGAGGGCCTTAAGTACTGGCTTTCCTCCCGCCTTCAGGAGTTCGGCTGTAATACCGTCATCACCTGGCGCCTTGTTGTTCTTAAGCTGTTAAAGACCAATCCTAATCTTGTACAGGCTGACGTCAGGAATGTCTTCGGTATAGTGTCGGGTCAATCTAGCTCTAGGATCGTTTGCAAGATTTACTGGTTGCGGTGTACAACTGCCCATAAAATCTCTCGATCTCCCTCAGAAGCCATAAGATTTGATTCCCTTCAAACAAACAACCCCGAACCAATGGTCCCATGGGTATCATAAAACTCAACGAAAGGCAGTGAATTGTCAGGAGGGCAGCATTATTCTTTTTCAGTCTTAGCTGAATAAGCCTTTTATTGTTTTCTATTATCTATCTAATTAGTCTGGTATGTCCAACAGCTGGACAAATACTCCCTTTTTCCACAAACGTTTGTCGTGTACCATTGTCGTCCCCTTATAACTTCCATAATTAACTACTCAACTTTTTCGATTAAAAGCAAAGACAGAGACAAAATTTCATCCGCATTTTATTAACATTCTTAGCTAAGAAATACTTAATCCAAACCTAAGAAGGACTTTATTATTAACTAGAGGACGCCTCGCGGTTTCACCCGCGTAGTTCCCGTTCCCGTGGGAATACAGGGATAAAAAGTAGCCTATGTCACCCGGGGATAGAGTAGCTTCCCAACGGTGAAAGAATTTTTGAAATCGGTCCAGTAGATTTGGAGCCTATTCGGTACAAACAAACAAACAAACAAAAAAATCTTTCCTCTTTATAATATTGGTATAGATGGAACCAGTACTACAATAAGCGAAAAATACATTACCCTTTTCACAGAGGTTAGCTGTGCATATTGCCAAATCGGATTAAAACAATGTTAATTTCTATTGTGTCTGTTAATTGACACTTGAAGAAATAATTGCCTTCTAATAACCGACTCTAAACCAGAGTCAATGCTGACGATGAATGAATGAATTCGAGTAGGAACGTTTACTGCTATTACTCTACTATAGTATAAGGGTGGCGAAACGCCTTAACTACTAAAAAAAATTGGACGAAACTCTCAAAAGTGTACCTATAATAAAAAAATCTCCTTTGCAGGATTAGACACCTCTCCTTTGGTGACGCATACTGCGACGAAACAAAAGACCATTCTAGACCGCATACCTCAACGTTTTGCGTTGCGATTACCATACTAAAGCTTCTTGAACTACTCGGCAAAAAAAACGTGATAAACTAAATCTGACAGGATGATTTTTCTAAAAGCACCATCAGCAGAGCAAATGTAATAAAAATCCTTCTTCCTACAAGAGTAGGCCTCTACATTACACTTAAAAAATAGTGTACTAAACGACTCTAAACCAAAGCCTATCAATACGTAATAGGTTCGTATAGGATAAGTTTTAGATATCCCATTACGTGGCCCGACATGGAAGGGGCGTGGGTCTCGCAGACTTCGAGGGGTCATTACGACCAATATTCTTTGTATTTAATTTGCTTCGCTTAGGTTGTGTTGGAAGGAATAGTTATTGGTTGTTTGAAGGTAGTTGGATGGAAATAGAATGTATTTTTTTTTCAAATGACAAAGATATTTTATTTCAAATAGGCCACCAAGAGGCACTTTTGAACGTTAGATAGGTACATTAAAATTTACAAGGAATAAAAATTGATTCTGCCGTGCGTTCGGAAAGCAGCTTGTTATGGTGAAGAACGCACATAATTACGCTTTCAAAAAAAAATTTTTTTTTTACAATATTTAGGTACTTATGTACATACATTAATAAATTCATATGTGTGAGGACAATGCACCCAGAATCACTACACACTGTACTAAGTACAGGTACAAAATATTAAAAGTACTCACACATGTACTGTGCAATTACATAATAGGTCCTAGAAAAACATTAGCATCCGAAGCAGTTAAGTTAAGACCAATCCCAACTGACGGCGCCCGTTCACGGACCCGACTCATGAATCGGCACCACCCAGCTCAACCATCATGAAGGGAACCGAATTATCCAACACACGCGCCACCATCAGAGAGAGAGCATTCATTCATTCATTTGAAAGAGCATGACACACTCAACTGCCAGGGCATACACAAGTCAACGAACGACACAAAGGTACAGCAAATTGTAGATTTACATTTGGGTACATAGTAATAAATGATAATGATAAATAAATGATAAATTATTTTATTTCTGTAAGTTGGTTTATACAAACACTTTTACATGTCGAACATATTTTTTAAAACTAGATGAGGTCAGCGTTTCCTATCTGACTACTCTGAGAAGAAAGGCCGAAACAAACTCAGAGGTCACAGTCTCTCTTAAAGTCCAGACAAAATATTGGTTAGATCAAGTGAAGACTATGTAGACTGATGTCTGAAATGGTCTTTTGAGGAAAGAATCAGCCAGATTGAGTGGACCTGTCCAGTCAGTGCACGCATTTGTCAATAACCGAGCAGCTCAACTCAGAATTTAAGGAGCTCAACGATTTGACGAACAATACCAAAGAAAGGACATTCGGGTAGGCCGCATAAACTACTCAAACTGCCAGACCATGATTAAAAACTAAGATAAATTTAAATTAAAACAAAAAAGAATGATCCACATAGTCTTCACATTCACAATAATTAAAATAAAATAATATAATACTTTAAAAAGTAATTATTCTTGTCATTGCAAGGAAACCAAAAAAAATAATTAAAATATATAATAACAAAATTACGGTGCAAAATATAATAAAAAAACAAAATTAATTGGAGCAGCTCAATCCCAAGCCTTTTTGTCTTCAAGGTAATCTTTAGTTGTATAAAACGCTTTCTGGCACAACTTACGTTACGTTTTACTCAATAATGAACTACTGTATGCCTGGTTGTTATTTATTTGACATAATGAAAAAAGTTATAAAATGCAATTTTAACCAGGAAACTACGTTATTAATATTTATTGGTAGTAGGGGTAATGTGAACAAAGGAGAATTACTCCAACATTATAGATCTTTGTGCAACCTTAGTTTAAAAAAATTGTGATGTTCACTTTCCCATACAGCCAAAGTTTGCCACAGGAAGAAAACATACTTAGGTATGCATTGAATAGGACATTACATAATTTAACATATAGTAGTAATTTATTCCATTTAATTGACACTAACAATTATGTTGGTAATCACTTTTATTTGACAAAAGATACATTTTTCATGGATAGGTACTTTCTTTCAAAGTATTATAAAAGACAGATAGCTGTGTCGCTATCATATTATGTTTCTATTACAGCCAAGAATTTGGCTAAACAACTTGCTTCTATTGAGCAATGCCAAGGAATGTTATTTAATTAAGCCAATAATTTGGTATCAGAAATTGATATTGATAGTAATTTGAATTAGAAATTAGGACAATAGGGACAACCTCTTGCAAAAGTATACAGGATAAAAATTGCAAAGTAAAATCAAATAAAAGTTTAAATTCGGTAAATATTATTAACCTGGTGCATCAAAATATTCAAGGATTTATGAACAAAGATTTAGAAGTAGAATTATTTATGAACTTTAACAGTATTGATATTCTTTGTATAACAGAACATTGGCTTAAAAGCCACCAGTTATTGTTCAATTTTAATAATCACCAGGTTGGTAGTTCATTCAGCAGAGATAATGCTATACATGGTGGCTCATTGATTTTAGTAAGTAACCAGCTTAAATTTAAAGACCGTAAGGACATTGTGAGCCTATCTGTTGAGCGGACAGTTGAAATAGCTTGTATAGAATTGTTGCAGTTTATTGTATTAAGCGTATACAGACTCACACACGTGCTGCGCAGTTATACAATACTAAAAGAAATTGAGTCTATATAATACAAATATATTCATACAGTCTTCAGCAGGTCCAACAATACTTCAAAACAACAATGTTCTGCATATCACCCGTTTTTATCACCTCGTATCGACCTAGTGGTTGTGGAGCAAGACTAGCATTGAGCCAAGCATTTTTATCAGTGATGTAATCCCCCAACTTATAATATGCCTGCCTGCATAGTGTGCGTTTTATACAAGTTTTAAATTTCGTCCCATTCTGTTCTAGAATGTGGGAAGGAATTTTATTGTAACATTTTATACAGTACCCCATAAAAGATGCAGCTACTTTAGCCAGCCTGAAACCTTGTTGAACTAATTGGTCTCTATTTCTAGTAAAGTAATTATATCTATCACCGTTTTTACTAAAAAGATGTAAATTCTTTTTCATTTACATGATGTTTTCATGAATATATTGACAAGGAACCGTCATGATGTTAATGCCCTTAAACAGTTCCCTTAGAGAATCGCGCCGGCGAAGATTGCATATCGCTCTGATGGCTCGTTTTTAAAGAATAAAAATTGGCTCAATGTCTGCAGCCCTTTCCCATAGTAAAATACCGTAAGGCATTGTACTATGAAATAAACTAAAATAGGCCAGCCTCGCGGTATCTACATCACTAAATTGACTAATCTTTCTTACAGCATAAGCTGCCGAACTGAGCCTCTCTGCAAGTGATTTTAAATGAGGACCGCATTGTAACCTTGAGTCTAGCGTGATCCCCAAGAAAACCGTTTTATCGAATTCTAGCTTCTCTTTGTTTAATATAATGTCACAATCAGTATTTTTGACATTCGGCAAGGAAAATTTTACGCACTTGGTTTTTTTACCATTTAAAACTAAATTATTGGCAGTGAACCAATCCTGAACCTGCCGTAGCGCGTTATTTACGTCGTCAACCTGACAAGTACGTCTATTTATTTAAAAAATTAAAGACGAAACCATTAATGTACGAGTCCGACTCGAACTTGGCCACTAATGGTTTCGTACCAATTTCGCAAAAATGCCAAAAAATCACGTTTGTTGTTAGGGAGCCCCACTTAAAATTTATTTTATTATTTTTGTAGTATTTATTGCTAAAGCGGTAACAAAAATAAATCATCTGTGAAAATATCAACTATCTAGTTATCACGGTTCATGAGGTACAGCCTGGTGAATGTTGCGTCTACAAAAGAGTCGTGAAAGCGTTAATAGTTTATTTTTTAGAGCTGTGAAAATTTTCAACCATATATATTTTTATTTAATTCTACATTGCCGGTATACATACAAAACTCACGCTTTTTCGGGTTCCGTATCCAAAGCCAAACCCTTTACTAAGACTCCACGATCCGTCTGTCAGTAGTGGCCATTTCTAAACCAGCTATTTTAGCATAATCGAGATCTAAAATTCCTAACCAAACATTTCTCGATGTGAGTACATCTACATGAAGAACGAGAATAAGAAGTTTTTTTCCTGTTTGTTTGTGCGTAATTCTTTGGCTGGCAACTCTAATGTCATAAGTAAGTGACAGATGGCCAGACAGACGCGCTTTCTACTCCAACGAAGAGCGCTTTTACTTTCCCAATTCGCTGAATTATTCACTCGTTCGAGTTTTTTCGTCTCTCACCTAAATTTATTTTCGTATTAGGGTGTGCATGCATTGGTCAAGTAAACATCATTTAAATATTTGATCATCGGGCAAAATGGGTTATATTCGTGACGTCGTATGGGGCAAAACGTTTACGGTACACCACTTAACCTTTTTATGAAATAAAACTGACTAGGCTTCGTTGAAAATTATGCTATTAGGTATGGGGTAGAATGTGTCATTGAATTATGAAATGAGGGATATTTTATTGTCATTTTCAGAGTCAAAATGGAAATTTAGATCTTTACAGGCGGTTTGCTTAACGACAAGAGCTTTGTGATTCACTTGGCGAGTAGCGCAATTAATCGAACGTTTTAAAATGTTACATACCGGCCAAACTGTACACTTAGCACCTAACGCCATGCGACTCGGTAGGTTCTAGATCAAGTCGCTAAGCAAGCCATCTGCTAGTGTGTTTGCGGTTTTAAACTTTCTTCTGAATGGACTTAATATTTTCTTTTGCATGGTTTTAAATTCCACATTTTTCAAACCTAGACCGGTAACAATTTTATAAGACTTTTTTAGACCACTCGAACCTAAATTATATATACTACATCAGCAATATATTACCTTCTCATGTACCATCATTATGACTCACACCTTACCAAAAACAGATGCTTCCATTGGTGTCGAAAAATGAAACTATTCAAAGACCAAACAAAAAGTTCTAGAAGAATAGTCGTTTACTCGTCAAGCAAAATAGTCAAATGAGACAAGTCGACTATTCATTATTTATTACAAGTAATAAAGTTTTTTTAGTAGTGAAATAATTATGGACTTATTTGGACGCTGTCTGAGTGAGAAAAGTAATTACGTATTTCAGACTTTGTTAGTTGTTCCGGAAATATGTAACACCGGTAAAACTTGCAGTGGTTTTTCATTTTGATATATTGAAATAAGTAACTAATTTCACTTACATACTTTTCTACAAACAAACTTATTTTGCTGTTATTAAAATAATTGCGATTTTAAATACAAATTCTCAATGAAGACATGCCTTTTTAGATAAAGTTAAGAAATTGTTATTTCAGCTCAGATTCATTCATTGAAAGCAAGATTTCTCATCAACTAAGATCTTCATCAGCTAGAAAGCGATATAAAAGTTGCCAGTCTTGTTATTGTTGTTAACGAAAAACAGTTGAATACGCAGCGCTCGCTTTTTAAACCGTCGGCATTTTCTGTTTACGTTCCCATCCCTCAGCAAACAATGAAATGTTTCCAAAACTTTTAATGGTGATCAAACAATCGTTCAGTTTCGTTTTTGCGAGGCGAGGCGAGCATCGGACGGGTTGCAATTTTTTTATTTAAATTTTATTTTTTATTTAAAACACTCCATTTGCTTAATGCTGCCAGTTGTCACGCTTTTCAGTGGAATGGATTCTTTGTTGACGCCAATATTATTAAAAAAATTATTAAGGATAGTCTTTTCCTGTTATTAAAATTGAGATCGAGATCGTAACTTTTGGATTGAAGTTATATTAAAACCTTTTTTGTATAAGTAGATATAATTAACAAAGCTTTTTATTAGTCTGTACCAAAAACGCGAATCTATTTTTATTTTAAGGTACATAAAAAATTTAGACATTAGAAACACATTCTTACCTTATAAAATGATTTTCTCGTCGTATCTGGTAATAAGTACATAAAACAAATTCAAAAGATACGCTTTAATATTAATATCACTCAGTTTTATAGGCTCATATAAATGTTACGGTCTTTTTACGGCATGTCCTCTCTTGGTGTCGACGCACCCTTATTAATTTTTATTGATCAAATATTAATATTGTACGGTGAACCCGCACATTAGTACAATTAAGTAGGTTTTGCTGCGTTTGCACACGCGCGACCATTTTATATAGTTGTTACTAAGTAAAATAAATTAGTGATTTTTCTACACTCAACACGGGCGGTTTTATTATCATCCCCGGTTTCTATCTTTTTACCATAAGTGTGCAGACTATCGTCGTACATTTTTTTGGTCCTTCGAGCCGGATCTGATATCACGCGTAGTAACAGTCCGTCGGGTATATATATCAAGGTGCGCGGGTGGTTCGGATTCAGAACCCCAGACTTGATAATATTCGTTGTTAATTTCGCGACACTTCCGTAAAGTTCAATTATAAGTCCATTCAGTGAACGCGTAGTGAATCGTTCATAGAAGACATCAGTGAGACTCTGAGTGCCTTCATCCGAGTGCCAGCATCTGCAGATCGCTGTTGGTATTACATCTCATCGGTGACCAAGTAAGATTGTTCCTTTTGTTTAATCGTCATGGCAGTGTCAAGCGCTCGTCAGTCGGAAATATTAGAAGGACTTAATAGGATAAAGGTCAATTTCGGTAAGGATCCATTATCGAGAAAAACTCCGGATTATATCCAAAAAAGAATTGAGTCGTTGGATAACCTCTGGGGAGAATTCGAACAAAATCACCTGAAGCTCTCCGAGTTTCCAGACAAGGAACCACAATACTTCTCCTCAGACATATTTCATCAGGGTAAGATTCTCTACCAGTCTACCCGTAACCTGCTTACTGCGTTTGGCTCTGATGAGAAAGGAAGCCAAGCAAACACGGAAGCCAATGAACTGTTGGCTCAACAAAGAACCAACTTTAGGGCCTTCAACAGGTTGGTGAAGAGCATCAGCGTGAACGAAATATCGGAAAAATGGGAACTTGAAGACGAGCTTAGGGCTATACAAACCAAGTGGAACACTATTGACTCGTTGCATCTGCGTATCGATCATTTACTTCAAGGCGGTGACGTATTGTACGAAGATGAATTTAGCATGTTGGAGCGTAATTACAAAGACATCAAACGTTCACTTAATAAGAAAATATCGTCCATGGTACATGTACAGCAAGCTACGCCGAAGCTCGAAATTCCTACTTTTACGGGGAAATACACGCAGTGGCCAACGTTTTGTGACCTGTTTACAGAAGCTATTCACGAAAACAGCACCATTACCAAGGCTCAGAAGATGCAACACTTGAAAGGGAAGCTCAAAGGAGAAGCTGAACGCCTTATCCAGCATCTTCATATTTCGGCAGAAAATTACGATACAGCTTGGGAAATCCTAACTCACAGATATAATAATGCTCAAGTTCTCTTTACTTATCAAATAGAGATATTTTTAAATCAGCCTTCTATTTCCAAGCAAACCGCTTATGAACTGAAGCGGCTATATGACACCACCACGGAGTGTATCCACGCTATACACAACCTTGGTGTGGACACAAACACATGGGATCCGTTGTTAGTGCATCTTCTCAGTAAGAAACTGGACCAGGAGACGTACTGTGATTATAAGGGGGCGCGTACAACACCACGAGAACTACCATCCTTGTCAGAATTTATGACGTTCCTCGAAAACAAATTTATTGCTTTGGAACCCTTACACCGTAGAGAGAGAGAAACAGCGAAGCCTGCTGTTAAACGGGAGTCAAGTTTGCAGAATACCAAACCTGTTAACCAGGGGAACCACTATAAGAAACAATATCAAGCGGCCGCTACTCAAGGACCTAACTGTCCGATTTGTAATACGCGTCACTTCATATTTACCTGTAGGAAATTCATGAAAATGACTCCAGAGGATCGTTTGACCTGGGTGACAAAGAGTCAATATTGTCAAAATTGCCTCAACTATCATCCAGACAATGATTGCACTAGTTCCAAACGTTGTAAAAGGTGTAACGCTAGCCACAACACCCTACTACACGACGTTTGTGTACCACAACACCAAACCACCGCAACCTTGAGCTCAACCGAGCAGCCTTCCTCGGCACAACATAACGTTAACCACGTCGCTGCTGACAATGAAGAAATCCTGCTAACTACGTTGCTGCTCACAGTTTTATCAAATAATGGTACATACGTTACGTTAAGGGCGCTTCTTGATCAGGGGTCTCAAATTTCACTGATTTCGGAAAATGCGACACAAATGTTAGGTTTACAACGGCGGCAATATCATGCCTCCATTTCAGGGGTAGGGCCGGTCTCTAAACAGAGCAAAGGCATTGTAACCCTAGATTGTAAGTCTATCTACGGAGATTACACCTTGCAAACTCAGGCGTTAGTTGTGTCCAAGGTTATAAACAGTCTACCTAACTCATCATTTAGCAAACAGGCCTGGTCACACTTGAAACATCTTCAGTTAGCAGACCCGGAGTATAATGTATCTAGACCTATTGATCTTCTTCTGGATGCCAGTGTATATTCAGAAATCATATTAAGCGGCCTTATAAAGGGTCCAGCTCAGGCTCCGATAGCTCAACAAACCAAAATGGGTTGGATCTTATCAGGAAATGTCAAAAAATTCAATTGTCATGTCGCCATCAATAACCTTGAAGAGATAGCCAAGTTTTGGGAGTTGGAGGATATCCATGACTCATCATCATCAAACGTAACTATTGGTGATCAATTTTGTGAAGACTTCTACAAAAACACCACGACACGTTTAGAGAATGGAAAATATGTAGTTGGACTACCTATGATGCCAGGCTTCGAACAGCAACTCGGATCATCAAAGTTCAAGGCTATAGCGCAATTTAAACAATTAGAGTCTAAGCTTTCCAAAAATAAATCATTTTCAAGCCAATATAAACAATTTATAAACGAATACCAGGAATTAGGTCATATGCGACAAGTCGAAACAACCGCTGATCAGGCGTATTATCTACCGCATCATGGTGTATGGAAACTTGATTCGACAACTACGAAGCTGAGAGTGGTTTTCAATGCGTCATCCAAGACTACATCGGGTAACAGTCTAAACGATTTGATGTACAGTGGACCAAACTTGCAACAAGACTTGTTAGCACTGATAATAAATTGGAGGCAGTACCAATATGTAATCACTGCGGACATCGAAAAGATGTTCCGCCAGATATTAGTCAGGGAGCAAGATCAGACTCTGCAAGCAATAGTGTGGAGAGATCCAATGGATGATCAATTGAATCAGTATAACTTAACCACTGTAACGTACGGGACCAAGGCGGCGCCCTTCTTGGCTATGCGGACGCTGAAGCAACTTGCGACTGATGACGCTGAAAAATATCCCTTAGCAGCAGTAGCTGTGCAAAACTCCTTCTATATGGATGATCTGCTGAGTGGACACAACTCAGCTGATCAAGCCATGGAGCTACAACAGCAACTGATCAAAATGCTCCAGGGTGCTGGTATGAATTTGCGGAAATGGTCCAGCAACAAACCAGAACTCTTGCAACATTTGACAACTGAACAATTGAACAGTCCTTACGAATTCAAGGGCCTCGAATCCAGAAAGACTCTTGGATTAAAATGGAATCCATCATCTGATTCATTCTCGTTTCAAAGCAATATAATTCCTGATGATAAAGTCGCGTTTACAAAGCGTCAATTATTGTCAGAAATATCTAAGATTTTCGACCCACTTGGCTGGTTATCACCGCTTACAATCAGAGCGAAGCTACTGTTTCAACAAACGTGGTCCATGGAAACCAGCTGGGATCAAGGACTACCCGAGGTCATACAAGATAATTGGCCTAAACTAAAGGAAGACTTTAACTGCATCGATAAACTCCGCATACCAAGATTTTTAGGTAACACAGAAATAAACAGTCAATTACACGCATTTTGCGATGCTTCAGACAAAGCTTACGCTTGCGTTATTTACCTCATCACCAAGAACCATAAGGGCGAGTACACATCGACTATTGTTGCTGCAAAAACAAAGTTGGCACCAGTTGCAAAGAAAACATCTCTGCCCAGACTTGAACTCTGCGGTGCTCTACTTCTATCCCAACTAGTGAAGAAGGTCATTGATACCTTACCAAAGGCACGTATGACTCTTCATGCGTGGACGGATTCAATGATAGTCTTGGGATGGCTACATGGAGATATATCCAGATGGAAATCATTTGTAGCTAACAGAGTGAAGCAGATAACCGACATAATACCGGCAGAACGCTGGTGTCATGTCAGCTCGGAGGAAAACGCAGCTGATTGTGCCACACGAGGAATAACATTTCTTCAGTTATTAAACCATTCCTTGTGGTGGGAAGGGCCGAAATGGCTAAAAGGTTACGAGGGAAAAGATGAAACTCACCTCATGTACCAGTCCCCCATCATAGAAATAAAAGCAGCTTGTGTGAACACAGCCTTAGAACAAAATAATGTAACATTCATCAGTGACCTACTGCAAAACTGTAGTTCGTTGACTCGAATTGTGCGCATTATTTGCTGGGTTTCACGTTTCGCCAAGCGCATTCGCGACAAACATATTTCAACATACCATAGTTACCTATCGTCATCAGAAATAAATAACGCATATAATTTAATTATTAAAGAAGTGCAATCACTGGAATTTCATCAGGAATTGCAACATATTAAATGTAAACAACACGTGAGTTCGAAAAGCAAGATTTGCAGTTTAAACCCTTTTCTAGATGAAAACGGCCTATTAAGAGTTGGTGGACGGTTAAATCACGCCAGTATAAGCACATCAGCGAAGCACCCTATCATTCTGCCCAGCCACAGTCGACTTACTGATCTTGTTATTAGCCAGGCTCACATAACAACTTTACATGGTGGCCCCCGACTAACCCTTTCATACATAAGGGACAGGTACTGGATTATCAGCGGAATCAGGACGGTAAAACGGCAATTAAGACTTTGTGTTAAGTGTCGTCGATTTAACAACGAAGTACAACAACAAATTATGGCGGATTTACCACGAGCCAGAGTTACGCCGTCAAGGCCATTTACGCATACTGGTGTCGACTTCACGGGCCACGTAGAACTGAAAGCCAATAAAGGGCGCGGGATCAAAACGACGAAGGGATATGTAGCAGTCTTTGTCTGCCTGTCAACGAAGGCCGTCCACCTGGAACTGGTATCTGATCTGAGTACGGCCGCTTTTCTAGCTGCATTTCGCCGGTTCTGCTCCCGGCGTGGATCACCAGGTCACATGTACAGTGACAACGGTACAAACTTCGTGGGAGCTAATCGACTCATGAAAAAGGAGTATAAGGAGATCCACTGGCACTTCAATGCCCCTGCCTGCCCTAATGCAGGTGGGCTTTGGGAAGCCGCAGTGAAGAGCCTGAAATACCATTTGAAAAGGGTCATAGGTGATCAACGTCTTACGTATGAAGAGTTTTCAACGTTACTTTGTCAAATAGAGGCGTGTCTGAATTCCAGGCCACTATGTCAACTTACTGAAAACTCTGACGACGATTGCTTAACTCCAGGACATTTCCTCACTGGGACACCAATTGTGTCAAGACCTCAAACTGAACCGGAGTCTACATCGTTAACCACGCGGTGGCAACTCGTTCAAGCTTTAACCAAAAATATCTGGCAACGGTGGTCATCGGAATATCTTCAACAACTTCAAACGAGAACTAAATGGCAAAAACCACGAAGTAATCTTGAGGTCGATGACCTCGTCCTCATCCGGGAAGAGAACGTACCACCGGGTAAGTGGGCAATGGGTCGAGTAAAGCAGCTGCATCCAGGAAAGGATGGGTATGTGAGAGTTGTTACCGTCAAGACGAGTAACAATACCATACAGCGTCCAGTCAACAAGCTTGTATACTTACCCGTAAATGAGCAGAGACCCTCATCCGAATCCGCGGCACAGTGCGTGGATGAGTCCTCTCCACGATTACCAGCTGAACCTGATGCTAAAAGGCGTTCCCCGCGACTACGAAAACAGAAACCTTTACAAGTCTTTTTCATGTCCGCTTTACTAATGCTTTTGTTTGTATCACCCAGTGATCAGACTCAGCAACTCAAATTGACGCCATATAATGTTACGCAAATTTCGAGCAACCAAGGTCTTTACTTCGACAAGATGTCCAACCTCCAAGTTATCAAGGACGAATGGAAACTCATTGTGTTTTACAACATGTCCACGTTCTATCACGGAGTAACGAACGTAAAGAGCTACATAACGCACTTGAAATTCACCGCCGATTGCATGGGCTCGCAATACGATAGCGTCATCCTACAACTAGAACAGGAAGTAAAAGAACTTGAGCATTATCAAACACTCCTCGAAAAACCTAACGCAAGAAGGCAAAAACGTGGCTTGATAAATGGAGTGGGGTATCTGGCAAATACTATGTTTGGAGTATTGGATGACAGCTTTGCTCAACAATACAAACAGGATATAGAAAAGATAACCACCCATGAGAATCATCTCCAAAAATTACTCAGGAATCAAACACTGGTCTTGGAATCAGAATACAACATTCTACGACGCAGCGAGGAGACAATGAACAACCAGTTCCATTTCATCAAGGAACATCTTCGAAACGCCACTGCTGAAATCAATCGGGTGCGTCTAGACAATAGGAACGGTTTATATGTAACATCTACCGCCTTAGCCGCGAGTGTCATTCTGGCAAATCTAATGCGCATACAGCACACACTTATTGACACCGTGACAGACATCAGCCACGGTCGTATTGACCCTTACCTCCTGTCACCAGAACAACTGGCTCAACAGATCAATATCATCTCCGGGCAATTGCAGGGAAACTTAATGACCCCAATTGAGTCAACAAACCTATCTGACATGTACAAAATCATGAAGGCGTCAGCAACGTTATATGAAGGCTACCTTATCATAGAGATAAAGATTCCATTGGTGAGCAACGACATCTTCGAGTTAGACAGGATCGTACCTATCCCTCAGAAAAGGGGAACGAATCGCATCATTCGCACAGTCCCAAGCTCGCCATTTATTGCCTACAACATCCAAAAGGACCTCGCTCTCTTCTTATCAGATAGTGACCTGCAGGCTTGCATACATGTTCTAAGGAGCAAAAAATTATTGTGTACCTATGACAAACCTGTCTATAATCTAAAAATAAAACAATCGCTGTGTGATATTCAAGATGCAAGTGATATCAGAAACGTTTGTAAACAAGAAGTATCCACGTGCCACAATTATTGGGTCAAATTACATAATGTGAACTCCTGGTTTTATACCTGTTGTGAGTCATGTGAACTTCGTATTTCCTGTATTGCTGATACAACAACTACAGTCATTCAAGGCAGTGGTATCATTAACGTAGGTCAGGGATGCACATTGAAATCGGACGCTTATAGTATCCATGCGCACAACAACTTTCTACGTCACTTGAATATACAATCGAACATCGAAGTCCCAGAGGTGTCCATTCTAAACTCACTCATTAACACGACCTTGCCCATCGATTATGATTCTGCGGTAAACCACACCCACAGGTGGAATCAGCTGGAAGAGCAAATAAGAAACATTAAGGAACAATCTTCTACAGAGTTAACCGTTCACGACATTCATCACTATTCCGTCGCTTATATTGTCCTGGCCTTAGTTGTCATCTTAGGCGGGACCTGCATTTACCTCGTTACAAGAGGGAAGTGTCAGAACGCACTTGAAAAGCAGCAGCACGAGATGGTGGAAGTACGTGGGCAGCCGGACGAGCGCGCCCCTGGGGCGGAGGCGCGAGCCGAGCACGCAGGGCCGAACTCAACGGAGAGCGTGAGGGTAACTGTGCCAGTGCCAGTGTTCAGTGAGTTTAGTGATATAAGTAAATCTACCGAAAGTGTCGATAAGGGGACCTCACCCATGGTCCGTCAGTGAAAGTGAACTTGAGAAACCAGACAATTTAATGTTACAGACTTTACGACTTAGATTAGTTACATAGATATAAACCTAATGAAATCACCTTGTATCATCTTTCAACTGAAATATGTACCATTAATGTAAGTCATCAGTTTTCATGTGTTTAACTTGACCACTTATCATCTAGGATTAAACACGTCTCCTGTCTTCTCCTTTAGAGTTGGCAGTATGTACGGTGAACCCGCACATTAGTACAATTAAGTAGGTTTTGCTGCGTTTGCACACGCGCGACCATTTTATATAGTTGTTACTAAGTAAAATAAATTAGTGATTTTTCTACACTCAACACGGGCGGTTTTATTATCATCCCCGGTTTCTATCTTTTTACCATAAGTGTGCAGACTATCGTCGTACAAATATCATATAAGGTTTTACTATGGTTTATGACTCTACGGAGACTTTATTCTAGGTTGAGTAAAAGTGGTTATTAAATATTACCTACATCTAGTTAAAAATATTAGGTAAGTCTTGTTCTTAGTAATTTTATTTTGAAGGACCTTTATACAAGGACTTCCAAGTTTAAAAGTTTGTTTATGGACTTCATATAGGTTTTAAAGAGGTTATACTATTTTGGGCCAATAACCTTGTTCACCCGTTTTAATTGTCTAATTGAGTTGAGTTGTTCTAGTCTTGTACAACAAATTCAGGAATTCAAGGAAAAATATTTTATAGACGACTTTTTTTATTTAAATCGTGTCAACGACTTTTGAGTGAGACCCCTTTGTGCGTACAGAAAATCATTTCAAATTATTGATTTACAGTTTAATGTTCAACACTATTTTCAATGACTAGAAACAAATATTAAACAAGTCACACGATTATAAATGTCATTGAAGACAATATTCAAAATATCAATACCTAGAAATTTTAAAATAGAATTTCTCAGTCAGACATTTGCACGGCCTTAATGGATCATTGAAAACCATTATTCAATACATATAAATTTTATATTAAAAATTCTCAGTCCGACATTTGCACTATTATAACGGAGCGTTTCGCGAAATCATAAAGATTTGTCTCAACCCATATTAGTGTTGACAATAAGCATTGAAAAGTCCCATTCAAATGAATATATGGACAAAAAAATTGCGGACGAAAATCCGAATGTACTTTTCCAAAGCAAATTACTTTTCTGAATGTGTAAAAGAAATTGTAAAGGTACCTCCCGCTCTTTAGGGGTGGACAATAAACTGCACTCGTGTTTTTAAGATGGGAACCCTTGGTAAGGAGGACAAAATTTTATTAAAACGCCACAAAAATATTCTCTGAGCTGACTCTGACAGCCTGTAGCAATATATTATGGGTATAGATAAACGATGATAATAAAATTGCTGGGTTAAAAGACTTATCCCCTGGTTGGTGAGTAGACAGTTTTTGATGTTTGAATGCTAAGTGTCCTTCACTCGTAAATCAATAGATATATTTTCTTTTGTTCAGATTGGTAACCAAAGTTACCAAATTATTAGGTACCTAACATAAGTTTGACTGATGAAAGTTTTAAATGATGTTTAAAACTTTGAACAGTCACGATGATGTTTAGAAATTTGTTATTTAGAACATTATCATTAGGATTTGAAAACCTCATATTATTCACTATTAACCGACATTTGACATACATTCTTAAACATACATATTTTTCTGATAATCCTTATAAAACATAAACTTGCAAGGTGTTTCGATTTTTCTGATGAGAAGTTTATATATCTGCTGAGGTTTTTGACTTTGACTCATTTAAATTGAAGGTTAAAATAAAATAGAATCAAATTCATAAACTGTGTGTGGTAATGGCAATTTATTTATTAGTTTATCCTCTCACTGGAAAGCATTGCAGAAATTACACCAATGGAGCACAATCTTATAATATACTCACTATAAGTCCAGGTTTCCATACGGCGTTTTCCTGCACCGTTGTCAGCGATGTCCTGCGTTGGCGTGCTTCACCGTCCACCACATCATCGCTTACCATCAGAACATATAGTGGTCAAAGCAAGCCTTTCGATAATAAAAAACAAAATAAACTTAGAAAGTAAATATGAATTGAAAAAATCACATTGGTACTCGAATTCGAACCCACGACCTCCAGCACGAGAGGCAAGGTCATACTTGGGCCACCACGAGATTTATTACCGCTGCTGTTTCAAAGCGTTATGAGTAATGACGAATGACGATTGATAAAAATGAATAAAAGATTTAGAAGAGACATAATAGGCCCCAACTAGCACCCTTGAACAAAATAAGCCGAAAAATATAATATACCTTTATAACACGCACTAAGGCACCTGTGTATTTCAAGACAAATTTATATTTATAACATCACGTTTTCAGGATTAGATTTATGATGCTTTTATCTAGTTTATATTGTAGTTTGAAAGCCTAACGATGTCATAACTTTATGTAGGTGGGTCTTTTTGGGCCAGATTTAGAGGCGGTTTTCCTGAGCTGAGTTTATTTAGAATAGCGTTTGGAGTATTTTTACTATGTTTAAGCTTGTGAATGTGTCGCTTAGCTTTTGAGCGGGCCTTTCAA
This sequence comes from Orthosia cruda, assembly GCA_964057195.1. Lineage (NCBI taxonomy): Eukaryota > Metazoa > Arthropoda > Insecta > Lepidoptera > Noctuidae > Orthosia > Orthosia cruda. Next base: position 24,862,234 of record OZ059840.1, on the reverse strand, counting down.
ATCCGTTTTTAGGAGATGGGTACTAAGAGTTACCAGACCCCATTTTTTTCAAAGAAGGCACGTAATTATATTTTATTTTATTATTTTATTTTATTACTTTTAAGAAGGCTTACAGTCTAATTACAAATAATAATAGGTAACTATAATACATTTTCAAGTTGCTAATAACAAGCCTCCACAGATATATAACTTAACGATTAATTCAGGCTATTATGTTGCTACATATTAGTCAAAGAACCACTAGCCGGTGCATTATTCACAAAAAAATGATTTGGCTAAGAGCGTCCTTGCTGTGCTTATTTTAATGCAAAATAAGTCAATATCATGTTCAGAAGATACATCATTGAAGCTTCTAGCGCTTCTTATAAGAAAAGCGTTACGCCTATAATTAGTACTGGTAGAAGACACATCTAGAAGCGGCCGTTTACGTAATCCAATAGTGTTAGTGCGAAATGCTAACTTTTTTAGTAGCTCAGGGCAGTCAATTGAGCCATTCGCTATGTTAATCAAAAAACATACATCATTAATGAGCCGCCTACGATCTAATGGCAGAAAATGGTACCTCTTACAACGGTGACTGTAATCTATAGATACTTGGTGCGCCCTATAATCGAGATATCTCAGAAACTTTTTCTGGATGCCCTCAATGCGTGACTTATGGATCCCGCATTGAGGGTTCCAAACTTGCGATGCGTACTCCAAGTGGCTGCGCACGAACGAACAGTATAAAACTTTGATAGGCTTCAGAGAACGGAAACAGGCTGAGGCCCTGATTACAAATCCTAGTGCCCGTGAAGCCTTGCCCACAATACCGTCAATGTGTTGGTCAAACAGTAATTTGCTATCTTGTATGATACCTAAATCCCTTATGCTGTTAACTTTGCCCAAGGTAAGTCGGTTGAGACTATAGACCGAATTTACTATAGATTTCTGGCGCGTGAAGGTCATTTGAAAACATTTGGAGACATTCAATTGGAGTAAATTATGTTTGCAATATTCTACAAATCTATTCAGATCCTCTTGTAACTGGTGAGTATCTGAGATATCACGTATAATCTTGTGAACCTTCATGTCATCAGCATATAGCAACACGTAAGAGTGCTTGAAGCAGTTTACAACATCAGCAATAAACAGAGTGAAAAGCAAGGTCCCCAAAACTGAACCCTGTGGCACACCCGAGGGGACCGATGTCCAACCCGAAGTGTAACCATGGAGAACCACAGCCTGACTCCGATTCTCAATATAAGACGAAAACCATCTATAAAGGTCTCCGCGTATACCGGCTTTGAGCAACTTCTCCAGCAGCAGACGATGGTCGATACGGTCGAAGCACTTGCTGTAGTCGGTATAAATGACATCCACCTGCGCACGTTGATCCATACCACCCGATATAAACTCGTGCGACAACACCAAGTTAGTCGTAGTGGATCTTTTTTTGAGGAAGCCATGTTGTTCCCCCCCGAAGTTACTTTCCATAGCCGCATAAACATCGTTATACACTATACGCTCAAGGATCTTTGAAAATAAACACAACTTAGATATCGGGCGATAGTTCGTAACATCAGATTTGTTTCCTTTCTTGTGAACAGGGGTGATGAATGCTGATTTCCAAATTTTAGGTACTTTACCCTCGGAAACAGATCGATTGAATAGGATACACAATGGGACTACCAAACTAGCAGCACATTGTACTATAAACTCTGGGGGTATGAGATCCGGGCCACCTGATTTAGAAAGGTCCAAGGACTTAAGCAATTTCAGTACTCTAGAATGAGATATTTCTAACGTACTGATAAATGCAACACTATCATCACCACTAACACCACTATAAGTCTGCGAAGATGTACCAGGAACGTGCACAGGTTCTTGGAAAGTGGAGTGAAAGTACGCCGCAAATAAATTGCTGATATCCTCACCACTACTCGCTGTGACGTCACCATACTGCATGAACTTAGGAATTGCATTAGAAATTCTCTTACTTTTCATATATGACCAGAAAGATTTTGGATTTTTGATTATCGATGATTCTATTTTATCCATGTATGTATCATAGCATGTCTTTTCCAAGTTAATGGCCCTGCTCCGTAATAGGGAAAAAGAATGAAAATCAGAGATATTACCATACGTTTTATATTTACGATGATACTTATATTTTTCTCTTAATACCTTTATTAGAGCAGAACTATACCATAAAGGATACGATGATTTTTTAACACATTTAAGAGGGATGTACTTGTCCCTAAGTTCATATAATATACTGTAAAAGATTTCAACAGCACTTTCCAATGACTCCGAATTTAAAAGGCCAGTCCAGTTTATACTGTCCAATTCAGATCTAATGGCCACATAGTCACCCTTAGAAAACATGTACCGACGTGTTGCGTTGTCCGCCAATTTATGAATTTCAACAAAATCAGCTCGAAGTGATATCGGTTTGTGATGCAAATCAACTGGCAGAGCCAATGGATCATGGCATTCACTGACACTCAAAGAGTCATTAGAAAAAACTAGGTCCAAAACCCTTCCGTTGATATTCCTCTCACCGTTATACTGAGACAAATTAGAAGTAAGAATGGCATCAAAAAAATCGCTTAAGTGCTGACACGTAACATTTTGCTGAATCAATTCATTGCTACCATCGTCGGTACTCACTATCCAGTCTACACTATTGCCGAAGTTAAAATCACCTAATATTATAAATTTGTCCAACGGGTGTGTTAAAATTAAGTTTGTCATGTTATCAGTGAAGTTATTTAATTGTATGTTATATGAATTGCCAAGATTCTGCTTACAAAGATAAAGGGCGCAAATGTGCAATCTATAAGAAGTAGCAGGCCGAGACCTCCTGAGAGTAAGGGACACCCAAATGTCCTCAGCAGAACTACACCAATCACGCCTCTCGACTACAGCAAGCTCGCTTCTCACCGCTATTAAAACACCCCCACCCCGCTGTTGAGCAGTACGGGAGTAATCACGATCTCGTCTTATCACCATGAACCGACCATCAAACATCTCACTGCTGAATATATCATCTACCAGCCACGTCTCGGTAAAAACAATAACATCATATGAACTAAGTAGTATTTTACGGAAGATACTGTTCGTTTTCGTACGCAGGCCACGCACGTTCTGATAATATATGCTAAGAGTGAACATTTTTAAATCTAACTATAATAAAATATACAACAAAAACAGAAACGTTGCATAGTAAAGGCGCACAAGATTGTCTTTCTATAAGAAGTAAGTAAACTACGAGGGTAGAAGCTAATAACTCGCGATAAATTAATAGGCACTGTAATGCACAGTGTCCGAAAAATAACACTTTTAAGTAATATACGACCATCGACTTATGAATAGAAACAAAAGGTGACGAGCAAAAACAAGATAAGAAACGCTCGGGACAGATTGCATTAACGAACACGATGCCGCATTCAAAATTGAGCCATAACGGAGTACACAAAAGATCATAATTATATTGGAACAACTTATATGAGCAAAAATAATATTTAAAAGACTTACTTTCTAGCACCGTGCAATGACACAATGCCAATAGGAAAACACCAATAGCACACTGCATTATGTGGTTCTCAAACTTTACATGTAAGTAAATAGATTTTAAGTATTTTATAAAGTTTCCTAGATTAGTTACACAATTTTCGCGAGATCCTTTTCCGATTTGACAAAAATTACCGGAGAAGTGTCCATTTTCCTCGTGTGGATTTTTGAATGTTTGACCCACACGTATTGAAAAATCATTTCCGCCGCCAGTTTTTTGGTTTTTGAGAACAGTAACTTATTTTTTGTTGTAAGGTGGTCATTAATAAATACTCTCTGATTCCCCGCTAGACCAAATTGGCTTGCCGCTATCGGTGAAGTCTTGAGAGCATATCTTGCAGCAGCAACAAAATCCTCCTTCACGTAGCGACTACAGAAACAAACTATTATTGGTTTAGTACGATCTTTTTCCCTCGCAGGCACCCTGGTAACAAAGTTGACTTGTGTCTTGGTAACGGGATAATTTATTTTGGCTCCAATCTTGGTAATAATTTCGAATAGGTTTTCATTATTCACCTGTGGCAACCCTTTTATTTCCACGTTATTCAAACGCGACCATTGATCCTTAATGTCAGATTCTTCTTCCAACTTTTCTAATCGATCCTGAAGAAGATTTACTTGCTCCTTAACTGCCTCCATCACATCCATACGCTGTTCCATTGCGCAGATTTTGTGTCTGAACTCATTAACCGTCTCCTCAAACTGCTGGTGTAAGGACGATTTTAGTTCAGCGAACTCACTTCTAAGTGCTAAGATCTCCTCTTTTAAACCATCCAAAGGAGCAAGTTTTGCAGCCAACGCTCGTATCTCTTGCAAGACAGCAGATCCCGTGTCCAGTCTTAGCAATTCCGGTTCCAATATCATAGGTGATCCAGGTGTGCTAGTCGGATTGATAGTAACTGCAACCGCTTCAGGTGGACGAACAACTCCAGTCTGCTTACATTTCATGCATCGCCAAGTGAGTTTTCTATCGCCAAGCTTTCGGTAACCGGCCTCTGTAATGCCTGCACATTGAAAATGCAACTCACGACCACATACCGTGCAAGGTACTCCATCCGACATATATTCGTCACAGGCTCCACACATTCGTGCTTTCTCCATTTCGTACCGGTTGGTATATAAATAATTTGTTCAAAACAATAAACAGCAACAACCTCAAACTTCGAGAAACACTGTTCAAGCTTTATAAACCGTTAGTAGGTTCAACTTAAACACGACCGTAAACAACAGGGCCTACGACCGTACTGATTAACGAGACCGTATTGATTATACCTATTCCTAAAAAGGCTTTCTCACTTGTTCAATATTTTGTAAAATTATAATTATGCATTTTTTATATGGCTAATTTGTTTATTTAACAAGAAGAAGAACTTTCTGTTTTTTTCTTAATACCAATAAATAATATATTTTAACTATGTTTTGTATCTTTGAAAAGAAATATAGTTAATTAATTAGTATTTCCTTTTGTTATTAAACCTATATTGTCTCACAGCTCGGCAATGGGGATCCCATCCTAAATCAATAAAAATAAAATTAGCTGCTAATTTAAATAATGCACGCGACTGCAAAAATAAATTAAAGAACATTATTGACAGCTAGACAGACATCGGGCTCTTTAAACTTTTTACCGTGTATTTTGCCGCCCTGAATAATTCACTTAAGGAGGGTGCGTGAGCAAATTCACCGGAACTTTCTAATGTTACGAGTGGAATAAAAGTTCTCTTCTGCCTTTTAATTTCAATCTCATTACAAGCTTGTCCTTAAATCTTTGTTCTTTTCAAATAAGGATGCTAGTTGTTCTTTTTGCTTTGATTTTATTTTTATAGTGAGGTGCCTTTCTTGATTGAGATTTGGTTTGTTTATCATAATGATTTGTTTTTCCTGTAAACTATTTTATGTTTGTGAGTAAATGCTGTTGTACATTTTTGATGTCAATGAGTGCTTGACATTTAAGCAAGAAATGCATAAGAACTCTAAATTTTATTATTCGTTATGTTATAAATAACGATATTGAAACATAGCACGAGCTTGGTAAATTGTTAAGAATAAATAATTATCGAAAAAGAGAGGCAGGGTAGTAGCCTATGTCTAGCAGTGGACTTATCAGTTAAAATTATTATGAAGAAATAAAAAAAAACATACAATTAAAACAATATTAAAAGTTTCCATGATCATTATCATCGAACTTTCTTACAATATAACAACATCTATAACCCCCTTTAAACCCCAACTAGCCGACCACTCAATTAAAGCCGAATACATTAAAATTTGCCACTAACAAACAAAACTAGGAAAATCAAAAGCATTTAATAACAGCCGGTGACCAATATAGACCCAATAAGGGACCAAGCCCGAAGGTGTTTGACTAGGTATTCCCGCTGCGTCACTGCACTTCCACTTTTAATAACTATACAACCCTCCTTTAATATAGAGAGCCCCTAGGGGTCCCTGGGACCGAACCCCACGTACAAGGGGTCGTAAATTTCTCCGCAGCACTTGTGACTGTGATTTTTCCCGTTCGAGAATTTAATAATTGCATTTCTATTGTTTATTTGGGTGCTTTACGATACTTAATTATGTTGTAATTTGGGGTAAAAAGATGTGTATGGTTGGGACGTAAGTAATTCTTTTAGGGGTCGGGTTTTTATGTTTAAATTTCTGTTTCATTTAGAATATGATATTTATTATAATATTTATTAGTCTATTGTTTTAGAAATTATTTATGTATTTTATTAGTTAGATAGTTTATTAATATCTGACTTTAATTATTGTTCATTTTTATTTTGTACTCCTACCACCTGTTGTCCTTTTTAACCCAAAGGTTGACTGGTAGAGAATGCCTTGCTGCATTAAGTCCGCCTATGTATCACCATTGTAAATGAAGTTTAAATAAATAAATAAATAATGATTTAAAGGTTAACTCATTTTTTATGTGGTAAAGTGCTAAATACATCAATGTGCACTAAAAACATAAATGCGCTGCTTAGCGTTTAGGATTAATTGTAATCCTTACGATTTTTTTATTCGTTTGTCCTATACTGTTATTTTTAATTTCGTAGACTAAACTGACATTTGGGGGGCTGTCACTTTATCGTTACATAAAAATAGTGTCCAATCCTGACTATACTGAGTGATCGAAAGTTAATCGAAAATGACACAATTTCACGGCAAAAAAAAATGTATAGAAATTAACGGCCCTTATTTCGTTTCTCCTCATTTATGTCAGACTTCATTTTATCGATCGCATGTATTTTATTGTTGATTTCATATTTAACACAATAAAAGTTTATGTACTATGTGTACTCGTATGAATACTGTTATATTTAAATGTATTACGTTTATATTCATAAAACATTTATTTACACCAATTAGTAAAATTAAATTGAGAAATCATGTCACATTACCTACAACACTATGCTTTTTTTTTCCTTTTTTTTATTGTAGATAGTTTTGCAACATTTTTTTGAATAAGGTCATCGGCAGCTGTTAGTTTAGTCTACGAAATTAAAAATCACAGTACCTATAGTGTATGTTATATAACTACAAAAGTGTTTAGTAATAAAAAAGTTGTACTTACTATTTATAAGTACGGCTATTTCTAGACATTTTTGTAGCCCCAGATTTAATATTAATCGTAGTTTGGATATATCCAACACCGGTATCACTTCGGATCACTATCTGTCAAACAGAAAATTCCCTATTCATAAAACGTCTCCGAAAACTAAAAGCTTATTTCATTTGAAATCAGAACCACCAGTCAGGGCTACACAATTCCAGTCCTCAGCTAAAATAATTTCGGGTATAGCTTCAGTAAAATATTAAATTCCATTCCCAGTATCCGTCACAATCGAGGACCCTTTGTGCCGCGATATTATTGGATTTGGTAACCGCGCCTTATTTTATTATTTGCTCACTTTAAGCGCAAACACACAAAGGAAAATGAAATCGATATTTTTATTCGAAAGCGATTGCGGAGATGGGACGAGTCCAGAATAACTATGATCGTTGCCGCTTTTATTGTTTGTCAAAGATTTGTGCGTAGTTTTGGTCGAAGCTAATAAAATAGAGGTTGGCAGCAAATATTTTTAAGGTTCTGTGGAGTGGAAACTTTATGGTTTCTCTTCTGCCAGTAGCAGACGTGGTTTACATTTGCTATGGCTTCAGTTTCATGAATGATTCAATCCAGTGGATGTGAAGAAAAATATGTTTGTGTTTTCTTCAGGCCAGGCAAAAATTTTCAAAGCCCAAGGATTTTTTAATCTTATTAAAGTTTTATGAAATATAATTTTTACCAATGCGAAATTCCATCGAGTGGCTTGTAACTCATAATATAAATTCAATATTTTAAAGAGAATATTTTTATTATTTCTCAGATAACACCTTTCGTCTCCAATATATAATATACTTAATACTTAATAATAATATTTCAGTCCATAGCAATGTTTTATTAATGTTACTTCTGTACACCTGGGAAATGTCAGCTGAAAATAACGATAATTTATTCAAAACAATGGAGCCTATAATATCCGTATATTGACCTAATTAACTGAAGAAACTTTTGATATATACTAAAATATTAAACGATACAAATTGTTTCAAGTATCGAAAAATAATTAATAAAAAGTAAAATGCTTTCAAAGATAAAGTTTATGATTGCATGTCGTAGTGTACCTATATTATTTTCAGTTTTAAAGTGATGACCCGGGGATGCAAGAATCACTTGACCGGTAAATGTGGTGACACTTGGGGGAGGTGTATGTCTAGTTTCTTTCGGATGAAATAATGATGGTGAATGATGCACAAGAAACCAACTAAAATAAAAACTATTGCCCAACCTCAATCCGTTTATTATTAAAATGACAAAAATGATTTGCTAAGTAAACGACATAAATATGAAGTCTAGATGCAAAACAATTTCTTTACAGCAAAATTGTACACCTTAAAGTTATTGCCTCGCAAATTCATACACAAATAAACCACTGCTGCCTCGCTCCCCACGATAAAAGGTAAACATCTGGCATATTACTGAAAAGTTTACCCTCCCCCCTCCTCCCCTATCGAAGAAACGCCACCAATTCAAAGTTCTAATGAGTAAATAACGGGCCGTGATTCCGAGGACTGCTCACTTCACCGCAATACGTCCAAGATACGTATTTTGAATATTTCTTATAATAAAGTTTTTGTAGTAATTATGAATGCCAATCTGGACGAATCATGTTTTCATCTTATAAGCCTGTTTAAGTTTGAGAGGTAAAAAGATTAGGGGTAGCTGTTGGATTGGAATTTGAGCATTTGTTCAATCTTATACTTTACTATTTGATTAGTTTTAGAACTTATTAGAGGTGTTCTGGTTATCTTGTGTGATTATCGGTTGTTTTTGGAACTAATTAACAAACGAAGATACATTCTCACATAAGCGTTGAAGATTTTTTTATTTGTACAGTGAAGATTGCTTGCTAAAAGGGACCTTAAGGCTGCCTGTCCAGTTGGCATGGAGTGGAGAAAAGAGGAGCGGAGCCAACAGAATTGTACAAAACCTCCACGTGTTTATACAATTCGATTGGTTGGCTCCGCTCCACTTTTCTCCGCTCCGCGCCAAGTGGACAGGCAGCCTAAAGCATGGCAAAAAAGTAGTTCTAGCTGAACAAGTGAATACGCGAACCCCGGTGAAGCAAACTTTCTCGTTACCTAAGAGCTGTCAGGATACATTTTGAACAAGTAGGTAAATTCCAACGATGTTCATGGTCGGATGCCAAACTAATATACACTAAATGCCACATTTAGTGTTAATTCAGTTTAATACCTTCCGATTAAGCAATAATATAAGTTACGCAAACTAATCATTCTAAGAATATTTCTGGGCACACTAGCCGGTCAAGTTCTAAATAATATATAACAAAGTACCAGAGATAACATGAAGTATTTCAACAAAGACCTCCTGCAGATAACTTGGAACAAGCTCTGCATGCGGATTTTGAAACTAGCCAAGTTTCCGCCAAGCTGCGAAATATTGTCTTTTATTTTTTGTTTATTGTCCAGATTTCACACGGAACTTTAAGAATTTTACTTAAAAACATAACTTTGATGTATTTTTTTTCTTTTGCTTTTGTACATCTGCTGGCTCGTAGGTGCAGCTGAAATATTAAGACTGTATTTTGTAATGTAAAGGAAGTTTTATTCTTTGTACATTTACGGAATGGTATTAATGGTGCATGTTTTCAATCGGTCGCTTCAGAAATGCGATTGAATCTCTGACTGCTGTTGATAAAAGCAGCTAGAACTTGTAAGGCCCTTAGGGTCACAAGATAAAGTGATACTGTCACCGATTACGATTATCCATTTGTACTACCGAAAGGGCAGTTCAGAGCAGTGGTGGCCCAGTGGTAACGGCCCCTACTTACGTGTCGTCGGGTCGTGAGTTCGAACCTAGACAGCAGCTTTACTTTGTGTACATTATTTAATCACCGAGGAGCTCGTGGCTAAATAATAACAGCCACACGGATCGATCTTCAAGGTTAAGCAGCACTTGACGAGGTCGGTCCGTGGATGGGTGACCATTACAACATACCGACATACCGAGTTTGGTACTGGGTTGTGGAGGTCAGATAGGCAGTCGCTCGATGTAAAACACTGGTACTCAGCTGAATCATATTAGACTAGAAGCCGACCCCAACATAGTTGGGAAAAGGCTAGGCAGATTGATTGATATTATTTATTCACCAATGCTCTAATACGATAAAGCAAAACATCGTGAGAAAACCGACATGTCCTAGAACCAAAAATTTTAAGACATGTGACATCTACCAACCCGCACTGGGCCTGCGTGGTGGATTAAGGCCAATTCACTCTCTCATAGAGAGAAGGCCTGGGTCCCAGCAGTGGGAACATTAAAAGGATGATGATAACTACCGAAAGGTCATGTGGCCAAACCGTTACATTTTGGGCTTTTGTCAAATTATTATCGCTGAAATTATGTCACTTTGTTTTGGCCCTAATGTGTTGTTAGCTCTTCTATTATAACTTACACTCGCCTGCTATGTTAGCTATAAAGCTATATTTTCACGTGACACGTTCGTTCTTCTAATCAACCCGCATTTGATCTTAAGTGGAGGTTTGTAACTTTTATATACATGCCACATCACAGAAGACATTACGGTAGACAAAACAAAAAAAAACTAATTTTATTTTTGATTTCGATCTTCAATCATTCAGAGTGATCTTTATCAAACCATCTGATACAATCAACACAAAAACCAATCTTCAAAACAATACCAAACAGATAGTTTTGTACTAATTACATCTCTCCATTCAACCAGTTTTCTAACAATATACACACATCAACACGGTCTAGGGATATTTCATACTCAATTAAATAACTCGAAAAGTACTGGCCGCATTGGAATCTTTTATACACCGATTTGTTTGTAATTTATCTAAGACTAATTCCAAATTCAAATTTTTGAAAATTCTTTTGTTTCGGTGGCATAAAAATGTCTTGATGTGTAGGAGAGGGAATTTTCATTTGTGCGAAATTTAGAAAACAATACGAATTACGTTTAGTTACAGTTTTTTTTCAATTTTAAACGAAAGATAAAGTTAAAATTGAGGTATTGTAGCCATGCAACGCCAACATTTGACGAGGGCGGAGATGTTACGAGCTGTGGGAATGCTGGAAGCTGGGTCTGTTCAGCGTAATGTAATTTCAAGATTGTAGACACGCTATCGTGCCACAGGTGAAGTAGCGGAGAGGCACCGGGGGCCAAGTCACATCACTACCCCCAGACAAGACCGATTTCTGCAAATTACTGCGCGAGCTCAACCAAATGCAACGGCGACTCAATTGGTCCAAAGGCTGCGAATGGAACACCAAGTGCTTGTGAGTAACCAAGTTGTAAGAAGGCGACTGCATGAAAGCAATCTACGCTCTCGTAGACCACTCCGGGTCCCACCTTTACGGAGAGGCAATCGTGGACGACGATTAGAATGGGTTCGGAACCACGTAGACTAGGGCCGTGAGCAATGGTCCAATGTGCTGTTCACGGATGAATCCAGGTTCGGCTTCCAGATTCACGAAGGACGCGTGTTTGGCGAGTTCCTGGACGATAGAGCCGTCTTCAGAACCCTCAGGAAGTTCACCCATACCAAGGAGGAACAATTATGGTTTGGGCAGAAATTCGTCTTGAAAGACAGACGGATCTCGTTTGGGTGCGGGGCAATATGACGGCAGAATACGTCCAACAGGTGCTGGGGCCCGTAATCTTGCCCCACAGAACACAAATGGGGCAAGATTTCCTGCTCATGCACGACAATGCCCGGGCACACACGGCGAGAACGGTAGCAGCTTGGTTACATACACAAAATGTTAGGGCTTTAGACTGGCCTGCTCAATCGCCAGATCTAAATCCCATTGAGCATGCGTGGGATATGCTGCAAAGAAGAGCTCTGAAGGATGTCCCTGAAAGTCTGGCTACAGAAGATCAACTTTTTGCGCACCTCAGAAGGACATGGGACAATATTCCGCAGCAAGACATTGACAACCTTGTTCTGAGCATGCCGAATCGTTGCCGATGTGTTATGAACATCATAGGCGCTTTCTCAGACTACTAACTTCAAGTTTATAAACACAAATTAAATTATTTTTCTATTTTTTTCAGTTTTTACTCATAAATTAAAAGTTAATCCATATACGGTTTCCGTCTATGCTTCATTTTTTTTCCATAAAATCCTGAAATTTTAATCGAAGTACCTTAACCATTATTAAAAAATGGTAGAATATTAAATAACGTATCTTTTAAATATATACATGTCATATAAATAATTAACACATTGATAGTAAATCGCTTTTTAAAAATATCCCTAGACCGTGTTGATGTGTTTATTTGGGCGTAGATGAGGAGGCAAGTTCGGGTTAATTAATTACTGTAGCGAACAGAACGTCTCCAAGATGGATGGTGGCGACAACTCAAAATAAAATGTCTGTTCGACCGATGTGCGCTGAACATTAATCAAATTGATGATATTTTTTTTGGACAGTGCTTGGTGGGGTGAAGCTGTGGGGACAGTTAATTTTTGAAGTTATCTTATTTCAGGATTTGAATCTTATTTCTACTACACAATAGTTTTATTTGGGCTGATTTATTTTGTGCTTATTTTTACAAGCTTTCATTTAACTTGCCTTGGCTGCTGGTGTAGAAAACCTCAAACGGCGCAAATATAACAACGTTATTGGAAGTTATATGCTTGAGCCGTTTGGGGTTGAAACGTTAGGACCATGGGGTCCAAGTACGCATCGAATTTTTCGAGACAAGACTAAGCTCGTCGACTCTTTACGTGAACAAAGGGCTGGCCTTTTCTTCCGCCAGAGAATCAGCATTACCATCCAACATGGCAATGTTGCCAGCGTTCTAGGAACGTTACCCATTGATATCAGGAATTTTGCAGGAATTTGCAGGAATTTTTTGAGGCACAATGAGCTCTTTTCCCCCTCCCCTTTGTATATAGACGAGTTTCACTTGCCAATTCATTTACTCCAGAGATTTTAACTTAAGTAAATAAGTTGAGTAGTTTTTAAGTCAAATTATTTATGATCCATCAAACGTTAGTTTTCTAGAATAAAGGCAGGCAGTTTTGCAAGCCGATGGCAAAAATAATAAAATCAAAATCACCTAGTTTAGTACACGATGTTAAATATTCTTACTTTTACATCATAGCACTTAGCGTCGCCGAATTTGGTTTGACACGTTAACAAATTTTGTTGCTGTTGACAGCAAACTCATAAATGTAAATGTTGTGTTTTATGGACATTTTATGTTCCTAGCTTTATGCTAGTTTATAATAAAACTTAATCATCATATAATATTCCTGTGATTTTTTATATAATGATAGCATTTGCTATTTAAACTTATCATATTATTACATGGGGTCAAAATAAATAATTGGTTACCGAAACTTTTCAAACATGATGGGTATCAATCGTTATCTAATAACCGAAAACAAAAGAAAATATATTTTGATCACTTAATTTTCAAGAAACAAAACTCAAAATCAAAATCATTTTTTTTATTTCACCTAGGCCTACATGGGCACTTATATAACGTCGACAAAAGGTGCACGGTTCGGGTTGGTTTTTTCCTATGGAGAAGAACCGGCAAGAAAATCCATGGTTACTCTTTTAAAAATGGTTTGGTTTTAAAATATTTCCATGTAACAGCATTAGCACTTAGATATGGGGGGACAACTTCGGCCCGACAATAAGTCGTAAGAAACTGAAAAAAATATAAAAAGATTACATATTATATAAAAAGTTAAGAAATTTTAACTAGCATCTAGAAGGCCTACAATGTTCACACATTCATAAAACAATCGGTAAAAAAAACCTATACAAAGGTAAAAAAAAGAAGTATAACAAAACTTAATTTAACATGAGGCACAAATGTTGTTATCAGTGCTGTAACTATTCTTAGCAAAGGGCTATAAAGATGATTGAAAACCATTGTAAAAAGTCTAATTAAAAGAAGGAAAGAAAAAATGAGATTGAGAATAGTTAGATACATCCACATATTTGTGCCGTTTACGAGTTACCAACGAGAATAGTTAGAGACATCCACATATTTGTGCCGTTTACCCGTTAGAATTAGTATGCAACTAGGGCTCAAAATTAATCATGCTAAAACTAAAGTAATGGTAGTGGATCGCGCAAACCATCTCCAACATACAGGTGCCCTATCACTGGCAACCGTAAGCGATTTTATCTACCTGGGTGCAAGTATCAGCAACTCAGGGTCATGTGAGAAAGATATCAGGAGGCGTATAGGGATGGTCTAAAATGCAATGACCCAGCTGCAAAGAGTATGGAGAGACCGTAACATTTCAATGAAGACTAATGTGAAACTGGTCAGTTCCCTGGTGTTCTCCATCTTCAGTTACGGGTCCGAGACGTGGACTCTGAATAAGGCCGACCGTGACCGAATCGACGCTTTTGAGATGTGGTGCTGGAGGAAGATGTTGCAAATCTCCTGGACTGCCTATCGCACCAATGATTATATCCTCCGAGAGCTAAATATAAATATCAGACTGTCCACGGTCTGCCTTCGTAGGGTTCTGGAGTTTTTTGGTCACATTGCCAGAAGGGCTGGATACAACCTCAAACAGCTGATGGTTACTGGCAAGATCGAAGGGAAACGTCCGAGGGGTCGAAATACCAGGCTGCACGATGCTCTCCACGACGCCAAAGATAGAAGCAGATGGCGCAAATTGGTGAAGGAGAAGTTGTTTCCACGAAGACCAGGGAATCACGACCCTCAGTAATGAGGAATACGATGCGAGGAGGAGGACGAGTTACCAGGGAAGCTGCATGCGCAGGAGCTAAAGTCTAAATTTTTATCTTCAACGTAGTCCTTGATTTTATAATATGCTTTTTTAATAAGGACACGTTTGATGTAGTTTTTGAACTTTCCATCGGTCATTTCTATAACTGACTTTGGCAACTTGTTATAAAAGCGTGTACTGATTATAAGAAAAGACTTGGTTTTAGTTTATCTGAATTTGGGTATTACAATTTCGTACTTACTGCGTGTATTTAAATTATAGAAGTCGCTTCTAGTTTTGAAAAGCCCTCGATTTTCGCGGACATACAAAATACATTCCAAAATATAAAGTGAAGGTAGAGTCAGTATATCGATCTCTTTAAATTTATCTCTGTGGGACTCGCGAGGACCCATTTTATAGATCGCGCGGATTGCCCTCTTTTGTAAGATGAAAACTGAGTCAACATCTGCTGCTGATCCCCACAGCAGAATGCCATAAGACATAATACTGTGAAAATAAGCATAGTATACTAACCTAGCTGTGGCTACATCGGTTAACTGCCTAATTTTCCTTACTGCATATGCAGCTGAACTTAACCTTCCCGAAAGAGTTCTAATGTGCGCGCCCCACTGCAATATTGAATCGATAGTAATCCCAAAGAATACAGTTTCCGTTATAACTTCAAGATTTTTGCCGTCAAGATTTAAGTTTAGGTCACGTCGTGGTACATTTGGTAAAGAGAACTTTAGACATTTTATTTTTTTGCATTCAGTAAAAGATTGTTAGCTGCGAACCATTTTGAGAGAATAATTGGACTTTCGTTGACATGTAAGACTTGTTTTAAAAATTAGCGAAGTATCAGCAGCAAATATAATTATGTCCGATAATTTGGCAATCATAAAAGGGAGATCATTAATGTAAACAAGAAAAAGCAAAGGGCCGAGAATTTAACCTTGGAGCACACCCATCATTTACTTTTTGCTGTCTGTTTGATAAATAGGAAAGCACAAGATCAGCAGATTTGCCTCGAATTCCGTATTAGTGTACTTTACAGATCAATGGGTTGTGGTCGACGCAGTCGAACGCTTTTGAGAGATCACAGAAAATGCCAATGGCAGCCTTGGACTTCTCCCAAGGTTTCAAGATGTGGTGTGATGAGTATTACTCCCGCGTCCGTTTTCGACCTACCTTTCGTGAAACCAAACTGTTGACTTTGCGGAATCCCATTTGAATTGAAGTGAGACAACATCTGTCCAACATGATTTTTTCATAGATTTTACTCAATGCTGGAAGCACGGAAATAGGTCTATAATTAGAGGGATCACTCTTACAGGACTACTCTTTACTTCTTTGAACGCGTTTTTAATTATATCAATAAATTCCTATTGGTTTAAATTTAAAGGTTGGTATGTCTTTAGTAAAGTTTTCTTTAAAAAGAGCTTTAGCTTATTTAGATGAGGAGTGAAGATACTTCGTAACCTCTAAAGGAATGTTGGTAAATACATTTTCTAATGTCTCAGTGACTTCTTGCTTATCAGAAATGGTTTGATGAGTTATTTTCAAAGACAACTCATTCTGATCGCATTGTTGTGTCTTTTCAGTTTCTCTATTAATTAATTGCCACACAGTTTTTATTTTATTATTAGAAACACCAATTTTGATAATTATTATTTGAGATTTTGCTTGAGCGCAGACACTTTTGAATATTTTGCAATAGTTTCTAACATGAGTGTGAAAAACTTTATCGGAAAACAAAGATTTTTCGTAATATTAATTATAAAAGATATCTTGGCTTTTTCTTATGCCCACAGTAGCCCATTCACTAAATTTTTATTTGGAAAAATTGCCATCAGCTGTCGTGTCGTCATTAGGTCACGAATTGTGAGCCAATTAATTAAATACCTGTTTTTATAAATACATAATACCGACTATTAATTTTTACAGGGTGTGCTAAAGATGAATAGAAAGAAATATGTTGGGACTAAGGTTGAAAGATAAATGGAAAGCTACAACAATTAGGAGCATTACCAAAGTAACAGATGTTAAATTAAAAACACGAACCTTGAAATGGAAATGGACTGGTCACATGATGAGATCAACAACAGGAAAGTGGACAAAAAAAGTAACAGAATGGTACCCGCGGGACGGAAAAAGACGAAGAGGAAGGCAGAAAAAAAGATGGGAAGACGATCTGCCCAAGGATTGGAGAAGGACAACAATGGACAGGCAAATGTGGAGGGAACTTGAGGAGGCCTATTTCGCAAGACAGCCTGACCTGGTAATTGATGTTAAATGTTAAGATATAAACACACAAAAAAAATATTTAAATAAGTATAGTCAGTATAGTATTGTTAAGTATAGTTTTATGTTTTATTATATTACAAACTGTGCAAATGTCAGAGTCAATAAAGTCTATTTTTATTTATTTTTGCAGACTCCAATCAACTCGCACATATACGGAACAATAAAAACATACGCTTAAGCATGACGATCCCTACACCATATCATGTAAAATTATTCAAGAACCACCTAACCAGCTATATCGAATTATTATAAGGACTACTATATTTTTACGTTTTCTTAATATTATATTGTAAATAAGTTAATTTTAAGACCGCGCTATCGCATTAGGTATTTTTAATTTTAATAATAAATAAATAAATAATAACATATTGTAAATACAGCCCAGTACTCCCAGAATCTTCAATATCATTGTGTCGGCGCGGCAGCGCAATAATAGCACTGAGGCACGCCAAAGCACGTAGCGGTTTGCGCTGGGGTTCAAAGATAGGCTAGACCTTGGGAATCTGACGGGTCGGTATGCTGAGAGAGATGCTGCATTAAACAAACTACGACTAACCTCAGAGGCGGGTGTGCTCGTGCTTAATCCTGGCAGCGCTCCTTCTCTGTTCCACTGGACGTCTTGATTCGAAGTTCCCTGGGTACTGGCACTATTTGCTGACGCGAGAGTGGACTGTATGCGGTGCGGTATAACGGCGAGCCACGTGACGCTGGCTCAAGGTGATGATCAGAGGTGACCACCACGAATCCGGCGGCGACGATAGTCGATCGCAGACGGTGCGGTTTTATAAAGCGGTAATACAGCGGTAGGATCTCACAGCGGGTGAGGAATCCAGGGTGAATAGCCAGGCGGTTGACTTATCACGAGCGGTGAGACTACCCTCGACGAGGGCCGAACGTAGACTGTTCGAGAGTCGAACGTGTAGTTTAATGCAGCGAAAATTGACAAGAAGGGTAGATAAAGTATTAAGAGAAATGTGGGTAACTAAACAATGAGCGCACCTACAAGTGGCGCGAACATGCCCCCGGCTTGAAAACCTTCGGTTTTCATAAAAATTAAAACTAAAAGTAAGAGAAAAGCGGTGGAAAACAACAAAGGAATTCAGGGGCAGAGTAAGTTATTGAGAAGGTAGAGTACAGAGGCGGACAACGGGTCTCTTATAGACACCCGTCGTCGTCCTAACTAAAGCGACTCTTACAACGCCGTCCTTACCAGGATAGGTGGCAGTGACGACGCCGAGAGGCCATGAAAGCGGAGACACATTGTCAGTGACAATAACAACAATAGAACCTATAGTAATAGGATTAGAAAACGTATTCCATTTCTTACGAGATTGAAGCAAATGCAGATACTCTAGTTTCCATCGTTTTGCGAACGATTGTACCATTTGGTCTAGCAAAGCATAACGTTTTAGTAAGCTTGGCGCTTCATTAGATGCCTCACTAGCAGGTAAATGTTTAAGTGGTGTTGACATAAAAAAATGTGATGGAATTAAAGCGGTAGGTTCCGATGGATCTTCACTTAGTAGGGTTAGCGGCCGTGAGTTGATTACACACTCTATCTGCGTGAGCACAGTTGTCAGTTCCTCATATGTTAGCAATTGCGAACCAACGACCCTATGAAGATGCGTTTTGAAGGCTTTAACATAGATTTCATAGTGACCCCCAAAGTGAGGGCTACGCGGAGGATTAAATTTCCAAGTAATTTTATTAGCGGTTAATTCATTTCTAAAAGATTCTATATGATCTTCAGAATTAATGAGCGTATAAATATCCGATAGCGCATTTTTTGCACCTATAAAATTTGTAGCTTTGTCTGAGTATAGGACAGACACAGCGCCTCTACGTGATAAGAAGCGTTTAAATGCGGATAGAAATGAGCAAGTGCTCAGGTCACTTACGAGTTCTACGTGAACTGCGCGCACGACCAGACAAACAAAAATACAAAGATACGATTTAATAGAGCGAACGCCGCGTTTGCGATACGGGATAATATTTATTGGACCAGCGTAGTCCACAGCGGTATGAGTGAATGCCTTGGCTTCATTCACTCTACAAGCGGGTAAGTCACCCATTAATGGGAATACTTGATTAGGTTTTGCCCTAAAGCAAAAATAACAGTTATGTATAACATGACGAACTACATTTCGGCATGAAAGTATCCAATACTTTTGGCGTAAAATGGACATCAGAGTGAGCGGTCCAGTATGACAGTTCTGACGATGATAATGAGATATAATCATTTCAACGATATGATGTTTACGAGGCAACAGTATTGGATGCTGTTGGTCATAGCTGAGATCGGAGTTGCGTAACCGCCCACCGACTCGTATTAGACCGTTAGCGTCGAGAAACGGCATAAGCTTCTGAATAGCACGAGAACAACCTTTATTAGACTTTAGACTTTTCATTTCGTCAGAAAAATAAGAATATTGTAACGCGAGTAAAACCTTTGCTTCAGCGTAATTAAGATCGTCTGGAGTTATATGATTAGAAGGCGGTAAAATTTTTATAAATCGATAAATGTTTGTGACTGTACGTAGGAGTACCAGCCATTTTGAAATGCGGTTTGATAAGTTAAGAAGCGGGTGACCATTGTCACTTACATTAGTTACAGCGGTTAGAGTTAGTACTTTCTTAATCTCTGGTAAACTATTATGAATTGAATTATCATCAGCAATGAATTTGGCGGGCCACTCATTTGTAGGTTGGCATAGCCAATGAGGCCCAGTGAACCACAGTGGATGGTTTATGATTTGAGCGGGAGTTAATCCTCGTGACAAGCAGTCACTCGGGTTCTGATCACCAGGAATGTGATAAAACTTATTAGCGGGAATGGCGGCTACGGTTTTTGTAATGCGCGTTGCTACGAATGTTTTGAATCGATGCGGTGAGGCGCTAAGCCACTGAAGTGCGACCATAGAGTCTGTAAAACAGTAGACATCATTAATAGAATGCCGTTTTTCGTATGTATCGATAACGCGGCGAACTAGTTTTGCCATCAGTAAGCAAGCGCATAACTCTAGCCGGGCTACAGATACAGTCTTCAGTGGAGCGACTTTAGATTTTGCGCAAACCAATCGAGTAACTGGTGTTGAGTTAGAATCATTTATAATGAGAAGGTAAACAACGCAACCATAAGCCTTTTCACTTGCATCAGAAAATGCAGTTATTGAAATTTTTGAATTTTCATAAACATCTAAATGGCGTTTAAAACGTAAACTTTGAATAGTAGGTAACTCATTTAAATAGTTTTTCCAAATGTTTATAATCTCTAACGGTGGTTGTTCATCCCAACCAAGTTTTAATATATAAAGATTTTGTAACACAAGTTTAGCGTATAAAATAACTGGAGCAATGAGCCCGAGTACATCAAACTGACGAGCAATAACAGATAAAATGTTGCGTTTTGTGATTGGACGATTTTCTAAATGTACAGTAAACATAAATTCGTCACATGTGGGTGACCACTTTAAACCCAGAACCTTTAAATTAGGGTCCTGTTCTTCAAAGTTAATGCTATCAGTGTGAAGCTCAGAGGTGGAAAGCGATTCAAGCAACTCACATGAGTTACTTGCCCACTTGACGAGTTCAAAGCCCCCGGCTTTGAGCAAACCCCGGAGGTCGTCTCTGAGCTGCAAACCCATTGACAGGTTTGGTGTAGAGTAACAAATGTCATCCATATACGTATTATGTTTTATGACAGTAGATGCAAGCGGGAAACGGGTACACTCGTCATTGCAGAGTTGTCTGAGTACTCTCATTGCCAAGAAAGGGCTGATTCGAAGGCCGAAGCAGACGCGATTAAATTGATAAGTAATTAGCTGGTTGCAAGCGTTAAACCGAAATAAAAACTTTTGATATTTGCGGTCATTTGCATGAGTTAAAATCTGCAAATACATCTGTTTGATGTCTGATATAAAGGCGATTTTATATAAACGGAAATCTAGAAGAATTAAGAATAAATCATTTTGCAGATTTTCACCCGTATGCAAAACGTCATTGAG
Source organism: Orthosia cruda (assembly GCA_964057195.1). Taxonomy (NCBI): domain Eukaryota; kingdom Metazoa; phylum Arthropoda; class Insecta; order Lepidoptera; family Noctuidae; genus Orthosia; species Orthosia cruda. Next base: position 24,841,064 of record OZ059840.1, on the reverse strand, counting down.
AGACAGACCTGAACTGGTTTTAGAGCTAGCATCCATCACCATGCGCCATTTAGTGGTGGTTTTATCTAACCGAGCCACGGCATGATGAGGTATATAGTAACCAGACATATGGTTATCATTTCTAATGACTGAAATATAACCCTTAGCTATATATTCATTGATGATAGCGTTATATTCAATTCGTAGTTGAGAGGAACAATTTAATTTACGCTCAAGAAACATGAAGCGCTTCTTAGCAGTGGCAAATGACTCACCAAGAGAGTCACGATCGCGGGAGAACGGCAGAGATACCGTATAGCGGCCCGTATTGTCACGGGAAACATTCTCAGTGAAAAAGGTTTCACATTCGAGAGCGGCTGGACTCAACGTAGGTTTATATTCAATTTCCTCGAGGAGCCAGAATTTTTGAAGTACCGAGTCTAAGTGCGGTGGTTCCACGGCGGAACATAAAGAAATACATGCGTGTTCAAAGATATTAATCGGAGCATTACCGATTATCAAGTAACCAAAGATTGTTTCAAAGGCTGTAGGTGTGTCAGGCGATCCAGTGACACGACCTGACAACAAGATTTCAGAGAATAGCGGGGCACCAATCAGAATATCTATTTCTGATGGCGAATAGAAATTGTTGTCTGCAAGGGGCAGATTATTTAAATACGAGAGAGCGGAAACATCAACTTCTGCCGTAGGCAATTTATCAGTGATACGATCAATGACATAAGCATTAAGTAATACAGAAGTATTATTTAGTCGCGAAGATAACTCGAGAGAAGTATCCCCCTTAATAGGGTTAGGCGCAGAACCTATGCCCTTAACTACATAGTGAGATAGTTTATTAAAATGTAAATCTAATTTTTGACAACACGCCGAAGTTATAAAGTTATTTTGAGAACCCGGATCTATTAGTGCACGAACGCATTGTTTATGACCATTAGAATCAGTCGCATAAACTTGCACAGTCCCCAATAGACAGGTATTATTACGCGGTAACATAGATTGAATATTACATAACGAAACATCCTCAATGTGCGTAGTAATGCAACCGGACAGCTGGTTATGTGACGTAGCAATCATAGCAGTGGGGAAGCGTGGCGGCGACTGCTGCGCAGGAGCAGGCGTAATGTCACTCGACGACGTCTCCCGGGAGTGATGGCTGTTGTCAGTCGTTTGTTTACGACATAACAATGAATGATGACGCGATTGACAAAATCTACATCTTGAGTTAGATTTACATTCACGATTATTATGAGTGATACTTAAACAATTAGTGCATGCGTTATGCTGTTTAATTAAATTAAATCGTTCATCGATCGTTAACTTGTGAAACTGAGAACATTTATATAAAACTAAGTGATTGTTTTGTTTACAAAGCTTACAGTTTTTATTTACGCTAGAGGACGTTACAAATGAATGAGTGGCTTTAGTTAACTTATTGTTGTTATAACTATGTGCGGAATCGATAACACTTCGTCTATTCGCAGGAGAAGCAGTACGTTCTAATATTTTAGTTTGCTCACGTAAGAACTTAACTAATTGATCATAAGTAGGCATAGATGTGCCTCGCTTATATAATTCGAAAGATCGTGCGGTACTAGGATCGATCTTTTTTAATGCAAGGTGTAGAAGAACGAGAAAGATTATCTAATTTTAATGAGTTTAAACTTGACACTGCGGAACCAAATGTATCTAGGAACGTATCTAAGTTTTTATACGATGCTATATTAAATGGCCTAAATTCCAATATTTGATCTAAATAAGCAGAAGCTAAACTACGCTTATCATCATATTTATCGAGAAGTGACTGCCATATAACACGGTAATTGTCCCCGTTGGGCACGATACCCGAACATACTGACAGTGCCCTACCAGAAAGTTTACTTATCAAATATTGAACGCGGTCGTGATCCGTTAAATCAGGATTTTCGTGAATTGTTCGCTTATACGACTCAAAGAATATAGGCCACCTAACAGGATCGCCACAGAAACTCATTATGTCGAGTTCTGGTAGACGAATAGACTTATGTTGCGGTAAAACATGAGAGTGTTGGACATTCTTCGAGTTGTCTAATTTATCAAAGCTAAACTTACAACGACAATACAAGTCTTCAAAGGCGTTAATAGATTGATAATTTACTTTATAAGATGCGTCAATATTTAATTCAACATCAACTAAATCATCAATAATTTCTTTATATTCAGAACGTAAACTGTCTAAAGATGTCATACTACATAAAAACAAATCCTTAGAAATATCGTTATCGAACGCCTTCAAAGATTGATCGCAAACTATTTGTAATCGGGAAAAGATACCATCACGTTTACCTATTAATTTAATACGTTTAATTTGCAAAACATCTAGTGATGTTGCATCTTCAAACTGTTCTTTAGCCTTTGTACGAGACATAGACATTTTGCAAAACGAGTGGTAATCAACTCAAGCGCAAAATAATAAAAGACTGAATTCGCAATAATACCCGTGACATACACGACACGAACAATAACGTGAGCAACGGTGCTACCGGTTCGAGAATGTTCACAGGACGATGAATTTTACTAACACCCTCACTACGAAAATATTAACAAGTTTTATAATTTTACTAGTTAAGTTATTTAACTACGTAGTTATCTCATAAGGAATGGAATAGAATGGTACTTAATATTACAAAGCGTAAGTATACACTTATAGGATAAGCAGACGTACGAGTGTACTATATGAAATAGGCAATATAATATAACTCAATATTAGAGTGAAGCGGAATATTTAGATATGCCTAGGTCAAAGTGACTAGGTGTAGGATTAGGAACCAGAACTAATATCCGGCTCGAAGAGACCAGAAATAATGTGTCGGCGCGGCAGCGCAATAATAGCACTGAGGCACGCCAAAGCACGTAGCGGTTTGCGCTGGGGTTCAAAGATAGGCTAGACCTTGGGAATCTGACGGGTCGGTATGCTGAGAGAGATGCTGCATTAAACAAACTACGACTAACCTCAGAGGCGGGTGTGCTCGTGCTTAATCCTGGCAGCGCTCCTTCTCTGTTCCACTGGACGTCTTGATTCGAAGTTCCCTGGGTACTGGCACTATTTGCTGACGCGAGAGTGGACTGTATGCGGTGCGGTATAACGGCGAGCCACGTGACGCTGGCTCAAGGTGATGATCAGAGGTGACCACCACGAATCCGGCGGCGACGACAGTCGATCGCAGACGGTGCGGTTTTATAAAGCGGTAATACAGCGGTAGGATCTCACAGCGGGTGAGGAATCCAGGGTGAATAGCCAGGCGGTTGACTTATCACGAGCGGTGAGACTACCCTCGACGAGGGCCGAACGTAGACTGTTCGAGAGTCGAACGTGTAGTTTAATGCAGCGAAAATTGATAAGAAGGGTAGATAAAGTATTAAGAGAAATGTGGGTAACTAAACAATGAGCGCACCTACATATGGCGCGAACAATCATCAAATTATCCGTGCAGAGCTAAATATTTACAAGGGAGGCTGCTCAACTCGACTAAGAATACTGCATAATTTCAAATAACTACAGATGACGGGGTCATCGATCTGTTTACTGAATATTATAAGTAAAGATAGAACCTTTTTTTGCCACTAGAAATATAATATCTATAAATCCCGAGGAATTTCACTGGCTCATTTAATTAAATCTTAAACAATCATAACGGACCTATTCAAACTCTTACCAACTCACAAATATACTACAAATAAAACGCAAACAAACACATTCATTGCATGCAAATTCACGATCCCTTATACACAATTAAATCCAATTAACACCCTATATATATGTCTCAGAATCCCGGGAATCTTTAATCGCATCAAATGATCCGTGCAAAGCTAAATATTTACAAGGGCCGCTCGATTCGACAATGAATACTGCATAATGCGTGATAGGGCCAATACAAACCCAATTGGAATCAATAGGGGATGCAGCGACACTTTGGCTGTATGCATTATTTAGTTGCGTCTGTCTGGTAGTATTTTGACAGTGTTAGTGATTTTGTAGGTAAGGACTACATAGATCGTATGGGATGTGGAATTTGTTACAGGCTGGTTTATTTTTACAAGCTTTTATTATTATTATTATTATTTAACTTGCAATGTATGTATGTTTGTATGTATGTGTGTTCGGGTCAAATCTTGCTACTGAATTTTAAAGCATTTGTCCTCTACCGATTAAGATGAAATTTTGCACACAAGTTTAGTTTGGATGACAATGCATGGTTAGCTAAGTGATGGCATTCTAAATCCAATAAGGTGGACAACCCAAGATGGCGGACTAGTTTTTTTTGTGCACTGCCATGATATGGGTATCAAATGAAAGGGTTTGCTGAGAAGAATACCAAAAGATTGTTTTATAAAAAGTATTTTTAATGAATTATTTTATTATTAGATTTAAAATTTGAACTGTGCACATAAATTCTGACGTTTCCTAAGTAGTTACGTAAATAGGCTTTGGTAAGTGAATATATATAATCGAATTACAAATATACTCGTAGGTTCAAGACGCCGCGTGAGAAGAGTATGTGGAAGGATTTGGGGTGGCTTTCGCCCAGCAGTGGACTCAAAAAAATAGTGAATGTTCGTTTTGCTATGTAGATCATAATGTCTAGGATATACTGGTAAAATATTACAAATCGTTGTTATCCATTCGTTGTTTCATTTAAAATAACTGCAGATACACTTCACCATAATACAATTTCGTAACCTACAAAGCAAAAGCTCTCCAAAGTCAGAAATTATTATTAGACTTTTAACGAATAGAACCTTTCGTGAATTCACACTTCAAACTACGACTAATAATTAGAGAAAATGTATAATAATAAATTTATTAAACCTTTCTGTTTCTTTAATTCACTGATGGTTCGCACCGCAGAACAGTCGTACTACTCGTATGTTCAACGTACGTTCACCGTCAAATAGGTTTGTCACATCCAGGTATATATTATCACCTTAATACGAGAGTATTGTTTAAATTGTTAATGGAAAAACTGCCCAAGTGCGAGTCTAACTCGCGCACAGAGGTTTTCGTATAAACAGCTACATTCATCAAAATAAATAGGTAACATTACCTACGTTCATAAGCAATGAAAGCACCAAACATTGCTCTAACGAAGAGACAAAACTAACTTTGCCGTTCGAAAACTGTTGTCCCCATACATCAATGTATAAAATGTTTGTATGAATTTTTTCACATATCCAAAAGCAACCATTTAGCTGGGGAGGACACTTGACTCTATAAAACATTAGCAATCTAAAGCTTATTTTAACGCGAAGGATCCCTGAACCGAAAAATTGGTTTTCACAGATCCATACTATTTTTGAATTGCCGTAAACGTAAACATCTCCACTTTACGTGTACAGAAAGTACCCTAATATAAATATTATTTATGGTTTTATTTTACGACTTTGTCAGCGTGATTAATATGTATATCCATGCCAAATTATACCTTTATAGTACTAGAGTCTCTGAGCTAAGCTGCAGACGGACGGATAGACTGGCCGACATGGAGAAACTATAAGGGTTCCTTGTTGACTACGGAACCCTAAAAAGTGACACTGCCAGATAAAGAACAGATTTGTTTTATATTTCATTAAAAAGGTTAAAGTGTGATGTCTACTAGACATTGGTTGGAAGGTTAACGCTACTGTATTTTTTTTCAAATTTTATTACATGCAGTATTCTGCTCAGTGTCGTAACATATTTTTTTTTTAATTTCTTTACTTTATCAAAAAAGGACACACTTCTTACTTTATAAAGAAAATAATCAAATTATTTTTTAGTAACTGAGTAGAAACTGACGAAAGTATAAACGACTAGACTCTACCATCTAATTAATACTTTTTGCAAGCACAAAGAATCAGCCAACAATGTTTTTTGCATTTTCAGTTCACCGTAGAGTAGAACACTGCAGTGAACGAAACAAAATGGTAAATAAAAACTAGGTTAGAGTTATTTTCAAACTTTTTTCGGTCAGGTTATATATCCGCACGGTTCCACCTCTAATTCCGCTAGTGTTGGACCATCGATCAGTTAGAGGGACGGCCACCTTTCCGCAAAATACGGGCCGGACCGCGGTGTTTACGGGTTTTTGCTCCCGCAGTCTTTCAAGTTGAGTAAACACGACACTACTCGCTTGCTGATAGCTGTTTTACATTGCATTAGGGGTGGGGTAGAGGACATTATTTAGGGGTTTATTGTAAAAAGTTTGTGTTTTTAGAGCTGTTTGATTTTTAACCGACTTCAAAAAAAGGAGGAGGTTCTCAATTCGTCGGAATCTTTTTTTTTTAATGTATTTTCCCCGATTACTCAAAGACGCCTGGACCGATTTCAACAAATCTTCTTTTGTTTTGAAGGGTATACTTCCTAGTTGGTCCCATAGTCATCAGGTTAGGATCTGATGATGGGATCCTAGAGCAATCGAGGGAACTCCTCAAATATTATAGGTATACATTTAGTGATTTTGGTATTTTCATCAACAATGCAATCACTTGCACTCAGAAAGTATAATTTGGTGAAGTGGAACTGATGAAGAAGACCACAGATGGCCACTGGTACTCCTAAATGCTCAGTATGTCACGGGTATAAAATATCTCGAATAGTTAACCGAATGAATGGTACTGATGAAAATGGTACCATTGAACTGTTCTGATGATGAAGACGGAAGGTAGGCACTGGAACTCTGAAATAAAACATTGTATCCTAGTCGTGCTTGGGCTTATTGGAATCGTCATGAGATGTACTTTGGCCACAAATGATTATCATTGTGTCGGCGCGGCAGCGCAATAATAGCACTGAGGCACGCCAAAGCACGTAGCGGTTTGCGCTGGGGTTCAAAGATAGGCTAGACCTTGGGAATCTGACGGGTCGGTATGCTGAGAGAGATGCTGCATTAAACAAACTACGACTCACCTCAGAGGCGGGTGTGCTCGTGCTTAATCCTGGCAGCGCTCCTTCTCTGTTCCACTGGACGTCTTGATTCGAAGTTCCCTGGGTACTGGCACTATTTGCTGACGCGAGAGTGGACTGTATGCGGTATAACGGCGAGCCACGTGACGCTGGCTCAAGGTGATGATCAGAGGTGACCACCACGAATCCGGCGGCGACGATAGTCGATCGCAGACGGTGCGGTTTTATATTCAACAATCATGTTAATTGGAGATACCTACCAAAACTAAATAGAGAAAAATAAAAAACTTTTTAACAAAAATCAAACCGACTTCCAGAACAAAAAACTATACAAAGCAAAAATAACTTTCTTTTCCGAAGTCGGTGTCGAAAGTTGAAAAAAATGGGTACATAAGACACCGACTTCGGAAAAGAAAGTTATTTTTGCTTTGTATAGTTTTTTGTTCTGGAAGTCGGTTTGATTTTTGTTAAAAAGTTTTTTGTTTTGAATATTGGCTTTTAATTTGATGTGTGTATTTGTGAAAATTGGGGTTGTGAATGTGATTAAATGAGTCATAAAGCGAAATAACTTTCTGAATAAGGCTTTAATGATTGACATTAAATATGTGGAATTTAATACAATATACATACTTTATTGTACACCGAATTAGTTGCACAACTCTTTTTTAGAAAATATTAATTATATGGGTACAATGGCAGTCGTATCGTTAACAGCGCTGAAATGTCAAGAATGATAAATAATCATTAAAAAAACTAAAAAACACGCTTTAATAGAAAACCGAACTTAAAAAAAAAAAACTTACTATTCTTAATTTAAATTTATTGAAAAATATTTTCTTATTTTTATTTTGGTTTTCTATTAGAGCGTGTATTTTAGTTTTTAAACTATTATTATTTTTTACTTTTTAGTTCAATCTCTAATCCTGAAGATCCTGGTTAGGATAATGGGGCAAACTATTTACATTGTTGCATTTTTATCGGTCATTGTTAAGTGTGCAAAGTTTCAAATCAATCTGACGTTTTGAAGGAGGTGATAATCACGTTCAAAGATTCCGTTACATAGGTGCATTGATACATAGATAACTAATAAAAGCGTGTTAAAAAAGGGGACAGTCTGCGGTGTACTACTACATTCAAATAATATATAGTAAAAACTATATAAACCTGTTATACATGTATAACAATAACAACTCCATAGAAGGGAGACCAAAAAAATGGGTTTATGGTGTAAGAAATGAAATTTGGTATAAACTATAAACGGGAAAGCGTTAGAGAAAGTTCTTTAAACAGATTGTAATCGTGATGTAACAATATAGGTTCAAAATTAAATAACCTAAATAAAATTGTAGACCAGTCTATTATTGGAATAGAGCAAAAATAAATATAACGTATTTGCCAGTAGATAGCCGACAACGAACCACAGATTGCACTTGCAAAACTTTCGAGTGTCCTACAGAAATATGCACGGATAACTCGTTCAAATGAATATTGCAAAGAGGATACCGAGCTTATACAAACTATTCAGTAGCATTGAGTTTTAGAAAGATACAGGGTGCCTCCAATATCCTTGGTTCTATCCTTGATTCGATTTTCATTGGATGTCTTCAATATCCTTGTTTCTTTCCTTGATTCGATTTGCATTGGACTTCAACTTAGCTTTAAATAATCACATATTATACATTATCGACTCAAGAGAATGTACATAATTGGAGCAAAAAAATGTAAGGATCGTAGCAGGTGGCATTCTGCCTACCCCACTGACCTCTATCTTACAAGTACGCTGGACTAAACATACTTTATGAAATGACATTTGATTTTTATGCTGATTCAAAGCGCCCCGCTCGAGGTTCTCAGGAACTAAAATTGACACATTTAGAGATAGGTTAATACTGATATTTCTCAAAATTAGGTAATACTAATAAATCCGCTTGGAAATATTATAATACTCAGTCAGTCAGTGGCCTACCCTCATAGAAAAAAGGCGTGAGTTAATGCATGTGTATGTATTGTGTATAGTATGTGACTGGAGATTTTCCTAAGAATGACATGTCAACACAACGGACGTCCTTTTTCAGGCAATTCGATAGTAGAACGCTCGTTTAGAGGTTGAGTCGATTAGAGGTAATAACTAAGTTCCTTTCCTGATGGTACGGTGCAATTCGATTTATATAACACCGATAAGCAATTTTTACTAAGTAAAATTGCAAGTATGTTCACATGGACACTATGCGATGCAATTCGACCGATACGCACTTAAAATTTTCTTAGAAAATACGTGCGCGATATCGCCTGCCGACGCAATTTAAATTTTATTGCGTCATCAGGTAGATACAAAGAATACAGAGTAAATAATAGGGGCCAACCTCGACATACCCTTACTAAAACTCCTTAGGTTAGGTAATACCTAATACCAGTCAATTAAAGTAAAAAAATATTCACAGCCATTATTTACACAAATATGTTTATTTGATAGATATATATTTTCGGTTACCAATGCGGTCGTTACTATCCATTTTCATAATTCAATGATCGTCGCTCACGAATATATTATTATATTCGAAATCGCAGGTACTCTTCTTGACAAGCCATTTGTATATAGGACTGTACGTACTTTATTTTGTACACGTGGAAGCTCTTAACTGTATTGAATACATTTGCTCTCGAAATAAATAAAATATAGCGAAGAAAATAATGTATTTAGTAGGTTTTATTGTGTGTACCTCGATGTGTTGAAAAGGGTAGTCCTTATAAATAACTCGTAGAAGATACTCAAGTCAGCTTTTAAAATAATTTTCCATTAAAAGAAAATTTATAATTAATTTAATCTAACATATATATATAATTGAATATTCTAAAACAAAACAACAATATGTTTTCCTTCTCCCTTTTGTATTTGTATATGCCTATAAGACAAGGAAAAGGGCTCATTGTGCATCAAAAAATTCGTCCACATCGATGTCAATGGGAAAAGTGCCCAGAACGCTGGCAGCATTGCCACGTTGGCTGGCAATGCTGATTCTCTGGCAGAAGAAAAAGCCAGCCCTCTGGTATTTTTCATTGAAAATTCATGAAATTTGCGGATGAATTGTAAAAAAAAAACGACTGTATCAAAAGTATTCTTGAGGCGGTCATTCTGTGCTAGCATTGTACTTAGTATTTTTCAGGAAACCTACTATTCTTAATAGCTTTACTAGCTTTTTCTCTCAATTTCCGTGCCTTGCTTTGCGGTAGGTAGATTTCTAGTTTTTGGTCAGCTGGACCCGCTCCGCAATGAATTTCGTGCTTGAGGTCGTGGGTTCGAATCCGGATAAGTACCAATGTGACTTTTCAATTTATATGTTCTTTCTAAGTTTATCTTGGGCATCGCTGGCAACGGTGAAGGAATATATCGTGAGGCAACTTGGACTTATAGTGAGTTTATTATATGATTGTGCTCCATTGGTGTAATTGCTGCAAGACGTTCCAGTGTGAGGATAAACAAATAAACAATAAAATGAATATCAACAAATAATTTTACCTCTTTACAATATTAGTTCGGATGACATTAAATAGATACTTTTTATTCATAATAATATTTTTTATTTCTATAGGCTCGCGCTTGACCACTGTCTCATCTGATGGTAAGCGATGATATGGTCGACGGTGAAACACGTTTGCCTAGAAATAACTTTTTCACTCTTGACTTAAAGATTGTAGCTGTCGGGAAACACAGACTCCGGTAGGGAACTCCACTCCTTAGCTAAACGCATAATTAAGGTGTTCCCAAAACGTATTGTGCGTATGGGTGGGATGTCCACCATGTCGATGGCGCATTGCCGTACGTCTGGTAGTCCGATGATGAAACGGGCTAGGAGGAATTAGATCATACCATTCTATCGCACACTCCCCGAAACGTAACCGATAAAAACCGACCAGCTGGCAATTCGGTGACGATGTTCAAGATTCTGGAGCTTTGACTTGACCAGCGCCTCATTGCCGATGAGTCTCTTGGCCCGCTTTTCTATCGACTCTAGTGCATCAAGCTGGTATGTGGCAGATCCGTCTCTGAGATGGACAGTACTCCATACATGATCGAATTTTGATACAAATTGAGGAGCTGATCAGGCGTGAAGTACCTTCTCACCTTTGCAAGGATCCCCAGCTTTTCGGCTGCCAGCTGAGCCTTTGTCTTAATGTATAGGCCTAAATTGAGAGTCGATGTCAACGTAACGCCAATAAGCTCAAAAGTTGGAGCCGATTTGAATTGGCTTTCTTTTGCGGAAAAAAGACACGCCTGGGTTTTAGTAACATTAAAACTGATCAGATTGGCATCGCCCTATTCGTAAACTGCCTGCATGGACAGGTTTAAACGCTCCACCATGGCCTCATGGAGTGACTAGATCTGTAGCCCGGAAGCCCGTGCGTTGGACAAGTATCTCTCAACATCAGTGCTGTCTTCTGCATACCCAAAGGTTTTATTTTATTTTTCGTTAATGTGCAGCAAGAATAATGTTGCTGAGAGTACCAACCCCTGAGGGACCCCGGCATTGATATCCAATTGGTCCGATGAGCAGCAATCGATAACCACTCGAAAGGAACGATCTCTCAGGAAGTCTGCAATCCAGTCATATTGACCACCGGGCAGACCGAACGAAGGAAGCTTACCAATAAGGCTTTCATGCCAATACCTATCAAAAGCCTTCGAGATGACGAGGGAAACAGCAAGCACTTCTCCGTGGCTCTCGATGGCTTCACTCCATATGTGAAGGGTATTCGCGTGAAGATCCCCAGTAGACAGCTTCCAAACATTCGTCACTTTTCCAGTCTCATACGAAAGGCGAAATAGGCGTGTCAAGATCGGAGATCGTTCAGGCCCACAGGTTCTGAGAACTATTGCTGGTATTCCGTCAGGACCGCTAGCCTTGTTCACGTCGAGGTTGCGCCATACCCTACGGACGTCCTTTTGATGGATGCGAATGTCCGACATACTCGTCTTGCATCCATCAGGATAAGGAGCACCGCGCGTCACTTGGATTCAGAGGGGAAGATTCCGCAAAAAGAGGGGCAAATAAATTTGTCTTCTCCTCAACGTAGTGGGCCGGTGACCCACCGGGTTTCAGCAGCAGTGGTAGTGAGGGAGGGCTGAAGTTCGACTCGACCGACTTAGCCAGATACCAAAACGCTTTACTACCTCTTGGGTAAGAAGCAAGTTTGGTCCCTATTCAGCCAATGTGGTCGAAACAAGCCCTTTGTAACACCATCTTTCAGGACTTGGCAGCCCTGTTGTAGGCCTTTTTCTTCTAACCCACGTTACTCGCTTTGCGCGATCGAGCGTCGACCTATGCCAGGTACGCCTCATGTTTAAGCGCGTCGGCGCAATAACATTCGGCGCCAAACCATGGCCCGTCTACACTGGAAATTGTTACGTCAGAGAACGGAATGTAGTACTCCATTCCTTGACGCAACACATCCATCACGGCATCCGCGCAGGCCGAAGGATCATCCGAATAAAAGCAAGTGGGCTGCCAAGGATAGCATGCGAAGAAAGATCGCATGTCACCCCAAACTGCTGACTTGTACCGCCTAACCCGCCGGGTGCCTTTGGGCTAGGATCGGGCCGGGAGTAGACGGACACAGACTTCACCAGACAATGGTCGGAACTGCCCAAAGGTGAAGTTATCGACACAGAGTATCGGTTTGGCTCTTCTGCTCTCAGCAGAAGGTCCAAGCAATTGGCCGTGTGCGAATCAACATCCGGCACCCTCTTTGCCCCCTGGACCATCTGGGTAAGGTTAAGCGCAAGCGAAAGTTTACGCATCTCCAGTCCAATGTCTAGTGGACTGGTATGGGAAGAGCCACTCCTGGTGGTGGGCATTAAAGTCCGCCTGTAACACTACTTGGGCGGAAGGGTACCACTGTTGTGCCGCATCAGCCGCCTCACTGAGGTAATCTGTGAGCCTGGTTGTCTCCTGATCTCCGCTGTACGAGCGGTAGACACAGGCGTAGATAATTTTATCCAGACCTGTGTCCACTAGAGCCCACAGCGTCGAAAATCTGTAGTCCTCAAGGTTACGGAGACGCCAATAGCAAGTGTCGTCACGGGCGTACATAAAAACACCAGCGCGCGGTTTATAATTGTGCTCCAGGATAAACCCTGGCTAAGATAAGTACAACACGTCTGACGGACTCGCTATCTGCGTCTCCGTAAGGAAAAACAGCGCTGGTTTCTCAGTCTCCAGGTGGTAGTGGACTGCAGAGAGATTTGAATGCAGACCTCTAATGTTGGTGAGGGTTGTTTAAATCCTGTGTTCTTTGTCTTGGCATTTGAAAGTCATTAGTAATATCGTTTATTTATAAAATGAGTCACAATTACAATTATGAGTTCTCTAATAATTGATTCAATTTGGAAAAACATCATAACGCATAATACGCCTTACCCAAACGTAGGTCACCAATAACAAGTCCTAACAAAGCACTTAAATGTTTATATATCCATAAAAAAAACTATTTCTGGCGACGGTTGCTCTACAATATTGAACAATATAGTTTTATTTGTGCGAGGAGACATTCTGACCCGGGTCTCATGCATATTTTAAATTAAATAGCCAAACGGACCGCGATCTTTTTGTGTATTGCTGGAAATCTATTCGATTTAGTGAAGTCCGTTTGTATTCGAGTTCGACAAAGTATTGTGTAATTGATGCTTTATCCGAAATCAGTTTGATCGAAGTTGAATTGAGTTATATTTTCCATCTTGCTGTTGAAACTTGAAGCGAAACGGAATATTATGACATAACTGTATAATTTAGATAATACATTGCTTGTCAAATGAAGAGTTGATTGCCTAATTAAGTGCTCAACGTGGTTGTTATCTACTCGTACTATCTAAAGTCTATAATAGTATTGCGTTTAATAGTTTTTTTTTCTCTGTGTTTCGTCTTGTGTGTAGTGTCTTTATCTCCTGTGCTAGTCGCAAATAGAATATTTTTTTATTTCTCTTCTTCATACAATTATTTATTATAGTATCCATTTACAAGTTTATTATGAAAAAGATTTATGTAATAATTATAGATTTTTACCTACTTATATAAATGGCATTGCCGTATTTTCTACCTCGGTGTCAATAAAAAATAATTTAAGCATTAAATGTTTATTTATGGTAAAAAATAACACTGAATCCGTTGAATAATACGAGTAACTACCGGCAGAAACTTCATCGTCGATATTTCGCCGGTACGCGTCTGCCCTTACAAACTTGATGAACTACCGCCATCCATTGCCGTTCTAGAGTGCCGGTTTAGAGCGAGTATTTATTAATATATTTAATTAAAACACTTTATGAAAAGAAACGATGGATAAACAATGATTTTTTGGTTGGAAAAGGGATGTAAAAGGGGATTGCTGATATGACAACTAATTATGATTATAAGATATATTGTGTCAACCCCAGATAAATAGGGATAAAGCAAAGTCAATGTGATGACTAAATGGACACACCATTCTTTTAATTAAAATATCGTCTACGTTCGTGACATTTTTAACCTACATTGACACTGTAAAATCTGCATGAATGCGGACTTGTGCCTAAAGCTTGCTTTAGTTTTGACTCTGACTAAACAACTTGTTTTTCTTGAGAATGAGCTGTTGTGCAGCTTACAAAAATTATTAGCGTTATTCATAATTTTAAAACTTCGTTCCTCCTTTGTCAACTTCATAGTCATACGGCTGAATGAAATAAGTTTTTATTTAAAATTAATGTTTCATAATTAATATTTTTTTATTCAATGAAATGATATGTGAGAGTTTGAAGTGGCAATCTTAAAGGCAGATTAAAAAAAAGTTTGTTAAATTAGTAGTAAATAATCGTGTGTCACATCACTAATTCTCGTTATTGTATCGCGCATCCTCTGTATGTACAAGATACTATTTCTGAAAATAGTATAAGAAGATTTTCAGAAATATCTTATACAAATGCTAAGATGTCGTTGTTCGATAAATCTGTTCCATTTATTAGAAAATCTTTACTACTAGCTGGTCGGTTCCTTTGAAAGAAGAACCTTTGTCCTAGGATAAACCGTTTGGTCCTATTCTAACTAAAGTGAATTGTACTGACAAGTTTTCGCGAAAATCAGGTTTTGTGGGCATTCTTGTATTACCAAGTGTCTGGTGAATGAAAATAAATATTTTTAGACAAGCTTTGTTCCTGAAGGATCAAAATACTTAAGTAAATAAAGTATTTTGGTTTCAGGCTAAATGCTTTTCTCTTCTTTTCTTCACATGATTTGAAAATTCTATGTAAATCAAGTTTTTTATCAAGAGATAGCTTTTGGAATTTCTTATTTGTTTATCTGTTGTTGTATGAATTTTCATGTCTTATTTTAATTAAATGCTATCGGCCTGGAATTCTCAAAAAAACATGAATAAAAGAAAAGTGCCCCAATTTCAATTTGGATAAATCTACCAAAATTGCAGACACAAAGCTCTATAAGCAGGTACACAAAAGCTATACAATTTAAAAGTCTATCACTTAGAGGTCCTTTCAAATGCCCGTCTAGACTACCCGAAGACTTTAATATGGCGTCTACCGCCCGATGCGTCGGCAACATTGAACTCTACCTGACAAACCATTATAATGTGATATGCCCTTTTGACACCCCCACTCAAGCTAGCAGACTGAGAATTTATTACGTCACGAATTTGAAAGGCATTTCTGTCTTCTGCGATCGTCAAAGGGTTTTGGAGTTCTTTTCTTGATATCTTCTGTTTTGAGATGCTTTGTTTTATTCTGTTTTTTACAGACTTCAATACAAGGAGAAAGTATTATATTTTTATTATGCATTCGAGGCGATTTTCTTTTCAGTTTCTAGTGAAATTGCAGTGCACAGAAAACCGACTTTTTTATTACTTTATTATATTGTACAAGTTGATCAAATAAAAGATTTACATGAAACATACATTGTTTCTATGTTAAATTAGATATTCCCAAAATAATGCCAACGTTTTTTTGGTATTCTTTGATCCATAAAAAGAAAAAATGTCGCTACATTTTTTTCGCAACTTTTATTCAGCATGGAAGCTTTTTGCTCTTTTCACGGTCAAAAACCTGAGTATTTCATTTTGGTTTGAACTTCGAGGTTTCTGGCTCGCTTTTTTGTGTAAGATTATCCACTTGGTGAACTACATGCCGCTTTTCTTGTTTATGAATTTGGAAGAAACGATGTTGAAACTTCATTTCTAATAGTAAGGCACTTTTTAAATAATTTTCATCATAGTAATGTACTCTGTATCTGAATCTCTAGACAAAATGAATATCTATCAGCGATAGCGATAGTCGTTTTTTTTTGTATCATGCTTTTTAAACTATATAATTTGTCTACTACGACAATCCATCGAAGCACGTAATTATAACTCGAAATAAATACCCCGCTTCAAACAAGTTACACGCATTTTACATGCGTGTAACTTTTGAACGGCTAAACCGATTTTCATCAAACATAACACTCTCGACCAAGTCACCTTTAAAAAAAAAACTAAATAAAAATTTCTTCATCCGTTTAGGAGCCACGATGCCACAGACAGACACACACATACACAGATACTCAGCAACACAAGTCAAATTTATAACACCCCTCTTTTTCCGTCGGGGGCTAAAAATGTAACGGACTGATCACGTGGCGTTTTGATAGAGATGTCAATCCCATATATTTAAAACTTTTGGGCAATCGTTACAGCTGGAAGAATGTCACTTTATTTAGAGTCCGGTATCTAGTCATACATAATGAGATTGCACGTCATTCGTTTGCCTATTAGTAGAGTGGTATGATTTCCTTAGTCTTTATGGTATACCACAGAAATCAGCATAGAAATAATAATGCTACCCGATCCATTTCTCACAATTACCCTTCAATGACATCTAAATATGGCAGTTTAGAAAATAGTTGGGAGGTTATTATTGAAAACGCATTTATTACAAGAATGCTGGGGTTTCATCGAGATGCCATTGTTAGTTTTCAAAAGGTCTCGTTAAGGTTCTGAAATGGCCCTCAACTGAGTAACTCGGCCTATCCCCTTTGTTAGCAAACGAGCCCTTAATCGATCTCACAACAATCGACCAATTTTAATACTAGTTCGGTGGGCTTATTTCCGAACTGTGTTTGCGAGTTTGGTGCAAGTTAAATGGTCTGGTTCCTTAAGTGTTACAAACCATTGTTCGTCGTTGATGCCTGTTGCACTAGTTTTTTAACAGTGTTTCAACAAACTATAGCAGGAATACGGCAGCGCTTGTGATCATTTCTGATCCAGTGAAAACTATTGTGATTAATATCGATTTTTATGGGTTTTTCGGCATCCCAAATTCCTTAGTTTAGTCACGGGTTCCCAGTGCTAAGAATGCAAAATTGGTTCAAATAAATATCACTAGATCGTGCGATTTGCATCTGGAAGAGATCGCGGAATGCGATAAGGCCGCCTGTTGTATGTTTGTTTTTGTTTTAAGATTTATTTTTGTATTGTTTTTTATCATAGTGTACCATAAAGTATATATAAATTTTGTTTTTGATATATGATTTGTCATTGAATTATGTGTGAAATTTACATTTTCATGAATTGATCATAAAATTGTGTGTTCTTGTTTAATTAACTCTCCGAAGCACAAAAATATTACATATTTCACATTTCAAAGATTATATTATTTGAACGGATCATTTAAATTTTATTTCAAAAGATGGCGCGGTTTTACATTTCTGAGGCATGCCACTCGATTTTTAACCAACTATCCAAAAACGAGGAGGTTCTAAGTTCGTTTTTTTGTTATTGTACACCGATTACTCCTTACCCGAACCGATATTGAAAATTCTAGTTTTGTTTGTAAGGGTATATACTCGAGGTAGTCCCATTGTCACCAAGTCAGGATCCCAAAGAAATCGAGGGAAATCCTCAAATTTTATAGGCATCTATATAGCGATTGTGGTATTTTTATCAACATGGCAAGCATCTGCATTCAGAAAATATCATTTGGTGAAGTGGCACTGATGAAGAAGACCATAGATGGCCACTGGAACTTCTCAATGTTAGGTATGTTTTGGGTATAAAATATCCCGAATAGTTAAATGACTGTGATTAAGCAAATTTAAATAAATAGTTCTAATGAAAATGGCGAGTGTCATTCTGAATTTCGACAGTTAATTATTTCGACACAGACTCAATTTCCGAACTGCTCTTGTGATGAAGCTGGAAGGTAGGCACCGGAAATCCTTAATAAAACAATGTATCTCAGTTGTGCTTAGGCTTCTTGGAATTGTTATGAGAAGGGCTGTAAATGATTTTCATGGTTAGTGAGATAGGACATAGGCTAAGGGACAAAACGGGTGACTCCCGCTCCAGCTCGTTCTTGGTGCAAAGGTTAGCCATTGCCATCCAACGTGGCAATGCAGCAAGCGTTATGGGCACCTTTGCGCCGGGAACAGTTAGGGGCGGGTTATTTGACTAGTTATAAGACAACGCTTTTTGACGTGTCGTTGTGACTTAAAAAAAAAAAAAAAAAAAAAAAAAAATCTAAACAGACTTTTAAATGTGTATCGTAACACATTTTGGTACAATGAAACTCCAAAAACGTGCAAAAAATACTGTAAAACAAATCGTCACTGTAGATAAAGAAAAAATAGTCACGAGCCGAGTAACCCTTTCACTTGCAAGTCGCTGCTAACACCATCTATAGCCATGGAACGGAAGCAAATGCGATCAATGTACTTATAAAAATAATCAGTATAGTCAGACAAAAACGCTGGTTACGTCAGCACGGCTTATTTGTATGGGAAGAGGCATATTATGTGTAATATTATCTGTGGTTTATTTTTATTTAACGCTGATATGGCTTTTTTTCTGGGAGACAATACACCAATCGCTTAGGTGAGATAAGTTGTGACAGTAAGAAAGCATATTTATCTAATAATTAAAATTCTAATAAAATGTGATATAATTTAATTGATTTTGTATTTATTTGTGATGAAAGTTTATTGATTGTATTGCGTGTGGTTTTTACCCGACTGTCTTAGGCGCGGGCCACATAGAAATGGCGTCGGGCGCGGACATGGCACGGGTGTCTTCCTATTCCATTCAAATTTCATACAAAATGAATGAAAATAAAGCGCAACTTGTTCAGGCGCGGGCGCCGAAATGGCGCGTCTTAACCACTTCCGAGCAACGACATACCGTGAGTGCTAAATTGCGCTTTATTTCCATGTATTTTGTATAAAATTTGAAAGGAACAGGAAGCCGCCCGTGCTATGTCCGCACCCAACGCAATTTCTATGTGGCCTGTACCCTAGAAAACAGTCATACATTGAATTATGTCTTTTTATTTTTGTTATCGGGGGGAATGCTTTAAAAGGCGCCTTGAGATTTTTGGAATAAAAGACCAGGGATAGTGGAATTTTTAACTCACTAAAACCACCCCGGTGAACACCATCAGAAGCACCACTTAGTAGGGACCCCGTTACCTCACTAAAGATAAATTATGTTTATTAATAACTTTCATTTTCACTTCGCAAACTTCGCTTATGATTTCCATTATTCAGACAGGTATGAGAAGATCCATGTATTTGCTGAGCTTAACGTATTACGCAGTTTAATCATCCGTCTGTACATTTTCGAATCTGAGCTTGAGTTACAGATAACGTCATCAAGATGGGAGTATATCAAGTTTCTTGGGACTATGTTTTACGTGACGATGCCTATAACTTTCAACACATCCCTGTGTTTAAGACCTATATGTAGTACCCCATAGGTTTGGATTCCCTGAATTGCGAGTGTTAAATATGCGGTATAAATGGCTTTATCTTTTGATTGCGTTGACTTTATAGTTTAACATTTTTACAACTTCAAGGGATTGCAGACTGGAGTGATATTTATATAAGCTTTATACATCTACTCGTTCCTAAGACAAAGGATCTTGACAGACGGACAATAAAGTGATCCAATAAGTTCCTTTTTCTTTTTGAGGGACGAAGCCTAAAAACGTTAAAATATGTTTTTTTCCGTAGTAGTTTACATCATGTACTGTAAAGGACAAAAAGCCTGGATTTACATGTATTAAGTTTTAATTAGAGCATTAGAGCAGTGGTGGCCCAGTGGTATCGGCCGCGACTTACAAGTTGTAGGTCGTGGGTTCGAACCCAGGCAGGCGCTTTACTTTGTGTAAATTATTTAATCACCACTGCTCTCAAAAACGGTGAAGGAAAACATCGTGAGGAAACCGGCATGTCCTAGAACCAAAAATTCTAAGGCATGTGACATCCACCAACCCGCACTGGGTCCGCGTGGTGGATTATGGCCCATCCCCTCTCACAGAGAGGAGGCCTGTGTCCCAGCAGTGGGAACATTAATAGGCTGATGATGTGATGATGTGATGTGAAGTTTTAATTTATAACTAAAATACAAAATCTGTAGTTTTTCGGCCTTTTTACCAGAATTTTGAGTAAACTAGCTGGTCTGTTCGGTATTGAACAAACCAGCTAGTTTACTGTTTAGGACTCTTGTAACAATTCCCCTACCTTACCTATTGTAAGACGCTTTGCTTTAGCCTTTTTTTTATTTGTTAAAGTAGGCCGGTTACACTGACCTCTATCATACAGCGTACTACTATGATAGAGGTCAGTGGCCGGTTATAATTTTTCAAATTTTCATATTTCATTTGTCAAGACAACAGAAGACAGTTTTTCTGGTATTGACAGATTGGATTTGATAAAAAATGTTTGGCTCTGAAATCATTTGCTAAATTAATAATTGGTATTTTTTTTCTAATAACTGTTTAAAAGTGTGTTTTAAAATGGTCAGCAACATATGGCCGGGGCTTTGTCAATTCTTCTGCGAAAACGGCAGGAACTCATTCCTTGTCATTAGGCCGAGGGTACGTGGGACCACAAGCATTGACATATATATCACACTAGCGGATGCCTCGCGGTTTCACCCGCGTAGTTCCCGTTCCCGTGGGAATACAGGGATAAAAAGCCTATGTCACCCGGGGATAGTGTAGCTTCCCAACGGTGAAAGAATTTTTTAAATAGGTTCCGTAGTTTTGGAGCCTATTCGGTACAAACAAACAAACAAAAAAAACTTTCCTCTTTATAATATTGGTATAGATGTCTCTGCGACTGATTTCTGTCAGAAACACCAACTATCGTTTCACTGCCATGGCATTGCACAGTTGCCGTGCGACAGACTGGAGGACTCGGCGGTCCTGCCAAGACTGGTGAC
This sequence comes from Orthosia cruda, assembly GCA_964057195.1. Taxonomy (NCBI): domain Eukaryota; kingdom Metazoa; phylum Arthropoda; class Insecta; order Lepidoptera; family Noctuidae; genus Orthosia; species Orthosia cruda. The sequence continues at coordinate 24,819,913 of OZ059840.1, read as the reverse complement.
AAGTTAATCGTAAGAAAAAAATGTCGCTGAGAAGAGTTTATGCGTCATGAATCAAAACTGATATCAGTTGAGATGACTTTCGGCTTATGACCCCCGGAACAAAACGAATGACCCCTGGGGTACCTGCAATCTTCAGGATTCCAAACATCTTTTAACGGGTTCCGTACATATTTTCTTTAAAATGGTCTGTATTCTTGGAAAGGTTCTACGGAAGACGGTTTTGTTCATCCAGCGTGGAAACCCGACGAATGGCTCTTACCTTTTAAGATTCCGTAGCTAAAAACTTATATTACTTAAATCACGTTTTGGTTTATTACTTTATTTGTATGCTTAAGCCATCATTAAACCAGTTGCAACTGCGTTAAAGATTAGGCACTTGAATTCTCCTTTATACCTATAAAACCTTGCCATAATTTCACTCATATGTTTATTTTACTAAATATTTAAAGTAATGAATACGATATTAACTATTACGACCGTCCTTTTTTTTAAATAATGTTTTTTACCTTTTCTATTTTTTATATATCCGGTGTATTTCTTTTTAATTCAAAATTATACGTTGACGTTGCGTTAAAAAAGTTTTAATTTTATTTTATAACGCTACACTATACACAGAGCACAAACTGCCGCAACGAGACGTAATCGTCGAGCGTCCCACCGTCCGTCAGGTTTTGTGGGTGGACGCTCCCAGAGGCACCACAAAACCCAATAATATTATTTCATTTTCATATTTATTTATTTGTTCAAAAATAATAAGTACACATACAAGAATACAATAACGTGCATGCAGGATAACATAAAGAAAAAACACAGGTTCAGACATGTTTTGTCACGTATTGTGGCGTGTAAATATGATGATTATTATGATTGTCAATAATTCATTTCAGCTAATATCATTAAATTAAAAATGTCAACACCAAATAAAAACGTAATAACAAATAAAAAAAACTCTATGTTAAAATAAATTCTACAGTCAGAAAAGCATTAATATTATAGTATAAATATTGTAGAATATCATGAAGTCAAATTAGAATTATACATATATAACAATTTATTAGATAATATCAAAAATGTCTATATAATACATAAATATATTACATAAATTCAGTCAGAATTTATCTGTTAAAAATCTGAGACAGTTTATTAACATTTTTGACTTAGGAGAATTTTGAATACTTAAAGAAATCAACAGGAAGTTTTTTTAGCTCCATCGGCAATTTATTATAAAGGACTGGCGCCATATGAAAAATACTCATATATATTAAGGCAGTATTAGTTATACGAACATAGAGCAACTTTCATCTCGTTGAGTACGATTGTAAGCTTCAGATGCTAAGTAAGCTAAGTATTTTTGTCTTTACATTTGACAGTAACAGTGCTATCATCCGCAAAGAGAGCTGTGGTGTTATCAGTGGCATCTTTTTTAGTATTGAAACTTTAATGTCAGTGAATTTTAATTGGAAATATTATTTCTCGTCGTACTACTTAGTTTTTTTTACAATTGAAGAATTATTCCTATCTCAAATAAACTAATAAAAAAAAAATCATCAAGTGCGAGTCGTAGTCGCGCACTGAGTGTTCCGTACAAACAGTTACGTTCACCAAAATTACGTAACATTACCTAAGCTTATATAATTATTTCACCGGATTATCGTAAACTTCTTTAGATTATGAAATATCTCGAGATTCTATAATAATCTATCGATGAATTCTTTCTTTCTTTATTTTTGTTTGAAACGTGAATTTATTGAGAGTGTTCTTAAATGTTTGATGAAAATCGGTTCAGCCGTTCAAAGTTAAGGGGGTTTTTACTGTTCTCTCTGGCGGGTTTCAAAGGATATCGTGTCATAATTACGTGTTAAATAGATTTTCGAACGAAGTGTGTCTGCAACTAGATAAATTATTTAGCATGAAATAAAAATGTGTCGGAGTTTTTTAAATTTTACTTGTCTTAGGCAAGGTTAACAAACACTTGCCAAGGTCGGATTTTTTCACGAGCTTCAAGGGATTGAAGACTTGAGAATTAGATATTAATTTCAACTTGATACCTCCACTTGGAAAACATCGTGAGAAAACCGGCATGTCCTAGAATCAAAAAATCGAAGACATGTGACGTTCACCAACCCGCAATGGACTGCGTAGTGGATTAAGGCCCATTCCCTCTCTCACAGAGAGGAGGCCCCCGCAGTGGGATCATTAAAAAGCTAATGACGATGATGATGAACCTCCACACGTTCCTATGAAAAAAGACTTGACACAGACACATCGATTTACCTGTTTATACCTGGCTACCCGAGAGTTTACCGGAAAAGAATAGGCAACCTAACTTTTACATATTCTATGGCCATACTTTCGATTGATATAGAATTTGTCTAATAATCAAACCGGTGAAATGTTTATAATTTTTTTTTTTTGATTATTAATAATTAATCATATTTATCCTGGCTTGAAATTAGTTATGCAACCCATAAGCAATATATTTATTGACATATAAAATTAAATATAAAATACGGCCATCAAATAAACATCCCGGTGAAAGTCGTTTTATAACGGATCTTGGACTAAAAGCAATGTTCAGTGCTTTCGTTGTTTATGAACTTTAGTAATGTTACCTTATTATTTTGGTGAATGTAGCTTTTGCCTGCAATCCATGTTGGCCGAGCGTTGTCGAGTGAAGGCCATTACCAACATGTATACGGTATATTTGCCTTGTCTTGCTATCGCTCGGTGTCAATTGCCTAGTTGGTTGAGTATAGACAAGCGCCAACGTGTATAGACCTCATTTGACGTAGTTTGTGCCAACTTGCAGTCGCTCGCGATTACTTGCCTCACTTCGGAGCGGTGTCAGTTTTTCTGCACAAATCAAAGGCGCTCGCGCGCGCTCGGCCGATAGTGTTCCCATGTGTGCCCACGCGCTATTATGCGGTTGTCGTCCATCATAGGCAGTAGGCACCCGTACAAAATGTCGCTTTCTACGAATGACGAAGCATTTAAGTTTTTGGAGTTTTACCGGTATACATACATACATAAACTCACGCCTTTTTCCCATGGGGGTAGGCAGGAACTACAGAACGCCACCTGCTATGATTCTTACATACTTCTTTTGCTTTACTCACATTCATACATCTGGTCATACACACCCGCCGGTTATGAGTACCGGAATAAACCAGTTATTTGGTATACTAAAAACATAACACCTTCTTTTTTTGTCGTTTCTTTTTCACAAACTTTGTGCGGTATACACTGACATAATAATTTTAAGCGCTCATTAAATAAATAGCAGCGGCTGAGATAATTTCGTTGTCGTCGTCCATATTGTTTCAATGCACAATAAAAACCGACAGCGCCCAACATGTGGGCGTCTCCACAAAACTCGTCTATATTGGCCATTTGCATTGGCTTCCTTCAACTTGCCGAACCTCTAGACAGTAGCGCTTACCTTGTGTCGGTTTGTCTAGGCTCGCGTTGGTCTAAGCTCGGCCAACATGTATTGCAGGCTGGAATCCTCGGTGCGCGAGTCCGAATCGCACTTTGAAAGTTTTAGTTTGACACATAAATAAGGTATTATTTAAGGTAAATATTGCAAAGTAGTAATATTGTTTGTTTGTGAGATTGTCCAATGGTAGAACTGATCAGATTACAAAAAATCATTTACCTATAAATATACGGCTCCAATATCACTGAGTGCCATAGATATAGCCTACGTTTTGTCCCGTTTTAAAAATGGTTCCTTTAGGAGAGGCCACGGGGAAAGGCTGCGAGAAAAGCTTGTCCTATCCTCCTATCACACTAATATTATAAAGGCGAAAGATTGTGAGTGTGTGTGTGTGTGTGTTTTTTACTTCTTCACGCTCAAACGGCTTGGCGGATCTGGACAGAGATAGATTATAGTCAGAAATAGCACATAGGTTTTTTTTCCCGGGAATATGTTCCCCCGGGATAATTTTCAACTTCCACGTGGGTGAAGTCGCTGGCATAAGCTTAATAACTTATACTACAAATTGAAAACGTATCCTCACATAAATAACATTTTCATTTATTCAGGTCCTATTAGTCGTTCGAAAAACATTAGGTATAGTAAATAATAGGTATATTTGAGATGAAAAGAGCATTCCGTTTTTATGCCACTAGTGATATTCAAACTGCTCCTCCCACTACATGAATAAAATCAATTAGGTACACCCCATAAATAAAAAATCGAATAAAAGGCACTTAGTGCAAAACACTTAAAATCCACTATAAAACAGCATCATATTATCACAATTACTGTTCACAGTTATTAAGTTTAAATTGGATAACAATTATCAGAATGAAACGCCAATCAAGCCACAGATGGGCTGTAATTAAGCGGTGGGCTAGTTAGCTTGACAAACGAGTAGTTCCCGCACTGTGTTATTATACTGTAGTGAGGAGACTGTGGGCTATTTGTGTTTGAAATTGGAATAGAACGGTAAATTGATTTAAAAATGGAATCTTATACGCTTTGAAAATGAAATCAATCTACAATCTAACATTCAAACTTGTATTAGTATCTACTTATTGTATCACACATAAGGACATATTTTTCTTGAATCCAGCCACAGATGGGCTGTAACTAAGTGGTGGGCTAGTAAGCATGACAAACGAGTGGCTCCCGTACTGTGTTATTATACTGTAGTGAGGAGACTGTAGTCTTTTCAAATTAATCTTTCGTTCTATTTCACTTTCTGTTGTTTTCAAAGTGAAATAGAAAGATCAATTTGAAAATGGAATCTTTAAAGTGAAATAGAACGATCAATTGACTTGAAAACGGAACCAATCTTTATTATAATATTATTTAAACTGAGTATGCAAAAGGATACGTTTTAAGTTATTTCAAGCTATAAATGAGCTGTATCTAGTTAGCATTGCAAACGAGTGGCTCCTGTACTTTATTATTATACTGTGGGCTATTTGAGTTTCAAAGTGGAATAGAATGACCAGTTGATTTGAAACAGGAATCTCTAAAGTAAATAAAATATGATCGATCCATTTGAAAATTGAATTTTTAAAGTGAAATAGAACGATCTTTTTATTGATTGGAAAATAGGAATCGACCCATATATCTTTATCTTAATTTGCACAATCAAGGCACAAATGTGCTGCAATTATGTTGTTGGCTAGTTAGCAGTGGCTCCCTGTGTAGTGACGAGACTGTGGGCTATTTAAGTTCGAAAGTGGAAAAGAACGGTCGAACGATTTGAAAAAGGATTCAATACGTATTATAACACAAACAGTTTGAGTATTATAGTGGGATTGATACATTTTGCCAACAGTTTGGGTAAACTGTGTCTTACGAGTTTGAATGAGCACTCAAACTGAAATAGAAAGATCGGTCGATTTGAGAATAAAATCTTCATGACTCAAATTAATTGTTTTTTGGTTTGCCTTGTATGTATTTTTATTAGCAGGTATAATAATGCTCGTGCTGAAAATAGTAATAAACCGTTTTATAAAAATTCTCTCATCATAATTATTCAGTCATTAACTAAGCGAAAGGAAAAACAGTTAGCAAAAAAGGCTACCCCAAATAAATACGGATATTATTTTAAGACTTCTTAATTAGTTAAAAAGCAGATCTAGACCGCATTAGAGACTAACCATTACCTAATTGGTGGAAACTCAGATGGCAGGTGTTAATTACACTGAAATCAAACCGCAACATGGCTGAGAAATCGCCTTATCTACTAATGGCATATACATAATCTTGCCTATGTATTAGATACATAGATACAGAGTAGGATCTTTTTGGTGACAGTACAGATTCAGGGTACCGTATAAATTGATTGAACGTTGCTTGATGACAATGAACGAAGTCGTTTGAATTGTTGATTAGATATAATAGCAATTGTCGATCGACATCTACTGATCCGCGATCGATCGACGATCGACCGATGGCTGTGGTACTGGTAACACACACCAGTAATTAAATGGTTAAATATTATTTTCTATTCTCATAGTGTCCCGTCACTATTCACTCATACGTGTACCTACGCCTCCCACGACCGGTTTTCCGGGATATACGGTCTTAAGGTTAAACTAGTCGACGGCACGAACTATTTTGTGCGCGAGGTTAAAATGCCTGCTATCTCATCCCACAACACGTGCGAAATATATAGATGCTGTGATGAGCAGTAAGAAGCTAGTTCGCGTACGAATTAGCACTTCTGCAATCTTTTATCGAAATGGATGATGATTTAGGACGAAAACGAGCGCGCGAAATTTTATAAACAGACCTTTGGGAGTCTAGATTTCATGAAAAAACTACTGAATGTATCTGATCAAAATAAAATTATTTGGATTGTTAAATTACTAATCTATCCCTGTATGGAGGCCGTTTTTTAATTTTCCTTCTTCTTATGGTATTTATTTGCGCCCAAAGATACGTTAAAATTAGTGTTGAAATATGGACCTTTCGACGCTCATAACTTTCAAATATTTTATTTTTTTATTTTTTCGGTTCCATACAGGGCTAGATAATGATGAGACAAATTGATATCTTTTTTTATTTTGAAAGTACATCGTCAAACAGTGGAGTAATCTCTAGACTACGTTTGTATGGAAGAATTTTTGACTTGTTTACCCTTAAATACCAATATTTATGAATATTTAACGCCTCTTTGGAACATAGTAGTATCTACACTATCTACCAATAAGGCACTCCGCAGACGAAACTACTTTGATCTCCAAGGTTCGGCTACTGGTAACCCACAATGTAATTTGAAGAAACTGCGCAGACATTATATTACAAACAAACAATTAGCAATTATTATGTAACATTAGGATGTGTTTGGAGCCATGCCCTTTAAGCAAAAAGACTCCGCTCTTCCATAACATTGCCGTATTATACATAAACTAACTGTGAGTTACTAGAAAATAATGTACTGTGATGTGACACTTAAGATTATTTAGTTTAAAATTTGTTGTTAAATATTTTTATCTACTTCGGTTTCGTTATATTCAAATTACAAAATTTAAACACTTCACTTCCTGAAATACTAATTGGTCTATATCTGTGTTTTATTCCTTCCTTCGTAGATAAAATCCTCTATGCAACTGTACGTTATTGGTCTTTTAATAACTCGTGCCCACCTATTTCGGTACGCGCTACGCTTGTACCGAAAAATGGCACTCGTACTAAAAGACCGTCCATAACGTAACAGTTGCATACATAGCTATTATTTTTAAATATAAAAAATATTAGATCAAAAAACGAAAAATCTAATTAAATTGAGAAATGAAGTAACTAACAATAGATAACACAATTTCTTGTTGTTGTACGTGGAATAATGTGTGATGTGGTGTAGTTTAGTGTACTGTAGTGAAGTTTCGTGTGGTGTAGTGTATTGAGGTGTAATGTTGTGTGGTGTAGTGTAGTATGGTGTGGTATGCGTGTTGTATTGCGGTGTGGTGTGAGTGGTGTAGCGTAGTGTGTTGTGTGTGGTTTAGTGTAGTGTGGTGTGTGTAGACTACAGTTTAGCGTATTGTGTGTGGTGTATATGTGTGGTGTGTTGGCTGTGATATATTAGATTAAGGTATATTATATGCGATGTGTTTCGGCTACTCATCGTGATCCAGAATTGCCTCGGTTCCCTCGTAGGTAAGTGGTTTTATCCAGCCTATTATACTTTTTTACAGTCGTGGTAATTTTATTGTATACATACTCATATTAATTAATTCTGTACAGTTATGCTGAACGTTTATTAAATTGCTTGCTTGCAAATCTAGTTTTATTTAGAGGAATTTAGGAAACTAAACCTTTTTACTATTATATGGTAAGGTTTTATGTTTTTTAAGAGTGGTTTGGATTATATACAGTTTTATAACAGAGAGTAACAATATTTATATTGTATATGTGCATCATATTCTATTACTTTATATACTTTCTTTTATTTTACATTATATACTTTTTAAACAGCGGGATGCCAAGTGAAAATCAGCGTTGGATGTTTCACGCGCAGCAAACGCTGATTTGGTAACTCTTTCGATATGGGCATGCACTGCGCGCAATTCTTGAACCTTGATTGCACTTTTTTACTATTATTTTCTATTACTTTGTCATTTTTGCTGTCATGTCTATGTCGAATAATATTTTCTATTCTATTATATTCTATGCATTTTTTTTGTTGTTTTTTGCTTGGAGTAACAATACTCATGCATACTGCGCTACCACGGGGAGATAGCGCAGTTATGTGGGACTCTAACCCACTAAAATTCCACGGTGTCATCCTATGCGGCTTATGGTGGAAACACGGGCACGCGTTAGCACTCACCGCGGCCCCACCGGGACCGCCATCAGACCGCTGCGACCCCGTGCAGGCCACGGATGATAAGAAGGGCGGCGCACCGCAATACCGGGACTTCTCTCCCGCCACGGCCGCGATCACTCCGATACACGACAACGCAGCCTGCCTCAGTTGCGATGTCACCCAAGTGAAACCGCAACCTACCTGTTGGCCGCTACGTCGTCGGCTTAAAGACAAAAGCCCTGACGAGCTGCCCCTCCTCGGGTTTATCTTCGCTTAACCGTGGCCTGTGGATGAACAAGCCATGGCTACTGAGATCCCCCGCCTCAACAAAGCGGGAACCCTCTGCGTTGGATTATATCCAATACATTTTTTTTTTATTTGGTTTACGACAATAGTTTTCTTTTGCTGCACTCGGTGACAAAATAAATTCTAAATTGCTATAAATAGCAACTTACTCCTGTATCGCTTGTATTAGGTTCCTGGTTTTCGCAACCGGCAACCACAACGCATCGAGCACTTTCACTCCCTCCCTATTCTCCGCTATTAAATGGGTCACACTGTCGCGTTCTACCAGGAATAAGTCAAATTAACAGTAACCTTGTATGTTTGTAAAAGGTAATTTCTAGGAATTCTCTTCCCTTGGAAAGTTATTTGACTAATAGGACAGCTAGGTACTCCATTTTAAATTCATAGTAACAGCCCCTAGGTACATCCTTTCATTATGTAGAACCAGTACGAGACCGTCTCATGAGATCAACCCCTTATTTACCTTTGTATCTTTATTCATGTAACTGAAGTACACACATGTCGACCGCATTTGACATAGTATTCCACTGAATACTAACTCTCACTGAAGTCAGGACTACTCGTCTAGCTTTACGAGAGCTCATTAAAAGTTGTTACAATTAATATAATTCAAGTAGCGGTGTCCTATTATTACCTGGATACAGAACTTAATAGTCTTGAGTTGACCTAGTTTATTTTGATAATACTGTTACTCGTATAATAACTTAACCTTTCGTCCCGGTTGTACAATTCGTTTTTTTTTTGTGCGGTATACACCCGAAAGTCTGCCTACTTGTCTTACCAATGGGTATCGTGTTAATCGTGTGTCGTAAAAATACATTTTCATCACAACTATTCGAAAAATGACAATTGTCTATAGAGAATAGCGGGAGCCGGAGCCAAATCCAATTTTGCGCCCGTAGCAGTTTGAGCTTTCTCTCTTCTGATTGGTCCACTTCATGCTTCTGATAGATTTGCGTAGTTGGGTTGGAGGCACTCGCGTGAAGGATTAATTAAAAAAAAAAAATAGTTTCGAGTAGTTAGGTACTCGTAACTTTTTATTTTTCTCTTAGGTAGTGATGAAAAATTGTGTGTATCACTCGGGGACAAAATATTTTGTTCTCGGGCGGCGTATATTGAATTCCTCCCTAAGCTCAGAATTCTACTATAGAATCCCTCGCTTAGCTCTGAATTCAAAATAACGCCCTGGAAGAACAAAATACTACTTTGTCCCCTTGTAACACAAATAACTATTATTCCAGAGGAGCTTCTTCCTTCTACAGTTTTTTCTATCTTAAAACTCATCGTATTACCTCCTTATTATTCAAGGCCTTCAAATCGTATCCTGATGCCTTAATCAGTACCCATAAATCGGGCATGCCGCTTCTTTCTCCGTGACTTCTCACGGTAACACTCGTGCCTATAAATCTCCTGTGGTCCGACTAATTTGCAAGCGGTAGACGAATAAGAGGCGCCCACGCGTCTGTGAAGACCGGAATTCCAATATTTTTTTTAATCAAAGACTTGTGAGTTTGATTAAGTTTGATTGCTGTTGCTTTAGTTATAAGTAGGCAGATCAAGTGTGTAGGTTGCCTTTAAGATAGTGTTTTTTGAGTTGGTTAATAAAACAAAATTGTTTCAGTTTCTAAAGGCCTTCGTGTTGTTATTGATAGTTGGTGTCTTGGCCAAATGCTGTATAGGATGTCTGAGAGATAGAAAGGTTTTTGTGTTGATTTGTAAATAAATCTATCTTTTCTTCAATTTCTTAAAGCTAGATTATGATTAATAGTTCGTATTTCGGTGAATAATCACTTAGAGAATTTGCTGAGCTTTTTCAACAGATGGATAGGTTTTGATGATTTCATGCACTTCATTTTGTTTTATTGATAGACTCGCGTTTCAGTACTATCTCGCCTCATGGCAAACGATGATGTAGTTGACTATGGAGCACGCCGGCCCATTTATTTTTATTTTACTGTGTACTTAAAGACCCTCAGGTGTTATACAAAAGACGAAGTCTTCTCTTGCTGAAGTAGAACTATTTTCAAACCCAAAGGCCCTTCTCAGGGCCAACCAAAAGGCCCTTCTCAGGGCCACCGTGATGCTTCAGCGTCAGTGAGGAAGGTAGGACCTTCTTTGGAGGAAGGCCGGAAGAGTCGGAGTCCGACAACGAGTCCGTTGTGTCGGTGGCAAGCTCTATGGAGGTAGAGGAAGGCTCTCGTTCGCAGTCGCGGAAGCGGGCCTTAGAACTATTCCTTAATGGTAACCCAAGAACCCAAAATTTGAGGTTTTTGGAACCATTTCGCTCTGCTCCTGGTGACACCTACATATTGTGAACCCATTCATACTCCCGCCACGTACAAAAAATAAAACAATTACCTACATCACAGCAAGCCTACAGATACATTCTAATTGCGTCTTAAATAATCGCTCCAAAACACGTACACGATTAACAACATTAAAGTATGTATCTCGTAGTCAGAACGTTACGTGACGTAAGACGACGAGACGTTATTTTATGTAGATTACTCCAATCCATTTAGTGTGTATTCGGGGAGTTACAAGTGGAACGACACAGGTTTAGAGCTTGTAGGTGTTCTGGGATTTATTGGTTTATTATTTGGTAGATTTAGGTGAACGTTTTGAAGCAGAATTTTAATCAAGAATATATATATTAGAAGTCCGTAAAAGACTAACAGTTCTGTTCGATGGAATGCTTCGCAAGTTTTTACATAATCCTCGATTTAATTTGGTTATTATATTGATATTGGAAATGTCCCACTAAAATGGGTGGGCAAAATGTCTTACAGCAAGGAGAATTATTAAAGTGTCTAATGGGATCACCTTAGACGGTTTTGTTTTTATTAATATGTCAGGTCAGCCCAGAACTTAGCTACAAAAATAATTTCTGAAAATACTGAATTCTTCTTCTTCTTAGCGTGTCGATAGCAAATATAGTCGTAGTCGTAGTAGAATTCTGCCACGGCAATACCAACCGGTGACGCAACTTTAAGGTCTTCATATGTAGGTGATAGGGCATGCCGCGCAGTGATGACACTTACGCCGGGAGCAGCAAAAACTGCGTTACCGTGCTTCGGGTGACAGATCTCGGCGACAAGTGACAGTCTAGGAATGTGAGGCCTGCCCTGCGTGGAGTCCCGGTGGGTCTCTTGGACATATAGGATGTCAATACTAAATTAATGAAATAGGACGAGAAAATAATTAAATTACTTACTCTCCTTTTCTTCTAAAACAAACACAAATTCATTCGATAATTAATTAAGTACCTTTCAATAGACCGTAGACTGATAAATCACCTTCACACATAACTACGTATAAAATATTAATTATTAGCGAAAACAATGGTTCACGTTTGTGGAAATAATTGATTCTCTTTGTTGTCTAATAGCGTTGGTTTCAGTGCAACTAAAACACAGAATAGTCCAGAAGGCCAGCTTCATACAATAAGTGCAAGGCACGCACACATAGACACGGTTCACGTACAACAAGTGCAATCGTACTCTCGACTGTTATGTTTCAGATCACCTACGTACACGTCTATGTGTGTATCGTTTCTTTCGATTGTTAAACTGAGCTGAGGAGGAGCTCATGGTGTTAATAGGCAAAAGCCTTACAAGTTGACTTTAGACGTAATTGATTAACGTCAAAAGTCGACTTGTACGGCTTTAACGCTTGGCGATGATGGTCCGTAGATGGGTAAACAAATATTACTCCTCCGTGCAGCAGAAACCAGGATAATAAACCTTTGCTCCTGGCTGTCATTTATTTTGACAGTCGTTATGGTTAGTCAGGAGCCAGAAAATCTAACTCCAGGCTTGCCAAGGTGAATCGTTTTACCTAGTTACTGGGTCACCTAGGTCAGATAGGCAGACGCTCAGCTCCATCCGGTACGGGCGGTTTCGCACTATACGTCCGTGTCCGTGATCCGTGTCCGTCATTTGAGTTCCGAGTTCAAAATGTTCTGAATTATGACAGATTATGACGAATTGAGTTCGGATGTATTACGTAAGCTTTCCTACAAGAAGTACAACGGCTACTTCGGAACTGAAATTTCATGGAAATGGATCGGATATAGAGCGTAACCGCACTTAGTCTGAAACAGGTTTCAACAAAGTTGGGAAATGGCTTTGATATTGTTGTATGGAAACAACCTTCTGTACCCACTATTCTGTGTTATAATGCACCCAAGAAGCGGTAATTAAAAGGCTTTTCATATAATGAGCGTCGACAGTAGTATTATTTGAAATCGGCTTCCAGCTAAATGAACTTCCTTGAAAATATATTTTAAATGGAATCAAATATTCCTTTGATTATATTCTGGGGAGGATTTAATGCTTTTAGTTTGTAGAATGAGAGAACTTTTTAATTAAAAGTAGTTGATGAATCAAAGGTTAGGTGATATGCGGTCACAATAGTCTAGAAGTTTACCAAGTAATCGTTCCTATTCTAAAGCTTTTTGATCTTAAAGCTAGCACTGATTTACTTTAAGATACCTTGGTGTTTTTTACATAGGATTTACCAAAAGTAAATTATTGGTCATCGATCATTTGCTAAGTTAGCTATTGAATTAATGCTGTGTTGACTTTATAAGCAACTTTGCGTCGGAAATAGTAGTTTAAGACAGGATAAATAATTTCTCTCGTAGTGTTACTGTGTTATAAGGGGATTTTCATAAGTTTCATGACACATTAATATCTGCGGCAGATATTTATTGGGGGCAAATCTATGTATATGTTTTTACTCAACAAAGTACCCTACCATTAGATCCCAATATATTGACTAGAAGAAGGAAACACAATGTTGCTTGTACCCATTTTGTAAAAATGGGTACAAGCAACACAGACAGACGCTCGTCTTACTTATATAATAAAACAAATAAATTAATAGATACATATACTTAACCGTTTAAAGAATGCAAATCGTTACTGATTAAGTGGATAAATAAGTTATGCTACGATGAAACAGAGAATCTTCTTTACCTGTCAACTGAAAACTGTTTCTATTTACACAAATCACTTCCGTATAAAAAGACCATGCACACTCACACACATTCTACCACACACACCCACACATACATACACACACACACACACACACTCGCACGCACACACACACATACACACACACCAACAGAATAAGGATTTAAAAAAAAACTAAAAATAGACTATTAATTATTCATTTTCAATGCACTTTTGTCTTGTAACTTACTACACTCGTAAGATATAAAAGAGCGGCGCCTCCTGGTACAGGCATCAATTTGCTTAAAAAGAGACGCCACCAACTGTATAACATTGTATAACGTGTAATAACGAAATAAACATTTTTGATTTTTATGATTTTGAAAAAATTGAAAAGACTTGCCGGTCTTATCTTTTCATATTTTTTCTTAACCCAAAAAGCTTAATAAAATTTACCGGCACAGTATGTATGAGAAAGTAAACTATCGGATTGAACCTACCAAAATAACACAAAACATTTTAAAAATCTAATCAAAATTGACATTTCCAGTCGGCGCTCTCGATAATTAAGAAAGTTCGATAAATAAATTATTGCCCTTTCACGGTTCTTATCAACAAAAAGGGCAACTTTTAAAAACTCATTACAAAATTAATGAAAACTTTCTGCTTAATTGGTATCGCGATACAAAATACGGAAGCGTAAACGAAATTCTGAATTCACTTCGATATCTTTCGGTATTAATCTACACTTTTGGCAAAAAGTGAATTTGGATTAGCCAGGCTAAAGGTTAAAACTCGAACTGTATCGCACCCGTTGATTATGTAAATTGCATGGCATTAGCAAGAATTCAATTTATGAAAATTATGACTTAATGCCATACAATGCGTGGTTATTGACCCGTAATATATTATTTTAGTTTAATACATTCTTTATGTTTATTATGTGGAACACGTAAAGGTGGGCTTCTGTTTCAATGGTCGCAAGTTATTTTTAGTTTGGTACAGTCGCGAAATAAAAAAGGTAAGCAATGAAAAACATACATTTACGCTCAGTTTCCCACCTTAAAATTATCGCAGAAGTAATGTGACAAATTGTCAAGCACACGCGTGCATCTTCTGTAATTGGCTGTTGAAAATTCATTAAACCAATCACAGCAGATAACGCGTGCTTGACAATTTGTCACATTAATTCTGCGATAATTTTAAGGTGGGAAACTGAGGGTAACTCTCTTTGATATATTATTTCATTAAAACAAAATCAAATTACTGTTATAATGATAGTCAGCTTTTCATCTGCCATTTTAATTCAAAATTGTTGTTTAGTACACAGTCTCGATTTAAGCAAACTTAGACATAAAGCTGCTTAAACATTCCGCAACTGTAGACACTTCCACAAGTTTGAGTTTTACTTTATAATTATTATTTAATGATAACAAGGCACGTGTAACCAAATTGTGTTTATTATTAAATATTGTTTTTCCTCATGGATAGGAGAAGACTGACTGAATTTTGAGTTACCTTAATTGTTATAATAATAAAAAAGGATAACACGTATAATACTCACAACGGATCATTGTGTCTCTGAATTGGCTGCAGGCTTGCTCATATTAGCCATTTTTGTGTCAATGTTGAAGGTGAAGATAGCATTGTATAACTGTCTCTTTCACTCGCTTAAGTTTCTCGCATCGTCCCATCTCGCTTAATCTATGCAATATACTCGATAATAAACTGTTTCTTGCGCAATGGTTTGCAGAGCTAACTTCGGAGACACAAAGATCCACTGTGACTATTATACGGGTTAAGGAAATCAGCGACACAATTTTCTTAAAAATAGGCAAAGCAAGTGTTCAGTTCGAGGATAAGAGCAAACCTTTGCTGTAAGTGTGGAATTCAGGTCTGTCTGGCTGCGCCGGTCACACACAAAACAGACGTGGGACCGACTTATAGAAGCTAGGTCCAATGGACATGACCCGCCGGCACGCCCGCGAGCATTGAATTCCCCGCATTGGTTCCGCGAAGCTCGATACAATGTTTTGACGGCACTGTTGTCTTGTCGCAGTTGCTGAGCACTTGCCTTAGCTGCGCTGTGGTTCAATTACAGCACGGCACTAAATAATTGTATAGCTTATAGTTTTTTTTTTGTAACTGCCCCACACTAGGAATTTCTGCCCCTCTCATACACAATCGCGCAGCAGGCGATCGCTCAACCACTACGCCAACAGTGTCGTCAAAGTTTTTCCAAACCTTGTGTTGAGAAGTTCAAATGTTTGTAAATGCACCCACGAGATAGGAGAAATGCCAAGTGTGGGGCAAAGTTCTTTTTAATTATATTTTTTTAATCATGACGTATCCGTATCCAGTAGATATAAGCGGCATTGCAACATAGATGTCGGGATAGTATTTGACGGTCGTCTTAAATGGATTACCAACAAAAAGATACAAAACCAGATAGTAAAAGGTCCAGTTTGCATCGTGAGATATTAGAAAGCGGGCAGCACTTGAGTTCGGATTAAGATTTAACACTTCGAATGTTACCCGCGGCGTTTGCACAGAACATCTTCAACTACTCGCCTACGATTCTTAAGATATCAATAGCCTTTGTATAGCTAGGGGAAACTTCGCTTTGTTTTGTTATTTTGTTTTCAAGGATTTGCTTCAAAATTTAATAGAGTGGGGCTTTACTAATAGATGGCTGACGGATGTAGGTAATCTACAATCGTGTAAAAAAAAAAATGATAGGTTTGTAAAAAAAAATCTGTAGCAGAAATACCCAACGGATTACCAGATTCTTTCACAGATTAAATTCTACACTATCATTTAGTATAATAGGCTACTTTTTGTCCCAGAAACGAGGGCAGAAGCTAGTTTATTCTAATTACTACTTATGTGACTTAAAACAAATATGAAGTCTCATTAACAACTCAAACAAAATCGAAATTTATGTTATAAAAACAAAAACGTATCGTAATTTTCTATTTACGGCAGCAATGAAAAGAAACGCCTAGATTATTTCATGATGAAACTGAACCATATAATTTAACGACTCATAATTACTAGTATTACGAGCTTTTTCAGTACTGAAAATTCCAAATGACTGTTATTACAAGTAACGTTTCACCTTGAAAAGGCGAGCAATTTACGAAATAATGGTATTACGGAGGCGCTAGAAAATTATACATTCGACTTATCTGCCCCACAAAGTTTAGGTTCCTCGACATTTCTAAGATTCAAAAGCTTAACCGTTCATTTCATTCGAATCCATTCACCCCGAACAGACCGAACGTGTAATAGCGACATTCCATTCAGAAAATTTGCTCATAAACTACGTTTTGTCGGTAAGAGCCACTCAGTGATTCTCTTTGTTTACCCGAGTAACACCAATAGAGTACACCGATGTAGCGAGCAATTAGGAAACTCAGTACTTTGGTGGAAAATTGATAAGAATAAGATGCTACTGCGGAAATCTTTACTACGGATCGTATTCATGAGCTTGTTGTGTTATAATATCGCAGTCTCAGAAATTTGCATTTTGGCTGCTTCTGCTGGCGTCCTTTTAGATCAACTCCAAGTATTTTCGTAGACGAATTTTTAGCTTTTTTGTTGATGTTATGTATCGTCTTCATTTCGCCGTTAAGCTGTGATATATTGTGAAAATATTTGTATTTTCCTTCTTTTTCATGGTCACGCCTCGCGAAGGGATTAATTTTTTGGGCTTCTGCCATCAAATTCTCACATCTAAAGTATTTACAGAAAAAAATACGACTGAAAAGTCGTGTGAAGTGTGAAAAGAGTGTTTTACACTCAACTTTAAATTACAGGAAGCAGAAAAGTTTAAGTAGGCACGCTGTTATAATATGCTAAACCTTTTGTCGATAAACTTGATAGCGAAGCTTAAGATCCCATGTTTATTATTCATTTTCATACGGATTGGCGCCTTCTTCATTATAATGCAATCACAAGATAAGGGTGCGAGGAGAGAAAACATGGAACGTGTTAACCACTTAACATACTCGTGAGAAATGAAAGGGATATTAATATTTATACAGGAACTACTTGTATGTTTATCTTGGTTTCTTGTCGTTTTTACTTAGGTTTTCTTCTTACATTCTAGGTGAGGAACACATCATGATATTTTTTCGCGAGTGCCGAAGGGTGTATACATACATGCTTCGGCTGTCGTCCGGTAAAAAGATCATAATGTGTCAATATCAACCACACATCATACTGCCTGATATTCCTAAAAACTAAGTAAGTACCTAGCTACGATACATTTCAATAAACCCAAGGGTATTTTAAAATCAAAGTAAAAATCTCATTCCCTTAACAACACAAAGGTTATACAAAACCATACATAAACTTCCTACACAGAGGCCAACATAATGCAATACCTTATTACCTGGAAAGCTAAAATCTCCCCTTACAATACCGTAACAAAAAACTCGAGCTTCAATTTAAGAGCATCGGATAAGACGGAGGCAATCTCATTTCTCATCGAACTAAGGCGGGCATAAATCACTATATTCAATAGGTTTTAATATAAGTTCGCAAATGAACATGAAAAGTAATGGTCTCTTGTAGCAAGGAAGCATGATTGGATGCGGCTGTCTTGCATTCGAATAGTTTATATTTGCATATAAGAATTGAAGGAGTCTGGTTGTGAAAAATGGTTGATGGTTATGTTGTTGAGAGTAATGAACCTGCTAATGTCATAGAAGATAAGGAAGTAAAATTGACTAATAAACTAATTTAAGTTTGATTAAAAGATAATTGAGAGGTAAGAATTTCACGAAGTAAATTAAATGGTTGTGGACGCTAAATATTAGTACATTATGGTACAAGTATGTAATGTTGGTGATTACCGCTGAGGCGCCATTGAGACCCGAGCCGTTAAGTGAGGGTCTTAAGAGAGCCGAGGACGGTAATCATCAATACACACGTGTATCATACGACGTTTTTCAACACACTTGTGAAGAAAATAATACTATATAATCATTTCCAACAGTGAAAACGAGTTGTGAATTTTTTTCGCAATGGCGGGCAAAATTAATCAGATTTCCTATGCGCGCGCATCTAACAATGGCGATCGGCCATAGACTAAAAATAATGAGTTTTATTTTTTTTGGCTTTTCGCGAATAGCGTTTTAGCCACGTACAAAATGGGTAATTTCAAGTTTGCTTTATTACAGACAAAAACAAAAGTTATATTTAAGTGAAAGATTTATTTATTAAACACGTACAAGTTGAAATTATCTATTTAAATACGAAGTTGCATGAAATGTGTTGCATTTGTACTACACAATCTTTTTTGTATCGAAACTTTTTTAAGAACAAAGCAGCTCAACCAATAAATTAAAAAAAATACTCTTTATCTCACTTGTGAATAATAGTAATGAAAAAGTCACAGTTTGATAACAGGTGTCATTATGTGCCTAATTGCGGTGAAATTATAGCTACTTTATGAGCAAGTGTGTTGAAAAATAATATGTAATAAACAGTTTATAATTTAGCATAGGAGCACGGATAACTTACACTGAATTTATATAGTTTTCTAATACGAACACAATCAACCAATAATTTAACTCCTAGAGACTCATACAATATAATATTCCAAGGACACAAAATAATGACGATACACGCGCCGAAAGGATCACCAAACTATCTCAAAATTCATCCATCTCTAACAATAATACAACTACCAACAATACCAACATATTTCAGATACTTCATAAAAGGGTCCTAGAGCACGCTCCAAATATTTTGAAGAATAATAACATCGGAACACCAAACAAATGTCCGTCCCAGGATAATAACGAAGCATTTACAAAAGCATATATTCAAACCATAGTTGCCTCTCTCACACACGTTGCTAAATATGAGAGGCATTATATCCAGATAGCCGTATGCCCCATACCGGTGCGGGACAAAATGTGACCGTATTAACAAACTAGATTGTTCCGAGGCAAGTTGGGAAACCCGTCGGGAGGAAATTCAATAGAACCCTAATTTGCCAGCCCCTACATATACTGACGCACAATAGCCAACAATGCGGAGCACTCACTATGTAGAAACGCATATCGTCCCATAACAGCAATGAATTGTTTCCTTAGTAACGATTGGTAATGGATAGACTTGTTACGTAACAACACTGTTGAAATTAATAAGCTAAAGTAATATAAAAAGGTTTTTTTTTTTGTAGAAGGTTATCTCTGGAACTACTTACTAATCAGAAAGGTACCTCATCCATGGGTGGCCATACTCCGGTAAAATGAAAACGGTTTATATGACAAAGGCACGAGCGAACCCGCAGGAAAAAGCCCGTTCATAATATAATTATGAAGCAGTTATTTTTAAACGTGATTCTAATAAAGTAGAAACTGATACTATAATTAGTATTAATGGCTTAATTAGTATCAGCATTACATATGAATTATGGAGGACATATGGTGGTTACAGGGGCGTGAATGACCAATAAATTAAATGTATAGTAGTCTTTAAATTGGACTTGTTAGCGATATTTTAGATTAATGAAGGGAACAATGATTGATGTTAATCAAAAAGTCAAACTACCGATAATTGTTTTTAATGAAGATACAAAAAAATAAACTTTTGAATATAAGTTATCAGATGTTGCAACTAACTTTTGTAGCAGCAGTGTTTGTGTTTATGAAGTTTCACATAAAGTGTATAACAATAAACCGTAGATCAAACTTAAGAACCAAAATACCATGCTGGTATCGAACAAGTGCCGCACAATATCAACACCAAATAACTCCAAAAGTACACTTTGAGAAGCACAATTTTGCCCGAAAACGCCGCAATAACTACATGTATGGGCGCTGAGACGTGTCTTGCAAAATTTCGAGCGTCATATGTTTGTGACTCGCTTTTTGCGAAGTTTCCTCCTAACACTGCCTTCTATAAAAAAACGTAAAATATTTTTTCCTTTGGCACTTCGGTGTCACATTCGTACATCATATTACGTCCAGGCTTCGATATTAGCTTGAAATATCACCGGTTTATATCAGTTTATGAACGATGGAGAAGTCTTGGTCGAATTCTTTTGAAATTGGCCGTTATTTTTGAGTTAGGGGCAATTTGAAATTGGCAAGCGGGATAAATGGGCTTGCTTTCTTTCTTGTCTTTGTAATAAAATAATTCTTCTAGATCAAAATCTTTGTACTGTCACTGTCCCTAAAGGTTCATTGGAAGACCAGCGTCATACATTATCTCTCTGGCATTACTAGGCCTGAGATGAGACACAAACCTAAATATTGTGTTTGTTATTCTTTTACTTTTGTGTAATCAGTCTCAACTGCGTCAAATAAATTGTATTCTTTCTTTTAATTCTATCTTATAACCGCCGTCTCTTGTGCAGCTTTCAATATTGATCCATCTGTATTCATTTCATTACATGAACAATACTAACAAACCCTGATTGTTAGTATTCATCGTAGCTTAAACTGCCAAGCCAGCCGTGTACAGCTTATATGATCGTAACTATTGATCATTTCAAACTCGTTGGCAGACTTAGCCTAGCATATATTAAGTATTGATATTTCAAAACAGTAGATATATTAGCTGATTAAATTAACTCTAATAATAACCATAAGAAGATTATCAAGCTGCTTTAATATATGTCTAAGATATTGATCACCCTTGAGTAGGCACAATGCTTGTTCACCTTTGATGACATTCACATGTAAAAAGAGTTCAGATTTAAAATGAGAAAATTTTATAAACTGTGTTACATTGCTGACACAAATACTCTTCCCGGTATAGTTTATGAAGTAAAAAGTATAGTCAAAGTTACACAAAAATCCTGCAACAAACACACGTTTACAAGCAACGTAAAAAATCCATTGTATTCGGTTGTAAATTTACGAATTATTCCGACATGTCGGATACGGCCGATGTGTCAACACTACGTGATGGCGATTTCAATCACTTCACCTCTTCTATTTTTATGTTTCGCTGCTCTCGACAAAACTCATTTTAATCCGCGCAGTGCACTCTTCCCAATTGGTGGGCCTTATCAAAATCGGGGCCGTGTCCACATATTAATCAACGGTTTTGTGAAGATTTTTGGCCGTATTGAACACAGCGGGATCCTGTGCGATGTACGGGGAGTGAAATATGGATGTCAAAGCGTTTATTTTTGTGTCTTTTGCTGTATTTTCCGCGGCGAAAGAGTGTTTGGTTGCGGAAATGTTTTTCGTCAGATATTTCAAGGGTTTGCTATATTGAATGCGTACGATAGAAATATATTTTTCCTGTGATAAAACTGCAGAATTTATGGGTTTGCTTTTAAGAAAGATCATAAGAATCTGTTAGAATTGCCAAGCTTATGGTGTTGCCATTGCAATCTGCGTAGCTTACAGTATTTAATAAATTAAACACCATATTATAACGACTTATCGTTATCAAACAACGTTTAAAATATTGTCCGAAATCGAGTCAAATAACATAGATAATGTTAACCCCACCTAATGTTCCACACAATATTCGAGCCGAAAATTCTTTCAAAAGAGGATGCTGTAAACAGAATATTTTATAGATCAGATTCTGCTGATGACTGGTCAGTATCGATTGACATTCCCTAGCCCGTGATTGATGAACTTACTCACAAATGACGAAACATGACCCTTGCACATTTCGATATTTTTTCGAGTATAAAAGCTATATTTTTTGTGTTAGTTTCGGTAATCTATCTTATGCTGGAGGTTTGGTAGAAGGAATTTTTTTGATATAAAATACAGTCAGAAATAGGCTCGGGCATTAAAAAAATATAGTTCTACTTCTTCTTTCGTGTCGATTAACGAAGTTCATGTAATTGGATGGTTTGCTATGAGCGAATAAATGGTTTGATATACCAAATTATTCATAATAATCATATTTTCAAGATAAATCGAGAGATATTTTCTCTTTTTTGTCAAAATTATAAGATTTTTTGGGATTGGAGTGTTCGCCAGGAAGAGCAGTGAAGCGGGAGAGCAGTGGTGGCCGGGAGAGCAGTGGTGGCCCAGAGGCCACTAGTAGGTCATGGTTTCGAACCCAGGCAGGCGCTTCACTTTGTGTAAATTATTTAATCACCACTGCTTTCAAAACGATGAAGGCAAACATCGTAAGGAAACCAGCATGTCCTAGAACCAAACATTCGAAGACAAGTGATCCACCAACCCGCACTGTGGGTCCACGTGGAGGATTACGGCCATTCCCTCTCTCACATAGAGGAGGCCTGTGTTCCATCAGTAGGAACATTAAAAGGCTGATGATGATAATTTTAACAGTAAAAAACAAAATAACTATTCCTCAAAATTTCTATATTTTATATCATTCAAGACTTCAATATCTACAAGATAAGTTAAGGCGGAAGTTTTCTCTTTTTAACCGACTTCAAAAAGGAGGAGATTCTCAATTCAACTGTATTTTTTTAATGTGTTTTACATTTTACTACGTGAATCAATTTTAATGATTCTTTTTTTTATTTGTAAGCTCCTGCTTCTCATGTGGTCCCATTTAAATTTGATCAAGATCTGATGAAGAATTTATTTATTATTATTATCAGATATACAACAGCACTCTTAAATAAATGAAGGCTTGGGATTGCTGCAATCGCACGTCTGATTATTGTTTACACCATTTCATAACTTAACATCACGTCACATAATGTTACGCTCTTATTTCACCGGTTGTGTCATAGTTTCATTTTATTCTGGTAATCTATTCTAGCATAACTGTGGGCATTAAAGATATGAACTACAACTAAAAAGTGAAAAAATCTTTTTTACATAAAAAATACAAATCAAAATAATCGTTCCACAAAATCACGGTGCCCAAATTTATCTAAATATTTCCCAACCTATATCTATTTCCGAAAAAGTAAGAAATAAAATCGAACAGTCATGACTCTCACCAGTTAAATTGGTACCGGAGATAGCTAATTGACAGACGAACTGACATTACACCGATAGTCTGTTAGAATATTGTTTATTTCTCTGTTGACTCCGGATGCCAGCGTGGACGTAGATATTGATTGATTCGACGTAGATATAACTTTGACTCAATATCTATTGAGAATAAATATAAACGGTTTTAATAGAAAAACTATTTCTGGTAATTGCTACATAGAATTTGCTTCACGGAACTCGCATACTACAGGTCTAACTGTGTCAGTTCCTGAGGTATGGGAGCGGTACGGGAGGGGTGACAAGTGACGTCACATGACGTGTCCTAACTGTCTCGCTATACACGTGATACATTTTAATGCAGATATCTCTTACGATATGCTTATGATATTTACGAGCTCGATTAATATGATTTATTAATTTAATTAGATGACCTAAGTCAAATTGATAAATATTTCGGCGTGTGACAATAAAATCACTTTCATTATCTGATTCCCCACTTCGTAAATTTATAATAAATTGATCCATGATCTCGTCACTAAGATTGTCATCTTTATAGTACCTTCCTCCACTTTCTTTGTGTGATTGACACATTTTTGCCATTTCTCCACAGAATACTTAGAAAATAGCTCTGCAAGAGCTCGTTCTTCTAGTTAAATTTGTATTTATATATTGTCGTGCCAGCTCACCCTTGATATCTCCCCATCCCAATTCAATAGGGTTTAAATCCGGATGATAGGGTGGCAAATAAATTACTGTATGACCCTTTTCTTTCAATATGGCATCAATTTTGAGTTGTTTTTCTGGTTTAATTCGTATTATTAACTCTAGCAAATCCCTCTTTTTCATCGCTTCAGTGTATTCAATATTACGCCGCTTTAACCAATCCTGCATTTCCTTTTTCAAGGATAACATCGTAGGTGATTTATCCAACTCGTTGCAATGGTATTTCGCGTTATCTATAACTACAGAATTAGGAGGAAGGCCAGGCAAAAGTTTTTCGCGAACCCACTTTTCGAAATTGTTGGAATTCATATTTCCGTGATTGTCTTCTGTATTTGTATTTGGTTTGAAAATGATTAATGCGTCACCGAAAAATCCTGAACTTCAACCAACATGCACGATGACCAATCTTTTTCCTTTACCAATAGAAGACAATGCACCTCTTTCAGTATCATATTGCCAACACGTTGACATATTATGGGATTCATTCACGTAAGTTTCATCTTGAAATAATATTGGTCTATCTTGTGATCTATATTTTCTTATTGCCGTAATGTATTTGCCTCTCCATTGCTGAATTGAATGGCGTTCTATCAACATTTTCCTCATTGATTGGCATTTTCTGTATCGGAATCCTAATTCACGTAATAAAAGTCTCAAGTATGTACCTATAACCACATTTAATAACTCCATCTTCCGCTAAAACTTTTCTTAATTTATTGATCGTGGGAATTTCTTTTCTTACTGTGTAGAATTCTGTAATCTTTTTTCTAATAACACTTTTACCGAAATCGTCAACAACAATTTTCTTTTTTCTCGCCTGTTAAGGCCTTTTTGGTGAAGAAAACTTTACATTACATTCCATACTTTTTCCCTCATTAACAATCCGTATTACAACTTCTTTCCGAAAATCATGTAGCCATGGCAACTGTTTTATGTATGTTAATGTCATCTTTAAACTCAGCAGAATTGGGATCAATTTTTTTGTTTTAAAATTTTCGTACACTTTACAAAAAACTTGTTTAGTTTGAGACCTTATTGGAGGACTCATCTTTGGTTGCGAATACCGTGTGCGTTTTACTTGAAGCGACCTGTCCAAATAACACGTGTTGACGACAGCGAGCCTGACCAACGTCGTTTGACGTTTCGTAAACACACCCCTCCCGTACCGCTCCCATACCTCAGGAACTGACACAGTTAGGCGCTAGACCTGTAACTATTACACTCAAAGAAGAAGCTGATAAATGGTAATCTTAAGTTTGTTTTATAAATAAATACGACTCTAAGAGCCAACTTCCATAAAGTCTTTAAAAGAGAAAAATAACGTATCTTAATTATGATTGCAAACATATTTAAAGCAGATTAAAAGTGTAGGGCATTATGTACTATAGAACCATTTGCAATGGCAATAAATATATTCAGTCGATTTGCAAAAGCCACAGAAGATGCATACGAAAGTAGCTAGAACACACAAGATGGCGAGGAGGGCAAGATATAGTGAGTAATTCAAATCCGTTTGAAGAGTACTTGAGTCAGTAACCATGACATCAGAAAAACTTTCGATCGTAACAAGCTATATGCCGATTTGATGATTCGAGATAGAGTCGAGTTGGAATATAGGGGTAACATTCTATCGACAATAACAATAGTCAAAAACCCCTAAAGAACACAGGAATGACGTGCACTACTGAAAATCACGTTCACGTGCTCAATTCCAAATAGTTAGGACCATAGATATAAATCTAACTAGATAACGTGATCGTCTGCACTTCGCGTCTCAAAAAATGAAGTAAAAGTACGATCAATGATGGTAATTTGAGCTTTTCATTTAGCATTATCGGTATCGGAAATCCACCGATATCTAGAAAAATGCTTTAAATGCCATATTGACTGTATAGAAAAAGTATGCCGAGGCATTGGAAATGTTTTCTTTCGTAAGTAAATTTGTTTTTAAATTGTGTGTGAAAAAGTGGCACGCTTGGTTTTCATACAGATGGGGGGAAGAAGGGACTTGCGTTATCTAGTTAGATGTATGTCTGTGGTTAGGACCGAGACAATCCTTATCTCTGATACAATGTCGCCTTACCTGTAGCCTAAGGCATCCATCACTCGAAATAAATAATTAAATTCACGAAAACCAAACAAAGCTCAAAATATCTTTGACTCCATAATAACTTTTGGCAATTCATCTGGATGATAATAATGGCAGAAAAATTTAAACATTAATCCAATATCCTGTAATGGATGTTTTTGAAAGCTCAACTTGAAACAATAATGATCAAAAGCCAATGTTTTACACAATTTCTTGGACAGATGGTTCGTTTGTTTTAATAATATTATTTGAGTTGGTAACCAAGAATAGTTTGAGATTAGATATGATGAACTTTTCATCCTTCTGAGCCACAAAATGTGATTAAGATCTTTAATTATCTCTTCGGAGCACAAGTCTGGATGTGTATTTACCTACCATACAGGATCGTATTCACGTGTACGAGTATAAGATAAGCCACACTTTGGGGTGCCCCAAGTATCCATTCACTTGCACTTTAACCCTCTTACTAATAAACGCGGAATAAAGTTACACCAAGTATAAACCTGTGAAAATGTATGGGTATGCCTTTGTTATTCCTGGTATAACTTTATTCCGCGTTTAGTAGTAAGAGGGTAAGAGGACTTAAGGGTACACAAGTCAAAAATTCTTCCATACAAACGTAGTCTAGAGATTACTCCACTGTTTGACGATGTACTTTCAAAATAAAAAAAGATATAAATTTGTCTCATCATTATCTAGCCCTGTATGGAACCGAAAAAATAAAAAAATAAAATATTTGAAAGTTATGAGCGTCGAAAGTTCCATATTTCAACACTGATTTTAACGTATCTTTGGGCGCAAATAAATACCATACGAAGAAGGAAAATTAAAAAACGGCCTCCATACAGGGATAGATTAGTAATTCAACAATCCAAATAATTTTATTTTGATCAGATACATTCAGTAGTTTTTCACGAAATCTAGACTCCCAAAGGTCTGTTTATAAAATTTCGCGCGCTCGTTTTCGTCCTAAATCATCATCCATTTCGATAAAAGATTGCAGAAATGCTAATTCGTACGCGAACTAGCTTCTTACTGCTCATCACAGCATCTATATATTTCGCACGTGTTGTGGGATGAGATAGCATGCATTTTAACCTCGCGCACAAAATAGTTCGTGCCGTCGACTAGTTTAACCTTAATGAATGCCACCGACGCGCGACGATGCAATTAACGTGGCCACCTATGCGTGGCTCAATTTATCTAAAGAGTTTAACCATTCACTTGAGATGATGAACATCTACAAAAGAAAATCTATCACATTAATTTATCACCATCAACTCGCATTTCTATTATATGAAAAAAAATAGTTTTTTAGTAAAATAGATTTTTTTATATAAATATTCGGACACATCAATTCTCATTTCTGATGCGTGAATATAATATAGCAAGCGGTCCCAATCACTTCAAGAAAATAAAATAAATGAACCAGGCGGTCAGGTGGACCCTGAACCAATAAGGTTTGCTAGAAATTTTGTTAAAAAATAAATACCGCATATTTTTATAGTTCTGTAGTCGGAAGTACCGGGTTTAATGTTTCAAAATATATAAAACATATAAAGCTCTTAACATATTCCTATGAAAGAGTACATAATTTCTGCCCTGGGCGTTTTGCCATGGTGTCACTTTATATTACGTATATAGCTCATAACAAAAAAAGATATGAAAAGATTGACTATGTTTGCCCGCTCACAAGCAAAAACATATCAACGCATAGCTGGCTGGCTAAAAGGACCATAGAAAATCGATTCCCTTTAACCTCTCTCTGTTCCTTTACAAACCGGCTGATATTGGATATTTCATCAATGCAACCACAAACACAAACAAATCGAATATCCCTTTGAATGTCAAACAGCAAAATGATCTGAGCTGATGAATTAAAAACACTACAACAGAATTAAACGATATAATACTTATATATACCAAAGTCAATTCAGACCAGTTGATAGAATAACGACTATTAGAACTTGCTCCCTAAGATTTGAAAAGTGATTCAAGTTTGGTAATGTCACAGAGGTTCGGATATACTGGTTAATGATAGCGTGTTGTGAAAAAACCATGAAGTGTTTTCAATTTAGCGTAAAAGCGTTCTGTCATAAAAGCTGGTCCGGTTTCATAATTAACATTTTATGTTTGTGTGACAAACATATGTGGAAATGCATTGATACTATCTGTTGTGGGTTCATTCAATCTACGGATGCATTCTGATTCAATCTGAGTATTTTTTGTAGCTTCATTCAATCTGAGGGTGCATTCGGATTCAGAAGACAATACGTGTTAGATAGACAGTTCTTTTCGAAATGTACTCCCATGTTTCAGTCGTATATATGAATTGAAATTAGGGTTGTCCCGACAATTACAGTGAGTGGTTTTAGGGTCAACGAAATAGCAATATCTTCTAGATCGTTTATTACAGAGAGTGGTTCAACTTGGTTAGGTTATCGACATTTTTACTTAGAAATTTTGCTGCTGTATTCTATAGAAAGTGGAAAAGATTACAAACTTAACTGCAGATGGTAAAAGGTCTTCTTTATAAACAATTATTTATATTACTGGAGCCTATTTAACGAACGTGTATTAAAGCGAAGTAAAAGTGGGTACTCGTATTAAGATTACCGATATAGGCCGGAGAATTGGGAAACTTAAGTGGCAGTGGACATGTCACATTGCTCACAGAACGGATGGTCGTCCAAACCGAAAGGTTCTGGAGTGATGACCGTGTCCCAAAAGACGCAGCGTTAGAAGACCTCCCTCAGGGTAGACTTATGATTTGGTGAAGGAGGCAGAAAACCGCTGTATGCAAGATGCACAAACCGGTCTTTTGTGACACCAATTGGGAGAGGCCTAAATCCAGCAGTAGACATCTTACGGCTGAAATGATGATGATCATGAAGATTATTTAATTGCTGTTGTTTGTGTGGTGTTGTAGTGCGAGGTTGTTTTGCATAATTTGGTTTCCACTTTATATCAAATTCCTATGACCTTCTTGTCTCTCAAACAGATCATTACGAAATAGTTTTAAATAGAGCATGAATTCCCTTACACAAGACATATTCTATTTCCCCGTACCATTAAGGTGGTAAAAGCGACCAAACGGAGCGTTCCACAAAATTTCAAAGCTCGATTGGAACGTATGGCAACGATTAAACGTAGTCGCAGTAGCCGGCACGGACAAATGTTAAGTTATCACTTACCACCATTTTAAGACTAAATCTTCATTGGAGGAGTGAGGTTTTCTGTAACGTCTTTCTTGATTTTCTCGGGGAAGAGATTTTCTGAACTAGCTGGGGTTTTTTGTATGTTTTGTAAGTACGTCCGTCTAATTTAAAGTTAGGGAGACGGTGGATGGATTTAAGATAAGGTTACGAAGGTTGAAGGTTAAGATCGCGAAAATATAACTTCAGTGGTAGGTAATAAATACTTGTTTCCCAAATCTCCTTTAAAATAACAATTAAAACATTACATTTTACATTTTATTATTATAAAATTAACGATTCAAAAATACCCACAAATAATTTATTTAAAACAAATTATTTCAGTTAAATTTAATTATTTTAAAGTTCCAATGTTAAAATCGAAGTTGGTTGACAGCAGTGGTCGCACATCCGCTGTCTTCCAAAACTTTAGGGTCGAAAACTTGCTTCTAACAGGAAACGTTACTTTGAAATTTTGGATTCGGGTTTTAGTCGGTAATTCTGGCCAAACGTGTACGTGTAGAGGAGATTGTATTTTTGTGTTTGTAATTATTTGAATTTTATTATCTTAGGGTTTCCTTGGCAATTATTTAGTTTATCTTAAGATTTCTGGCAAAGTCTCTATGTAAAACAGGAACTAACTGGGTGCGTTACCCAGCGTTAGTTCCTATTTTTTACCCGACTGCCGAAGGAGGGTAATGTATTTATCAGTCTATGTATGTATTATGTTTGTTCCTATGTGACGTTCTAGATACCAAATGCGTTGGCCGATTTTGATGATTCTTATGTCAATCGACTTGTCTTAACCTTGCAAGTGTCACTGCTTGCATTAAAATTGGAAAATAGAAAAATGCCAGGTTCTGGGCGTTATATTGTGGTTGCGCAATTTTGTTTTCTTCCAAACCCATCCAGTGGGTATCAAAATAAAGGGTTTTAAAGGTGATTTCAAAAATATATATTACTTATATATGTATAAATGTACTTAATTCGAAAAAAAATGTTAACTAAAACTTATAAATAAAAATGGTTAATACAAAATATCAAAAAACCCTACTGCTTAAGAAGCGAACTAAAAGTGTACAAAGTACTCTTCTTGTTTCCGTATTTTTATTTTGTTTCTTAAGCAGTCGGGATTTTGGATTTTTTGAATTAACTTTTTTTCCTTAGATTTAAAGGCACACAGGTTTCTCAGCTGAAATACATTTACGTTTAGGTTAGTATAAATGATTGTATTCCCAAAGTTTCTTAATTTAAATAATAGGTAGCTATAGAGAAAGCCACACGTCAGCGGCAAATTAACCACTGCAAGCTGGACTCTTATTCTAATGAAAATCCGTACTACACTAGGACAACTGGAAGTACTGATGTGCCTATAGTACTTCAACACAGTAACCTAATAAAACCGGCTCCACCTCCTTCAAAAGTGTCACCCACAATCGTAATACAATTGAACCAAATAAAATATTCTGCAGTAAATAGAGTGCACAAACCACGGGCAAGTTCGAAATAGAATGAGCGATTTTAGGACCGAACCCAATCGGGACGGAACTTGCAACTTAGCAAGTTTGTGCCGATCTCCGGCTTCCGTTACCAAATGGTGGCCAGGATTCGGTCAGAGGTGAAAGTTGCTGGCAATTTATAGCTGGGATATGTCGACGAGTTAAAAGTAGCGTGGCAACTGCATTAACATCGGATATGGTCCGAATCGGCGCAGAGTTTCAGGAGTCCTGGTTTTCGGGGAACGCAAGTCGTGCATGAATAACAGATTCGGGAGTGAAGAAAATGTCGAAGGTTTTGAAATACAGAAGTTATGTAAGATAATATTACGCTTGTTTTGCCGAAGTGCATGGAAAAATATTTGTTTTTTGACCATTTTATCAATAAAAATACTAAAATAGAATACTAATTGTAACAACAGAATCAAAATTAAAAGAAAACGAACGATTTTTTAAATTTTAGGAAATTACCCTGAAAATGCCGATATCTATGGCACTTGCATGGGCGTCGTGATAACTGACGTTAGATGGCACGTCGATATTCTCTTTCTAATTCTTACTTTTACGCTTTATAACATCGTCTCTGATTAAGATACTTTGAACAATTATATTTGTTTACTATATTTAATAAGTAATACATTTAAAAAATAAAAAAAATACATAATACATATAAATATGGGCAGCGAGCGATTTTTTCGAATTCGAGGTTTGGCTCTCGTCTATTTCCTTCTCCAATATTGGACCAATTTAAAAGATATTCCATAAACTAAATATGAAAGATATAATACTATGCCCCTATGTTTTCCTTTTTGATGATACATTATTATTTGAAGCTATCAAACCCTCAAAAATTGCTCAAAGTTGCGCTTCCTACAGAGGCTTCGTGTACAAATTTGACAAATATAAATGAATAAAGAAAAACATAGGGGCATAGTATATATCTTACTTTTCCAGTTTATGGAATATCTTTTAAATTTGTCCAATATTGGAAATAGGCGAGAGCCAAACGTCGAATTATGACTTTTTACTATGGAAATTCAGTCGGCGCTCTCTGCCCGTATTTCCTCGTAAGTCTCTATAGGGGCGAGCGTATAGTCATCAATCGGGCATGAATTTAAACTAGAGCTGCTACTGAGAAATACCAGATAGAAAGCCAAAAGACACTTTCCTCGATCCAGTAATCGAACCTAGGACCTTGTGCTCAGCAGTTGCGCTTGCGACCTGATGGTCTTGGTTGACTTAATAGTCAAAGAGGTAGACTTATATTTAAATTTTAATTTTAATTTTAAAATTTATTTATTTTCTCATCACAAATGTTGCATGTACAGAAAATACTTAAACTAATACAAAAAAAAAATGAAAACATTTGTGAGAGACTGGTGCCCGAAAAAGGTATTGAATACCTGTGTTACGGGTCACCAGGCTCCCCAACTTACAGTTAGGCTTTGTATGTAATAGATCAAGCATGAACTAAGTGTGTGATAATGAAAATATTTAATATTTTTTTACAATATAATATTTTTGTCTTTTTGTCTGTTTAGTTATGCACGCATCACTTAAAATGTACGAAACCAATGTAGATAGCTTTTATAATTAAAAATTAAGCGTAACTTGAAGTGGTACTTAGTTATTATTTCATCGCAATCGGTTCATTCTATCAAAATATATCGCACGCCCAGAACAACACTGCACTAAGTCAAAATAGTATTTTTTTTAGAATCGACGAAAAACTGTTTTCTCAATTTATGTCAAAGTTATTGCGAATGTCTTTACGATTTCATGTGAAAAATCCAATCCGTATCAGGATTTTATAGATTAGTTGATTCAAAACGCGTTAATGAAGCAAATAAGTGTATTTTTTTATTTATTTCACTGTTGTGGAATGACTGAACGAAATAAAAAATAATTATTTCAAGTTACGTGGTTTTTACTGATTCATTCTGACATAATGCACTATTATTCTACTGTTTTTTTATTGTTATTTAATTTATAATAACGAACGAAACGAACGAAAGGTTGTCTGTAAGATATTGCCCTGTGCGATAAGACCGCCCATTGTACACTTGTTTTTGTGAATGTTTTTCTGTACATATTTTGTGGTGTACAATAAAGTATATAATAAATAAACGAACCATTTGTTTTCTTTTCAGTATTAAACCTATTAAAAATTAAATAAACGACAAAATTTTACTAAAACCAATAGGTACTTATATTTTATACATAAACTATTACACTTTTTTGCACCCATAGTGTAAATTAAAAATTGTAAATCACAAAAACAAAATCTTCTGTTATTAAAAATAATAAAGGCAAAGTTGATTGAATAAAAAAAACACTTATAACACAAAACTGTTAGGAATAAAAAAATAACAAATTTATAACACCGTTAAATAAAACTAAAACTGGTTAAAATTGTATAATTAACATTTCAACCAAAAGACGTCCACTGCTGGACATTCCCCTAAGTGTCACCATATTGAAAGTCTTGTATCCAGAGGACTCCCATAACTCTCACCAGGTCTTTCGTCCACCTTGTGGGAGGTCTGCCAACGCAACGTCTTTCGGTTCGCGGTCGCCACTCCAGAACTTTTCAGCCCCATCGACCATCCGCTCTGTGAGCAATATGTTCTGGCAACTGCCACTTAAGTTTGTCAACTCTTCAGGTTATGTCGGTAACAACCAGGGTTACCGACATAGCCTGAAGAATTGCCCCCATACACCACTTGCACATGTCTTAAGTTCTGACTCCATCACGCCAGGAAACTCCGAGCATTGCCCTCTACATTGGCCTTTGGGTGACTTTAAGCCTTCTAGCCTTATTGTGAGCCACTATGTTTCGGTACCGTATGTAATCACACACAGTGGTCATATACTTTGGTCTTGAGACACTGCGGTAAGTTAGATGAGAAGACCGTGCAACTTCTCGAACGCTGCCCAGCCGAGTCAAATTCGACGTTTGACCTCTCGATGTTAGACCTATCTAATTGAAGCGTTTGCCACAACTTCGAGTGTAGTTTCCGATTTTGATAGGAGTGAGTGTAACTTGGGCATTCAGCATTACCTTGGTTTTGTCCATGTTCATTTTAAGACCCACTCTTCCGGAAGCTCTACTGAGGTCATCGAGCATTGTTATTAGGTCCTACATGGTCTCAGCCATGACCACTATACCTATCGTCAGCAAACCGAAAATGAATGATGTACTCGCGATTAAAATTGATGTCTAGCCCTCTTCAGTCCAGAACCTTGAAGTCCAATGCAGAAGTGAACAGTTTCGGAGAAATGACTCGCCCTGGAAATCTGCCTGTCTCTCACCGCGAATTTATCTAATACTTCATCGGCTGATGCTGCCACTGTTGAATTCTCAGTGGTTGATGCTGCAACGGTTGTATTTTTGCCATCTTTTTTCACGCTTTGTTCAATAGAAGGTCTGGTGTCTTTTTTGACTGCTTCCATTGCCTTTTTAAGCAACAGGAGACCACGAACCCTCATCATCTGCCAAATAACTATTACAAATTTAATTAATTCAACAACGATTGTTAATCTAAAAAAATATATTAATCTTCTTGTAAATAACGAGAGAAATAAATCGTAAATACATTTCTCTTAATTTATAATGTAAATTACAATTATTTGTATACAAAAGTATGTTTTTATGATTTTTAACAAAATTAGGACATAATTTATATCTACCATCAAAAGTGCATCATTTCACTGATTTCACCTTTTATAAACCATTTTGGAATAATACAAAACAAAATACATGCGTTGGTCATCAACAGAGTACGATTTCGAAATAGTATCAAACACATAGTATAAACACAGTCACCAACACTGAATTAAAACTAAATAATTCGGAGTAATTTTCGTTCTACATTCAACAACACCGCATTATTACAAAATAATTCACTGTTACGTAAAGGATATGCGTGCTGTTCCTAAGGCGGACAAGTTGCAACTGGAAATAGTTTTGTGTTGACGGTATGACTTTGGCAGCTCGTCACCAATAGAGAGTTAGTGCGCCATCTTTTGGACAATTTTGTAGATTTAAATACGCCTGTCTTTGTGGTGTATGTGGCAAATTTTTGGCTATTCGTTGAAAGGTAAAAGTCGATTTTGAGATTTTTCGACATAATGCAGTGTTGTTCTGGGTGTGCGATATATGAATTTAAAGTGTTCAAGAAGTATAATATCACAACACACGCAATTCAGATACTCGGACACTTGAACTCCATATTCGATAGATGGCGTTGTGCATTTGACGTCATTTTCTAAATGCTGTGTTAAGATTATCCGCGAAGAATAACCCTAGAAAAAAATTGGTAGGGTAGGTTAGGCGGTTGACGGGATTGAAGCTGCGGGCACAGCTAGTTAACAATGACATCAGTTAGTAACAATTTTTATATCTTTTTATTTTTGCCAAGTTCGCGGTTGACCACTATCTCACCTGAACTAGGATTAAAAGCAATAAAACACAATCAAGACGGCCATTCACCTGTAATTCAGGCTATCATATCAAATTACTGAAACACTTTTCAGAATAAAACATAGTTTATTTACCTTTAAAAGCCAGTTAAACTGGTAAGTAAATATTTGCCGAATAAAAAGGTTTACCACAATAAGGTATGAAACGCAAAGTTGAACAAAAATATTAGACCCTTTTCAACTGAGATTAAATGTGTTACCCAAACAGAAGTATGAAATTACGTATTAATTTAATTAAAATGCCCACACATATTTGAATTTATTTAGGTGTCGAGGATAACATTTTAATATTGTTTGGTGATCTTTGGAATTAAGGGCAAACATACTAAATTTAACAAAGAAATGTGTCACGAGCGAAATTCTACATCCCTACAAGGTCATAAAGTACTCGGAAGACCCATATAAGGCTCAGTGCAAAGGCACTTGGCCCCCGCCGACGATCAGCGAGTAGCGAGAAGCGAGTTTGTAGTTCCGATGGTTTTACCGCTCGGCTAATGCTAGCGAGTGTTTTTGTGCGACGGTCGATTACTCGCACCACTCGCTCGAGCGGTCAGTCCTGCACGCGTTGGTTGGTTGGTCTCTCGGCATGAGTTCTAACCGCCAAACGAGCAACGCCGAGCGATTATTACCTTTGATAGCTCTTGTCACTGCGACAAACTTGTGGTGAGAGAGTACTTGCTGGCAGTGTGAACAGCCAGCGACTGACTATAAAAATATTTGTCTCTTTTATTGGCAAGGGATCTTTTCTTCATTTCTTCAACAACAATATAGTTGGCGGTGGGACTCGTACCGTGTCTTTCTATCAGCATAGGGGATGGTTGAAATGCCAAAATGTAAAGGTCACGGGACATTTCTATAGCGCTTGGAATTCCCAATTTTTTTCCAATCGCTATCGCGGTGCTATCGTTTGTAGAATGTCACTTGTCTAGACCTTTTTATTGGCCTTGTCCTTAGATGCGTGGTAGCTATACGCAACCGGCATGCGTGTTTGACCACTGTTAATTTATGATGTCTGTATTAAATGTTGAAACAAGAAGCAAATGTATGGATCGTACGTAGCCCGTTAGGTACTGAACTTTCGGTTTATAACTAGGGAAAAAGTCCGTAGTAAGTGACTGTTGCTAGAATCTTAAATTAATATTATGAGACAGCACTGAGACTATCTAGACGGCGCAGGAGAAGTAAACAAAGTTGCATGAAGTTTTTCATAATAGTGATTGGAAGTGACAGGCGACATTAATTTAAAAAAAAAAAACATATAACCTCTCTTCTTAAATGTTTTAAAACAGTCGATCACGGTTCGAGAGTATAATAATCCAAAATCGTAATTTGGGATGATAACTTATTAACGAGCTTTTGATTGTTCAACCAAACATGAATAAAAATCTTTAGAAAGCTCCATCCAATCCAGACCGATTTAGGGGATTGAGCCTTTTTAAAGACAAGAACAGTTTTCTCCCATTTTGTCACGCAGTAGTTTAAGGTTGTCCTAGTCAGAGTCACGAACTATTTTGTGGCCGGGGTTTAAAAGCATGCTATCTCATCCGACGACACGTACGATAGGGATAGACGCTAGTGCGCGTCCGAATACATACTCATGGTATAAAAATAATAAATTGATAATGATTTAGAACAAAAAGGAGCGCGCGAAATTTTATAAAAAGTATTTTGGTAGTATGAGTATCAAGAAAAAACTACTGAATGTATTTGTTTAGAATAAAATTATTTGCATTTTTTTATTACTAATCTAGCCCTGTATGGTGATCGTCCCACCAGGATCGTATAATAGTATTAATACTGTTATTAAATTGTTGTAGATTTCGTAATACATTAATAACGATCATTATTATTATCAATATTTTTATTAAACAGTTGTAGATTTCGTTCCGTTTGCTAGTAACGTTATAGATTTTGTAACGATCCTGGTGGAACGTTTACACATTATCGTTACTTGACTAACTATAATGCAATTTTGAGAAACGTTTCTAGTCCCTGCTCATAACCTTCAAATACACGTTTTTTTACTTTTTTGTTTCCATACGGGGCTAGATAATTATGAGAAAATTGATATCATTTTTTATTTTGAGTGTACACCGTCAAACAATGGAGAAAACGCCATACTACCTATGTATGGAAGAATTACTGACTAGGGCAACCTTAATAGTCTATTCCAGTACTTTTATTCGTAAACTCTTGCATGCCGATACAGTCACAACTATTCAAGTAACGAACACATAAATAGAGACGTATTTCACGTCCCGGACGTCCGTCTCACTCGGTGAATGGGCTGCATTCACTGTAGAAGCATTTTTAACGTTGCCAGTAGTAAAAAGTAAAATATAAACAAAGTTGGAGTGAGTTTCGAAGTTGCGCATTTTATGTTGGACGGTCTAATTTTTGGTTGCGGTGTTCCACAATAGTTTATTAAAATATTTTAAGTACCTTATGTTGCAAGCTTAAAAATAGTAGGTATCGTTTTTTCTCGCGTACTTCAAATATTCGAGTCAGTTTGACAGTCTAGAATTCCAGCTTTGAATAGGCTAAAAGAAAATGAACTGGCAAGAAAGAAAGAAATAAATGGAGCGATCATTTGAAATTTAAAAGTGCCAAATATTTATTTAATCACCACACTAATATTATAAAGGCGAAAGTTTGTGTGTGAGTGTGAGTTTGTTACTCTTTTACGCAAAAACTACTGAACGGATCTAGATGAAATTTGGCACAGAGATAGGTTATAGTCTGAAATAGGACATAGGATACTTTTTATCACGGGTTTATTTCCCCTTGGGATAATTTTCGACATTCACGCGGGCGAAGCCGCTAGCAGAAGCTAGTCTATACTTCTATACTACATAATCTATACCAATATTATAAAGCGGATTTTTTTTTTGTTTGTTTGTACCGAATAGGCTCCAAAACTACAGGACTGATTTCAAAAATTCTTTCACCTTTGGGAAGCTACTCTATCCCCGGGTGACATAGGCTACTTT
Organism: Orthosia cruda; assembly: GCA_964057195.1. Lineage (NCBI taxonomy): Eukaryota > Metazoa > Arthropoda > Insecta > Lepidoptera > Noctuidae > Orthosia > Orthosia cruda. The sequence goes on along the minus strand of OZ059840.1, from coordinate 24,781,500 downwards.
TTATCCCTGTACTCCCACGGGAACGGGAACTACGCGGGTGAAACCGCGAGGCGTCCTCTAGTAATATTATAAGAAGGAAAGATTTGTATTTTTGTATGTAACGAATAAACTTAAAAACTACTGGACCGATTTCAAAAATTATTTCACCGTTGGAAGCTACTCTATCCCCGGGTGACATAGGCTTTTTATCCCTGTATTCCCACGGGGACGGAAACTACGCGTGTGAAACCGCGTGGCGTCCGCTAGTACTTTATATCTGTATAGTTATTATTATTATACTCATATAAATCTTACTTACAAATTAAAAAAAAACCCTAACCCAAATTAAAAGAAGGTATAGAACATTCAAAGAAACAACCCATTATCGTCTATGAATCGTAAAACCTTCAGATAAAATATAATGTAAACAACAGAGCAGGTATATTTAACCGTTGACACAATCCTAAATAGGCACTCACGATAAAAGGGAGTCGTTATGAAAACTTGACGTCTCCATCGATTGTCGACAACTCGATAGTCAATGAGCATTTATCGATTCTTATTAGATATTCATAAGAAATTCGTGATCGGAATATCCGATTCCTATAAAGGAACTCTTTCGTTGAAGAAACGTTGCAATCAAGGCGGGGTTATGACATGCTAGTATTAATCTTTTAGTATCCTTTCGATGTAACAGCTTTAAAATAATTACAACGAGTGGGAAAATTTGTTGAGTAACCGACTGGTCAAGTTCTACCCTAAAGTATGCTTGATTCCTTACCCTATAATCAACCGTAGTAAGTATAAGTCATTAATATTAGTCGTGTAGCCTTTTACTTAAAAGACTAAAACCTTGTGTGGGTATTTCAGCAGGGATGGCGATGTAAATAAAAATGCTTAAAAAAGTTTACTCACCCAGTGAATTCTCATATCAAATACACAGTTACACAAAACACAGTTTATTTTAGGAATGTTTAAAGCCGATTGTTTGTATAAGCCGAGTAGCTCTATGTGATACATTTAGCCGAATATAAATTATTATTTATTTTATTGAAGACTTATTTATTTATTTTATTGAAGTACATAATAAAGCAACCTTTGATAATAGAAGGAAAGTCGAAAACTAACCTAGCAAACATTACTTTTCTTATAATAAAAGCGTAAAATAGACACAATAAAAGCATTTCCTTCTTCATAATAAGTCCTAGACATTTTCGCAGCCATAATTACGCTTGCCACGGTTTCGCTCGCACGATAGACAGACATTACTTGGCCTGAATACATAGGCTAACATGACACAATAATAAGTACCCTCCATTGTGACCATAGAGTGATTAGCAAATGGAGCGATCATTTGCGAAAACGATCAACAACTAACACAACGCACATTCGTGGAATAACAAACAGTGGAACATCGTTAACGGATAATGGTATGTGCATTAAAATTTCCCGCGAATGTGGATATTCAAATGTACTGTCGAACAAGGTGTTTGTGATATTTGCGGCCGGCTGGCAAATACATTTCAGCGTTGCGAGTGTAGCTGAGCAGTCAATTATTTTACATTGCTGTCTTTGGCGCATACAATAAAAATCTATATGGGCAGCCCGATAAAACTATGTATGTTTTTGGGTGCGTATCGAATAACTAGTTAGATTGTACGTTTGCCACACCGTGGGCAGTCAACACGACTAAGTAGATGCTGAAATACTGACTGATTTTTGCTTTAAATTAGTATGAGCTCTGCTCACACGAACGCTATGTCAACTATGAGATCTAAGAAAAAAACATTGATAACATTCAAGTGTCGTGGTGTTTTATTAAAGAATTACATTAAAATAATTAACAACAGCGTCCTCCTGGTATTTTTTATTTTTTTATTTTTGATGGGTTTGCTCTTGACTCTAGTCTTAAGTCATAGATGACAGGGACAGAGTCGACGATGGAGTGAGCTTACCCAGAAGAAGCCTGTTCACTCTAACTTTGAAGAGATTCGGGTTGAATGCGGACGGTATACTTTAATCAAGTATAAGTTTTTAAGCTGACATGGTCACAATCATTGGAATTAATATTTGTTTCGGGATATTTACCATGTATATTTAGATTTTGGTTGAGAAATCAAAATCGAAATATACATGGTAAATATCCTGAAACAAATATTAACTTTAAACAAGTATTCATCATTATGGATGTCTGTCATAGGATATTAAGATTACTTAACGAAATGATTTTTTGTATCCAGCCTTTGTGCAATGGGTGCTAAGTACACGACAGCGTCAATATTTCAATAACCCTGCATTAAGGGTTCCAACCTTAAAAAGAAAACCGAACCTTCGTAAGATCACTTTGTGTTCGTCTATCAAAGAGGATTCAATCCCAATTCATTCTTCATTTGCTCATCACTCCATGGTTCTCACTTGTCACAGACCTACTCAAGTATTCTGGTCCTGTCGGCCGAAGTTTTCCTTCAACTCGTTTTAATATGATACTAAAGTTGAATATAGTCCGCACTTTAAGAGTTTATTCCATGATATTGCCGATAAAAAGTGAGAAGATGGCGGCGTAAAATTTTTGTTGGTACTCAAGCAATTTTGGTTATTGTTATACGAGTTTGAGAGGGTTTTGTGTTACCTATTCATTGTTATAATGAAGAGTTTTTATATTTCTTTTAAAAGGGACATGTTTATTTTTTAGTGTAGATAGGCGATGATGAAACGGGCTAGGCGGAATCAGATCATGCAATTCCATCGCAAACTCCCCGAAATGTAACCGATAAAAAACCGACAAGCTGGCAACTCGACGACGATGTTGAAAGCTCTAGAGCTTTGACTCTCGACCAGTGCCTCATTGCCGATGAGCCTCTTGGCCTGTTTTTCGATCGAGTCTAGTGCATCAAGCTGGTTTTTTTTTTTCTTATCTGGAAAATCCTCCTAAGTTTGGGGCGCCAAACTGCCTCGCCCAGAACGAACCAGCATGGGTAGTGTCGGACTCACTTAAGGTGCCTACCGAATAAAAACCACACCTGACTCCAAGTTTTATTGCCGATTTCAATTTAGCATTTAATACTTTACTTTATGTATCTCTACTTAGGCCCACTTTGCACGAATGACTCAAATCGGTTAGTCTTACATGACAACTTTCCGAGCCAAGCCTCTCGTGCAAGTGGGTCGAATAATGAGTCTGGGTTTGGTTAATTGTGTTAGTAAAGGTTAGTATTTTTTTTTATTTATTTGCAATGTTTGTGCTAGGACTAAGGCTTATCATTTAAACTACAACTAATTATAATACTAAATTTAATAAAACTAGAGAACATAATAAAGTGCTACAATTTTCCTCGCTGCTGCACGCTCCTTAAACCAGAGTATACGAGTACTAAACGGATAACTAATATAATCACAATTAAAGACAAACAGAACAAGAACTAAAAATAAAACTTAAACATATAGGTACTATAAAATAGGAATTAAATTACTTTTGCACACTTACACTTATAACGGAAATTACAGCCTGTCCTGCAGCTTACTTAGGAACTACTACCATTAACTTAAAATTCTGTAATTTATACTAATATTTACTTACATTATTGATTAACTTAACTATAAATTAATTAAACTATTACTATGAAATTACTTGTAACTATGCGCTATAATCTTACAGGACTTACAGACTACATAGTAACCTAGTGTGAAAAGGACTTACATCATAAAATAAAAGATTGACTAAAATTAAATAAAACTATTTTTTTTAAATTAACTATGACAACAATTTAACAGGCGATGCAGCAGCATGGGTTCAAAAAGATTGCTAAGGCAGGGTTGAGCCGTTTACCTTAGCTGTTCTATACATAATATTATCAGTGAAATCCAGGAAAATAGGCCGGCAATCGTCATCACCAATCAGATATCGGAAATCGTCCAGCGAGCGTCCCAGTTTCTGTTCGCCGTCAAATCTTGCTCAAATAAATCGTGGGCAGTCTAATAGAACGTGTCTAACAGTTTCTACGGCCTCGTCGTCGCAAACACAGGATGGGACTCGCCAGCTTAAACCTATACAACTAATCCCGTAGACCCCTGTGTCTAAGGGAGCTATAAGGTTGTTGGGTGGACCCATCCTTTCCAGTACCTTATATGCTAGTTTCACGTCCTCAAAGAAGAGACGGATATCTCTTTCATGGTGTGTGTCGGCGTTGAATCTCTCCTGCCATCTGGTAAGTGTAGCCTCCCTGATAGAGTGCTTTGCAAAAGACAGGGAGAAGTCATCGTAGACAGGGCTGGTCTTACGATGAAGCGCAGCCTTCTTGGCTAGGTCGTCCGCCCTTTCGTTGCCGGGTACTCCGACGTGGCCTTCACCCAGATTAGGTGGATGCTCCTTCCCTGCAACTTCGCCACAGCAATTGCACGCTGGATCCCTATGGCAATACCGTTCAGGGTTTTTGGGTGTGCTTTGGACTCCAGTGATGATCTGGAGTCCGAGATGATATTTATGGAGATAGGTGGTTTCCTGTCGTTGGCATATTTTATTGCCTTTCTGATCGCAACCATCTCCGCCTGAAATACTGAGCAGTGATTTCCCAACTTAAGGGCCAGCTTGGCAACTTCTTTCTCCCGTTCCCAGTACGAGACTGCGGCCCCAACCTTACCCTCTATTTTACTTCCATCCGTATAAAGCCGGAGAAAATCGTTTCTGACAAATCTTCGGGCGTATCTATGTGACGGAATTCCAGCATCAGCCGAAAGGCGGGGTGTGGCAGCTCGGAGGGACGCGAACGTCTTTCGAGGGTTCTGCTTGGAAGCTCATCCAGGGGCTTTCCTCGCTTGATCTCATAGATCTTTAGATACTCGATCGCACGCATGTCCAGGGCGATCACTCTTGCGAGCACGGCTGCGGCAGACAGTGATGTTGTTCTGTGGGCCTTGGAGATCTTGATTGCAAACATCCTGGTAACCGAGTTTAGTTTCTACCTGACGTATACCTTGGCGGTGACTTGTGCCCAGGAACGCCGCGTATGTCACTACAGGCTCAACCACGCCGATGTAAATTGTCCTCATGATGCTTGCATTCAGTCCCCATTGTACGTGTGCTGCTCTTGCTACCATTTTGAAGATGCTCGCAGTTTTCTTAGTGATCTCCTCCAAATGTGGGCGGAAATTAAGGCCAGAATCCAGAGTGAGACCAAGCAACTTAAGGCGGTTTGAATTTGTTATTCGAGACCCATTAAGGTAGAAATTGGGCTGGTCGTATTTTAGTTTTTTCGTGCATTTTATTGCTTGGGTTTTCTGGGGGGCAACCTTCATTTTATGCTCCTTTCCCTAACTCTCAACAACCGCGAGAGCCTCATTGACGGTAGCCTCAAGTTCTGTTCCTATGTCGGCCTGTGCAAGGATAAGAATATCGTCAGCGTAAACTTGGACATGCGCTTTAATATTGTCCACTTCCACCATTAGGGGATCAAGCTGAACGTTCCAGAAAGTGGGACCACCTATAGACCCCTGGATGCAGCCTTTCGAAGTGGACTTGGATACCGTGGTGCCCAGGTACTCTAAGGTGATGCTCCTATCCCCATGGTAACTGTGTAGGAGCCTGAGCGTCTGCCGATCGGTTCCTTTCTTGTCCATTTGCTGCAGGATCGCTGGCCACCAGGCGTTATCAAACGCGCCCTCGATGTCCAGCGATACTACAGCAACAATTTTCTTCTTGCGGATGCCATCCCGGATGTAAAGGACAGCATCGATAAGTGCATCTTCAGTGCCGCACTACGGGCGGAAGCCGTACTGTCTGCGACTCAGAAGGTGATCCCTTTTCATCTTCCAAGTGAGCCGGTTGACGATCAATTTCGCCAGCACCTTGCCTAAGACTGGAAGAAGTCCTATTGGACGGTAAATTGTCGCCGTCATGTAGTCGGATTTGCCGGGCTTTGGGATCACGCGAATCCAGGCTCTCTTCCACTCAATGGAGAAGTGACCAATTGCTAGGCATTTATTATAAAGCGCGAGTTGGAATTCGCGATCGTGCTTGTAAGCCTCGCAGCAAATGTCTGCAGTGAAGCCATCAGCACCCGGAGCCTTCTTGGGGTGAGTTCCAGAATAAACTTGTTGTATTTTCATGTGAGTGAACGTTACCCACCGTAACGTCAAACGGGGTGTGCAGGGGCTGATCCAGATCCCTCGCCGCGAGTCGCACGCTCTCTCTGATGGTCTTGCGGGTTGGGGAGTCTGAATCCGGATCATCTGGAGGGAAGAAGGTATTGGCAAGAAGCCGATTTGTCGGGTGTCATAGTCGCACCGCAGTCAGTGGATCCCTAAGCAGACTTGACTATATTCTGCTTGTGTTAGCGCATCGAGTAATTATGCGCTGCGTGCAGGACCAGACGTCTTCCTATTTCTGTTTGGTGCAGAACTCCTTCCAATTTGAAGTAAGGGTCAGCTCGACATTCTTCTTGAATTCATCCCTAGCTTCGGTGTACTCTGCTATGCAGTAGGGCCTTCTATTAGGGTTTGCCGAGTGAATTCTCCTACGAAGGGTCTTTACTGACTTACGCTGCGAGTCCAGGTCGGCCGTCCACCATTGAGACATTGAGCTTTTCCTGTGGGCAATCTTTGGAATCGCACGCCTTAAAGATAGCTATATGGTAGTCGCGAACGAGGTTCTCCAAGGATTCAGAGTCTTTGATGTCATCGATTCCGTTGGTGGTAAGATTCAAGCGTGCCATTTCCATTTTTAGGGTATAGGCAAATGTTGTCCATTTCGCCTGTGTGGTGTTGTAGATTCTGGTGGAAGCATGCCTCGAGGGCGGGTCCAGACTGCGCATAGATAGCAGAAACCGGATGGTTCTATGGTCGGTCAAAATTGCTGAGTCGCTGCAGGCTGTTACATCAACAATACTGGTGAAGAGCCTTCCACCCCTAAAAGTGTGGAAGGTTGGAGTAGCTCCAGAGTTCAGCAGGTTCATATTATTGAGTGCAAGGAGGTCCATCACCGCCCCACCCCTACTGTCCTCAGCCTCGCAGCCCCACCAGGGGCTTGAAGCGTTCACGTCGCCGGCGATGACGATGTCTTGTGTGCCGATATTGTTTATTACATCCTGAATTTCGTTTAGGTACCCGTCTACCTCTTTATTGCCTTCCAGGTAAGGTGGCCAATGAGTAGTACAACTGAGCTTACATTTTTAGTGACCAACATTTGGTTACAGATGACTCGTACATTCGGGTTCATGACGACGATTGCCGCCTTCACAGGAGACTCTTTGGAGCCGCAGGGGTCCTGTATGATAGCGTGAGGCACAGACATGGTGCCCTTATTGCTCACATAGGGTTCTTGAACTAACAAGTTGTCCGTGCGGCTCCTGACAGCATCTAGAAGCGACTCCTTGGTTGCCGCGAGGCCGCGGCCTAGGTTCACCTGTGCAAACCTGACTTCCGCCGGGGTGCCCTTAACAATATCTTAAGGCGGCCCTGGATATTCGCTCCCTCTGCTCTATTGTTTTTTGAGCAGTTTATGCACTGAGGGTGCTTGGAGCGATTGGGGCACTCCCTAGTGTAATGCCCCTCGGCGCATTGCCCGCATTTTTGGCCCGATATGTAGTCCCTAGCCAAATGCCCGAAGCCCAGGCAATTGTAACATTGGACCACTGGGGACTGATCCAGGGCAAGTACCACTTGGTATCTCAATTTTATCTTCTGGCCGTTAATTCGCCGCCATAGACCCACGCTAACCTCCAGGACCACATTGGTGGTGGACGAAGCTCTTCCCTTGGTACGCCGTATGGTTCTGAACCGCGTATCGTCCGAGGTCAGGCCTTCAATTAATTTGGCGTTCTGATTAATAAGGGCCTTTTCGATGGCAGGGTTGTTCAGGTCGTTAGCGACTCACACCAAACAAATCAGAGGATTCTTCGGTGGCGGGGTCACGACAGTGAACCCTTGTTCTGCACCCTTTATTGCATCACCAAGGGCCACCCTATCACGATTTGAGACGCAACTAAACGAAGGTATCGTTCTGATTTCGCAGTCTCCGTATGCTGCTTACCACGACTCCGAGAGCAACGACGTTGACTTTAGTCTTGATAGTCTTTATAAAGTCGTCGCTGGTGTGTCGGGGGTCCACTGACTCCAAGCTGGTATTTAGCAGATCCGTCTCAGAGATGAGAACAGTATTCCATGCAAGATTCTAAACTTTTTGGCAGCCAGTTGAGCCTTTGCCTCAATGTATGGGCCAAAATCGATTGTCGATGTCAACGTTACGCCAAGTAGCTTAAGATGGTCCGTTATCGGTACGGTTACACATCGGAAAGATGGAGTTCGGTGAAATTGGCTCTTTTTCGCGGAGAAGAGATACGCCTGTGTTTTTGCGGCATTGAACTTGACCAGATTGGCATCGCCCCATTCGGAGACTGCCTCCAAAGATAAGCTCAAGCGCTCCACCATGGCCTCACGGAGAGACTGAACCTGAGGCCCAGTAGCCCGTGCGTTGGACAAATAACTCTCAGCAACAGTGCTATGATCTGCATACCCAAGGGTGGTTTTAGCAGTACATTTATGTGCAGCAAGAATAATGTCGCTGAGAGTACCGACCCCTGAGGGACCCCATTCAATAGGTCCGAAGAGCAGCCATCGATAAAGTCTGCAATCCATTCACACAGACCACCGGGCAGACCGAATGACAGAACCTTACCAATAAGGCTTTCGTGCCAGACCATATCCTTCCAGACCCATAAAAGCCTTCGAGATGTCGAGGGAGACGGCAAGCGCTTCCCCATGCCTTTCGATGGCCTCACTCCATATGTGAATGGCATAATACGCTAGAAGATCCCAAAAAAAAGGTATATAAATGCTTAGTTAGTATTTATAAGTAAATTTTCGATCTAACTCACTACTGCTTACGCATTGCCTGAAAGAGAAGTATCGTAGTTAACTCTTAGGTGCACAGCATGTATTATACTGTACCTACCTATGCTCCACCAATTTATATCGAAAATGTTACATCACGACCTGAAATGAACACAAAAGTAAACGCAGTCGGGCAAAAACACCAAACTCAAACTTCAAAACATAGTTACGTACAAACCCCATACAATTTCCACCGAAACTATATTCATTACTTGCTAGCGCTTTTGAAAAAGCTTGAAAAATTACTCGTGTCTACAGTTTTTTCCAGCTAAAATCGGACTCGGCAGGTTTTTCTATTCGAACATTGTTCACGGTACCCTGAACAATCAAAAGTTGCTTTTCATTTAACTTATCGGGTCCCAAACAATGCGGGTATCGGGAAACGCGGGAACGGTGAAATTGGTTTATACCTTTGTCTTGTTGCTTTAAATCTCGCGAGGAATCGGATTTTATTTAGGAACATGAATATGTATGTGTGTGTTGTGTGCGTGAGTTATTTATTGAAAGAAGATTAAATCGTTTGGAAGAATTGGAGAAAGAATTCAATTGAACAGTGAGTCTGCAGTGAGACTACGCACGAATAATACCTACATAAATATTTGCTCCAGTAATGAAAAATATATTGCAAAATAATCTGCAATGTGGTATTAACGTTAATCCCGAGAGAGAAAAAGAGCCTCATAAAATCTAATTTAACTTTTAATCTAAAGCCAATCAAAACGAAAATGAATGTTTTTAAATCCGTTTTAAAGCTTTTGTGTCAAGACACCTAGACAAACTAAAAGAAAATTACTTTTTGTGTTTGTAATAAGCAACTCTTAGGTATGCCTTAAATATAGAACGATTTTTATGATGCGCAACGAGCACTTTTCCTTCTTCCCTTTGTAAGTTTGTTTTGTTATTAGTCATAAGATTAGAAATATTCAATTGTATCTAAAAATTATGTTTCATAAACAAATGGTGAGCCTTCAATGAAACAGTCTGTACCTAGATGATAATGGTTTAGCCACTTTAAGATCATTTGATGTATCTTTTACTGCATAAACCTTAAGATTTACCGGTCAAAAACAAAGTATTCACCAGTAAAAAACCTGAAGATTTACCGGTACCTAACTAGTAAATATTCGAAATGGTCAGTGTTAACCTCTGACATTGATACATTTTAATATGTATTTTAGTATGTTCAGAGTACATGTTATATTTTGAAGGCCCACTTGCGCTACAGACTAAATAGCCAAAATGTCATAGGTACATAATTGGCCGTGTTAGCTACTAAACTAGATAACCGGGTGGCGTAAGCGGGCCTTAGTAGACTTATGTGCTTATTTGCAGCGGCAGTAATGTTCCCAAGGGAACATTATACCGAGATCGAAAGTAACCTATGTGTTATTCCATACTATTATCTATCTCTGTGCCAAATTTCATCTAGATCCGTTCAGCTATTCTGGCGTTATTAAGTAAAAACATACATATGCACACATCCATCCAAACTTTCACATTTATAATATTAAGTAAGATTTGAATGCTAAAAAGCTTGTTCTTTACCTAATAAGCAATCTCTAAAAAAAAATTAAGCAAACATTATTACAGACAGAATTAACAGGTAAATCCACATAAAAGAGCAAGCTACCCAAACCATTTAAATCAAAAATTATTTTAGTTCATAAAACAGTAGTAATTAATTTCAAGGAAGTAATTCTGCCCATCCGGCCGAGACTCGGCAATTTCCCGGCGATTGTGCCCGAATCTTCAAACGACAACGTCGTTATAAACTTAGATACCGTCGGAAATTAGTCAAAAAGTAATAATCGTAATATTAATAGAAATTACTGGAAGGAATGTCAAAGAGTATAATGGGAGATTGCTCTTTGTGATGGAAAAATTGAGGTTTAGAAGAGAGAAAGGGGTAAATTGACTGCTTAATATAGGAAAATCATTAAGCACTGTACATGCATATGATAAGCCAAGGTATTAGCTCTGACAAGTTTTATGCCAGCTGTGAAAACACTATCAAGTAAAATTCGTAAAATAAAATTTTATCGTCAAGAAAAATATAGTAATTTGTTTAAATAAGGAAAATCGATTCATAAGTCACACCTTACTTGCAGTGTGAAATGCATCGAATTTATTATCTACTATTTTGATATGTAAGCGTCAGAAACTTATTTATATGTCAAATAAATGATAATCTATACTAATATTATAAAGCTGAAGAGTTTGTTTGTTTGCTTGAACGCGCTAATCTCAGGAACTACTGGTTGGAATTGAAAAATTATTTTTGTGTTGGATAGTCCATTTATCGGGGAAGTTTATAGGATATGAAACATCACGCCACCAATAGGAGCGCAGCATAAATGAAAAATGTTGCAAAAACGGGCAAAAGTATTCCTTTTTGAGAGCTTCCGTTGCGTGCGCTGCGTAATGGGTTTAAGTACCGCAAATATCATGTATCATGGGATAGTTTCTCTTTAATAGTTCAAAAAATTCCGCGACAGCATAAGTCTATCTTTTAAGATTGACTCACTATAACCACCAAAGGTTGGTGGGTAGGTAGGTACAGTGGATAGGTAGGGTAGATACGTAGGTGGTAGGTAGGTAGATAGCCAGTTGACGGGAGCGAAGCCGCGGGGGTCAGCTAGTTACCTATATTTTTAGTCAATTAAGCTTACTAGACATTTATTATATACTTTATTGTATACCACAAAAAAAATACAGGGCAAACATTTACAACAAAGTGTACAATGGTCAGTCTTATCTCCAGGGCAATCTCCTACAGACAACTTTTGGATGGAAAGAACGAGAGGAGAAGAATTCTAATCAGGCCTACTAACTATTATTTAGTGCCATGTTGATGCCTTTCAGTCCACCACAAAACCATTTATACATAATTTGGGACTCAAAGCAACCTTAAACTGCCGATATAGTCCATCCGTCGCGCAGTCGACTGTCAAAGGGCCCAGCAGGTGAATTTTATCTGGGTGTCTTTTCCCCAAAGGGTACCGACCACTTACAACTTTACTCGGAATAATGGATACGAAACCGCACGTTATGAACTTCCACTTGGTATTACAATATGGCGGACAATTCCATTTATGAATTTCGAATTTAGGCGATAGCTGCTGATTAGAGTATCTGAGGTTTCTTTCTTTTTTTATTCTTGCTTGGTACACTATATAGATTTATGTTTAATCGAAAAAACTGGACTTAACTTTTGTATATGAATATAAAAACTAAATTTAAAAACGCCGACAAAACTTCTAAAAAGCAAATAAATAAGCCTCGTACTTGCGTCGGGGTACCGCCAATGTTTACAGCAGTTTATTTTATATCTTAGCAGTTCCCCGACGCGAGTATGAGGCTTATTTTCTTTTGCATTTGAGAGGTTTTTGCCTCGGGGTTTTTTAATTTTTATATTTTTATTTCGTGCTTTTTAAACTACATATAATATACCTAGTAATAGACATGCTTCAATCAACAATCTATCGAAATAGGTTAATGATACGATATTTTGCTAAAATCCCCAGATTCAAAGGCTGAACCAATTTTAATTATACAAAGCTAGGAACACTCTCGAAAAAGAGACCTTTCGAAAAAAAAAACTAACTAAACATTGGTTCATCCGTTTAGGAGCTATAATGGGATATAATAGGCCCATTGTGTCACCCAGTGTAATGTTTTCTTCGTCTATACTTTCTGTAACTTATTTATTTATTTAAGCCTTTTTATTCAGATAATTCCAAAGTACTTCATTATTACAATATTTTTACATGATATCGACACTTATAATATCTGTTTGCCCGTTTTCGGCAAAGGTCTCCTCCAACCTCTTCCACCCCTCTCTACATCTCGCCGTCCTTGTCCATGTTTTTCCTGCGATATCCTTTAGTTCATCCTCCCACCTTTTGAACGGTCACCCCCTCTTTCGTTTATTGTATTTTGGGAACGAATTCATCAATGTGCTACTCTATTTCTCCCTTCCCCTTACTGTGTGTCCTGTCCATCTCCATTTTAATTTCTTTACTTTAAGTGCAACATTTTCTGTTTTTGTGCGTCTTCTGAAATGTTTCGTTTTTCATTTTATCCAGTCTCCTTTTCCCGAGCATACTTTTTTCCATGGCAGCTTGTCAGACTTCTAACTTTTTAGTTCTGTAACTTATATGGTGTACATAATAAAGAGTATTCTATTCTATTCTATTTTATTCTATAACGCCACAGACAGATACACAGACACACCCTCTTTTTTCGTCATGGTTTAAAAATGTGTAATAGTGGATTTTCAAATAGTTCTAACTGCCTTGAGTTCTACACTTCGATAAGAATGTATAATGAATAAATAATTTTTCAAACTAAAAATAATTACTTAGCAACACTTTCAAGCCAAATTACAGTAGGTACTGTACCACTTTGGAAGGCAGTTATCACATAGTACTTGCCTAACACGACACTGTATCTACACGTTAGCCAGCCCACGCCAGAATTACGCCTATTAGCCCATTATAAACTACTTCGATTGGTCCATTGTAAGTAAAGCAGTGGACGCAATTCTCCAGACGTTAGCCCGTATTGACGATGTAGACGCAGCGTTATAATAGTGTTTGTGAGACATGAATATAGGCTTTACGTATGGTATATAATGGTCCTGAGAACTTCGTCCAAGCAGTAATGTGAAATTGTAAGCTTACTTAGTATTATGAAGGTTTTATGTACAGTCACCTTTCCACCAACCATTTTCTAACATTGAATTCAATTTGAAATGAAATGAACGTCCTATTAAAATGTTATATAGATAGTTCAACTCATCTGTGCGCGTGGCGCGATGTGTGTGCTGTACGTTCGCTTGTAATTATACATTATGCATTTGTGTGGCAGTGACGCGGCGGGTAGTCGCCGCGTAGCATCGGTCCGAATAAACAACCACCCACACATGCTTATCCACACATAGCGACGCGCGCAAATATGAGTTGAAGTATCAATGATATTTTAGTAAAAATATATGTTATGAGCGCGCGCATTGTGAAGATTCGAATACGTCCTAATTGGGAAAGTCTTTAGTCTATGTCACGCATGGCGAAGAGCGATACGTTTTGTTGAAACAAAAACAAAATTTAAAAAATGCCATCGTGTGTATTTAGAAAGTGTACCAATTATGATACCAAAGTACATAAAACAGAAGGGATCTCATATCATATTTTTTTTTTTTTTTGCCTAATTTTCTGATATTTGGAGGTTAGAAAAAGAAAAAAACATTGGTGGTCAGAATAATGTTTGTTTACATTCACACGCAAGTAACAGACACTAGTTGTCTCTTTTTTTCTTGTCGGTTTTTATCAAGCCATCCCTTTCGACTTATAGTGAAATGTCACATGAATGATAAGTGTGTATGTGTGCTGCAGCTGCTGTGCGGAACACTTTTTCCGGTTGTTTTGTGAGTGTATAACGTATATATTTACTAGAATATCATTGTGAACTATCCAACAACAGACAGTACGACAACTTTGTTATTTGCTTTCATGCATTGGCTATTTTATAAAACACAAAATTTCACAATTTTGTAATTTTTTGATCAATATGTCGCATTGTCAGTTGAATTTAATAGGGCCGAGTAATCTTTAGTTTTTTGTATACTGGGTGTCTATTAGGTACGTCAAAGCGATGATGGTGGCTATCCATAGCAAACTTTTAGACAAATATCTACGTCATTGTAAGGTATTTTCCGTAAGGCAGCTTTTTGTAGTACACAATATACGCGGAAAAAAACTATTTATTGCCCATATTTCTCTCTCCTTTCCTTCGCAAGGTCCCACTGAAAGTATAAACTAAGAGTTAATAGATCGCGGAAATACCGTGTTGATGGTTACAATCAATATTCATCAGTTTCGGCTTACGATAGACTACCCAAATCCCGCTTAAACCACAAACCCAGGCTATGCATTGCACCTAACCTAACTTTTGTTTTGTATTTACCCTCCATACACCACCGCAACACAGGAACTAATGATGCGAGCTCAATGGAGTGTAAACTGAAACAATAATTAAACTTTCGCATCGACCAAACAGAGGAGAGCAAACATATGGAACGGTCGGTCTAGAACTCATACGGAGATATCCCCGATCGCTTCACGCTCTCAAATGCTGGGTCGGGATTAAATACAAATTAGCGATACATAACCGGACGAGTTCATCTTAGAGCTTCGACGTGGATTGGAATAATACATTGGAATGGTATTTGCTGTATGTTTTTGGGGTATGTTCTGTTTAATTTAAGAACGAACGGTTTTGGGATTTCTTAGGTTAGGGACGACTCTTGTTTTCAGTAGCGATTTTCATAAGAAGCTATTCCTTTCTGCCTACAGCCCTCGAAATTCCGAGCTGGCAGCGAGTAAGGACGCCATTCCCAATATCCGTGGTCGCGCCATTGCGCTAAAAAATAAGAAACCAAACCAATTTTTTTATTTCACATAGGCCTACATGGGTACTTATAAAACTTCGACAAAAGGTGCACGGTTTGGACTGGTCGTTTGCTATGGAGAAGAAACGGCAAGAAACACCACGGTAAGCTAAGCATAAGTATTGTCTGTCATTGGTCAGAATTTATTGTCACCGGCCGTTAATTTTTTTTGTTAATTTTCTTGGTTGGTATGGAAGCTTTAGTCAATGCCGTCTCTAACATCAACCTTCGAGGCATTTTAGTATTCTGTGTACCTGCGCTATTCGCCGCGTAAGTCGCTCCCTTCATTTATCGCTATGATGGCCATTGGACATAAGGTTTTGGTCATGCTCCGACCAGCTAGAAACCTTAGAACACCACAATCCAGATACCAAATAAACGTAGTTGTTAAGGTTTAAATTATATCACGAGTCCTAATCTGCATAATGTACCTTTTTAGTAGTGGTTGCTTAATATCCAAATTACAATCACGCTTTGCCCGTAGCCCGTCGTATGGTACCGGTTAGCTGCAGCTAAAAATCAGCGTTAGGTAGTATATCGAAGACTTGCATTGAACTGAAACATTGAATTGAAATTATGGTGAGCTGACGTTACTTTGGTCAAAATAATGTATTTTTCGCTTTTATGTACATTCGAAATATGGGGACTTCAACGCGAAACTGGGTAAACGAGAAGAGGATGGGCTGCAAGTGGACGTTGGAACCACAGGGGTCACCTACTGGCCAGTTTTATGGAGAAGGAGGGCTTCTACATGATGAACTCCTTCTTCAGAAAGCGTGAGCACAGGAAGTGGAAACTGGTCACTGTGATGAATTCGGTGAAAACCGGGAGCGATCACCGCATGGTAAGAGGCACATTGAACATTAATACCAAGCTTGAAAGGTCTTAACTGATGAAGTCTACGCTCCATCCAGCACAGTTCCAGATCCAAAGCCCCGAGAGCTTTCAGCTCAAACTCCAGAATCGTTTCGAGTGTCCGTGGACGAATACAGCGATGGGTTAGGTGTCCATACGGCTAGGTCTAAGTTTTTCAAGAAACGCCGTACAGATATAAACAAAAAGTACGAACTTAAAGTCGAAAATTATACCCGGGACCGTATAACCCGAATAAAAAGTATTCGGTTCTAATCCTCTTTATTTGTGCGTGTCAGTTTTACTCAAATTTTGTCCAACCAAAATATGTCCACCTGGATAGCTCTGTTGTGGCCTCATTCAAGTCTTGCAAAGTGCAGGTATTTTTTAATGCAAATCAATGTGTACTCGGCTGCTAAATTTTATCTAAATCCATTCAGCCATTGAGGCATGATAAGTTATCTTTTAAAATATTAGTAGGATTTTGCCAATATTCGCATTTTCCTTTCTTTTTCGTTTTACGATATGAACGCGCCCTTAAAACAGAATAACAAAACACGTTTTATTTTGTGTCATTCTTGTTGTCCATCCAATTTTCGTACTCTGTAAATTAGGTTGTTAACCTCTTAAGAAATAACAAGTGCGATAACATTACAGTGGGTGAGTGGACGAAAACATGCTCGTTTTATTCTACTCACAGCTTAATAATATCGTAAAATTCTAGCATGGATAGCGTTATTTTGTCAAACCAATATTTTACTGTAGCTGTAAAAGTAATAATAATTTCAACCTGTTACTGTCCTAATGCAGGGCAAAAGCCTCTTTTCATACAGAGAAGGCACTACATTGACATACATTCTACTGATAGACAAGAACATTCATTAAAACCATTTGTTCAAATGCTGGTAAGTTAGAACTAAAGTTCGCTGCAGCGCTAAACATTATTTATGTTGTCTAATCAAACTATTAAAAACTGCAGCGCTACATCGCTTATAGAGTTTAGTTTACTAGCGATCAAAGCGTTTGAAATTCATGGCACTTACACGTTTCGTTCAAAATAGTGTAAAGTAAGGTGTACGGATTGCAGTACTGCTCAGTTGAACAGAGTGAGTCTTCGGATCGCCAAATCTAGTGCGTAGTACATATATATCAATGAGACACTAGCATTAATCAACACGATTACCCAATGCAGGTTGGTGATTTCAAACATATCAATACATTTAATAAGTCTGTAGTATTAACCATAAGTCTAGGTTGCCTCACTATGTTTTCCTTCTCTAATATTAAATATAGGTATTGAAAACGAAAACTTATAGTTATTATACTATTCATTTCATCGCGCACAAAAGTTGTAAAGATGAAAAGAAACTAATAAATTATAATAAAGAAACTATAATTATTTCATTCCATAAGTATTAACGTAGGTACAGTCAGAGAAATAAATTGTATTTCACCTCAAGGTCGAATGTCACTTGCACGTTAGCAAACGACGAGAGGCTCTAGACGAATAACATTCTATCAACCAAAGCGATGCGACAGAGAATGGTAAATTGACAAAATGTGTGGCATTGTCAAGCGCTATCGAAATATAACGTGATCAATCCCTTACATTTTGGCATTTTGCCTTACAATGCCAACGTACCCCTTACGCAGATGTGAACAGTTCACCTTATCTATTCTGGTATCACTTTGGTCATTCTAGGTACCTAACAATGTAACTGCTATATATGTACCACAACAAAAAAGTGAAAAATTAAAAACCTATTTACAGAAAAATACAACCGACTAACAAATAAAACACTACAAAGTGAAAAATAACTTCAATTTCAGAAGTCGGTGTCAAAAATGAAAGATAGTGTCGACCTAAATAAAGTTAAAATATTCTGAAAACTGTGGTCAAAAATGGTCAAGAATTATTTTACATGAATTTACTTTACCACAACAAAAACAAGAGATTAAAGTCTCTTTCCATTATCAATTAATCCTTATAGGATGATACTTTCCGACTCTGACGTTTATAACGTTTTTTAATAATATTTTTATCTCTTTGGAAAACCATTTCAATTCTAATTTTATAAATGCAAAAATGGGTTCCTTTTATGTTCAAGCTTTTCTATATTTAAGTCGATTTTATCGAAGTAGTATTCCATGCTTTTAATTTTTTTGAAATATATCTATCTATCTATATATTATGTAAAAGGCAATGTCCCGACTGACATATCAACGCCTAGCCTAAACCACTAATCTTCTATATATATAAAAGGCAATGTCCCGACTTACTTAACAATGCCTAGCCTAAACCACTAATGATAGAAGTTTGAAATTTTGGGAAAATGTTGATTTTATACAGTAGGCGTCATTTAAGAAATGATTTTTGGGAATTCATCCCCTAAAGGGGTAAACTAGGGGATTAAAGTTTGTATGAAACTCTGTCATTTTTAATTTGAAATGAATGACATGTAGTATTTAGCGTCTAAATTTCATGGTTAAAGAGGGGTATTAAAGTTTGTATGAAAATAAATTGTTTATTATCATTATTACTTTAGATTTAGTATTTATGCTCTTAAATAAAATTAAAGAAACAAGTATTTAAGGATTTTTTTAACTTCATCCCTTAAAGGGGTGTTAAAGTTTGTATGAAAACTAAATTGTTTATTATCAAAATAACTTGAAATTTTGTATTTCTGCTCTTCTATACAATTTAAGAAACACGTATTTAAGGGGTGTTAAAGTTTGAATGAAAAATAAATTGTTTTTTAATCAAAATTGTGCACAAAAATATTATAGAGGCCACTGTGATTATTGGATGTGCTCGAGGGAATCAGTTATCATACCTCGAATACCACTAGTACCCTTTGACTAAGTCTTTGAGTTTAAACGATTACAATCGAGGTCTGCTTTGCAATAATCACAAATAAATAACACAGGGCAACTTTTGCGCCACCCTGTATTAATTTTCTATCGTGAAGGTAGGAGGATTCAAAAATTGAAAGCAAAGTGGCTTTCCACTATTTGTAACTCCCCGAAGAAATCGATTCCACGAGACCTTCGGAATGAAAGCCCAGCGCTCTCTACCAAAACATGAAGGCAGTTCAGTTTATGTTCATTTTATATCAATTTACATGTAATTTTTATAATTCGATAAAATAATAGGATTCAGATAATCTTGTGGTCTAATATGTTTGTATGAAAATTTGCAATATCCCGCCAAAAATGAAAAAACCGGCCAAGTGCGAGCCGGACTCGCGCACGAAGGGATCCGTGTCATAATCGCAAAAAACGCCAAAAAAAATACGTTTGTTGTATGCGAGCCCCACTTAAATATTTATTTTAATCTGTTTTTAATATTTGTTGTTATGGGTCTATCCCAATAGTCCCATTGGTCCAGTCCCATGATGGGACAAGTGGGATGATATATCCCACTAGTCCCATGGGACAACTGATACTAACATATTTTTTTAAATTTTGTCCCACTAGTCCCATGGGACAACTGATACTAATCTATGTAGCGGCAAAATAATTACATCATCTGTGAAAATTTTAATGCCTAGCTATCATGGTTCATGAGATACCGCCTGGTGACAGACGGACAGACAGACATACAGACGGACCGCGTAGCCTTTGTAATAGGGTTCCGTTTTTACCCGGCTGCCGAAGGAGGGTCGCAGCAGCAGTCGGGTTTTTTTTACCTTTTGGGTACGAACCCTAAAAACGAAACAGCCAAATCGTGTAGTCAACGCAGGCGAAGCTGCGGGCGGAAAGCTATATATAATGAAAGTGGATGACACGTTATATTTTATAATTTTTTTTTACTTAATTTTATTTCAATCTTGATTCAATTATTCAATTGTGATCTATAATTCTAGTTTTAATATTGTAACCACTTTTTTATTTTTTTGTAAAAGAACTATTCCGTAGTCCTAATCTGAGTGCTGTGCATTCCTATAACTGACCTGTTTCCACAGAACTATCTATTAAATTGAACAGAACCTGAATTGAAACAGAACTGTCTCTAGAATGTAATTCAGAATAGGTTGTTGGCATGCGTTATTGAATAAATATTAAATAAATAAATACTTTACTGTTTCCTTAAAATCGTTCGACTTTGCTAGATATTTTGCTTTTACTGTTAGATAGATATTTATGTTTGCTTGGATTATACTTAAATGACATCAATCAATTCCATTGTCTTTGAGCATCCTAACCATGACCATAATAATTAACTGCCTGTAAAAATGACGTCACTGTGACAGTCTTCGAACTAACGCACGCTAATGACAGCAAGCACAAGATGCCTCCAAGGTTTACTATAACGTTTCTTTCCTATTTAATTTAACGTAAGCTTAAAGTAACGTAAAGCTTTATGCAGTTTTCTAACTCTGGTATATCACGATCGCCATTGTTTTACTTGAAGTTCAGTAGAACACAGAGTTAAAACCTCCTTATACCAACTGTTTTTTATCACCATCCGAAAATTTTCTAGCCAGTACTTAACATTACGGCACCGACACATTTCGCCAGCTATATTTTTAGTCCCATGTGTTAATAATAAATTTTATAAGGTGTTAAAAATCAGATTGTATACTTACTTACGGCCACACTACCTCATTAGGTACATCTCAAACTAAACCTAACTCCAGTGCGGAGACGAGAGACGATTTATGAACATCTAGATTAACGCTATCCTCATTACGCTGTCCGCCAGTTTAGCTCCATATCAGAAAGCCTTTATCGACGTAAGCACTTATTCCCCAGCCCCGAAGGGGGACGGACGGCTGGCTCGAATGATAATAGCCTGATTAAGAAAGGTCACGTCTTTCAGCCTTGTTTTGTTTTTCTCTGAGCAAAAAAATAAAACAAACAAATAGAATAAAGTTTAGTGAATAATTTGAGCCTACGGAGGAAATACCAAGTTTTCGGACTGATTTGGAACTGAAAACAGAGGGCACAAGTTCTTTTGTCTTTTTTAGATAAGTGTCCCACTATATTACAATCGGCCCGTTTTAAAAACACTACCGTCTACAAAACTCTATGACCAGTGTGTGTTGCCAGTGATCATCTATGGGACCGAGACGAGGACGCTCACAATGGGCCCTTATCAGAAAGCTTAAAGTCACCCAAAGGGCAATGGAGAGGGCTATGCTCGGCATTTTCATGTGTGATACGTCAGAAATGATGAAATATCCGCAGGAGAACCAAAGTTACCGACATAGCCCGAAGAATTGCCAAATTTAAGTGGCAGTGGGCAGGGCAAATTGCTCGCAGAACGGATGGCCGATGGGCCGAAAAGTTCTGGAATGGCGACCGCGAACCGGAAGACGATACGTCGGAAGGCCTCCCACTAGGTAGACCGATGACCTGGTTAAGGTTGCGGGAAGGCGCTGGATGCGAGACGCACGGGATTGGTCAATGTGGCGACGCCTGAGGTGGCCTATGTCCAGCAGTGAACGTCTTTCGGCTGAAATGTTGATGATGATGACACGTGGGGTTACACTTTAACTCTCACCAATTTTCAACTACTATAGTCGATGCTGTAACATGGTATCATTGTAGAGCAAAACCCAGTTCATATTTTGAAGTGAGATAGTTCATGAAATAATAATATAAAACTCTCTTTACCAAGGAATCAAAAGTTATTTGGTCCTACGTCTAAGTTAAGTAAGAGCCCGCTGAGTGCATCAATCGTTTCAAAAACTATTTCACTCGTTTGCCTTTACTTTGTCTTCTAAACCAAATTGCAAGACATGCAAGTGCAAGATGTTTGTTAATTTTAAAACAATGGATATATTATGATGTTAAGGGTTTCATCATTTCAGCCGAAAGACGTCCACTGCTGGACATAGGCCTCCACCAGGCGTCGCCACATTGACCGATCCCGTGCGTCTCGCATCCAGCGCCTTCCCGCAATCTTAACCAGGTCATCAGTCCACCTAGTGGGAGACCTTCCAACGTATCGTCTTCCGGTTAAGGGTTTGTTCATATTGAATGTCGTCACGATCATGTGCTTCAACCATACTTTAACAAACAAGATTTTACAATTTATTTATTCGAGTTTACTATTGATCGAAGATTAGTATACACTAACGCTGTGTACAGACTGAGTCAGGGCCAAAAGAACTATCGCGTTTTGTAAACAATGATGGCTCTTTGAATCGGAACAAAACAGTCGCCAAGTCAAAATTTTCAAAAAATAGGGTAGTTAGAAGCTCTATGAAAAACATGTTTGGACACATAACAAAACTATATTCCTTCTAGTGTACCTGTAAAACGGCCCCTGTGTGAACGAACACTAAGGTAACGGTAATTTATCCCTAGATATTATATGAATATGTTTGCTTTAGGCCTCAATTTGTTAACTTGTTAAACTTTATATTCTTATGAGTTATTACAAAAGGTATACTTGTTGCTACAAAATATTAAATTTCAAATGTCCTATTGCAATTTCTGAAGAATAACATGTGATTTTAATAATCACGAAGGCATACTTTAATACTAAAGAAACCCCCGAAACCCCCTGCATACAAAATTTTATGAAAATTGTTGGAGCCGTTTCCGAGTAAGTAAGTAATTCTTTATTTTGCAAATATGGGTACAGTACATGGTGATACACAGATAAAAAGTAGGTTCGGCCATATTTTACCAAGAGGCATGCAAAAGTTATAATTTGACGCTAAAATTATAAATAAAGGCAATTAACAGACACGCCGAACAGTTTTAAATCACAACTTATTATATCTAGGTCACCCGCAACACAATTTATATAGATTACAATTATACATTTGATTTCATTTATTTACACAAACAGTTAACATTGTGTAGAATATTGGGTACACAATTACAGAAATTGGTGGAACATAACTGCAATAAAAATATCACATAAATATTAATTAAATTGTTGTAGCAAATTGTATATTGATTTATAATGTGTTACAAATAGATGTGATGTCATATTAATCGAATAAATATAAGCTGCAAACCATTATATCATCAAATATACCACAAAAAACTAAAAAATAAATAAATAATAGAATGTCAAATTTATCAAATATGTCACAAAAAAAAAAAAAATTTGCTTAACAATTGTATGTTCAATAGAATATTATCTCACAAGCAAATAAAATGTCAAATCAATCAATATGTCACGAATAATTAGAATGTCAAAATATGTGTGTAATAAATAAATATGTCAGAAACATTATTAGAATGTCAAATAAATCCAGTGTATGTCCCAAGAACTATAATGTCAAATAAATCCAAAAAAAATATGTGTCACAAGCAAATTAGATTGTCAAATTAATCAAATATCACAATTTGTATTATTATAGACACATTTCATTATTATATACAATACTTGTTCACAATTCTTTCTCAGTGAGGAATTCGCTGACAGTATAGTATGCTTTATGCGCTAAAAAGCTTCGGAGCCTGTTTTTAAATAATGAAAGCGGCAATTCTTTCCATTGCTTAAGTAATTTATTATAGATGACCGAAGCCATGCAGTAGACACTCTTTTGCATTAGTGCCGTTTTGGCGGGATGGGAGCATAGTAGGCTATTGTCGCGTCTATTACGTGGAATTACGTCAGCCAGACACTTAAAACGATGCGGGTTCGATTTCACAAACACAGCTACTTCCATTATGTACAGACTAGGTAGTGTTAATATTTTGTGCTGTTTAAAGTATGGCATGCAACTATCAGTGGATTTAGGTTTAAACATCGCCCGTAGACATCTTTTCTGGGCTTTAGAAACGGTTTCTCTTTCGGTTGAATTGCCCCAGAATATTAAACCGTAACGTAAGTGGGATTCTACTATGCCGTAATAAGCGGTAAGAAGTACATCCATGTATACTATTGGGGATAGTGAATATAGAGCGTATGCGGACTTACTAATTTTCTTACATAAAGTTTCAGTATGTGCTTTCCAATTTAGGTTTTTGTCTATTACCAGTCCCAGAAATTTTGTATTTTCTACTTCTTCTACTGCTTCATTGTTGTAGTTTATATCAGGGCTAATTCTAGGAATCCGCTGACTAAAATGTACAACTTTTGTTTTTTTCAAGTTAATTTTTAAATTATTTTCCTCTAACCAATTAACAACATTTTTCAAACAATTATTAATGTCCGTTTCATACGTCTCCTCACTTTTACATGGGATTGTAACAGTACTGTCGTCCGCAAAAAGTGTTATTGGTTGTTCAACGCATTCAGGTAAATCGTTTATATATAGTATGAACTCAAAAGGACCCAACACGCTCCCCTGTGGCACTCCAAACATAAATTCACGCTCTGAAGATCGATATATCTCTTCGCGCTTGCTGACTGGATTAATTTGACAAATTTCGGTTATTTGTTTTCGGTCTTTAAGGTAAGACTCAAGAAGACTAAGTACATTGCCTCTAATACCGTAAGCTTCAAGTTTTCTTAAGAGAATATCATAATCTACGTGGTCAAAGGCCTGTGTCATGTCACAAAATATGCCACATACAGGTGTTCCGAGATCCAGATTATATATATATATATATATCTACATATATACAGGAATTGTTCGTTTAAATGTATTAGGCAGATACATTCTAGTAATTCAATTAATTATAACAAAAGATATATCTTGTATCATGATTCCGCAGATTTTCTGACAGTAATCAATCTGTCTGCAATTCACGGTGATTAAACAAAAACATATTCAAAAGAAAATGTTATTTATACAGTACATACCAAAGAAAATAGAGCTAAAGACACACTTTTCGTGTATATCTGTGATATAGATTAAAATTTCTAAACCACAAAATAGTGTTTGATGCGGTTCAAATCAAATCAAATGAAATATGTTTATTTGTTAGAATATAGTAAAATAGATGCTACAATATTAGTTCCAGCATATCCTGCCATAATATGGCGTACAAATATTTATTATTAAAAATGAATTATTAGAGTATAAAATATTAATATGTAATATTTAATTAATAAAAATTGAAATTGTTTTGCAGTAATAATAATGAAAAAAAGTATTATATTAGTAACGACTTATCCTCTAAATATTCTTGAAAACTGTAATAATTTTTCTCTAACAACAGTCTGAACAATACTTTTTTGAACAACGGAATGGTAAATCTTGAGCATTATATGGTAAATGGTTATATAAAATAATTCCCATGCATTAAGTATTTCTTTTAAATAGCATTAATTTTATTTGGGGTTATTTCAATTTAATTAGTTTGTAACTGCTTTTTGCGAATGGATTATAATTTTTCACTATCATTTAGAGCTTTATTCGGGATATGTATTATGTGTACAAAAAAAACATATTATTTGACTTAGAAATCACGGTGTTTCACCATCCGTAGATTATGCGCTAATATAAAAAAAAACCATGATAGACCATGCACATTATGAACAAATTACACATCCCACTTCCATGAAGAAATAAACAGAGATGTACTCAGGAAGTAGTAATAACGAAGAGTTTTGTAGTATTTTGCTTGTGAATTTGTAAACTTCAACAGTTTACAAATTCACAAGCAAAATACTACAAAACAGAATAAGAAAACTAAGTCCGTAACCAAAACCAAACAATCGTTCATATTCTCAGAGGCTAGTGTATAGTAAATTCTTATTTAAGTTGCCTTCTTTCATGCAAAGTTCGAGCATTATTTTAAAGTTTTGATGAATTCGTCTTTCAGAAAAGTGACGTATATAATTCGGCTTATTGTGAGGTTTGGATAAATAGGTATAAAAATAGACTGAAATGACAAGAAATAAAAATGGAAAGTAGCAAGTAGGTTTTGTTTGTGACCAGCAAACTTATTACGTAATGAATTCGGCAAGGAAAAGGTAAAAGAGTATGAAAAATCGACCAATCACATGCGAGATGAAAGACGCAATGTGGATTTCCGTCTATGTGATTGGTCTAATGAAAAATACTCTTTGCCTTGGTCTAGTTTCTAGACAGTGTTATTCTATCAGTGATGGTGGTTGTCGAAATGCCAAAATGTCAGGGAATGATCACGTGACATTTAGATAGCGCTGGGCAATCCGGTACATTTTCACGCTTTCGTTGAAATAATGACAATAGTCTAAAGTCTAAGAATATTTACGCACTGCATCCGATCTTTATCCGAGTCCAAGAGCCGAGTTCCATCCGAATTGAAAATGGTCTGATTTCAGACGGACGGAGTTTGGATGCAGTGCGTAACCTCCCCTACATGAAGTACTGCGACTTCTTACGACCAAAATTTCTAGGCTTTGGATCGGATGCAGTGCTAACCGTTCTAAGGACGACGGTCAAGGTAAAGTATCAAGCTTTTGGTAGAATAAAGCCCCTCTCTCTTGTAGATAGGAGCCAGTCCACCAGCAGTAGGAATATTATAGGCTGGTTAGTGGTTATGCTTCTATGCTAAGCAAAGCATCCCATACATTTTGTAGCTTTAGACAATCGCAAACGTAATCGCTGACGGATTGTGACTTTGACTAGACACTCTAATCAAAAACACAATAGCTGTATCAGCACATAATTTAATTAAATAATTGTTCCAATTATAACAATTCCATCAATTGGATTTTGACGTTAGCCAAACAAACATTAATTTCTTAACAGGCAATGTAACTAAACACATCAACACGGTCTAGGGATATTTTTAAAAAAGCGAATTACTATCAATGTGTTAATTATTTATAGGACATGTATATATTTAAAAGATACGTTATTTAATATTCTACCATTTTTTAATAATGGTTAAGGTACTTCGATTAAAATTTCAGGATTTTATGGAAAAAGAATGAAGCATAGACGGAAACCGTATATGAATGAACTTTTAATTTATGAGTAAAAACTGAAAAAAATAGAAAAATCATTTAATTTGTGTTTATAAACTTTAAGTTAGTAGTCTGAGAAAGCGCCCATGATGTTCATAACACATCGGCAACGATTCGGCATGCTCAGAAAAAGGTTGTCAATGTCTTGCTGCGGAATATTGTCCCATGTCCTTCTGAGGTGCGTAAAAAGTTGATCTTCTGTAGCCAGATTTTCAGGAACTTCCTTCAGAGCTCTTCTTTGCAGCATATCCCACGCATGCTGAATGGGATTTAGATCTGGCGATTGAGCAGGCCAGTCTAAGGCCCTAACATTGTGTGTATGTAACCAAGCTGCTACCGTTCTCGCCGTGTGTGCCCGGGCATTGTCATGCATGAGTAGGAAATTTTGCCCCATTTGTGTTCTGTGGAGCAAGATTACGGACCCCAGCACCTGTTGGACGTCATGCCGTCGTTCGTCATGGATCGTTCTGCCGTCATATTGCCCCGCACCCAAACGAGATCCGTCCGTCCTCCAAGACGAATACCTGCCCAAACCATAATTGTTCCTCCTTGGTATGGGTGAACTTCCTGAGGGTTCTGAAGACGGCTCCATCGTCCAGGAACTCGCCAAACACGCGTCCTTCGTGAATCTGGATGGAAGCCGAACCTGGATTCATCCGTTAACAGCACATTGGACCATTGCTCACGGCCCCAGTCCACGTGGTTCCGAACCCATTCTAATCGTCGTCCACGATTGCCTCTCCTTAAAGGTGGGACCCGGAGTGGTCTACGAGAGCGTAGATTGCTTTCATGCAGTCGCCTTCTTACATTTTGGTCACTCAAAAGCACTTGGTGTTCCACTCGCAGCCTTTGGACCAATTGAGTCGCCGTTGCATTTGGTTGAGCTCGCGCAGTAATTTGCAAAAATCGGTCTTGTCTGGGGGTAGTGATGCGACTTGCGATTGCCTCTCCGCTACTTCACCTGTGGCACGATAGCGTGTCCACAATCTTGAAATTACATTTTGGTGGGTCCCTATGGCCTCAGCAACATTACGCTGAACAGACCCAGCTTCCAGCATTCCCACAGCTCGTAACATCTCCACCCTCGTCAAATGTTGGCGTTGCATGGCTACAATACCTCAATTTTAACTTTATCTTTCGTTTAAAAATTAAAAAAAAACTTTAACTAAACGTAATTCGTATTGTTTTCTAAATTTCCCACAAATGAAAATTCCCTCTCCTACATATCAATATATTTTTATGCCACCGAAACAAAAGAATTTTCAAAAATTTGAATTTGGAATTAGTCTGAGATAATTACAAACAAATCGGTGTATAAAAGATTCCAATGCGGCCAGTACTTTTCGAGTTATTTAATTGAGTATGAAATATCCCTAAACCGTGTTGATGTGTGTATATCTCTATTGATAACGGATAAATTCGGGTAGATATGTCTGTGACGTCACCAGACCAGTGAGTATTTGAAAAAAAATGGCACTTAAGATATTTATGTAAGCTTCTGCCATTGGATCCACCCACGTGAAAGTCGAAATAATCCCGAGGGAACATATTCCCCGAATAAAATGTATCCTATGTGTTATTCCTGATTATAATCTATCTCTGTACCAAATTTCATTAAGATCCGTTTAGCCGTTTCAGCGTGATTGAGTAACAAACGTGCATCCACATATCCAAACCATCGCATTTGTAATATTATAACTAGCTTTTGCAAGCGGCTTCGCCAGCGTGTATGTCGACTATAATTATCTCTGTGGCAAATTTCATCTAAATCCGTCCAGCCGTTTGAGCTTGAAGAAGTAACAAACATACAAACACACACACACAAACACTCAGAAACTTTCGCCTTTATAATATGAGTGTGATAGTAAGATCACTTGTTTACAATTTGACCATAAGCTCTTACAGTAAAGTTATTTTGAATGTGCGTAAGGGACAGCCCTTAAGTACATTCAAAATACCCTTACTCTAAGAGCTTATGGTCTCCCCAGCAATCCAGCGCGATGCAGCACAAAAATCTATACTATATAATTTCAACTAAACATTTCAAGAATTTTAATTCTTTAAGAAATCACACGAAACCCTTTCGCAAAATACACCATTCCAGGTCCAAATCACATCCAACAAATCATTCAAGTACAATTTACAATTAAATTCTATAAAAAAACACTATTAATCAATTCAACAACTCGGTTTGCGTGTTTCCGAACGCGAACGCTACTCAACCAAATGTCAGTCGTTAGCCTGTCAAAACAAATCTAAGTAAACAAATCATTAGACTCTCTCTCTATCACTCTAAGGTTTGCTGATAGAAAACTCTTCTTAGAGTTAAGCTTGCCTTTGTACATCAACTTTATAACGACTCATGTTGTATATGTAATTGTTTTTTGTGTACAATAAAGAATTAAGAATTAGAGGTTAAATGTTTTCAAAGTAATTTCAGTGAAATGAATGTGTTCAGAGTGAAATTACTACCCCAAAGTGTAGTTCTACAGTCCAGCGAGGCGCTGAGAACAAGGAAGCGTCCCAAATAAAATAAAGTGAAACCCAGCGATGAACGAGGTAACAAATTTTGCTTTAACAAGAATTCATTCTGCCAAAAAAAAAGTGTTACACCATCATCGGTCTTCAGTTTGCTTCTTGGTTGACATGATGAAGCCGATCTCGTTTTTAGTTGCACCATCGGGGCTTTGCCAGGTCCACTTCCTGTGCTCACGCTTTCTGAAGAAGGAGTTTATCATGTAGAGGCCCTTCTTCTCCATAAAACTGGCCAGTAGATGACCCCGGCGGTTCCGACGTCCAACTCGAAATTACCCCACTTGCAGCTCACCCTCGTCTCGTTTGCCCAGTTTCGCGTTGAAGTCCACCATCACAACGGTGAAGTAAGTTTTGGAACCATGCATGGCTCTAGAGATATCCTTATACATGGTCTCTACCTCGTCGTCGGGGTGTGCTGCGTTCGAGGCGTAGACTTGTATGACCTTCAGCGAATATCTTGCGGATATTCTGAGTATAAGGTACGCCACCCTGGTCGATACACTCTCGATCTTTACCACGTTGTTAACGTTGTTATATGTTCCCAGGTCCAGTCGTCGGTGTTTATTGGGGTAGGCGGGTCCACTCCGGAGATTCGCACCCCTTGCCACGTCATCGCCTCGACCGCTACCGTAGCCGAGGGTAGACGGGCTGCCGGGCACTCGGGGCCGTTTTTTAGTTGTGCTATTCATATTGGTTTGTGGGGTTTGCCATAATCACTACGCTTGGCAGGCGGGTTGGCGATTGCAATTTGTTGGTAAAGTGCACAGAGAACGCTGCTGCCCATTCTCTGGTGATTCCCTTAGTCGCCTCTTACGACACCCACGAGAAGATATGGGATGGTGAAATTCCTTGCAATACTTTTAAGATAATTTACCACAAAGACTAATATTATTTAGGTATAACAAAAGGGTAGGCAGAAATCATTGGCTATCAAAAGTTCGTCTTCAAGGAATTGGAAAAGTGCCCAAAAGGTTAGCAGCATTGCCACGCCCTCTGGTCACGTGGTGTCTATTAAACCCTTGGAGATGACCCGAAAAACTCAACTATCATAGTATTTTTTAGATTACATAATAAACATTACAGTATTTGTCAAATTAACACAGAAAGCCTCATGGCATTTAATTTCAATTAAAAACTAATTTTTCACCAGCACAAAAAATATCATACGGCTATTAATACACTATCATGTCACCCTTGGGAACCTTAAAACTTCACAAAAACTGCGTTTAAATTTATCGCGGAATTTAATTACTAAAAATCTTTTAGCTAATACAATGGCGCACCCTAGCGGTATTTAATTATGACGTGGCATATTCGCGTCACGATATGGTGTTTCATTAGTAAGGTAAACAGTTTTAAAAGGAGCAGTGTAGCCGCACCCTGACGATAGCGTAAACTTCTTGCGTATTTGTTTTGATGATTGCAATTTTTTTTGATGGGATCCAACGCCAAAAATATTAAAATGGGATTCAAAACTGGGATCCAACGGAAATAAATCATATTAATATTGGTAGTATTTTTGTGTTATGGTAAGACAGTTATATATTTTTTATTTCAATATTCTTTAGAGTCTAAATCTTGTTTTAGCACACAAAACCAATGAAAACTTGCAGAACAAATTTTGGTCACGGTGCGTTCCCCACGCAAACAACCAAACTCAGCAAAGATGACATCGACGCAGAAAATATTATAATATACAATTCTCTGCTCTCTCGAGGTTCGATGGGACGACAATTCAATACGAAATATAGGTACCGACAACGCAGTAGAGGCACGAAAATCTCGCAAGTGGTTTTACCGCAGGACATCGGTATTTTAGGAAATGGGATGCAGAGAGCAGTTATAGACAGTCCGTCTGTGCTAAAGACTGCTACAATATTCACCTCAACGTATTTGGGAACGGTTACGCAGATGACAATGCTTTAAGAGTACGCAGCAAATAAGATAGTATTTGGTTTTACTAAAGTTACACTTTTCATGCCAAATTCAATGCCAAAGAAAGTATATCGTGAATCAAATACGCGAGTAGGTATATCTGGGATATATGACAGTTATTACGAGTACATATTGGGACAAAGCACAAGTCAGAATAGTGTAATATCCAGTCTTACAACAAAGACAACGATATTGGTAGCTCTCATTATGAATTTGAAGATGTCGCAAAAAGCTACAAAAAAAAAACACCCACATCACATCCGCTGTGACCGACTAAAACTACTATCTAAATCATACAGTCGTAAATAACAAGCCAATGAAACTATCATCGTCCTCAATACAACCTAAGCATATACACTATCACCTTGAAATTTAAGAGCAATCCTTATTACTTATTTATTGGCAAAACATCCTACGCGCGAATATTAAAGAAGACGCCCGCGCGACCGCTGGGGGCGGGTCGAACATGTGCCTATTGCCAATGATATCTGATAAATCAGGACGATCATGTATAGTATGACTGGTTAAATGGGGGACGTGATAATTTATGCTTCATTATCATCAGCCTTTCAACAATTCCACTGCTGGATCACAGATCTCCTCTCTGTGAAAGAGGGAATGGGCCATATAATATCCACCAAACAGGCCCAGGGCGGGTTTGTGTATGTCACAATTCTTCGAATTTTTGGTTCTAGGACATGCGCGTTTCCTCACGATGTTTTCCTTCACCGTTTTTAGAGCAGGTGATGAAATAATTTACACAAAGTAAAGCACCTGCCTGGGTTTGAAACCACGACCTACAACTTGAAAGTCGCTGCCAATACCACTGGGCCACCACTGCTCTATGTAATTTATTCTTACTTGTAATGATACATATGAATAAAAATGCAAAATGTCAAGTCAGAATTTAAGATAGTATGCTTGAGTGATCCACACATTTTGGTTTCGGAAGATCACATTGAATGAATCAGATTGAAGTCATATCGCGTTGAATTTGGAAATGGATTAATTACGCGGCAACGGACAAGGAAAATAAATCATATAAGTTATCAAAGGTCAGGCTCATACCTTTATTTATAATTGATAAATGTAAATAAACTATTTAAATACATATTTAAATAGTTTTCCCTCCATAATTCAAACTGGGCGGCAAAACTGAGTCGTAATAGGTGAGGGCCAGCCAGGGCCATTGTGAATATAGAAACAGAAACGCTCATAAATTTCACTACTGCCTTTTCTGAACCTAAATGCGGTGCGATAGGACCCAGCTATCGAGTACTTACGTGTGTTAAAAAATATTTGTTTTCAAAACTGTTTGAAACGGGTGTATTCTTCTGTTGTCCATCGTTTAACCAGTCAGTATGTATATTCTGCGTGTGTAAGCATCTAATGAAAGGACTCATAGTTGTCTCAATACCGAGTATTTATTAATGTCGTTACATTGTCTCGGTCTATGTAGAGTGGGTATGTGAATTGTTATGATGATGTTCATGCCAGTACCGCATTAATTGTTATACCTATGTCTCTATATGTGTTAGATTCAATGTCTGTTTTATAAACAGGTTACGCCATTTAGTTTTTCGTTCAATTAGAAAAAAAAGGTTCAACAGCGCGCAGTGTCCACCACTTTGACTATGCAGGTTCTGAATAGTAAAAATTAAGTACTTCTCGTATAAAAGGGAATGTTTTTGCGAGAAGTACTTAATTGAACAATGTAGATTCCTATGACATACAATAACACTTCATGAATTAGGGACTTCTTGTTAAGTCTTCCCATTAATATGACTAAATTTTGCCAACGGCTTGGCGAAAATGATCCCATGAGTTAAAAAGTAGGTATTCCTTGTCTTAACCCAGGCCATGGTCTAACCGTGTTTCAAATTTCATTAAAATCATTTCAAGCGTTGAGCCGTGATCTATCAAATATCCAAACGTTAAGAATTTCATATACCTATATATTTCTTAAAATAATTAAATACTTACATTATTTTATTTATATTGATAAATGTAATTTCCCAACGCTCTCAAAATAAATAGGCTTCGAACGTGATTTCAGCATAATTAACATTTTACAAGACCTCACTGATTTACAAATAAACTGAAATACAGATTACAGGCGGTATTAACTTTAATTAATTCTCATTAAATATTCCACCAAGCTTGATTTATTTATTTACCCATCAAATATTGACTGATTGAGTTAAAATTGATGATGGAAAATAATTATTTTATGCAGCTTTTGCATAAAGCATTATATCTCTCCACTATGTTTTAAGCAAGTCACAAACTTTTCTCTACCTTTGGTGCTGCCGTGCTAATTTGCAGCAGTATTGTGTGCATGTCGTTTGATGTCCGATGTTTAATGCTACCGGAACTTCATTGTCCGGGACAATGCTCGCTTTGGACACAATAGAGCGCATGGCCAAAGTGTTATGAAGCCGTTAGAAAGTCTTAATTGACGTTTTGAACGGACTCAGCTTACTGATTCTATGTGATGGATTGTAGGGAGTATACTAAAAGGTCTACGCTATGATTTATAATGAAAGCTCATACTAGAAAGCGTTTGTCTTTCACGGTCAATATAGTGTTTCTTTTTCACCTCCCTTCAATGATCTCTCTTTCATTTAACTTCTAAAATCGGCGAAGATGAGTGGACATTTTAATTTTCAACATTTTTACACAGAGCAACTTGAAAATCACTGCTGAGACGACATTTTCAAAACTTTCCGACCAGCCGTTAATGATACATATTTTACCCTCGCAAGGGAATCAAAATCCACAGGGTACTTCCCGTTGACCTAGAATCATGAAATTTGGCAGGAAGCAATGTCTTATAGCACAAATAAAGGAAAAAATCCGGACCGTAAATTTGAAAGTGCATCAAAAAAAGAAATTAACTTATTTGCAGTTGGTACACTGACCGCGACTTATGTCGATTTATGGGAACTACATTTTTCCAACGGCAAAGTTAATTTTGTCCCTAAATTTCTCAATTCTGTGTATCTTATTGTTAGAGCAATGTTCGGAGCCCTCATAGTTTATGAACTTCAGTAAGGTTATTTTATTATTTTGGTGAATGTAGCTGTTTGTACGGAACCCTCAGTGCGCGGGTCCGACTCGCACTTGGCCAGTTTTTTTATAGGCTCGTCATTTTCGTTATTGTTTGACCACCATCCGATACTCACACAGCCCTTACCATTTACGTCACTCAATCAAACTCCCTTTCAATGCCCGATCAAACGCTCAGCCTCTACTATTGATGTACCAAACAACATATTGACGTGTACCATCATTAGCCGTGAGTTATGACGTCATCGTCAGTCTGCACAGAACTAACAGTGTATTGTTCAAGGTAAGAAAGGATGACTTATTGGAGTCGGGATGACGGGATGATGGGATGACGGTTATTGTTGCTTCAGTGTTATGTTACGACGAAGAGTCGGGAGAGAAACGGCGTGTAGTGTTCAACGTTAGTCGAACTAGTGTCGGCCACGTGAATATCGGGAACGTTCAGTCGAGATACTCGTAAAATCATTGGGTTTAGTCTTCGGTAGCGCAAAACAATGAACTGCCGGGGTAGCGTTCATCAGGATTGTGCCTTTCGAAAATAACTGATAGAATTATGAAACTACGAAAACTACAAATCTTTTTGGTGTAATAGAGCTGAGTTTGCTATGGAGAGTTTAATTTATTGTTTTGAGATTTGTGTTTCTTTCTTCTTCGTCTTCCTAGCACTGTACCTAATGTAGGATACATTAGGTAGGGTCAGCTCTCCTATTCTGGGTTGTCGGGTCAGGCAGTTCGTCCTCCAATAGGAGTTTCGTTATCATTTCATATAGTATTGAACTAAAACCTTCACACGCTCCGTGAATGCTTTACGCAAAATAAGAACTGCAGCATCGATGCCGAATATATTTTAATCAAAGTCTTTAACTTTTTCGCCTCATAAGATTGCTTAATTCGGGCATCTTCGCAATAAACCAACCATCTAATCAATAAGGGACCGTTCCGCCGATCAATCTGGCGTTTCTTATCATTGGTAATTACAAGGAACCGTTACAAGTAGAGCTGTGATGGTATCTCGCCTCTGATTCTACTAGTGTGGAACTTTCGCAACAAATCGTACCTCCTCACCTGTATTTGCCTCCGCAAGGTCTGAGTGGAGTTGTAACGGAAGTCTACTAAGTGAAGCCTTTAGTAGAATCAAAGTTTTTGCTACTATGTCACTGCTACCGCTCACTTGGTACGAGTACCAAGAGCCCAACTCATGAAAAGAGTTTTCAACGAGATTGGGGAGGAGTAAGGTATCTAGGGGACCACAATAGATCCCAATGGGTCGAAGTGTCCGAGTTGTTTCTCGGCCCCTCCACAAGATAAGATAAGATAAGAAGAGCTCAACTCCATAATGGAGAAAGAAATCACCTAGATCAAAACAAAAAAATGATAGAAATGTTTTTTTTTACAATCCACTGCAACTATTGAACGCCCATAATGTTTTCGACCACCAGAAAAGCGGTAAGTCAATGAAGCTCGAAGATACCTGGAGAAATAATTATATTGTTTTGGGTCCCGTATCGAAATTAAAAGGAAAAAAAAACCTTTTATGTATTTCGGCCACCTCTACGGTCTCCACTAACCACGTCCGCGGAGGTCAAAGTCTCCTTCGCTACCGCTAAAAAGAATTTGTCACAGCTCTAGTCACAAGAACTCTGACCATTCGGTACCAGTCTGTATCACAACAAAAGTCCATTAGTGGGCCCGCCAAACGAATTAATTAATTCAGACGATTCGACCCCTATTTACTATAAACGACCCAATATGTGCCCCTATTTCGGAATCAGCTATGGTCAATGATTCCTAATGTGGTTTGATTAAACTTTGTTTTAAGGGTTTTAGTTTCAGAAGTGGCGGGATTTGATTGACAGGGCAACTTTCAAGTAAGTAGAAGTGCATAAAACGTTGTTAATTCCTTATAGAGATATAATGTAGAGATCTTAATAGACGAACTTTTCAATAAATTTCTTTGTTCAATTTTAATATTCTTAAAAATAAATATTCATCCTATTTCCTCCTTATTCAAACCACTCATTTTTAAAATCAACATTTTGACATGTCAATAAAGGTTTAATATTTTTTAGTAACTACCATTGAAAAATGTATCGATATTTGAATTCAGAATTTGAATATTTTTTCAAATAAAAAAAGGTTTTGTTAAACAAGCTTTTTAGCTTACCATGCATTATCATCTAAATCAAACGTGTATGCAAAATGTCATCTTAATCGGTTGAACATAACTGCTTTAAAATTCAGTTGCAAGAATTGACCTGAAAATATATACATTGCAAGTTAATAAATCATAAAAAGCTTGTAAAAATAAATGGAACCTAAAACTATAAGTTTTAAACGCGCTTGCAACCAGTACTTTTCAAATAATCACTTAAAAACAACTTAGGAAACAAAATATTAAAAACGATAGTTGAATTAGTGGCGATGGACTGCAATTATCTCGAATTATTATTTCAAACTTATTTAGATAGATACTTTATTTACTTCTTCGAAAAAAATTAACGTTAGTGGTCTCGTTAACAGACAATTAATTAACATGAAATACGATACAAAAGTAAATTAATTTTCAGAAATTAATAATAACTTTTTGCGTGCGTTTGTGGCATTTGAAATGGAATGAACTTCATTTCAGTGGTTATGTTTCGACAAACAATCACAGGTTTCACAAGAATTCAGCTGAAAGTATTTAATGCACGAGAATTTGGCACGCAACGTTGATTAAATAACCAGTGAATTTTAATATGATGAATATTGAGGCGGGCACTGTCCGTCTGTGACCTTTTTTATTACAAGCTTTTATTTAACTTGCAATGTATGTATGTGTGTTCGGCTCAAATCTTGCAACTGAATTTTAAAGCAGTTATCCTCCAACGATTAAGATGAAATTTTGCATACACATTTTGTTTGGATGACAATACATGGTTAATTAAGTGACGTCATTCTAAATCCAATATGGTGGATGGCCCAACATGGTGGACTAGTTTTTTATTCACAGCTCACAAACTAACAAATGTGATCATTGTCAACCACCATCTGTTGAACCCACACCGGACATTGACAATATGTGATGCCACCATACCGCAGTCTAGTGCAAGTTTGCCATTAGAAATTACTAACCGTTTGCCTAAAAATAATGTAAATACAGAAATAGTATTATGTTGTGATGAAATTGGAAAGGACCTAGGCCAGTTGTTGACAAATACATAACCAGGACACTCAATAATGAACTACTGTATGCCTGGTTGTTCTTTATTTGACTTAATTAAAAAAGTTATAAAATGCAATTTTAACCAGGATACAACATTATTAATATTTATTGGTAATAGGGGCAATGTGAACAAAGGAGAATTACTCCAACATTATAGCTCTTTGTGCAACCTTAGTTTAAAAAAAATTGTAATGTTCACATTCCCATACAGCCAAAGTTTGCCACAGGAAGAAAACATACTTAGGTATGAATTGAATAGGACATTACATAATTTAACATATAGTAGTAATTTATTCCATTTAATTGACACTAACAATTATGTTGGTAATCACTTTTATTTGACAAAAGATAAATTTTTCATGGATAGGTACTTTCTTTCAAAGTATTATAAAAGACAGATAGCTGTGTCGCTATCATATTATTTTTCTATTACAGCCAAGAATTTGGCTAAACAACTTGCTTCTATTGAGCAATGCCAAGGAATGTTATTTAATTCAGCCTATAATTTGGTATCAGAAATTGATATTGATAGTAATTTAAATTAGAAATTAGGACAATAGGGACAACCTCTTGCAAAAGCATACAGCATAAAAATTGCAAAGTAAAATCAAATAAAAGTTTAAATTCGGTAAATAGTATTAACCTGGTGCATCAAAATATTCAAGGATTCATGAACAAAGATTTAGAAGTAGAATTATTTATGAACTTTAACAGTATTGATATTCTTTGTATAACAGAACATTGGCTTAAAAGCCACCAGTTATTGTTCAATTTTAATAATCACCAGGTTGGTAGTTCATTCAGCAGAGTTAATGGTGGCTCATTGATTTTAGTAAGTAACCAGCTTAAATTTAAAGACCGTAAGGATATTGTGAGCCTATCTGTTGAGCGGATAGTTGAAATAGCTTGTATAGAATTGGAGCAGTTTATTGTATTAAGCGTATACAGACCCCCTTCAGGATTGTATGACTGCTTCGAAAAGGTACTGGATGAAGTGTTACACAAGATTTGTAACTCGAATAAATCCATTATCACTTGTGGTGATTTTAATGTTAATTTATTAGAAAACTCAGATTCTTGTAGTAAAATAATAAGTCTGTTTCAGTCCTACAATCTTGTAAATCTATTTTTGGAGCCCACAAGAATAACCCCTTCTAGTGCTACATGCTTAGATAATATTTATACTAATGTTATACCAGTCCACAAAGAAATTATAAATTTACTAGATTCTGATCATTGCGGGCAGAGGATTACTATTCCAAACCAAAATAACAAAGTGGCTAAAAAGGATATCACTGTTAACCCCAAAACTGCAAGTCGCTTGGCAGCTTTTAAAGTTAACTCATTAATAAATTACCAATTTTGTCAATTGATGCTGATCCTAATCATCTATATGATGTTTTTTTTTGTATATAATGTAAACAATTTAATTCGACCTTTATTCCCAAGACTATCTCCGTTAATAGTAACGCATCATTCAGTGATTGGGCTACCATTGGTATTCATAAAAGTAGAACACGGCTTTATGAGCTGTACAGTGAAAGGACTTATGTAAACACTGCTGAATTTAATTTATATGTTAGAAATTATTCAAAATTATTTAAAATAGTATGTTGTTTGGCCAAGTCGCGTTATTTGAGCTCATAGATTAAAAACAGTAGTAATGTTATTAAAACGACTTGGAATATTATTAATAGTGAAACGGGAAAATCTGGTAACCGAAATATTGACTACGGCCTGTCTATTAATGGCAACATCATAAAATCAGACTCACAAGTCGCAGTGGCCTTTGAAAATTTCTTTTCAGATATTCCCATTTCAACGACTAAATCCTTAAACTCATCACCTTCTGTTGCTGAGTCTTTGCTAAAAGAAAATGTTAATGTTTGCGATTCGGAATTTCTTTATGAACATATTACTTGTAAAGACATAATTAAAACCTTTCACACTTTAAATGTTAAAAAGACTGCAGATCTGTGGGGTCATTCTGTAGAAGTTGCTAAGTCTATTATTGACATTGTCGCACCTAGTTTAGCTATTATCTTTAATAATTGTATCGACTGTGGGGAGTTGCCTGACCTTATGAAAAATAGTAAAATAATACCTTTGTTTAAATCAGGTAGTACATCAGACCCTACAAATTATAGACCTATTTCAGTACTACCCACGTTTAGCAAAATATTTGAGAAATTAATTTTAGAGCAATTGCAAAGATTTTTTAATAAACATAAATTATTACATACCAAACAGTTCGGTTTTACAAGGGGCCGTTCAACTACTGATGTTGATGAGTGTTGAACTTTTAGGACATATTTATAATGCATGGGAAGATAAGTGCGATGCCTTGGGAATCTTTTGTGATTTGTCCAAAGCATTTGATTGTGTTTTTCATGAAACGCTAATCAGGAAACTCCGCCACTACGGGATCCGGAACAGCGCTCTGGATCTTCTTACTTCATATTTGTGTAATAGGATTCAGACCGTTGACGTTAATGGAAAAAGATCCTGGATCTATGATAACAATGGGAGTCCCGCAGGGCTCGATTCTTGGTCCTTTCTTGTTTCTTATTTATATTAATGACTTGCCTTACCTCATAAAGGATAACCATGATATAGTGTTGTTTGCGGATGATACTTCACTTTTGTTTAAACTTAAACATCAGCAGCTGGTTACTGACGATGTAAATAGCGCGATCTCAAAAGTAGTTCACTGGTTCAATGTTAATAATTTATTTCTTAATGAAAAAAAAAACCAAATGCATTAAGTTTACCCTACCTCACGTTAGGCAGGTGAAAACCGATGTGTTGATAAAGGGCGAAGAATTGAATCCTGAAAATAGCACAGTATTCTTAGGCTTAACTTTGGATGCTAAGCTTCAGTGGGGCCCACATATAGATAAATTGTCAAAGAAGCTAAGCTCCGCAGCATATGCTGTTAGAAAAATTCGTAATTTAACTGACATAGAGACAGCCCGTTTAGTATACTTTAGCTATTTTCATAGTGTAATGTCGTACGGTATTCTGTTGTGGGGAAATGCCGCCGACATCCAGACTATCTTTGTTTTGCAGAAAAGAGCTGTTCGGTCAATTTATAAATTAAGCCCAAGACACTCTCTCAGAGAGAAATTTAAGGAGATTAATGTAATGACTGTGCCTTCTCAGTATATTTATGAAAATCTTTTATATGCCCATAAAAATATAAAATTGTTTAAAAATACAGTGATATCCATACCATAAATACTAGGAATAAACACAAATTTGTAGTACCTACAACAAGGCTCAAGAAAATAGGTGGCTCGTTTAGATGTCAATGTGTACGCTTTTATAATAAGCTTCCAAGCCACGTACAACATCTAAGTCTTAATAAATTCAAATCTTTTATTAAACGTAAGTTGTGCCAGAAAGCGTTTAATACAACTAAAGATTACCTTGAAGACAAAAAGGCTTGGGATTGAGCTGCTCCAATTAATTTTGTTTTTTTTTATTATATTTTGCACCGTGAGTTTTGTTGTTGTTTTTTTTTTTGGTTTTCTTGCAATGACAAGAATATTTACTTTTTAAAGTATTATATTATTTTATATTAATGATTGTGAATGTGAAGACTATGTGGATCATTCTTTTTTGTTTTAATTTAAATTTATCTTAGTTTTTAAGCATGGTCTGGCAGTTTGAGTAGTTTATGCGGCCTACCCGAATGTCCTTTCTTTGGTATTGTTCGTCGAATCGTTGAGCTCCTTAAATTCTGAGTTGAGCTGCTCGGTTATTGACAAATGCGTGCACTGACTGGACAGGTCCACTCAATCTGGCTGGTTCTTTCCTCAAAAGACCATTTCAGACATCAGTCTACATGGTCTTCACATGATCTAACCAATATTTCGTCTGGACTTTAAAAGAGACTGTGACCTCTGAGTTTGTTTCGGCCTTTCTTCTCAGAGTAGTCAGATAGGAAACGCCGACTTCATCTAGTTTTAAAAAATATGTTCGACATGTAAAAGTGTTTGTATATATCAACTTACAGAAATAAAATCATTTATCATTTATTGTGCACTGCCATAATATGCATATCAAATGAAAGGCTTTGCTGAGTAGAATCCAAAAAAGCTAGTTAACAAAAAAAAAGTTATGTATAATTTTAGTACTTACGTGTAATAATTAAACTATTTCCCAACTAAACCAATGTTATGAAGCTAATTTTAAACCACCGATCATGGAATCGACTGGAGAAGCCATTATTAATAAATGTTCGTGCCACAATATGTACGCTCAGCACAGATTTCAGTTGCAATAGTCAGTATTATCACTTATTGAAGACACGCTTGGTTCACATGGTCAGTTTTGACGATGCCGTAGTGGCAGTTAACTTCAAGGTGCTCCTATGCTCCGTATAAAAATGAAGAGAATTAAAATTTTCTCTCATCTTCTCCAACTTTAAGAG
Source organism: Orthosia cruda (assembly GCA_964057195.1). Taxonomy (NCBI): domain Eukaryota; kingdom Metazoa; phylum Arthropoda; class Insecta; order Lepidoptera; family Noctuidae; genus Orthosia; species Orthosia cruda. The sequence continues at coordinate 24,739,346 of OZ059840.1, read as the reverse complement.
GTAAATGAAAGATCATTAAATGAGGTAAAAAAGAAACACACTATTGGCTGCGAAACACAAACACTTTTCAGTATATGCATTTATTATAAATCATAGCCACCTTTAATATGCTCCCTATAATCCATCCCATAAAATCAGTAAGATAAGTCCGTTTAAAACGTCAATTAATACTTTCTAACGCCTTCATAACACTTTGGCTAGGCGCTTTATTGTGTCCTAAGAGAGCATTGTTCCAGACAATGAAGTTCCGCTAGCACTAAACATCGGACGTCAAATGGCCAGCACAATACTGCTGCAAATTAGCACGGCAGCACCAAAGGTAGGAAAAAGTTTGTGACTTACTTAGAACATAGTGGTGAGATATAATGCTTTATGCAAAGTAGGAGGATTTATATCCATGCAGTTTATAGACAAATTTTGTACTGCATTACTGTAGACTAAGAAAAAGTATTAAACTCAACACCGCTACTGTGGAGAATCTAATCAACTATTGGGATTACAACACGTATACGTACGCTTGTATTCGCCGAAGAATTAGGCAGAGGTGAATTTGCCATTTAACGGAAAGGGGATGAACCTATTGCCATCATCACCATCAGCCTTTTAACGTCCCTACTGCTGAAACACATGCCTCCTGTCTGTGATAGGGAATGTGCCGAAAACGAACACGCGCGCCCAGTTCGTGTCAGTGGATGTCACACGTCTTCGATTTTTGGGCTCTATAACATGCTGGTTTCGTCAAGATGTTTTCCTTCACCGTTTTGAGAGCAATGGTGATGAAATAATGTACACAAAGTAAAGCGCCTCCCTGGGTTCGGACCCACGACCTACAATTTGTAAGTCGTGGCCCGTTACCAGTGAGTACTCGTACTGCGAGATTCAAGATGGAAAACCCAAAATAGTACATACAACGCGGGCATCAAACACACATATTTAGTAGACAATTACTTATTTTTTAAACCAGGCAGAAAAACGGCGTCTTGATCTTGACCTGAGAAATTGTTGCTCCTATGAATCCTTTTTGCTCTTCTAGCTGTACATACATATTTTCCTTTATTAAGGTCCTACCACCGCTTCAGTGCCGTAAAAAGGTTACTTTCTAAAGCATACTCCTTACTAACGGCTAGGTTAAAAGATTTGAAAAAATATATAGTTATTATTGATTCATGCGTTTTCTAATATTGGCGCTTGTCGCGTACAGACGTGTCCACAAGCAATATTAAGTTGAAATAAATTATTAATAATAGTGACCTCCTTAAGTGTATTGGTAACTTTGCACTTTTAATTTAGCTTAGTATGTGTGCATTTACAAACTATGAACAAGTAAAAGTGATTTAGTGTACGCATAAAATGGAAAACAGACCCTCGAATTCAAGGGGGCCAGTGCTCTCCTTTGCTTCGCCTGTGGAGGCGCCACCTGAAATCATCACCACGCCCGAGATTCAAAAATGGATGTCTTCTATTGAGCTGCATCTGAATGAAATCTGCTCTATTGCCGCGGATGGAAAACTCAATTCGGAGCAGAAAATGAAAATAGCAAACCTTTGCCGTAAAATAGGATCCGGTACCTCACAAATGGCAGTAATATACCAGTCGCTAAAGGCTAGATCTCTTCTAATGCACAATGCGGTTGAATCCCTTACTGAAAAGCAAGACCTGTCAGACCACATCATGGAACTCAAGAAGACGATACAGGACTCATGTACTGCGGGAAATGTTTCTTTTGCCGAAATGGTAAAAAAGGGAGGAAATAACTTTGTTCGCCCCAATAATTTAAGCTCGGTTGCAATTTATCCCCAAGATAAATTGAAATCGAGTGACGAAACAAAAGACCTCGTTAAAAAGATCATACGCCCGGAGCAAATGAAACTGCATGTTGTGGTGTTCTGATTTACAGATCCACATTTTTTAACTCTATTTACAATTCATAACACTATACAAACCATACCTTCATATATTTTGATATTTTATCAACTTTTGTAATTCATTTTTATGTTTTCTTTCATACTGTTTGTACCTGAAAAGCATATTTTTAGTTATCTCTGATTGTTTTAATATCTGAAACTTAAATTATATTGATAATTTGTAATTCTTGCAATATTTTTCTATTGTGACATTTTCATCTGACATGACATCTGTCTGTCTATTTTATTCTTCTTAAAACCATAGACCGTAACATAGGTACCATGGAATAAACCTCCTTTAAGCTAGGTTTACACTATTATAAGGGTAGCGTAGACAGACCCCTTTGTGAACCGTTTTTATTCGTTCTGGTCTTTATTTCTTCATACGGGCGTCAATTTTTAGTTTGAATCTGGTCGGAACGCGGAAAGTCGGTGGACTACGGGATACTACTTAATGTACGATCGAATCTGAAAGTCTTTAAAACTATTATACTTACGGCTTGTGTAATCATATCTCATGTGCTGAAGTTGAATATATAAATATAAAGTGTATTACTGAGTATAAATTGCTTACCGGTGTACCTGTGTACCTACGGCGTATAACGCCACAGTCCGATTCCCCTACACATCTTGCCTATCTACCGCACGTGGTGTATGAGCTGTAGCAGACAAGCATACAGAGAAGCGCGAGGCCACAGCGCCCCCGTTTCAGCACGCGCAGATTCCTGCTGCCTACTCATCCACCTACCTGCCCGATCGCCTGCTAATTTGCCTATCTCGGGCATACAACGTCATCATGCCCGTCCTGCTGCCTGGGTGCGCACGCTGAACCAGAGGGTGCATATCTTGCGGTGCGCACCACCACCTCTTCCTGTCTGACCTGCTGCCCGGTTAGCTGCCCGACGTCGTGCGAAGCCGGCCCTTCTGTTTTTATTCTTAATATCCTTTTATTTATTTTTTTAGTTTTATTATTATTTAATTTTATGAACGTGGCTTACGTTTAGCTCCCTCTGAGCTAAACATAACGCTACAATGTTCGTGGTGTCCGGAAAACCAAAAACGGAGGCGTAATTATCAGCACCGAGACCAAACATGACGCTGATAAAGTAAAGCAAGCAGTCCAGCTCTCTACTTCAGGACTTACCGCCGACGAACCCAGCAAGCGCAAACCCCGGATCTTGATCTTAGGAGTGCCGACTTCCATGGCTGAAAATGAGGTCTTCAGATGCATTTTTGTACAAAATGTAGCCGACAAATTTGAAGACATGCCCTTCGAATCCTTTCTGGCCTTGGTAAAATTAAGCCACAAATCTGGAAAGAGAGATGTGTCGACCTGCAACTACGTAATTGAAGTACCAGCTGATATACGTAAAGCCCTAATCGCTCAATCGAGACTTTTTATTAATTGGACGTCCTGTCCTGTCAGGGATTTTACACTGGTAACTCGGTGCTACAAGTGCCAAAAGTATGGTCATGCAGCAAAAACGTGCAGAGAAGTCAACTCGACGTGTGGGCATTGTGGTGAAGAAAGCTGATGTACCAAAATGTGCAACTTGCTCACGCTTTAAAAAGCCCAGCAATCATAAAACAGGAGATCCTGAGTGCCCTGCAAGGAAGATAGCGGAATTCAGATACATCAACTCTGACGATTATGAGGGCGCCTAGAGCGTCACACTCATGTGATGCCGACTCAACAAAAACCACTGCCACTGCACTGACCTACTTCACCTGGATTTGTTGCTATCTTAGGAAATTTGCCACCGTGCTTACTTTGACAAATTGGTTTTAAAACATTTTGCAATAGTTAACCAACTCAAATATCTGCTGACGCTCAAAGTTCGTTGTCCGTGTGTGTAAATAATTATGTGCAATCAATTTAACGTTAGCTAAGCTAAGTTAGTTAATAATAATAAACATATGATTTATGTTTATTATTATTAATAGAATTTAATTTAAACCTGTTTTAGAATTAAAATTATCAATAAATCAATATATCTGTGACTATTCTAATGTTAAGAAAATATTGTAAAAATTCCTTGTCCTTCCAATTACTTTGTTTGAGCCCCCGCCGCCTGTGATACAGGATTACCTAGTACAGGCACCGAACATTGTTATACCCACTTTATATATAAGACCAATTAGTATATTTTACCAATTTCAATTTTGAATAAAGATTATTATATTATGTACATTATTTGTGAAACATGGTTTTTCCGTGTAACTAATAGTTTTGCTTTAAAAAAATATTAACAGCACGATATTTTTTCGCTACTTTTGGCTACTCCTCCAAAACGACATGAATGTTTAAAATATTTTTACAGAATATAATTTATGGCTAGAATTTCTTCAAAACTGAAATACTATATGTAAATCAAAGAATATTTTGCAAACAAAACTGTCCAAAAAGAGGTTCAATATCGATATTCTGGCTCCAAGCGGGCGTACGGCCAGTACTGCGTTAACATTGGGGAATATATGTATACGCCTTAAGTGTTTTGTGTGAACAAAAATAAACAATTCATAAACGTGTGCGGATAACTAATGCCGAGGTAAACATAGACAGAATAGTCTCAAATGCGTGGTAGCCGGCAGCAAGGACCGGAATTAAGGTGCGCCAGACATAGGTTAGATAGTACATTTTAGTATCACTACTCATGAGTACAATTTTAAGAATACCATCTACGCTAATGAAAACATTATCAACCTAATAATGTTTTAATGCTAACATAATAGTCTTTCAGTTCATCATTTAGCCATAAAGTATAGTTTTACGGCACAATATCATGCAAATAAAGTACTAAAGATCGGCGAGGTCCATCATAACTCGTAAAAGTGCACACTGTACCGAAATAACATGGAAACTACCGACTAGTCATTTTGGTATACGACTTTGCAAACTATTATTAGTTTTAGTTAAGTACCTTTTGTAAGTTATGTATTTTTAGTATGTTATACTGTTGTGAAATGTAACCTGAAAATGCGAAAAGATCTAATGTTCACGGTTCAGTATACTTATTTTCGCCTAACTCGACAAAATTTAGGAGACAACTGATTTACTCCTAGCTCAAAATTTCGCTATGTCGAAGAACAAGGCACCGGTGAACTTACCTTGCTGGAAGCCAGCACTAGTGTGTTCAACGAAACGGTGAACTTGTGGAATACAAGAGTGTTCAGCGCGAAAGCCGAATTGCTCGTTGGGGATAAGGCTCTTTCGCTCGACAAAGTCTTTGAGCCGCTTATAAATAAGTCGCTCATAGACCTTCCCGAGGGAATTCACCAGACTAATAGGACGATAACTGGTAGGCTCCGATTTCGGTTTACCCGGTTTAGGGATGCCTATTACAGTAGCCTGTTTCCAAGCTTGGGGGAAGATATTTTTGCTTAATGCAGCGTTGAAAATGGCCGTCATTAGCAATATTATTTGGGCAGGGAGGAGTTTCAACACCTTATTGGTGATGCCATCTATGCCTGGGGCTTTGTTTGGGTGAAGCCTTTTGATAACCTCCACTACTTCGTCTGGGGTGACGGGAGGTAGTGGGTCATCAGGGTCTTCAACGGGAGGAAGGGAGGTCCTACGTTCGACTTCAGCGTCTACCATGTCTAGGTGAACTTTGTCTATTGGTTTGGAGCTGGGTGTGCATTGAAGTTTGAGACTGTCAGCCAGACATTCGGCTTTTTCAGTGTTTTCAAATGCAACACGAGGAGAGTTCTCCCACGACACGATAGCGAAAAGTTCTGTTCGACAACCAGTCTCGTAAGATGACCACGAGACGATCTGGCACGCCAAGATTATATAGCTTATACATTAAGCCATTGTGCCAGACTTTGTAAAAACGAACGGGCACAGAATATCGGCTGACATTTCGTCGAATTTAGCCTACCTGAATGTTTGCATGTCAAAACTTGCCAGTGTATTTATTGGTATATTGTTGCTCAAATACTCTCTCTATAGATATAGAAATAAGCTATTCTGATCAAGAATAGAATATCAAGACAATAAATATTAAACGATGCAATGGCATCTGTATCTGGCACCCCAATTTGTAAAGCGCCTACTCTCTATCACGATTTTGAAAACAATCTGAGCCATAGCTAAGTACTAATACTAGTATGTTTGGAAAGTTCGTCTGCTTGAAAGGGCGCAGTGAATTTAGTTGAACTATCAAAATAAAAGTCATTTTCATTGTGTGAGGCTGATGGGACATTGAAGTCCGTCAATGTTGTATCATATCTTTATAATAATCAGCGTTGACAGACGTTAATGTCTATACTTGCTTGATCTCGGTCATCATTAATTTCCAATACAACTATACCACCCTCTACTAAAAAAAATTGCATTAAAAACATACGTATCATTATTTCATCCAAACACTCGAATTTACTCTTACAAATAAAAATGAACAAATCAGAGGCAGATTATTCGTCGCCATACAGTATCACACAAGCCGCAGTGGGGATGATCGTAAATTTTCCAACAATATTATGATGTCAACATAAACATGTTTATAGCTAAAGCCTTATGGGAGATGAGACGAATTTGTTTAACCAACAAAAAGGAGTTGTAGCAATCGCCCATATATCCCCGGATCACTCGATATGGTTTGCAAATTCGTATCATTCATTTGTTTGTTGGTCATGGTTCTGTCTTCGTCCTTTGAAGGTTTGTTTATTTGTAATAACTGTATCAACATACCTCTTCAGTACTTGATTACCTTGTTAGCCGGCAAATCTTGACTCGATACTTTTACTGCTGTTCGCAAGACGGGTTACAAGAAGTTTTCATTGAAACGCTTGACGTACTATACGATGCCATCCACATGTGTATCTCGGTATGCAACACTCAGCGCTTCTCGTTGTCATTCATGGAATTCGATGCAAGCATCTGTATGACTTAATGCTTCACCCGTTAGTTGCCCTTCAAAGTAAGATTTCTTCTTTATTCTATAAAAAAAACTAAATCATACGTCCAACGCTGAAACACAGCAATTTGAACTAAATTCCTTGAACTCAATGAGAACTAACTTGTAGACTTTAACGACTTCTGCGGTATTACACGCAAACATCCTAAGTGTAGTACTAAGACAAACATTAGAACACTACCGCCAGTTCTCCAGCCGCCACATTACCCCTAGTTTCAAAATTTCAAACTAACTTGCCAAATTCAGACTCAATAAACCTCTGGCAAATAAACTAGGCACAAATTATGATTATTTCATAGGACTACAGTGTGTTATTTTGGAAATTCAAAATCCATTTACCGAAGTACAAATTGGTTAGGTTTAACGCAAACAAGACTATCGATGTACACAATATTACTGTAAATCGTTGTATTCTGTGGAAATTATTGTTGTTATGTTCTGTGGAAATTATTTGCGGGTATGATCAGGAATTGCTCTGTATATGGAATCTATGTTACATCAAGAGGGTTTTCTTGGAAGAGGAAACATACTTAGATAAATAGAATATACTTTAATGTTTACCAAAATAATAGCACAAATCTTGTACAATATTTTATATTTTTTTTTATATTATTGTATGGCCACAATGACGGCCTTATTTGGCCAGCTACTTGTAAGCAGTACGGGAAGAGATTATCACCTTTAATAGGACCCCAATCTTTATTCTGGGCTTCTATTGAGAGTTTTAAACTGTTGTTATATTCTTACAGGAAATAATGTCGGAAGAGTGACAAACCTTATGAGCCAAAGGAAGTTAATGAACAAAGCAACAACACAATTTGCGATTAAAATAACCATCAGCATGAAATGATCTGCTCTGCAGATAAGTCCACTGGTGCAGAGCGAGGTGGAGACGTAAATTTCGTGAAACTCTTTTAGTTGGAGTTTTTCTAGCTCCGTACAGCTCCGCTACTCTCAGCTCCAGTGTATACAGGCAGCCTAATAAATCCAAATGTCTAGGTCGGTTTTGCGGAACAAAGTGAACATGTTGCAGTAACGTCAGAGAGAATGCTGTGGGATGACAGCTGTGTTTAATACCGGATGTGATCATTGTTATTGCAATTTGTTTGCATAGCAAAAAAAAACTAAATCTATGGTTTTATCTGTGTCTTATGTACTTAACTCTTGTTTGACATCGTTGAAACTGTGAATGACGTTAGCAAAATTTTGTTTCTGCTCGTTGTTTTGTTTCTGACAGATGTCAATATGTTCACCAACTTTCCATTCCATGGATGTTCCAACTTACTTGTTTTAAATAATGTTATTCCATTTAGATGTGTGGCTTAGACTATCTACCAGTTGATGATATCACATCTGACCTTATGGAACGGTTAAGCAGTGGTGCGTATCAGAATAGTTCATCCACGACGAGAGAAAAAAAAATGGAACAGAATTACTTAGAACAAAATGATATGCCAGTAACTCTAGATAAAGTGAAATTCTACTCTAAAAAAAAGTTAATAAAATCAAAAAACAAGTCCGAGGATATTTATAGTTTTGGTCAGCCAGCTCGCTATTATATATCCGCCGACTGCACAGCATGATTTTCTACTTATTTACATCTTTGCAGTCGGGTTTTTTTTTAATTTTATTAAGATTTTTTATTTACAACTTTATTGTTATTTTCTTTTTCGAATATCTCTTTCTTGAAATCCAAAAATCCTTTAAAAAAAAACTTCTAAAATAATTTTTTGACACCCCACTCGATGGGTTTGGAAGAAAAAGAAATTGAACCATCCTTTTTTTTAACGGCACTTATCTAAGAACACTTGGGCCGTCAAGAACTATCTAACGATGTCTTAATTATAAAAATCCGTCAATTGGTTTGAAATATATTCTCCCTTTCCTTGCAGCCGGGTTATTAGTCAAAACGTTTGGTTTTGACCTAGTAACGTGTCGGTAGCGGATATTAACCCCATAGGTAAATTTTGGTCTTTTACAATCGTTTTCGCAGCTGGCATTTCACTATGTCTGGAGTCTATGGTAAAATTGGTTTTTATTCTTCAACAACAAACACAATTGAATACTGTACTACCAGTACCACATCACCACATCTAATAAGATACTGTCAACAAGAAGATATTAACGCGCTATCTGGGTGTGATAGAAAGAAAGGGATACCTACTTAACCCTCCACCTCCGCCACTGCACATTTATCTACGGAGGAAAGTAAACATCCTGTTAACGCGACGCACCCCTATGCCAATGATGTTGGAATAACTGCCGAGATACAGGTAGGGATTTGGAGGTTAATATTTTACAAACAATTCATTTTATCTGCTTCTGCCCCTTTGGTTTGGTGGCAACAAGCGCTACTGCTGATCTAATAGGAGGTCCTTTGTTTGATTACCGAGTGGGGTAGAGTTATTGGGTTTTTCGATCGGAAACGGGCGACAATTATAGACGGTAGTAGAAATTAAAACTAATGGCCGGTTTCTGATTTATTTGGTATTTGAGGTTAAGAACGAACGAAGAGTTGAGAACTTGTCAAACTATACTTTAGCCTCAAAACCTGTCAAAATTTGGCATTTTGGCACTAAAGTTGGGTATGGCACATTATTTACCTCAAATAAGTAAATCCGGCCATATGTCATTTAAAAAGGCAATTTTCTTTTTATTCGTTTCATTCTTTTTTTGGCTTTCATTAATGGTAGCTAGCTGTAAGCTTTTAACAGAATACATAAGCTATAAAGTGCACATAGATATTTTCATAAAAAGTAACAAAATATATTTTAACCAAGATTGTTCATTATATATAAAAAATATTTTTATTATCATTATAATATTATTTGTGAAAATACATTATTTTTAAACAACTTGAAAAAGAGCATGCTTTTTACCGTATGAGAAGCAACCTTCCTATCAATAAATCACGATTAAAGGCTGCATACCAATTTCATTATTTCAAAATAGGCTTGCATCCTCTCTCCAAAAACGTCACATCAAAATGATAAATTCCTAAGATACGTAAGCAAATTCTTTAAAAACCAATCTAATCTGAGGGACCCTTGCACCTCAAATCCGTGCATCCTCTATCCGTAATATATCGTTCAAAGTGTAGGGATTCCTTATATTTTTATTATTACGAACAACGGAAAAGTCAGAATTGAAAGTGGTAAGTCAGAGGGCGCCTGTGCTTTAAGATCCCATTGCGATGCTTAGAAGGGGTGATCATTTTAAGAGAGCTTTTTTTATAAAACGTTTTTATCATGTGAAAATGGAGCTTTATCTCGCGTGTTTGGTCTCGTGATCTATCCCACTGGAAATATGCATATTTTATCGAGATAATAAGTAGCCTATGGCACAAAGTGCTAGTGTACACAACCCTTTCTATCTGTGTAGGAATTTTTTGAATTGGATTAACATCGATATTTGCGTTATATACTGGGTTATCGGTAAAACACTAACAACCTTATGCTCGCCATTGAGGTAATAATGTACTACGCACATGCTCGCATAACTTACCAGAACGTATGGAACAGCTGCTTATTTGTTGTTTTTTTTTTAATCATAAAACAAAAGTTGTTGTTTATTATGTTAGTAATACAGCCCTGCAAGGTTGTTAGTGTTTTACCAATAACCCAGTCCCATTTATTTATTATATTTAATATTACTTATCAAATCCGACGCACCTATGCGCTCTAGCGACCTGACAACTGATGACAATCTGACCATTCTAAATACGAATGACTCTTTAAAGTATATTCACCCAGTAAAAATAAAGAGAGGCGCGGAACCCATGTAACCTCAATACAGTATGTACGCCCACCCTAACATACGTCACGTAAGGCCGCAGTAATTTTAAGGGTGTGAAAGTACATGAAAATTTTTGATAAGTTAAGGACGTATTCAGGCTTAACAGCCTAATAGTCCCTACGACCCTAAGACCTATAAGCCCTACAGCCCTAACCTACCATACACCTAGTGCGTGATAAATAAATATATAGATAATTACAGGATGACCTAAGGTTACAGACGGATAGTAGGCAGGAATTTTTGTTCGGGAAGAGTACACGCACTGCCAGTCCAGCAGACTCAAGAGACTGATCAGAGATGGCTAAAGATGTCTTGGCCTTGTATTGTCTTGGCTTAGTGAGGGGTAATGAGATAAGAATATAAATTCAAATCTGATTAATAAAAATATTTTACACACATGACATCATCAGCCTATTAATGTTCCCACTGCTGGGACACAGGCCTCATCTCTGTGAGAAGGAATGGGCCGTAATCCACCACGTGGGCCCAGTGCGGATTGGAGGATGTTACATATCTTCAAATTTTTGGTTCTAGGTCATGCCGGTTTACTCGCGATGTTTTCCTTTACCGTTTTGAGAGCAGTAGTGAAGAAATAATTTACACAAAGTAAAGTGCCTGTAAGTGCCTTGTGTGTGTAGTGTGAATATTTTACAGCTTGTAAACTATTTTGTCTTAATACACACTAATGTATAAATTTATCTGTGTCCTTTGCGTTGTAAGATGCAACCAAACAGTATTTTATCTGGGCCGCGCGTCAGCCGGGCCGAGTGCTGAGTCAATGTCCAAAGATAACATTGAACACTGTACTTACTTATAGCAGAGATAACCTTTTACAAATATGTAAACGAACAATTTTATTAATTTTAAATATTACTGCAAATAACTGGGCTCGGCTGGAATTGGGTCCCTAAACAACACTTCAATTATAACGAAGCTGATTATTCAATAACGAAAGATTCCTCCCCGTTCGTTTGATAAAATAATATAACTCCACAACATAATCTTACAGAAACAGCATCTCTGCTAATCTAATCTAAGACGTAGCAGCTACGGTGATGGTACCTACACATGCAAGATTACGTTAACTTTAACATAGTTTGTACATGCAAGACGGAATTAACTCAGCCTTGCTTGGTTATACATTTTGCATGCTATAATACTATTATTTTATTGAATAAATAACGTTCTTGTGGTTCTAATAAATTATTATTCTATCATTGCTCTTTATAATTGGTTAATAAAACTGTTACAAATTTGGTATTCAGTTTTATAAGATAGCAGAGATGAAGCAAAACTAATTTAGTATCAACATCTGCCTAAACTTTTCCCAACTATGTTTGGCTTTCAATCTTACCGAATTTAGCTAAGTACCAGTGTTTTACATGAAGCGACTGCCTATCTGACCTCCACAACCCAGTAACTGTGTAACACGATACCTCTTGGCTAGACTGGTTTCAGATCTCAGGTTTCTGACTACCCATAACGACCGTCAAAGTTCTTCAAACGACAGCCGGGACCAACGGCTTAAAGTGCTTTTTAGTTTTCCTGCTTGCTGCAAAACTAATTTAGTATAAGTTTTAAAAATACTTCGTGCTCAATAGGTAAGTATTTTTTGAAGTGTGCGTTAGTTGTGCTAAATTTATACTTGTGGAGCACCTATCCATTACAATATCAAATAAATTTCTGGCCTTCAGTTTCCGTAGCTTGGTTTAAACTAATTTCTTACCTTATTGTAAACTGAATGATGTGTAAGGAAAACAAGCAACCACATTTTTCAAATTCTTAATTTTCTGAAAGTTATAAAAGTACATGTATTTCATGGATACTTTAACAAAAAATGCTACTAGCTACTGTCCATTTTTGTCTCGTATTCTTGTTTGTGAATTTGCTAACAAATATTTATAAAGTAGAAGAAGTTCTTTATTCCATCAGCTCCTTAGTCACTGGCCGGAAGTCTGTACGTGACCGGAAATGAATTTCCCGGACGTACTTGATACTTTCAGTAAACGACACTGAAGATATTCAATATTCTTCGCGACACTGTTCGTGTCTATGTGAAAATGATTTTTCAATATAAACATTTTTAATACCTATTGGTCCGGAAAATCTTGTAAGTTTTTGTTTGTAAAGTAATTTCTTTGTGAAAGAGTTTGTTATAGTAGTACCTACTACTTTACTGTACCAGTTAGTCTCCCGCTATGCAGAAATGTCTAATTTACATGTCCACATTGCTCGCAGAACGCTGAACGATTCTGGAGTGGATACCGCATGCTGGAAGGTGTAGCATTGGTAGGTTTTACGCAAGGCGGTCTGATGACCTGGGCTAGAGGAGCCAGCTGGATGCACAATACCCTTCTGTGGGAGGGCGTTTCGCAGCCTGAATATGACTCAGAAAAAGTAAAAGTACAAAATGTAACTCGACCTGGATATTTGTTTTCGGCCATCAATGTCATCAATCATTCATTTTCAACGGAGGACATCGAATTATATGCATTTGCATTTTGCATATACAAATGCATAAGACCCTAATGTTATAATGTACCTATATTTTAAAACTTTTTCATTGACAGTGTTTATTTGTTGTATTATTAATTAAATGCTGTTCTACATGAAACTCCAGATCTGGCCTGAAAAGGTTGCTGCGTAAATGCGCCAAATTTCAAGTTTAATCTCATAACGTCATTTTCACCTTAATTTAAAGTAAAAAACGTCACAAGTTTGCTCTAGAAAATCTAAAAAAATATTGTATTTTGCAACAAAAATAATTAAAAATATTGTGACAATAAACATAAATTCTAATGACAAAATTATTTTGATTGTGCATATTTCGCCTCTTTTTAGTGCATATTTGCATGCATATTTTGGCATTTTTATAGTGCATAATGTGGATGTCATTACAATGTTTCTATTAAACACCGTAACCGTAATAGGCCCTTGATGTTCTCTCTCACATTATTACAAAAATAAGTGAAAAGGGAATGAGAAAAGCTGGTACGGGGAGTGCGGAAGGCAATGTGAAGTATTTATCATGGCTTTATCTAGACGAAACCAACATCTCCAGTTGATATATAACCAAAGGTCATATTTTACTTTTATCTCTTTACTAGATTTGTTTGTTATTTTCTTAAGAATTTTTCTGTACGAAACAAATACATAACGACTAGGAACTTCATCAGATTTAATGAGAATGTTTACCGGATTTACCACGATGAATTTAAAAAATATAAAACGGAGAGTTTGGTACTTGAAACTTTTAATGTAATATCTTAGTACGTACGTACCACATGAACACCTACTGTAAAGTATTCAATGGATATATCTATAAGTTCAGGAGATAAGAGAAGATTTAAAATAAAGAAATAATTAATTATTTAACAGACAGCTGGTAGTAAAAATCTTAATCTAAAAAGCCTTTTACTCTAAAATATAAAAAAAAATCCTGTCTTTATTTGTACTACAATTAGATTTCTATTACGAATCTACATAATAAGATTTCTCCAGTCCCTGCGGACAGTTGCTGTGAAAAACTACAATCCCAGCTTTTAACCTCATTTAAGGAGAAACTGATTACTCTTGAGGATTAATTTTAATAAGATTTTAAAGTTGGAAATAAGCTCTATTATAATAAACTTCATTTTAGTCGTTATTTTTTTAATTTTAAGTAGAAAAGCTAGACAATATGAAGTATCTTCTTATAAACTCACACGTTTTTACCCATGGGAAAACCTGCTACGATCCTTACACGTCTACTCCTTTTCCTTTGTTTACACCACAGGGGTAAACTCATTAGCATGGTCATACTAGATACGCACGTAAATAACGTACAAGATGTAGGTAGGCTACCATACCGCCGACGACGACGACGATGCAGCCAATAATACCGCCCCAGGAGTCGGGTCGGATTACCTGGTAAAGTCCGGGTCAGGACCCGGAGATTTGGAGGCTCTCGGGCCTCGACTATGGGAGCTCCTTAGCGCATGCTTGGACCAGGACCTTGGCCAGTACCTACTTCGTTGTAAGACGGGGAAACTGGCCCTCATTAAGAAGTCGGGGCGCCCTGAGGACTCTCCGTCCGCTTACCGGCCCATCGTTCTGCTTGACGTGGTGGGCAATCTCTTTGAAAGAGTATTTGCAGACCACCTCGTCAAGCAGCTGGTGCGGCTGGGGCCGGATTTGGCGGAGAGCAAGTTTGGTTTCCAAAGGGGATGTTCTTGTGTTTTCATGGTCCTCGGAACGTGCCACTGTCGGGTTCCCAAATAACGGTAGGAGGGGTTCACATCGGCGTTGGGTCGACGATGAAGTACCTGGGATTCATCCTCGACAGCTGATGGAATTTCGTGGAGCATTTCCGACGTTTGGCTCCCAGACTGGAGCGGGCCGGGACTGACCTCAAGCGGATCCTGCCGGATGCTCTACGCGGGTGTCCATGGCCTTTTACGGGGCACCGAAATGGAAGCGTTTCCTGATGCGGTGACCAGACCACCGGTTGAACGCGTCACATAGGGTCATGGCCATCTGGCTAGTCCGCGGATACCGCACGGTCTCCGGAAAGGCGGCGAGCTTCCTTGCCAGATTGCCGCCATAGGATCTAGACGCAAAAGTTCTCGCGCATATATGGGAGTGGCGCGCGGAGGCGAAACGCCAGGGCAAAACTCCGTTGCCGCGACAAATCGTGACTCGGTGGACAGAGCTCCGGCAGGATATCATGGTAACATGGAGAGCGCGACTGTCGCAACCCAGTGCTGAGCACGCCACAATTGCGGTAATAAGCTTTGAGGAGTGGCTTGAGAGGCGTCACGGCCTCCTCACCTTCCGTGTGACGCAGGTCCTCACGGGACACGGCTGTTTCGGGAGGTTCGGAGGTAGGGTAATGCGGGTGAAAACGCCCGGGTGTCACCGTTGTGAGGATCACTCAGAGGATACGGTAGAGCATACGGTGGAGGTCTGCCCCACTTGGGTGAAGCATTGTCGTGTCCTCGTGGAGGCGATCGGCGATAGTGGCCTCTCGCGTCCGGCCCTGGTCCAAGCCATGGTACGGAGCGGGAGGGCATGGGAAACCGTTACCTCCTTCTGCGAAGCAGTAATGCTCGTGAAGGAGGAGGCGGAACGGAGGCTCACGCCCCCAGCTACCACAGGAGACGCCCTGGGCTTTGGAAGTCGCAAGCCGATGCTCGGCCACCGTAGGCGCGGGCTTGCGGACGGCGAGTAATGGTTAGCTCACCGTCCAATAAGTACCAGGCCCGAGTCGGTGGCTCGTAGTATCCCACGCGCTCCTCAAAGAGATGTCAGCAAAACTGACGGGGTCCGCTAGGACCGATGACTGTCTGGATCGCGGTGTCTGGATAAATTTGAAAGAGAGTTACCGTGGCCCTGGCACAAGCAACTGAAGCAACACGGGTGGGTTTTAGTCAGTAAACGTCTGACACGTCTGATATCCCAAATATAGTTAAGCTTTCTCCTAGTGTCGCCACAACGACCTTTCCCGTGCGTCTCGCATCTAGCGGGTTCCCTCAGTCTTAACCATGTCATCCATACAAGTACATAAAAGAAAGCCAAAGACAGAAGAAGAATAAATTGCAGGAAAGAAACAGTCTTATATTTTCCAAAAATAATGTAAAACCATTTAAGTTTAAACCAGGAAACTCGTAACCCAATTACCTAAAGACCATTCACACTAAACCCCGATATCGTAACATAAAATCGAATACTTCGCGCTGAAATAAATAACGGTTATTCGAATCGAACGTTGCCACAGTAACCGCTTTTAACGATACGAGTAACGATAACACCTGCGGTTCCAACGATAACCCACCGTTTCATTTGTATGCCGCACTGGTTTCAAAGTTAGTGTTGTACTAACACTTTACTGAGCCACGTAATTAGCATGGTTCGGGTGTGTTATGTTTCCAAAATGTGAGCTTTGTGAAGTGTAGGATTTGGCTAAAAATGGGTGAAGATTTGGGTGGGTTGTTTGAATTTTGAAGCTGTATTTTAAACCGCCGACGAAAAAAGAGGGCTGTTATAAGTTTGACGTATGTACCTTTGTGTTTGTGTAAATGTGTATTTATTTGTGTATCTGTCTGTGGTATTATGGCTCCTAAACTCATGAATGATTTTGTTTGAAAGGTGACTTTATCGAGAGTGTTATTTGATGATAATCGTTTCGTCCGTTCTAAAGTTATGGGATTTTTAATGTTTGAATCGAGGTGTTTTCGTAATATAACGTGTCATAATTACGTGTTCAATAATTGTCGATCAAAGCGTATCTACTACTAGATTAATTAAGAGCGGACGCCTCGCGGTTTCATCAGCGTAGTTCCCGTTCTCGTGGCAATTCAGGGATATATACTATGTCACCCGGGGATAGTGTAACTTCCCAACGATGAAATATTTTTTTGAAATCGGTCCTGTTGTTTTTTTTTTGTAGATTACTATGGAATGTCATTTATATATTAAAATAAACAGTCGCAATACGAAATAGAGCACATACACAACTAAGACGGTTGGTAACTTGGTGGTTTCAACATCGTTGTCGTTTCAGCCAAAGCCGTTTAAGCTTCTGAAAATAGACCTCTCTCAAACGTTGCCACATACCATATCGACTAGTCTTGTGCTACTCGCAAGTAGTGGATGCCCGCGGTCTTCGCCAGATCATGGGTCAACATTGTCTTCGAATATTACTTGGCGGTTAGTCATTTTTAATAATAAGAGCTGGCAACATTTATTTCTGTCACATAATTAAGATACTGGATTCAATCAATAGACACCCTACACCATATATCAAATCAACACAAAAACAACTCTAACTCGTCTACAATCAAATAGCACTAAAGTTACAAAACCAACATGATTATCACATAAATAAAATCTTGTCTCCGCACTTAATAACCCACTGGCAGATGTCATCCTAGAGTGACAGGCTATCACAACCCACTATCATTGTATCACAACAGGCGTCTGTTTCAATTGACAGAGACCGGTAGCATACTTGTATGCATGTATTATGCATTAAATTGCCCTTTGTTGATTGCATTTATTAATTAGTGATTGATATTTTATTCGTGGATGGTAAATAAATGTTGTTGGCTTTACGAAACAGTTTTCAATGTATCGTAGAGCCAGTCACATTTAATTTACCCGTCATGGATTGGTAGATAGTTATACGTAATGGTTCTACAAGTTGATATAATAACTCTGAGTATACCTGAAGGCCAGTTACATTGAGATCTGGGGTAATTTTGATGATAACTTTATTTTCTTAGGTTTTAAAGCTAACTCTGTAAAAACGAAACGCACCTCAATTTACGTTTTAAAATTTGTTACTCTGACAGGTCAGCCATGTTTTGCATCAACCTCATCGCAAGAATAAGTTTACTTGTAGCAGATTTTTTTTTTATAATTGTACAGTGTGAATTCATTAAAAATACATTGTAATTTGCGGTTACTTTATATTGCAATGAAAAAGCAATGGGGTATCAAAGTAACCCCATTTTTATTTTAGCGTTCATAGACTCGTTTTTTTTATTTCCTCCCACTGCATTTTATTAATATTTTTCAAAATATAATTGAAATACATAGTTATGTCTAGTTTTTAATTAATATATATAACCTCGTTTTACAGTACCTAAAAAAACATTAAATTGCACTCACTCACTCAATTGACTCACAATATCAAATCAGCGATAACCAATAACAAAAACTTTTCAAAATAGGGAAAGAGATATAATTTGACAGAATATTTATTTATTTTGGACGGGATTTACCCCTGAGTAGTCACTGAAAACTAAAGACCATAATAATATGGCTTAACCCCACGGGTTGTATTGCGACTGCGAGGTGCATACGAGTTTTCCCAATGCGGGTATTGCCCCTCTGAAAACTGGTTGAAAATTTCAACCCTCTCCTGGACTCTCAAATTCACGTGCAATCTTAGGTGGATGTTGGGAACATTGACCTTTAATAGACAATTTTTTGTGAGCACACTTCTTGGAGTAAAGGTAAGCTATATATCTACATAAATATGTTTGAAAGTAGGCAGAAACTATAGCCCCCCAACTGCTACGATCCTTACGTACTGATTTTGCTTATTTTATGTTCATACAACTGCCAGGTTTATCTGTAAAATTATCACCGTGAAAACTTAGGTCACCTATTAGTTGCAAAAACTGCTCATTTCATGTACCTAATGTATCATCATTGCAGCCAAAAGACGTCCAATACTGGACATAGGCATTCCCCAAGCGTCGCCACACTGATCTGTCATGTGCGTCTCGCATCCATTGAGCTCCCATAGCCTAGACCAGGTCGTCGCTCCACCTAGTGGGAGGCCTTCCAACGCAACGTCTTCCGTTACGCGATCGCCACACCAGAACTTTTCTGCTCCAACGGCCATTCGTTCAGCGAGCAATGTACCCTGCCCAATGCCACTTAAATTTGGCAATTCTTCGGGCTATGTCGGTAACCTTGGTTCTTGTTAGTTATATACAAATAATCCTCTACTTACTATACTAGTAATACCATCTATTGATACTTTATAAGAACTTGTAATATAGTCTATGTCTATGTATGTGTATACACTATGGAAAAAAAGTTAGTTCTGTTCTGTTCAAAATCACGAGCCACGCATTTTTATTAGAGGTTATGGGCCCAGAAAAACGTTTTTTTTCTCGCGAAAAGACTTGCCAGTTTGTGCCGATTAGTCCTCGCAGATTGAGAATACGCTGTGCTATTGAACTATGATCTGTGGGAGTAAAAAACTGACTGTGTGATAGCAAAATGACGTCGAACTACATAGTGAGTGTGCCAAAGTTAAAAGGTCGTGAGAACTACTCTGAGTGGGCCTTCGCCGCGGAGAATTTTCTCGTTTTGGAAGGAACTTTTGATTACATCAAAGCTACAAAACCGGATGAAGCCGCAATCGACGCTAAAACCAAAGCGAAGTTAATCTTGACGATTGACCCGGCACTTTATGTACACATCAAAGACTCGAAGACTTCTAAAGAGTTGTGGGAGAAACTCAAGAATTTGTTCGACGACTCCGGCTTCACCAGGAGAATTAGTTTATTGAGAACTCTCATATCAATACGCCTAGAAAATTGTGCATCCATGTCTTCGTATGAAGGTAAGCAGAGCCGATTACCTTTTCCACAGAATGGCAATAGAAGTAATGAACTTCTGCATACCATACATACAGATGTATGTGGTCCATTCAACAATGCTTCGATTGGAGGTTCCAGATATTTCATATTGTTTGTGGATGATTACAGCCGCATGATCTACATTAATTTTATGAAGAACAAAAGTGAAGCTTTTAGTTATTTCAAAAGATACAAAGCTCTTGTAGAGAACCAGCTTAACAAGAAAATAAAGATCCTTCGAAGTGACAACGGGAAGGAGTTCTGCAACAAAGAATTTGATGATTATCTTATAAATTCAGGGATAATTCTTCAGAGAAGCAACCAGTACACGCCAGAACAGAACGGTTTGGCTGAACGTTTCAACCGTACTGTGGTGGAAAAAGCTAGATGTATGCTTTTTGATGCAGATCTTGAAGGGAAGTTTTGGGCTGAAGCGACCAACACTGCAGTCTACTTACAAAATAGGACTGTAGCGTCAGCTCTTAATGGAAAGACTCCTTTCGAGATGTGGACAGGTGCAAAGCCAGATGTCAGTCATCTGAGAGTTTTTGGGAGTGTAGTGATGATGCATATACCCAAAGAGAAGAGGCGCAAATGGGATAAAAAGGCTGAGAAAGGAATTCTAGTTGGTTACCCAAATGATGTCAAAGGGTATCGAGTATATAATCCAAAAACCAAGGAAGTTACAACCAGTCGTGATGTAATCATAATGGAACAACCACAAGCAGTTGTTCAGATCGAGGAAAAACCAACAGATTCTACTGAGGTGCATGAGAATTCAGTGGAGGACATGTCCATGTCAGATGAATCTGGGACTAAAGATACCCATGATGACGATGAGACATATATTCCAGATGAAGACTCTTCTGCCAGCAGTGTGGAAAGTGTTGTGAATGTTAATAAACAATATAGTTCCAGTAGGCAGAGACAACAACCTGACAGGTATGGTTTTTCAAATGCTTGTATCAGTGGTAGTGTAGATGTTACTGGTGATCTTTCACTTGAGGAAGCTCTCAAAGGGCCTGAAAAAAAACAATGGTTAGAGGCAGTGCGTGATGAGTTACAGTGCTTTAATGATAACAATGCATGGGAAATTGTAAATGTGCCTAAGGATAAAACCATAGTTCAATGTAAATGGGCTTTACGAAAGAAGTATGACAATGAAAATAATGTAAGGTATCGTGCCAGGCTAGTCGCTAAAGGTTTCTCTCAGAAATATGGGGTTGATTACACAGAAACATTCTCACCTGTTGTTAGACACACAACCCTACGGTTATTATTTTCATTGTCAGTACAACTGGGACTTGATGTTACACATTTAGATGTCAAAATCGCAGGAAACCATCTACATGCAGAAACCAGACTGTTATGAGGTTTCTGATGGCTCTAACAAAGTGTTAAAACTTAAGAAAGCCATCTATGGCCTGAAGCAAGCCTCCAGAGCTTGGAATAAGAAGGTTGATAGTTGTTTGCTTAAAAATGGTTATTATAAATCTAAGTTGGAACCTTGTATGTACACAAAAAATATTGGCAATTACAAGACTATTGTGGCAGTGTATGTAGACGATTTTTTAATTTTTCAAATTGTAAGAATGAAAGTGAACATCTCAAGAAAGTACTGTCAGGCCAATTTAAAATTAAGGACTTAGGTGAAGTTAAACATTGTTTAGGAATGAATGTTAAGTTTAATAAAAAGGAAAGGTCTGTAACCTTGAGTCAAGAGAATTACATTAGCGTTTTGTTACAAAAATTTCACATGACTGACTGTAAAACTGTTGATACACCAATAGAGCCCAAATTAAATGTAAAAATTGATCAGAATGTGAATGATCAAATACCTTATCAGCAGCTCATAGGGAGCTTGATGTACCTATCTGTTTTAACAAGGCCAGACATAACATATGCTGTATGCTACCTGAGCCAGTTTAATAATTGTCACACAGATGAACACTGGGGGTATGCTAAGAGGGTCTTGAAATATTTAAAAAGGACTATAAATTTTGGTATAAAATATTGTGTAAATGGAAATTCAGAAATAAAAGGTTTTGTTTGATGCCGATTGGGCCAATGATACTTCAGATAGACGGTCTTATACCGGATTTTGTTTCATGCTTGCTAATGGCATAATATCTTGGGAATGCAAAAAACAAAGAACTGTTGCTCTTTCGAGCTGTGAAGCTGAGTACATGGCTATATCAGAAGCCTGCAAGGAAGCTATTTATTTGAGAGCTTTGCAGTTTGAAGTCACAAATAAAATGTATACTTTAAGTCTATTCAATGACAATCAGAGTGCACAGAGGCTGACAACAAATCCTATGTTTCACAAGAAATCTAAACACATAGATGTAAAATACCACTTTACTAGAGAGTGTGTTTCAAATAATATAGTAATATTAAGATATTTGCCAACAGCCGATATGCCCGCTGATTTGCTAACAAAAGGATTGTGTTCTAAGAAGCATTATACCTTTATGGATTTATTGGGTTTAGTAATGACATAGATTTCAATTTCATGATCAGACTTATTTTGATTATTTGATATAGTGGGGGTGTTAGTTATATACAAATAATCCTCTACTTACTATACTAGTAATGCCATCTATTGATACTTTATAAGAACTTGTAATATAGTCTATGTCTATGTATGTGTATACACTATGGAAAAAAAGTTAGTTCTGTTCTGTTCAAAATCACGAGCCACGCATTTTTATTAGAGTTCTCTTGCGGATATCTTTGTTTCTTATTCGATCACGCAAGGAAACTCCGAGCATAGCTCTCTCCATTGCCCCTTGGGTGACCATGTTTTGGTTCCATATATTATCACCTAATGAATCACGGTGAGATTTTAAAAAGAGCACCATGGTCATATGACCACTGCTATATAGCAGGCCAGTAGTAAGTAAAGTACGAAGAAGTCACTGAAAATTGAGGACTATATACATACACCTCTTGTTGAACTCACGTGCTCCAAATATCCACCTTTAACAGGCAATTTGTAAGTGAGTATACTTCTTGGAGTATAAGAAAGTTACCGGGAACATTCTCCCGTTCTCACTTTCACCGACAATCAACGAGTAACGGGCGGTAACCGAGTTTCGCTAACGAACTCGGCTTAACTAGATAGTAACGATGCACAACTTCTTAATTAACACAAGCCGACGATTGTGAACGAACGTTTTTGTCAGTTTCGGTAACTATACAGTTTTGTTACATATAAAGTGTTTTGGTTTGGTTAATGTCGTGATATAATAGTGATCCTCGCATGTCACACTTAAGGTCATGGCTTCAAAATGGGGTAAGTACAAACATAACTTTTCATACTGACGATGTGTTAATAACATCACTGACGTTGCGAGTGGCCTATGTCCAGCAGAACATCTTTCGGCTGAAATGATGATCACTGACGTCGACATCTGACATATCTGCCGCCTCTCAGATGAATAATTTATTGTTAACAAGTTTTTATTTTTTTAGTTTTGGTATTTTTTTTTAATGTTTTTCTTTTTAGTTTTGGTAGGTACCTGCAATTAACATGATAATCATTTAAAGCCAAATTACATCTCATGACGATTCTATTAAGTCCAAATACGACTAGGATACATTGCTTTATTTCGGAGTTCCAGTGCCTACCTTCCAGCTTCATCGTCAGATTAGTTCGATGGTGCCATTTTCATCAGTACCATTTATTTATATATATTTGCTTCCTCATAGTCGGTTAACTATTCGAGATATATAGATATCGTATAGATGTAGATAGCACTAAGGAGTTCCAGTGGCCATCTGTAGTCTCCTTCATCAGTTACACTTCACCAAATGATACTTTCTGAGTGCAAATGATTACACTGTTGATGAAAATATCAAAATCGCTATATGTATGCCTATAATATTTGAGGAGTTTCTTCGATTTCTATAGGATCTCATCATTAGATCCTGACCTGACTTTACCATGGGCCACCATGGAAGTAAACGATTTAAAAAAAAGATGAATTTTCCAAATTGGTCAAGGCATCTTTGAGTAATCGAGGCACATAAATAAAACAAAAAAAGATTCCGACGAATTGAGATCCTGCTCCTTTTTTTTGAAATCGGTTAATAAGCTAAATAGTTATGTCACTAACGTAAATAAAGGAAACATGAACTAATAGTTAATGTAACACTAAAGTCGCCAGTCTGATTATTGCTCGTGCTTACAGTGGGACGGTTACAGGCTCGTATTTTAACGTCATAAAGTGTTTTTGATGTCAGCATTAACTCGCTTTTCTCGCAGACTTTTTTAGTTGCTTTGTCCCGTCGCAGTTACTCTTTCTAATTGCGCTGGGAACTGAATTAAAAAAGTGCTCTACAGAGTAAGGCAATGTAATTGGTTACAATTAAATCAATAATTAATTAACCCCATTGTTAAACAAGGATCGGTTTCGACACTAACCTCAAAACATTTCTCACGAAAAATTATTGCTTTTCAGTAGGTATGACAATAGGAATTATTCATATTTACTAACTTTTGAATGTACATAATAGTTCCTTTTCTTTTTACCATCCTACTAATTTAACTTAGCACACAGATAGTTTATAGCCTAGATTAACATAAAGCATAATATTTATTCAGATCTATATTTTAGTTCCTTTCGGAAAAAAATGGTTAATGCTTTCTAAATAATTATAAGAACACTGAGACGATATTTCCTGAAGAAATTCAAGTTCAGCTGAAAACAACAACATACAAAGTTACAATTACAAATCTTCTTCAATCACATTAAAAGTTATAAAAAATCATTTCACCAACCCACCAGGTAACTAAACAAATAACAATAACAACTCAATAAACAAAAAGAGAAATAATAAATATGAAAAACAAACAATTATTGTTACTTCTTTTTATAAAGGGGCCAATTACGGGGTTTCATCGTGAAACGGGTCCTATCTCGGTGTCTGCGTATCGTTCTTATTTGATGAATAATTTTCCAATCGAAGAGACATGAATGGAACGAACGGTGAAATAAAAATGAAGGACTAGGGATGGGGAACCTGTACATATTTTTGTTTAAGTAATGTAATCTACAATGACCATCATCGTCATTTCAGACGAAAGACGTCCACTGCTGGACATAGGCATCTACCAAGCGTCGCCACACTGATCAGTCATGTACAGTGGCGTATTTACCCTTAGACTAAGAGGGCCATGGCCATGGGGCGGATGGCTGTGAGGGGAGGCGCATTTTGCTTCTACCAGACTACCGTAGTAATAAGCACTATACGATATGCTCTTCCACCCTAGCGCCCCGTAATGTGTGGTCTGGGGCGGGTTGCTAAAAATGCTTGAACTCGTTCTTTAATTTTAATATCCATCTCTTATTCTTTTTTCGAGTTTACTGCGCTTTCTCACGATTTTTTGGTTAAACTGTATGGCGAAGAGTTTTAGTTTATTTTATAATTATAGGGCGCAAATCCTATAATAGGCCCGGGGCTCCAAATCTTTAATACGCCACTGGTCCTGTACCTGTCGCATCCATCGGACTTCCGCAATCTTAACCAGGTCATCGGTTCACCTAGAGGGAGGCCTTCCAACGCTGCATCTTCCGGTTCGCAACGTGTTGAATGTTACCTACGTAGTGCCTACGCAGAGCCTACCTATAAAGCCTTGTATGTAAAAAGGTAGGCAAGTGATTTCGTGTTAAAAGTTTTTAATTATCTCAAAAATTGTGTTGGTCTGAAAAATTAAAAGGCAAAAATAATAAATGGCACAAACATGCAAAAAGGTTTACTAACCCAGTCTAAGGTATGTTTGTATGTAGCTACTCAATGTCGTCATACTTAGGAAATGTCCAGAATTTTTCCTTGTTTTCCTTTGTTTGTTTTATATAAGACTAAGTAGAAATGTAAAAGTAAGCGTAAATTTTGCCAAAAATAACTTTCAAGTTATTTTCGGCTGCTACTTGGGTTTGCTGTCTGTGTCTGTTGGAAAAACTAGTAAATAATAATATTTGTTATTTATGTTGTGAAGAATTTTAATGAAGTAAAGTGACAAAACAGCTGATCGTTCTTAGTACGAATATTTTCAAAAATGACATTGATATAATAAAAACTAAAACTACAACACCCACCCCTCAATGGAGATAAAGGAAAATACACCAATACATACATAGAACAATAAAAGAAAAACATAAAAACTAAGTATTGGTTAAACCCATTCCTGTGACACATCTTAGGTGAGCTGTGCGCCTTAGGGCTTAGTTAACACATCAGCTGTCATCTTATCTGTCTGCAAATATTTAACATTGATAACACCATCACAAATTTTTTCCCTTATAAAATGATATTTGGTATCAATGTGCTTGGTCCTGTTGTGGTGGATTGGATTAAGCGCAATTTTCTGTGCACTTTGGCTATCATTAAAAAGAACAACCTTATCAGCGTTACCAGTAATTTCAAACACTAACCTCCTAAGAAAAGTAGCTTCCTTTGCAGCGCTAGTTATCGCCATGTATTCGGCTTCAGTTGAAGATAACGCTACGGTTTGCTGTTTCTTACATTCCCAACTAATGGGTTCGCCTGCTAGCGTAAAGTAGAAACCGGTGTATGACCGCCTGTCATACATGCAATTAGCCCAATCTGCATCCGTGTAGCCACACAAATAGGCACCCGTTTTCCTGTAAGTAATACAGTAATCAATAGTACCTTTCAGATACTGCAAAATCCTTTTTGCGGCCGACCAATGTTTCTTTTCAAAACAATTATTAAACTGGCTTAAATAGCTCGTAGCATAAGCTATGTCTGGCCTAGTATTTACCGCTAGGAACATCAAACAACCAATTAAGCTTTGGAAAGGATAAGACTCATCAGATTCTTTACCTTTTTCATACTTATTATTCTCCAGCGGAGTTGACATATGCTTACAGTCTAGCATATTAAAACGTTTTAAAACTGTTTGAATGTACGTCTTTTGGTTCACGCATATTTTCTCGTCCATTCGCTTTACATTCAAACCTAAACAGAAATCTAATTGCCCTAAATCTTTTAATGAGAAATATTTTGCCAATTCTGTTTTGACGGTAACAAATGACATTTCCTTTTTATAAAAGATGACAATATCATCGACATAGACTGCCAGGATGACAGTTTCAACACCAATTTTTTTTAAATAGATACATGGTTCCGAAGAGGTTCGTACAAAACCTATAGAAGATAAGGTTTGGTTTAATTTATTATTCCAAGCTCGAGCCGCTTGCTTTAAACCATAGAGCGATTTTTTCAACAAGCAAACTTTTTCTTCTTCGCCTTGTTTAATAAAACCTAGAGATTGATGCATGAAGACTTCCTCTGCCAGGTCACCATTCAGGAACGCAGTATCCACATCCAAGTGCTGCATTTTTAAATCCATTTCTGCCGCTAAAGCAATAAGTGTACGCAGAGACGAATTTCGAACAACTGGTGAAAAAGTTTCATAATAATCAACACCTGAAACTTGACAGAAGCCTTTAGCAACAAGTCTGGCCTTGTACTTCACCACTCTACCTTCGGCATCCTTTTTTATTTTATACAACCATTTACATGGTATAACTTTTTTGTTGGTTTTTTCAACTAACTTCCAAGTCTTGTTTTTAGTTAGTGAATTAAACTCATCTTGCATAGCAGACTGCCAGCTTGCACTATCTCCTGCTTTGATAGCTTCATCAAAGCTTTGGGGCTCTTCAGGTTCAGTTGTAACAGTAGCATTACAATCAAAAATACTGTGAGTTTTCTTAGCTATTTTGTTTCGAAGAGTATACCGTTCTTCAGGCATCACTGTCTGTTCGCTTATATCTTCTGTGTCAGAAATATCTTCGGCGCTAAGAAATTCTGAAGTATTATGAACTTGATCTGTTATTAGCTCCAAGTCATTAGCTTCTTCATCTTTTTCAGTTGAGACTGCGTGACTTCTCTCCTGAGAAGTCGAACCAATTGACGGCATCTGATTATGCTCCTATGAACACAAGAACACAGCAGTTTCCACAGCATCTTGCCAATATCCTTTTGAAAGAGAACTATCTGAAAGCATACAACGAGCCTTTTCAACAATAGATCTGTTTGTTCTTTCAGAAATAGCATTCTGTTGAGCATTATATGGCACTGTAGTTTGATGCTTAATACCTTCTTTGTCAAAACTAAACACTTTGTGTAAACTGTTTATTGACATACTCAGTCCCATTATCGGATCGCAAAGTTTTAACTTTAAATCCCGTTTCCCTCTCGACCATTGATTTGAACATACAAAACCTGCTAAAAACTTCATTCTTAGATGAAATAAAATATATAAAAATCATGCGGCTAAAATCATCTATAAAAGTCAAAGCGTATTTATTTCCCTGAAAAGAATTTTCAGACATCGGACCACAAAGATCCGAATGGATAAGTTCCAATTTACATGTTGTTCTTTTGTGCGATACGGATTTGAAAGGTTTTTTAGCCTGCTTACCTTCTATGCACGCAATGCTGGATCAGGATCTTTATCAACTTCAGTGTACACTACGCCTAGATTATCCCTTTTAAGTTTATCTAATCCTATACGGCATAAGTGCCCAAGCCGTTAATGCCATAAACGAAAACTTGCTACATCACTTTGTACTTCGAACGCTGATAAGGGTTTGGTGGGACTAACTGTACAATCCAGCGAATATAATCCACCAGAACAAGATCCATGTAGAACTGCTTCACCTGTACAATAAAAATTTTCAGAATTAAAAAATCTACAACCTTCCGTATCAAAAACAACACTAAAACCATTTGCAGTGGCTTTCTTAACAGAAATCAAATTAGTATTTAAATTAGGAACAAACACTACATTTGAGATCTTCGTAACTTTGCTGTCACTTTCCGTTTTAAGGTTATTCACAATAGGTACATTACCTATTCCTGCACTTGATAATATGTCCCCGTTGGCAATCTTTATCTGACCAGTTGAAAATTCCTTATAGTTTACTAACCAATCAGATCTTCCAGACATGTGTGCACTGGCGCCAGAATCTAAGTACCATTTATCAGACGAAATTTCCTCAGTATCCGCGTTTAGTGCACCAAATAAGCTTGAGAGTTTGTTCTTGTTATTGCCTGAGCCTTTGTCTTCGGACTTTCTGTTGAGTGGACAGTCCGGTTTTATGTGTCCAGGCTTCTTACAATTATAGCAAACAACTCCTCGTTACTTACGACTTTTCTTCATCTGTACCCGCAAAGCTGCGTCAGAACTAGAACCTTCGTCGTGAATGGATGATCTCGAAAAATCTGATAAAAGTTTCGTTTTAACGAACTCACTTGAAATGGTACTCGTAGAGTTCTCTAAAGCCATTATAAGAGGATCAAAACGAGCAGTCAATCCTCCTAGAAGAATCGCTGCGACAGAAACATCTTCAATAACTTTGCCAATGTCTGACAAGTCTTGGACAGTAGTCATCACAGCATTTATGTACACCTCTATGTTTTCAAAATCGGTCAAATTGTACCTGTATAACTTGCGTTCTAAGGCTAGACGACGACCCATAGACTTGTCTTCATAAGCCGCCGCTAATGCATCCCATGCGTCTTTAGCAAACTTGCTATTTCTTACGTGTGTGATAGCTGCACCGTCTAGAGTTAAGCAAATTTTTGCTAAAGCAACTTCCTCATTTCTATCCTTGGTAATATCCTTATTAGTAGCAGAAACTTCGTTTGAATAGCCCGAAATTCACTTCTAAATGGTGAATTTAAATTTTGACTTCACTCACAACAACAACACAAAAATACACAACTTATTATTCACTTTTTCAAAGATTTCGTGCTGATAACGTGTTGGAAAAACTAGTAAATAATAATATTTGTTATTTATGTTGTGAAGAATTTTAATGAAGTAAAGTGACAAAACAGCTGATCGTTCTTAGTACGAATATTTTCAAAAATGACATTGATATAATAAAAACTAAAACTACAACAGTGTCTTCTCGACTAATTAAGGGTTTCTTGCTCTAATTATAAAATATTTGGATAAGGAAAAGGTAAAGTTCCTCAGAATATTATTGTGTCTGTACTAAGATATAAGAAAACAATGCTACTTCATAAAGTTATCCCGTGGGACGCTCATTGTATTGCCTTTTCACAAAACGTTGTTTCGAAAACAAAATCTACGAAAAACTTAAAAGGTTAAGTAGTTATCCTCTGAATATTTACTGTGCTTTTATATCAATGTTCTGGCATAAAGCTTTTATTAATCATGCGGATTATCTTTTTATTACAATTTTTTTTTAATTTCCATTGGGCTCGCGCTTGACCACTATCTCACCTGATGGTAAGCGATGATGTGGTCGACGGTGAAACACGCTTGCCTAGAAATAACCTATTCACTCTTGACTTAAAGACCCCCAGAATGTAGCTGTCGGGAAACACAGACTCCGGCAGGGAATTCCACTCCTTAGCTGTACGCATAATAAAAGTGTTCTCAAAACGTTTTGTGCGTATGGGTGGAATGTCCACCATGTATCGATGGCGCATCGCCGTACGTCTGGTAGTCCGATGATGAAACGGGCTCAGTGGAATTAGATCATGCAATTCCATCGCACACTCCCCGAAATGTAACAGATAAAAAACTGACAGGCTGGCAACATAAATTACTTTTCAGTACCTATTTGCCTTTTCAAACCGTAAAATCGCAACCTGAATTTAATCGACAAGAATCCATCCACAAAATTAAAAAAAAGAACATTTTAGGTACATGATTATTTACTTAACCGACACGAACATCGCTACGGTAAAAAAAATATTTATTAAAAAACAGCCTAAAAAGCGCTTACTCATTCATCTCTGAAGCGCTTTGAGCTTTAAAACATGGTATTACTGAAAAACACTGACCGTGGTCGCCCCCACCTATTCACTGACATTTTTTCAGCGACAAAAGCACTAAGGCATCTCGCGGAAAATTAATGGCATTCCCCATTAAGGTTAAGTGCCTATTTTAGCCTATGTGACTTGACAGAAAGTTTTTAAGATCGTAATATGCGCACACTTTAGTGGACGACCCGTCAGATAGGGTCTAGTCACGCAATTGTTTCGATCAGGGCGAGCGTGGCTTTATGATATTATACACAAATAAAAAAGTAATAAAACGTCTTGTTAGACGCTATCTTTCTGTTATAATTTGATCAGTAATGTTACGTAGTAGAAATATTATTCGGAAAATACTACCAAATTTGCTAGTAGTTTATACCGTTGGTTGGCGATATGAATTTTCCTTCGTATTTCATATATCTACTACTTCTGTGAAAGTCTGAATAATTAGACATTTGTTCAATCACGCCTCAATGGCTGAACGGATTAGGATATAACTGGGCACACAGTTAATTAATCATTTCCTATATTAGGCATATACAGGCATATTCAATCAATGTTTGGACAGCGGCACGTTTTCTGACTTAATGAAGCACAATAAAGTAGAACCAATTTTCAAATCAGGCTGTAAGAGTGATCCCTCTAATTATAGACCTATATCCGTGCTTCCAGCATTGAGTAAAATCTATGAAAAATCATGCTGGTCCAGATGTTGTCTCACTTCAATTCAAATAGGATCTTGCATAGTCAACAGTTTGGTTTCAAGAAAGGTAGGTCGACAACGGACGCGGGAGTAAAACTTATCAGCCACATCTTGGAATCTTGGGAGAAGTACCAGGATGCCATTGGCATTTTCTGTGATCTCACAAAAGCGTTCGACTGCGTCGACCACAACACACTGATCGGTAAATTACACCACTATGGAATTCGAGGACAAGCTGCTGATCTTGTGCTTTCCTTTTTATCAAACAGACAGCAAAAAGAAAATGGTAATGGGGTGACGTCCTCTGGGTCTCTAGTCAAGATGGGCGATGGCCCACGGTTCAATTCTCGGCCCTTTCCTCTTTCTTGTTTACATTAATGATCTCCCTTTTATGAGCCAAACTATCGGATATAATTCTATTTGCTGATGATACATCGCTAATTTTTAAAATAGATAGGAAAGAAACGGATTTCTCACATATCAACGAAAGTCTAATTATTCTATCAAAATGGTTCGCAACTAACAATCTCGTACTGTATGCGAAAAAAACAAAATGTCTTAAGTTCTCTTTACCAAATGTGACCATAACTTAAATCTTGACGGCAAAAATCTTGAAGTTATAACGGAAACTGTATTCTTAGGGATTACTATCGATTCAAAATTGCAGTGGGGCTCGCATTAGAACTCTTTCGGGTAGGTTAAGTTCAGCTGCATATGCAGTAAGGAAAATAAGGCAGTTAACCGATGTAGCCACAGCTAGGTTACTATACTATGCTTATTTCCACAGTATTATATCTTATGGCATTCTGCTGTGGAGTTCAGCAGGAGATATGGACTCAATTTTCATCTAACAAAAGAGGGAAATCCGCGCGATCTATGAAATGGTCCTCGCGAGTCCCTCAGAGATAAATTTAAAGAGATCAATATACTGACTCTACCTTCAATTTATATTTGGGAATGTGTTTTGTATATCCGCAAAAATCGTGGGCTTTTCAAAACTAGAAGCTACTTCTATAATTTAAAAACACGCAGTAAGCACGAAATTGTAATACCCAAATTCAGATAAACTAAAACTAGCAAGTATTTTCTTATAAACAGTATATGCTTTTATAACAAGTTGCCAAAGTCAGTTATAGAACTGACCGATGGAAAGTTCAAAAACCACATCAAACGTGTCCTTATTAAAAAAGCATATTATGAAATCAAGGACTATGTAGAAGATAAAAAAAAATGGATATAGCTCCTTCTGCGCATGCAGCTTCCCTGGTAACTCATAAATGGCACAAATATGTGGATGTCTCTAACTATTCTCAATCTCATTTTTTCAATTTTTTTTCGTTTTTCATCTTTTATTTGGACTTTTTACAATGGTACGCAATCATCTTTATAGCCCTTTGCTAAGAATAGTTACAGCACTGATGATAACATTTGTGCCACATGTTCAATTTAGTCTTCTTGTATATATTTTTTCTTCTTATCTTTGTATAGATTCTTTTACCGATTATTTTGTGAATGTGTCAACATTGTAGGCCTTCTAGATGTTAGTTAACATTTATATATATTATATAATCTTTGTTTTTTAGTTTCTTACGACTTATTGTCGGACCAACGTTGTCCCCCCATAGTACTAATGCTGTAACATGGAAATATTGTAAAACCAAACCATTTTTTAAAAGAGTGACCATGGAGTTTCTTGCCGGTTCTTCTCCATAGGAAACGACCAACCCGAACCGTGCACCTTTTGTCTACGTTTTATAAGAGCCCATGTAGGCCTATGTGAAATAAAAAAGTTTGATTTTGATTTGAGGTTAGGACACTTTTATTCGCTCCCTTTGAATAATTTCTGACTTACCAACACGCGAATAAAGTCTTTAGTAAAAGCTAGTTTCTCATTAATCTAATTAGGAATCTCCATAAATTCAGTACTAAATACCTCAACTTTGATCTAATAATTTCAAATTCCTGATCTGCAATTCCGTACAAGCCCTCAAAATCTAAACACGCGACATTCATTGACATTTAAAATCGATGAACAAGGGAATTACCGCTATCTACACACATTAAGGTATCTCCGCGTTTACCACCCCTGGGATGCTTTGCCTCCAAAGATGAACTAGATAGCTAGGCGGTGGGAGGATGTGTAACGGAGTTATGAAAATGTGTGATCTTGTGAGCGTAAGTTCCTCGCACAGCTCATGTGGAACCAACCTTACGCGGTGCGAGGGCGTGTAGCGAAGCTGTGAAACGATGTGTATTCAGATATTCTAGGTAGAATCCGCTCAACTCTCGCTCGACTCTTTGCTCAACTCAATTTTATTCCTCGCACACATTCGGCACTCACTGTCCTAACACACGTTCCTTGCACACATTTCTCGCTCGCATCACTCGCACACATTTTTTGCTTTTTTATATGTACAAATGCCTATCTCCGACAGCCCTTTTCCTTCAGAGCTGCGCTAAGCCAGGCTAGGAAAATGTAGTGAAGCTCTTGGTAATTTTTGTTCTCGCACACCGCCTAGCTACTTCGCACATGTCTGTTGGAAAACCACACGTACCCGTATATAAGATTGACTGCTTATAGAAGATATGTAAGCGTGAACTTGTATGTAATATCGTATCTTGATTACAGATGAAAGGAACGTTATGAAATAGACGTACACTTTTGCGTGAACAAATTATTTTCTACCGGCATTACGCACTGACGTATAGAAAAGTTCAAGGGCACAAGATCAAGATTTTGTCTTTTAAAGCAGTTTTTTGGACATACCATCATTGTCGCTTAAATGAAGATGTCTGTAAGTTTCTTGTATAATACGCAAATTTTTAATTTTTGGTCGTCATTATCCAAATATCCAGCCACTGTTGCCAGTCGACGTGGTAATGCTGTCAGCGTTCTGGGCACTTTTTCCGTTGGAATCCATGTGGGTGATTTTTTTGACGCTTAATGAGCCCTCCCCTTTTTTAAAGTGTTCATAGTTTTTGATTTAAGTGTATAAAACAGGGTGAGTTTTTCAAATGGGTGTGGATGGCCAAATCCGAAACTAGTATAGTACTAGTGTATCCTTATTTTGTAAGCTTTCATTAGAATGCCTACAAAATAAGGACTTTATTTAGAAAATTCGCTTCTGTCAGCGGCTACGCCCGCGTTTTTGCCGAAAATTATTCCGATAGAACATATTCCCGAGATAAAAAATATCCTATATGCTATTTCTGACTATAATCTATATCTGTGCTAAAATTTAATCCAGATCCGTTCAGCCGTTCTGGCGTGAAGAAGTAACAAACATAAACACTCATAAACTTTCGCCTTTATAATATTAGTATGATACTTATCTAGATTAAATGAAAATATTAACTATTTATTTACTTATATTTCCCTCGGTTTTCTTCCACAATATTGTATATTTTCGCGTTTCTGCTATTTTATTACACAATCCACATGACAATATAGGCCTTGACAGACGTCGAACTATCTTGTGCTAGAGAATATTTTAGGTGCTTAGGCTCGTGTATTGTTGAAAAAACCATGTAGGGAAACTGAAAATAAACAGAAAAGAAAATGTGAAGTAGCTTTCTTTCTTTTCCTAGACCGTGTATATTTATACTAGCTTCTGCCAACGTCTTCGCCCGTGTGAATGTCAAAAATCAACCCAAGGGAACATATTTACGGGATAAAAAGTATCATATGTGCTATTCAAGACAACAATCTATCTCTGTGCCAAATTTCATCCAGATTCGTTCAGTAGTTTTTGCGTGAAACAGTAACAAACATACAAGCACACTCACTCACAATTTTTCGCCTTTAGTATTATTAGGAAAAAAATAAAAACAAAAAAACTTTTAACAAAAAATACAACCGACTTTCGAAATTGAAGTTATTTTTCACTTTTTTTATTTGGAAGTCGGTTGTATTTTTTGTTAAAAGTTTTTTTTTATTTTTCACTTTTTAGTTGTGCTACATAATTTATATAGGCTAGGTACCAATAATGCCCAAAGTGAAACCAGGATAGATTTACCCAATAACATGAAACTTAAACAAAACCGGTCGAATAAGGGTATACCAAGGTGAACTGTTTACACCTGCGTACCCCTTTAGATCGTACTAGTGTGATGTTATATTATGAAATGGTGTAAACAATAAACATAAATGCGATTGCAGCTATCCCGAGTGATTTGCCGTCATTTATTGAAGAGTTCTGATGTGTATCTCCGAAGTTCTTTATCTGATCTTGATGAAAATTAAATGGAACCACACGACAAACACCAGCTTTCAAATAAATAAAGAATCATCAATCAACCAAAATCGGTTCTCCCAGTAACAAGTTCTGAGGTAACACACATAAAAAAAAAATACATGCGAATTGAGAACCTCCTTCTTTTTTTGAAGTCGGTTAAAAACGAGGAGTTCTTCTGTTTCGTTTCAAGGCTAGTGTGGACTACTGGTTATTTCTGGTTTGTACCGCCATCAACTGAGATCTCTGCCCAAGAGCGGGATGATATAGTCTGACAGCAGCCTGTTACTGGTACAGTTCGATTCCAACTTAATGGCAGTTCAGCACACGTGGTGACAGTATTGCTGCGCAATAGTAAATTCATGTGGCTGCGGAGGTAAGGGGTTCACACAAGCCATTATGTTTGATGCTCACTGTACGTAAGATAATTTATTAAATGTTTTTAAATCATTCAAGTCCGATGAATGATGCAAAAAGTAAAATAATTGCCAGATTTTATTTGATTATATTATTGAATTTTATTGAATTAGATTATTTCTACAAGAAAATAAACTTCAAATGCATTGGATTTGCTTTTTGTTTCTTTTATTACAAGCTTATAATATACTTGCAATGTTTGCATGGATGTATGTAAGTTTGTTCGGGTCAAAACTTGCAACTGAATTTTAAAGCAGTAATTATCCTCGTCCGAATAAGATGAAATTTTGCATACACGTTTAGTTTGGATGACAAGGCATGGTTAGCTAATTGACATCATTCTAAATCCAATATGGTGCACGGCCCAAGATGGCGGACTAGTTATTTTTATTTATTTTTTTTGGATATCAAATGAAAGGGTTTGCTGAGAAGAACAAGAAAAAGTTTGTTTTAAAAAGATTCTTTAATAAATAATTTTGCACTGAGTTCCATGAAAAAAGAAAAAAATAATTTCTTGATAACCTCACAAAAGAATAATCGACAGCGACACCAAGTGGTACCAAATTAATTGAATTACTCTTTCCATTTTATTTTGTGAGTTTCACTAATGTCCTATTAAAATAAGCATTTTTTGAATCCTCAAATATTCGTTAGAAACCGAAAACAAGCAATAGTTCACATTTTCGAAATTTAAAATCCATTTCCCATTTTCAAAGACCTGGAAACTTTGACGAATTATTTGAGTTGTTAAAAGTGAAACATGAAATTAGTCATAAAGGGCTGCCGTGTTAACTCGAACACAAAACGTGCAGGCACCAGACCATGCGCGTCACAAATTCGCTCCACAGTACAAGTGTTAACCTCACGATAATAACGAACCACAGCTTTTAATTACCAAACTTAACTCCAACCAGAGACACTCAGAAAACCGCAGTTAAAAATAACCCCCAAGTTTTCCGCTTTTTATTAAGATAATAAAACGAGGTATTGCAGCTCTCACCGTCTGAAACTTAGTCGGTCTTGCGGCCAACATAATTTCAATTAGTTTTTTTTTTCTTGGTTGAAATGCCGGAGGTGGTTTACGAGGTCTTTTAGGCATTGCGTGGGATGCCCAATTGTGGACTAACAAATTACAGGTGACTGTAATGAATCAACACTGTCAGTCGGTATTGCAGTAATTGGCAGTATGAATGTAGTAGAAAAACTAAATGTTGACTACGGAACGCTAGGTACAGTAATCTTATAACTACTGATTTACCAATTTGTTGCATTATTATTAGGCTGTATGAATAGTGTTTTTTTTCTCTGGTATAATACCTGAAGAAGTTTACGAGGTCTTAGAGATATTTTAGTTTTTCGCGTGTTATATTGTGATAGTGTTGGATATTGTGGACCAACAAGTTAACATCATGTATACTGTTGTTTTAAAATAAATTAGCTTTTGTCTATAACTGTGGGGCTGCATTGTTATTCTAAACTACGCAACAGATTTGATGCGGTTTCCGCCATCATTTATACAATTTGTTCAGAAATATTTATGTGTAGGTATATATTTTTTGGAATAGTCAAAATCGGTGCGAGTTTTTCCAGTGTTTTCAATACAATTTAAATTTCAGTGTTTTTCCAATTAAATAACTTCAATTAGTAGTAAGTACCGGTCTTGTTTGCCCCGCGTGGGATGCCCAATTGTGAACTGGCAATTTATTATATGTACACTGTTGTCAGAAGGTGAATGTAATAAATCAACACTGTCGGTATGAGATTAATTGGCAGTTTGGTTGAAGTAGCAAATTAAATGTTGACTATGAACAGCTTCCGTAAACTTGTTACTGCTGCAATGCATTGTAAGGTTTTTTATATATTGTTTTGTTTGTTATACAATATATACAAAATGTTCAAGCTGTAGACAAAATAGTAATAAGTGCTATTTCATAGTGCATATAGGCATATAATCATCGATAGGTTCCTAATTTCATGAAATATGTCTAACTGACCTCAGCGAGTTTGCTTCGGCCCCTCGAACGCCTTTTAAAGGTCAGGAACTGCGAATAACCGAGGAATTAATGTTAAAGACTTTTCATGTAATAAAAAGATCTTCTAATAAAAATAATGAAAAACTCAACACACCAAAATCACCAATAAAAATTCAAAACAAACACGAACTCCAACAAGCCCCAAGAAAAACACGAATATCTGTCTAAAAGAGGAACATCATATTTTTAAAACAATACCGTTGTTCACACCAGATTTCAGCGAAGTTTTGAAACTTCGCTAACGCAGTTAGCGGTATACTTATTTATACCTTTATACCTGAAACTTTTCGAAGCACGCATTAGACAGAAATATTTTCACCGTATTGGGTTAAGCTGCTTTACATAATGGATTTTTCAAAGTTTCTTTGCTTAATTTTTTTTATAAACGCCGTTTAAAAAGAAAAAAATTGTTTGGATTAACGATTTTTTTTAGTGTTATATCTTAATAGCCTTATATTATGATATGATTTTATATTTTTCCTGCGAGTTTAAGAGAAAATGCCTTCTTCAAGCCACAACGGCCATTGATCTGAAACCAATAGGCTAATTTACGTTCAAATTCATGTTGCAGAATCACCTCAGTGACAACCAATGTCAAAAAGTAACAATATGTAGGGTATTAAAGTTACACTATCACATATCTAGGATCATACATAGGATCACCACGAAAGAATCATCATCATCAATTTTTTTTCCGAAGACAGTATGATTCATATGATGTCATATGAATCATACTGTCTTCGGTCAATCATCGATCAATCAATCATTTCGTTTGTAAAACATAGGTATGGTTACAGATAGTATAGTTACATTATTATATAAATATGACTCATATATATGTGATCCTAGATATATGATTGTGTAATGTATGTCCAAGGGGGGTCTCAGGTTACAACTGCGATGAATCTGGATCTTAATATTAACTTCATTCGAATATTTTAATAGATCTATTCCACAAACGATGATGAATTAAATGTATGTTCTAGAAAATACCTTTGTACATACTATGTACGACTGGATACGCTGAAATTGACAGCCGGAAGCCCAAACGAACATTTTCTCGATACTGTCTCATAACATAATGGATTTTCGCTTATCTTTCTCAGAAAAAGGTTAGACCGGAGATCGTTCCATCCTACATCAAAAATATTTTTGATTTTAGCGTCAACATAATATCCATATAGCCGTAAAATTTATTTGTATTGGTAAACTACAAATGCTGAGTTTAAATGACTGCTACAAAAACATTTTAGACCACATTTCACAGATTCTTTGGTGAATTTTTTGTCAAGTTTTTAATACAATTGACAAATTCGTAACACCTTGTTGTGGAAAGGACTTCACACAGCCAAACACTTCTTAGTAGAGTTATTTCTATTAAAGTATCATAATAGTGCAAAGTTTATACTGTTTGTTTGACATAATCACGTTAATGCTGTAATAGCTGAAGCGATTGAATTTTCTTTTTTCACGTAGATAGACTATGTTCTGAATTACCACATAGAATAATTTTATCCCCGCTGCAGAAAGACGTTCCCCTAGAATTTGAGTGAACCCGCGAAGACAAGCTAGTTGTAGATCCGAACATACCTAAATTGAACGTACCCATTCTCCGCACCCCGAACATATTCACACCGTCATACATCTTGTTTATAAATATTTCTGCAACCATCCATATGTGCTCGAAAAGTAATATCTCCGTTGGAACCATCGTCCATAAAATGTTTGTCTTTGTCGGAGAGGGTTCGGTGTGACAAATTACTAATGTTGTTTGTTGAAACTGAAATGGTTGAGGTTTCAACGTTTTTCACTATATTGTTTACTTTCAATAGGCGACTTTGATTAATAGCAAGTATCTAGTGGAAGGTTTGTTATCTACGAACTAAGTAGTTGTCTGGTGAGCTGAACAAGAGTTGTGGAGTTGACGAGAAATTGAAACCTTTTATAGGATTAATTCTGTGAAGGAAAGCGCTTGCACCTACTTACTTGAAGTGGTGGGTTTAATGGTAACTTTTTTTTACTAATCTGAATTGTCCCACACCTGTGCAAAGACCTCCGCCATTCCTTCCATTTCTTTCGGTGTTGTATTTGATCTCCCCAATTTACGAGGAATCCCATCGAAGTGCCGCTGGACGGGGTCTAGCTGTGTTCAGGGGGGTGACCACAAGCTCTTAGAGTAAGGTTATTTTGAGATCGAGTAAGGGACAGATGTATATGACGTGTATACATCTGTCACTTACTCGATCTCAAAATAACCTTACTCTAACTGCCAGTTTCCCAGGTCTCAATTATCGGGCTGTTAACGTAATCGACGATTAATCGCCTGTTAATTCTACTTTCAGTTTCTCAACACCCAAATGTGACAAGCTTTTAACAATTTGTCACATTTGAGAAAAATCTCGAATTAACCACATGTTACAGCAGTTTTGGGTTTCTGAGAACCATTTTCAATGTTAATCTCTTGTCAACGAGCCTAATTTATAATTCTTAGACATTGGTCGATTATTCGCAGATTAAAATTAATATTATGATTTTAAAGGCTTATATTACGATAAAAAGATAATAGGGGTCGGTGAAAACTGTGGTATGGGTTGAGGCATAAAAAATATGTTAATTTAGATCAATTATTAATTATCAAGATTTAAAAAAATAGGATCTTACAAACTTTTTAAATTAATTACATTATAAAAACTTGACACAATTATCAAAAATAGTTATTTTGTATTTAGGTAAATAAAAATAAGATAAATTACTGACCTGGGAATCGAACCTTCCTCACGCGCATTAATGTTAACTGTACCCTGTACTTAGTACTTATCGAGGTCAGTTTCTGGATAGATTTGTGTTTAACTTGAAGCGGCTGTGGTGGTGACCGTGCCAGGGTAAGCAACACTTACCAAGGTCAGTCTTGGGATGGGTGACCACTTTTTTTTTTTGGATCGCTTGTTTATGGATAGGTGACTCCGCCAGGGTAAGCAACACTAACCAAGGTCAGTGTTTGGATGGCTGACCATCACCACAAAAATTTTGGATCATCCATCCTAAAGTCACCCCGCTAGTTTAAACAACATTACTAAGGTCACCCATCCAAAAACAAGCGAACCCAAAAAAAGTGGTCACCC
Organism: Orthosia cruda; assembly: GCA_964057195.1. Classification (NCBI taxonomy): domain Eukaryota; kingdom Metazoa; phylum Arthropoda; class Insecta; order Lepidoptera; family Noctuidae; genus Orthosia; species Orthosia cruda. The sequence continues at coordinate 24,698,257 of OZ059840.1, read as the reverse complement.
ATCCAAACACTGACCTTGGTAAGTGTTGCTTACCCTGGCATGGTCACCCATCCAAAAACAAGCGAACCCAAAAAAGTGGTTACCCATCCAAACACTGACCTTGGTAAGTGTTGCTTACCCTGGCGGGGTCAGCCATCCAAAACAAACGAACCAAAAAAAAGCGGTCACCCATCCAAAAAAAAACCTTGGTAGGTGTTGCTTAACCTGTCCAAAAAAAAGCAAACCAAAAAAAACGTGGTTACCCATCCAAAAATCGTCCCTGGTAAGGTTTGCTTAACTTGCGGGCTACACCAACCCAGCCGCTCAAGATAAAATACTATTTAAAGTTACTGATTACGTCATAGTTGTGAAGGAATTGAATGAATACTAGCTAGGGTAGCCAACCGAAATAAATTATTAAATGTAACAAGCGATTACGTAATTTCTCGATGATGCAGAGTTGAGAAACTCACTGACAACTGACGGCTGGTTAATTTGTGACAAATTGTCAGCTGATTTGAGATGTGACGTCGACTTCAGAAACTCGCCCTAAGAGCTTGTGGTCACCCCCCTGAGGCCTTAGTGCGAGTTTTTACTCACACTCAATGGCGTTAACGTAAACGTCAACTCTTTTGAGTGTATATGGTATAATTTTCTTTATTATATTGTATTTATAGTTGCATAAACCTGATTCCTTTAATTTTCAATATCGCACCTACCACTAGTTGTCACTGAATCACCCAAAGGTCGACTGGTAGAAAATGCCTAAGGCATTAAGTCCGCCTATGTGCGTTTGTGTGCATGAAGTATTAAATAAATCTTGAAACTGGATAAGCGCGTCTGGTGAAGGTAAGGAGAAATCCCTTTTTTGTATACTTTTTGAAATAAGAGACCTATTACGTTATCAAGAGCGAGTACGTTAAAAAACTCGGAATAAGCACACTGATTGTCTTGTGAAAAGAACTTAATCTATATAGAATTACTAGAATCTACCCGCAGCTTTGTCCACGTGAAAATATCCATTCCATTCCTTCTACCGGGATGAAAAGTATCTTGTATCATAATCCAGGTATGTGCCTAACCATGTGCCAAGTTTCATCTAAATGTGTTGTTGCCGCGAGGATGGACATACATTTTTGTGGATGGAACTAATTGTTTTGAGAATTGCGTTGATTGTTAATTGATGTATATGTAAAGGGAAATTATTGATGACCTTTTAAAAAATGGCATAATTCGTGAAAGTAATTCCGCATATGCCAGTCCCGTTTTGTTAGTCGATAAACCTTCAGGCGAAAAACGTTTGAAATAAAATTACGGTGAAAGAGAAATATCCAATGCCCATTGTAGAAGACCTATATTATACCTTATAGATAAACTTCGAGTATGTAAATGCTACACATCTATTGATTTAAAGAGTGGTTATTATCAAATTAATGTAAATAAAAGTTCAATTCATAAAAATGCGTTCATCACCCCCGATGGTCATTTTGAGTTTATGAGGATGCCGTTCGGGTTATGCAATGCACCGTCTGTATTCCAACAGTTAATGAACACCGTCTTGGGTAAACTTCGCTTTGATAAAGTTATTTGTTATATTGATGATCTATTAATAGCTACAGAATGCGTAGATGAAAATGCTAAACTATTAGATGAAGTATTAAAAATATTGCAAAATAGCGGTTTGACAATAAATTTTGAGAAATGTCACTTTTATCAGAGCTCTGTTAACTTTCTAGGGTACGATATTTCTGAAAATGGTTTACGTCCGGGTAAAAAGAAATTAAAGGCAGTAGAGAATTATCCTGAACCGAAAAATGTGCATCAAGTTAGGCAGTATGTTCATCTGCTCCCTCATAACTTCTGAACTACTTATCATCATTTGAAAAATAAGGTGTCGTTGGATGCGTTTTGTTTGTCCGCTACTTATAGGTCTCTGTGACATCACATTAAATTGGATATGGTGCCCTCTAGGCGGCCCGAAGTCAAGAACAAAAAAATTGCCCCCATGTTAAATAGGGATTTTAAAATGAAGGTAGGGTATAGTAAATCATATTTTTGTCAAGCGTACCGTTTGCGAGATATTTTCCATCAAAGTCATGAAAACTAATTTTATACCAGACTACGGCGTCGCAGTATTAGTTGATCTGTATGTATATTTGTAAGTATGAATGCGTTTATGTTCTCTTACAAGAATCATAATCCGATGTGCATGTTTCTTTAGCTAACATAACTACACACACATAGCACATACCTATCACACAAAATTCAATACATTGCAATTACAACACAATAATATACAATTTATAATAATATTTCTTTGTTTTGTACCTACTTGGTTTGTGGTGAGGCATAAACGATTTTTTCAACAGACTTGCTCATAAAGTGGCTCTGATTTCACCGCAATTAGGCACATAATGACACCTGTAATCAAAATGTGATTTTTTCATTGCTTTTATTCACAAGTGAGTTATAGAGTTTTTTTTTTAATTTATTGGTTGAGTTGCTCTTAAAAAAGTTTCGATACAAAAAAGATCATGCTCAATAGTACAAATAAATTAATGTACCTATTGCTTGCTCATTTCATGCAACTTCGTATTTAAATAGATAATTTCAACTTGTACGTGTTTAATAATTAAAAGATTCACTCAAATATAACTTTTGTTTTTCTCCGTAATAAAGAAAACTTGAAATTGTAGAATCAACTTTTATTACTTGTAAATTTTAATTTTAATTTGTGTATGACGTTCAAAAGCTTTTTGGCTCAGTTCAATAAATATATTTGACTTTGTTTTAAATTCCCCATTTAGTACTTTACGTGGCTAACGCTATCCGCGAAAAGCCAAAAAAGAAGAATCCTCATTATTTTAGTCTATCGCCGATCGCCATTGTTTGATGCACGCGAATAGGAAAACTGCAAAAAATTTCACGCCATTGCAAAAAAAAATTCGCAACTCGTTTTCACTGTTGAAAATTATTTTTGTTAGTATTATTTTATTTTTTATTATTTTTTACACAAGTGTTTTGAAAAACGTCGTATGATACACGTGTGTATTTATGATTACCGTCCTCGGCTTTCTTAAGACTCAGGTCACTCACCTGACGGCTAAGGTCTCAATGGCGCCTCAGCGGTAATCACCAACATTACACACTTGTACCATAATGTACTATTACGATTATTTATTTATTTTACCTATACCTGTCCTTTAGTGAATACTTAATTTCTTAGATCAACTACGTTATCGTTATACGTTATCTAGAGTCCACTCTTGTAACTTATGCATTATTTAGATACATGTAAAACAACAAACCCTAAACAAAATAGTACATTATGGTACAAGTGCGTAATGTTGGTGATTACCGCTGAGGCGCCATTGAGACCCGAGCCGTCAGATGAGGGTCTTAAGAGAGCCGAGGACGGTAATCATCAATACACACGTGTATCATACGACGTTTTTCAACACTCTTGTTAAGAAAATAATACTAAAAATCATATCCAACAGTGTAAACGAGTTGTAAAAAATGTTTCGCAATGGCCAGCAAAATTAATCAGTTTTCCTATGCGCGCGCATCTAACAATGGCGATCGGCCATAGACTAAAAAGAATGAGGTTAATTTTTTTGGCTTTACGCGGATAGCGTTTTAGCCACGTACAAAATGGGGTATTTCAAGTTTTCTTTATTACAGAGAAAAACAAAAGTTATATTTGAGTGAAAGTTTTATTTATAAAACACGTACAATTTGAAATTATCTATTTAAATACGAAGTTTCATGAAATGTGTTGCATTTGTACTATTGAGCAAGATCTTTTTTGTATCGAAGCTTTTTTAAGAACAAAGCAACTCAACCGATAAATTTTAAAAAAACTCTATAACTCACTTGAGAATAATAGCAATGAATAAGTCACAGTTTGATTAAAGATGTCATTATGTGCCCAATTGCGGTGAAATTAGCGCCACTTTATTAGCAAGTGTGTTGAAAAAATTGCTATGTGCTAAAACCCTAAAATGCTTTAAATAAAAAATTTGTTCAAAAACTAAAACCCGAATATTAAAAACACAATGTGGCGCCCAAAATCCGCCATGTTTGTTTTCTTTTAACTTCACCTATCTAGGAACACTTGGGCAGTCAAGACGTATCTAACGATGTCCAATTATAATCGCTCGAAAAACATAATCCTTTCATTGCAGTCGGGTACAAAAATACGGTTAATCATTATTGGCTACATCTACTCCATTTCTCCGTAGCGTAATTCGTAACGACCTGCACAGAATCTCGACCACCGATGTTGCTCTAATCACCCTTCTCCCGGTCGCACAAAAATAAATATTGTTATTGTTCCCTTAAAGAGGTGCGCGTTCCCCAGGGGAGTTCATCAATCATAATTTATTTCCCTATTGTTCCAAGGCCCAGAATAATCGTTCATATCCGAAACACCTTCCTAGGGACGCGGTCACACTTGGGAATGCCTCTAATAAATTGATGGGAACATGTTTTGTAACTCATTAAGGATTAAGGTTGATTAATTTTGGCGTAATTTTAGGCTTAAGAGGTATCTTAAAATTACATTTACCTACACATGAGATTAGTGAGGTACCTGTATGTAAAATGAAATTCAAAGAAACTGGGGCCGTACCATGATGTGTCAAAACAATCATGGTGCGACTGTAAAAAAAGAGACAGATGTATATAAGCTAGATCTGTCTCTTACGCACAATGAAAATAACCTTGCTGCAAGAAGAACCTCCTGATTCAAAGTAAAATTGAAGCTTTTTCGTAGAAGAGTTTTGTTTAAAAGTTGTCCTGTGCTTTGATCCTGTTGCATCGAACTTCAGTGTAGTTAGAAAATATGACAGATTTTCAGATAGCACATGTTACTGCAATATTATCTAAAAAGAGTAAAATACTTAATAAAAACAAAACATCATTGCTTATTTTGCGCCTTATCTCCAGTCTCCAGATATATCTCCTCTTTTCTTTCAAATATCCACGGAATATTGGCTGAAAACTGCTTCTTAATTTAACCGCAAAGATTCTACAAAACCGAACAAAGGAGTTTTAACTAAAATCTAGAACAAAAAAACAACGTACATTAGCCTTTTTAAGCCGTGAACGACACACTAAAACACCATTGTCTGTAGCGTCACCAACGCCGCCACTTAATAACTAATAACATGACGTCACACAAATCCTGCATCGCGCAAGTAAAGTTTTCGGCGCGATTTGAACGTATACAACAGTCCGACATCAACCGTAAGGCACGCCCGTCTGGTCGGAGGATCCTACCTTTTCTATGGAGGTTTATGGGACTTTACACCCTGTTCCACATACTCCCAAACTGGTGACCCCGAGTATGAACGTCAGCGCAGCCTTCGTGCAGAGCTACCACACCGTGACGTCATCACTTCCTCAAGCTTTCGAGCAGCGAGTCAACAACCAGCCAGTACCCAAGTTATCTACGAGGGTATCCTGACCACCAGCATACAGCAGAAGCGCATTCCTGGTCATCATCCTCAACCTGCATCATCACTCCGACTCACTGGAGCATCATCCCTCTCACTAGAATTTCATCACCCCGACTCACTGGGGCATCATCCAGACGCACTAGGGCATCATCCAGACGCACTGGGGCATCGTCCCATCACTGGAACTAATCTTCCACTGGCCTGGCAAGGCAAGTACGGATGACTCAACCTACTATCGACCTCCGGTCTCTGGAGGGGAGTGATGTAGCGGCACCAACGCTACCACTTAACATGACGTCACACAAATCCTGCATCGTATACAATAGTCAGACATCAACACAACACAACAGCCGTCTGGTCGAAGGATCCTACCTTTTCTATGGAGGTTTGTGGGACTACACCCTGTTCCACATAGGTATTCACAAATGCCTACTTTTTCTTCTATTGTCTAGCAACCCAGCTCTTTTGTTGCATATATTCACGGAATATTGGCTGAAAACTCTTAATTCAACCACAAAGATTCTACAAAACCGAACAAATAAGTCTTACCGAAAATCTAGAACCAAAACCAACTTACATTAGCCTTTTTAAGTCGTGAACGACATACTTAAGTAAGAGATCTTAACTTAATTAACTTAGTTATTGATGAGAGCGTCTGTTGGGTCTCTCCGAGAATATTTCATTAGATTTAAATTCTTCTACAAAACCTGGATTAAGTTTCAAGGATTTTGTTGAAATATTAATACTTGAAGTTGTAATAAAATTTTTGTATTAAAGGATTGTTAGCAACGATTATATTGTTGAAATTCCTTGGAATAGCTTAATGCTTCGAATATTATTAAAATATTCGTAGCATTAAATATTTTAATAAAAGTTGTGTTTATTTAAATATAGATAAACTAACAACGATTTTCCAATATTCACTGTTGAATTAATTTTAATATTTGCTAGATTTTATAACGCTAATAAACGTTATCGAAATCTCAACGTAAATTGGTAATATTATATATTATATTCGTTCGCGTGACCAGAGGACTGGCCTTTTCTTTAGCCAGAGAATCAGCATTGCCATTCAACGTGGCAATGCTGCCAGCGTTCTGTGCACGTTTCCCATTGACATCGATGTGGACGAATTTTTTGATGCGCAGTAAGCTTTTTTTTGTTTTGTTATTAGTCATAAGATTAGACATATTCAATTGAATATATTATTACGTAAATTAAATGAAAATCTTTTTAATCACCTTTACTTAGGTACCTAATTTATGACTCGAGATATCACATTTGTCAACCAAAAATTAAGAAAATTTTCGACTACTTCACGAAAAAACCGCAGTCATTTGATCTGCAAGTCATGTTCCCACCAGACTAAAATTCCCCAAAAAAGGCATACACACCTTCTCGTAAACCATGAACATAGACATAACACTCTGGAACCGTGCCCTACGACCTATATTACCTTCATCACTTCACCCAGATTTACATCCCGGTGGTATATGAGTGTAGCAGTATAACACGATATCATCGGGCCAGTGTGAACGGGGGGCGAGGTTCCTTCGTGCCTTCAGTATTGCCAACCTAAGGAAATTGCTTTTTTCTTTATACTCGTGTAAGTTGATATTGCGTGAATTATGAAAATTGCCCGGCTAAATTGTTGATTTATTGCGTGCCATCTATTGGATTGGGTGCCGAGGAATTGTTTTACGGGTTCTAGGGGTATTAAGAGTGATATGTTAAGGATTTAAGTAACAAGTTAGGGATTGGTCGCTGATCGATTATGGTGAAGCTGCTTTATAGTGTAATTAAAAGTGGATAATGTGACTGCCGGTTCTAGGTTTGATTTAAAGTTAATCAAACATGGTTGATGCGAGTCAAGCTCAGACCTGAGCTCGATTATACGAAGATATTTTGTTTTTGATGAAACTTGATTTTATGAATGATTCTTGACAGTAAAATAGATTACTGTATGGTTGCTTGGACGCATCTTGCCGCAACTGGTTTTTCGTTTATTTTTTTTTTATTTTTAACTCTGGCCTATAAATAGGAACTTCTCCTATATCGTGGGTATGTAAGCCACATCAAGTAACTCCTTAGTTAGCCGCCTTTTATGAGTTGCCAAGATTTGCAGATAAACTGGCAACCCACAACTTGCAGCTAACTGAGAGTTGGCAACCTTATTTTTTCTATTTTCTACACCAGTTTCTTACAAATGTCGTTGGATTCACTTGATTTCTTATATAATTGGTGTTAATTATTTAACATAAATTTCAATTTATTTAATTAAGGTTATTACGGCTAGATATTTGAAGGCGAAGGCCCTGCAGAAATCTATTCCACTATAAAAAAATACAATAAAATAAAAATATATGAAATAAAAATATAAAAGGAATAAATAATATATGTATTAAATATATTCTACTATAAAAATTAAGTTTAATCAAAAATCCTGATTTCTGCAGTTGGATCTTAGCCTAGATGTGTCTATTGGCTGAAATGATGATGATGATGAAACTGTGCACACGCCGACCGCTTTCGCTTAAGCTAGCAACGTGCTTCAAGCGAGCAGTCTGCGTGCGTACATCACGCGGGCCGCCCGCTTGAAGCGCGTGGTAAGCATGTGGTAAGCGAGACGTCAGCTGTCGAGAGATACGATGGCGGAAGCTCGCTTACAGCGACCTGACTGCTAATTTGTATTGTTAATGTAAAGTATGTCTACAGAGGACGCCCTAAAGCTCACATTTCAATGAATATTATTTTGCCGGGTGGGAGCGGTGTCGTATAAGTCGGCTATGACCTTCAACCACCGGAATATCCTGACTTGCTTCTCTTGATGATCGTGAAAACATAAGAGCATAAGTGACTAAAATAGAAAGAAAACCTAGTCAGGTTATAAATAACATTGGGGACTCCTATTCAATCCACATAGTTTAACCTTGCACGATTCACCTAGGTAACTAAAAGTATCCACAGGCTACTGAATTTAACAAGCCGATATACTAAATAAAACAAAATAAACTAACGTACCTACAGCTTGTTACCGACATATCGCATTACGTATAGTTACGGTCTTTTTACTATGCGGTGCTCCGTTAGTACCAATGTGAGGCGCAACGAGTGTATTTCATATTTTGTGGCCTAGTAAATTTTAATAAATAGAGATCGTACATTCTTACCAAATATATTGTTTCACTACCTAAGGCGGTTCAGGTTCTGGAAAAATCAGTATTTGTGATGTTTTTAGGTAAAGTCCGACTAAAAAAATGGAACCCTTTATAGAATCACCCGTGAGTCCGTCCGTCGTCTGTCAAATCCAATTTGCTCTGAATCTGCACGGCCGATTCAGTTAAAATTTGGTACACCAAAAAAATTCTGTGAACCAAACACCGAACTTTAACGTAAATAAATTAAATGGAAAATAAATAATTATCAATTAATTAAATTAATTAATCTTCCATTTTAAGAGGTGACTAAGGGATACTCCACAGAATGGGCAGCAGCGTTCTCTCTTCACTTTAACAAAATACTGCGATCGCCAACCCGCCTGCCAAGCGTGGCGATTACGGAAAACCAAAATGAATAGCACAACAAAAAACCGGCCCCAAGTGCCCAGCAGCCCCTCTGACTATGCTTGATGTTGAGCTGTTGGTGTGGCAAGGGGTGCGAAGAATCCTCGGAGTGGACCAGGCTACCCCAATAAAAACCAACGACTGAACCTGGCAACATAAAACACGTGAACACTCCGGACCGACGAGAAGATAGCCGCTCTTAAGGATGAATTGAGCAGGTTACAATAAAGTATTATAGGGTTATCTGAAGTCCAAAGAGAAGGGGAGGACTCGATAATTCTGAAATCCAGTAGCCTACTCCATTTCCGAGAGGGTGACCGGCAGCCGCAGGGTAGTGTCGGGTTTATCGGCCACAAGCCCCTTGTGAACAACGAGGTGAAGATCGAGTGTGTGTCGACCAGGATGGAATACCTTATACTCAGAATATCCTCAAGATATTCGCTGAACTTCTTGATTCTTCTCAGCCATGTCTACAATCTGTTTTCAAATGTCATCACGAATCGTCTCGCGCGCACGTTTGGCGATTACCAGCCTCTCGAACAAGCCGAATACGTACACATACGCTGCGGCAGGTTATACAGAATACCGAAGAGTACAACCTGCCTCTCTATTTAGCGTTTGTGGATTACGAGAAAGCGCTTGATTCGATCGAGACTTGGGCTGTACTGCAGTCTCCTACGGTGCCAAATTGACTACCGGCACATCGAAGTGTTGAAGTGTTTGTACAAAATCGCCATCATTTCAGTTCAACTTCAGGATCAGACTTCGGAACCTATTTTTCTGCAGCGAGATGTGAGACAGGGAAACGTGATATCTCCGAAACTGTTCACCGCTGCACTGGAGGATGTCTTTAAGGTTCTGGACCGGAGAGGTCTAGGCATCAACGTCAATGGCAAATACATCACTCACCTTCGGTTTGCCGACAATGGCGAAACAAGCTTATTTTATATTTTGTTCACTAGCCGGTACGGTATTATTCAAGTTTCAGGTATGTGTTTTCTGTGTTTCTGCGACATCTATGCCGGAATTTTTTCAGTACTTTCGGTAAGATTATTTTCCTGTTCTGGGTTTATTCTTAGAAAAGTTTTTCTAAAAAGGCTTTCACGATCTGCGAATCTAAACCCCAATTTCTGGAACGAGAAAGTAATATTACAAATTGTCAAGCGCCTTAAACTACTGTAATGAGATGTTGATGATGCATTCAATCAATAACTGTACTTAAATTACGTCCAGCTGATTAATTTATTTGATGTACCTACATTTACCTTTCGACGCACCCTAGAATATTTTCATCAGCTATTTTCATACCTTATGACAATAATGAAAAAGAAAGAAGAAGCGGTCGATAAATTTTAATACCTTCTGTATTACTTATGTGTATAATATATTAACAGACTATCATCGATCTGTTTTTCTTTCATACAAAAAGCAATCAAGATTATCCCGGACATCTATTTACAGCACCTTCTTCGTTTAAATGAGTCCTTGAACCTTTGACCTGATTAAAGTCAACCGATTTGTAATCAAGAACTTTTAAATTAGTTTCCCGAGCCAAGTCTTTGGAGGCCACTTGGGAACGTTAACCCCATCTAGTCATTTAGTTTCACGTTTCGATTACACTCTGTTATTTACTTGCTTTTGAGCTAAAAAGAGAGACTTTTTCTTATTTTGGAGCATAATTTAAATGAGGTTCATCATTTCAGACGAAAGACGTCCACTGCTGGACATAGGCATCCCCCAGGCGCCGCCACATTAACCGAGCTATGCTCGAAGTTTCCTAGCGTGATCACATCAGAAATGAGGATAACCGCAGGAGAACCATAAAGTTACCGACATATCCCGAAGAATTGCGAAATTTAAGTGGCAGTGGGCAGGGCACATTGCTCGCAGAACGGGTGGCCGATGGGCCCAAAAGGTTCTGGAATGGCGACCGCAAACCGGAAGACGATGCGTTGGAATATCTCCCACTAGGTGGACCGTTGACCAGGTTAAGGTTGCGGGAATGACCTTGATGCGGGACGCACGGGATCGGTCAATGAGGAAATATGGATATGGAAGCTAAACTTTCATAAAAGAGTTATGTAAAGAAATAGTTATGAATATAAATGTGGATGGATGGAGAAGGAGAGGAAGGCCAAAGAAAAAATGGATGGACTGTGTAAGGAGTGATATGAACGAAAATGGAATCAGTGATAGTGTGTGACAGGCGATAGAATGGTATGGAAGAAGAAAATGTGTTGCGCCGACCCCAAGTACTTAACATGGTACAAGGGCAGGAAAATGATGATGGAAGCTAAACTTTCATAGAACCATTTTCAATAAATATTCATATACCTAGAATTATAACAAAGAAGGCACCTTAAATCCTAGTTAGTATCGTAAAAACTCATCACCACCATCATTTCAGCTAAAAGACGTCAATGTTGGACATATGCCTCATCCAAAGGTAGCCATATCGGCTGGTCCTGGGCTTCTCGTTTCCAGCGGACTCCTGCGACCCTCTAGGTTATCAATCCACTTTGAGGTACAGCCATCGTTCGGCACACGGTGGCCACCCCATAACCTTTTGGCTACATCAGCCATTTGTCGTGCTTACAGTAATGTGACCTACCTACTGCCATTTTAGATTAGATTGTTTCTTCCGACTTCATAAAGAACTCATCTATCCAGAAGGAATCATCATCATCATTTCAGCCAATAGACGTATACTGCTGGACATTGGCCTCCCCCAATTGATACCTCATTGTTCGGCCCTGTGCCTCTCGTAGATTACGTCCACGCAACATGTGATCTGATAGTGCAACCTGCATAAGACATTCGATTGAATATCCTAAGTTAAAAGTCATAATTCGAGGTTTGCTTCTCGCCTATTTCCTCCACCAATATCGGATCAATTTAAAAGGTATCGTAGGTTGTAGGTGTCGTTGGGGTTTAGGTTGTAGGTTGGTAGGTATAGATATCAGGACCCGAAGTGGTGGCGCGTAGTGTTCCACGTGCGCCCCTCTTAGACGTCGCGGGGGGAGTCCAACACCTCACTCCCCCCCCAACCCGAGGTAGTGGCCTGCAGAGGCTGGCCGGCACTATCCGGTGGTTGCGGCAGTATCGTTGTTCCCGCGATCCCCGGTGTAGGTGTGAGACGGAACACCGGGGTGGTTTTTAGTCAGTAAGAGTCTGACAGACCCCTCCGCCTCCCCAGGGCGGAGGACATCCAATGAGGATTTTACAAACCGTGGAAAAAAATAAAAAGAGAAGCTAGTTCGCGTACGAATTGTTTGTTATGGAGAAGAACGGACAAGAAACTCCAAATTTAATCTTTTAAAAAAAAATGTGTTTTACAAGTATTTGGTTACAATAATCTTGTAAAAAAAACGCACTTAAAAGCGTCTAGAGTAAAACAAACAATTAAAAATACAATAAATAGGTAATTAAAAACAGGCGGAGGCAGCTAAGATATGACCAATCCCAACTGATGGCGCCCGTTCACGAACATGACACATGGATCGGCACCACTCAGCTCAACCATCATGAAGGGAACCGAATGATCCAACACATGTGCCACCATCAGAGAGACATTAGAGAGAGCATGACACACTCAACTTCCAGGGCACACTGAAGTCAACGAACGACACATAGGTACAGTAAATGGTAGAATTACAGTTGGTACATAGTACTCGCATATGTGCTGTGCAGTTATATAATCCAAAAAATAAATTGAGTTTATACAACACAAATATACATTATAATTATTCGTACAGTCTTCAGCAGGTCCAACAATACTTCAGAACTTTTCTGCTTATCACTTGTTTTTGTGCCCTAGTGACTGTTTAGCTGGAATAGCGTTGGGCCAAGCATTTTTATCAGCGATGTAATCCCCCAACCTATAATATCCCTGCCTGCATAGTGTGCGTTTTATACAAGTTTTAAATTTCGTCTCATTCAATTCTAGAATGTGTGGCGGTATTTTATTGTAACATTTTATACAGTACCCCATAAAAGATGACGCTACTTTAGCCAGCCTGAAACCTGGTTGAATTATATGGTCCCTATTTCTAGTAACATAACTATGTCTATCGCTGTTTTTACTAAAAAGATGTAAATTCTTTCTAACGTACATGATGTTTTCGTAAATATATTGACAAGGTACCGTCATGATGTTAATGTCCTTAAACAGTTCCCTTAGAGAATCGCGCCGGCGAAGATTGTATATCGCTCTGATGGCTCCTTTTTGCAGAAAAAATATTGACTGAATGTCTGCAGCCCTTCCCCATAGTAATATGCCGTAACACATTATACTATGAAAGTAACTAAAATAGACCAGCCTCGCGGTATCTACATCAGTAAATTGACGAATTTTTCTAACAGCATAAGCCGCCGAACTTAACCGCCCCGCAAGTGATATTAAATGAGGACCCCATTGTAACCTTGAGTCTAGCGTGATACCCAGGAAAACCGTTTTGTCGACGAATTCTAGCTTCTCGTTGTTTAATATAATGTCACAATCATAACTTTTGACATGCGGCAAGGCAAATTTTACACACTTAGTTTTTTTAGCATTCAAAACTAAATTATTAGCAGTGAACCAATTTAGAACTTGCCGCAATGCATTATTTACCCCGGCAACGTTAGTCGTACGTCTATTTATGTTAAAAATCAAAGAAGTATCATCAACAAATAACACCATGTTTAGTTTGTTTTTCAATAGATGGGGTAAATAGTTAATGTATACTAAAAATAAGAAAGGACCTAAAATTGAGCCCTGGGGTATCCCCATTTTCACGTTCAACCCCGACGAATTGACACCGTTTATTTGAACTATTTGCTGTCTATCATTCAAATAGGATTTTACTAAATTTAATGCTGATTGGCCTAGCCCGTAATGCTCAAGTTTCAAAAGCAATGTTTCATGATCAACGCAATCAAACGCCTTCGCCAGGTCGCAGAAGATACCTATGGCATCTTGTCCCTCCTCCCACGCATCAAAGATGTATTTTATTAAGGTGACACCAGCGTCGGTTGTACAACGTCCTTTGGTGAAACCATATTGTTTCTCGTGTAGGATGTTTTTCGTATTAAAATAAATAAGCATTTGATTTAGCATTGTTGTAGTGTAAACTTAACATCGCGAGTTCCATGAAAGAGCACAAAGTAGTCTCTGACACGTGTACCTACGCGACAGCGTAGGTCGTCCTAGCTTATATCAGACTGTATGCAAAAACCAGGCAAACTACTTTATTAATATTCGCTTTTCATTTAGTTGTTAGCTTTTACGTCATAATTCCATTACAATGAACCAACATTCCTTGTTAATATCACTTAAATCCCGAGTCTAATTTTCAATTCCACCTCTAACCAAAACGCATTGTTTTGGAACGCTCAGTAGTCCAAATTATACCATTTCTATGTAAGATATATGAACGATAAGCTGGAATATAGAACCAACCAATAAACTTCCCGCTTGCTATATGGCCGGTTCCATATAATGATCGCACGGAACGCGGATATACGAGCTGTAAGGGCGTGTTTATGTTGACAAGCGTGCGGCGTGTGGCGGATTGGACTAAAGATAATATCAAAAAGAAAAGATGGGTTAAAATGAGAATAATGCTGATGCTTAAAAGTGAAGTCTATGGTCCACCATTGCATAATCTTCATCATCATCAGCCTTTTAATGATCCCACTGTTGAGAGTCAGGCCTCATCTAAGTTATAGGGAATTGGCCGTAAACCACCACGCGTGCCCAGTGCGGTTTGGTGGATGGCATAATCATAGTCTTCTCTTTAATTTATTGTACTTATTTTAAGCAATTAATGGTAGTGGTAGGGTCATTCTATGAAAGCCTGCCAGACTATTCCCAATGACTCTAAACTTCTAAACTGCAGTGCTTGAAAGCCAGAACCTAAAGTGGCGACCACCTAAGACGAAGCTCATCAAGTCTCAGTTCTGGTACTCGTGCAACTATGATCCGCAAGTAAGTTGTTCTCAAAACTTAAAAGACAAAATCAATGTGAACGCAAAGTTGTAAGGCCCGCTCAGCTCGTCTGCACCGTGCCAGCACCTAGTAGTTAGTAGTAAGTGAACAAGCACTAAGATTTTGCTACAATGAAGTGATTCCTCGAAATACGGAATTGTTGTATTTAGAACCAGTAAGTGGATATTGTACTGGCGTGTATATCCGAGTTTTTGAGTATTTTGATTGTGGTTTAAGATTTCTGGGATAATTTTATTGTTGACTTAGCTTTATTTCCTGGAAAATGCCAAATATAATTTGAAAGGGTTTTAATATTAGATTTCCCCGTAACATTTTGTTGAATCTGGAAATAGTACTTAGAAGCCTGCGAAAATATATGTCAAAGGGACTTAGAATTGAAATTAAACTATTGCAAAGACATTTACAGGTGTTTCTTACTTATATTTTGAAAAAAAATTAACACCCCCGCACATTTTTTATTTCATGCTACATAATTTATCTAGTACTAGCTGACCCTCGGGGCTTCACTCCCGTCAATTGGCTACCTATCTACATAGCCTGCCTACCCTGCAAACCCTGCCTAGCCTGCCTACCCTGCCTACCCTGCCTACCCTGCCTACCCTGCCTACCCTGCCTACCCTGCCTACCCTGCCTACCCTGCCTACCCTGCTTACCCTGCCTACCCTGCCTACCCTGCCTACCCTGCCTACCCTGCCTACCCTGTCTACCCTGCCTACCCTGGCTACCCTGGCTACCCAGACTTTCCTGGCTACCATGGTATACCCTGGCTAGCCTGGCTATCCTGCCTACCCTGGCTACCCCGCCTACCCTGGCTACCCTGCCTACCCTGCCTATCCTGCCTACCCTACCAACTAATTTTTATCGATCGTCAATAGTTTTCCCAGCGCACGCCAAATAATGTATTTTACAGGCAACATTTTGCTACCTTGGGTTACCTTATTGAAATTTTCATTAGGATCTCTACTTTAATTAAATTATAATATAGCTTATGACACTCAGGCATAATGTAGCTTTTTACTGGTGAAAGAATTTTCAAAATCGGTCCAGTAGATCCAGAGATTACCCCTTACAACGTCACAAACTCACAAACTTTACCTCTTTATAATATTAGTATAGATATAGATATAGTAGACACGCTTCGATTGGCAATCTATTATATACGTAATTATGACACGATATCTTGCGAAAACACCCCGATTCAAACAGTAAAATGCCCTATTACTTTTGAACGGCTGAATCGATTTTATTCAAACATAGCCAAGAACACTCTCGATTAAGTAACCTTTTAAACACAAAAAACTAAATCAAAATCAGTTCACCCGTTTGGACGCGTTGATGCCACAGACAGACACACAGATACACAGCAACACACGTCAAACTTATAACACCCCTCTTTTTGCGTCGGGGGTTAATGAAATAGGATGATATAATCCTCTGTGTTAAAGACGTTGGTCGATTGATATTGGCAAAAATTTATGTAACGAAACGTTTTGTCAAGAAAAAAACAATTGAAAACAATTTTCACGAAAGCTTCCAATTACCAATTTGAAATTGCATGCGAACTCATTTGCAAATCACAGTCGCGACGCAACTTATGTACTGTTTAGCTGAAGTAGCTGCAACCTGGCAGTATTTGCTACTGGCTTGTAATCTACAAATCCAATACAATTATTGTAGTACGTGTTCGCTACAGTCTATATCAAGCGCCGCTTTGCTTTATTTACTGGCAACTAAGCCCGCGGGTTTGTAGCTGTATGATATTCCGGTAGAAATAAGTATTTGTTACTAGTTTGGGTTTTAGTAATTTCTTATCGTAATTGAAACAGCTGTCACTAATTGGTTTAACAAATCCTGAAATAGTTTATTTTTTATTGTCACAGATAATTAGAAGAATATGGGTACAAATGTCTTATTTACTACAACGTCTAAGGCTAATTGTCGGTTAAAGGACTGGTTAGCTAGTGTCAGCCTGTGCCATCCGGCTGATTGGCAACTTTTATTCAAAATCTACGTTAATGTTCCAGTACCTGGGCGACCGAGCTCTGCTCGGGTGAAAATAGAGAAAACGACGTTTTCTAAAAATGAGACCTAGCTAGATCGATTTATCGCCCCCGAAACCCCCTGTTTACTAAATTTCATGAAATCGTTGGAGCTGTTTTTGAGATTCAGATGATATATATACATATATACAAGAGTTGCTCGTTTAAAGGTATAAGATGTATATAAGGCGTCAATCTACGATTATCAAACCGGGCACAAATACAGACCCGAGCTGTTACTGGGCAGTTCTTCTCCATACTTTGCCTGACCTGCAGATCAAATCAGAACACTATGCGCTTAAGCGCTAAAAGGGATATACGATAATCAAAACAATTGTTTTCTATTGTGTCCGCTAATTAGCGCTAATAGGCCTATACTCAGCATTCATACTTGGCCACCATTAGACCACTAGACCAATTTCACACAATTTCATTTTTTTTGTGATTTTCCAAACCGAATTCTTATAGCCACATTCGCTCAGTAAAACTCAAAGACATAATCATCAAATAAGATCCTGGTTAGGACGTAAGAATGCCTTGCCTGAACTCTGCATAGAGCTCACTGCTCCCGTACATTTCATATATGAAGCCTAACAAAGTTTAAACTTAGTCACTCATTACGAACCTATTCAAAAAGCCGGTATTCAAAATGTTACCAGACTACAATTTCAAACGTTTTTAGTTAGAAAATTCATTTTGTATGAGAATAAAATTAGCTTGTGAGCAACTTTGATTGCGTGTTTATAAGTTTGTGTGCATCTTCTGCAGTCTAGTGTGTAGTTTATCTGTTCCTTGAATAAGTAAGTTGGTTGGTTGTTTATTTACTATTACATGAGATGTGTTTTTTTTTAAATGTTGTGTGTAAATAAATCTTATAGCAATTTTTGTTACTGCAAGCTGTGTGCTTTGTTGGGATTTACGATCGGCAAAAACTATCAACTTGACTGTTGAAATGACAGCAAATATAAACATATAGAAGAATATAAACAAAAAGAAGAAACATGCTACACCAAATTAATAGGTATAAAAACATAATTTTAGTAATGACGATGAATAAAAATTATGGACTTTGTTAAGATTTTTCACCACCTAAAACCCATTTATGCATTTGGCATGCATTTTCAAATACTCTTTCTCAGTGCTCACCTACTTTACATTCTAAGGAACTCTTGTCTATCAAGTATCTAGCTAGCTAGACTACCCAGTAGCTTAACTGTGCATTATCAATAAGTGAATTTAAGATTTGTCGTTTCTTGGCTTTCAGTTCTTCATACCCCTGAATTCTTAATTTTTTGAATGTGGGGACATTCAAAAACTCGTTAGAAACCTAACTTTACCACTACACCAATAATAAAGTACATCAAAAGCAGAAAGTCACCAAAGTTTATTGCAAGAATAAACACTGGTTCAAAACTTCTAAAACTTCAATATTCTGAGATGTTTCGTAGTTTCTCAAAGACCTAAACCACCGAAATCAAAGTAGAGCCGCTACCTACAGAACCTTACATTTTGATTACCTAACCAACCTACACTAGACACCCGACGCCCACGACCGAATAAATAATCAACTCAATTATTTTCAGCGTAACCATAGAATTATGAAAACGTAGAAGAGAAATTAAAGTGCGTAGGTCTAACGAAACTTATGCTTAGAAGTTTACCTTACCGTCAACGACATGTATTTTTGGCAGACCGAATGTAAAGCCGTATTATAAGCTGTTTCATACGAATTATAAAAAAAAAACGAAAAGATTCTTCAGGGTGTAATCATAATATTACTTCATGAGACACACCGCCGGCGCACATCAGGCACACACGTGGCCTGTCAACTGTAAACACGCGTAGGCGCGCTGTTGGAGAATTTAGTGACTTTCGTGTGTTAGACCGCGAGTTTATGCCTTAAAACATTGTGAAAGTGAACCTTTAACTGTGAAACCTGTGAACAATTGTTTGTAGCTTAAAATAATAAGTGATTGAAACAAAAAACAGTGATCTAAAAACAAAAGTGACAATCAAGTTTACATAGTTTTTACAATCCACCCCCACAACTTTTATTTTTTTTGTCGTCAAGTTTTTAAACCAAAAGCCGTAATCCTGCAGTCATTTTAATGGAAACGGTGGTCTTGGCTTAATCGCCCGGGCCAAGAGGAAGAACACCTCAATAAAAATTACCCCTATCCTACGGTGGGAACGTGCCAAGAGGATACCAATCGGTGGCTAGTGGGAAACTAGTCTTTAGCGCCAACCTCGATGTACCAGGCAATCATCGAGTGTACATAGCCTTCTCATAGGGATGGGCGTCACCCTGTGAGCGACCGTTTATCGACCCTACTCGTGGGAATAAAATGGATATAAATTTAAATCAAAACAGAAACCTACCCCCAACCCAGCAAAATCGGAAAATTTACCACCAACAAGTTTTCCATAAAAGCTTATTTGAAACTCGACCCAGAGCTAACTCGTTTCATGGAACCACAACAGCAGAAACTGCAGTCATAGAAATAAACGATGATACACAAATGTCAACAAATACTAAAAACCTGCCCTCGGAACCGCCAGAGAGTTCAGAAAAAATACCACCAGCTTGGCAAAGAGTACCTAGCTCTAAAAAACGCAAACTATCGGACTCTTCTCCAAGCCCAACTACAGTTACAAGGAACAGCTTTTGTAATCTCCCAGTTGATGAGCCAGAGCAATTTACAGCAAAACTTCCAAATAAACCCCCACCCATAATGCTCTATGGAATAGATGATGTCCACGAGCTCTCTAAGTTAATTGAAACTACCATTAACCCAACCTGTTTCAGATTTAAAATAGTTAATAAGAATCTGCTTCGTGTTATGGTCGACGGGGTAGAAGACTACAAAAAAGCTGTTGATCTAATAAGACAAAAGGGTCTGATCGGTCACACATTCTCAAGAAAAGACACGAAAAGCTGCAGAATAGTCATAAAAAATCTCCACCACACCACACCCCATAATGCCATTGTAGAAGAAATTGAAAAAACAGGCAATAAAATAAGAGGAGAAATCATCAATTGCAGGTATGGACCTGACAAAAAACCCTCATCCACATTTTTCATAAATCTGGAGCCTAGTACATGTAACAAATCAATTAAAAATATGCAATACATCTATCACCAACGTGTTAAAATTGAAGATCCCTATAAATCCAGAACAATAGTGCAACGTCAGAGATGTCAGCAATATGGCCATTCAAAAAATAATTGTATGCGGCCATTTAGGTGTGTCAAATGTGGCGAAGGACACAGAACAGCAGAGTGCCCAAAAAAAGACCGCAACACCCCTGCCAAATGTGCATTGTGTTCATGCGACCATCCCGCAAACTACAAAGGGTGCCAGGTCTACAAAGAGATCCTTGCTAGAAAAACCAACAGACCAGGTCCAAATCACGCAGTAAACAGCGAGCACAAAAATAAGGCATCCCCTCTTGTATGTGAGTTAAACAACAGACCAAAACAACCAGTATCAACAAATAAATGTGATAACAGATCCTACTCCGATGTTACCTCCAATCGTAGAAATACCGACCGAGCAGATGATTCTGATCCTCTACTTTCTCAACAATCTCCAATCGAAGCTATCTTAACAAAACAATCTGAGAAGATAGATGCCCTCATTCAACAAATAGGAACACTGATAAACCTATTGACAACCGTAATATCCAAAATGAATACAAAATGACATTCTTGCGTATCGCAACTTGGAACATAAATGGATTGTCACCTAACACACTAGAACTTGAAGCAATCCTTTACAAAAATAAACTAGATATAATGCTTATATCAGAATCTCATGCAACAACAAGAAGTTCGTTTCGCATAAGGGGTTACAACATCTATGCTACACCCCATCCTTATGGTGGCGCTCACGCAGGAACAGCAGTCATTATTAAATCTAACATAAAGCACTCCATCTTGGAAGAACACTCAATGGCTTATCTACAAGCCACCACAGTCAGGTTGGAGGATCGAGCGGGCCCAATCACTGTGTCAGCCATCTACTGTCCCCCGAAGCATAAAATAAGCGAAGAAATGTTCACAATTTTTTTCGAAACTCTTGGGCATCGGTTTATTGCTGGGGGAGATTGGAACGCCAAGCACACCTTCTGGGGCTCACGATGCACGGTAACCAGAGGCAGAGCATTGAAAAACTCAGTAGACAGAAACAATTTGAGGTCCTGGTCGGATGGTAATCCAACCTACTGGCCTTCTGATCCGAAGAAAGTTCCCGATCTCTTGGACTTTTTTATTTCTGGTGGAATGAGTAATCTACACCTGTCTGTTGAGTCGTGCCTGGACGGATCATCCGATCACACTCCTGTGATACTTAACATTAGCAACAATATTATCACCACAGAGAAACCTGAATGCTTGCATAACTTCAAAACAGACTGGGAAGGGTTTAGAGGTTACCTTGAAGACAATTTAAACCTAAAAATAGCACTTCAGTCACCAGATGACATCGAAGACGCATGCAAATATATCACTTAATACAAGTGGCCTGTTGGATCAATACACCTGAGCTAGAAATGTCATGCAAACTTCCTTCACAACCTTTAGAAATAAAGCGAAAAATCGAAGAAAAACGTCACCTCAGAAGAGCTTGGCACCTTTCTCATCATTCGTCGGATAAGACAAAATTTAACCGTGCCGCGAAAGAACTAAAAGTCATGCTAAGAGATACCGCAAATAATTCTCTGCAAAAGCAAATATCAATGTTGTCTACTTCGGATCAAGGCGAACATTCCTTGTGGAAGGCCGTTAAAAATCTCGACAGGTCTCAAAATCACAATCCGCCCATTAGATCAAGCATATCTTTAGCCAGAACAGACAAGGAAAAGGCCGAGATCATTGGCTTACATTTGGCAAGCGTATTCAAACCCAATGAGGGGTTAGACCAACAAGAAGTTGAAGACATTCTGAATCGGGACTTACAGTTGTGTTTGCCAATTAGACCAACATCACCTAAAGAAATCGCGAAAGAAACCAGATTGTTGAATACAAAGAAAGCACCTGGGTTTGATTTAATTACGCCTCGACTTCTCAAGGAGCTACCCAAAAAAGCTGTTACGTTCCTAGCTGCTCTGTTTAACGGAATATTCAGAACGGGCTATGTTCCTAATCTATGGAAAATCTCCTTAATAATCATGCTTCATAAACCTGGTAAACCAGCACACGATGTTACATCATATCGACCTATAAGCCTCACGCCAGTGTTGTCTAAACTCTGGGAAAGAATTTTCTTGTCCAGGCTCAAAGTACTAATGGATGAATGTGAACTTGTCCCTGCACACCAGTTCGGATTTAGAAAGTCACATTCAACTACCGAACAGGTCCACAGAGTCTATCACGCAATACGCCAGAGCTTCGAGAAGAAGGAATACACGTCTGCGGCATTTCTAGATGTGCAACAGGCCTTTGATCGTGTGTGGCACAAAGGCTTACTGTGCAAGGTAAAGGAAAAGCTCCCCCACTCTGTGTTTCCCATCATAGCTTCATATTTAGAGGGCAGACAATTCCAAGTAAAACAAGGAGACGAACGATCTTGTCTGTATAATATCGAAGCTGGAGTTCCACAAGGATCGGTCCTTGGACCCGTTTTATATAATATTTTCACATCTGATCTTCCAACTACAGCAGATGTTACGGTTGCGACATACGCAGATGACGTTGCTTATCTGGCGAGCGCCAAAGAACCGGATATTGCCAGTAACAAATTACAAAATATACTGGATAAAATGAATACCTGGCTGCAAAAGTGGCGTATCTGTGCCAGTGCCCAAAAATCAAGTCACATTACCTTCACTTTGAGAAGAGGTAACTGTCCCACAGTGACATTAGGAGATAAAACTCTTCCACATACAGATTGTGTTAAGTATCTCGGATTTCACTTGGATAAAAGGCTCACTTGGAAGACTCATATAAAACAAAAAAGAGAACATCTAAATGCCAAATATAAAAACCTGTATTGGTTGATGGGTCGTAAATCAGTCCTATCTTTGGACAACAAACTACTGCTGTACAATTCTGTATTAAAACCAAAATGGTCGTATGGCATCCAACTATGGGGAGTGGCCAGCAAAAGCAACATAATGTGCCTCCAAAGAGCTCAAAACGCGATCTTGAGGAATATTGTAAATGCACCATGGTTCACAAGGAATAAAGAAATCCATAATTATCTCAACACTCCGACCATTTTTGAGGCAATTAATATACATAAAAAGCGTTATGCTGATCGTCTAGCCATCCACCCAAATTCTTTGGCTGTTAAATTGCTGGACAGCAGCAAATCTATAAATCGACTTAAGAGAGTTCAAGTAATCTGAAGAGGTATCAGCGGCAATGGCCCTTGTACCTGAAACGCCAACTAACACGCAACTTAACTGATAATAGTCCAGAAAGGACTGATGGCAGTAAAATAAAAAATAAATAAAAATGAGATACACCGCGAAATCTAAAACTTGTATTTGTTTACGAGGGTTGTTGAAATGACACACGGTATATAGAGAGATAATAACTGTATAATTTAAATGATAAAGTAAAGGATGCAACGCGTCTTCTTGAAGCCGAGCGAGCGCGAGTGACCGCTGGGTCGGCCGGTGGCGGAATGAGGCGCGGGCGCGCGGCGGTGCGTTAACAAACTGGCCCCCTTGGAGCAGGAGCAACATCCTGGTCCAACTTCACTGGTAGGGGACAAAGCCTGTTCCAAGCTCTGCGTAAGGTTCCTGATGTGGTTGCGACGTCTGCCACCCGGTTGACGCCGTCAGTGCCAGGGTAGACTGTGGTGACACGGCCCAGCAGCCATCTGGTGGGAGGCAGTCGGTCGTCCTTAATGACAACCATATCACCTTGCTGTGGTTGTCCTCTGTCTGTGCGCCATTTGTTTCGGATCTGCAATTCTGAAACGTACTCCTTGTAGTAACGATTCCAAAAATGTGTTTTTAATGCTTGTATCCTCTTATATCTGGAGAGCGTATGAAGTGGAGCCTGGTCGACCTGGGGAGCAGGCAGCATAGTGAGTGTACGTCCAATTAAGAAATGCGCTGGCGTGAGTGGAACTAAATCTGATGGATCAGATGAAATTGGAGTGAGAGGTCTAGAATTCAGTATTGCCTCAATTTGAACCAATACAGTGTTCATTTCTTCGTAATCTAGATGAGCCATTGACAATATGTGATTTAAATGTTTTTTAATTGATTTAACTGACCCCTCTGCTACGCCGTTAAAATGTGGGCTGTAGGCTGGACTAAAATTGAAAGTGATTTCATTTTCAGCAGCGTATGAAATAATATCGTTAGATTGATTTTTTAGAAACTTAGCTATTTCGTTGCAAGCACCCACGAAATTAGTTCCGTTATCGGAATAGATTGTAGCTGGCTTACCTCTGCGGGCAATAAACCGATTTAAGGCTGCAATGAAGCCTTCAGAACTCAAATCGGTTACGAGTTCTATGTGCACTGCCCTCACTGCTAGGCAAACAAAAACAGATATGTATGATTTCTTTAGCTGACAGCCACGACCCTTTCTGTTCGCTATCAACATGGGGCCAGCGTAATCCACAGCTGTATTACTGAAGGGATAGTCTGCTTGCAATCTTTGTAGAGGTAGATTGCCCATGATAGGCTGGTAAGTTTTACCTGCAAATCTAAGGCAAGATATGCAATCTCGAGTTGTTTTTCTACAAAGATTACGACCATTGACGATCCAGTATTTGTGACGTAATGTTGATAACAACAGCTGTGGTCCAGCATGTAAAAGAATTTTGTGATAGTGTGCGACTAATATTTTGGTTATGTGATGTGATGCGTCGAGTAAGATAGGATGCTTTGTGTTGTAGTCGTAGTGTGAGTTTGACAATCTACCTCCCACTCTTATAATACTTCCCTGGTCAATAAATGGATTTAATTTGAGAAGTTTGTCTTTAGGAGACAATGGGCGTTTGTGAAGTAACTGTATGTATTGTTTACAATATGAATCACGTTGTACTTGTTTACATAACACTTCCAACGCTGCATTGAGCTCTTTGACAGTCAATGGACCTGTCATTTTATTGTCAGTATGTTGACAGTTAAAAATGAATCTGTTTACATAAGCTACGGTACGTTGTAATTTACTAAAATCAGAAAAATTGTTGAAACAGTCAACATTGTGACAATGTGACTCATCTGTTGACAAATAACATTGACGTCTAATTTCCGGCAAACTAGTGATATTTATATTTTGTGGTTGTATAGGCAACTGCATGTCTGTTTGATGTAGGAAGTGGGGACCTCCCCACCACAAAAGAGAAGATTGCAGTTGTGACGCGTTGAGCCCGCGTGAACCTATGTCAGCCGGGTTCATTTCCGTGGGAACATAATTCCATGAATTAGGGTCCGAATTGTTGGTAATCTCATTTATTCTATTGTAAACAAATGGTTTCAATTTTGATTTGCATGTTTTAATCCAGCCCAACACAATAGTTGAGTCACACCAAAAAAATGTGGAGACAATTTTTAAACGTAATGAATTTACTACCCTTTTCATTAGCCTTGTTGCTAGAAGAGCGCCGCAAAGCTCCAACTTGGGCATAGTTAGCCTTTGCTTTAGTGGCGCCACTCTGCTCTTTGCAATTAGCAATCGTACTTGTACATTTCCAGTGTCGGACACTGTGCGTACATATATACAAGTTGAAAAAGCCTTATTGGAGGCATCGGAAAAAGCGTGTAATTCGACTTTAACGTATAGATCACACAACACTCTACGAGGAATTTCAATTTTAGAAATTTCTGGTAAGTATTTGATAAAGTCATGCCATTGTGACTCAATTTCGGCAGGTAGCTGATCATCCCATGTGATATTCTTAGCCCACAATGTTTGCAGTATAAGTTTTGCCTGTAACATGCAAGGATTAATTAAACCAAGCGGATCGAACACTTGAGCAATAGTGGATAGAATTGTGCGTTTGTTTGTGTTTTTATTATTTGAAATTTTATTTACTGAAAATAATAATGTATCTGTCTTACAGGTCCAGAGTAAACCTAATGTTTTTGCATGATCAACCCTGTTTAGATTTGATAAATTATCTGTGTTTTTGTCTTCATTAACGATAATATCGTCGAGGATAGACGGTTTGTTGGACCGCCATTTACGTAAATGGAAATGAGCGCCATCTAATATTTGAATGACGCCTTTACATCTTTGTATTAATGTTTTTTCATCTTCATGCCCAGATGTATAGTCATCTACGTAAAAATCATGTAAAATTGATTCACGTACATCTTTATCGGTGCATTCTTGGCCCAACTGGACTAGGCATCTAGTCGCTAGGTACGGTGCTGACGCCATCCCGTATGTGACAGTGTTTAATTTATATTGTTTAATTGGTTGGCTAGGGTCTGATCGCCAAAATATTTGTTGTAAACATCGTTGACTATTGTGTACATAGATTTGTCTGTACATCTTTTCAATATCTGACGTTACTACGAACTTATACTGTCGGAATCGGATTAATATGCTAAGTAGATCGTCCTGTACAGTTGGCCCAATATGCTGGATGTCGTTTAATGACTTGCCCGTGCTTGTCACAGCTGAACAATCAAAGACGGTGCGTAACTTTGTGGTGGAGCTATCTTCACGCAAAACACCGTGATGCGGCATGAAGTATGAGATGCCATCGCATTGTGTTGTTGTGTTTTCTGACATGTGTTTTAGTGTCAAATATTCGTCAAGAAATTTTGTGTACCTTTCCTTGAACTCTGGGTTGCGTTTAAATTTACGTTCCAATGATTGAAACCGTATTAGAGCTTACTGTTTTGAATCTCCTAGACATTCCGGTGATTCCTTTAATGGTATGGTAACAATAAATTTGCCATCTGGGTGGCGCTTTGTCGTTTGTGCAAAAATTTGTTCACACTCACTCTCACCTTTAGTCTGGTCTCAGTATTATTTAAGAAATGGCAATGGACTGTATATGATTGATTCGTTTTAAGTTTAGAATTAGATGATTGTATGGAGCCTATGACGAGCCACCCTAGTGTTGTTTCAATCAAGGTTGGCTTGTTTTTGCCCAGGGCAATATGATTGTTTAGAAGGACATCCCAAAAGATGTCCGCCCCAAGCAACATCTGTACCTCAGACGGTGTTGAGAAACTTGGATCCGCGAGGTGGATGCGAGAGGGAATGGAAAAAGAATTGCAATTAATTTGTGAAGTAGGTATCAACTGGGTGATATGTGGTACAACGAAACAATTGACGTTAGTTGTATAACCACTGTTTATGAGTGACGATATTGTGACGTCACATCTTTGTGTGATTTTTGAGGACTGATTGTTCAATCCTTGTACTAATAGCGAGGTGGAATAACTGGGTATTCCTAATTTAATTCGCAATGTTTCTGTGATGAAGCTAGATGTGCTTCCATTGTCGAGTAGTGCACGAACCTTGTGTGTATGACCATACAAATCTTGTATGTTGATTATAGCAGTGGATAGGAGTACCTGACTATGATGTACGGATGAGAGTGTGACACTACTTAATTCTGTTTGTTTCTGTTCCTGCACAGTGGGTAAGACAACACACCCTTCTGATGAAGTTGGAGCCTTGGGAACAGCATTATTATTGTGTAACAGAGTGTTATGACGTTGAGTGCACAGCCTGCAGGAACTAAGCCTACAACGCTGTTCGTCATGTCCTGCCCGCAAGCAGTTTGTGCATAAATTTAATTGTTTGACTCGTTCAATACGCGTCTCGATCGGCATTGATTTGAATTTCACACATTGGTAAATAGTGTGATTATTCTTGCAAACTGGACATTTAAATTGTGCTTGTTTTTGGGTTTGGTTAACTATGAATGTCTTAGGACGGTTGTGAGTGATATCGCTGTGTCTACGTTGTGTTTGTTGCTGTTTTGTATGTGTTGATGTTTCTTCCATAGTTTCTAAAATATCGGCACGGTTTTTTAAAAATGTGTTAAAATCATGTAAGGTGGGTAATCTTGTAATATTGTTGCGTTCCCTTTCCCAGTCACGTATTGTGGATGGGTCCAACTTACTAGTCACCATGTGTATAATGATCATGTCCCAGTGTTCAATAGGTAAATTTAATGTTTTTAAAGCCCTTAAGTTTCTATTGACTGAATCTATTGTGTTTCTTAAGGCCCTTGAAGATTCTTGAACTACTGGATGTATATTGAATAATTCGTGTATGTGATTGTTGACTAAAATTCGATCGTTGTGATATCGGTCGCATAGCAAATCCCATGCGACGTCATAATTATCTGCGGAAAATTCCAATGATTTAATAATTAATGATGCATCATCCTTTAAGGAATTCCGCAAATAATGAAACTTATGAATTTTAGGTATTGTTGTGTTGCCGTGTATTAAGGACTTGTAAGTGTCGTGATATTCTAGCCACTCCTGATAGCGTCCAGAAAAGATCGGCAGTTTAATAGTAGGTAATTTAATGTTTGGCCCACCCGGCTGTCCGGTGTTGTCACTAGAACTCGCCACCGACCCGGCTTCCTGCTCCGCAGAGGCAGCGTTGAGCAGCTCCTGCGCAACAGCCACGCAACCGAAGTAGCTTGTTTCGAATGTTTCCCGTTCCTTATGCTCATCACCTGGAATTTCCACAAGACTTTCTATATCAGTCTGAACAGAGTCAAACTCGTTGTACAAATCTAGTATTTTATTTAAGCGAGCTGTTATCTCAAGAACTTGAACTTTATTAAGAATTTTATTAGGCAGAAATGTGTCTATATATGACTTAAATATGGTAAGCTTTGCTTTATGGCTAGCTCTAGTTTTCTTTAATGATTTAAGATCCATTGTTCAATTAAACAAATGCTAATTACGCAATGAAATCACTCTCAAACTGCCCAGCTGAAAGCCAAACAATTATAATGTAACGCACGAAAGAGAAAATGAAAGGAGCGAAGTGAAAGAATAATGTAAAGCAGTACTTAAATTTTAAATTGCATGTAGGTAAGCAGGCAAGTAGCGGTAGGAATAGTGCGAAGCTGAGAGGGTAGATTTGTATGGCCACACCGCGCGACTGCCGCGAGTCACGTAGGCCGAGCGGCGTGGACTTTGGACCCTCGGATCCGCTGAAATATTCGAAAGGAGAACGTTAGAAATGTACAACGGCTTGCACTGTATTGGTACAAATTGGCAGAATACAGCGAATAAGACCCCTGTAAAAAATGTAGCTAATTAAATAACTAAAATAGGTGGTATGATTTAAAGAAAGTTACTCAAAATTTAGAAAAGGTGGAATATTATAGGAACATAAATAGGCACACCGTTACGATTAAAATGTGTGTATTTTACAGGGAATAAAATAACAGCATGATGATGTGCGCTTCATCCAAATGGTAAATGATGCAAGAATGAACGTGGATATTGGGAATAATTTGTGGGAAAAATGAAAATATTCAAAACAATAATGATACCCAATTTAGTGCGCAATTAACAGGATAATTGGAACGAACTCACAAATACCACACTGCAAACCCTGTATCTTGGTTTCTCGAACTAAAGTGGTGGTTACAGCACAGCGATGATCGTGTTTCTTGATTTTATCGTAGATGTTTTTCGATGATTCACGCCTTGTTTGGTGACGCGCTGCGTAGCAATCCGTGTCCCGATGTTTCTCGAATAACCTCGTCAATGTCGATACTTCTTTGTTCCGCTTTGTCTTCGAAACGGTTTCCAAGGACGTATCCAGCTCGAATCTTGATTACGAGGGTTGTTGAAATGACACACGGTATATAGAGAGATAATAACTGTATAATTTAGCTGATAAAGTAAAGGATGCAACGCGTCTTCTTGAAGCCGAGCGAGCGCGAGTGACCGCTGGGTCGGCCGGTGCCGGAATGAGGCGCGGGCGCGCGGCGGTGCGTTAACAGTATTTATTCGAATTTTTGTTCTTTTTTTGTCTAGTAAATAAAAATATGTATTCTATCGCTATTTGAAATGCCGTATGTTCTATACCTTAATAACTTGAGAATTGCCACGGCGTTCTCGTGTTCAGGATGATGCGGGAGGAAACGTTCGGTCACGTCCTTCTGCGAAGTAGTAATGCTCGCGAAGTAGGAGGCGAAACGGTGAGGGAGACGCAACTGAGAGGCCTTTACGCCCCTAGCCACCGCAGGAGACGCCCCGGGATTTGAGGATGGCGAGTAATGGTTAGCTTGCCGTCCGATAACCAGGCTAGAGTCGACGGCCCTTAGTGTTCCAAGCGCGCCTCAAAGAGATGTCAGCAGAAACTGACGGGGTCCGCTAGGGCCGACGCCTGTCTGGGTCGCATATGCATTTGCAAGATAGTTACCGCGGCCTTGGCACAAGCAACTGAAGAAACAGGAGTGAGTTTTAGACAGTAAAAGTCTGACACCGCCCCCCTGCTTCACCTAGAGCGGGAGAAGTCATTGGATGATTTCCCACCCCAAAAAAATAATATAAACAGTATTACCTAAAGTATAGAACGTACGACATTTCAAATCCTTTTCAATTTGCAAACTCAGTACCAACATAGTAGTAGTCTGAAGTAAGTAGGCTAGTCCAAAGTTTATGCGTAGCAACGTCATACTGCAGCTATCCGAGTCTGTCTTGAATGTAGGCGATTGGCATGAGTTCGTATCTTGAGTTTCCCTTCTATATCTTTTTTATTCTATGCCGAAAACCCTGTTATGCGCCGAATACGGTCGTACACAGGGGAGTAACGGGAACTTTAGACATAATTATTAACAAGACACTTAAAATTAGGGTAAAACTTAACGCAACCCATGTCACATTGCTTCTTGTTGGTAGTTCGTGACGTTTCGGAAGGCTGAGTTTGCTCAGTTAGAACTATTGAGTTGACTGATGTGTCTGATACGAAGTCTGTTGTGTATTATATTAGAAGTTATGCCGTATACCAGAAGTTAGGCCGTAAGGCTTTGAAGGCGTGTCGATGTTTGACGAAATAACTTTGAGATTAGGCTGATTCCTGAGGTAACTGTTTTCGCCGGTACTTCGTGAAGTATAGGCCTAATTTTGAGCATAATAAAGTATGAGTGTTGCGAAAAATAAAAGTAAGCTTTGTTCTATTTTTTTTATCTCTTTGTCTTAAAGTAAAGAGTGAATAGGTTACTTCTAGGCAAGCGTGCTGCACCTTCGACCACATCATCACTTACCATCAGGTGAGATAGTGGTCAAGCGCAAGCCTACATAAAAAAAGGGACCCAAAAACAAAACTTTAGAATCACAAAATGACTGTGCTTGTATCGTAAAGATTGTAAGAAAAACTTAAGGTGTTTTATTTTTTTATTTGGAACAAAAACACATTTTGCAATTTGAATTGTGTACGGAAAATAGCTGCCTTAGTTATTAACTGTGTCGCAACCATTAACGCCCCTCTGCAGAAGAAATACCATAGCGTTCCAACAGGAAAAGTACATTATAAGAGACAGAAGATACAATCAAAATTAGAATAAAAAGGTGAATACAAATCAATTAATGAAAATTAAAATTCACAATTAAAATTCAAAATTTAAATAAAATTGAAATTCATCACACAGAGTGGCTACACAATTTTATCAGATAGTCAAGATTCATACGTTTATAAACCCTATCTCCTATCTCCCTACCTTCACCCACCTAGCTAAAGTTAGCTCCGCATCACCGCGCACCAAGTCATGTGAGCACAACTTGCAGACAACTTCGCAATGTAAACACTCCTGGAATTCATGTTATCACTCCGAAGCTGGGAGGTGTGAAATTTCACGCTACGTAGATTTAACTTTGAGGGAATAGTTTGAGTGTTAGAGTTAAGTGTCATTGTGTTGTTATGATGTTGGTAGTTCTTGAAATTTGGATCAGAAAGATTTTTGGCGGACGTCAATCAAATTCGCTAAATGTGGTTTGTTTGAAAACGTGTAACTCTCAAATTATATGGAAAAAATATTTACCAATACCAGGATCTAAAAGATCTAAAGGAAGTATTTTTTTGTTTATACGTTTGCAAAATTATGTCTGGAAGTTGTTAGCTATCGGTTGCTAAAATTATTTTCTAATAGAGAGCTACATTATCGCTGAGTGCTATAGTATACTGCAGGAGCTAAACCGCAGGAAAAGCCAGAATTGCGTAAAAAATATTGTTAAAATTTCTCCCAGAATAAGTACCTTTCCGAATATAATCTTATCCGACGTTCTAGTTTACCAACTTCTTTATAATTTTATCCTCCCACAGTTTGTTATTACAGTACTATCGTTTGAATCTCTTCAAGAGCAGTGTATCTTGCTCGATAATAAGTTTGATCTAAAATATATCCGCGTAGTAGACTGCTTGCTGGTAGCACTTGGCAAACTGAACTTTTAAGAAAAATTATTTTCGTAGTAACAACGGGTACATTTAATAATTATTATCACAATATTGGTGCAAAGTTGAGTGTAAAATATATTTTTTATTCTGTATTGAACCTAGTATCATTCCAGGATTCCCCAAAGGGCAGGGGTGTACACCCAAATTTCGTCAGATATGTTTAATTGTTCCATGTAATAAAGGTTGTGTTGATGGCAATAGGCTCCCTATTGCCATCAACAGGAGCGCCTATGTGCAGGTTTAGTCCCTGAGGTGGTCACAGCGTGCAATGTATTCTGGTGCGTCGGTAATGGAGGGTACTCCCCAGCAGAGGGTCCGGTAACAGATAGCCGCGGCGGATTCACGGACGAGTGCCAACGCGTGCCCGTGTTCCCGCCATAAGCGGCACAAGAGGACACCGTGGAGTTTTAGTGGTTGGAGTCCCACATAACTGCGCTATCACCCACTGTTAGCGCAGTGTGCATGAGCATTTCTCAAAGTAAAAAAAAACCTACCAAGTGCGAGTTGGACTCGCGCATGGAGTGTTCCGTACCATTATCACAATAGAACGGCAAACAAATCACGTTTGTTGTATGGGAGCCCCACTTAAACATTTATTATGTTTAATATTTTAGTTTTTGTTATAGCGGCAACAGAAATACATCATCTGTGAAAATTTCAACTGTCTAGCTATCAGGGTTCATAGCCTGGTGACAGACAGATGGACGGACAGTGAATTCAGACTTAGTAATAGGGTCCCGTTTTTACCCTTTGGGTACGGAATCCTAAAAAAAGAAGGCTGCTACTGAGAAATGTCAGTTGAAATAATAAACCAATACCTCTTTGCCCTACTCGAGAATCGCTCCCAGGATCTCAGGAATAGCGCTTGCAACTAGACCAATGAAGCAGTCAGTGATCAGAAGTGACAATTAATTACGCTATTTAAAAATATCATTTTTACTGCAACTTTATTTTAGCAAATAAGCGTTATGTGTCGATATATATATAAAATGTTTTTTTTAAAATTGCATTTTACAAACGTGTGAGCAAAATTTCAGGTCAATCGGACACTGGGAACTGGGTCAAATTTAACTTGCTAGCTTTGATTACACATAGACACCGGGACAGTTGAAAAAGCTTGTAAAATATATTCAGGTATCTCTATTTTTTTAGGGTTCCGTAGTCAACAACTAACACTTATAGTTTCGCCATGTACGTCTGTCCGTCCATCCGCATCTTGGCTCAGAGACTCTTAGTACTAGAAAACTATAATTTGGCATGGATGGCATATTAATCACGCCGACAAAATGGTAAAACAAAACAAAGATTTACCTACCTACTGTACCTCCTGTACACGTAAAGTAGGGAAGTTTTTTTTTCGTTTACCCCATGGTGTAGGGTATCGTTGGATAGGCCATTCAAAAATATTACGGATCTGTGAAATCCATTTTACGATTCAGAGATCCGTTTGCGTAAAATTAAGCTTTAGTCAAGTGTCCTTTCCCCTGCCTGCTTATGGATACGTAAAATTCACGGCAGTAGTATATATAACGAAATTAAATTGAAGGCTATCACAGTTAAGTAGGGTTTACAGGGTAAGGTAAACAGAGGGTAAATATTGAAGGGTATATATATATAAGTGATGATGCTGATGTGTCATTTGGTGTACCTCAGGGTCGTGTTCTGGGGCCTACACTTTTTCTGGCCTACATTAACGATCTATGTGGATTAAAAGTTGAAAACGCAAATATATTTTCCTACGCCGACGACACAGCGGTCGTCTTCCACGGGCACAGTTGGTCCGATGTTAAAATTAAGACAGAGGCAGGTATGCACCAAATCGCGAATTGGCTCGATAACAACCTTCTCACGTTAAATACTGCTAAAACCAATTATATATGCTTCTCCATCTATAAAAGTTCACAACCAGATGATATGTTCAACATTAAAGTACACTCTTGCGATAAAGATAAATACAATAATTGCTCTTGTCCCTTAATTAATAAAGTTTTGGAAACAAAATATTTAGGTGTAATTATTGACTACAGATTGTCATGGTACTCTCATGTTGAACATGTTACTGGAAGGATTAGGAAATTGGGTTGGATTTTTAAAACATTAAGATATATTGCACCTATAAATATAAAAAAGAAATTAGGCTCCCACAGAAACTTATTAAATGAAATATATATCTCTCTAGCACAATCTGTTATAGCCTACTGTATCACAATATGGGGTGGCGCAGCAAAATCAAAGTTTATACATGTTGAACGAGGACAACGCGCCGTAATAAAAATAATGTATTTTAAAAGGATTACATACCCTACTGAAAGTCTCTATCAGGATAGCGGACTGCTTTCTGTTAGAAAGTTATATATCATCTATACCGTTCTAAAAAAACATAAGAATCTGCCATACGATCAAAATGCAATAACAAGAAGAAGGAAAGATCTCATAGATCTCAAAGGTTCCACAAACTAAAACAAAATTTGCTGACATTCAGTACAATAAACTATCATGTCAACTATATAATAGGATAAATAAAAAGATATATATGTGGGAATGTATGAATGTAAAGTGTTACTTAAGTGGCAACACTAATTGAATAAGGGAATGTAAGATGATGAAGTGACAACACTGTGTGAAAGAGCGAGGATGTGAGAGGACGCGATTTTGAAGACGAAAGACGTTAGCTTGGAAGCTGTAATTTAAAGAAGTTTTTCTGTAGAATAAAATATAAGAAGTGAAGTTTACCAAACCAGATTTTATTTCGAATATCCCAAAATAAACACACTACATTTGGGGGCTCGTCCGGGATTTCGAAATAAAAGTTTTACGAAGCGAAGCAAAGTGTGGCCGCGTGGCGGGTTTGAAAAACGAAAACCAACAACGATGACATCGGCAGAACAACGAGCGAAGACGGATGCAGCAACAGGTTCCACGCTTCAAATGAGCGCGGACCTGGTATCAAAATTTACCGGCCAGGATAAATCTTATCCGGCATCCCGATGGGTTCAGGAGATGGAAGACAATGCCTTGATCTTCGAATGACCTCGATGCAACAACTGCTGGTGGCGAGGCGTGCTCTGGTAGGCACCGCGGCGCTTTGGCTGAAGTCGGAAAGGCCATTTAAGACATGGGGTGAATTGAAGGAGGAATTACTCAAGGAGTTCGCAGACACCACCGACCTAAAGACGATCCATGAGATGATGAGCGCCCGAAAGAAAAGGAAGGACGAATCGTGTAGGGATTATTTGCTTGTCATGAAAGAAATGGGCAAAAGAGGTAAGATGCCCGATTATGTAGCGATAAAGTACATTGTGGACGGTATCGTCGATTCAGAATTACATAAAATGATGCTATACGGTGTGAAGACATATCCCGAGCTAAAAGATAAACTGAAAATATACGAGATTATCAAAGAAAAGGTCGAAAAAGTCAAAAAGGACGTGATCGTGAAAAATGATAAGCCGAGTTATAGTAGAAAGTCATCGCGTTGCTATAACTGCGGGGAACCCGATCACTTGTCATACGAGTGCCCGAACAAGACTCAAGGACGAAAGTGCTTTAAGTGCAATAATTTTGGACATATCGCATCTGATTGCAAAACCGGTAAAAATGAAGAAAAAGTTGGGTCATCATTAAAATGCAAGTCATTATCATCGCCCAGGCAGGTGCAGCAGGGCTCCCAATCGAAAGAAACTTATTTTAGTTCATCCGGTTCGCCGCTAGAAGTCGATGGCAGCACTATGCAGGTGCTACAAAGTTCGAATTGCCGTGATGTTGGCACTAACGGTTCAGTGAATAATGACAGTTGCACAAAACAAGCGCGTAATATTTCGGAAAAACCGTTGAAAACAGTGAAATTAGGTGACAATATTCTAATTACGGCATTGATAGACAGTGGCAGTGATATAAACTTAATGTCGAAGCAGTGTTACGATAGATTAGGGTCGCCAACATGTGATACCAACAATAAAGTTACGATGTCAGGTTTTGGTTCAACAAAAGTGTTCTCCACGGGATATTATAAAACTAATATTGAAATTGATGACTACAGGTACATGAACATAGGTTTCCACATTGTTCCGGAAACATGTATGCCTTTTCAGTTGATAATTGGTCAAGAGTTTTTGAAGAATGTGTTGTGTGTATTGAATGGAAGGTT
Source organism: Orthosia cruda (assembly GCA_964057195.1). Classification (NCBI taxonomy): domain Eukaryota; kingdom Metazoa; phylum Arthropoda; class Insecta; order Lepidoptera; family Noctuidae; genus Orthosia; species Orthosia cruda. Next base: position 24,661,717 of record OZ059840.1, on the reverse strand, counting down.
GGTATGGATGAGACCGATAGATGAAGAATGGTTAGGTAGATTAAATTGTTTTCCCTGTGTTTCAGATAGTATAGATTATATTGACAGCGAACAACTTAAAAGCCAAGTGGTAACTATATGATCGAAAACTACCATCCAAATCAAACAAAGAATATTCCAATACAACTGAAGATAGTTCTCAAGGATGATGTTCCCGTTGCTCAAAGACCACGCCGGATTTCATTCGTGGAACAAGAAGAGGTTGACAGACAGGTAGCGGAGTGGTTAAACCAAGGAATTGTTAGGGTAAGCTATTCAGAATATGCTAGTTCCTTGGTACTGTTGCGGAAGAAAGATGGCACCACCCGTATTTGTATAGATTATAGACGGCTCAATGAGAAGATAGTGAAAGATGAATTCCCACTTCCGTTGATAGAAGACTACATTGATAAGCTGGCAGGCGCCAAGGTTTTCAGTGTTTTAGACCTGAAAAATGGGTTTTTTCATCTCAAGGTTTATGAAGACAGTGTTAAATACACATCTTTTGTTACACACAATGGTCAATACGAGTTCTTGAGAGCACCGTTTGGTCTGTCTGTGTATCCTAAGTACTTCATGCGCTTTATCACCTATGTTTTCAGAGATCTAATAGCAGAAGGAAAAGTGATGATCTTCATCGATGACATCTTGATTCCGGCAAATGATGAGTATCAAGCTGTGGAAACACTACAGGAAGTTCTGGAAATAGCATCCCAGTATGGTTTGCAGTTCAGCTGGAAAAAGGCAGTACTGGTATGTCATAAAATTACTTACCTTGGTCATGTGATCGAAGATGGGAAGGTGAGGCCTTCCAGTGACAAGACTGATGCAGTGCTTAAGTTCCCAGAGCCAAAGACGGTAAAACAGTTACATAGTTTTGTGGGTTTAGCCTCATACTTTAGAAAGTACATTCAGGATTTTGCATTAATAGTTAGTCCATTGACCAATTTACTGAAGAAAGATTCAAATTTTAAATTTAATGATGATGAGATTCGTGCCTTCAACACAATTAAAAATAAGTTGTCTAATGATCCGGTGTTAAAGATATTCAATCCAAAACTACACACAGAGTTACACACTGATGCATGCTGTGTTGGTTACGCAGCTATACTTATGCAGCGTAGTGTGGATGATCAGCAGTTACACCCTGTCTACTACATGAGCAGAAAGACAACAGATGCAGAGAGCAGGTATACTAGCTATGAACTTGAGGCATTAGCAGTCATCGAAAGTGTCAAAAAGTTTAGACACTACCTATTCGGTAAGCACTTTAAGATTATAACGGACTGTAGAGCATTTCAAATAACTTTAAAGAAAAAGGAACTGGGTATGTCAACTAGAGTGGTGAGATGGATTTTGTTTCTTCAAGATTTTGACTTTACTGTAGAACACAGAGAAGGTTCTAGTATGCGACATGCTGATGCACTAAGCCATAACCCTTATGTTGCAGTTATCAATGAGTTGTTTGACGGCATTAGAAAAGCTCAACAAGCAGATGAAGGTTTGAAAGCCATTACAAGTATTTTGCAGAGGTCACCATATGAAGATTATGTGTTGAACAATGGTCTTATCTATAAAGGAGCTGACAAGAAATTGGTGGTTCCACGAAGTATGGAGGATGAAATTATCAATAGAGTTCACCAAAATGGTCATTTTTCCAAAAAGAAGATGTTAGAATTGCTTGATAAGGATTATTTTATAAAAAATTTAGTTAGTAAAAAGGTTGAAGATTTCCTATTAACATGTATTCCATGTTTATTAGCAAGCAGAAAGGAAGGAAAACAAGAAGGATTCTTATATGTGATTGACAAAGAAGCTATACCTTTGCATACCCTGCATGTTGATCACATTGGACCGATGTCAGATACAAAGAAGCAGTATAATCACATCTTGACTGTAGTGGATGGATTCACTAAGTTTGTCTGGATTTTCCCAACAAAGAGCACTACGAGCAAAGAGACGCTAGACAAGCTACGAATTCATCAACAGCAATTTGGTAATCCAAGTAGGCTTGTTACAGACAGAGGAGCAGCATTCACCAGTTCTGAGTTCCAGGATTATTGCAAAGAAGAAGGGATAGTGCATATGAAAATAACCACAGGAATGCCAAGAGGTAACGGACAAGTTGAGCGGATACATAGAATAATTATTTCAGTCCTGTCGAAGCTGTGTATAGAAAATCCTATATTGTGGTACCTATATGTTAGTCGTGTGCAGCGAGCTATCAATAGCACTTATCAGAGGAGTACGGGTACAACACCACATGAGCTTCTAGTTGGTGTGAAAATGAAGACCAAAGAAGATGTCAACATTTATGAGTTGCTGCAGTAAGAAGAAAGGGAAAGCTTTATTTTAGAAAGAGATGAGCTCAGGCAGAAGGCCAAAGAACAAATATTAAAAGTACAAGAAGAAAACATTAGAAACTACAATAAGAAGAGGAAGAAGGGTGTTGAATATAATGAAGGAGATAAAGTAGCAATAAGAAGAACACAATTTGGAACAAGTTTAAAAATCAAACCTAAGTATTTTGGCCCTTACAAAGTCACCAAAGTGAAAGGAAAAGATCGCTATGATGTAGAGAAGTGTGATAGTAGCAGCGAAGGTCCAAATAAGACATCAACTGCGGCCGACAGTATGAAGTTGTGGCCAGCATGTTATGAAAGGTAAGTGTTATTATGTTATGGTGTGTAGTGTAAGGAATGTATGCATGATGATGAATGAATGAATAGTTTTAAGGTGCACTATTTTATTGTAAACATTTTCTTTTTCTGGATAACAAAGGAGACACGTTTGCAATCAGGTTCTTAGTTTAAATGTAAGCTGTTTATGTACAGGTCCAATCTGTCTTATTTATTGAAAATAAATATGTACATGATGCAATGACGCTATAAGACTGCTTATTGTTATGTTTTGTAACTAATGATGTAATTAAATAAAAAATCTCTTGCGTCTTTGATGTTAAAGTTAAGTTGTATTGGTACTACAAAATGTTCTATGGTGTTTAACATAAGTTAATTTTAATGTGTTATAGGTTGTTAATGGTATGTATGTGTTTATATGTTACAGTGATGAATGTATGTGGCCGCAAGCAGAGCAAAGCATGACTGGGGACAGTCATGAAAGTCAGAATGGCCGAATGTGGGAATGTATGAATGTAAGGTGTTACTTAAGTGGCAACACTAATTGAATAAGGGAATGTAAGATGATGAAGTGACAACACTGTGTGAAAGAGCGAGGATGTGAGAGGACGCGATTTTGAAGACGAAAGACGTTAGGTTGGAAGCTGTAATTTAAAGAAGTTTTTCTGTAGAATAAAATATAAGAAGTGCAGTTTACCAAACCAGTTTTTATTTCGAATATCCCATAATAAACACACTACATATATACACAATAAACAATTAAACGAATGTAAAAAAAAATCTAACTAATTGGATAAACACACTAAATTACGCAGACACTGAGGCACTATTGCAACATGCAAAATGAAATACACACATGCACGCGCACGCACACACACACACGAACACCCACCCACACACATACATACACACACACACGCCAACATACTGGTTATATCTAAGGCACTGAATGTATTGTATATTGCTATGGAAGAGCGGAGTCTCCTAACACAGGCATTACTTGCTTAAAAGGAGGCTCCAATAATCAACGAATGTATTACTTTTTGGTTCAGAAATAAAGATTTTGTATTTTGTATTTGTTTACAAGTTTATGAGTAATATTCGACCAACTTATAAAATGTTCTTGGACAAGTAAACATTTTGTATATTAATGTATGGAAACAACAGTTTTCGAACGGAAAAGTAAATTTTTTCCTCCGTTAGAGCAATTTTCGGTGCTTTCATTGTTTATGAACGTTAGTAATGTCACCTATTTATTTTGGTGAATGTAGCTCCGGAACCCTCTGTGCGCGAGTCAGACTCGCACTTGACCGGTTTTTATTTCATGCATTACATAACTCAAATCCAATAACTCTGTACTTGTAAACAACGCAATACGAATAACAAAACGTTACGTTCCTCTCAAAGTTGGACTCTTGAAATCTCTCGATATCTCTCTCAGCCCTCGACTCAATCAGGAACACCTGAGGGTCTCTTAATACATTGGAATACATTGTTCAGACTCCCATCGCTTCTTGTTAGCTTGATCCGTCGCTTATTTTATTATTAAAGCTCAGATTAAATTGCTCGGGTTTTTATTTATGCTAGATATTTTTTGTTTGTTTTGCTGTATTTTGCGATAAGGTTTTTAATAAGGTGGCTAGCCCAACGGAAGATAGTACCTCAGTATAGTCATGAGCACTCTTGTCGTGATAGTTACAAATTGATCAAAAATACTACTACTTGTACGAAAAGTGATCTCTGCATAACCGCTTTGGGGAACGCAGACGTAGTGTTATTTCGGAAGGTTCCTGTTCAGGATAAGATGGTAGGAAACGTCCGGAGGACACGGTGGAGGATACGGTGGCGATCTGCCCCGCTTGGCGGAGCACCGCCATGTCCTCGTGGAGGCGATCAGCTGTGGCGACATCTTGCGAGCGGCCCTGGTTCAGGCCATGGTACGGAGATAGAGAGCATGGGAAGCTGTAACCTCCTTCTGCGAATCAGTAATGCTCATGAAGGAGGATGCGGAACGCGTGAGAGAGACGCAACGGAGACGCCCTCATTCCCCTAACCACCGCAGAAGATGCCCTGGGCGTCCGAAGTCACAAGCCGATTACCGGCCTCCGTAGGTGTGGGCTTGCGGACGACGAGTAATGGGTAGCTCACCGTCCGATAATGAGAAGGCCCGAGTTGACGGCTCGTAGTGAACACCACGCGCGCCTTAAAGAGATGTCAGCAAAAACTGACGGGGTCCGCTAGGACCGATGCCTATCCGGGTCGCAGAAAATTTTTAAAGAGAGTTACCGCGGCTCCGGAGCAAGCAACTGAAGACACATGAGTGGGTTTTAGTCAGTAAAAGTCTGACACGCCCTCCCGCTTCACCCAGAGCGGCAGAAGTCATTGGAGGATATCCGAAAACAAAAATAAATTAAAAAAGGCGTGATGTTATGTAGTGACCAAAAGTTTGTGGTTTAGTATGAAATCAATCAGAATGTTGGACTTTGAAAAATATTTTATTTATTTATTTATGTAAGATGGATAAAAAGAGATTGCATATAGCAGAGGTGGGAATGTTCCGATGGGTGTGCGGAGTGATATGAATGGACAAAGTATTTTTCTTTCCGTGTGAGCTGGTATGGCCACATCTGGTATCAGAGTTAATTAAGCCGCCTCTGGTAACCCCACAGGTTTATGACTTGGCTATTTCAGACTTACATTAACTTTATAAGTCCAGGTTTCCTCACGATGTTTTCCTTAACCGTTGCCTGTGATATCCAAGAAAAACTTAGAATGTACAATATGAATTTGAAAAAGTCACATCGGTACTTGCCCCGATTTGAACCCATGACCTAGGACGAGAGGAGAGGCCACCACGACATGGATAAAGTGTGAAATGAGTATATTAGAGAAAGTTTGAAAGTGGCGCCAGTGACAGTAAAGTTGAAAGGAAACCTTTTGTCCTGGTATGTTCATGTGATGAGGAGGGTATAGACAAAGAAAAGATGGATGGACTGTGTTAGGAGTGACATGAAAGAAAAAGGAGTTAGTGATAGCGTGACGGGGGACAGGACGGTATGGAAAGATAAAACATTTTGCGCCGACCCCAAGTAACGTGAGATAAGGAAGAAGGATTTTTTCTTCTATCTAGATTCTCTCACTATTGTCTAAGTTTTGTGGTATTCTGCTAAACAGAGCCACATCTTTTAGTCTACTTATGTTCTATAACACACTATATAAACCACACCTTCATATCTTTTGATATTGTATCAACTTTTGTAATTCATTTTTATGTTTTCTTTCTATTGTAGTCATCTCAAAAGCATACCTACTTTTATTTATCTCTGATTGTTTTAATATCTATAACTTAAATTATATTGCTAATTTGTAAATCTTGGAATATTTTAAACTGTAACACTTTCATCTGATATGACGTCTGGCTGTCTATTTTATTTTCTTAAGCCATAGACATATCATAGGTACCATGGACTACCTAGACCTTTCCTTTAGCTAAGCCTTTAGCTAGTTGCACATTATTGTAAGGGCAGCACAGACCGCCCTGCCTCTGTAAAGACGTTTTTTATTCGTTCTGATGTCATTTCTTGAGATTTGAATTCAACATTTAGAAGGGATGTCAGAACGAGGAAAAAACCGGCGTCAACTTTTTAGTTTTGAATCTGGACTGAACGCCGAAAGACGGTTGAATTCTTAATACTACCAAGTGTACTATCGTATCTGAAAACTATAACATAAACAGCCTGTGAATGTTATCAAATCTTTGGAGTGCAATAAATATAATTTATTGAGTGTGGAACTTAAATGTGAGCATTTTTACTGGTTCATTAACCTCGTCGGTCACCGTTTCATCTTAAAGGGCTCGTTTGATCAGCGAATGAAGCCACAGCCCGGCCCCCACACCCATTGCTGCCTGTGCCTGCACCCTGTGCTGTCTGTGCCTGCACCTGTGCTACTGCCTACCTGCCCGTTAGCCTGACTATTAGTTCAGGTGCCTTCGACCATCTATCCGTCCTGCTGCCTACTCTACAGCCTACCTATCCGAGTGCCTGCTTGTCCGTTGTGGTGCCTGCTCATCTGCTTACCCAGGGCCTACTACGTCTTTCTGCCTGACCTGCTGCCTGGTTAGCTTCCCACGTCGTGCGAAACCGGACCGGACCGGACCGTAGTTTTTATTATCTTTATCCTTTTTCTTAGTTTAAATTTATAATAACTTTTATTTTTACTAACGTAGCTAACGTTAGCTCGACTGAGCCTAACGTTACGCTACAGTTTTCTGTAATTATAAAGATCACATAAATAAGTAATACGGTAAATATAGTATGGTACATACATAGGTAATAGATACAATAAGAATAATAAATTATTAGTCAAACGGATTAGTCAGCTAGTCTCGGTGTTACCATTACTAGCTGTCCAGGGGGCGCAGAGCGTACAGGATCGCAATCGCAATACAATATTTTTAACGCCACTCGGGGAGACTCTTTTCATGCTTTCATCACGCTGATTTTCGAATAGTTTCATCAGGTTTGGTAGAAGTTTACCTGTAGCAGGTGTACCCATATCTGGCCAGTAATATTATAGTGCCGTGTTGGTACCTAATTGGGGTCTAATGTGATACCACCAACCGGCCAAAAATACAGTATCTGCTGCTATGCTGAAATTCCTTAAGGGAAACCCAACAGCATAATACGCTAGCACAAAAAATCAACGTTGCTGCGATAATCTCGTATGTTTTTCATCGCGACATTTTTTCCAATATCATTTTTATGGGCGAATGATGTACCCTAAAGAAAAGTGATACATTGTCAAGCTTATTTCCCTAGCGGTATACGAGATTAATTTGGTTCTGCGGAAAGAATGGAGCACATTAATTTAATGTCAATATTAGCGTATCCCTCATATGTATGCAGGATTTTGTAATTATTTTTTTGTAAGGTGTTTTACAATATTTACAATATATACATTAATAAATTCATACATTTGAGGACTATGCACCCAGAATAGCACTACACACTATATATACTACGTACAGGTATAAAGTATTTAAAGCATTAACAGGTAATTCATTAATTTGATAAATAAATCTGAGCTTAATAAATCCTATAATTGAGGAAGCACATAGTTTTTTTTTTGTGTTCTGTTATTTTATAATAATATAGCATGTAAGGTGTATTCTTTGTTGGAGAACCTAATAAAATAAAATAGGAACATGCTTCTCACATACTTACAAACATTGCAAACATAGGTAAAATACCTAATTTAACATCAACGGAACAATGGTACAAAAGGTAAATAGGGTTGTTCACAAAATTACGCTTTAAATCTTATCTGTAAGTTTTTGAATCAGTTAGCAACAATCCTCTGTGTCGCAGATATTCCTAGGCTTTTGTTACCACTTCACACTTGTCGGCCTGTTAGGCTGTTTCGCAAACAACAGTAGTTTTGCTACAAGTTGGTTTATAAATATAGATATGGTATGGTACCTTTGGTTGAATGTTAGTTCCTAAGTAAGAAAACCTTGATAATCTAGCTGTAGATACTTTAGAGGTAAACTTTATAGGAGACATGAGTGCCCCATAATCATATGATTAATTAAGGGGATAATTATTACAATGTCTCATAGAACATAATAAATATACTTTATTCAAAATAATTCATGATTTTCTTTTTATAATAATTGTTGATGAGAAAACCGGCATGTCCTAGAACCAAAAATTTGAAGACATGTGACATCCACCAACCCGCAATGGACCCGCGTGGTGGATTAAGGCCACCAGGCCACCTCTATCACAGCGAGGATGCCTGTGTCCCAGCAGTGAGAAAATTATAAGGCTAATGCCGATGATGATTTTCTCATAATCATGGTGGGGCAAGTGCCTTAGGCTACGGAAATTCGCTGGATGCGAGACTCACATGACTCATGCCATAATTTAGTATTGTTTTATATGATTTGAATCATTCACATTCATGTATCTAAATCTCTAACACCGATAATATCAACTTAATTCACCAGGTGGCGCCACTAACTACACGTCCAAAACAGCGACGTACCTCCGCATATTTTAATTAACAAAGGTTGATATCAAAGCTCCCCGCGATATATTAATATCGCCCGGTTATTATAAACTGGAGCTTGTAACAGATACCTTATTAACTGATAACGTGAGCAAAGGATTTATTTTTACCTGTATAGAGGTTACTGCGAGTGAGAGGTGCTTTAATAAAGTAATTATCTGTTGAGTTATGAAAGAACAAAGAAAACTATAGTTGCTATTGAAATACTTTTTTGTGAGAAAGTCAAAATTCTTTATCTGAATTAGGCCATTAAGCGGTACTTTTGACAGTCAAAAATGTAAATTTACAAGTAATAATAATTTATTCTAGCCTCCATTCGGAAAATTAGCTTGTTATGGAGAAGAACGGACAAGCAACTCCAAACTTCTTCAAAAAAAAAGTTTTTACAATATTTACATACATACCTACATTAATTCATATACGTGAGGAAGATGCACCCAGAATAACACTACACATATAGGTATAAAGTATTAAAAGAATTAACAGGTTAATTCATTAATTTGATAAATAGGAACATGGTTCTCACATACTTACAAATTTTGCAAACAAAAACGCACGATAAAATACACGGTTACAAACTAACACAAAGTAGCCTAAAGGACAGTAATTTGTCCAAAAACTATTACGTACATAGAAAGATATGAAACTATTCTATACTAATAAAATATATTTTATTTAATGTTTTTTAATCAACATAACTATTAATAAACACGCTTCGATACAATATATCGAAACACATAATTATGACACGATATCTTGTGAAGAGCAGTGGTGGCGCATTACTTTGTGTAAATTATTTCATCACTACTGCTCTCAAAACGATGAAGGTAAACATCGTGAGGAAACCAGCATGTCCTAGAACTAAAAATTCAATAACATGTGACATCAGTCTACCAACCCGCACTGGGCACGCGTGGTGGATATATAACCCACTCCCTTTATGAGAGGAGGTCTGTGTCCCAGCAGTGGGAACATTGAAAGGCTGTTGATTTGATGTGATGTGATGATCTTGTGAAAAACCCCGATTTAAAGAGTAAAATGCGTACAACTTTTGAACGGCTGAACCGATTTACATCTAACATAACTAAGAACACTTTCGACAGATTGACGAGAGACCCGGGAATCGGAAAAAAATATAGGATCTCGATATTACCGCTTTCTACTAATATGCAGTTGTGTACAATCCTAAGAAAAACTAGTTTTACCTAAAGGCTTGGGCCAGTTTTAAAGATTTGAATTATGAAGATAGGAAATTGGCATTGGCTGGTTGCATTATATATTAGTACCGCCTCTGCACAACTGTACTTTTAACCCTCGACGGAAAAAGATAGGTGTTACAAGTTTGACGTGTGTTGCTGCGTATCTGTGTATTAGTGAGACTGCCTGTGGGCATAGCTCCTAAATGGATGAACCTAGTTGTTGTTTTTGTTTGAAAGGTGACTTTATTGAGAGTGTCTAGTCTTAGATAAGTTTGAAGAAAATGAATTCAGCCGTTCTAAAGTTATGGGCGTTTTACTGTTTGTATCGGGATGTTTTCGCAAGATATCGTGTCATAATTACGTGTTATACAGATTGTCTATCGAAGCGTATCTAATACTAGATAAATTATGTAGCATGAAATAAAAATGTGTCTGGGGCTTTTTAAATTTTGCTTGTTGTAGTTGGGTTTTGGTCTGAGACAATTTTTTTTTTCATATTAAAAATGTCCAGACTATTTGTCAAAAGACCGGCTTTTTGTCACGACTTTTCAATTTTCGTAATGGTAACCCTAGTTTTACACGAACCAAAATTCCATTGTACTAATTAGAAAACTACTATAAAGCTCGCTAGGATGGTGTCGCATCGTTAAGCAAATTATGGCAACCCGGTGTCTCACTGCAACATTATGACCACGACCGCTCTGCCAAGAGTGTACCGACGAAGAAGAAGATAAAGCTCACAACAGCCTTAAAAACTAAATTTATTAGTTAATACTCGAGCCAAATTACATTAATTTCACTCTCACACATCCACAGCAAACCTCAAATAGCGAATAATTCTCCCACTTTCGGAATCTACATAAATAGAGTGTAAGGATCGTAATGTAGGTCTTAATCATGGTAACTCATTTGACAAAATACAGGGGATTTGTGAGGAATTTCCATTTCCGTTGTATCAGCAGTGTTGCCAAATTGACAGATTCACCGTTGTTAAATACAGGTCTGCGGATCCCAAGCCAGGAGCTCACGCTGGGGCTCATTGGCAGCGCTGCCACTCCTGGATCCAATCAGAATCGGTACCCCACGAAACTGTGATCCGCAGCAGTGGTAAGCTAGGGGTCCGTTCCTTATTGGGGGATATACTGGTTGGGCGGTACAAGTAGTCACTTACCTGAGATTCCGTGGTGATCTTCTGCTCCTCGTTCAATCCCGTGCCATGCATTGTATAGGGAGAGTAAAGCATATATATAATAAGGGACAATGATGGGAAGGAACCACAAACGTGTTCTGAGCTGAGCGCCGGCTTCCAGGCAGACACACACGTTCCCGTCAAAAGCACTTCACTGCGCGAAATATACACAAATCCGACTGCACGGGCGCCGGGCGCCCCACAATTCCGATCGCGAAAGGCGAGCGCAATTACAAATCACGGTCGGCTAATTATATCTCGATTAACATATAATTCCAAGAAAGCCCGATTTCTCCGTGTGTCCGTTACAAATTTTTTTTTTCGACTCTTGTCAAGTGTCAGCTGTCAATCAAAAGCTGTCAAACTCAAAATGATAGCGAGCTGACACAGTGTTGCAACAAAATATTAAAAATCGGGACGAAACAACCGTCACATTGAGAGGGTTAAGGTAATCAAAAATAATCCGTTGAATAAATTCCAATTTTATTGCAACAAAACCCGTTTATAGAAAACTTTATATTACCTACATACAAACTAACTAGTTTTGGCCCAAATTGTGATGACTGTGAAGTAGTTGATAATGTTTTTCATATCCTGATGTAGTGTGTTCGGAATGAAAATACAAGAATCAATGTCTTTGGGCGCTGAGCGGTATATAATTTACGATATTGTATTACAAAATCATTTGCAATTTCGCTTCTCCATTGTCTGATGAAGTCAAGCAATTGTATCAGCTAGTTTTAAGGTAGTTTGTAACATTTTTGTGTTTTTCTGTTTTGTGCGATATGACAAAGCCCTTTACCCAAATAAAAAAAAACAGTTATCTTTTGCTGTAAACTGTTATACCTATAGATTACTGCAAAAAAAGGTTGTTTTTATTATTGATATAGTGCGTAAGCTTCCCTACAAGAAGTACTGGTTACTTCGGAGCCGAAAGTTCACGGACACGGATCGGATGTAGTGCGTAACCGCCCTAAGAGATTACCTTACCCTTTACAAATATACCTACGAAAAAACAAACATTCAATTTTACCTCTTTATAATATAAGTTTATACTTAGACTACACTCGCAAACATAGAGAACATTACACGCTTCTTGAATTACAAACTTGTGCTTGAGTAGGCAGATACTTAGCCCCGTCAATCACTGTCAATCATCGTGCGAGATGGTTGACACTCGATATATCGATCCCTCTGTTCTTGGGCACGTACTGGGAATACGGTAACTGGAGTGTTGCGATAGCTAGGATATAGTTAGGTAGGTTTACGGTTGATAGAAACTGAAGAGTTTCTTTTTTGTAATATTTTGTAAAGAGACTAAAACATTCCGCTGTCTCAAAAGTATCTAAACTAAACGCTGCGCTGGTTATACATGGGAAATTATAAATTTACCTTCATATATTCGGTGACTTCTTAGTTGACGACAAATTTTGAAATGTATACAAATAAGAAATTAAGGAAGGTACATTTTGCGTCACACCAAAAACCAAAGACAAATAATGATTGACAAAACAGCCAAGACTTACCTATCATGTGACTAAGAAAAAAAAATGAAGTACTAGATATTTTCTGCACAATAGAATAAGTAAAAGAGGTAGACGACACGAAAGTGAATCCAAGAAATACACTTAACAGGGTGAATGTCGTAATTACCGAAACAATTAAAAATGCATTGTTTCTCGCGCGGATCCACGTTTCGGGCACTCAGAGGGTTAAAAAGACAGTTACTTACTGATGATAATGATGACATGACTGGCAAGACATAACGGAAAGGCAAAGGAAAGACCCGATTCACAATGATAAGACATCAGAAGCCTATGAATTCAATCTAAGACCAGTCCACGACAGATCCCTTTCAGTTGACGATAAGACAAGACAAGACATGCTGAGCCCAAAATATCTAAGAGATATCAAACCAGACTTCCAATTAATTCCGAAAAGTATCACACTACCAAACCAATACACGTCAGATCTTCACGCTTGTCAACTGTCTCTCGAAACTGTCAGAGCGGCAAACATGCGTACAGTCGGGGAAAAAGGCGGTGTATCAGTTTTGAAAACATTCAAAGATACTGAAAATGTCAAGATTATATTTTGAAATAAGAACGCATGACGTCACTACAACGACAGTGGCTTAAGTACTACAAAGAATGTTATTTTTTTTTTAATTAGATCCCATGGTATCACTACAAAGATAATGGCATAAAGACCAGGGAGACAGTTTTTTGTCATGTTCTCATATGACAAACAAGCAGATAGTCCATCTGATGATAAGTTGTCACCGCCGCATCTGAGTTGCCATCCTAGAGACAAAGATGAAATATTTCATGTGCCTGTATAAACACTAGCACCCATACCGTCCAAACAGTAACACACTAACGCTTTTAAAATTAAGATAATACGCGCTTAGACGTGGAGTTGCGGACACCAGCCCGTCTTAATCTAATCTAAGATAGCAAAAACTAAATTAAGTGTAGATAGTATAAAAACAGTAGCGTTTTCGTTTCTTACGTTGATCTTCGAGTCAGACTACTTTTTTAGCTGACAGTACAAGGAAGACTTATGACAACCCTCGTCAAACTGCGGGGCAATGCACACTGCTACACGAAAAACGTTTTACTCCAACCAGCATTTTATTGGTTTCAATTTCACCGTTGCTTTGTCGCGGATAATATGGTAACGCTACAGTACGCGTACTACACCGCGTGGGACGGCAACGTTTTTGGCTCGAGTACGCGTTTTGTTCGGCTATTAGCGCAGTATGCTGGCGGTATGATGAATCATGAGTTTATAATACGAGGATTGGGAGGGATTGTTTTGTAGTTTGTTTTGTTGGTTTTTTCGTAAATATTTTATGGAATTGTGCTGGCTTAGCGGAGAATTAGACGTATGCCACATTAGAAACCCGTTTTAACGGCACCTGAAGTATTCCACATACGGCACCTATCGAGATTTTTTGCCGGTACCAATTGAAAAATATTATAACTTAAAATTTTATTCAAAATTTGGCACCTACGGATTAGTAGGTACTAGTGTTGGGACGTTTATTTTTTTTAGGACTTCAAAATCAAAAAAAAATATAAAAATGTTGAGAGTTTAATAACATGATAGAAATCATATAATCATAATAAATTATGATTCTGGCCTCCTGGTAGTATGGGTATAAATGCTTGTAATGTTCAACATCTAACTAAAAAAGCAAAAATTATATTTCTATCATGTTGATTTTGACGTCCTAAATAAAATAAACGTCCCAACATTAGTACCTACTGATCCGTGCCGTGATATCCAATATGGATAACGTCGGGAATTGGACTACAATAGATAAAGGAATAATTTGTTTTATTTTCACTGTTTTTGTAACATTGCAGCTATCCGAAACCGCAAAATTAAACAGTTTTGTAGCCGTACACAGAACTTACTATGAAACCTCATTAGAAATAAAGACTCTTTCAAATCAAAAAAATATGAAAAAATGTATTCAACAGCCAAGTAATTTTCGAAATGAATACCTTCTCGTAACATAACAAGTACTAACTTTGCTTATAAGTTTACACGAGAGCGACAAATTAACATCATGTTTCGAAAACTATACAAGACGTTTCCACCCCTATTTCATATTGCGTAGGGGTGCAAATTGCTTGGGTTTTTAGTATGAATAACACTATCACCAGGACATTACTGGAGCATAGTTATGACAGCATGTTTGCACAGTGACGGGGAGTTAATTTAGTTGAACGCGTCGTTCGAAATGTTATTAATTTTATCACAATCCCATTGTCTCGTACATTCGTTATAATTTCATTAACTCCAATGGAACATAAATTATAATTAGCTCGAAGTATTTGTATTGAAAACAAACGCGTATTTGTGAAGGTATAATTTTAACACCGGATGGTTGAAGGAGGGTAATGTTTAATTAAATAATTGTAATTGGATTATCATGAGAGGCTTTTTGGTATATATTTTAGTTTGATCAGATGTGGCATAAGTTTTTATAATTGTCTACGGGAAACTTACTCCTACGGTTACGTAATATATACTTCTATACTAATATTATAAACAGGAAAGATTTGTATTTTTTTATTTTTGTATGTAACGAATAAACTTGGGAAGCTACACTATCCCCGGGTGACATAGGCTACTTTTTACCCCTGTATTCCCACGGGAATGTGAACTACGCGGGTGAAACCGCGAGGTGTCCGCTAGTAAAAAATAAATCTCTTTCACATGAAATAAAGATTTATTTTAATTCAGTCTCTTATTTTATGAAGAAACCTCTTTTTTTTCACAGCATGTCTTGGTGATACTTTCATTTATGTTTCCTAAACTCACATTAAACGTGATATAAACCACTAGTTTTAAAGAGTACAGTGGAAAAGGATTTGCCAAAGGTTGGGACAGAATAGGTCAGCATTAAATAGTATTGGAACCCAATGATATTTTTTTAAATATCTTCATCTATTAAAAGAAACCTTGTGAAGACAAAATCCTCTTAAAAGGAAACTTACTTAAGAATGACCCAACACGATCTTCAACAATATGCCTACTATAAATACTTTGAAAGGCTCTTCATTAAGCCTTCTAGCTAATTAAAACGTCCACGGTATCAGTGTTGTCGCTAACACCCAGTTTCTCAACTCGATTATCGAGCTGTAGAATTAACCAACGATTATTCGTCGATTACGTTAATTCTACTTTCAGTTTCTCGAAAACTAAATGTGAAAAGCGTTTAACAATTTGTCACACTTGACAAAAATCACGAATTAACCACATGGCTCAGCATTTTTGACTCTTGTCAACGAGCGTAATTTATAATTGATGGATATTGGTCGATTATTCGCAGATTAAAATTAATATTATGATTTTAAAGGCAGGTTTCGGCGAAAACTATGAAAGGGGTTCTTTAATAAAAAAATAAGTTAGTGAGATTAATTATAATTTGATGCTTAGATAAAAAAAATATAACAATATTTTTAGACTAATTACATACCTACTTTATAAAAATCTTGACATAATTATAAAGAGAGTTATTTTGTAAGTTAATAAAAAAAAAACAGTGGCTGAACTGAGAATCGAACCCAGGACCTCATGCTCAATAAACGATGAGTCTTATGATAATACCAGCCAATTACTGACCTACTGCAGGGCCCAGGCCTCTTATCATACATAGATGGCAGTTTTATGATGAATGGTGCAAAATGGGCCCCAGGCTAGAGTCAGAAATGGCTTTGATATGCCAGTTTTAAGTAACAGATAACCATTGACACGGTGATTGACTGTGACAGGGTGTTACAACACATAGGTACAGTTTAACTCCGTGTGACTATTTTAAATATCTGGCTAGGATCTGTACATGACACTAACATATTGCTCCGACCAAGTCATTAATGAAATATTTTGTATGTAGTTTGTAATCCCCTAGGTCCTTTTTGTAAAGATACAGAAATGGGCAAAGTAAAAACAATTGAGGTACCAATACTTAATCATTATTTTGAATATTGATTGTTACACTGGAGTACCGCAGATACATACATAATTATTTTTCGTAGTATATTTGCACAAACAATCGTATTACTAAATGCACATTTTTATATAATGCTTAAATTGATATTTTATTAGAATTCCAAATATATAATTTATTAAATTCTGGGCCCTCCCCCAATCTCATTATAATCATTAATTATTTTATTTTGGCTTGTGAAGCCTACATTTTTGTTGCTTGAATCTTTTTATTTAAATAATTTGTCTAAATACTGGAATTCTAGCCTGATCAGTTCAGCGTAACTAGCATGTATATTTAACGTACCGACTGTGTGCTCAAACTTACAATACTTGAATCTGACATTAAATATTGTGTGAGTGTACTATTGCGTATCATTTGTCCGACGCCTTGCCTACCCCTGAAGGTGGATTCGCTGTTCGGCGTGTAACGCCACAGCCCGGTTCATCAACACTCCTTGCTGCCTGCCTGCCTTCTTGCATACCTACCGGTACGTGGGGCATGAGCTGCAGCAGTCAAGACTCAGTGGAACGCGCGGCCACAGCGCGCCCGCCAGCAGCACGCGCAGGTTGCGCACGCCGTTCACGTCGGCCCACTGCTCACGGTAGTGTTTCACCATCCGTCCCGTCGCGCCGTACCACGCCGCACTGGTTGATTACCCGTTCGCCAGCTTAGAAAGCGGGCGCTTGCATCTACGGCCACAGCGGATCGCATAGTTGGACTTGTAGCACGGGTGGTACGTCGTACGAAGCCGGCCCTAAGTTTTTATACCCAATATCTTTTTTTATTTAGCTTTAATTCTTAATAATTCTTATTTTATTAACGTGGCTTAAGTTTAGCTCTTCGGAGCTAACGTTACAAAGTTTGACGTGTGTGCCTGTTTATATGTGTCTTTGTATATTTGTGTCTGTGACATCATAGCCATCAAAGCTTCTAAACGGATGAACCAATTTTGATTTCGAGAGTGTTCTCAGTATGTTTGATGAAAATAGGTTCAGCCGTTCTAAAGTTATGGGTGTTTTACTGTTTTAATCGGGATGTTTTCGCATGATATCGTGTTGAATAGATTGTCGATCGAAGCGCGTCTTCTACTAGATAAAGTATGTAGCATGAAATAAAAATGTGGCAAGGTATTTTTTTTTTTTTAATTTTACTTGTTGAGAATACCGTTCTATGCATTCTACTAGGTAGGAGTAGCCAGAAGAAATAAATTCAAGGCTTTCATTAATTGTGGCAAGTGATTAGGTAATTTTTCGATGATGAAGTTTTGAGATAAACCACTGACAACTGACGGCTGGCTAATTTGTGACATATCGTCAGCGGATTTGAAATGTGACATCGTTATCAGAAACCGGCCCTTAGACAACCGATCCAAGCTGTAAACTTGAGCTATCACCGGCTCAGGCTAACAATAATCCACTCTGTAGGAGACACATCTTTAACGTAGCATGGAAATAAGCAGTAGGCCAATAGATACAAAATTTCAATTCCCTGGACTTTGATCACGCTCGCGAGGACTTTTTAAAATAAAAATTGGTATAAACTAGATACAAGAGAAATTTTTTCAAAATTATGCAATATAATAACTGGGCACCACCGATCTCGGATGCTTTGCTTAACCTAAAAGATAAACTTGTGCGCTGTTATTATTTGACCACGAGCTCCTCTCCTCAAGTCTTCCCTAAGACTTGTAGAGCGAGGAAGCTAATTAAAACGTCCACGGTATCAGTTGTCGATTCGCGGTGTAAGTGTAGCAGCAAGATAACTTGAGCTATCACGGGCTGAGGCTAACAAGAACTACCCTGTGCGACACACTTTTACGTAGTAGGAACAGAAATGAGCACTACATCAAGAGGTAAGAAGTTTACATGAAGAATAAAGAAGAATTTTAGAGGAAAATAAGCGTTAACATTCAAAGAGGAAATTAAGGTGCTTAACTAACCAGGTAAATAGATTAGTGATTGTAATTTAGTATTAACAAGCTTCTGCTAACGGCATCACCCGCATGAAAGTCGAAAATGATCTTAAAAGAACATATTCCCGGGATAAAAAGTACCCTATGTGATATTCCTTACTTTAAAATATATCTGTGCATAATTTCATCCATATCCGTCTAGCCGTTTGAGCGTGAAGAAGTAACAAACACACACACACTCATAAACTTTCACCTTTATATTATTAGTGTGATAGTAGTCAGATCTTTAAAAGGACGCCGCTGATCATCGTCTACACCTAATGATTCGTATTTGGTTATTTATAAGGCGCTAGACTGCTCTAGACAGACGGACTGCATTTGAGTGGACTGCGCAGTCGGTTAGCAGTTTAGATGCTGTCCGCCTGTTTAGAGCCTTAGCCATGGCATAACGGGTCGCTATGACTATAATAAAACCTGTCTAGAGAGGCAAAAATGCGATTGCGGTTGGGTGTTAAATACATAATAGCAAGGAGCTACTGCGGCTCATCATTTAAAAGTTATTCCCTAGTTGACACTAACGAGGTAGTATTCACTGGATGTTGGCATACTTATTACACATGGTAAAAACATATCAAGACCAATCTGAACTCAAGTAAAGACTAAATTAAATCCAAATCCAACCACCAGCTCGGTTGTGAAATGCCTAACCGTTCGGTTTTATTGAAATAAGACGCGCTCAATCGCTGCCAACGTTTAAGAAAATGGTAAAAGAGCTTTACATTTCACTATAATTTTTATTTTCAATTTTTTCTGTCATATGTTTGATATGAATTGGTATATAAAATAATATACTATTAATGTATTTTATTTATGTTATTATGTCTAAGTAATATTATTTAAATATGATATTTTGTACACTGACAGCCTTAAATTCTTCTCCTATCGTCCAGTCCATCCAAAGGTTGTCTGTAAGAGATTGCCCTGTGCGATAAGAACGCCCATTTGATTGTTCACTTGTTTTTGTGAATGTTTGTCCGTACGTATATTGTGACGTACAATAAAGTAAAAAGCATAAAAAATAAATCGAAACAAGATTTATTGTGCGAAGAAAATACCCACTGACTTGACTAATTGGTCTACTGTTTCCCCTACTCTGTATGCTTGAAGTAAGTGAAACTATACTCAGGCGAGAAGGCTGCCAGAACATGTCAGGAAGTTAGCCGTCCTTGTACAACTTTCGACTTGCCTTGCCTTAACTTATGAAATCCATTTCAATTGTCAAGTTTTAATTGTTATTGATCAGTTTGTGATGTTATGCTGTTTACACGTGGAATATATTAACAAATGACAAGCGTGGGAATCCGTATATTGATTTCTGTATTGGTCTCTCTCTACGTCAGTGTCAGTTTACCGATAATGAGGTGTACGTGAAAATATAATGTATTTATTTAGACTTCATGCACAAAAGGTACAAAGGTGCACTTAATGCCTTAGGCATTCTTTACCAGTCAACTAAGGGCGGAGAAGAGACAACATGGCAGATTCCATTCCTATTTATCAAACAGACAGCAAAAAGTAAATGTTAATGGGGCGACGTCCTCCGGGTCTCTAGTCAAGATGGGCGTGCCCCAAGGTTCAATTCTCGGCCCTTTCCTTATTCTTGTTTACATAAATGATCTCCCTTTTATGATGGCCAAATTATCGGATATAATTCTATTTGCTGATGATACTTCGCTAATTTTTAAAATAGATAGGCAAGATACGGATGTCATAAATGTCAACGAAAGTCTAATTGTTCTCTCAAGATGGTTCGCAGCTAACAATCTTTTACTGAATGCGAAAAAAACAAAATGTCTAAAGTTCTCTTTACCAAATGTACCACAACATGACCTAAACTTAAATCTTGACGGCAAAAATCTTGAAGTTATAACGGAAACTGTATTCTTAGGGATTACTATCGATTCAAAATTGCAGTGGGGCGCGCACATTAGAACTCTTTCGGGTAGGTTAAGTTCTGCTGCATATGCAGTAAGGAAAATAAGGCAGCTAACCGATGTAGCTACAGCTAGGTTAGTATACTATGCTTATTTCCACAGTATTATGTCTTATGACATTCTGCTGTGGGGATCAGCAGCAGACGTTGACTCAATTTTCATCCTACAAAAGAGGGCAATCCGCGCAATCTATAAAATGGGTCCTCGCGAGTCCCTCAGAGAAAAATTTAAAGAGATCGATATACTGACTCTACCTTCACTTTATATTTTGGAATGTATTTTGTATGTCCGTAAAAATCGGGGGCTTTTCAAAACTAGAAGCGACTTCCATAATTTAAATACACGCAGTAAGCACGAAATTGTAATACCCAAATTCAGATTAACGAAAACTAGCAAGTCTTTTCTTATAAACAGTATACGCTTTTATAACAAGTTGCCAAAGTCAGTTATAGAACTGACCGATGGAAGGTTCAAAAACTACATCAAACGTATCCTTGTTAAAAAAGCATATTATAAAATCAAGGACTACGTTGAAGAAAAAAACATTTGGCCTTAGCTCCTTCTGCGCATGCAGCTTCCCTGGTAACTTGTAAACGGCACAAATATGTGGATGTCTCTAACTATTCTCAATCTCATTTTTTCTTTCCTTCTTTTAATTAGACTTTTTACAATGGTTTTCAATCATCTTTAAAGCCCTTTGCTAAGAATAGTTACAGCACTGATAACAAAATTTGTGCAACATGTTAAATTTAGTCTTGTTATACTTATTTTTATTATTTTTACCTTTGTATAGATTCTTTTACCGATTGTTTTGTGAATGTGTGAACATTGTAGGCCTTCTAGATGCTAGTTAACATTTGTTAACTTTTTTATATAATCTTTTTCTTTTTTTTTTTGTTTCTTACGACTTATTGTCATAATTCGGGCCTACGTTGCCCCCCATATCTAAGTACTAATGCTGTAACATGGAAATATTGTAAAACCAAACCATTTTTAAAAGAGTAACCATGGAGTTTCTTGCCGGTTCTTCTCCATAGGAAACGACCAACCCGAACCGTGCACATTTTGTCGACGTTTTATAAGTGCCCATGTAGGCCTATGTGAAATAAAAAAATTGATTTTGATTTTTGATTTTGATGCATGGCAGGTGATTTCATATACAAAAATAAACACCCACAAACACATCCTCGACTATGGCCCAACTTTGGTATTCCACAGCTACTCTACAAAGCTACTCATGCTGAACAACCTTACTTATTCCTCCAATGTAAATGAGGGGTACAAAACAATGGTGTAGTTTGGGCAAATGAGCGCGAAGGAAAATTTAGTTCAAGGCACGCTCGACTCCTGATATAAAGTTGGTTCAGAGTTCGCGTAAAAAACCTATTTTTATTGCTTCATGTATTATAGAATCTACTTAACTCAGTATTGTCATAATATCAATATCACAAAATAACACTCAGTTACAATAATACCTAAATGTCACACTGACAATAGAATAAAATAGCCTAGTTATACTAACTTTCACTAGACATTGGTTAAAGTTATATGCTAATTTGACCGATGTCTTCAAGTAATTTCAGTAAATACAGTTTACTATGCGGTTCAGCCAAGTAGCAAAAAATATTATGTGTTCTGTTTTGAAAAATAAAAGATTTAAAAACTGACTAATGCATAAACGACTTGACTGTACATCAGTGTGTGGAAAATTCATGATGGTAACATTAGTTTTAGTCGAATCCGGATTAAAATGTGTTTATCTGTTTTTGAGATGCATGGCAATATTGTAGCAAATAAAAAAACGAGATGATTTGTTTTTATCTAAGTCTATTTTTATTGCTTCATGTATTATAGAATCTACTTAACTCAGTATTGTCATAATATCAATATCACAAAATAACACTCAGTTACAATTATACCTAAATGTCACACTGACAATAGAATAAAATAGCCTAGTTATACTAACTTTCACTAGACATTGCGCACCTTTAAAGTAAAACCGTTACTAAACGAAATTATAAAATTTTACAGGAGAGCCAATATTAGAAAAAAGTCACCATTTTTGGTCAATAAAATCTGAGTGCAGGGTTCTTTAAGACATTTAATGATGTCTTATTATAGATCTCTGTTTACATTATGACACGTGATTTACGAAAGTATTTTTTTTTCATTTACAGTACTATTTATTTTGATTTATATTATTATAGTAACACTTTACCATTAATAATTTGTTCATTATGGTATATTACTATGAAATTACAGTGCAATTGATGTTACTAAATAGAAAACTATTAAAATTTCATAAATACATTAATATTATTTAACATTTAAATAAAAAATCATAAAGTTGGCATTTGCTGTGGTGTTATAATACTACCAAATAAAAAAACATTCCAAAATTAATAGTGTTTTATTACAATTTAAAGAGAGATCTGTTTGGTAGTCGGTATAAAGATCTGTAAGGTTTTTACCCCCATCAATAAATTCACGAGTCGTTTGTTGTCTTAAATAATGAGATTCAATTCTTGGGATTGAGTCTATGTGGTTTTTTATTCCTTTAATTATATCTGAGCTTATTTTGTTCTGTTTTCCATGTTTACCCCTTTTTTCTTCTTCAATCGTTCCCGCTTGGTTCTTTTTTGCTATTACAGTTGCAATAGGTCGATTATTAATGGCCAACGTGTTCTTGAAGAATGTTTTACAGATACGATGCTTAATATTGTTAATCTCGAATGAAAATGAATGTTTAGGTCCTCTATTGCTATTATGAACTTTATATTGATACTTAGGTGAAATAACATTAATACACTTTGCAATATAATCTCTTTGTCTAGATAAATCTCCCATTTTCCAATAATTGTCAAAAATAATTTCTCTGTCTTCCTGTTTGATCAATTCGCTGCACTTTAGTCTACATTTTTCCCCACATGGGGGTCCTATTTGCTTCTTTGGCATGACTTTTTTTAACTGGGACACAGAAGTATATTGTTGCCCACTATTACGAAGTCTTTTAGCATCTTGCCTCACGGATGCTTTTGGAAATCCTTTACGCCTTCGTTTGTTCGGAGTTCTGTTTTGTTCTGGAGGACCCAAATTATTTTCTTCAACTAGTTGTACAGAAATACTATTTTGAGGAGTTGGGCTAAATAATACACGCCTAGGTGGGGTTGCTGGTACATAATCAGGATCGCAATCTGCCTCATCAGGGGAAAAGTCCTTACCCGATTCAGACGCACTAGATGAAGATGATGAAGATGAACTTGTTGATGATGAACTTGTAGATGATTGCGAGCTAGTTGAATTGGATCTTGCTCTACTGCTAGGACCTGGTCTGGAAAGGTCTTCTTCTGGAGTTAATTCTGGAAAACCAGTACCGCTCAAATATGGATATGGTATTCCGTCATCAACTGGTTGAACATCAGCTTCCATAGTATGACTAACGGACTGAGGTAGTGCTTGTTCTTGCAATAAAGAAGGAGATCTACAAGTATCGACAGTAATCGGATTTGCATCGCGTGAAAAATTATAATCCAGGTCGTCCATGGATATTAGTTTGGGGTTTTCAGTACTTACGGAATCTTTCTTAGATTCCATAGCCTCCAAAATGCGTGACAAACGTGGGTTCCGTAAATGCGCCATGACCTGAAGCAAGTGGTTTTATTATTATTATCGTATAATTATTATAATTGACATTTTAACTTAAATAAATTTAGTTACTTTAAGTACAACTTTTATTTATATTAGTAGTAAAGTGATACTAAAAGAAATGTGTAACGTTATTATTAACTGTTTCATAATCTATGAAGTAAATTTTAATACTAGATGGAATTTAAACAAAATGTAATATTTTACTTCTAAAATTTTTATGCAAATTAACGTTGCGTAAAGAAATAAACTGTGACTAACATAAATATCCCACTATTGTAAATAAGGATATGATTTAATTTACTCTTTACTTATTATAAAACTGTAACTAAACAAATGGTTACTCTTTATAGATAAACGTTATTGGAATAATACCTAAAAAAATAAAAGGCAAACTGTGACTATACAAACAGTAACATTTTATCAATGAAATTTTATTATGAATTGTGTAATTTCATAACCCAAAAACTGTGTTTAAACAATTGAAACACTTTTCCTATTAAAACAAATTAACAACTTACCTTTTCTGTGACTTACAGCCGTGTTTATCCAAATAATCACACTGTTACTTTAAACTTCCGTCATCACTCTTCTACGAACATGTTCTTACTGATATAGACACAATATTGTATTTCGCGAGCCGATCACAACTCGGTTTAGTAACGCTTTAATTTACTGCTAGATGGCGTAAAATACAATTATTTTACAAAAATGACAAGTTTATGTTGTAGTTTACGTATATTTTACATAGATGGCATTGATAACTCAATTCTTGAAAATGTTCGTTTAGTAACGGTTTTACTTTAAAGGTGCGATTGGTTAAAGTTATATGCTAATTTGACTGATGTCTTCAAGTTATTTCAGTAAATACAGTTTACTATGCGGTTCAGCGAAGTAGCAAAAAATATTATGTGTTCTGTTTTGAAAAATAAAAGATTTAAAAACTGACTAATGTATAAACGACTTGACTGTACATCAGTGTGTGGCAAATTCATGATGGTAACATTAGTTTTAGTCGAATCCGCATTAAAATGTGTTTATCTGTTTTTGAGATGCATGGCAAGTAGATGCAAAGTTGGTGAATTCATTATGGAAAACAGAAAACATTTTATTGTGTTGTGGGTGTGAAAATTTGTGATGTGAATTTCCAGGCAGAAATTCTTTCGTCAAAAATGTATTTAAACAGTTTTGAGTGCGAGTTTGTTAAGATAAACACCTTTGGCACGTGTCAGCTTTTACAAGCAATAAAATTGGCACCCAATCATATTTTAAAACAAAAAACTTCTTTGTATCTTTCACAAATTCACAATCAAAATTCTCAGACTGAAAGCATTAAGGCTACGTTACCACCAGAGAAGTGCGAGGATGCGTAGCGAGGGATGTGTTTATTAAGAACCAATATAATCACTTAATTTACGTAACGTTCCTCAGCGCAGCTTTAGTGGAAACGGTTCAGCCGAGCCAGCCGTGCGAGGGATGTGTTGCGAGGGATGTGTGCGGGGGATGTGTGTGAGGGATGGACCTGAACAGTGTTCTTCTAGCGACTTCGACGCTAGTTCTAAGATATATATGGTTCTATGTTAAATATGCCGTGCGTGCTCCGCTCCCACCACATCTCATCTGAAACGAGCCCGCTAGACATCCTCGCACCACCCATTTGCGCACCGTTTCACAGCGTCGCTACGCATCCTCGCACCACTCAGCGGCCTTGCACATCTCTGTTGGAAGCACTTACACCGTTCCACAGCCTCGCTACGCATCCTCGCACCACTCAGCTACCTCGTACATCTTTGGTGGAAATGCAGCCTTAGACTACTCACTACTCTGTTAAGTGTCCATTCAATTTCAACTATTCTAAATAAATCTCTAGACAGTTTAAGAGAGAGCTCAGAGAAAACACTTCTCAAGCCCATTATTGAGAAGAAAATACTGAACGTTTTCTGCTACTAATGTTCTTTGGTCGTGGATGTATATAAATTGTCAACACTGTAAATAGAAGCTTTAATGGTCTGTTTGATCACCAAATAAAAACGTTTTGAACGGATAGAAGACGGGTTGAAAAGCTGTGAGTGTAGGTAAATAGGTATTGCACTAAAGACAATATTTATTATAAGAACTAGGGGTACCATCTTTGCAATTTAGTATTTAAGTTACTCGTATTATACATAGCCTCGGTGCCCGTTCATATGACACGTTGTCAGTGCGAAGCGGTTTCTATTGGCGGCGTTGAGGGTGCGCTTGTTAGAATTTGAAGTATGAGTGACGTCATTAAATCGTGAATTTTCATTTTTCAAGTCACAATGGTTTGCTACATAATACATACCTGTCATATTTATTATACACCTACCGACAAATGTCTAAGTACCTACCTAAATTATTATTGTGTTGTCAACTACGTACAAATGTAAAAGAGTCCCACCTAAATATTGTTGTGTGTACAGGAAATAACTCTAAACTTTTATTTAAGCCACATTAATGATCCTATAAATTATTACTTAATTTGTAATGATCATTGTGATGTATCCTGGATTTTATATTGATATTTTAGTATTATAAGTCCTTTGAAACAATTATTACAATACTGTTGATTATTGACCTAATTGCGAGATGATTTAAAGCAACATAGAAAATGGCGGGATAACGCGTCATTTTCTCACATTGGACGTATTGACACACAGATAGACCCGTTAATATATTACATCACACATCATCAGCCTATTAATGTTCCCACTGTTGGGACACAGGCCTCCTCTCTGTGAGACTAGATGGGCCGTAATCCACCACGCGGCCCCGTGCGGGTTGGTGTATGTCACATGTCTTCGAATTTTTGGTTCAAGGACATGCTGGTTTCCTCACGATATTCTTCTTTACGGGTAATATATAATATTGTGTAATGGATAAGCTGACTTACTTTTTTATGAACTACAAGCCAGTGCAGGCCAGTTATTATAATTCATAATAATTCTTTGTGATAAATCGACTAAACAAGGCTAACGTAAGTTATTTGATATTATAACTTTATTATTGCTAATGCGTTGTGTTGAAACTGTATTTATGTATCCTTTATTCCTAAAATGTTAAATGGATTTACTTGTTATTTTGATTCTATAATATTGTGAAAACTTTATGTTGTTGTAAAAGGCATCGATAAATACTATGAAAGAGCTGCCGTGGAGTTGTTTGCCCTCCTTATCCACGAGAACTAGTTTAGCGACAGGGTGGTAAGCTCACTGAGCCTTCTCAATATGAATTAATTGACAAGCTTTATTTAAATAAATAGCTAGTCTTGTCTTTCTGTGCTTTTATTCATAAATCTCTTCCCTTACACACCACATACATTGGAACTCTGATACACAGTAAATAACCACCATCTTGACATTTAAATCTTGGTATCTTGGTATATATACATACTTGTATATAGAGTTCCATTAATCATCTTAACACGCTTGTACATGCATATCGATAAGAATTTGAAGTGAGAAGTTATCTGTCAAATTCTAATTTAACCTCAAATTTTGGCATTAACAACTGAGCATTATCATAATCATACCCTAATATTGAGACCAAAAATTTAGAAGTTTCAAGTAAACCACTATTAAAGTCAGGCAAGTGTGCCCCATAAGGTTTAATACGTTTTTAACTCCAAATACTCGAAATAGCCCTATGATACTCAGCTGATTTAATTTACACCGAGAGTAGGCTCAAACAGAAAAATCAAGGACGACGAAAATCAAACACGAGTTGCCTAAAAACTTTAGACGACCCACGCAAAAAGAATGCCACCCACGTACAATCTAGTTAGGATCATTCAACCTGAAAAATTTAAGAAATTCAGTGCACGCGTTCCTGAAACATTACTCTGATTTTAATAGGAACCTTCGCGTATTTAAAAGGCAGGTGATTTTGGCTCGATGCAAACGGGCCACCGACCACTGCCACCGGTGGCCAGCGGCCGCGACTTAACACAGTTTGCCATAAATTTTGTATAGACACACCGCGTACGTGTAGATGTTGGTGGCCACTCGCTACAGCAATATCTGCGACTCGCCACTTGTGGTCGTTGCGGGCCACACAAGAGGCCGACACCCGCCTTTGTCGAACTGCTCCACCGCCGCGCAGTTAGACGTTAAGCATCCTACGTATCGCACGCGTCACCATGGAGCACGACGACGCCTCAATAGATAGCAAAAGAAGTATGTAAGGATCGTAACAGGTGGCGTTCTGTAGTTTCTGCCTACCCCCATGAAAAAAGGCGTGAGTTTATCTATGTATGTATGTTTCCCATCTTCTCAGTCGCTATATTCTAGACAGAGCGATTGTGGTCGTTATGAGGTACCTACTTATATATCTCTAAGTGTGACAGTGACCGCTAAGTTATGCACCGCCTTTCTTTCCCGACTGCTACTTTATGTCCATGATGATTTTGTTTCTTAGATTTGCTGCGTGATCTAGGTAATGCCTAACAAAACAACTTTAAAATTTCAGAACCATACGAACAATTACAAAGCAGGCCCACAAAAAACTCCTTTATAACCTTCTAAATTCAAATTCACCAACTTAAATGGGCACGTAATCGATCCCTACATTAAAAATCGAAAGAGATTATCCGACAATTAGTCGATAGTCGTCAATACCATACGTAATCCGACACGGGGGACGGTGTTATGTCGCTCGACTACACTTGATCCGACTACGGCTTACAGGGACTTTTTAAATGGAAACTATGTATGTATGTAGTCTGTTCACTGTATTGAAGGAATTTGAAGGTTACTTTTGAACGGAACTAGAATGGTTAAAGGTCATTTATGTTCGTGATATTTTGGTGAGAGGTTCTAGATTTTTTTTTTCTGAATTTGGTTTTACACACATTATAAAGAAGTTAATTTAAAAAACCAAGGAGGATACATAATCGCTGACTGATCAAAACCATATCTATCCTCCGACTGCACAGCATAATTTTCTTCTTGTTTACGTCTCTTTACCCGACTGCCGAAGGTAAGAAGGAAAGGCAACTCATTGGCATTATTAAGCCAGACCAAACTGAGGCAAGTTTTCATTTCATAATATCATTTGAATTCCTGAAATTAAATAAAGGTCTTCACGAGGGAGAAACTTGCTATACTCCGTCTAAGTAACCAGTTTGCTGGACACGGGAGTAAATATTTGGTTATTATGGTGTGGTTGACTTGCAAGCCTCCGTCTTTGCAAGTCATTCTGTTGTCAAATGTTAGAGTAAGTTACTTGTATAAACTTGAAAGTTTATAGATCAAATATTTTTACACATTATTTGGAGGAATGTTGACTAACTGTCTGGAAAGGGATACACACGGAAATCAAGCGTTGCTATCAACCAAGCACAAAAGTTTTCACAAATAATAATAACAATTTGTCACATTATTTTTGTGATTTTCGTTCAAGAAACTTCCATGGGCCTTTATTATGACTTGCCACTTATTGGGCCACTTATTTTGACTGCTCGCAGAACGGATCGCCGATGGGGCAAACCTTTCTGCCCCATCGGCCACGACCATCCGTTCTGGAGTGGCGACCGCGAGCCAGAAGACGTTGCGTTGGAAGGTCTCTCACCAGGTGGACCGATGACCTGGTGAAGGTTGCGGGATCCGCTAGATGCGAGACGCATGGGACCGATCAATGTGGCGACGCTTGAGGGAGTCCTATGTCCAGCAGTGGACATCTTTCGACTGATATGATGATGATAATGACTTATTATGGAAACTATTATTATAATAATGAAAACTGTCAATTTGCAGTAAATGGTCTCTTACTGAGCACAAATCTGATTTTAGTATTAATAGAATATAATAACAAGAAACGTATGAAAGTAAAAAAAATAACTCCAACCTAGTTTTCAGCTATTTTGGTTTCAAATTGAAACTATCAACTAATGGTTCGGGCGTCAAAGTGATTTCACCCTAATTTCACGTCCAATGCTTTTACCGAAACGTCATCATACATCATGAAGTCATTATTGTCTATCGCAAGGTTGATCGGAACAAGGGTCTATCGACCTAATTATTAATTGGAGAATATTCAACGAGCTACCATATGTGAGCGAATGAGTAGGTAATATGGAAAGTAAGTCATTATGTGGAGTTACAAAAAAACCAAAGCCACGCTTTGTTTATTATTGCTAGATTTTCGAACTGATATAGTACATTATGGTACAAGTGTGTAATGTTGGTGATTACCGCTGAGGCGCCATTGAGACCCGGGCCGTTAGGTGAGGGTCTTAAGAGAGCCGAGGACGGTAATCATCAATACACACGTGTATCATACGACGTTTTTCAACACACTTGTGAAGAAAATAATACAAAAAATCATTTCTAACAGTAAAAACGAGCTGTGAATATTTTTCGCAATGGCGGCCAAAATTAATCAGTTTTCCTATGCGCGCGCATCTAACAATGGCGATCGGCCATAGACTAAAAATAATGAGTTATCTTTTTTTTTTGGCTTTTCGCGGATAGCGTTTTAGCCACGTACAAAATGGGGAATTACAAGTTTTCTTTATTACAGACAAAAACAAAAATTATTTTGTGAAAGTTTTATTTATTAAACACGTACAAGTTGAAAATATCTATTTAAATACGAAGTTGCATGAAATGTGTTGCATTTGTACTAATGAGCACGATCTTTTTTGTATCGAAACTTTTTTAAGAACAAAGCAACTCAACCAAGAAATAAAAAAAAGAAACTCTTTATCTCACTTGTGAATAATAGTAATGAAAAAGTCACAGTTTGATAACAGGTGTCATTATGTGCCTAATTGCGGTGAAATTAGAACCACTTTATGAGCAAGTGTGTTGAAAATTTATTTATTTATTCATTTACACATACAATTATTTAATATCATCGATACCATCATTTCGGCTGATAGACGTCCCCTGCTGGGTATGGACCTCAAGCAATCGTCGCACAACTACCAGTTCTGTGCATTGGAGAATATAACAAGATAAATATGCCTGGACCTCGATAAAATATTAAAAAGAAGTTAAGTTTCCAAAATCCGTCATTCTTATTTATTTTAGTAGTCTTTTTTATTTTATCCTTTTTAAAGTACATAATTTATCTAGTAGTAGACAATTAGACACGCTTCGATTAACAATCTATCAAAAACATAAGTACGTGACACGATATCTTGCGATAAAACCCGTGATACGATTAAAACATTAAAAAGCCCATAACTTTTAAGAACACTTCCGATAATGTACCCTTTCAAACAAAAACAAACTAAATCAAAATCGGTCCAGCCGTTTAGGAGCTATGATTCCACAGACAGATACACATATACACAAACACACATGTATACACTTCAAACTTATAACGCCCCTCTTTTTCCGTCGGTGGTTATAAATAGAAATCCACAGTATTTTTTTTTCATCTAATATTCTTTTCAAACATAAAAGTCTTGAATAAATAATGCTTGTGTCTCATAAGTAAAGACAGACTGAATTTCTATGAGGAGAAAAATTCAACTATTTCATAAGAAACGGAATGAGAACACACAACAGAATTCATAAGCTTTATTCCAATTGCCCAGAACTCGGTGAATTCGCACAAAATTAAAATTGTTTACCAAATTTCTTTCACAGAGTCTTAAAAATTGTTCTCTGGATATTATAATATCAAACTACATCTAAATCAGGTGGTGTACTAAACACTGAAACAACATTGGCTACCCTAAAATTTTCCCTTATAATTTTCATACGCAAATCTGGTGGTGGCCTAAAACCGGCTCAGACGTAAGCCGTCGTATCCACAGAGTATGGACCTCATGGAGAAATAATGTAATTATGAGCAGCCATAAGTTTGTACTTCACATTTTTATTTGAAAAACACTTCATCATACTCTTGACTTTGTCCTAGTTTATTTGAGGTCGGCGCAGGATTTTTCTTCTTCTATTTATATATATTTGCCGTCATCTGAATAGTTACTCATATTTGAAAAATCGTTTATGCCAAATCCTAGGCTTGCAATAATAAAATGACTTTGTGTTTGTGTGTGTGTGATGTGTTTATGCGAAAATTATATTTAGGACTAATTAGGGAGTTGTTTAGAAAAATATTACTCTCAGAGTCTGTGCGGAAAGAGAACCGTCATAAGATTTCAGGGCGCATCTGTATTTAATTACCGTGTTTGTTATGTTTACAACACTGTTACATCATTATAGTGCGACTGTGACATCTTGATATTTTGAAACTATGTTAGAAATATTATTGTAATGTTTTTAGTGTGTTTTTTGTAATATTATTATAGTTTTATAAAAATCATAATTTTTGTAAGTACCATTTTACGCTACGACGCGGACGGTTCTCTTTCCACACAGACATTTCTAGTTCTAATATTTAAAATCTGAAAATAACTTTATTATAGTTTGACACTGCGTCTTCTTCTACTTCTAGTCGATGATTCCATTTACATATTGGAATCTGCGACGCAGTCCGAATCTGTTTAGTAAAGTCAGTAAAATCAACTGAAACTGAAAAGCTATAGAACACGGTGACATAAGGACAGTCCTAGCATTTTATACCGCGCTACATATACCGGAAATTTCAATTGTCGTAAAGGACAAAACACGAGTTTTCATCAGAGCCAAAAAACAAAAAAAAAAATTGTTTTTGTCTAATATCTTTTTCAAACAAAGTACTATATTCATGGTGTCAAAAGAAACCCTAACTATTTTTTCGTGTTCTATGCATATAAGTTAACTAAATAAACCAAACTTAATTATTGACGAAAATGAGAGTCCTTTACAGCCCAAAAAAAAATAACTGAAGTACTTTACAGCCACGAAAAATTGATTATGATAAAGTCAGATGTGTCGTAAAGGATTAATCTTGATCATTAATGGGTAATACAAGTCAATTAAATCAGAGACTAAGGGGGTAAAAGGAACAAAACACCTAAAGTTCTAAATAGAAATACCTACAATAGGTAGTAAAACTAAGTTAAATAAAAGGTTTCTTACTATTTTTTATTTATTATTCAAAATATTTAGTAAAGAAAAGTAACAAAAATGTTATTCTAATAGGAACTAAAAATTTAATTTCCAAATAAAAAGCTTATTTCGTAGAACTCGTTCATTAATAAAACTGAAAAGTCTCAAATAAAGCAAATTATTATAAAAATAAAACACCAAACTGCTAAAAAAATAATTAAATGTAAATTAACTTCAGTCTTTTAAAATTATTAGTAATTAAACGTAAACAGTAAAGTGAAGAGAGATCAAGGTTTTACGTTTTACAGGCTAATAAACTAATCTAATAACTAGTTTTTTAACAATTATTAATGAAACTCAAACATCAGAATAGTCTTAAACATAATAATAAAGTTAAAATAACCAAAATAATAACAAATTTTGCCCACCAGAGGTTAAAACTCAAATAATTGACATTCTAAAGTATTAATTAAATGACAAGTAACTTCAGTCTTTTAAAATTATTAGTAATAAAACTTAGGCCCAGTTTTTTTTATCCGTAGTTAACTCAACCAATGGTTTCGGCACAATTTTTCTTCATTTGTTAGCCTCACAAATGTTCAAATAAGTTGGAGAGTTAATTATTTGATCATTTGTAAGACTAACAATTGAGGAATAAACGCGTTTTACCGAAATTTGAAATCATTGGTTAGCATATTTAACCATTGGTTAAGTTATTAAAAAAGTAGGCAACAAACAATAAAATCTTAGAGATCAATTGTGTTGATATCGTCTTCCTCGTCAGTTTCAGGAAGACTGTCTTTAACAGTTCCTAAAGACGGTAGATCTATATACTCTTTATGAAATCGCTTTGGTATAGTTCCGTTAGTACATAAACGCTTTAAATCGTTATACTTGGCGACAGGTATAGGATTAGGTTTGTCATAAAGCCTTGGTAAACCAGTACTAGAAGTATCATCTTCTACTTTGTTGGCACCTGTTAGATCTTGGTTTTGTTTTTTTGTTTTTTTTCCTTTGCCTTTTCCTTTGGATCCTCTTCCTTTATATTCATCATGTAATGTTACTACTTGAGCGTCTTCGTTTTTTTTCATTGAATATTTAACTTCCATACTTTTAGCGTTTTTTTTCTTGAAAGTGACAATGCGCATTGCTTTCAGCTGTACTTGCCTTTGAGAAATATTGGTAAATTTTTCAGACACCAAGCTGTCCCAGTTGAGAAAATCGGAGTACTCCAAAACATTAATTATATATGGTTCAGGACGTTTTCTTGCAGATTCCATGTACGTCGGCCATTGACTCGGACTCCAAACAATAATTCGTCTAACCTCGCGTTCAATGACTGCATGCATTGAATCGACGGGCATATAAGTATGCCCAGGTAATAAGTAATTTATTTGGACCACTTCAACGTTTTTTGAATTCTGTAAAAAGTAGTGTAGGGCTGTGAGAACTATCTTATTTTTGTTCTGTCCAGGGCAAGAGTCGCAATAAAGTAAAACATTTTTTACAGGACGTTTATCAATTTCTAGTAGGAATTTATAAATACAAGTAGCAATTTCATTGCCACCCCTTTTTCCATCGCTTTCTCCCCATATATAACAGTGTCCTTTGTTGGTTTGGCTTTCATAGAATGTACAGTTATAAACGGCGTATTTTCTAGATTAATATAACAACATACTCTCTCCATGAGGAGTATTCAGCACTTTTTGCAGGTCGAAGCTAATGGTGAGCGTATCGTTGGAAGTTAATTTCTGATGGATTTTAAATCTTTGGTAGCTAGCCTTTTTTTCTTCGAGATGAACAGCCATGTCCTTGATTTCTTTTTCTGATAATAATTCAGTATTTTCAGCTTTTACACACGTGACACATTTGTCTTTTTTGGGAGTATGGAATCGAATATTGTAATCATCATTAAATATTTTGGTAAAAACTTTTTCACTTAGGTGTAATTTAGAATTATTTTGGCAGTGTTTGAGATAAATCCTAAATAAATTTGTAGCACTTTTAAATTCCTGAGGTAAATATAGACATGAACTCTTTTTACGACAATAATGCGAAGGAACGGCTGGAAGGCTTTCGATAAAAGCTTTTGCCAATGCTTTATCTTCATCACTATATTTCCCTGCATGACATGTTCTCTTTTCTACGCTTGCCATATTTTCGTGTGCATTTTTTACTGTATATAAAATAAACTTTTGGGTAATATCTAACGTGTTAATCAAAAACTTTTGACAAACTGGTCTAGATCCTTCACCTTCGTTTATAACGTAATCAAATGATTGGCCTCTTCTGCTTTCTACACATTTAGTTTTTTTTCTTTTGATTGGAATCGGTTGTGCACATCTTACTATCCAGTCTTTTCTACGCTGAACATCTAGAGTCCAGAAATAATTAAATAGGTTCATTCTTCTATCCTCTGATACTTCGTAACATTTTCTAGCACATACATCAGGTAAGCATGGGTTTCTTTTCATTGACTTCTCTTCTATTATATTTCCTGATCTTGTTTCATATGACTGACCAGAATTTTTTTGTTGTTTCCTAAGCTTACTTTTGTTTTCCTTTTTGGTTTTGATTTTTATTAAGTTTTCTTTAATTGTCTTTTCAGTCTTATTAATTGTTTTTTGTTTCTTTTTCGTACACTTTTTCTTTTTATTCTCACTATTAATTGAACTCTCGGACTCATTCATGCTCCAAAGATCGGAACTACCTGCTGAAAAGTCTTCATTATCGGAAAGATAATCAACGTAGGATTTTAATATCTTATTAGGTATTTTCTTACTAAGTTTAGGGTGTTCAGAATTCATATCATGATCATTGGTGTCAGTAATTGGATCAAAAAAAGATGTATCAAACATATTGATAAGCGAAGGAGAACCCTTATTCTCTTCTATATCCTCAGATTCGTGCTCAAAGACCACTGTTTTCAAAGAAGTGTACACCTGAGGTTGTTGAAATGATGTAGATTGGTCATCGTTGTCTGTTACTATTTCAGTACAAGTAATGTCACGGGAATGATGTGCCAGTAGCTCATTTATAACGTCAGAAGGAGTAGTGTGAGTGATCTTCTTTATTTCAGGTTCAGGCGCAAAAACAACATCACCCGGAGGCATTTCCTGGATAACGTCAGCGGTAAGTTCCTCGTCAATAGGAGTAGTCTGAGTGATCTTCTTTATTTCAGGTTCAGGCGCCAATACAACATCACCCGGAGGCATGTCCTGGATAACATCAGCGGTAAGTTCCTCGTCAATGGGAGTAGTCTGAGTGATCTTCTTTATTTTAGGTTCAGGCGCAAATACAACATCACTCGGAGGCATGTCCTGGATAACGTCAGCAGTAAGTTCCTCGTCAATGGGAGTAGTCTGAGTGATCTTCTTTATTGCAGCTTCAGGCGCAAGTACAACATCACCCGGAAGCATGTCCTGGATACCGTCAGCGGTAAATACCTCGACTATATGAGTAGCCTGAGTGTTAAATTGTTGTGATTTTCGGTTTTGACATATTGCAAGCGGTGGTGGTAATAATATTACACTATTATTAGTGGGAATTACAGAATTTTCACCAAACTTAGCGGATCTTAATAATCTTGTCAGCTGCTTTTTGGAAAGTTTTTCATTTTGTTTAATATTTACTTTGCTTTGATGTCGAATTATATTAGAAAATGTGTTCGCTTTTTCACAATAACTTTCTTCATCTGTATCATCTATTATTTCACTACTATTAGCAGAAGATTCAAGAGAGTTCCCACTGGGACGCTGTGTTTTCCTGAAAAAACAAACTCAGTAAGCCTGCAGAAATCGCATAAGTATCTGGGTAAAAAGCAGCTTGTGTTAAACCAGACGTCCAGTCAGATGTCTACATACCAAGTTTAATTAGTACGAATAACACTTACACACATATACACACTTTCGCTTTCATCATCATCACCAGACTTTCAATGTTCCCAACTGCTGAGACACAGGCCTCTCTGTGAGAGGGAATGAGCTGTTACGTATTCCACCACGCGGGAGTCGCTTTTATATTAGTGTGATATTAATTATAATTAATTTAACTTACGTGACATAATTATTATAGATTTCAAAATATTTGTCTTCAACCATTGTTTGTTCAGGAATTGAACGTTCATTTTCAATACCTGAACTGCTTTGGTCAGCATCACAATAATGTTCAGCGTCGACTCTAAAATAGTATACCAATAGATCATATCAAATAAAAATAAATCATATCAAATCAATAGGTAGTAAAGCGAAGTTTTATGTATAAGTCTATTGGGACAAATCGGCGCTTGATGTTTGTATGTATTTAAGTCCGACGATAACTCGCGAACCCTTTAACCGATTTGGATGTAATAAGTTTGTAACTTCGAAGATGAGCCAAATCGGTTTCAGGGTTCCGAAGATATGAGGATCGCAAGTTACGAGGTCCGAAAACGCGATTCGCGCGCTAACCACTAGTAGTTTATTATGTGTACCTACCAAACGGACGTCGTAAAGGATATCATAGCAAACAAAATCTTGTTAAGATGTCCTTTACGACCAATACTTTAACCACAAAATCTTGTTATGATGTCCTTTACAACCAATACTTTAACCCCCTTACTTATAAACGACTAGAAGCTTACTCATAAACTTTTGTCTATTGTTTTTACCGTGACATGAAATTAAAAAGTTGAAAGACAGAATCAAACGTTAGCGTTAGATACATAACTTAATCACCTTTTAATCGTCATAATAATTTCCCATGCCTAACAAAATCTAGATAAAAAGTTTCTCAAGCTACGGCTTGATACAATAATTTATTATTGAATTAAAGCAGCTAGGCAACGTGAAAAAATTCAGAGAATAAGATCATAATTCCAGATTTAATTTTATTCCAGCCCACAGACATGTTTTTTAAATAATTATAAATCATTAGGTATCATAATCTCAGATCTCGTAAACATCCTAGGATTTTTGAAATGTTATTCTCAATATATAACTTAATAAGAATAATAATACGGCCGAAAACATCTTAAATCATCGAACAATATCGAACCTACCTACGTTCACTTTAGTTAAATTACATTATCTACCTACTAACATTTAATTATTATTAAATCACTTACCGTAACATTTTGCTTTGGTACCGCGATATTGAGTCTACTTTCCTTTTTCTGGATTCTAAAGAATTCCATAGCTTCTTTGGTTGTTTTTCCGTCATTGTTTTCCAATGTTTTACAAAAAACAAACACGTCCGTTCACTAACGATATCGCATCCGTACAAAATGGCGTAGCGAAATGGATCGTATGAGTCGCGGTCCTCCCGCACCCGTTACTTACACCCCCGTTGCCCTAGCATCGTGCCTCCGCGCAACTTGTCGTAACCCGTCGCACACTTCTTTGCGCCGTCGGCATTAAGAACGAGACAAAAACTATAATAATTGTGTTTTTGTTAAATTTAGGGTCGTAAAGGACAATAAAAAAGTAAGCGTCCTTTACGCCCTAATTACGTAAGTTAAAGCAAAGCATAGATTTGGTCGTAAGGGTTTCGATTACCAAATAACAGGTTTACGACCTTTTGATTGGCAATAATCGTTAATGTTTATAATGTCGTATACAAAGTTCAATGCAAAAATGAGGATTACGACCTCACAAATAATTAAAACATGACTTTACGCTCCCTCATGAAAATTAGTTTTACGATAAATCCCAAATAGTAAAAAAAATCGCGCTAGAGCTGTTGGAAAGCCAGGTCGTAAGGGGCTTTTTTTTAAAGATATAATTTTTTAAAATCTACCAATCGATAGAGCTCGCAACGCTGATTCCAAATATGTATATAACTCATTTTCGGCAAAATGTCCTTTACGACAATTGAAATTTCCGGTATCGATATAAAACGAAATCTCAGAAGATATACGCGAGTTAGCACTCCTTTCATTCACTGCTCCGTAGTGATACCTGAGGCGGTATTCGGAAATGGCATTAGCTCACTTGACATTCGAGGCGCACTTCAAGAGATGTCCCTCGCATTAGAGAACTTCCTACTTCCCTTTTGTTGCACTTTTTGCGATGAATGAAAAGTTTCAACATTTGAGAAGAATGTTGGAGTAATTTTTAGTGTTATTTAAACTTACTCATTGTTGGAGTTTTTGTGAAATTGTCTCTGATAAGAGGAATGGGAAAAGCTTAACGTTGAGAGTTTAAAATTCTCATAGGACGTGAATAACGTTCAGTTTCCTTTTGTGTAAAAATGTGTAAAGATCGCTGTGTGAGTTAGATTCTCCTGTATAAAAATAACATTAAAACAAGTTTAACAATGACAAAACACACTTAGCACAAACCGATATAACTTTTTCTTGCGTAGGTCTAGATAGAGGTCTCGACCGCCACTGCTGATAAGAAGAAACCCAACACCAGGCAAAGTGTTTCTGGATGTTTTCATCTAGAATTGATCTATACGTAATCTTAGTTCATGTAATTAAAGACCAAAGGATCACCCCCTATTACTTAAACATAATTGGTGAAATGAAGATACTATAGGCACTTATTTTCCTAACCTTTCGGAGAATACTGCAGCTGTGAAGTTATCTACTTCTAAAATCAATCCCTCATTACTGAGGATCATGGCTACTGGACCTCTTTAAGTGGACAATCTGCCTCCATCAACTCCGGTCCAAAGTTGCCGTGATGGCCTGCTGAAATTTGTCTGAGGACGTAGCTTCTTTCGCATGGTCAGACCATCGTGTTAGTGATGACGATCGGTCTCGTGTGCCGTTTCCTTCGATATTATTAACAATTACCAGGTTTCCAAGGCTGCTGTCTCCCCTTCGCACTATGTGGCCAAAATAGGTCAAGCTGTAATCAAACTAGACAATCGGGTCTTGATATTGAGTTAAGAAAGGACAGACACATTTGTGCGTTTGGCTGTCCATGGGGTTAGGAGCATCCGCCTCAAACAACACATTTCGAATGCGTCTATCCTCTGTTTTTCTCTTACTCGGATTGTCCACGTCTCAACTCCGTAGAGGAAAATCTGAAAACCAGTGGTCTGAACAAACGAGCCTCGGTTTTGAAACTTATACCGCAATTTTTCCAGATGCTCTGGAAACGCGGCATAGCATCTTTAACCATGGTTATTCTTCACTTAATTTCCGGGACGCAGCTGCCTTCATTATGAATACTAGAGCCCAGATAAATAAAACTGTCCACGGTGTCGATGCCCTGGAAGCTATTGGCGCCGGCTAGCTTTCCTGCACCATCTATCACCACAAGCAAAGTTTTTGGCCTATTTATTACGAACCTCTACATCTCCATGCAGTATCTCCTTCATGTCGTCAAAAGTTGTAGCAAGGAGAACGATGTCATCTGCATATCGCAGATTGGAAATGCGCTTTCCACCAACACCAAACCCCTTCTCCCAGCCCTCAAAATTTTGCCGGATTATATACTCTCCATATACATTGAAGAGCATAGGTGAGAGGATGCATCCCTGTCTAACGCATTTCATGATGGAGAACACATTTGTACAGTCTGTGTCTATTTTGACGAAAGAGTGGTTGTTGATGTTGAGGCATCAGACTAGCTCAATAAGGTGTTGAAGCATACCCATGTCTACCAGAACCTATAGTATATCCCACTGCACACAATCAAAGGCCTTGCTGGTGTCAATAAAACACAACAACACAGGGCTGTTAAATTAACGGTATTTTTTCAATGATTTGGCGAACGTTCAGGATGTGTTCCCGAGTGCCTTTGCCTTGTTAATGATGTATATATAGGAGTATCTTACTGACATGTGGGATAAGTGCCAGAGTGCTGTAGTTGCTGTAGTCTCTGGTAGAGCCATTTCAGTCTTTTACAAAGCGCAATAAACACGAACTCTGTCCACTCTTCAGGCCATCTCCTGGTCTTGCAGTTGGAATATCAGATGCTTAGAATCTGCTTCACACCTATGGAATCCAAGTTTTTGAGTAACTCGGTAGGAATTCCATCTTTACCTGGAGATTTTCTAACCTTGCGACATTCAATGGCATGTTCGATTTCTGACTGCAGAATTTCGGGGTTTC
Source organism: Orthosia cruda (assembly GCA_964057195.1). Classification (NCBI taxonomy): domain Eukaryota; kingdom Metazoa; phylum Arthropoda; class Insecta; order Lepidoptera; family Noctuidae; genus Orthosia; species Orthosia cruda. Next base: position 24,620,539 of record OZ059840.1, on the reverse strand, counting down.
GGGGAAATCTATCTGCGTGCCGTTTGTGTTGTACAATACTGTTTCCAGCGTTCCAGAATCTGATCTTTTCTCGTACTACTAGATTTAGTCAGCTCTTTGACCTTGCGAAAAAGATCTCTAGTATCGTGTTTCGCAGAAGTCCGTTCGAGATCAACACAGATATTGTTGATTTACTGGTCATAATCTTATGGCAACTGCTTTGGACCTCTGTGCTGAGTTGGTCATATAACATTTTGTTTTCTTGTAAGGCCAGACCCTTTCACTTTAATTCAGGTCTAGAATGAATTAGGTCAGTTGTACCCGAAGATGTAAAAGCCTGCTTGGTAGGTTTAAGCAGCATATTTTCTTTGGCAGATTGCACATTTTTTTTTGTAAACCTTTCACGTGACCTCTGGGTCAGTAGCGTCACTTAGAGAACATTCAGGCACTTTATGTTCAGTTGCTTTTCTGAAGGCTTTTAAGTCAACAAGGTGCATGTTCAATGTGCGTTCAGAATGAGAAGTTTTCTCAGCAGAAGTCAGAATGTGGTGACTAAAACCTGGTGATCACACATGTCGTGGTATTCATGACAGACGATTTCCATCGGCTCTGGATGAGGATGTAGTCTATCTGCTTTCTCAAGCAGTCACCAGGTATACAATCGTCGAAACGAAGGTATACAAAGGTTTTCGCCTCTCCCGTTTCTGTTACCGATTCCATACTGCCCGACTACCCGCTGAATATGTTCGTCGCTATCTGTTTTACCGAGTTTGGCATTAAAATCAAATAAAACTACAGTATCTCCCTTTTAGGTATTTCTTGGAGAGATTTTGCCAAGACTATATAAAAGTTCTCAATTTCGTCCTGTATAATGTTCAGCTTACTGGGAGTTGTGTTAACTTGAATGGAAATTATTCGGTCGTTATTCGGTTTGTAACCACTGACATACATAACTATGTTAAGTGGTACCATAATAGCAACACATAAAGCTTTCATTCTCAGGTCCTGAAAAACAGACTTTATTTGACTGGTCAGTCGAAAAGTAACCAGAATCCGAGGATAATGACTCCCTTCCTTTTAATTTCACTCTCTAGGTTGCTGGGTTGGCTTAGGCCGCGTACATTCCATGTGCCTAGATGATTGAGGTGAGGCGGGGTTGTCTAGATGATTTTAATTTATCAGTAACATAGTTTCCATTTGTTGCCTGATCTGATACAATCAAATGGCCGGTAGCATATTTCACACCACCAGCCCCGTTCAGCCCGATCGCTCAACAGATCTACATCGCTATTCCTTATGGAAACTAGTGTGTAGTTCCCGTTCCCGGACCCTAAGGCTGCTGCAGCCTCTTCAAAACCAGTTGCCCGGATGGGTGTATAGTTATCCCGCTAGTGCTCGGTCGCCATAGCCTAGTTCGTTATCTAACAGGGAACCACTACGAATGTCAGATGACAGCCGCTGCCTTGCAGCGCGTGCAGGTGAAGATGACACTTGGGGCCGGCATGATGTTATGTCCGCTATCCTCCTTACTCCCCGAAGTTATCTACAAAAACATACAATTCATCGTCATACTTACGTACAGGATCCGTTTTATGAAGGTATACAGTCAATACAAGCTACCTACTTACTAAGGTACATACTTCGGCTCACTTCCTATTTTCATGCTAATCCCAGTATAAAAGGGAAACATTGGAGGTATTAAAACGTTCGTAATTATGCTAAAGGTGTGAAAGTCAATTGAGTAGTACTTTAATGTATGCACAATTAAGGCTCAGGAAATAAACACGCTTTTGCTAGGAGATATCGCTCTTTTTATTGTTATATTTTTACTTGACTGCGCGACGCAAAGGAGGGTGTTTAGCAGACTATGTTTGTTTGTATGATTGTTTGTTCCTATGTGGCTTTCTAGAGACCAAACGCGAGGGCCGATATCAATGATTCCCGTCAATCGATTTTGCTACACTAAAATTGAAAAATGGCGGTTTTGGGCACCTTGCGGAGGTCCAAATATTATTTTCTTCCATACCCATCGTGTGGGGTATCAAAATGAAGGGTTTAAAGAGGTAATACCAAAGTAATTCGAAAAAAAAAGTTTTTTTTTTTTTTTTTTTTTATTATCAATAGGCTCGCGCTTGACCACTATCTCACCTGATGGAAAGCGATGATGTGGTCGACGGTGAAGCACGCTTGCCTAGAAAAAACTTATTCACTCTTGACTTAAAGACCCCTAGATTGTAGCTATCGGGAAACACAGACTCCGGCAGGGAATTCCACTCCTTAGCTGTACGCATAATAAAAGTGTCCCCAAAACGTTTTGTGCGTATGGGTGGGATGTCCACCATGTACCGATGACGCATCACCGTGCGTCTGGTTGTCCGATGATGGAACGGGCTGGGCGGAATTAAATCATGCAATTCCATCGCACACTCCCCGAAATGTAACCGATAAAATACCGACAAGCTGGCAACTCGGCGACGATGTTCAAGGCTCTGGAGCTTTGATTTGACCAGTGCTTCATCGCCGATGAGTCTCTTGGCCCGCTTTTCGATCGACTCTAGTGCATCTAGCTGATATTTGGCAGATCCGTCCCAGAGATGAGAACAGTACTCCATGCTCGATCGAACTTGCGCTTGATACAAGTTGAGCAGCTGTTCCGGCGTGAAGTACTTTCGCACCTTCGCAAGGATCCCCAACTTTTTGGCAGCCAGCTGAGCCTTTGCCTCAATGTATGGCCCAAAATTGAGAGTTGATGTCAGCGTAACGCCAAGAAGGTCAAGATGGTCCGTTATTGGCACGGTTACATCACGGAAAGTTGGAGCCGGGTGAAATTGGCTCTTTTTAGCGGAAAAAAGACACGCCTGGGTTTTAGCAGCATTAAACTTGACCAGATTGGCTTCACCCCAATCGGAGACTGCCTGCAAGGACAAGTTTAAACGCTCCACCATGGCCTCACGGAGAGACCGGATCAGTGGCCCGGTAGCACGTGCGTTGGACAAGTATCTCTCAGCAACAGTGCTGTCGTCTGCATACCCAAAGGTGCCGGGTTTTAGCAGATCGTTGATGTGCAACAAGAACAATGTTGCCGAGAGTACCGACCCCTGAGGGACGCCGGCATTAATATCCAATTGGTCCGACGAGCAGCCATCGATAACCACTCGAATGGACCGATCCCTCAGGAAGTCTGCAATCCAATCACACAGACCACCGGGCAGACCGAATGAAGGAAGCTTACCAATAAGGCTTTCGTGCCAGACCCTATCGAAAGCCTTCGAGATGTCGAGGGAGACGGCAAGCGCTTCCCCGTGCCTCTCAATGGCCTCACTCCATATGTGAATATATATAGATAGCTTAAAAGTCACAAATAAAAAAGTTAACATAAAAAAAAAGTCGTGTGGCACTTGGGGACTGCCGCGGTAAAGCTATTGCATAGCATTTATTCTAGATCCAGTCCTGTAAAATGCGTCAAAAAAATTAAAAGCGTTAAAAACTCGAAAACGTAGCGAGCCAAACCCGCATTTATTTACGATTAATAAAACTCTAAAAAACAAAACAAAAATACCCTTATTCACATTGAAATAAGGTCGCTTTTCTTTGACAAGCAAAAGTGACCCTTATTCTCATTAGCATAAGGTCCACATTGATCACCATTGTCACAGAAACAGCTCAGAGAGACCGATAAAAGGCAAAAAAATTACGACCAACAAAAATTTTAAAACCCTCATATCTCAGAAACGGTTGGAGTTAGCGCATTTCTGACAAAAAATTTGCCCCCCTGCCATCGCTACTTCATCCAGGAGAACAAGATAGGATTTATCCCCCTCCCCCCTTAACCGTTTACCTCACCCCGCAAAAAAAATTTTGATTCTAAAAATACCAACACGGAAATCGAAAACACGTGCAACAAACCTCTCCCCCTCCGCCCCCCTGCCCCTCACCACTCAGATTCCACAGAATTCAAAAACCTTATTAAATGTCAAAGTATCACCGCCGTGCCCGTCGGAGTGGGGAGCGTGAGGTTTTTTCGTTACGGAATTTCTGGATTCGGTCCCCGCGCTCAAGGCCCGCGATACTTCGCGATCTTCGGGCTATGTCGGTAACTTTGGTTCTCCTGCGGATATCCTCATTTCTAACGTGATCACGCAAGGAAACTCCGAGCATAGCCCTCTTCATTGCCCTTCGGGTGACTTTAAGTTTACTGATAAGGCCCATTGTGAGCGACCACGTCTCGGTCCCATAGGTGATCACTGGCAACACACTCTGGGCATACACTTTTGTCTTGAGACACTGCGGTAAATTGGACGAGAAGATACCACGCAACTGCCCGAACACCGCCCAGCCGAGTCGGATTTGACGGTTGATCTTTTTCTCGAAGTTAGACTTACCCAACTGGACCGTTTGTCCCAGGTAGACCTAATCGTCTACAACTTTGAGTGTAGAGTCTCCGATCTTGATAGAAGTGGGCATTACATGGGCATTCACAATGACCTTGGTTTTGTCCAAGTTCATTTTAAGACCCACTCTTTCGGAAGCTCTACTGAGGTCATTGAGCATTATACTGAGGCTCTCCATGGTCTCAGACATGACCACTATGACGTCGGCAAACCGAAGGTGAGTAATGTACTCGCCATTAACGTTGACGCCGAGCCCCTTCCAGTCCAGAACCTTCAAGACATCCTCCAGCGCAGCAGTGAACAGTTTCGGCGAAATGACGTCTCCCTGTCTCACACCGCGCTGGAGAAAGATTGGTTTCGAGGTCGGATCCTGAAGACGGACTGAAATGGAGGCGTTTTTGTACAAACACTTCAACACCTCAATGTACCGGTAGTCGATCTAGCACCGTTGGATAGACTAAGCGAGTACAGCCCAAGTCTCGATCGAATCGAAGGCTTTCTCCGTAGTCCACAAACGCTAAACAGAGTGGCAGGTTATACTCGTCGGTCTTCTGTATAACCTGCCACAGCGTATGTATGTGGTCTACGTTGTTAAAGCTTTTTCGGAATCGGAAATGTTCGGGAGGCTGGAAATCGTCAAACCTGCGTGTGAGACGATTCGTGATGACACTCGAAAACAACTTGTAGATATGGCTTAGAAGTGAGATGGGCCTATAGTTCTTCAGCCGGGCATTGTCGCACTTCTTGAAGAAGAGTACCACCACACCCTTGCACCATGCCTGTGGCGTTTTGCCCTCGAGTATGACGGAATGAAACAGCTTCTAAATGGCCTTTAGAACCGGTATCCCACCCGCCTTCAGGAGTTCGGCCGTGATTCTGTCATCACCTTGTTGTTTTTAAGCTGTTTCAGAGTCATCCTTATCTCGTCCGGGATATCTTCGGTACAGTGTTGGGTCAATCTAGCTCTTGGGTCGTTTGCTGGACCTGCAACGGGCTTGCTGATTGATGTGTACAACTGCCCATAGAATGTCTCGATCTCCCTCAGAAGCTTCGGTTTGGCGGGTACGATCCTGACATTTTCGGTCATCAATTTCGTGAGCTGGCTCTTCCCAATAACCAGATCCCGCACAATCGCGTCTTTAATACGCTCGGTATTAAAGCGGCGCAGGTCTTCTTCTTCAAGGATTTAAAGATCTATATATTGATCTGCCGGTACTTGCACGCCTCATCTGAAGACTGCATGATCATCTCACAACTCTCCTTCATAAGCTTGAAAGTAGGATCAGAGAGTTTTTTGTTTCTATCCGTACGATGGGTTTTAAAAAACTTGGAACCGACCGTTTGGACAGTTCCACGGACCCATCGCTGTATTTGTCCACGGAGCTCCCTAGGCACTCTAAACGATTCTGGAGTTCGAACTGAAAGCTCTCGGGGTTTTGGACCTGGATCTGGGCTGGATGGAGCGTGGACTTCATCAGTCTAGACCTTTCAAGCTTAATATGAATGTTCAATGTGCCTCTTACCATGCGGTGATCGTTCCCGGTTTTCACCGAATTGATCACAGAGACATCATTGAAAATTTGCATAAAATTGAATGAAGAAGTCCATAAAATTTTATGTTGCACCATCGGGGCTCTGCCAGGTCCACTTCCTGTGTTCACGCTTTCTGAAGAAGGAGTTCATCATAAAGAGGCCCTCCTTCTCCATAAAGGTGGCCAGTAGGTGACCCTTGTAGTTCCGTGGTCCAACTCCAAATTGCCCCACTTGCAACTCTTCATCGTCTCGTTTGCCCAGTTTTTTGTTGAAGTCCCCCATGACAACGGTGAAGCGAGTTTTGAAACCATGCATGGCTCTAGAAATATCCTCATACATAGTCTTCACCTCGGTGTGCCGAGGTCGGAGCTTAGACATGTACGACATTCAGCGAATATCTCGAGGATATTCTGAGTATAAGGTACGCTACCCTGGTCGACACACTCTCGATCTTCACCACGTTATTCACAAGGGAGACACCACCCTGGGACTGCCGGTCAACCTCTCGGAAATAGAGCAAGTCACCGGATTTGAGGATTATCGAGTCCTCCCCCTCTCTTCGGACTTCAGATAATCCTACAATACTCCATCGTAACCTGCTCAATTACTCTTCAAGTTCGGTGATCTTCTCGTGGCGTCGCACTAAGGAGCATTTTGACTTCAAAACCGGACAAAATTAATTATCACTTTTAATTTATTGGCAATTAATAAAAATACGTATATGAATATAGGAAATCATATATTATGCCGTTTTTTGAATACAAGTTTATTTTATTTTATAAAAATTACGGCAAATACAAAAAAAACTTTTTGTTTCGTGTGCGCAAGTCTCGATGATTGGTCTTCTTCTTTATCCTGTTCTTCTGGCTCGAACAATTCTATGGCTTCACTCATAAAGGACTGGCTTTTGCTAGGTGTACGTTTCCGTAAACAACTTACAAAAGGATCTGATGTGTAAGAAGCAGCCTGTTGAGGACATCTTGATTACATTCAATCCACGAAAATTTTCAGCCATCATTTTGTCGGTATCAGCGGTAGTGCTTATTACGAGCTTCTGCGGCCTCTTCGGAAAGTTGTCCGATAGGGATGAAGTATTTTATTATAGTTGTACAGTGCACTAGGATTTTGTGAAGGGTTGGCGTCATTGGATGCGAACCGTACAGTTCGACGTTCAAACGATCTTCTAGCTGGGCTAGCTTTAAAAAGCATGTACAACGATTTCCGAGACATCTCAATCACACGTGATGTCGAATCTATAGTAAAAACAACAGTTTAAAATCTTATATTTATTATTCTTATATACTTATACTAGCTTTCCGCCCGCGGCTTCGCCTGCGTCGACTACCCGATTTTTACTGTTACGTTTTACCAGTTCTGGCGGGATATTGCAAATTATTATCCAAACATAGCTTTCCACCCGCAAAATTGTTCGCGTAGACCAAAAAATTGCTTATCTATTATTATTATATCGAAATATAAAAATTACATATAAATTTACATAAAATGTGCATAAACTAAACTGACTTCGTGATCTAATAGCTAGAGCGTTGGGCTTTCATTGCAGAGGTCTCGTACAAATAGTGGTGACCACTTTGCTTTAAATTTATGTATCCTACAATCAACACGATATAAACCTACTAAAAGGGTGATGTAATCGTTATCACTCGATGTTCTTTGGCTGTAATTTTTGTATGAATGAAAAACTTTAGATTTGCTTTTGGATAATGTTTATTTGGTGTCTTATACATATATTTTTCCATTTAGTCGAGAAAATGATACTGGTCTTCGCCACATTCGGGCCCGCTTTATTGCATTTTCCATCACTCTTGCCAGAACTTATCGGCGGATATTATCTTTGAGGGCTTGAAGAATCTGAGGCTTGTTGACGTCATGCTGTCCAGTTCCAATTTATTCCTTTTAAGGAAAGATAAATACGTTGACTACTTCTCTTCGGCTTACGGCGGCCCGATGACGCCTCCAGCGTAAAACACACACCATGCAGTAACTTTGAGCAGGTGTGATGACTCTTCCTGGCTTATACGTGGCTCATGATGAATTTCGAAGAAAAGTTGTCTTTATTTTGGTTGGATTTAGAATGGCTTGACGTAGGTTACACGCGCTTGGAGGTTAACAGCTATATTGTGTATCTGTTTACTATGTCGAAGCAGAATTTGTATGTCTATATATGATATGATAATTTAACTAAGCACTTCTTTATATACCACATTGGTAGTTTTTCTGTCTGGAGCCAAAATGACCACGCTGCTGTTAGTACTGACTCTGAACACGCAACGTAGAATTGCCCGTGTGAGAAGCAATCTTCCCTTAAATCTATGCCTGCCACCCTTAATGATTGACCCTGCGATTTATTTATGGCCATTGTAAAGCAGACCTTAAGGGGGAATTGTAATCTTTTAAACTCAAAGACATAGTCAGATGGTATCAATGGTATTCGAGGTATGAAACTAATGTTTGTTTAACACCGGGAAAATTGCTACGTCTCAAACGTATTTCTCTTTCGTCCTCACCCACAAAATATATTTGGAGAAACTGTGCTTATTGTTGGGGTGTTGGTAATAGACTTCCTACCAAATGACATACTTGTCCTTGAACCTTAAAAGTTTGCATAAAACCACCTTCTTTAGTTTGCTCAGCTCCAAACGACGTCATTTGAAAACAGCCATTGTACTTTCGAATACGATCCATAAAATGGGCATGCTCCGGGTGCACGTCCATAAGCAGACTGTAAAGAGATTTAGGTAAAGGTTCAAAGGATGGAAGCTGAACTTTACCAGCACATTCCAGGACTCTCTTCCTTCCACTTTAAGGCATGATAGTACTTGCATTCATAGGTCATAGTACCTAGAGCCACACTACTATCGACCTCATAATCTATTTCTGGAATATATTTCATACCCGAATAAGCTTTCACTTGCCATGGATGGGCACGTTGTTTAGTCTTTCTTGCAGGATTATTTAGGTCGTATCTTATATCCGCCGCTCTATGAACTTCTGGGTTGTTTTTCTGGTACTTGTTTGCCGCATTTCTTTCCGCTTTTGGTTTATTTTGTGTATATTTTTATACGCATTCTTAAGTTGTTTCGTTCTTTTAATATCAGCACATGTAGAACGACGTTTTTTAGCATTGGAAGCTGAAATATATGAGTAAAACAACGTGTAGCTAGTAATTCGGTTTATACGGGACGGCGATGACACACCATTCACGTGACAGGTCATCGACAAGAACGATCATAAACAATAAGTAGGTTACCATACATTACACCTTCACCCTTAATCTAGAACCCTTTACATTTTAACAATCAATAAAAGGCTTTCAGAGCTTTAAAACTTAACTCATAAAAACAAAAGAAACTTAATATGACTTCTACGCCTTCACCATAAATTATACCTAGCTGGCTTATCAATTCGACATTGACGAATGGGACGAGACTGGGGCGGCTTAGGAGAAGGCAAGGAAGGCTGTGTTGTGCTCTGAACCGGCTGTTCTACGCAGTCTTCAAAAGATTCTCCATCCCCGACATCCTGATGTGTGGTCGCCGCGGTCGAGGCTTCGCTCCGTGGACCGCCCGGACTGGGCGCTCCCTGTTCTTGCGTTACCACAACCGTCTTGGAATTCTCACTGATCGGGCTAGAGGGAGAAGGACAGATTAGTGAACTCCGTATCCGTGGCTTCAGCTGATCTACATGTTTGTGGGATTCTCTACCTAAAGCATCTACTACCTTATAATCAGTGGCCCCCATCTTTTCTGCAACCTTTCCAGTTACCCATTTATCCTGTTCACGATATTGACGCAGCCAGACCTCATCCCCCGGGCGTAGTTGACGCAACCCATTTGCGCCGTATTTTTGTTGACGCTCCTGAGCATCTCTAACTCTACTGTCCCTACTTGGTCTTAGGGCGTCGAATTTTGTACGTAACCTACGGCCAAACATGAGCGACGCCGGTGTTTCGCCTGTAGTACAGTGTTCTGTATTCCTATAATATAGAAGGAAATTATTTAAAAATAAATTTATGTTTAAGTTCTCTCTAATTGCCTTTTTAATAGCTCTTTTAACTGTATGAACTGCGTTCTCTGCTGCCCCGTTTGAGGCGGGGTGATATGGCGCTGAAAATATATGTTCGATCCCGTTTGTACCGAGAAATTGAGAAAACTCATGGCTTGTAAAGGGCGGCCCGTTATCAGATACTATTTGTCTGGGTAATCCAAAACGTGCAAACACGTCACTTAAAACGCTGATCGTGTGACTAGCCGCTGTACTAGGTACTTGACTAACTTCTAACCATTTGGTCCTGGCATCAACCATTACTAAAAATATCCGCCCCGTGATAGGGCCTAAGAAATCAACATGTACACGGGCCCATGGTCTATCTGGCCAAACCCATGGGCAGGGCATATGTCGAGGCGGTGCCTCGCTCTCTGCAGCACAGACACTGCAACCACGGCACGTTTTTTCAATCTCTTCGTCCATACCCGGCCACCAGACATAGCTCCTAGCGAAAGCTTTAGTTTTTACTATGCCCATATGTGCCTCATGTAAATCCATTAAAACCTTATTCCTACACTCACCCGGTACGACCACCCTATGGCCCCACATCACACAACCTAACTCCTCGTATAGTTCTTTTTTACGATTAAAATAAGGTTGGAGCGATTTAATTTCGTTATCAGACGGCCATTCGACGCGAAGATATGTTAGAACTCGGCCTTTTTTTTTTTTTTTTTTTTTTTTTTTTTTTTTTGTGGACAATCCCACCGCACTATTCCCAAACCACTGCAACTCCTGAAAGCCAGAATCAACAGTGGCGACCACCAGAAAAGCGCCGAGGCAATGAAGCTCGACGAAGTCCCGGAGAATGAATTTAACTGTCTTGGATCCCGCAACGAAATTAATCAGAAAAGAAAATGGAGGAGTAAGAAAAACACAAATTTCCACTTCCCTCCATATCAAGCAGGAGACAGAACAAACAAGACCAATAGGCACAAAGGGTCGTTTACAACTGGGATAAGCCCAGTTGCCAAGCACCACGGATAAAAATTTGCATTAATATTAATGGGTCCTAACATTGTGAGCTGTTATATTTGATTCCAATAATAGGTATGGCAAAAGCGCTTGAACGCACGGAAATTTGTTCTAGTTTCCACAAGGTCCGTATAGTAAACGGCTCCTGATACAGCCTGTACATTATTCAACATAGTATTGCGTTCATTCTGCCAAAGAATACACTCCCATAAGATATGATGTGCAGATTGTATATATTCACAGTCAGATGTAGAACACTGACATAATGGCGAGGCAACAAGCTTGAAGGAAAATAATTTACTTTTAAAGTTACCATGCCCTGTGAGAAATTGGGCAACACAGTGATCCACCTCCAGCCACGTCCTGGCCAGCCGCACGCGAACGGATGGAAAGAATTGGTGGAGGTGTCGGCCCTTGATGGAATTATCCCACCTACATTGCCATTCGGATAAAAGTTCCTCCCAGACGTCAATATGTGGTTTAAATAATCTAGAGATTTTGGCACGGTCACTCCGCGTTAAAAAGTCCGCGTCCATGGTCTCTTTTGCGGAATAGTACATTGCAGCACGTCGCTGCACTTCAAGGTCGACCGGAAGTACGCCAGCAAGTACCGGTAAGGCCTCAGTACTAACCGTCCTGTATGCTTTGCATAAGAATATCAAAGCTAAACGCTGACTCTGAAGTAACTTACGTCGTACCGCCCCTATTGTGGCCCTATCAGCCCAAACAGGCGCCCCATAGCAGATACAACCCAAGTAAGTAGCCCCATAAATAGTCTTTAAAGTCAAAAAAGACAGACCCCACGTAGATTTAGATATTCTCGTTAAGGCATAGAAGTTCTTTTTCGCTTTTTCACCGACGATTTTAATATGATCTATAAATGCAAAATTCCTTTCTAACACAAGACCAAGATAGCACACGGACTGCTTCCTTTTTACCGGAACGTTATTAAATTTAATAGTAGGACACGATTTAAGATTACCTTTCAAAATGAGCTGATAAGTTTTATGCGGAGCAAAGGTCAGGCGGTTACGATCGCCCCACTGAGATATTAATCGTAGGCAAGTGTCAGCCAAGTTCTCGAGTCCAGCTCGAGTACTTGATTGAATGAGCAGAAGACCGTCGTCCGCGTAACCGGTTAATGAGCAGCCGCTTGGAAGCGGAATCGCGAGGAAATCATCAAAGCCTAAATTCCATAAAGGTGGACCAATAACCGAACCCTGAGGACATCCCATGGTGAGAGACTTCGACATGGAATGATGGCCGAGTTTGAGTTTCGCGGAACCATTTAAAAAGTAAGAGTAAACTAAATTGTATATATTTCTATAGCAGCCTCGATTTTTCATTTTAAGTAATAGCATTGGCCACCATGCGTTATCAAAAGCCCCAGAAATATCTAGAAAAATCCCAATTACATACTTATGTTCAGATGTATTAACTATTTTCCTAACAGTAAGGGCCGCGTCTACAGTCGATTTTCCAATAGTGAAACCGAATTGATTATTATGAAATTTTGGTCCGTCCGGTAGCAACCGTGGAACGATAAGGCGCTCCAGGAGTTTTCCCAAAGATGGAAGTAATGTTATGGGCCGGTACGACTTCGGGTCGTCCGGGGGTTTGTCGCCACTTTTCGGGATTATTCGTATAAATCCGCGTCGCCAAATACGAGGAAATACGCCCTCCGCAATACAACGGTTGTAAACGGTTAAAATCGCATCACCGGCTGTTTTACACGCTTCTATAATCATCCGATTAGATATTTTATCTTCACCTGATGTCGTCTTTATGCGGACAGTCTTTGGTTTCATGTGTCTCAGAGCAATTAGCGCAGGTAGGTGATTTAATAGTGCAGTGTTTTTTAACATGACCGAACTGTTGACAATGTGCACAACGTACTACATCGACATCATCAATGAAACGGCAAGTCGCCCAATCAATAAACAATTTATCCTTGGTCGAGACTAAATGTTTCCGGACCGCGGACTCGAGTTCAATGCCTATCCATTTCCGACCGTTGTCTAACGAACGCCTACGTATGATTTTCGTTGATTTAATAAATTCGTCTTCTTTTAATGACAACTCGTCTTTAATGTTTTGGCAGTACAACGCATGCAAAAAGGCACTGTCCTCCATTGAGGATGGGACGTCTTTAACTAAAATACGAGGCTTACGGCCTTTTGGTTTTTCAAGTCGCAAGCCAGCGGACCTAATGGCATCGACCGATTGTAACTTTTTGATTTGTAAATCGTTAGCGACACGTAACACGACGCCAGACTTCGCAGCCTTCTTGACACCTACAATTTGAAAGCCGTCACTAGGATCTATTGCTTTCATGAGCGCTTGTTTAGTCGCGGAAGAAGTTGCGAAATCAGTTGAACGCTCATCAGTAGGGTAGGCCACAAGACACGGAAGTTTGGCGCGGGCATTTACTTGTGGAACTACTTTAGGTAAACGAAGTTTTAATTTGTCAGCATATGAGGCATTGTTGACATCAGACTTGGCAATATCGACACCGGTATTATGTTTTATTTTTTCTAATTCGCGTTCCGTATTGGCCAACTTAGTCTCGTTGGCGGATGATTTTATGGCTAGCAATGAGACAATAGCCGTTATGCGCTGAGTCATGTCCATAATTGCGGATTTATTTGCAACATTAATGCGGGACCCTTGGTCATTAACAAGATCGTTAATTTTAGACAGGTACGCAGACGCCTGAGTAACCAAATCACAATAGTCGTCATTGCTTACATTAGTGACATTTAATATTGGCGAAGACCTTACAATTGACTCTGATGTTTGCATTCGCTTAGATCTATCTTCGGGTGAAATGTAAGAAGGAGACATTTCACTAAATAAACGCTTAGCATTAGCGGAGGTCGTCGGCGACCTTGGTTTATTTATTCGGCGGAATAATATTTCCCCACCACGATCAGGTGGGTCATCATTGTTAGATAACATAATTACTTTTGTCTTCGCCACATTCGGGCCCGCTTTATTGCATTTTCCATCACTCTTGCCAGAACTTATCGGCGGATATTATCTTTGAGGGCTTGAAGAATCTGAGGCTTGTTGACGTCATGCTGTCCAGTTCCAATTTATTCCTTTTAAGGAAAGATAAATACGTTGACTACTTCTCTTCGGCTTACGGCGGCCCGATGACGCCTCCAGCGTAAAACACACACCATGCAGTAACTTTGAGCAGGTGTGATGACTCTTCCTGGCTTATACGTGGCTCATGATGAATTTCGAAGAAAAGTTGTCTTTATTTTGGTTGGATTTAGAATGGCTTGACGTAGGTTACACGCGCTTGGAGGTTAACAGCTATATTGTGTATCTGTTTACTATGTCGAAGCAGAATTTGTATGTCTATATATGATATGATAATTTAACTAAGCACTTCTTTATATACCACATTGGTAGTTTTTCTGTCTGGAGCCAAAATGACCACGCTGCTGTTAGTACTGACTCTGAACACGCAACGTAGAATTGCCCGTGTGAGAAGCAATCTTCCCTTAAATCTATGCCTGCCACCCTTAATGATTGACCCTGCGATTTATTTATGGCCATTGTAAAGCAGACCTTAAGGGGGAATTGTAATCTTTTAAACTCAAAGACATAGTCAGATGGTATCAATGGTATTCGAGGTATGAAACTAATGTTTGTTTAACACCGGGAAAATTGCTACGTCTCAAACGTATTTCTCTTTCGTCCTCACCCACAAAATATATTTGGAGAAACTGTGCTTATTGTTGGGGTGTTGGTAATAGACTTCCTACCAAATGACATACTTGTCCTTGAACCTTAAAAGTTTGCATAAAACCACCTTCTTTAGTTTGCTCAGCTCCAAACGACGTCATTTGAAAACAGCCATTGTACTTTCGAATACGATCCATAAAATGGGCATGCTCCGGGTGCACGTCCATAAGCAGACTGTAAAGAGATTTAGGTAAAGGTTCAAAGGATGGAAGCTGAACTTTACCAGCACATTCCAGGACTCTCTTCCTTCCACTTTAAGGCATGATAGTACTTGCATTCATAGGTCATAGTACCTAGAGCCACACTACTATCGACCTCATAATCTATTTCTGGAATATATTTCATACCCGAATAAGCTTTCACTTGCCATGGATGGGCACGTTGTTTAGTCTTTCTTGCAGGATTATTTAGGTCGTATCTTATATCCGCCGCTCTATGAACTTCTGGGTTGTTTTTCTGGTACTTGTTTGCCGCATTTCTTTCCGCTTTTGGTTTATTTTGTGTATATTTTTATACGCATTCTTAAGTTGTTTCGTTCTTTTAATATCAGCACATGTAGAACGACGTTTTTTAGCATTGGAAGCTGAAATATATGAGTAAAACAACGTGTAGCTAGTAATTCGGTTTATACGGGACGGCGATGACACACCATTCACGTGACAGGTCATCGACAAGAACGATCATAAACAATAAGTAGGTTACCATACATTACACCTTCACCCTTAATCTAGAACCCTTTACATTTTAACAATCAATAAAAGGCTTTCAGAGCTTTAAAACTTAACTCATAAAAACAAAAGAAACTTAATATGACTTCTACGCCTTCACCATAAATTATACCTAGCTGGCTTATCAATTCGACATTGACGAATGGGACGAGACTGGGGCGGCTTAGGAGAAGGCAAGGAAGGCTGTGTTGTGCTCTGAACCGGCTGTTCTACGCAGTCTTCAAAAGATTCTCCATCCCCGACATCCTGATGTGTGGTCGCCGCGGTCGAGGCTTCGCTCCGTGGACCGCCCGGACTGGGCGCTCCCTGTTCTTGCGTTACCACAACCGTCTTGGAATTCTCACTGATCGGGCTAGAGGGAGAAGGACAGATTAGTGAACTCCGTATCCGTGGCTTCAGCTGATCTACATGTTTGTGGGATTCTCTACCTAAAGCATCTACTACCTTATAATCAGTGGCCCCCATCTTTTCTGCAACCTTTCCAGTTACCCATTTATCCTGTTCACGATATTGACGCAGCCAGACCTCATCCCCCGGGCGTAGTTGACGCAACCCATTTGCGCCGTATTTTTGTTGACGCTCCTGAGCATCTCTAACTCTACTGTCCCTACTTGGTCTTAGGGCGTCGAATTTTGTACGTAACCTACGGCCAAACATGAGCGACGCCGGTGTTTCGCCTGTAGTACAGTGTTCTGTATTCCTATAATATAGAAGGAAATTATTTAAAAATAAATTTATGTTTAAGTTCTCTCTAATTGCCTTTTTAATAGCTCTTTTAACTGTATGAACTGCGTTCTCTGCTGCCCCGTTTGAGGCGGGGTGATATGGCGCTGAAAATATATGTTCGATCCCGTTTGTACCGAGAAATTGAGAAAACTCATGGCTTGTAAAGGGCGGCCCGTTATCAGATACTATTTGTCTGGGTAATCCAAAACGTGCAAACACGTCACTTAAAACGCTGATCGTGTGACTAGCCGCTGTACTAGGTACTTGACTAACTTCTAACCATTTGGTCCTGGCATCAACCATTACTAAAAATATCCGCCCCGTGATAGGGCCTAAGAAATCAACATGTACACGGGCCCATGGTCTATCTGGCCAAACCCATGGGCAGGGCATATGTCGAGGCGGTGCCTCGCTCTCTGCAGCACAGACACTGCAACCACGGCACGTTTTTTCAATCTCTTCGTCCATACCCGGCCACCAGACATAGCTCCTAGCGAAAGCTTTAGTTTTTACTATGCCCATATGTGCCTCATGTAAATCCATTAAAACCTTATTCCTACACTCACCCGGTACGACCACCCTATGGCCCCACATCACACAACCTAACTCCTCGTATAGTTCTTTTTTACGATTAAAATAAGGTTGGAGCGATTTAATTTCGTTATCAGACGGCCATTCGACGCGAAGATATGTTAGAACTCGGCCTTTTTTTTTTTTTTTTTTTTTTTTTTTTTTTTTTTGTGGACAATCCCACCGCACTATTCCCAAACCACTGCAACTCCTGAAAGCCAGAATCAACAGTGGCGACCACCAGAAAAGCGCCGAGGCAATGAAGCTCGACGAAGTCCCGGAGAATGAATTTAACTGTCTTGGATCCCGCAACGAAATTAATCAGAAAAGAAAATGGAGGAGTAAGAAAAACACAAATTTCCACTTCCCTCCATATCAAGCAGGAGACAGAACAAACAAGACCAATAGGCACAAAGGGTCGTTTACAACTGGGATAAGCCCAGTTGCCAAGCACCACGGATAAAAATTTGCATTAATATTAATGGGTCCTAACATTGTGAGCTGTTATATTTGATTCCAATAATAGGTATGGCAAAAGCGCTTGAACGCACGGAAATTTGTTCTAGTTTCCACAAGGTCCGTATAGTAAACGGCTCCTGATACAGCCTGTACATTATTCAACATAGTATTGCGTTCATTCTGCCAAAGAATACACTCCCATAAGATATGATGTGCAGATTGTATATATTCACAGTCAGATGTAGAACACTGACATAATGGCGAGGCAACAAGCTTGAAGGAAAATAATTTACTTTTAAAGTTACCATGCCCTGTGAGAAATTGGGCAACACAGTGATCCACCTCCAGCCACGTCCTGGCCAGCCGCACGCGAACGGATGGAAAGAATTGGTGGAGGTGTCGGCCCTTGATGGAATTATCCCACCTACATTGCCATTCGGATAAAAGTTCCTCCCAGACGTCAATATGTGGTTTAAATAATCTAGAGATTTTGGCACGGTCACTCCGCGTTAAAAAGTCCGCGTCCATGGTCTCTTTTGCGGAATAGTACATTGCAGCACGTCGCTGCACTTCAAGGTCGACCGGAAGTACGCCAGCAAGTACCGGTAAGGCCTCAGTACTAACCGTCCTGTATGCTTTGCATAAGAATATCAAAGCTAAACGCTGACTCTGAAGTAACTTACGTCGTACCGCCCCTATTGTGGCCCTATCAGCCCAAACAGGCGCCCCATAGCAGATACAACCCAAGTAAGTAGCCCCATAAATAGTCTTTAAAGTCAAAAAAGACAGACCCCACGTAGATTTAGATATTCTCGTTAAGGCATAGAAGTTCTTTTTCGCTTTTTCACCGACGATTTTAATATGATCTATAAATGCAAAATTCCTTTCTAACACAAGACCAAGATAGCACACGGACTGCTTCCTTTTTACCGGAACGTTATTAAATTTAATAGTAGGACACGATTTAAGATTACCTTTCAAAATGAGCTGATAAGTTTTATGCGGAGCAAAGGTCAGGCGGTTACGATCGCCCCACTGAGATATTAATCGTAGGCAAGTGTCAGCCAAGTTCTCGAGTCCAGCTCGAGTACTTGATTGAATGAGCAGAAGACCGTCGTCCGCGTAACCGGTTAATGAGCAGCCGCTTGGAAGCGGAATCGCGAGGAAATCATCAAAGCCTAAATTCCATAAAGGTGGACCAATAACCGAACCCTGAGGACATCCCATGGTGAGAGACTTCGACATGGAATGATGGCCGAGTTTGAGTTTCGCGGAACCATTTAAAAAGTAAGAGTAAACTAAATTGTATATATTTCTATAGCAGCCTCGATTTTTCATTTTAAGTAATAGCATTGGCCACCATGCGTTATCAAAAGCCCCAGAAATATCTAGAAAAATCCCAATTACATACTTATGTTCAGATGTATTAACTATTTTCCTAACAGTAAGGGCCGCGTCTACAGTCGATTTTCCAATAGTGAAACCGAATTGATTATTATGAAATTTTGGTCCGTCCGGTAGCAACCGTGGAACGATAAGGCGCTCCAGGAGTTTTCCCAAAGATGGAAGTAATGTTATGGGCCGGTACGACTTCGGGTCGTCCGGGGGTTTGTCGCCACTTTTCGGGATTATTCGTATAAATCCGCGTCGCCAAATACGAGGAAATACGCCCTCCGCAATACAACGGTTGTAAACGGTTAAAATCGCATCACCGGCTGTTTTACACGCTTCTATAATCATCCGATTAGATATTTTATCTTCACCTGATGTCGTCTTTATGCGGACAGTCTTTGGTTTCATGTGTCTCAGAGCAATTAGCGCAGGTAGGTGATTTAATAGTGCAGTGTTTTTTAACATGACCGAACTGTTGACAATGTGCACAACGTACTACATCGACATCATCAATGAAACGGCAAGTCGCCCAATCAATAAACAATTTATCCTTGGTCGAGACTAAATGTTTCCGGACCGCGGACTCGAGTTCAATGCCTATCCATTTCCGACCGTTGTCTAACGAACGCCTACGTATGATTTTCGTTGATTTAATAAATTCGTCTTCTTTTAATGACAACTCGTCTTTAATGTTTTGGCAGTACAACGCATGCAAAAAGGCACTGTCCTCCATTGAGGATGGGACGTCTTTAACTAAAATACGAGGCTTACGGCCTTTTGGTTTTTCAAGTCGCAAGCCAGCGGACCTAATGGCATCGACCGATTGTAACTTTTTGATTTGTAAATCGTTAGCGACACGTAACACGACGCCAGACTTCGCAGCCTTCTTGACACCTACAATTTGAAAGCCGTCACTAGGATCTATTGCTTTCATGAGCGCTTGTTTAGTCGCGGAAGAAGTTGCGAAATCAGTTGAACGCTCATCAGTAGGGTAGGCCACAAGACACGGAAGTTTGGCGCGGGCATTTACTTGTGGAACTACTTTAGGTAAACGAAGTTTTAATTTGTCAGCATATGAGGCATTGTTGACATCAGACTTGGCAATATCGACACCGGTATTATGTTTTATTTTTTCTAATTCGCGTTCCGTATTGGCCAACTTAGTCTCGTTGGCGGATGATTTTATGGCTAGCAATGAGACAATAGCCGTTATGCGCTGAGTCATGTCCATAATTGCGGATTTATTTGCAACATTAATGCGGGACCCTTGGTCATTAACAAGATCGTTAATTTTAGACAGGTACGCAGACGCCTGAGTAACCAAATCACAATAGTCGTCATTGCTTACATTAGTGACATTTAATATTGGCGAAGACCTTACAATTGACTCTGATGTTTGCATTCGCTTAGATCTATCTTCGGGTGAAATGTAAGAAGGAGACATTTCACTAAATAAACGCTTAGCATTAGCGGAGGTCGTCGGCGACCTTGGTTTATTTATTCGGCGGAATAATATTTCCCCACCACGATCAGGTGGGTCATCATTGTTAGATAACATAATTACTTTTGAAAATTAAACTAATAAGCGTATTAGAACGTAAAAAGTGAAAGATTAACGGACGATACAATTATTTCGATATACCCACACGTCAAGAAAAGTAAATGTACTCACCGATAGCTGACGAAATTAACTAATTGCAACTAAATAACGGACGTAAACACGTTTAAAAACTTACGATAGCAGCACTTATCACAATGATACACAATTGACAGCAAATCACAAGCCGGAAATAAATTTCGGAACACGACAATTGCAATTAAAAACAGGGAGCAAACAGATCACCGCTAACCAATGCGAGCGCGCGGAGGGAAGCCATCAGTGTGAACTCGGCCTAGCAACTGGTCTCGGCTCGTCTGTCTTTTAATCTCATTATAATCCAATAACATGGCATTTTGGGCGAAATGTAAATATGATTGTTCCGGAACTTTAATAGGTTGTTTAACATCAGAAAGAGCTGGCAACCGCGATAACCCATCTGCCCCATTCTGCTTTGAAGTAACATACTCAATGTCGTACGTATAGGCTGACAACTTAATAGCCCACCTTTGTAATCGGCTCGCAGCCATTGATGGTATACCCTGTTTAGGCCCAAAAATAGTGACCAGTGGCTTGTGGTCCGTACGTAGTGTAAAACGTCGCCCATATAAATACTGGTGCATTTTTTCTAAGCAAAACACAATAGCCAAAGCCTCCCGCTCGATTTGTGAATAATGCTTTTCAGCTGCGTTAAGCGCGCGCGACACATACACAACAGGACGCTCATGCTGTCCGTCTGTGCTACTATCATTGAGTTCACCCATCTGACTTAATACGCCTCCTATTCCTCTCGCGCTCGCGTCACAAGTTAAAAACAAGGGTTTGTTTGGTTCGTAATGAGCAAGGACGTCGGCACTAATCAAAATATTTTTAATTCTCTTAAAAGCTGACTCACACTCATCATTCCATGTCCAAGTAACTCCCTTCTTTAGTAACCTGTACAAAGGTGCCAAAATATTGCTCAAGTTTTTAACAAATTTCGCATAATACATTATTGTTCCTAAAAAGGCTCTCAAATCGGTAATATTTTCTGGGCGGGGTATGTTTAATATACCTTCCACCTTTTCAGGGTCCACCTTAATTCCCTCGGCAGAGATAATAAAACCTAAATATTTAACCTCATTAGTCAAGAACATGCACTTTTTTTGATTCAGTTTCATTCCATTATGATGTAACCGCTCTAAAACTCTCTCTAAAATAACTAAATGCTCCCTAATATTGGGTGATCCAATAATAATATCATCGAGAAATACTTCTACGTTTGGAATATCGTTCAGAAGATTCGCCATAATTCGTTGGAATATACCAGGGCTTGACGATAAACCGAAGACCAATCTTTTATACTTAAAAAGGCCCTTGTGAGTATTAATAACCGTACAATTATCAGGGTCATCCAATTCTATCTGATTATATGCTTGCGTTAAATCAATTTTTGTAAATATCTTAGAACCATTTAATTTAACCAGCAAGTCGTTTATAAGTGGTAAGGGATATTTGTCCACCAATAGTACTGGATTTAATGTTATTTTGTAATCAGCACAGATACGGAGTCCACCATCAGCCTTACGAACCGGTACAAGTGGAGTAGCCCAATCAGCGCACTCCACAGGCTCGATGACCCCGGCGCGCAGCATGCCTTCCAGCTCAGCCTCGACGCGCTCGCGGAGCGCGTACGGCACAGGACGTGCGCGACAGAAAACCGGCGTTGCTCCCTCGCGTAGTCGTAACCGAGCCTTGCCTCCCGTGAACCGGCCCAGTCCCATTAGAATTATCTAAAGGTCTATGGCTAAACAGTTGATCATACTTTTCCCTACTAATACATGATACTAAAGACCCTGTATCAATCTCCATAGACAATTGGGTTTGATCTACATAAATAGTTAAGCTCACCGGTTTGTAGCTATTCAAACTAAGTTGATGCAAATCTTCTACTACCCAATCCTCCTCGTCTGTCAAAGGAGGCTCATCCTCCCCTGCCTGGCTCCAGAGGTTTGACTGATTGGCTACCCCGCCTGCTGCTTGAACATGCGCCACCATGTTATTGGTGTCACATCGGTCCTTCGGCTGTCTTCCACCAGAACGCACCGGACAAACCCGACGTAGATGTCCTTTCTGTCTACACATACCGCAGATAAACCGACTGTATCTACATCGCTCCCTCTGGTGATCCGAAGCTCCGCAAGCAGAACAATTGTTTTTCGAATCATCGGCGGTGACCTTCCGTGCCGCCGGCAGCCCGCGTGATCCATCACGCCCTCGGCGGCCCCCGCTGCCCGACGCCACCACCGTATGCACCGCTCCAGCCGCGTTATCACCGCTACCGCCCGAGTCGCAATTTTTCCCGACTGTTTGTTCCACTGCCGCTGCATCCCTCTCCGCCGATTCCATAGCGCATGAAATCTTAACGGCATTTGCATATTGCAGATTTTCTTCCGTAAACAATCGTTGCCTAATCGACTCGCTTCGCAACCCGCATACTAACTGATCACGTAAATTCTCTTCCAATACGGACGTAAATTCGCAAAATTTGGACATTTTCTTCAGTTCTGAAATATATTGTAAAATGGATTCACCCGCATTTTGTCTTCGTTGTCGGAAACGGTACCTCTCTGCCATAAATGACGGCTTTGGTTGCAAGTGATCCGTCATAACCTTCACCACCTCCACATAGGTTTTTGCACTCGGTTTGCCCGGACTTGTTAAGTTGCTTAAAAGTTCATAAGCTTCGTCACCCATCGCCGCAATCAATGTGGGTAACCAAAATTCCTCCTTAACATTGTTGACCTTGAAGAACATTTCCATGCGTTCCACATACATTGTCCAATTGCCCGATCTTACATTAAACTCGGTTAGTTTTCCGATTGACATTTTGGATTAAATTTTTATTTAGCACGCTTCTAATTTTTATCCTCGTCGCCACTGAAATATATGAGTAAAACAACGTGTAGCTAGTAATTCGGTTTATACGGGACGGCGATGACACACCATTCACGTGACAGGCCATCGACAAGAACGATCATAAACAATAAGTAGGTTACCATACATTACAGAAGCAAGAAAATTAAGGTGAGATATTTTTAAATTAGTCGATGCGATTCCAGATTGATTAATAGGCGCTGGTGGTGAAACAGATACGTC
Organism: Orthosia cruda; assembly: GCA_964057195.1. Taxonomy (NCBI): domain Eukaryota; kingdom Metazoa; phylum Arthropoda; class Insecta; order Lepidoptera; family Noctuidae; genus Orthosia; species Orthosia cruda. Next base: position 24,597,227 of record OZ059840.1, on the reverse strand, counting down.
TTCAGATTGGGGTAAAACATACACCTCAAAATGACCGCCAGAAAGGTTATGCGTAAAACGCAGCCTCTCTATAGAGTAACCGTCAGTGCCGAATTTCGCGTATAGTTCTCCATTGCGATAAACTTCAAAAACAAATTGATATAGTTGCCCAGCCGCCATCAGCTCGCAATAACCTCCATAAGTGTGAAGTTGGGAAATATCGGCAAAGTAAACTTCGGCGCTGCTATAGTTGTGGCCATCACGGTCATGAGACATTATGGAAAATGCTTCCCAATTTTCTACGACGTTATCGACGATTTCTTCACGGATTTCTCTGGCTAATAACTGATTGACTTACATGATATAGGAAAGAGCTCGGAAAAGACATGCTCCATCTCCTACAATACTCCCTACGTCGTGAGGCACTCTCTCACCGTTTATATTTATAACCTCCATTTTTTTCTAATTAAAACATATTATTATAACACGGATAAGTATTGCGAGAGTAAGTGTAGCTATAATGACATCTAAAGAGAGAGAAAGAAAGAAGGGATGATATTCAAAAAATCCTTAAATACGTGTTTCTTCAATTGTATTGAAGAGTCTATGTATTAATTTCCAATTAAGTTTGCCTTTAAACAACATATTTTTCATACAAACTTTAACACCCCTTTTAACCCTTTTAAGGGATGTAATTCAAAAAAAGCTTAAACACGTATTTCATTATTTTATATTTAGAGGCTAAATACCATATTTCATTCATTTCAAATAAAAAATGACAGAGTTTCATACAAACTTTCATCCCCTATTTCACCCCTTTAGAGGATGAATTTCCAAAAATCCTTTCTTAAATGACGCCTACAGTATAAAATCAACATTCCCTAAAAAATTCAAACTTCTATCATTAGTGGTTTAGGCTGGGCGTTGATATGTCAGTCGGGACATTGCCTTTTATATATATAGATAATACTTATTTTTTGAAGTGGTAGTAAGATGTGGAAAAAGTTTTTACCGTTTTGATAAGGTGAAACTCTATATTTTACCATAAAAGTATTTTATTGTATTTATAACGCGATCTAACTCGGTACTATTTCAAAAGTACTAATTAGTGAAAAAAAACTTCCTAGGTTTTAATTTTTTTTCCCCTCTATTGATGCTGTGAGTCGGCTGTCAAAACGTAAACATCACAGTTTTGCTGCTCCGAAACAAACCTAAATAAAAAATAGTAAAAAGCCACTGTTCTCCAATTAAATCGCGTCCAAACAAAGAACCAAGTTAAACTTAGTGCTGGAAGCCATTATTGTCGTGCATCTGTTGGGATTCACAAAAGTACGAGACACAGAAAACCGGCGAACATTTATTTATTTATTTATTTTTTTTTAAAAAACGTTGCCCCACACTAGGAATTTCTTCCTGTATCGTGGGTGCGTTTACAAACATATAAACTCACATACACAAACACCCAGAGCCGGAACAACTATCTGTAGGTCATACAAATATTTGTACCGTGCGGGAATCGAACCCGCGACACGCAGCGCAGCAGTCAATCGCTCAACCACTGCGCCAACCAAATATTTGAGATTAGAATTTATAATAACCAAAACCCTACCCGCCACTGCTCAATATCGATATCTGTTAATGTCACAACTGTCAAGCAAGTGTCACCTGATCTCAAATTGAAACCGACAATACAAATGTCAGTGTCACAATAGTGTTGCCAACGAAGAAAATTAAATTACCATTATAGTAAAAAGCGCTCCATTACACGTTACGAATATAATAAGGATGGAAGATCAATTTGAACTTTTATTTAATAAAATGAAAATTGAGATACAAAATCAAACAATAGAATTAACAGATTCAATAACAAACACAATCATGGACAAAATAGATGAAAAATTAAAACCTTTATTAGAAGAAAATAAAAACTTGAAAATTAAGGTGGAATTCATGCAAAAAAAGATAGAATTTATGGAGAGAGACAGAAAAAGCAATAACATAATAATATACGGGTTAAAAGAAGAGGAAAAGTCTACAACTGAACTAATTAAAAATGTGAAGAAAAGTTTTGCGGATGATTTAAAAATAGATATAGAAGACTATGAAATTAATAAAATTTATCGAATTGGTAAAACAAACAATGGCGAGAAACCGAGGCCTACGCTGCTTTCATTCGTGAGTGGCTGTCCTCGTGGGAGAAAACGACCACAACCCTCCAGCGAAGGGAAAAACTACTAACAATTACCTAATTATAGCAACATATAATGTGAGATCTCTAGCATCAAAGGAAAGATTTTTGGAATTAATATACTCAGTGCAAAATATAGAATTTGATATAATTGGATTAGCGGAAGTCAGAAGAATGGGCTTCGACATTGAAGAACACGAAAATTATATATTCTGCTACAAAGGCGAGACACTTGGACTGCATGGAGTTGGCTTTCTGATTAAGAAAAAACACAAAAACAATATCATGGAGTTTATAGCGTTATCCGAACGAGTGGCCATGCTCCAAATGAAATATAATAACAGTGTGCTTTCTATAATACAGGTCTATGCCCCAACAGACAGCGCCAAAGAAGAGGAAATTCAAAGTTTCTACGACACTCTAGAAAAAGCCCACAACCTTGCTGGTAAATATATCCTTGTTATCGGCGACTTTAATGCAAAGATAGGACAACCGACGAAGTTTGAAAACCTTATAATGGGAATACACGGTTATGGAACTAAAAATGAAAGAGGAGAGAGACTTATACAATATGCTTATGAATACAAAATGGCAATTATGAACACCTATTTCAAAAAGAGAAATAAGCGTAAATGGACCTGGATCTCTCCTGATCAAAGCACGAAAAACCAAATCGATTATATTTTAACAAACTACCCGAAACATGTTGAAAATATCGAGGTATTAAATACAATCCAATTTCTTTCGGATCATCGAATGGTCAGAGCCTACTATCGTTTGCAGGGAATAAAGATAAGCAGACCTTCTTACAGACTTCCAATACTTTAAAAACGGAACAAAATACAAAATTATATAATGTTAATCTAAACAACAACATACAAGAATTGGACACAGAACACTCTAACGAAAACATCCAAACATACTACAACAAAGTGGAATCAATTATCAAAACGAGTTTAGAAACAAAAGAAAACAAAGATAAACAAGACAGAGTAAACAAAATTTTTTCCACAACTACAAGAGACCTCATAGCCAGACGAACAGAACTAATAAAAACTAAACAAAAAACAGTAGCAATGAAAAATTAACTAACTAAACTGTTCAAACAAACAAACAAAGCTATTAAAAAAGACTACAAAACCTACAGATATAATATAATGGAAGAAAATATCAAACGTTATAAAAGCACTAAGAGATCTTTTAAAGAACTAAGCACACATAAAAAATGGATTCTTAGTGTAAATACAAAAAATAGAGACGCAAATACTAGGCAAGACATCATCGATTCTGCCACGGAATTCTACACAAGGCTATATGGTTATAACACTGAACCTTACAACAAAGAGGAAGAGTACCATGAAACAGAAGACTACGAAGAAAAAGAAAACCTAGAACAAATCGATGCAGTCGAAGTTTTCGTCAACATCAAAAGACTGAAATCCGACAAAAGCCCTGGACCTGACGGTATACCGAATGAAGCCCTAAAGATTGGAGCACCTGCACTAGCTCGCCCACTAAGCCACCTCTTTAACATGGCTCTAAACTCATGTCAAGTACCCGAACAATGGAAAAGATCAGACATAATATTTCTTTACAAAAAGGGGGACCCTAAAGACATAGGGAACTACCGCCCAATCAGTCTCCTTTCGAGTATATACAAGCTATTCACATCAATCCTGCAAAACAGAGTAAGCCCAAAAATTGATTATCTTCAACCAGTCGAACAAGCAGGCTTCCGATCCGGTTTCTCCACAATGGATCACATCCATGTAATGGAACAAATTGTGGAGAAATACAAAGAGTTTAATCGACCTTTGTACCTTGCCTTTGTAGACTATGCTAAGGCGTTCGACAGTATAACACATGACTCGATCTGGGCAGCCCTCGGCGAATGTGGTGTCCACAAAAACTATATAGAAACCTTAAAAGACATCTATAAAGGTAGTACTAGTAGAGTCAAATTAGAAAACCGCGGATCGGAGATACCAATCAGGAGGGGAGTACGACAAGGAGACCCACTGTCACCCAAACTTTTTATAGCCGTGCTGCAGAGTATTTTTACTAAACTTAACTGGCAGGATAAAGGTATCAAAGTAGCTGGACATCACTTAAGTCACCTGAGATTTGCGGATGACATCGTTCTTTTCGCTGAGACTAGCCCCAAGTTGGAAGGGATGATATATGCACTAAGTGTCGAAAGTGAAAAAGTGGGCCTAAAAATGAATAAGGACAAAACAAAACTCATGACGAACAGCATAGCTGCCCCAATCAAACTAAAAGGCAAGGCTTTGGAATATGTGAGTAGTTATGTGTACTTGGGAAAACAGCTATCCTTCAAAAACAAAAATACCGAAGAAGAAGTTGATCGAAGAGTACAGCTAAGTTGGAGGAAATTCAGGGCCCTCAAGGAAATCTTAAAAGGTGATTTTTCCCTCCAACAAAAAAAGGTAGTGCTGGATACATGCATCCTTCCGTCCCTCACTTACGGATGTCAGACGTGGACTTATACTTCCAAAATACAAAACAAACTAGTTGTATGTCAGAAAGCTATGGAAAGAAGTATATTAAAACTGAGCAAAATACAGAAAGTCAGAAGCGAATTTATACGGAAGAAGACAAGACTTACTGATGCTCTGCATTATGCGCTTAAGCTCAAGTGGAAATGGGCCGGACACCTAGCCCGTTACAATGACAGGAGATGGACCATAGAGGCAACTCGGTGGACAGGACCCAGCGGCAAGAGACGACAAGGGAGGCCTAAAAAACGCTGGACTGATGACATCATAAGAACTGCTGGAAAACAATGGATAAAAGATGCCGCTGATAGAGCTAGATACAATAGAGTGGTTAAAATCTTAATCTAAACTCAGTTTTTACATAAATGTATAATAATTTAACACCTAAACTTCTAACACAATTAAAATCTTCTAAACTATTAAAAATACTACTACTAAATAATACTAATACTACTATACTATTACTTTACTCACCTAAACTTTAATTATAACTAGCAAAATTCAACAAAAATCTTGCGAATTTGCTCGAATTGCACGAAAATATGTCTAGCCTTCCATGCAATTCGTTGAGCACATAGATTGTGTGAAAGTTCAAATGCTGAAGTAAAAGAATTTGACAAGCTCTCTATGTACTTCGAATTGTCAATTCAGTCACAGGGGATAACAATAACTGAAAACATCAGTCAACCGAAAAATACAAATTGTTTTTATCTATTGACTAATTTTATGACCCTTTATTGTATCTTTCAACTCGATTTTCTCTATCAACGAAAATAATTTTGTTTTTTTTTCAGTCCACAATTGTCTCATGTGTGGCATTTCTGTATTATTCTATGTTTTAATTATTGCTTTACGGTTGCCTGATAAAAACTTATTTGGAACTTTAGCAAACCAAATTATTTCAGTAAGTTTTTTTAACTACACTTTTATAAGTCACCTTTGTAGTTTAACTTAATTTGTACATATAAACGTAAAAGTATTTATGTTTGGTCGTTATTGTTAGTAGATCAATAACGACGCAAAAACTGAAGGGATTTTGACGAAATTTGGCACACGGATAGACCATGACGTGGATTAAGACAAAGGATAATTTTAACTCTGTAATAGGGACGTTTCCGAATAATAAATATATATTAAGCAAGAGGAGTTTATGGAATCCGAGGGAATTTAACTCGCTGATTTTATACACCTTAGACACCTCTCCTCGACTGAAATTTACAAGTATTTGGGTATGTCGGAAGCGTTGGGCGTCAACAGTGCTGACATGAAGCAAATGCTGAAGGAGCGTTTATTTGGCCGCCTGAAAAAGGAATTAAATAGCTTTTTATCGGGCGGAAACAAGGCCTTCAATATTTGGGTCATGCCAGTTTTAACGTACCCTTTTGGCATATTCAAATGGACTCAGACCGAGCTCGACGCCCTCGATAGGAGGGTCCGGACACTGCTGACCGCAAACCGGATGCATCACCCACGCTCATCGGTGATGAGACTGTACATCCCACGGAAGTGTGGGGTTCGAGGCTTTTTAACCGCCAAGACTCTTCACAACCGGGAGGTGTGCAGCCTCAGAGAATACTTTTTAAAAGCTGAAATGGGTATGCACCGGGATGTGGTCGCAGTGAACAAGGGACTCACCCCGTTGTCGATGGCTAACGAGAACTGGCGCATGCCTGTAATACTAACTACTGATGAACAAAAGGAGGTATGGCAAGGCCAGGAGCTACACGGGTGCTTCTATCGGGCTCTCCATGGGCCCGATATAGATTTCCCAGCGTCCGTATCCTGGCCACGTTTCGGCGACTTTTTTCGGGGAAATCGAAGGTTTTGTCTGTGCAATTATGGACTAATTTATCCTGACGAATAACTAACGGAGACATATAATGAAGGACGGGACGGTTGACATGTGTCGGGCATGCCACCGTCCGGGTGAATAGGTAGGTAGATAGGTAAGTAGGGTAGAGTAGGCAGTTGACGGGAGCAAAGCCGTGGGCACAGCTAGTAATTGAATAATAAACAAAAAATAAATAAATAAAAACATTATGCCTTTAAACAAAATACTTAGGTTGGTAGGTACGTCAATCACATGGGACTTGAGACCCTCCCATTCCATGGGAAAGTACGTTTTTAACATACATTACATATTTTATTTACCTACCTGTACTTATTTTATATTTCAAAGCGATCCGTCTATGTCACGCATATTACTTTATTTATTTATCTGATAGGTATAGTATATTTAAATAATATACTTAATGTTATTTGAAATATATTTTCTTATTTCTTCGAATGGAAATATTAATATCGATAAAAAAATATATTTTAGATCTCACAATTTAGTATGTTCACTGGGTTAGAAGTAGGTAAATAGTTATCTATTTGGTAGCAAAATATTAGAAAATATTTTATCAAAGGACCCTTGCTTCCACATGGATCAACCCTAAATTCAGTGTCTAGGGATTTACTCGTACTTTACAAAACTAGATAACAGAGGACTGGTACTTAGGATAACGGAACTTGGCATTTAGTAACTAAATTTGTATTTAACTTAAATAATCAGTAAGCTGTTTGCCACTTGCTTTCTTTTTAAATATGGCGTCCATGCGACATGCCTTTATTATGGCACTATCATCGACGACATAGCCTGTGGTCGATGGGCACTATGTACGATGTAATGATCATTGCTTTTAGATGAGAGATGAATCGAATAAAATAAAGTAAGTATTAAAACATTACTGTATTGTCCCAAAGGTATTTAAGGATAGAATGAGCTTAATGGACTGTTGGTGTGGAAAACGAAGTGAGCGACGCGGCCCTTGTTGGCTGTACCGAGGACGCCTGGCTGACTTGATAGCCCAACGCGAACTAACTAATTATTATGAGTTTAAATGAATTTGCGGTTGCACTGTACATACAATAACGATGGTCAAAAGTAAACCTGATATTTATCTAAGTTCACAGAGGTAAAAGAAGCTATCAAGGACGAAAAGCAAAGTCCTTCGTCACCACGCAAACATGATGTAGGTACGTCATAGTACTGCGCCTGAGCAAAAACCGTGGAGTCCTACGTTTTCCAACAAGATTTGTCGATTCATCATAACTAAGTTCTAACACAAAGACGATTACATAATAATTAAAAACAAACGAATCAAACTACGTCCTACCCTGACGTCATTCCGGTTCCCAGTGACTGCATTATAATCGTATGGAGAGTGAAGTGTTTTTCGCAGCTTCCGGCGTGAGCGCCTACGCCGGAAATTGACGTCAGCGCCCTCCCCCGGAACAACATCCGGTACATAATCGCTAGCGACACTGGACGCATTCATTTTTATAATGACTTTGTGAAATGGACGCGTTCGTGATCGGCGTAAATGAAAATGCGGAATAGATTGATGATTTTGCTGTTTATGTTTTGGGAAAGTGTTGTGATGTTACAAAAAATGTTAGACTTATGCGTAGATATCTCTCTAGAGTTTAATTATATCAGCAAGAATGATTGTCGAAATAAAATAGGTATAGAGTAATTAATTTAGCAAAATTAAATGTTTGCAGTTACAAAACCGATTTGAGTGTTGAAGGATGAATGTAAACTCATGATCCATTCTACGATTCAGAAGGACGACTAAATAATTAGGTAGGTAAGTAATTAACAACTTGGATGGCGAAAGGATAGTCCAAATATTGATTATCATCATCATCATCATGTCAGCTGTAAGACGGCTGTAGAAAGGCCTTTGGGGGAGGCCTCAAGTTCCATTAGATTAACTACTAAATACATCAGCTGATGACTTTCGATAGCAATCGACGCGTCGGTACCGCGATCCAACATAATTACTAATTTCACAAACCTATTTGCATGATCACGTAATATGCCTGGAAAATCTGATTTTAGCGACAATATTTTGATGGACTTTACGCTACACGTTGGTAGTTAGTAGTATAGTGTATCGTTATTACCGTGTGTGGTTTGTGGAGAAGTAGGTTAGGCAAGTTAACTTGTGTTGGGTGAACACAACGCGAAACAGTTGCTATGCGATAAGTAATAATTATTGTATCATAGTAACCGACATAGCCCGAAGTATAGCCAAACTTTAGTGGTCGTGGGCTGGGCATTGCTAGCAGATCGGATAGTCGATGGGGCTGAAAAGTTATGGGCTCGCGGCCGCGTACCGGAAAACGCAACGTAGGAATGCCTCCCTCTAGGTGGACCAATGACCTGATTAAGGTTGTGGGAATCCGATGGATGAGAGACGCAATGGACCGGTCGATGTGGTGACCCTTGGGTGACTTCAATTTATTAGCAAAATGCTAATAAATTGAAGTCCTAACTCCACTCACTTAAGGGCCTACAACCGCTTTAGTGCCTGAAAACTTTTTTTGTGGAACATTGTTTTTTCGTATATCAAATAGATTTTCTTTAATAAAATTATTAACAACACGAAATTTTAAATTATTAAAAACGGCCAAGTGCGATTCGGACTCGCGCACGAAGGGTTCCGTACCATTATCGCAAAAAACGGCAAAAAAAAAAACACGTTTGTTGTATGGGAGCCCCACTTAAATATTTATTATATTCTGTTGTTAGCATTTGTTGTTATAGCGGCAACAGAAATACATCATCTGTGAAAATTTCAACTGCCTAGTTATCACGTTTCATGAGATATAGCCTGGTGACAGACGGACAGACAGACGGACCGCGGAGTCTTAGTAATAGGGTCCCGTTTTTACCCTTTGGAACCCTGTAAACGATCTCGCTCGACTACTTTATTATTAAAATCTTGTAATTGTCACTCCAAATTATTTTTATTTTTTTATTCTATATTTTTTCCAAATTCTTTTTAGCCTAATAAATACACTGGCCTTCAAAACATAGTACCACACTTTTGAAAATGCAATTTCCCATATGCTATATTATTTGACTTTGCCCGGTGACCTCCTAAAATCTAAATACCAGGTCGGTTTTTCTTGTTAGTGTGATGACTCATGGCGACAGACTCGCAACTTAAAATCTTTAGCTTCGATACGACCTTAACATACCAGATATTCAAGTTTGTGTTAGTAGCTTTTCTTCCCAAAATTTGAAACTGGAGCAGACAAACTGATTAGACGATAATAGTTTAAAAAAGTTAGTACAGACAGCGAACTCATTGGCTATCTAGCACCGGTCTACAACACTCCAAGAAATTCCTAGGCTCTACGTTCAAAGCCCGGGAAAGCATTTGGAACATGAGCAGGGGGCAAAACCGCTACCTGCTTGGGGCCTTTACTGGGCACTTTGGAACCAACGACATGGTCATGAAGATGGGTCTAACCGCGACACCCATGTGCAGGTTGTGTGGGGAACATACGGAACGCATGGAGCACCTTCTTTGCACATGCGATGCACTTGCTGGTAAGCGAATGAGTCTCTTAGGGATTGGATATCCAAGACCAGAAGACTATAGGCTCATATCTCCCAATCTCGTTGTAAAACTCATGAAAAGGGTTTTCAACGAGATTGGGGAGGAGTAAGTTATCTAGGGGACCACAATAGGGGATCCCAATGGGTCGGAGTTGTTTCTCGGCCCCACCATAAGATAAGATAAGAAGTTAGTACAGGTAATATTTAATATAGGATCAAGAAAACTTCCATTCTTGGGTTTCTCCATCTGAAACTTTTCAGTAGCAGCCCGGGCTGTTGATTACAAAAGGTTCACCACATAATGCACTTGGGACTCAAACATACCTAAGCAAACTGAAATTAAATACTCAGGTAGGTCTGCAATCCGTTGGAGCTGTGAAATAACTTAATAAAAAGTACGGCCATATAATTATTCCTCGACCTCCCCCAAATTCTTCCAGGCATTCTTCTCTTGAGCATGTTTAAATCACTCCCGTTTGAACCAGCCCTTGCAGTAGTTAGGTGTCTAAGTCATCTCGCCAACTCTTCTTAAGGTCACCCTATAAATAGTGAAAATTAAATGAATTGCAGGACCGATTTTTTCTACATGTACTTTGTTTATCTAAAGAAAACACTTGATATAATTATATTGAGGCTTTCTGCCTTGTTCTTCAAAAGTCTCTGGTTATTCAAATCAGTTCGTCAATAAAATTATGTTACTTCGCAAAGCTTCTTTAGTCCGTGTCCTACATAAAAATATTTACTTATTTTGTGACAATGCAATAGGTACTAAAAGTAAGTATGAGTAGATATTATCGAAAGAAAATGTTCGTTCAGAATTATTTTAGTTTTCCACTCGATTGCCTCAAGTTCACGAGATTCTGTCAAACCGAGTCATTGAATAGAGCTCATATATTCAATAGCTTAGTTCGCATTTAGGTGCGAGATGAAAATAAGTGGTATAGAAAATATTGGGATAAAGTTTGGACTTAGGGGTCCTATATAAGTGATTGGAGGATTGTATTGTAAGTGAAAACTCTAAGTTAGAAAGCTCTAAGATAGAGTTTTGGGATTGGGATTCTTACTGTAAACGTTTTTAGGGTTCCGTACCTCAAATGGAAAAAAACCGTACCCTTGTAGGATCACTGTTGTCCGTCTGTCTGCCAAGACCGTTTATCTCGGGAACGCGGAAGTATCGAGTTGAAATTAATATCGTATAATCAAGTTTGCATCCGCTTGCAGCTGCGAAAAATCAAACTTTTAGATCAACGCAATCAAGCGATACAGCCGTTACTGACGCATATTTTACTCTCACAAGGGAATCAAAATCTACAGAGTACTTCTCGTTGACCTAGAATCATTAAATTTGGCTAGAAGCAATGTCTTATAGCACAAGTAAAAGAAAAAAGCCGAAAACCGTAAATGTGTACCTACACAAAAAAATACTTTTTGCAGTTGGTTGGTAGTCCCCACACATCGAAATAAGTCGACCGCAACTTATGTTGATGTATGGGGACTACAGTTATCCAACGTCAAAGTTAATTTTGTACCTGAATTCTGTTTATCTTATCGTTAAAGTCGTCAAAAAATAAAAGACCCGTTTTAACAGCTACAAAAATACTTAATAATAATTAAACTTGATGCTTGCGATATGATAATACTCGTTGTTATAGTGTATAGGTAACATAGTAATTAGGATTATGAATTTGTGTTTTCAATTTCCTACATAGAAAGTTATCGCGGCATGTATACAAAACGTTTTGCAAAAAAATACTACCGACTTCCAAGTACAAAACTACAAAGTGAAAAATAACTTAATTTTTTGAAGTCGGTGTCTTTTGTAGGTACCATTTTTTTTGCGTTATGGACACCGACTTCAAAAAATTAAGTTATTTTTCACTTTGTAGTTTTGTATTTGGAAGTCGGTAGTATTTTTTTGCAAAAAGTTTTTTTATTTTTCACTTTTTAGTTGTACGTACCTAATAGGCAAGTTAGTAAGGGAACTATTTCGCCAGAATAAATTTCATGAAACTTGAACATAACCGGTGAAATGAGAGATCTGCTTACCCCTTAAGAGCTAACTGGCGTGATGTTATGTTATGAAATGTTATAAACAACAAACAGACATGCGATTGCAGCACCGAGACCTCTCAGTGCCTCTGTAAGTCTCGGTTGTCATTTAGGTCATCTTTGACAGTCGTTACGGGTAGCCAGGAGCCGAAAAATCTATCAGCCAGTCTTACCAAGGGGTATCGTGATGTAAGTCACTCTTTGAAAAATAGTGGTACCTGATCAGTTGCATCAAAACGGATTAGACGGAGTGGAATGGAGCAGTTGGGAAATAATAGACAGCAGGTGATGACGCGTAGTATTTTTTTAGTTGTGCTTGTCCACTATCTCACCTGATGGTAAGCGATGATGTGGTTTATGATGAAGCACGCTTGCCTAGAAGAAACTTATTTACTTTTGACTTAAAGACTCCCAGGTTGTAGCTATCAGGAAATACAGACTCTGACAGGAAGGTCCTCCTTTACTGTACGCATAATAAAAGTATTCCCAAAAAGTTTGATGCGTATGGCTGAGATATCCAAAATGTACCGATGACGCAACAGTGTACGTCTTGTAGTCCGATGATAGAACGGGCCTGGAGGAATTAGTACATGCAATTCTAACGCACATTTCCCGAAATGTTACCTATAAAAACCGACAAGCTGGCAACTTGGCCCCGATGTTCAAGATTCTGGGGCCTAGACTCGACCAGTGCCATTGCCGATGAGCCTCTTGGCCCGTTTTAGTTGTTTTATTATTTCTATTAAAAAACATCGTACATTTCTGACTTGAGCATATTGACCTTTGAACGTCAAACAACTCAAAACAACACTACATTTTTCAGTCATGCGATATTTTCTAAATTTTAATTCCAATTACAATACCTATTCATCGCTCTTGAGTTTGTTTTGATGAAACTCGAGTCTGGCTGAATAATTCACATCTTGACGACGGTAAATAAGATGAAGTTTATTAAAAGTCAAGTGTCTATGGTAGGTATAGGTGCGCCTATAGCCATGGCATTCTAAGCTGTTGTTTTTAATTGTAATATTTTTTATTGTAAATAATAACTACAGTAAAATCATACAAAAAAGTAAGTTTTGAAGTCTTTATAACAAACGCCCTTAAAATAAAAGTCTATAGCTAACAAAATAAACCGATTCGGTTTTTGAAGACTTGTAGGTACGTTATGTGTTGTTACTGTTTTAGTTAAATATCTACCATTTGTTGGAAAACCAGTTTTGATGCCTATAATATATAGATTAATGTCGAATGCTTTTTCAGCTTTCAGTTTTCCTGCTTTCTCTCAAAGATGGACACACACATAATAATTTATCGTTCATTACATACTGACTACTTACATATTGAAATAACCAAAAAAAACAGGTACAAACTAAACTTAAAAACATAAAACCTGGTATAGTCCACACAACATAAAACTGTAAATTTTACGCTATCACCAAACTCGAATGAAGACACCAATGAGAGACCATAACTCTATCATATGGTACTTTACGATCTTCGTACAGTCACGTACAAAATGAAAGTTAGATTAACGTATATTGTATACAAAAAAGAATGAAATAAAAATATATCACCTCGTTATTTGGCTTGTTATTGTCAATTTAGCTCTAATATCATATCTGAGCAATACCAAGCATGTTGTGAAAGAAAATTTATCTTGAAAGGAAATTAATAAAAGGTATTTGATGTTAGCTGACAGAGATATTTTAAAAAGCAAGAAGCATGCCGCGCCAAGCCAAATTAATTGGAAAAGCTTGCTCCCCGATGGAATTTTTATTGGGTAAATTTATTAAGTTCTGTACAAATTTTAACCCCTTTAAGGAATTTTCGAAATGCCTAAACATTACCTGATTCCTCAGTGATATGAAGAACTTTTGTGGTTAATGTTTTACTTATGAATCAGCGATATACAGCTATATGTTGTCTGTAAGTGATCAATTTAAGATTTTTAATAATATTTTTTTTATTATTATTGTCTTATATTTTCTACTTAGTTATATTATCCTCCCTTCCCCCTGGACCGCCACAAGGTGTAGACGTGCTTTAGACCCGTTACAGAGTTTTAAATAAATTAAATATCAAAATTTAAATCAAATTAAATTCAGTGGAATAATAGGCCTGCAGCAAGTGTAAGGAGGTGTGAAATTGGACAGCTAACTGCGTGAGTAACGCACAAAATACTTCTCTAAGCCTGTTACCCTGGTACTGCAGATACAAGCGACAAATCTGTTGAGGTCAAGCGCCGCCTCCCACAAGGACGGGTCCCGCCTCCTTAACGCAGCATTGGTTACCTTGACCTGCGCTTGCGCCTCCTCCCAGAAGTGATTAGCAACTTTAACTAAGCGCTTAGCTCTCATAGCGCCCTAGTACTTCAAACTTATCAAAATGGATAAATCGTTCTCCGATACGAATATAAGTGGATTGGGGAATATCACCCCCCCCCCAATTTCGTCGCAATGCGCAGCAAACGATTGAGAGAAGAGGACCTACCTGGGGAGTTCAATAAATTTAAAGATGAAATAAAACAAATGCTAAAATCTCATATGAATATTCAACAAGGCGACCTAAAACAAATCACTTCCAATCTCAATGAAATTAAAGAAACCAACAACAACATAATATGCTCTATTGCTAATTTAACAACCCAGAACGAAGAGTTTAGGAAGAAAATTGAATCACTGGAACTACAGAGGAAAAAAGACCGTGAATACACTGCTTTACTAGAGGATAAGCTCGAAGAACTTCAACGCGGCGCGAGAAAAACTTGCATTGAACTAAAAAATGTTCCTAAATCACCTAGTGAAAGCAGTGATGACTTAATTGATATGGTCTTGAACTTATCTAAAAACATAGGTCTTGAGATGGAGTCACGCGACATAAAGGACATATATAGACTGCCTGCCAAGAAAGAAGGAGCTACAAATACCCCCATAATCGTAGAAACTGGCTCAACTATGTTAAAAACTAACATACTAAAAAAGGCTAAGTCCTACAACATCAGAAACAAGACTAAAATTCAGGCGAAGCAACTCGGATTGGCGAACAATGCGGAAGCTCCAGTGTTCATCTCGGAACATCTGACACCTAAAGGCGGTCGCCTGTTCTTCCTGGCTCGAGACCTGTCAAACTCTAAACAATACAAGTTCTGTTGGACATCGTACGGACGTGTCTTAGTGAAAAAGGACGAGAACTCGCGTGCAATAGTTATTAATAGTGAAGCTCAGGTACACCACCTTTTACAAAGTGCATGACTAACGCGTACTGCAATTTCAATTATTTTGTTTACCGTACTGTTTATCGCCAGGTTTTTAATTTTGTATTTTGCTAGATTAAGTAATAGTTCTCACTTAATTGTACTGAAATTTAGAGTTATTTTAAAATGTTATTACTTCAAGCAAGCTCATCTCTTATGTACACACAATAACAATTACGAATTAAATCACACAATAAACACAATTAAACTCACACCATATAAACTACTCCTTCACCCAACACATATTCAATCACACTCACTCAACACGGGCCCTAACATAGTAACAACACATTTGCCTTTTTATAAACAAATAAACATAAATAGGATTCTATGGATACTCTCGCAGGTCATGTCGTACACTCGAGTAAATCATGAGAAGCATCTTTCTTTAGCAATATTTAAAAATGGATAGTAATACATGCACATTCCGGGAATTGGACAGTGTGGAAATTGCAGATTCTGCTATCATTGACATTGAGCAATTATCAACTCACTGGCCGCATAATAATAACAATTTCACTATCTTAACAGAGAATATATGGAGTATCTATAGCAATTTCGACGATTTCCAAATAGCACTAGCTCAAATCGGACTGGATGTGGACGTCGTAATTCTAACTGAATGTAGACTTAACTCGAACAAACCTATACCAGTTCTAAATAATTATACATCGTTTTATACGTCTAATCATCTTAATCAAAATGATGGTGTCGTTGCGTACATCAGAAATTGTCATTTAGCCCAGGTAACAGAAATTATCATATCACATGCCTCTGCTCTTCAAATTATTATCTCAAATTTTACAATAATAGGAATTTACCGTTCACCATCTAATGTATCGGCGGAAAACTTTATAAATTCATTAGATATTCATCTCGAATCAATCCACACTCACAAAAATATTATCATCACTGGAGATATCAACATAAACTTAATTGAAAGATCCGCGGAACCATCTCAAGTAAGGACCAACAGAGTTTCGTACTTAAATATGACATCTGTTCATGGCTTTCTACCGGGACACTCCTTGCCTACCAGAGGTGAGAGTTGCCTTGATCATATGATATTAAAACTTGAAAAAATTAAGAACTCTGCCAGCGTCGTAGTTTTGAACACAACGATTACCGATCACTCTATTGTTTTATTAAACGTTTCGCATTCATACCAAACTAAAGATATTGTTAAATATAAAAAAGTAACTAATTTTAAAAAGGCACATTTACACCTGGTAGACACGGATATATCTGTGTTTAACACTTGTAATGATCCTAATCATCTTGCTGATTTTTTAATAGAGATAATCAGAAAGTCCCTCCTTCTTAACACTGAAACTCATACGGTTCCTTCCTCCAAGCGTATTCTAAAGCCCTGGATATCGACAGGGGCACTAAGATGCATCAGACTTAGAAATAATATGCAGTTGCAGTTGAAAAAAGATCCACACAACATTGTGAGAAAAATAACTTATAAACGTTTCCGCACCTTCTGCTCTAATTTAATAAAAAAACTAAAAAGGCAATATCATAAACAACAAATTACGTGCTCTATTAAAAACCCTAAAAAAACTCTGGCGTAACATTAATAATATCACCCACTATAAAAAACCTAAATCTTCTAATGTGCACTTATTACAACCGTCAATACATCCACTTGACTCGTTGAATAGAATTAACCATTTTTTCGCTACAATAGGTAAAATACTAGCAGAAGAAATTATGGCTCAGACTGGATATATGGTTCACCGACCGGGTTATTCTAATTCGCAATCTCAAACTTCATCTTTTGTGTTGCTAGAGACTGACCCGGAGGAAGTGAATGGAATACTGATGGCCCTTGATTCAGGCAGTGCGTCCGGATGGGATGGCATACCCAATAACTTCCTTAAATTGTCAAGAGATTTTGTTGTTCCCTTAATATGTAGACTAACAAACCAGTGTTTTACAACTGGAATATTCCCAACTGCTTTCAAACGTTCCTTAATCACACCTGTGCACAAGGGGGGGGACACAAATGATGTAAATAATTACCGCCCAATCTCTGTCTTGCCATCAATCTCTAAAATTTTAGAAAAAATTCTTAATAAAAGACTTATAAGTTACTTAAATAAATATAATATTCTCTCTAGTTCTCAATTTGGTTTTAGACAAGGGCGCTCGACACAGGATGCTGTTACTGCACTGACAACTGAAATCGTTAGAGAAGTAGACAAAGGGTATAAATGCATAACAGTATTCCTCGACCTTAAAAAAGCGTTTGACACTGTTTCTGTTCCCATCCTTGTGCAGAGGCTTGAAGCCATAGGAATAAGAGGTACGGCTCTTTCCCTCTTCGACAGCTATCTTCGGGGAAGGAAGCAACAGGTTAAGATAGAAAACTCTTACAGAGACGAGGAGGACGTTGTTTTTGGCGTCCCACAAGGGAGTGTGCTAGGCCCGCTGCTTTTCCTGGTGTACATAAATGACTTATGTAACCTCCGGAGTAGCGGTGGGAAGATCTTCTCCTACGCGGACGATACTGCCGTTGTTTTTTCTGGTCAATCATGGGAGATAGTGCACCAAAAAGCTGAATCTGGCCTAACTATTATTGTAGACTGGTTAAAAACTAATCTTCTAACCTTAAATATCACAAAAACAAACTACATCTGTTTTTCCCCAAGTGCAAAATCTAAACCAGGTGCGGACTTTGACATAGCAATCCGCGAGAGTGTGACGTGTCCCCTCTTAAAGAGAAACTATCAAAACCTACAACGAGTCACCTCTACTAGATACTTGGGTGTTGTTATTGATGAGTGTTTATCGTGGCAGGCACAGATTGATTCTAATATATCTCGTGTTAGAAAATTGATATGGATCTTCAAAACTCTTCGTTATGTGATGCCTCCGGACGTACTTAGTAGAATTTATGTTGCACTGGCGCAATCTGTTACAACATACTGCATTCCCGTTTGGGGAGGAGCCGCCAAAACTAAGTTACTTGAGCTTGAAAGAGCCCAGCGGTCACTTCTAAAAGTCATGTATTTTAAACCATACAGATATCCGACTAACAGCCTATATAGTATGTGTGGTTTGCTAACAGTAAGGCAGCTATATCTATTACACATGACACTATACCTGCATAAATCTACACCACTTAATCCAGCAGACCAGGTTAAAAGACGTCATAATATGGTGGCGCACTCATCGCGGGTTCGCATGGCTTTTGCTGAGCGTCAATATGTTGCTCAATCTGCCTTTGTGTATAATAAAATAAATTCAAAATTAAAATTCCACCCGGAGCCTCAACATCAATGCAAGAAGATCATAATTGAATGGTTAAAAACATTAACATACGAGGAGATTGAACAAATATTGATCAGACCTTGCTAAAAAGGAATACATAAAAACAGACCACAGATACACACAAACGCACACACATTCACACACAAACACACGCGCGGGCGCGCGCACGCTCACACACACACACACATACATACACTATTGAGCTGCTATCTTGACAGTATCATTTATATATATATCATAGTTTTTAATTTGCATTTTGTTTTCTTTTCTTTTATGTGTTTTGTTTAATTCATTATTCCATTATGTAAATGTAAAATAGGGGAAGTAGCGAGTCAGCCCCAACACAAGTATTATTAATAACTTAATGGGGCTGCCTCATAATGCACAAATGTAATCATTTTGGAACAATAAACAATTATTATTAATTATTATTATTATGTTGAACACGAGTGTAAGAAAACTCGTTGTAGAATAGGTATCACTTGTGGAAGAAGTTTGCTCGTGCCTGTACAACAGATATCGAGAATATCGGCGAATGCACACTTGAACTGTATCATATTTGGACGTTAAAACTTTTTCATTGGTCTCTGAGATGAGATATTGCTTCACACGTTTTAGTTCGACGAGATTCAGGAAATATTTCTACTAGTTACGACGATATTTTATTTTATATGTTTAGACGCTGAGTATGCGGTTCTGTATCAGGTGTTTTTAATTTTATTGGATGTTAGCCAGTTGCAGTGGATTTAGTCACTGGGATATGCACTTAAGGGTAAACTAGTCAACGGCACGAACTATTTGGCGGCGGAGCTAAAATATTTTCTGTCTCATCCGACATCACGCTCGAAAGAGATAGACGCTGTGATGAGCAGTAAGAAGCTAGTTTGCATACGTATACACACTCATAACGCTGTGTGACGCACACATGCGTAATTTCATTGAAGAGCGCCGATAGCGGTGTGTGTTTCACTTCATGTTATGACAACATAAACTCATAGATACAAATAGATGTGTGTAACGTAATTAGAAGGCACTCAATTTACTTGTTATTATGCACCCAAACTTACTCGCGACTTTGCCAACTTGACAATAAGATCTCTTGCGAAAATGTGCATTTACGTAGGTGTTGTTATTATCAACAAGTAATTTTATTGATTTGACTTTTAAATTATTTTTGGCGGCGGCGACGACAGCGCAGCGTGAACTGCTTGCGCGCTTATTGAACCTTATGCCCTTATTTATAAGAATGAAGTGTTTGAGCGCCAAGTCGGTAGATTTTATGTTAGCAGGCCGGTCGCCAGGTCTTCGCTGATTGTAGGTATCGTACCAGCGCGTGCGGAAAGCTAGGCTCTATACTCACGGGTGTAGGTCATGTTTTTGTATTTTATTTCAGGTTGTGCAAATATTACAATGCAATATAAAATGTTAAATAGGTATTTACTTACCTTAGCTAGTTAGCTATAACCTATAGGCGACTCCCCGTAAGTAGGAGGTATTCATACCAGCCAGAGTCAGGATAACTGCTTTTTCGACAGCGCCAGTTTGATGTAAGACTTGTTTTCTAGGTAAGTAAGTATTTAGGTTCATCTCATAAAAAATAATGTTATTTTGTAAATTGTTTATTGATTGTTTGTTTACAATAGCGGTTTGAAATATTCTGTTTGTTATCACAATACAATAGATAAAACTTACACATTTTTGGCTTCATTCATTACCTACTTAGTAACTTAGTCGCGGGATAGTAATCGGTATTGTGATACATTCAATGATTTTGAGCAATTTAATTTAAAGTTGTTTGGATAACAAACAACATTTTTGCTGACTTTACCTAACTGGTTCGATTCGGCAGCTATGACGTCACAATATGGCGCGAGGGCCATCCTATTCTTTAGTTGAAACGCGTTGTGGTAGGCATCTAGGTACCTAAGTACTACGTCATGTCACAAAGTAAACAGTAGCTTCGCTTCGGGTAGTCGAGCCAAGCTTGTGAGTGTCGGCACGCATAGCAGGTATACAAATAAAAAAATAATCATCAAAATCGGTTCACATAAAAAAAATAGGTATTTAGGTAGGTACAACAAATTATAAAAAATACAGTCAAATTGAGAAAC
Source organism: Orthosia cruda (assembly GCA_964057195.1). Taxonomy (NCBI): domain Eukaryota; kingdom Metazoa; phylum Arthropoda; class Insecta; order Lepidoptera; family Noctuidae; genus Orthosia; species Orthosia cruda. The sequence goes on along the minus strand of OZ059840.1, from coordinate 24,576,451 downwards.
TCCTCCTTTTTGAAGTCGGTTAAAAAATAGCTTCCTTTTGTTTTTGTCCGCCGCGGAAACCGAGCCGATATAAAAGATAGGTATTTACATAATAATGAACTGCCGCTATAATTAGGCACGACTATCGAAAATCTAAACTACATAATCTAATTGGAATCTATATACATAATTCTATGTAAGTGAACAAATATATACAACAGAACTCTTCAATAAACAACGGCAAATCTCTCGGGATTGCTGCAATCGCATATCTGTTTATTGTTTACGCCATTTCATAACATAACGTCAAGCCGTTAGGCTCTAAAGGGGTACGCAGATATGTACAGTTCACCCTGGTAGGTACACTCTCATTGCGGTTGTTATTCAGGTAATTTATTCAGGCATAAATTTAGGCATTATTGGCTCAGATTTTCTCTAATCTGAGATTATAGGTAAGTACCATATTGAACTTGCTCTTTATGTACACAACTAAAAAGTGAAAAATATAAAACGAAGAAACAAAAACATCGACTTCCGAAATTGGAGTTATTTTTCACTATGTAGTTTTTATATTTGGAAGTCGGTAGTATTTTTTTGTAAAAAATACTTTCTAAATAAAGATGAAGATAGGTATACTATCCTAAAACTCCACTTGAAATAACATTTGACATGTTTCCAAATATTTTTACAGTCCGTTCAACCGATTTTGAGTTCTATCCCGTAAACATAAGGATGACATAAAAAGCATAAACCTGTTACCAAAACCAACTGTTTACTACAGCTACCATTAGTCGTATCACCAACGCAATAGATGTCAAAATCGGTTGGACGGGCTGTAAAATGGGCTAATTTAAACGTCTAATGTTTTCGCAAATGGAGTTATAGTAGGTAATTTATAATTCTAAAATTTTATAAATGCGCGTGAAACATTAAAATTATAAGTCAGTGTTTAGGTATAAAAGTCATGTCAAGCGCCATCATGAATTGTACAAACTAAATTCAATAAAAGATTCAACTTAGAATCCAAAGTCCAACGCCAGGGTCAGTAAAATTTGGGACCAATTCAAAATAATCAAAACAAAACATAAAGGAATATCGGAATCCAAAGTTCAAGCCAGGTGTCAATGTTATAAAATATTATACGAATACGTTATCGTCGATAAATATCAGTTACATAGGTACACAGCACGCGCGTAATTACGGTGACGTATTATACAGACAACAGCCGATTGAGGCCCACCGGGGCAACCGGGCGCGGGCGCCGGGCAGCATCTATACTAATGAGCGTGTGTGTGTTTACGCGCCGCACGCGCCACCCCTCCGCCCCACTGACCGGGGAGGAAATTTGTAGCGAAATGGAAGATGATTCAGAACGAAAACGAGCGCGCGAAATTTTATAAACAGACCTTTGGGAGTCTAGATTTCATGAAAAAACTACTGAATGTATCTGATCAAAGTAAAATTATTTGGATTGTTGAATTACTAATCTATCCCTGTATGGAGGCCGTTTTTTAATTTTCCTTCTTCTTATGGTATTTATTTGCGCCCAAAGATACGTTAAAATTAGTGTTGAAATACGGAACTTTCGACGCTCATAACTTTCAAATATTTGATTTTTTTATTTTTTCGGCTCCATACAGGGCTAGATAATGATGAGACAATTCGATATCTTTTTTTATTTTGAAAGTACATCGTCAAACAGTGGAGTAATCTCTAGACTACGTTTGTATGGAAGAATTTTTAACTTGTTTACCCTTAAGGCCAACTTTTCCTGGCGAAGTAGGTATTTAACGCGCCACTCTTACCGCGAAGCGAGCGGCGCGCTCGCGTGTGCGTAAAGCCGACTAAACTGTCACAGCAAAGGTGTTTAGAGAAGGCTTTTTTTAATATTGCTTTTAAAAAACAATAAAATACGAGAGTCACAATGCGTAGTAAATAAATAATACCTTATAGTGTATAGCTATAATTTAAAAAAAAAATGCCCTACGGTGTATTTTATTCAATTATTTGAATATCTGTACGGGACGGACGTGATCGCTCGAGGCAGTAGGCACTCCGGAGGTTTACAACCTGCAGCTCCAGCTCGAACGCGTGGACATCCCTTGCACCTATAGTTCGTTGTCTTCGAGCAAATACCGACCCTGCAGTGGACGGTGGTGGCTGCTGCTGTGAGTGGTTGGCTGCCAAGTATGTTGAGGCGAAGGCATGATGTCCAGGTTAATGTAAGACTTCAATTCTCATGACCAGAAGCGACACTTCTTCATGGTCTTCGTTACGCAAAGTGACGTGGATTTGACTAATTAGAAATAATGGCTACAATTTGGATGGTGCCTCTGCGCACTATCCTTTCACCGAACTCGACCCTAACGAGGACCTCAAATTAGCGTGCGCGCATAAACTGTAATTATAAAAATAATCACTATAACTATTAGCTGGAAACCGACAGAAACTCCCCTTCCACTGAACCGATTTCGATGAAACTTGTGTCTCCTGTGGATAGGTCTCGAGAAGAACTTCCCGCCGGACCCTGGTCCGGGTCCCTAGCTGCTACCTTCAGGGAGCTCTTGCGTGAAGAACGCTGAAGAAAGGGAAATTCTGTCAATTTATAGCTTTACACGCTATGTATATTCTAGTACATGGGTGCACCTTAGTGCTAGGGTACCAGCGAGGGACTTGAAGCCCTACTCCTGGGCTGTCAAACTGAGACAGTTTCAGAGCTTAATCTATAACTCTCACGGGCACAGCCGCGTGAAAGTGCGAAAGAATAGCTTCTGTGCCTGGTTTTGGCACATAAAGCGAGTTTGTACTCGAGCTGGTGGGCGGATCCACATCCATCAACCATCATCGGATAGCCCTTGCGATGGGCCATCCCATGGTGGACGTCCGGTGGATACAGCTCCAACCGTCGATTCAGTATTCACTCTGATGTGGTCGACGATGCGAGAAAACCATGGAACCTCGTGCTTTATCAAGTCGGTTATCTCCCTAACCACCAGAGCTAGGCTCCTTCCAAAAATGTGGTTGGGAAGCTGAAGAATCGGGCTATCATATGGTGGTACCCTGCTGGGTGTACCACCAGCCCTTCTGGTACTTAAGGCCGGGAAGCGGCCAAAATAGGGAAATGTTGTGTTGTTCCACGGCTTTAACGCCTCTGTGTGTGTATGTGTAGCTATATATTAGCTTTGTGTTGTGACTGAGTCCACGCGCCTGCCTGAGGGTCCCCGAAGGTAATGCTTCAAAATACATATCGATAGTCCTTCAGGCACCAAGTGTGTCTGAAGGTAGTGGGCCCCCTGACAGACGCATAGAAACGTCCATGCTGGCACATACAGACACATTATTTCAAGTAAGTAAGGTCTATGTACTAGAATTACATAGATGCTATCTATATATAGGGCCCGGACATAATTCCAGGTTACCTAGAAGCGCTAGATCGCTTATAACGAATTTTCTATATACTTGAGCTTAAAAAGAAAATGCTTGTATTTACCATCTCAGAGTGAAACTGTTTTAAACGTGGCTATGTACTGTTGTTATGTACAGTTTTTCAGTCATAGCACCAAGGTATACTATCTAGAACACCTAGATGGTGTTTCCAAACAAAACAAATGTGTAAGAAAAATAAAACGATTGGTATGTAGGCAGAGCGCACATACCGATACCTGCGACCCAGCCATTTTAGGGGGAAAATAAGTAAACAAAACATTTTTATTTGCTTAAATCACTACTTACACATTATATCTAAAGTAATTCAATTATAATACTAATAGATAACCGCTATATACATACTATAAGCTATTAAAGGTCCCTTAAAACACTATTCTAAATTACCAAATTTTGGCTGCTTACGCGCAAAACTATATAAACAAGCGACGCCACCTGGCTGCTCACCTTGTCCGTTCTTCTCCACGTAGGCTTTTCCGAACGGATGGTAGAATCACTTTATTAGATCCGGCCTTAGCCATCCCCCCAGCGACGCCCTGAGCCGAGGTCCGACCCCAACTGGGGTAGCCCTTAGTGCTGTCGCTTTAGGTTTAGAATTTTGAAGCCTGGCCGGAGGCTAACAGATTAGTCTCCACAGGTTAGTCCGGTTAAGCAGTGGACGGCTACTTTGGCCGAACTGCGAGACGCCACTCATTAAAAAAAAAAAAAAAAACCTGGCTGCTCACTCTCCACCAGCCGTCGCCCCGTGCAGACGTCTCGCTGCCCGCTGCCTCGCCGCCGCTCGCAGCCCCCACCACGCGCCCCGCTGCGCCCCGCTCTCCGCTTCGTTGCGCCTCTGCGTGACGCGCCGCCACCAGGTGTCGCTACTAGTAACTTCGGTTACTAGTAGTGACAGGTTCGGCCCAACCCTTTCGGGTTGGGAAGGACGCCCATAGGCCCCTTCTGGGTAAAAACCACTCTTACGTGGTCCCTGGCGGAAACCTAACGGTGATACCTAAGCCAGCTGGAGTGTAGCCCCAAGCACTCGCTAAACCTCTTCAGGGTACGGCAGTTAATTGGAATCGGGAGCAGGGTAGTTGGCCTTGATAGATAGCCTAGTCAACTCCTGTCTCTGTCCCACAGCAATCACCTGGTACGGTAGGGTGTGTCTATCCCTATGTACCAGACTCGTGGTACACAGGAGGAGGGTGGCCCACCTTCTGTGGGCTTACCGGTACCTTAGGACCCCTGTCACCCAATAAGATTGGTGACAGGTGCACAAGCTTAAGGCTCACCCCAGGTACACACCTCCCAGTCACAGCCGGCTGGGAGGGTAGGATTGCACACACCCCCGGGCCCATCCACCCGGGGAAGACTCCCCTTATCGGCTTCACCGCCAAAAATTATAATGTCGCTCGCACTATGCGTCAGCCTTCTCCAAGAAATCCTCTTGAGTGACCCGAAACTCAAAAAAAGTTTTCCGCAGCATTTAAAGCTGCCACAACCCCCACCCCACCCGATTCGGGCCCGATTGTGGCCCCTCTTAAGGCTTACAAGCCATTCCCAGATGAAGACTCACTAAGGTCGCCCTCACCCATTCCCCCAGTCAGGTCTACTCAAAGACCTAAATCCCCAACCCCCGCTCAGGACGCTCCATCGTCCGTAGCCAGGCCGATGAGCCGAATTCCCGCCCAGACTCCCCTATGGAGCTTACCCCTTTCCCCGAGGATCATCATAACGATGAATCACGGGACTCCTCCTCTCCCTCCACCTCCTCAGGTGAGGACGACTTCCAAGTCGTAGGAGGCAAGAGAAAGAAGAAAGTCTCAGCCCAGGCCTCCAAGGCCAAAAAAACCTTTTTCACGACCCCGTTTGCGTCATCCATCGCCTCCCCTTGCACTTCTCCTGTGCCGACAGGTACCCAACCCGCCCTCACTACCGCTTCCCAGCGGACTAATCGCGCCCCTAGCCCCACTGCCACTTATATGAAGAAGGCAAAGCCCCCGCCGCCGATATTCCTCCAGGATAAGGCAAAGTGCACTGAAGTGTCCAATCTCTGCTCCCAGAGCAAAATCCAATTCAACAGTGCCCGTGCCTGCCAGCAGGGCATTAGATCCTAAAATCCTTGTCCCAACCTCCCGGGACTACCGGGAGTTGACCCACCTACTTAAAGTGAGGAAGTATTCCTTCCACACGTACTCTCTCCTCGAGGAGAAGACCACTAGGGTAGTTATCCGTCGGATCCCTAAGGAGATCCCGACGGAGGACGTCCGCTTGGACCTCTTGGCCCAAAACATCCCAGTCATAGCGGTCCACGGCTTGCACAAAGCAAGAGGTGGGCAACTGTACGACATGGTAGTGGTGGAGTGTAGCCCTACCGAATCCCATAATCCCATCTTCGGGATTAAAACTGTATACTCCCTTGCCGGCATCTCGATAGAGAAGCCCTACCGTCCCACCATTGTCGGGCAGTGTCACAACTGCCAACTCTATGGCCACTCTCAGGCCAACTGTTTCGCCACCCCCAGGTGTGTTAAATGCTTGGGGGATCATGGCACCAAGGACTGTCCCCGTCCTAAGGACCACTCAGACTGCACGGAGCCTCCCAGCTGCGTGCTCTGTGGCCAACTTGGGCACCCTGCCAGTTACCGGGGTTGCCCAAAAGCCCCCAAACTTGCGCCTAAAATGGCCAAGGAATTCAACTCTCGCCTTCAGCGTGTAACCCCCTCTGCGAGCCTACCCTCCTCGCAAATCCCCCAAAGACTCGCCCCTCAAAGGGCCTCACCTTGGGGAAAGCTGAATGCCACTCTGGCACCGAGAGCGACCTCTCAACCCCAGCCCATTCCAGCACTGATGGAATTTAACGTTCCAGTACCTAGCCCACTCTCGGCCACAGCGGCCCCGGCGCAAACCAACAAGGTGGCCTCCACCGCCGTCGTTGGCAAGCGCTCTCCCCCTGTAGTTCAACCCGGCCAGGGCTCCTATCGTTGTGTCGCTGAGACCATCTTCAAAGCATACGCGATATGGATGACCCCAGAGGTCCGAGCCCTTCACGCTGAATTAACAAACCCAGCAACCCCCGTAGACTCCATCTCTTGCCTCGCAATCTTCTCTAGGTATCCCTCCATTACCAAGGAGCTTGACAGCCTTGTGTTTGTCAACTGAACATGATCATGATCAGTGATCTTACACCTAGGTAGTCGCTCAGGCCTCCCAGATCCAGGACAGCCACCCCCTACTAAAAAGATCACCGACTGGAGGAAAGTAAGTGCTAAACTGAAATCCGACAAGTCCCCCCAGTTAGACTCAATCCCCAATGTCCTAAACTCAGTCGCTGACACGACAGCGGCGATCGACTCGCTTACAGCTCACTTACAATCTGTCCTGAACGAATGTTCAAGGGAGGTTCCAGTGCTGGACCCCCAGCAAGTGAAACTCCCGGACGATGTACGCAGGCTGATAACCAAGAAGAACGCAGCTATCCGTCATTACAGGAACTTTCCCTGTGTCGCAAACAGAACTCACATGCGTAACTTGCAGCAAGCTGTAAAGGAACGTACTGCTAAGCACCGTTCTGTGACATGAAATAAGATTCTGAGCAAAATAGAGCCCACCCACCATGCCTTCTGGCAGCTTCAGAGGAGATTACGCTCCACTGAAGACCAAGCCATGCCCCCGATTATTCGCCCCGATAAGAGTGTAGCATTCGAAAACTCTGAAAAAGCCGAATGCCTGGCTGACAGCCTCGAATTGCAATGCACACCCAGCTCCCAACCAGTAAACCAAGCTCACCTAGACATGGTAGACGCTGAAGTCGAACGTAAAACCTCCCTTCCACCCGTTGAAGACCCTGATGACCCGCTACCTCCCGTCACCCCAGACGAAGTAGAGGAGGTCATCAAAAGGCTTCACTTTAACAAAGCCTCGGGCTTAGATGGCATCACCAATAAGGTGTTGAAACTCCTCCCTCACCATATAATACTGCTAATGACGGCCATATTCAACGCCGCATTAAGCAAAAATATCTTCCCCCAAGCCTGGAAACAGGCCACTGTGATAGGCATCCCTAAACCGGGTAAACCCAAATCGGAGCCTACCAGTTATCGTCCCATCAGCCTACTCAACTCCCTTGGAAAAGTCTGTGAGCGGCTTATTTATAAGCGGCTCAAAGACTTTGTCGAGCGAAAGAGATCCCCCACGAGCAATTCGGCTTTCGTTCCGAACACTCTTGCCCCCAACAAGTTCACCGCATCGTTGAACACACTAGTGCTGGTTTCCAGCGTGGTCCGATGACGGGTGCCTTGTTCTTCGACATAGCGAAAGCGTTCGACAAAGTCTGGCGTAATGGCTTAATTTATAAGCTATACAAACTCAAAGTGCCAGATCGCCTCGTGCTCATCTTACGAGACTGGATGTCGGACCGAACTTGCCGCTATCGTGTCGAGGGAGAACTCTCCTCCCCTCACCCCATACGAGCCGGAGTCCCCTAAGGCTGCGTATTATCCCCCATTGCCTTCACGCTGTACACAAGCGATATCCCAAAAACCAAAGAGAGCCAGTTGGCACTATTCGATGACGACACGGCCCTTTATTACACTGGTCTAAGACCCAATGCCATAGCCCTAAAACTCCAGAGAGCCGCCAACACACTGGCCAAGTGGTTTCGCCTCTGGAGAATAGAAGTCAATCCAGACAAAAGCCAGGCTGTCCTCTTCTCGAGGCCTGACCGAAAATACAATAATAGATATATAAAAACCCCTACCCCCCCAAACCCATAACCATGTACGGCAAGCCGATCCCGGAATGGCAAGCCAAATACCTAGGTGTCACCCTTGACAACCACCTCACTTTCGCCAAGCACATAAAGGCGGCGCGCTCGCGAGCCGCCTTCGCTATGGGCAGACTTCATGGGATGAATAGGTTTGAATAACCTGATGCATATTTTATCTTGTCGTCATAGTGACCGTTTATTGTTTTTCGACACCAACAATTTTGTTAGTGATTTTGTTTTGATTGGGAATTATATGTTTCTTCCCAAAAATAGTCGACATTTATTAGCTACATTGTTAGCTTTTAATATACACGCAGTTATTGATAATTTAGCTGAGACTAGGTTTAGTGATTTCACAGTATTATCCAGTTTTTCTGATAATACTTTAAACGATGATTCTTTAAACGATTAGAGCCGACAAAAGAAAAGTCGAATAGTAATATTTTACTATATCATCAAAATATAAATCGCTTCTCCGGCAAAATTTTAGACGTGGAATTGTTAGTAGATAAATACCACATGGATATCTTATGTTTTTGTGAAACTTGGTTAAAACCAGATAGGATGTTGTTTAATGTAAATAATTTCTCAGTTGCCAGCGCGTACAACAGGTCCACAGTGGGTGGTAGTACACTGATACTTTGTAATAGTCATCTATATATATATATATATAAAAGAAGAAACTGACTGACTGACTGATTGACTGACTGATCGATCAACGCACAGCCTAAACCGCTAGGCCTAGAAGAATGAAATTTGGCAGAAAGGTTCCTCATGTCGCGTAAGTGAGCACTAAGAAAGGATTTTTGGAAATTCCACCCCAAAGGGGGTAAAAAGGGGGTTAAAAGTGTGTATGTAATTTCTACAGTTTGTAAGTTGGGCACGTGAAATTTTAGATTTACGCTCTTAGTTGATAAAAAGAATTAATGTATTTATTAGATTTTGGATATTCGACCCCTAAGGCGGGTAAAAAGGGGGTTAAAAGTTTGTATGAAGTTTTTACAGTATGTAAATTGGACACATGAAATTTTACATTACGCTCTTGGTTGATAAAAATAATTAATGTCTTTATTGGTTTTTCTAAATTCCAACCCTAAGGGGTTAAAAAGGGGGTTGAAAGTTTGTATGTAATTTCTACAGTTTGTAAGATGAACATTTAAAATTTTCGAATTACGCTCTTGGTTGATAAAAAGAATTAATTCATATATTGGTTTTTGGAAATTCGACCAGTGAGGGGGTAAAAAGGGGGTAGAAAGTTTGTACGAAATTTTTACAGTTTGTAAGTTGGACACGTGGAATTTTAGATTTACGCTTTTGGTTCGTAAAAATAATTAATGCATTTTTTGGTTTATGGAAATTCGACCCCTAAGGGGGTAAAAAGAGGGTTGAAAGTTTGTATGTAATTTCTTCAGTTTGTTAGTTGGACACGTGAAATTTTAGATTTACGCTTTCGGTTAATAAAAAAAAATAATATATTTAATAAATAATAACAGCCGCATGGGTCGATCTTCAAGGTTAAGCAACGCTTGACGAGGTCGGTCCGTGGATGGGTGACCATTTCAACATACCGAGTTTCCTCCGTGCCTCGGAAAGCATGTTAAGCCGTTGGTCCCGGGTGCCATTTGAAGATCTTTGACCGTCGTTACGAGTAGTCAGAAGCTTGAGATCTGACACCAGTCTAGCCAAAGGGTACCGTGTTACCCAGTTACTTTGTTATGGAGGTCAGATAGGCAGTCGCTCCATATAAAACACTGGTACTTAGCTGAATCCGGTTAGACTGGAAGCCGACCCCAACATAGTTGGGAAAAGGCTAGGCAGATGATGATTAGTTTTTGGTAATTCGTCCCCTAAGGGGGTAAAAAGGGGGTTGAAAGTTTGTATGTAATTTCTACAGTTTGAAAGTTGGACACGTGAAATTTTAGATTTAATCTCTAGGTAGATAAAACAAAACCATGTATTTATTAGTTTTTGGATTTTCTACCTCTATGGGGATAAAATAGGGGTTGTAACGTTTTACGAAATTTCTTCGGTTTGGAAGGTAAAACATCTAAAATTGTAGGTTTTCGCTCCTGATTAATAAAAAAACAATGAGTTTAATTATTTCCGGAAATGCCATCCCTGACGGGGCTAAAAAGGGGGTTGAAAGTTTGTATGTAATTTCTATAGTATGTAAGTTAGAGTTGGAATTGATAAAAAGAATTCATGTCATTATTAGGTTTTAGAAATTCTACCCCTAAGGAGAATAAAATAGAGGTTGAAACTTTATATGAAATTTCTTCAGTTTGGAAGGTAAAATATCTAAAATAGTAGGTTTACGCTCTTGATTAATAAAAAAAGTAATGAGTTTATTGATTTCCGGAAATTCTACCCCTAATAGAGGTCAAAGGTGGCAATTTGTTGGGCTAAATATTTGAAACTTGGCATCAATACTAACAGAAAATATTTTATATATTTTTTATTGATTTTAAAGTAAAGGTTGTCATTACAAGTTTTCAAAACTACTCCTAAAATACGATATAAGGGATGATAATGTTTGTATGGAAAATCTCCATTCTTGGATTAATAAACTTGAAAATTGGTACAAATACTAAAGTAAGTAAATAATAAAGGATATTATTATTAGTTTTTCGAAACTACCCCTAAAATATGATTACATAACACCCCCCGTGTTGAAGATCTTGGTTTAATAAACTTGAAATTTTGCACAAATACTAACCTTAGTAAATAATGTGGGTTGCTATTAGTTATTCGTTTTTCGGAACTATCCCCAAAATACTATTTAGGGGGTGAACAAGATTTTTGAAGTATTTTATTACACATAGCTTCTTTTAATGATGTAGGTGAGCACTAAGGAAGGAGTTTTGGAAATTCAACCTTTAAAGAGACATTTAATAGTATAAAAACTTTAAAAAAAAGATATTACTGACCTCTAACTAAAAACAAAACAAAGTGATATTTTTTTTCTAATTTGGTGTCTTTGGTAGGTACAATTTTTTTCGTTATGGACACTGACTTCGAAAAAGAAAGTTATTTTTCCTTTTGTAGTGTTTTTAGTTGGATGTCGGTAGTATTTTTTTGAAAAATAGATTTTTTGTTTTTTACTTTTTAGGTGGACCTAATAGGCTTTTTGCCTTTAAGGTACTTAATTATTTTTTGTGTATGTTCTCCGATATCTCCTTCAAACAACACTGTTCAAACAGTCCAGTTCGGTAGTCCCAAATCAAGGAAGAGGTCATCTTAGTGCCGTAAGATTTATTATTGCCCAAGGAATAAGATTTTTAACCGACTTTCCAAAAAGGAGGAGGTTCTATGTTCTCTAAATCCTAACTTAAACCGTAGATATCTACGATATCCCATTTATAATTGATTTATCAATAGCTTATTTTTAATCGACTTCACTAACTGCACATAATTTAGTTGAATAAAATACAAAATCATGCGAACGAAGTCGCGGGCGGAGTGCTAGTTTAAAATATAAGGAAAGGAAGGATATCACTGCTTACTCTGTTGATCGCTTGTGTGAGGTAGCATGTGCAGAGGTCGAGGGGCATACTATCTTGTGCGTTTACAGACCACCAGCATCAAACTTGTCATTGTTTTTGATTACAATGGAAGAATTATAAGTAAACTTTTCAGAGATAATAAATTAGTTTTTGTTTGTGGTGACTTAAATATAGATCTATTAGTTAACTCGCGTGAAAAATGTAAGCTCATTTCATTATTTAAATCATTTAACCTAAAATATTTATTTAATGAACCAACAAGAATAACAGTAACTTCAGCTTCTTGCATAGATAATGTATTCACTAATTGTAAAGTAAAATATAAGTCAGCCCGCGTGCTGAGCTATACTTAAATGTCAGTTAGATATTCATTGGAGTCCGTTCTTCTCCACGTAGGCTTTTCCGAACGAATGGTAGAATCACTTTATTATATCCGGCCTTAGCCTTTCCCCCCAGCGACGCCCTGAGCCGAGGTCCGACCCCAATAAGGGCTACTGGGGTAGCCCTTATTGGCTGTTTGACTTTGACTGTTTGCGAGACGCCATTAATTAAAAAAAAAAAAAACCTGGCTGCTCATTGCGTACTAAACCGTCATGGCGACCGGTCGTTTTTACGGAATTTGAATTTGTTTATCTTTCCGTAACTACCGCACTCAGTATGTATGTAATGATTCTAATTTACTTGTTAAACCCCATATTAACCTAATACATACTGATATACACTAAAACATAATATTTAGTGCCTTTAAAATGCGAACGAAATTCTATGTGCGAAAAAACTATAAAAGCATTTTTCTCGTCTAAAATTGTTTAGTACGAGATAGCGCGCTGGGGTAAGCAGATGTATGTCTGTTGATATAGTTTTCTATTTACAAACTATACAAATATTGTTTTGTGACGCCTCGTCGCGAACACTATCCAATTATTTATGTTTTTGAAAACATAATCGGACGGACTCAATAGACACATTCATGCAAAAAAAAAACTTTTACTGTTGTTGAATCAAAATGACACCGATCGAAATTGCCAAACTTTTCATTATGGGTGACATTTTCATGGTTTTCGGGGTAGATTTTTACAAATATGGGGACAAAATAAAAATACAAGATGTAGCCTGCCGAAATTTTTGAATCTTTCTTCATGGGTGTCATTTTCTTGGTTTTCGGGGTCGCTAAGTACGAATTTGTGGTCAACATATAATTCCAAGATGGCGCCTACCGAAAATTTTGAAACTTACGTCATGGGTGTCATTTTCAGGGTTTTTGGTGTCGCTAAATGCGAATTTGTGGTCAACATATAATTCCAAGATGCCGCCGACCGAAATATTTCAAACTTTCGTCATGGGTGTCATTTTCAGGGTTTTTGGGTCGCTAAATGCGAATTTGTGGTGAAAATAAAATTCCAAGATGCCGCCAACCGAAATATTTCAAACTTTCGTCATGGGTGTCATTTTCAGGGTTTTTGGGGTCGCTAAATGCGAATTTGAGGTCAAAATAAAATTGCAAAATGACGCCGACCAAAATTTTTGAAACTTTGCTCATGGGTGTCATTTTTTAAGTCAGCTCCATATTATATTTTAATTAGAACCATGAAAATGACAACCATGACGAAAGTTTCGGAAATTTCGGTCAGCGCCATCTTGTATTTTCATTTTGACCCCAAATATGTATCTAGCGACCCCAAAAATCATGTAAGTGACACCCATGACGAAAACTTTTACAAATTTTAGTCGACGCCATCTTGTGTTTTCATTTTGACCCCAAATACGTATCTAGCGACCCCAAAAACCATGAAAATGACACCCATGACGAAAGTTGCCGAAATTTTGGTCGACGCCATCTTGTGTTTTCATTTTGACCCCAAATTAGCATTTAGCGACCCCTAACACCATAAAAATTACACCCATGACGACAGTTTCAAAAATCTTAGTCGGCGCCAACTTGGAATTTAATTTTGACTCCAAATACGTATCTAGCGACCCCAAAAACTATGTAAATGACACCCATGACGAAAGTTTCAGAAATTTTGGTCGGCGCCATCTTGTATTTTCATTTTGACCCTATATTAGCATTTAGCGACCCCAAAAACCATAAAAGTGACTTCCATGACGAAAGTTTCAGAAATTTTGGTCGACGCCATCTTGTGTTTTCATTTTGACCCCAAATTAGCATTTAGAGACCCCTAAAACTACAGAGCGAAGACACATGGAATATCGTTAAGCATATTCCATATCCAAAGCATCCCACCATCTTCTCCTCTGTCTACCACGACTCCAATCATAGGCAGATTGATTGGAGCTGTTTGAAAATTATGATGGGATCGGCTTCTCTAACTGAAATGTCAGTATTTTACATGAAGCGACTGCCTATCTATCTGATCTCCACAAACCAGTAACTGGATTACACGAGGTCCCTTGACAAGTCGATTCTTTTTTTGGGACTATCCCACCGCACTATTCCCAAACCACTGCAACTCTTGAAAGCCAGAATCAACAGTGGCGAAGACCAGAAAAGCGCCGAGGCAATGAAGCTCGACGAAGTCCCGGAGAATGAATTTAACTGTCTTGGATCCCGCAACGAAATTAATCAGAAAAGAATAATGGAGGAGTAAGAAAAAATACAAATTTCCACTTCCCTCCATATCAAGCAGGAGACAGAACAAACAAGACCAATAGGCACAAAGGGTCGTTTACAACTGGGATAAGCCCAGTTACCCAGCACCACGGATAAAAATTAGCATTAATATTAATGGGTCCTTACATTGTGAGCTGTTATATTTGATTCCAATAATAGGTATGGCAAAAACGCTTGAACGCACGGATATTTGTTCTAGTTTCCACAAGGTCCGTATAGTAAACAGCTCCTGATACAGCCTGTACATTATTCAACATAGTATTGCATACATTCTGCCAAAGAATACACTCCCATAAGATATGATGTGCAGATTGTACATATTCGCAGTCAGATGTAGAACACTGACATAAAGGCGAGGCAACAAGCTTGAAGGAAAATAATTTAATTTTATAGTTACCATGCCCTGTGAGAAATTGGGCGACACTGTGATCCACCTCCAGCCACGTCCTGGCCAGCCGCAGGCGAACGGATGGAAAGAATTGGTGGAGGTGTCGGCCCTTGTTGGAATTATCCCACCTACATTGCCATTCGGATAGAAGTTCCTCGCAGACGTCAATATGTGGTTTAAATAATGTAGAGATTTTCTTACGGTCACTCCGCGTTAAAAAGTCCGCGTCCATGGTCTTTTTTGCGGAATAGTACATTGCAGCACGTCGCTGCACTTCAAGGTCGACCGGAAGTACGCCAAAAACGTACTAAACGTCCTGTATGCTTTGCATAAGAATATCAAAGCCAAACGCTGACTCTGAAGTAATTTACTTCGTACCGCTCCTATTGTGGCCCTTTCAGCTCAAACAGGCGCCCCATAGCAGATACAACCCAAGTAAGTAGCCCCATAAATAATATTTAAGGTCAAAAAAGACACCCATGTAGATTTAAATATTCTCGCTAAGGCATAGAAGTTCTTTTTTGCTTTTTCACTGACTCTTCTAATATGATCTATAAATGCAAAATTCCTCTCTAACACTAGACCAAGATAGCACACGGACTGCTTCCTTTTTACCGGAACGTTATTAAATTTAATAGTACTTTCAAAATGAGCTGATAAGTTTTATGCGGAGCAAAGATCAATCAAAAAGGTTTCGATCGCCCCACAGAGATATTAATCGTAGGCAAGTGTACATTTATACCTAAAGTTACCAATGCCATTTGACGTACCCCGAATAAAAACCGGCACAAATTCGTACACGATCAACCGATGATCATTACAAGACGCGTCCGCTTGGACACGCCCCTTATCCAAGCGTACGTCTGCACTAGAAAGTGTGACGCCAATACAAGATTCGCCCATTTGGCTGCAAAAAGTTGGTGGTGCGTCAGGGGTATTATGAATAGTCAGTTTCATTTCAGCAATGAAATCTTCAACAGCGCAGCGTCGTTCATTTTCCGTAGACCGAACTTTGCCATACCAGAGTGATGATAACGCATTAACATCAGCGCTAACAATAACTTTGCAGCCCGCGAGCGACTGCAAGACGTGACGAAGGTTATTAAATGGACAGACTCTTGCAGACCTATATTTCTTAAACAAAGACTCTTCCATCCCTTTATATATTTGAAATGTGCAAGTTTGTAAGGAACAACCACTCAAATACGAAAAAGACGAAAAGGCGTTACTCAAAAGAAAAGTTGTTCAAAAACCACTTGTAGTTCCAAGAAACAAGCTCAAAATTTGCGATAAAAATTGTTTTAATATGGCAGTACGAATTTATAACAAATTACCTAAAGAACTCAGAGAACACACAAAAGATTTTAATTCCAAACTTTATAACTGGCTCCGTGGTAAATGTTTTTACTCCATCAGTGATTATTTTAAATGACCTTGTATTTTGACATTCGTTTTGATTAGCTTTATATGATCTTTATATTATTATTTTCTATTTTTATTTTGACATTTGATTGAAATTTTGTACAGATTTGACATATTATTTTTATTATTGTGACATTTGATTAATTTGACGTACCTACATTCTATTTGACAATTGATTGATATATTCTTTCTTGTTATGTTTTACATGGATTGATTAGACATACATTATTGTTAATTGACGCTAATTGATATGTTTTACTTATATTTGAAACAAATTATTGCTCTTTGACATCTGTTTATTGTTGAGTTTTTTTTTTGTTTAATTGATATTTTGTATATTTTACATTTTTGGCATTTAGTTTTCATTGTTTCACTTTGTTTGTTTTGTTGAAAACTATTGTGATAATTTCATTCATTATTTCTATTATATTAATTAATTCATTCAAGATTTGCACACCATAGTATGTGGCAAACATGTTTAAGCCATTTCTGTTATTGTTATCCTGTATGCACTTATTATTATTTGTTGTATGTATACACATGTTTATGCAAATAAATATATCTGAATCTGAATCTGTTTATGAGGAGCAACAGGGTCTGAATATTGAAAGTAGCAGCTCACAACGTAAACTTTAAAAGAAGACGATGAGACCTCCGCAATGGCACAATGGGGTGTCATAAGGTTAACAAAGACGTTACTGTGAAGTTAGAAGAATGCGCCACGTAACTTCCGGCTCGTGCTTTGCCATCCAACTGTACTACTTTGTGACGTAAACGCGCGTTTTGATATTGTTCTTGAACAAGCACGATATCTAAGTTATAATCGATCATTAGTTTGTCCAATTCAGAAGTCGCTACCCGATGGTTGTGGAGATTTAATTGTCCTATGGTTAATCTATCCATTATTTTAGTAGTTGGTGTTGAGGATAAGTTGTTCGAGTTTAAGTTTATAAGTGGCACACCCATCTTATCCACAGCGATGGTCAGACGGTTTCTTCGAGCGTTTATACGCCACGCAAGACGGTGTATAATTTAAATTGTCCTTATGCGGGCAGTCTTTGGTTTCATGTGTCTCAGAGCAATTAGCGCAGGTAGGTGATTTAATAGTGCAGTGTTTCTTAACATGACCGAACTGTTCACAATGTGCACAACGTACTATGTCGACATCATCAATGAAACGGCAAGTCGCCCAATCAATAAATAATTTATCCTTGGTCGAGACTAAATGTTTCCGGACCGAGGACTCGAGTTCAATGCCTGTCCATTTCCGACCGTTGTCTAGCGAATGCCTACGTATGATTTTTGTTGATTTAATAAATTCGTCTTCTTTTAATGTCAACTCGTCTTTAATGTTTTTACAGTACAACGCATGCAAAAAGGCAATGTCCTCCATTGAGGATGGGACGTCTTTAACTAAAATACGAGGCTTACGGCCTTTTGGTTTTTTAAGTCGCAAGCTAGCGGACCTAAATAATGGCATCGACCGATTGCAAGTTTTTGATTTGTTAATCGTTAGCGACACGTAACACGACGCCAGATTTCGTAGCCTTCTTGACACCTACAATTTGAAAGCCGTCACTAGGATTTATAGCTTTCATGAGCGCTTGTTTAGTCGCGGAAGAAGTTGCGAAATCAGTTGAACGCTCATCAGTGGGGTAGGCCACAAGACACGGAAGTTTGGCACGGGAATTCACTTGTGTTGTGGAACAACTTTAGGTAAACGAAGTTTTAGTTTGTCAGCATATGAGATATTATTGACATCAGACTTGGCAATATCGACACCGGTATTATGTTTTATTTTATCTAATTCGCGTTACGTATTGGCCAACTTAGTCTCGGTTGCGGATGATTTTATGGCTAGCAATGAGATTTGATGACCGTTATGCGCTGAGTCATGTCCATAATTGTGGATTTATTTGCAATATCATTGCGGGACCCTTGGTCATTGACAAGGTCGTTAATTTTAGACAGGTACGCAGACGCCTGAGAAACCAAATCACAATTGTCGTCATTGCTTACGTTAGTGACATTTAATATCGAAGAAGACCTTACAATTGACTCTGATTTTTGCATTCGCTAAGATCTATCTTCGGGTGAAATGTAAGGATACATTTCACTAAATAAACGCTTAGCATTAATTAGTGGAGGTCGTCAGCGACCTTGGTTTATTTATTCGGCGGAATAATATTTCCCTACCACGATCAGGTGGGTCATCATTATTAGATAACATAATAACTTATGGAAATTAAACGAATAAGCGTATTAGAACGTAAACAGTGAAAGATTAACGGACGATACAATTATTTCGATATACCCATACGTCAAGAAAAGTAAATGTACTCACCGATAGCTGACGAAATTAACTAATAACAAGTAAAAAACGGACGTAAACACGTTTAAAAACTTACGATATCAGCACTTATCACAATGATACACAATTGACAGCAACTCACAAGTTGGAAATAAATTTCGGAACACGACAATTGCAATTAAAAACCAGGGAGCGAACAGATCACCAAGAGATCAACAGATAGAGAGCAGTGGTGGCCCAGTGGTATCGGACGCGACTTACAAGTTGTAGGTCGTGGGTTCGAACCCAAACAGGCGCTTTACTTTCTGTAAATTATTTCATCACCACTGCTCTCAAAAACGGTGAAGGAAAACATCGTGAGGAAACCGGCATGTCCTAGAACCAAAAATTCGAAGACATGTGACATCCACCATCCCCTCTCACAGAGAGGAGGCCTGTGTCCCAGCAGTGGGAACATTAATAGGCTGATGATGTGATGATGTGAACAGATCACCGCTAACCAACGCGAGCGCGCGGAGGGAAGTGGCAAGTCCGGTTGTTATATTTCCTGACTCCTATATTAACTGAAACAATTCAAAAGCAATTGTGTCTCGCGTAGATTTGTGTTGGGCATATGAGAGGTTAAGCAGAACTTTAGAAAGCCAAAAATTTATATTTAAAATTAATAATAATTGATTCTACCGTCCATTCGGAAAAGTAGCTTGTTATGGAGAAGAACGGAAAAGAAACTCCTATCGACTGTCAAAGATCTGCCACTAGGATTAATCTATCTATCTAATCTAAAACCTTTAAACGAGCAATTCTTGTATACATATTATCTGAATCTCGGAAACGGCTCCAACGATTTTCATGAAATTTAGTATGCACGGGGTTTCGGGAGCGATAAATTGATCTAGCTAGGTTTCCTTTTGAGAAAACGTCGTTTTCACTATTTTCACCCGAGCAGAGCTCCGTCGCCCAGGTACTTACTTTAATATATTTACCATTTCACTTTCTAGAGGGCAGTACTGACACGAGCGATACTTATTTTACGGATTAGTGTTTGTGCACTCTAACTTGTGAGGAGTGAGCGAGACTATGATAAATGGTGTAATTAGCACCGAACTAGGCCTTGAGGCCGTGTCGTGTTTTTTAATTAGGTTGCTTCACTTACTATGGTAATAAGATAACGGCTACGGTAAGGGCCAATAGTTGTTTTATGTTTTTTTTCTAACAAAAATATTGATAAAATGTCTATACTTGAAAAAGAAAAAGTCGTGCAGAGGTATTCCGCCTTTTTTTTACTCAGCTACGCTTCGATAACGTAGCTTCGTATCATTAAAATGATTTCGTATCATAATCGGATCAATACTGGCAGACTGCATATTATAAACTTTTATAGATACAAACATATAGGTATTGTATCTCTTAGTAAAATAAGTGAAGATGTAATTTGACTATTTTTGTTCAAGTGCCAGCATCACCTTAAAAGCAGTTCTTTTTCAGGCGTTTGTAAATGATGTTCTTAGGAAAGGGGTTTGCAGATTGTGGGTGGAGATTGAGTAAATAAGTAGTTATGTAGTTTTATTAGATATGGGTCATGTGAAATAAGATCAGATAGTTCCCTTATTATATTTTCATAAGATAATAATAAAAAAATAACTAACAATAATATATTGTTAGTTTTTTTTTTTTGTGAAAATTAAGTGTCCGCATGAATAAACCTTATTTTTATACTGTTTGTTCCGTTTCCACAGACATCCCGTGTAAACTGTTGTGTGCATAGTTCTTAAGTTAAGATTTGATAAACTTGTA
This sequence comes from Orthosia cruda, assembly GCA_964057195.1. Classification (NCBI taxonomy): domain Eukaryota; kingdom Metazoa; phylum Arthropoda; class Insecta; order Lepidoptera; family Noctuidae; genus Orthosia; species Orthosia cruda. Next base: position 24,556,228 of record OZ059840.1, on the reverse strand, counting down.
TTTTAATATATAATTATTAATAATAAAATAGGAAATATCATTGAGGCATTTTGTGTTGCCCACAACCGTCTTTTCCCACGTCCTTTACTCGGTCGTTATATCTCCTTACGGTAACAATACATTATTACCAAAACACAAACATTTATCGATCATTATGTTAGCGTCTCACATTTGTCACTATTTCTTTGAAGAATATATCAATTTGTATTTATACTACAAACAAAACAAACAATCAAGTTATACTACGTTCATATTAATTTCTGCCTACGCGCAGTTACTGAGAAACTCATCGAATCGTACTTTTCGTAGGCCACGCCTACGCGGCTACGCTGCTACGAGATCATCGCCCTACACCTGCTATGGCGTAGCAAACCAGCCATTCCTCATTTAGTAAGTAATCATGGTAGTTACGGGTGCCAAATTAGATTTAATATTCTAGTAGACACTAGGTTACATTCTTAAAGGTCTAGACTACACGTAGGCGTGTTTGTATTAGAACGAATTAATATCTGGTTTTGTGGGCGTTATTTTTCGCTGTTAAAGGTCAAGTGATAATTAATCATAAAATCTCATAAAATTTAATGTCATTTGATTAATAAGGACTTATTTTTCGCCTGTTACCTAAAATCACTTATTATCTACTTGATGGTGATATATTTAATTGTAACGTGGCCTTATTACTTTAAAAGAAGATGATTTTACGCTTTCAATCGATCCACGGATAATTAGTGATGTTTTAATTACTAACTGGAATGCCGGGTGGGTTAGAGTGTTCTGTATTTTTCCATCTGGAATATTTCAGTAGCAGCCAGGAGACGGGACTTGTGCCCGGTTACTGGTAATAGCCTCGCCCCCAATTACACGTAACTGAAACATACCTGAGCAAAATTTTTTCGTACCTTAGATGCATCAGGGCCTAAGCCTTTGGCCACCATCTTAATTCTTTATTGTACACCAAAACAATACATTTACACAATGTAAAATCAATGTTCATGTACAAAGGCGAGCTTAACTCCAAAATGAAACGCCATTTCATCCAGCAAACATTTGATTGATAGAGATCATAATAATTGAGGGCAGTAATCCAGTGTAAAATTTAACAGTAAGATACTAATTAAATATATAATAAAACATACATAAAAAAGTACGTTCATAAAAACAAATATATATATATATATATCTACTAATACTATTTATTGCGTCCTCCATGTATAATAAAAAAATATAATTAAAATTATTTATAAAACAAGCTTTTTTTATTTTCTTTTTTTTTTGCAAACTCTTTCATTTGATACCCGTATCATGGCAGTGCACGAAAAATAACTAGTCCGCTATCTTGGGCCATGCGCCATATTGCAAGTTAAATAAAAGCTTGTAAAAACGAAGTACATGTGCTATGTACGTAGTAGATAATAAATAGCAATCTAAGAAGAATGAAAGAAAAAGATTTATTTGCCACAAAAATTACCTACATAATATACATACATTTTGCTTAAATAAAATATAAGCAAAATGTATGACTTGTAACACTTTTAATTTGCAATTTCTCCTAATCTAAAGATGTCATTTGAAATAATAGTAGTATATGTAACGGTCATATATTATGGGTTAATAAAACACGAGTGTGGGTTTATAATACGAGGAAAAGCTGAGTGTGATAATAGTATCACACGATTGTTTTAATACCTAATTATATGCCGTTGCAATCTCTACTCATACAGTTGTAATAAAACAAAAGTGGAAACGGACAAATTAGGTGGTATGGCGGGAAATTTAGATTCTCATTGCGCATGACTGCGCAGCGCGCGCATCCATAGACAATGACACTATTTTTCAACTTTAAGTCAATGAGCCAATGAAGTAAAAAGTAAAAGTTTGCTATAAATATTAAAAATTATTTGTTGATGCAGTTGTTTGAAAATCCACGAAAAAAAAGTACGTGTTTATACATAATTTTTTGAACTCATTCTTGGAACATTACGTTGTGAGTGTAGATAAAAAACGTTTTATATAAAATTTCATCAACCGCCTTTAAAATTATACTTTATTATGCATTAGTAGCGTTTTTAACTAATAATAGAAATAACGATTTCTATGTATATCTTAGCCATTGCTGACAACGGTGAAGGAAAACATCGTGAAGAAACCTGGACTTGTCATCACACTTCACACTAATACTTTGTTGCTTCATCACGCAATAACGGCTGAACGGATCTGGATGAAATTTGGCACAGAAATAGATTATAGTCAGGAATAGCTCATAGGATTATCTTAGGAATATTTTCCCTCGGGATAATTTTCGACTTTCACCGGGGCGAAGGCGCTGGCAGAAGGTAGTAGTCAAAATAAGTCTGCAATCGTCAAGCCGCCTTGAAACGAGGTCATTAATGCTGGTACCTTATCTATGTTTGGCCTTTGCCCTACAGTGGCACAATAAGAGGTTGGCATTACTAATATAATATTGTATCTACCTACAATCTGAGGACCCGAATCAAATCATTACGAGCCCGTCACAAATCCTAATCATCTAGCAGTACCACTAACAACACAATAGCAAGTTAGGATCATATTACGAAAATTATTAGTGTTACATCGACAACAATAGAGGCCTCCATTTATGAGGCTTCGGAGACTCGTGATTGGAAACCTTAGTCCCTGAATAGATGGGTATAAATAGAATACGTCTGAGTCTGACCATTTGTTTAAAAGTCTGGTCATTATTGTGTTTAAAAGTATGGTTTTATTTGAGAGAAGTGTACTCGTTATTCAACGACTCCTTCAAAAGTATCTTATAAATTATTCTTTTTTTATTTGAAAGCTGGTGCTTCTCACATGGTCCCATTTAAATTTGATCAATATTGAATGAAGAACTTCGGAAATATACAACAGAACTCTTCAATAAATGACGGCAAATCTCTCGGGATTGCTGCAATCGCATGTCTGTTTATTGTGTATACCATTTCATAACATAACATCACGCCGGTACGCTCTAAAGGGGAACGCAGATGTGTACAGTTCACCCAGGTACAATCAAATTGCACCGGTTGTGTTCAAGTTTCATGTTATTCGTGTAATCTATTCTGGCATAACTGTGGGCATTATAGATATGCACAACTTAAAGGTGAAAAAAAAAAAAATATACAACCGTCTTCCAAATAATAACACTACAAAGTTAAAAAAACTTCAATTTCGGAAGTCAGTGTCAAAAAACGAATACACAAAAACAGAACACCGACTTTTAAAATTTAAGTTATTTTTTTACCTTTGTAGTGTTATTATTTGGATGTCGGTTATTTTTTAATGTCGGTATTTTTTTGTAAAAAAGATTTTTTTTTGTAACTTTTTAACATCGAAATATCTACAACCGACATTGTTCAAAAGCACGTCTACTTATAAAAAAAAACAAACATACAAATATAGAGAAATAAAACTCGTCTGTTCCCTTTTAAATTACGGTGTAGATTAAAACATCTTTTTACCTTCACGACTTTCCGTTTGTTTGCAAGCAGAAACTATTACCGTCCGCTTCATTAGCTTGTGTTAATTGCACCATTTTTCCTATAAAACGCGTGGATACTTTTCCGTTTAGACGTTGTTCAGTCGTTTCTGAGAAGAGCTAATGTTCTGATATTTATGTTAGCGAATAATATTTTATTTTCCTGCGAAATGTTTTGACTGAGGTAATGAAAAGATGTTGTTTTAATGAGTTGGCTTTAGGTTTCAGGAATTCACAACTGTCTACGAAGAGAAATATTTTGATTGGTATTTATGACTAAAAACCATTGATGGTCTGTGGGTTTTCAGCAGTATACCAGAATTATTAAGGTTTAAAGAACGCGCTGGTTTCTGAATTGATTTTTGGAGTTAAGAACGTGTCTAGGTCTACTGTAATGCCAAAGTTTAAGAGGTTTTTAGACTAAAGTAGAATTTGACAAATACACCAATGGAGCTAATTGTTTTGGGTCCTAGATTACCAAAAAAATGTAGGCAATTTTATATCATAAATGGTAGAATGTTTTTGTAAAGTCTAATATATTCGCGAAATCTTAGTAAATCGTTCGCATCGTTGACGCAGTTATTGCGCCATCATCGAATGTGCATATATTTATTTTTCTTGCTTTATCGTGCGAACGGCCATTGGCAGATGGGCTGTGTGTATGTTAGTCGAGTGAGGTTAGTCCTCCCTTCGGAAGAAACAACCTCTTTGTTAATTACTTGTTCTATTTAACACTGTCCCGTATATACTGGCGCTAAAGCCTTCTGTTGTGCAGTCGTTCATGTAGAGCGGTGACTAGGCAGTTGGTATGTGATATTGTACGATCCTTTAATCTAATTGTTTTAAGTATTCAACTTCCTCCTTCACAGTGTTTACTTGTAAATGCTCCTGCAGTTAACTGGTTTTAAGAAACCAAGGAGCGTCCGATATATTTCTAAGTCTCTAAGGACTTTGTTTTGAAATCTTTGTAATATTTCAATATTGCTGAGCCCAACAGTTCTATACCATATGTCCAGACGGATACTAATACTGTTTTATAGATAAGGAGTTTGTTTTCCAGAGACACGTATGAATTCCTTCCTAAGCCAATTAAGCTTTCTGAGTAGAATGTCCAACACATCACGTTTATTTTTTATGTAAACTCTCCGCGTCTTTTTCCTGTCCAGGTGCATGCCAAGATATTTCGCCGTTTCCTGGTAAGTGTCATATAATCTCCTTCGTGCTACCGATATATATCTATGATATTGAAAACCATCACTCGTCACTTGAAATGTTATAATTGTCTGTCATTCAATAGTTTATTTACGACTTGATTTTTGTAGTTAATGAATTAGTTTGCTGACATCACGGATTCAATAAAACTACTAGCAAACAAATTGACTGCAAACATTTACATAAACATTAAAGATTGTCAAACTTATGATGACGCTATTTCGGTTCTGAATAAAACGTATCTCAAGCCCCAGAACGAAATTTAAGCTCGATATGTTATCTGCGCGCGAAAACAAAAAAAAATGAAGAAACAATTGCTGAATATTGTCGCGCTTTACAACTTCTAGAGCAAAATTGTAATTTCAAACCTGTCTCCACCGATGGATTTAGAAACCAAGCAATAAAGAGAGCTTTCATCTCGGGAATTATTACTCGAACGATTACTCGAAAACTCAACGCTTTCTATGGATGAAGCCTTCAACCAAGCCGTCGTCCTTGAAACAGCTGAAAAGACTCCGCAATAATGGGCGTTGGTGTACCAAATGCTTTGAATGCTTTACCAGTGAATGTCCCACAACAAGAACAATCTCAACACCTAATACAGAGTTCAAACAATGCAGCGGTTTTGTCCTCACCTCCTCCAACTGCAAGACGCTGCTTCTTTTGCGGTGGAAAAGTGCATCAAAGAGATAAATGCCCAGCATTCCACGTCTATTGTTAACTTTGTTCTAAGAAGGGACACTTCGCTTCAGTTTGCCGTTCTCGCAACAACTCTTCAGCTAGCAATGCTATTTCTTGTCCGAGTCCCACTGTTCCCGTCGAATATGTGCAGTCACCAAGTTCTTCTCAAACGATAAGCACCGTTTACTCAGCTGCATCTCCGTCCAGTTTGGTAAAAGCTACGATTTCCATCATCGTTAATCATACTCGTGCCGATGCGTTTATAGATACTGGGAGCTCCGTCAGCTTTATTGATCGCAACATAGCGCGAATGATGAACCTAAAGCAACGACCTTGTAAACAAACAATAAATCTGGCTTCGCTAAACCATACATCACATGTCGATGGACTATGTTTCGTAACGCTTGAAATTAACAAACACATATAAAAACAGCGACCTCTTCTCGTAACTAAAAACTTGTGTGCGGATGTCATCATTGGACATGACATTCTTAAAGATCACGCCAAGCTAGAATTTCAATTCGGAGGTACCGGGAGCCTCTACGAGTGTGCGTTATGGAAGCTTCAGTGCCACCAGCATCTGTCTTTACGCACTTATCTGCTGATATCACGCCTATTGCTATTAAATGTAGACGTCATAATAAAGATGAAGAAGAATTCATCCAAGCCGAGATATCAAAGCTTTTAGAAGATGGAATAATTGAACCGAGCGTATCTCTATGGCGTGCTTAGGTCCTTGTCACGGGAGGTAGAACTCATCGAAGGAGGATGGTAGTCGACTATTTAATTTTTTTTTTTTTTTTTTTTTATCAATAAATTTACGTACTTGGATATTATATTATATTATATTATATTAAATTATATTATATTATATTATATTATATTATATTATATTATATTATATTATATTATATTATATTATATTATATTATATTATATTATATTATATTATATTATATTATATTATATTATATTATATTATATTATAATTATATTATATTATATTATATTATATTATATTATATTATATTAT